>OX439347.1:1293485-2584470 GCA_949319445.1 Mythimna lalbum
TTGTCACTTACGATGTTCTTCCTGAAAAGACTCGATGTGTGAAGACAATGAATGCAATTTAAACATTTAATAATATGGGAGCTACATCTGCTAACAAACTGCTATGCAGTTTGGCAGAAGTGTTTATTTATTGTGAAATTCTCTAAAAAAACCTGTAAATGTACTTATTATAATTTAAAATATATTTTTGTTTGAATGTATTTTTTTTTGTCTACCTATAGAAATGACAAACTCAAACTCGTCTGGTAAGTATTCTTTTTTTGGCCAAAATAAGAGCTATATCATCTTTTAGTGGAATAGGTTACTTGATATCCTGGTGAATTGCATTAATCTTGTAGCACAGATGTAAATCACAGGAGCAAAGACGTGGGAGGAACTAGTTCCACGTGAATTAAGTTCACCTGAACTAAATTCCTGATCACTTCGAGAAACCAAATAAAACCAACAATTTAAACGTCACCTAAACCTTGTAACGGTTTATAATAAGCCTCAATTTACTATAAACTTACAAGGCCTAATGAAGCTACTTAAATTAATTTCTTGTCTAGCAGTACCTGCTGAATATAATAAATTTATAATAATGCTTTTCATTTAGTAAATCCTTCATAATTAGGATGCTGTGTACAAATATAGGTAGAACAGAATTGTGTTTTTATTATTAACTAGATAATATTTCTAACTATGTCCAATAAGAAGAAATTGTTCTGTTTTAACATTATGAACACTGAATAAGCCTACGTAAATTTTATTTAGCATACTTCTTTTCTTATTATGGTTTACTTATTTCTAAGTAATTTGATTTCTGAACGGATTAAAATACTCCTCTTTTCTCATTTTTAAGAATTATTGTCTACATTTCTTTTAATTTTTCCTTTCGCAGGATTAAATAAATAAAATGCAAGTAATTGTGAAATAAAATGTTACAATCACTTTTGTTCAAAACAGTTTTAAAACTTAAGTTGAACCCCACTACTCCATAATAGCGGTATTCAATCAAAAAAATAAAAGACAAAGAGCGGCATTGGAATTCATTCAATTATAGGATGAATATAGATCTGTATTCCAGTATTCGTCAGATTCCAATTGGATAGCCAGTAATGCTGTTAATTCATGCATGCACGTAATCTGGTTTACACATCATAGGCTGGTTTGTGAATGTTGCAATCTATACTTACAATATTATAAAGCTGAAGAGTTTTTTTGTTTCTTTGGATAGTTGAACACGCTAATCTCAAGATCCGAGCAATGGTTTGAATTAAAAAAATCTTTAATAACGGTAAATAGCTCATTTATCAAGAAAAAAATTAATGTTACAGTGTGTCAATAACAGTAGAACAACAAGTTTTACCTACGTCTTTGTTTACAGATGCAGGTGAAACTTTCTCTAATACAACTATGTAATTAACAATAATACCGTTATTGACAAATTCATTGTGAATTTTACTGTCTTCGGTTTATCTTGATGATATATTATGTTTTTGTTCACCTATTCGAAAATTAAAGATTAGTACCAATTACGTTAAGATAGCTATCGTTTTAGCTAAATTAATAAATATTAGTCTAAGTTGAGATAAAATCGTAACTGTATTCGGTCTAGAAGTACCATTAAATTAAATTATACATTAATTTGAAGTTTTAGCATCGGTTAAACGATTTTCGTGCTCTGATTGAAAACTGATACTAAGTAGCTTAGATTAGACGATAAAGTAAAGTTCAATTGTAAATGAATTAATATATATTCTTTTGAAAGTGATATGGCGTAGATATTTGGTTTCAAGATGAAGTTCAAGACACCAATTTCGGCTTAAGTCCACCTTTATATATCAGATAAGGTATTTGAGCGTTTCGTGTAGAATAAAGATTAGGAGATTATGTTTAAGAGCAAGATGAGCTTTGAATGTCAAAAGAATACTTGCATAGCAGAACCATGAAATTGTGGAGAGTGATAAAAAAACACTAAATGATTTCAAGCGTAATAATGATAAAAATGATAAACAACACAATACTAACCTAATAGCAATGTATATGGAAGCATCGCAGACACAGACTCCACATTGACAGCATTCACATCTATCAGCAACTGAAGAATGTTGTAGGGAAGCCAGCACAATGCGAACAGGACTGCCAGGAGTAGCAGTATCCATGCCACTCTCTTCCGTTCTCGAACAATCCTTAGGCGCTGAAAATGACTTGACGTAAATATACATTTACATACAACTTTTACATACATTTACATACGACTTTTATTTTTGTTTATAATTTTGGTGTTTGTCTCTGTCAGGCACGTGTCGGCCGGTGTCGCATAGACTATAAAAAAAAAAAAATATTGTTTTAATAGACAACCCAGACAGCTGAGTTGTCTATGGTTCAAGCAAGTTAAGCCCGGTTCACACGTGATCTCATAGGGCAACTAATTTTTGTTTTAATTTGTTATTATTTTTTGTGTTTTTTGAAAATTATTTGTGTGTCTATACGGGCAGAATAAACATGTTTTCTTTCTTTCTTTACAAGTACATAATAATATTATATATAGAATCAAGTTTGCTTTTCTATCGTTGCATGAATTTCTAATCTGTATATATTATATAAAAGGAGAAACTGACTGACATATCAACCCACAGCCAAAACTACTGGGCACTAGGAGTGTAAATTTTGCATTAAGCTTTTTTTTATGACGTAGATGAGCATTAAGAGAGGGTTGCCTAAAATTCACCTTCTAATGAGATGAAGCGGGGTTCAAAGTTTGTACGGACTTTCATGCATGCAAAGCCGCTGGCAAAAGGTAGAAAATAAATATATCAAATAAGTCTTAAATTATTCGTCGTATTTTGGTAAACTGAAACTAGTGCTTGAAATAGAAAGGCTTATAAATAACTTTACCCTAAAATATTTTTCTACCTTTACTCCCGTAAAGGCAGAAAACATTTGGATAAAGCTCTTGCATCAAAACAATCTAGTTTGATAAGGGTTAGAATAATTAAGATTGTAAAACAAAACAGTAGACGGTAAATCCGAGAATAAGACCATGTTTGTAAAGCTTGAGCTAAGATGTTGTTTAGATTAAACGTATTATCGGCCGCAGACTGTGAGCGAGATTTTCCATTTATATTAAATTCTCGTTAACACCAAACCGACTATACGCTATTACGTACTGCGTTGCCACTGACTCTCAGTGGCTAATTATTATGCTACGTGTAGCAAACCTACTCTTTTGATCACACAAGTCGCGAATTCTACATATTACGTATACGTATGGTTTCGTGAGAATGCATACTGCAAACTGCAGACTGAGTCCTTGTTTACACTGGGGCTGAGCACATACTTAAAGTCGGCGGCGGATAATGCGTTTGGTGTGAACGATGCCTAATAGTTGAACAATTTTTAGCGGTTTAGATTTATCAATAAAAATGTTTTGTGACTCATAGGAAACACTATTTTATGCTCAATTAAATATTATGAACCAACCATTCAGTTATTCTTTTAGACATACCAAATATTTAGTGTATGGTTCAATTGATATTTTGGGCCGTAAAAGCTTTTTGATTGCCTAATAAATAGTTTTCCAAGTAATTTACTTTCATTGATTTCGTTGGAAATCGACGATTGAAGTAGGCTTTGAGTATACAAGTATATTAAAATGTTTTTATTCAAATTTTGATTCAAGCTACACAATTTGCGGTTTCTAAGCAGAGAAAATTAATTTAGAATTTATAATCAATCAAACTGACATAGTGCGCAAATATTGTTTGAAATTCTCATTACACTGAATGTAAGGTCTCGTGCGAGATTTGTTTTGATGAAATGTATGATTAATGGCTGACCATCAAATAATTGAAATAAAATGAAACACAAACACACAAGTTTTCATTTATTTTCTAATCTGTGAATTTTGCTATTTTAAATTATTTTGTTATTTTACATTGCTTTTTCAATACAATGATACCAATACACTAAATATTAGTATCATCGCATTACGCTCATCCATTTATATGCATCCAGCTCAAAATACTTTAAGAACTGGTTCCATAAATCATCTTTTCCGGAGGAAACCTTATAAACATTTATCACTAAACCAAAGCAAACTAAAACAGCCAATTCCATCTTCTCAACTATGATTGAAAATAAAACATTGAAGTTATTTATACTCGTAATATTTTGTTTCTTTGAAAAAGTTGAACAGAAATATTGTTTTTTTTTTTTAACCCTTCAGATACCGTCAATTAGAAACACAATAGTAAGACAATAGATGCGCAGCCACCGGTGGTCGCTTGGGGATTCATGAATTAATGAAAGTGTTTATTACTTTTGATTTTATAAAGCTGATTTTTGTTTTTAGATAATAGTCGGCCTTATAATGTTCCCAGTTGGGACTCAGGCCTCCTCTGAGGGAGAGGGAATGGGCCGTAATCCACCACGCGGGCCCAGTGCGGGTTGGTGGTTGGCGGGTTAGTTAGTACATTTTCTTTGTAAACACCAGCTGGGAACTATTTAACTACCAACAAAAAGTCCAAGTTGTTCCAGGTCATAAAAGGTTGGGAACCATTAATTTAGGGGATATATCGGTAATTATCCACTTAAATTTAATTATGTTTTTTGGTATGGAAGTATTTATTAAATAAAAACCACAACGAAAAAACAAATATGCACGTTAAAAAGTATGATATTGGCTGCAAGATGATTGAATTGAATATGACAATTTCTGTATCAAACAAAATAATTGAACGCTTTGAGCGATACTTTTAGATAGATTCATTTTTCAAAGATGGATGCGGCTTTGTGTCGTAGTGGAGTTATAGTGTCTAGTTTGTCTTATTTCTTTATTCTATATTGTTACAATACAAAATATGAATTTTATTTGAAATAAATATTAATTATTATAAAATGAATTTTTCCAAGCTAAATTTTCATGTATGAGCACGTTTCAATTCAAATAACAGTCTTAAAAACATGAAAACTTCTAATTGAACCACCCTTTATAACAGATGAAAAATAGTAAAGAATTTAATGTACATTTAAATCAATACAACAAGTCATAACATCAATTTAACGGCTACGATCGTCGGTGGATAAGATACAAATTTAAAAATTTTATTTACGCGAATAACAGCTAGACTGTGAGCTCAGGAAATCCGAAACAATGAATTTTATGGGTTGTAAAAGTCGACGAGAAGTTTTTTTGGAGTTCCGTCGGGAGTTCCTCAGTTGTAGCATAAAATAGATAGATACAGAAGACAATCTTATGAATGAACTTCAATTTTTATAACTACGCATGGTGGACGCATACTAATGAGCGTTTGAGCCAGAACTATTTGAAGAGTAGGCCGAGACGCTACCGAGATATCATATCCGTGAGCGGTGTCTATGTGTGCGTTTCCTGAGCGCGCTTTATGTAAATTGACTTCTGTACCTATCTATTTTGTGGTTGTAGTATCAACGATGAAAAGTACAAGAGTACCTTTGAAAATTGAATATTCAATATTTTCCACGGTAAATCTTCTTTTCATTAGTAATGTTTCGCATGAGTGAACATGTAGGTCAATATTACGATGTTTGTGTTTGTTTCTCAATTTATAAATTGGGAAAGAAACTTATTAAACTGTCGGTATAGGCTAGGGTACTAATAAAAGAATAGGTATATGAGATGAGGAAGTTATTGATGCAAATCCATTAATCATCATCAGGATATGTGGCCTGGCATGTTTCAATACGGATATTACCCATATCCAGGATATACTTTATTACTAACAAGCGCTTCTTTATCCCAAACATATAAATCAAAGCTTTTGGCAACAAATGACTACTGATCTGCGTCAGATCAGATCAAGACGATAACGGGAATTACTGTAGCTATTTTTTTGAGATGAACAGAATACAAAGTAGTCTAGAAGTAGCCAATCAGTGACCCTGTCGAAGTATTTGGGGAACGTCATGGCCTTCAGCATGGAGAAATCGAATATGTCGAGGGATGGCATCAATACCTCAGTAGTAGCTCTTCAACCAACCTACTTAACATATAGCATAAGTCAGCCTTATAATGTTCCCACTGCTGGAACTTACTGAGAGGGAATGAATCCACAGGAGTTGGATTTCAGCGATCCAAGCACTAGAGGCGAGTCTAGAATATTTTCTACGAGAATATTTTTACTCGGAACATTAACAAGAAATCAGTCTCAATCTTGACAACATTTTACCTGTTGTCTTGTCCAGGGTCAACATTAACGGCCAACAATAATGCCGCCATAAACCTGTTGAATAAAGGATATCTTCTTTAATTTACTAACGTTATGGCCCATCTGATGTTTATTTCTGGAACACATCTAGCTACGTTTTCTTTTTATTCGCGAAAGACTTTTATTGGCTTATCGGAAAATGGGAGCTTTGATGTTGAAGAGATTTATTTTAATACGAATTTTTGGCAATAAAACTAAGTGTTGGAAAGCGTTTAGGTATTTCGTAGTTGTATTTTAATTTTATTGTAAAAATGTGATGTAATTTTTAAAATATTTTTCTGTTGAATAATATAGATTCAACTGGAACGGCCTGTTTCCTTATGTTTAAGTGACACGATTTTGAAAAGAAAACTATATTTTTTTTCTGAGAGAATGATTTATTTTTGTTCAGACTTTTCTCAACTATTTTTGAGTTAATCTCCAGTCTAAATAAAAGTATTTTGTACGAAACACCTTGTCTGCATAACATAACTGTGTTACTTTATACCTTTTTAACCCTTCAGATACCGTCAATTAGAGACACTATAGTAAGACAATAGATGCGCGGCCACCGGTGGTCGCTTGGGGATTCATGAATTAATAAAGTCTTCTAACACATTTTTAAATTTTAACTGTAGGTACAAAATTATATAGAAGCAGGCATTTACACACTTTTTATACGTGCCGTCGTAGAGTTAATGACTTTGTCGTTAAATGTTTATTAGAACAATAACAATTCCATTTATTGTTCAACCTTTCCTTTGATCGTTTGGTCTTACTGCTATTGTGCCGTTTAAAGATTGATGAAATTGACTATAATGGAGCCTGAACTATCAGCGGGCATCAACGAAACTAATTTATAGAAAACAACGGAAAGGTTTGTTTATTTTAAATATTTACAGACTACTTTCTATAGAACTTCTTGTTTACGTTGTTGGATAAGTGACTTAAATAAAACGCTCAATATTTTAAAATCTATGCGGACGGTGTTCCTGTCTTTCATTGACCAGACAATTTGTCACCATAGGCTTGTGCATGAATATCTCGCCAGTGGTAAGCGATAGGGTCTGCGATAGGGTCTACGATAGAGTACGCTCGCCTTGAAGTATCCTATTCATTATTGACTCAATAATGAATAGGATACTTCAATCTCGAAAACTATAACACCTACAAACTTAGGCAGGTAGGTTCTTTCTAGAGCGTAGACATCTAAAACTAAGGAGTTTCTTTTTTCGGTAGGTAAAAATTATCCAAATGACATCACCCGCCCTGGAGCGGAGCAGGAGATAGTGTCAGAATCTGATTGACCCACCCCGTTTCTTTGTTGCCTTTCATACCAGGGTCTCCCTTTCAGAAATAAACTTTTGGCCCCAGTAGGCTTCGACTCTGCTGGGCCCCTACGGTTGCCGACAACTCCTTGAGGCGGGCGGGGACAGTGCACGCCGATGACGACTTGAACTCGGTCCGGACGGTTACCGGACGGTCCGTCAGCGAGCTAGTCAATGGTCGCCGTCCGCAAGCCCGCGCCTACGGTGGCCGAAAATCGGGATCGGAATCCCGGCGGCGGCTGAGGCGTGAGCGCTGTTGCCTAATACCGTCGGTCTCCTTCTTTGCTAGCATTACTGCTTCGTAAAAGGAGGCGACTGCCTGCCACTCCTCCTCGCTCTGGACCATGGCCTAGAAGACTAAGAGGGTAAAACGGATGTCTTAAGTTTGTATGGGAAAACTTTTCACGCAGACTAAGTCACCGGTAAAACCTAGTTCTGTATAATAACGAAAAGCCCATTTATTTTCAGCAAAGTTTTCCATTATCTTTAAGAAAATAAAATAGCGTTATAATTAATATCTTCGCTAAAGCTTCTAACCGAATATTACAAACATCTGTTTAGTACTTATTATGGTATTTGTGGAAAGCTTTGAGGGAATTTATCAAAATGTGCGCCTATTTAATTAATCTTAAATAATTCTTGGAGAAGTTATGTACAATGAAATAATGGAATCCTATTTAATTATTTTAATACAAGTTTTGAGATCGCATGTTGATGGATAGAGAGGAAGGCTAAAGAAAACGTGGATGGATTGTGTGAAAAGGGAGTTGATGATAACATGACGGGTGATAGGACAGAAACAGAATTAATGCTAGTGCTGTGATCATATTTTTACCGACTTCCCAAAAAGGAGGAGGTACTACGTTCGGCTGTTTGTATGTTCATCAAGACATGACCTGATGCTGCAGTCAGGATAGTCTGCAGAGTACCTAAGTCCTCGACAACAAACAGCAGATATATCGAGTTTAGGCTCATTGAAAACGGCTCGATGTGTGGATAAACGTACTGCTAATAAAGAACACCGATAATAAAGTACATAGAGACCTGATGCTGAAGCCAGGAGCATCAGGAAAAGTACAAACCTTGAAATTACACTCCGTAGTCGTGTTTGGGCTCATTTTAAACAGGACTAAATTTTAAGTTCATTGCAATGTTGACATAAATCTGGCCTGGTGCTACAGCCGGGATTATCAGCATCTAGTCTAATGACTGATTGAAAGATTTACCTTTCGGCTTCATCATCAGATCAGTTCGATATATCCTTTCCCTCTCCAGCATCTAGTCTAATGACTGTTTGAAAGAAGAGGGGGAGAGGATATATCGAACTGATCTGATGATGAAGCCGAAAGGTAAATTAATGTAATCTAACCGTGTTTGGGATTATTAGAACCGTTATGAGATGCGCTCTGACTATAAGGTATTTAAGTTTGACTGAGGGGTACTTTTTAATGGTGGTACCATAACTAAAAAGTGTAAAATAAAAAAACTTTTTACAAAAAAAATATAACCGACTTCAATGATAAAAAACACTGAAAAGTATCAAATAACTTTAATTTTAGAAGTCAGTGTTAAATAACGAAGAGACTAAAATATTATAGAAACACCGACTTCTAAAATTAAAGTTATTTGATACTTTTCAGTGTTTTTTATCATTGAAGTCGGTTATATTTTTTTTGTAAAAAGTTTTTTTTTTGATAATATAAAACATTCGTTTTAGTATAGGTGAAACCCGAAACACGTGTTTAGTATTTTTATGTAAGACATTACCCGACCTCCATACATTCTTCACCCTGGAGCCATAAGCATTGGAAATTATGTGTTGCATTCTCATATGCAATAAGTCCCGAAAATCACCAAAGCACACCGATACGCGCAGTTAAGACTCAAGACTGTCTGTATCTATATACTAGACCGGTGTTTCAGGTTTCGCGTATACTAAAAATAAGGTTATATACGTCATTTATTTTATGTATTTTAGCTTCTCAAAACTTTTTAAAAACGATTTGGCGTTCCATTTTTATTTTTGGCTATTAATTATTTTTTGTTTACCTCACTTTAGCGTTAAAATCTATTGACGATGATCAGAATCAAATTACTTTTAGATTCATATTTAGATAACGCAATATTTATAAATAACTAAACAATGCTAAAATCACTTAGGTACCAAAAAGAAAAATCTACAAACATTGGCACTGAGAAAATATTTGGATTGTTACAAGTCCCCAGTAATGGAGAAATGGGTTATATCTTTAAGGCAAAAACGTTCAGCGCAAATAGAAGATATTATTCTATGAGCCCCATTCGAATGTTTGTTGACAAATGTTTGTGGCCAACCCACGTACTTGGTGACGTTATTAAAATAATACCTTGTTCAAATATCTTGTTGATAGCAGAGGGATGTATTACGAGGATATTAGTGGGGATCTTAAAGGATTTGTGTCGAATAGGTAGGGATATATTAGATTGAGATTTCGTATTAATTCTCCGAATGTTAGGATTACGATCAATATTGTTAAGTAAGAAACATACCTAAAGTTCGCCACGCATGGTAAAGACACTATAATATTATAGTACCTATCTTAGATCATAACAAAGCATAATACAAGGTTAAAGACTATGTTGAAGACACGCTTGTTTGGCACTCAATATTGTGTCTGTTAACTGCTTAACCTTTGTTTAAACAAAATATGCATTTTATTTTTTTCTAGCATATTGCTTTTGCTTTTTTTTTAAATTCTTTAGACTTCATCTGTCTTAAAGTTAGTCATTTATTTTGTTAACATTTTATTGATACTTGTGATTATTAACATTTTTCTTGGTTTTTTTCATAAAGCCTCTCGAACTCTAAGATTACTTCCTATTACGACTTACTTTTTTTATCGTGCTTTTGTGTACAATATTGACTGCTTTACACTATTCAGATTATATAATATCTAACAATATTGTAATATCGGTTGGTATTCCTCCTCCTTGCGTCGTTTATCCTCAATGCTGAGGGTCGTGATCTTGACGAATAATTTTCTTGAGGACTATATTTTGCCATGTTGGCGTCGCAGACTGTGGTCTCCAGTGTAGCACGGATTTGGTCTGACCAACGTAATGGACTCCTGCCTCTGGGTCTTTTCCCATATTTTTTCCGTCAGAAGCAACTTTTCCAAGTTATCACCTCTCTTTCTGGCAATATGGCCAAAGAAATCAAAGATTCTTCTTTGGCATGATGAGTCTCATGGGTGACCTAAATTCGGCTAATATGGAATCGTTGGTTCGATGCTCTGACCAGTGGATTCCAAGCATTTTCCTCCAACACCACATCTCAAAAGCGTCAATCCGGCAACGGTCAGCGGTTGGTATTACAATATTGGTAAATAATTATACAAGACTTTTTCTAAAAGAGTAACCCTGGAATTTCTTTCTGGTTCATCTCCATAGAAAACGACCAGTGGATTCGCAAGAGTTTTAATAAATACACAATGAGTGGGAGAGAGAAATATTATTTATGTTTAGGTTTTATTTTTAGTATATTATAAATATTTTCTAGATTTTATCATTTATGGTAGATGGCCCGTAATAATACAAACTACGACCAGACTAGAGTGAGACTAGCCCAGTGCTCAGTTTGCGGGCGAGTATTTTCATTGCGGCGAACAACTAAGTTTCAAGTCTTAGAACTATTCGTATTCAATGATAAATGGAATTACTATTAGCTTTGTTAGTTAACAATTTAAAAGATAATTAATATAATTTTGGAGAATTTGATTTTATTTAAATAAAAAACAACGGCGAGGAAATTGTTGATGAAATTATTAAGTGTCTGCTTGTAATAGTACTTCCTTGTATAAAATGCCATGGTATATATTATATCAACGAAATAATTGACTTTGTTTTATCTAATCAAAATTATGGCCAGTCTAAGAACTGCAAAAAAATTATCTGAAATCGCGTTGTCGGTGTGGCTGTCGCGGCTGGAGTTTTGCTGTTTTAAAAGTAAAAAAATAAGTGGAGATTTACCTGTTGACTATTTGCGCTGCCTTCCGTTTGGTCGAAGGGCGGCAGCACGGAGCACAGCCTCCGGCCCATGAGAGAGTATGATACCACCACTATGCAGCCTGAAAATATAACATTATTGTTTGTGAAAATGTGTTTAGCATTGCTAATTGAGGTTTAAAAAGGAAATGATTCGCTGACTGAGAAAACTGTGGTAGTTGAGAAGTTTCTAGTACCTAAGGTTACTGAATGATAATAATAAGCTTCTCAAAACCATATCTTTATTTTCCATATGTCTTGATAGTGCTCTATCATAGCGCGTATGATAATATTCGATTGGTATAACATTCCATAAGAATTGTCTAAAGAGCCTCTGCGAGTTGACTTCGGCCCCTTGTACGTCTTTTAAAGGTCCAGAATCTAGGCCTTAGGGTCCTAAGATAAATGATGACATGAAAAACAATAATACATTTTATTAATAGAAAAGCAGGCACCTACATCTATCCTTATCAAAATATGTACAACATATTCAATAAATTATGCTTTCTTTGAAAATATAGAATGGATTTCAGATAGCTGATCATTAAAGAGACCAGTCATAGACCCAGGAGATGGTACAAAAGTATGAAGACGAAGCAAGATGTAAATAGATGTAATAAACAAACAAATATGTAATAAGGTATACCAAAATGGTTACACCGCTCTTATATATAAATTTAGACACGATGAGATAAGAGATAATTTTGCGAAACCCTAAAAATATCCTTAAAAAATGGTTGTTAACATTTTTATGCAATTCACTATTGGATATTGTTTCAAACAAATTCGTGCAACCACTAACATTACTTATTATAATATAAACCGTTAGAAGTCTCACTAAATGCCTGAACAAGGCACGAGCAATATAATTATACAGAGACGATAACGCTTAATTCACCATGCTAACTCAATACGTAAAAACTACATATTTTTTAAATCTGATTTTCACATGGTTCATCGTAAGTGTAAGTTCAGAAATGCAGTAAGCACCACAATCTAGTCGTTTTATATACGCTTTGAAGAAAAACTGCATCAAATATCAACGTAAACTACTGATGTATGTAGGTGAGCCACAAAGAAGGGGTTTTAAAAATTCAATTTTAAGGAGGTAAAAATAGTAAAATTCGTATATATGCAATATTCTATTCCTTGAACCCAAATACTTGAAACTTAATACAGCAAAAGGTTTTCATTATACGTATTTTAAAACTAACCTTAACTCTTCAATCGTGATAATTAGAGACACAATAGAAAGAAAATGGGTGCCCGAACGCTGGCTTTCGCTTGGGATTTAATGAATTAAAATACGAAAGCATTCTTGCGAAAGAAATCGGTAGTGAAAAGCTGGTTATTTACAAACAAGAAGTTTTCTACTGCCATCAATTATATTATGTAAAAACTACATAAAGGAAAAAGGTGATTGTCTTTAGTAGTAGTTTAGTAGTTTGTTTCGGTGTTTCTTCTCAGGGTAGTCAGCTAGGAAACACCGGCCTCATCTCGTTAAAACTGACTGAAAACAAAATTGACGTGTAAAAGTGTTTTTTGAAAACCTATTTACAAAATAAAGATCATTTATCATTTATCATTTAGTAACAATAATAATATTAATGAGGTCTCTCCCCACAGTTAATCACCAAAACAAAGCCTGATCTTATTGGAACCTTATTGTATTAAGTAGTAATAATGGCTTCATCAGGATCTAAGAAGCTTAGTCTAATGCCATAGCAATTGACCCAACTCGGAAGGAAAAGAAAACCCGTTGTCGGAACCATAAGCCTTGCGTGAGGACCTGTAATTGAATTTCCCTTATAGCAAGCTTAAGTAAAGATATCTTTGGCAGTAAATAATAAAGATAAATTAATTTATAGGACGGGGTATTAAAAATAAGAATAATGGCTGAACTCTCAAAAACAAATAAGTTTGAGCTGCATTAAAGCTGGCTCGCTCTGCTGTCATTGCCAAATTTATTGCAGCTACAGAAACTTTCAAGAGCGCTTAGAAATCTTGAACTTGAGTATCGTTAAAAATTTTAGGAGCTCAGTTATTTATCAAAGGAATTACGTTATTCAGACAGATAATTTAATGCATTTTTGAAACCATTTCTTAAAAATGGGAAATTAATTTTATTTTCAATACACTTGTTTATAAAGAGACTCTTATTGCACTGCACTTAGGTATATAAAGGCACTTGTTACCAAACTGTGACATTTTGATTACCATTACGCGCTATAATGTGGTTAAAACCTTATTGTTGAAACCCGCCATAATTTTATTACACTATCGTATCAGGAAGGGCGCAGGTTGTCCCCCACGAGGAAAAGAAAACAAATGGGCGCGCATATGAAAACAGATTTTTACCGCCACAAAAGTATACTAGTTTTACAGTTTTTTTCTTCACAAGTGTATTGAAAAACGTCGTATGATACACGTGAGTAATTAATGATTACCGTTCTCGGCTCCCTTAAGACCCTCGCCACGGCTCGGGTCTAAATACCGCCTCAACGGTAATCACTAACATTACACACTTATATCATAATATACTATTGTGTAACACAAAACGTTGCAGAGGTTTTATATTCCTTTCCGTAAATCTAACTTTACTTTCAATGGTCCCTTGGTTCAAATGTGTAGAACAAACAATAACTTTTGAAAATTACTAGATACTGCTTTCAAAGTCAAAGTCAAAGTCAAAATATTTTATTTCATATAGGCCTACAAGGGCACTTATAAAACGTCAGAAGCTAGTGCACGGTTCGAAATTGGTCGTTTCCTATGGAGAAGAACCGGCAAGAAACTCCATGGTTACTCTTTTAAAAAATGTGTTTATTACAATATTGATTGATTTATGTAAGAATAGTGTAGACCAGTCAACACTGTACACAAAAGCACAAAATTAATCATAATAAAATAAAAATATAGTAAGTTGTAATAGAAAGTTATCTAAGTGTTTGTGGATTATACAGTGTTCTCACATTCACATTCCAAAAAGAGGCTATATAAATAATTACAACTGTTAACAAAATAAATTACTAACAAATTGAATGCAGTTGAAGTCTAAATAATAAAAATAAAAAATATTGCAAAAGTAATTCGTTAAAGGAAAAATAAATATATGTATATTAAAACAAAAGTGGAGCAGTTAATAGACACAATATTGGTGATTTACCAGGGGGCCACATGTGTAGAGACAGTCATTGCCAAACAAGCGTGTCTTCGACATAGTCTTTAACCTTGTAAAATGCTTTTTTGGTTAGGACACGCTTAATAATTATGAGTTTTGAACTTTCCCTCACTAAGTTCAGTTACCTTTGGTAGCTTGTTGTAAAAGCGTATGCTGTTTACAAGGAATGACTTGCTGGTCTTGGCTAATCTCCATTTGGGTAATACAATTTCGTGTTTACTACGCGTATTTTTGTTGTGAAAATCGCTTCTAATTTTAAAGACTTTACATGACGTCTTCCTCTATAAGTCTAAGAACTCAGTCTCGGTACGTGAGTGCGAATCTATTAATTTTAGTGTAACATTTGTTATATCATTTACTATTTTTGGACATTCATACATATTTTATAGGTTGACATCGATACAGTCATTGGCTCACGCACGTCAAATTATGTATTAGGCCTCGATATTATGCCATATGAATCTGGTGAATATTTTTCTTATAAATGTTTATAATTTGTAAACTAGTCTAAAGATTGCATCATCACCAGTAAATCGATTGTTTCTTTGTAGTATATATATTATAATATTATATTTTTACATTTGGTCTTCTTTTCATTTTGTACATATTTTTTTTAAAGTTTCATATAAAGTAATAAATTAAAGTTGTTATAAAAAAATGCGTATAGCTACACAGGCAAACCAGTACTGAATTTTTATTTATTGTTTCCTCCTAATTGCTATATAAGTAGGTACTACTGTTGGTGTACCTAATGGAGCAAGTACAAAGGTGTACCTTATATAAAGAAAAAAAAATCCCATACAAAATGATGTTACCCGAGCGTACGTGTCACGGTTTGGACCCAACTCTGCCGAGCATCAATCATGGCTAAACCACCGGTGCCAGTTGTCATAAAGATCAGTGGCAGCCGTTACGGGAAGTTGGAAGCCTGAACTGAATTTCTGATAGTTTTTATTTACTAACAACATTATGAAAAAGAAAATTGTTTTTTTTCTACAAGTTCTGTTCCGGATAGTAAAACTCCTACATTGACTTAAACCTACACATATGGACTTTTTTTATCCCAGAAAAATGGTTGGATCCTCTGTGTACCACTAGAAAAAGTAGCATAATAATTAATGTTAAGCTAGTTCTCTATTAGATTTTATAATTTTTTATAGTCAATTGTTTTTTTTTTACTTTAACATCAGTTGTAAAAATAAAAATAATATACTCAACTCTCTCTGTTCTGTATCTGGGTGTATTATCTATAACATGTTTGTATTTTGAAATATAGAGGTATGTTTGTCAGTTGTCTAGTACTCATATCACAGTCAAGCTCTGCTTAGTTTAGGATTAGATAGCTTTGTTTTAATGTCGCGGAATATTATTATTATTAACTTCGATCCCCAAGATACGGGCGCCATCGCCACCTTGTTTGGAGATCACCATAATAGTCTACATAATTAAACCTACACTGTGTTAAGATTATTAAGATTATTATAATAATTAAAAGGCGACAGTAAAATTATAATAATCACACTAATATCTAATATAAAGGCTAAAGTTTATATATGTGTGCAGAAGTTTGTTAGTCCTTCACGCACAAACGGCTGAACGGATGTTTATTTTGCAAACGGTTGACAAGTTACCAACGTGAAAATGAATATATTCATAAGTATGAATATATTAATACAGATAACTAAGTAGTTATCTGTATTAAATCAACCAATATTTCATATTTGATAATAAAACGATTAATTAATTTATATCAATCGGCACGATAATCTTTCATGCATATATATTAATTCAATTGAAATATCAATTCCAGCTATGACGACCCAATTGAATTTCAGGTCTGAATTGAAACAATAAACTGCTTGAATAATAAGACTACAAATTATATGGTTCTCCAGTTATCTAGATCTAAGTTTCGTAAGTGGGTAGGTACAAAATAAGTGTTATTATTAGAAATAATCTTCCACAAGGCGTTTATTATACAGATGATAATAACATTACCAAGCTTAGAGCATTCCGAGAACAGTATTTAATCACAAGACATTAATACAACTTAATAAATGAGCAATTATAATATTTAAGTGAGTGCTTTTGTTTAGGAAAAAATTGTAGTAACAACTGAGATCGTCGTCGTCGATGTCTGACGTTTTATAAGTGCCCATGTAGGCCTATGCGAAATAAAATATTTTGACTTTGATTTTGACTTTGATAATACAAAAAGAAATTGTAAGAAGACTAATTAACACCTGGAAGAAATTTTAATCGATATGCGAAATTATCTACACTAATATAATAAGGACGTAATTTTTTTTTTTTTAGTTTTTTCCAATTGCTAAAGGGTATAGCCGGATAAGTATGACGATCCGGCCCCCAAATGGGAACCTATATCGAAACTTATGTTCTAATATCGCCTTGATGTACAAACACAATTCACTGATAGAAAGCTGCTTTATTCCTAAATTACATAGGCTATATTTTACGTATGCAGGTGAAGCCGCGGTCAAAAGCTAGTGAAAATTTAAAAGAATTGCAGACAATATCGGCGAAAACCTGCAGTTTACTATGCTTAACATACGGATGCCAAACATGGACGCTGTAAGAACAAGAAAAAAATCAAATAAAAGTATGTCTAGAAGAGTAGTAAAAAGAAAATACAAAGCAACATACTAAAGAAGATAAAAAGAAAAATAAGATTTAAAAACGTTCATATAGTGTAAAGAAAGAGCCAGAAAGAGACGCGAAACTTGAAATCGATAAGTCATAAGCTTAATGGAAAGAAAGAGAACAAAAATTATAACAAAATGGTATCTAATGGCAAGTAAATTAAGTCAATTAAAGTGGTAGAAAGATCACAGTATGCAAGTAGCAAATCCAAAATGCATTAAGATAGCAAACGACAGACAGAAGTAGAGAGCTGGAGGCTTTTGTTGAAAACCAAGCTGAAATTACAATAAAAATATAGTAAGGTACTAAGAATGTAATAAGAAAAAAAGGCAGAGGGCGCCCTCTAGCTACGTGGTTGACAACCGTATCCAAAGATCTGGAACGAGCTCAGCTGGACGCACAGACAACCCAGGATAGACTATCCTGGCGCCTAAAGACGAGGAGAGCCGACCCCAAATAATGGGATAAGGCAAGGAAGAAGAAGAAGAAGAAGAAGACTAAGAATGTAATAAATAAGTCATCATACGTAATTAAGTATAGTTTGATATTAACAATGTGTATACTAACAAATATAGGTAACTGTGTCATAAAACTTAGATATTTAGAATAATTATTGTAATTAGGTTTTTACCCAACAATAATGACTGGCCTGTTGGTCTAGTGGTTAGTGGCCCTGACTGCTATGCCGGAGGTCGTGGATTCGATTCCCACCCAGGAAAAATGTTTGTGTGATGATTTTTGTTGTGTCTGGGTGTAATTTATCTATAACATGTAGTTAGAAATATAAGCATTTTTATCAGTTATCTAGTTCCCATAACACAACCTCTGCTTAGCTTGGGACTAGAAGGCGTTGTGTGAGGAAAAAAAAATGGCTTATTTTTATAACCTGCTATTTACGCCTATATAGATAAGGCCTTTTTTCCACAAGGCTTAAACTTGACTAAACCTTCATCAAATTGACAGTAAGCAGATGTAGTTTAAGGAACACAGAACCGCGCGCCAAAACTAAGTTCAAAGATGTTGCTGAAAAACTGCCACTCTAAAGTGGGATTGGGCCGGACATGTTTGCCGCATGTCGGATGAGCGGTGGGCTAAGAGAGCCACTTATTGGGTCCCATTGAACGCAAGGCGACATCGCGGCAGACCAAGGCGAAGGTGGAGAGATGAGCTTAATAAGTACCGGAGGGACTGGCCCGCAATGGCCGAAGACAGACGTGTGTGGAAAAGGGAGAGGGAGGCCTTCGCCCAGCAGTGGGACATAAATGGGCTAACTAACTAACTAAGATGTAGTTTAGTTTAAGTTAGGTTACGATGGAATTGACATGTACTTTATGTATAAAAATTCATTAAATAAATAAATAAAAAAAATACAGTTATAATTTTTCTATTGACTTTAGGTTATCGAGACTAGCTATCATGGTGACTGAGACAAATGGAGTGGAGGAAGTGCCCATCAAAAAGACTTTACGATAAAGGTTTTACTTAAGCTTTAAACGCGCTCAAGAGATTAAAGTCTCTAAGATACTTTTTATTCCTAAAATTCATATTTCCGAGTAATGCCTCAGTGATTTATAATTTACAACGGATGGGAAAGCACAAAGCAGCTTTGATACAGATTTTTATAAAACTGGAGTTTTTATGAACTATTTACTTTTCACTATTCCATGTTTCTATTTGCATCACAATTATTTTATAATTTATCGTGGATATTGTCTCAAACTTTCATTCTTAATAATTAGAGAGAAAATAGAAAAACAATGGATGCGCGAACGCTGGCGTTCGCTTGGGGTTTAATGAATTAAACGCAGGAGCTATTTCAAGAAATCAATTAAAAAAAAAACAAATGTTTTCATGTTTAAGTACTCTCTAGATACCTATAATGTAATACCAATAAAACCATCAACATTTACGGTAAATTGTGGAATTCACCAAGAATTGCGAAAAAAAAAATATTTTCTTAAACCTACTTACTTCATTATAATTTGAGCCATAAACAAACATTACACAACCGCCAAACATGTCAAAAAGCAAAAAGCCGCAATTCCATCCCAGGAATCTCGTAAACGATTGTCGAGGAATATTTTTCCGAGCATGACATGTCGAGCGTGATGTAATGAAACTTTATATTATTTAATATGGAATAAAGACGTCTGGATATGCATTGGTTTTCCAACTAGTTGGTAGGTTTGTACAAAATGATTGTAATATCTACTACAAGATCTGTAGATGAAAATACTCTCAACCGTAGGGGCCCAGCAGGGTCGAAGCCGACTGGGGCCATGGGTGATGCGAGCATCGACTTACTGGGACAGCACCACCCTGACTTACTAGGGTATCACTGAAGACAGTTCCAACTCACTGAGAACTATGCGCCATTCGGTACTTCCAACCCACTGGAACCAACTTACCACTGGCCTGGCAAGCATCAAGAAACAACTTTCAAAAACCGTCAATTAGAGACACAATAAAAAACAATGACAGTACGAACGCTGGCGTTCGCTTGGAGTTTAATGAACCATCGATCTCCGATTTTCAGAGGGGAGTGATGTAACGACATCTATGGCGTCACATAGGAACTAAGTCATCAGTCACAAATATTGCTCTTGGATCCAGCAATTGATCTTACTCAGAATGATGATAAAAATATGGTTCTCATTAAAGCATTCTAGATAAAGATTCCAGACGTGGTTTTAAAAATATAGCAAAATCAAATCTGAACTCTAAATAAATTGGTAAGTGTTTATGTATGTACACTATTAATTAGTTTCATTACGATCGTGGCCAAACGATACGAAAAGGCAGCACTATCAAACCGAAAGACTAATTGCTGTGGTTGTCTCGATACTATTTCAATTAAAGCTGAAATTACATTTATTTTGTAAAATAAGTTGGTGCAACCTCAATATAAGAGACGGCTGTATTTATAAGCGAGCTGTTATATTTTAAATGTCTAGTTTCACAAATTTATTATTTCAACCAAATTAACCAAAATTATTATTTTATTTATCTTTTAAATTCATATTCAATTAACAGCAACCTCAAACAAGCTAACAAAGCTAATAGTAATTCCATTTATCATTGAATATTAATAGTTGTATGACTTGAAACTTAGTTGTTGTGGACTTTGAGTGTGTTGAACCCACAAGGTATAAAATCACCGCAATAAAGTACCGTTACAAATGTACTGGTGCCCGCAAAATGAGCACTGGGCATAGTCTGTATAATCACGGGCCATCAACTTTATACCAACTTGCGGCCTCGCGGATGGCGAGCCATGGGTAGCTCGCTGTCCGATCGTCCAGTAATGGACCGAGTCCAAGACGTCGATGGCGCGCACTGTTCCCGCGCGCCTCAAGGAGTTGTCAGCAGCAGGAGGGGCCCAGCTGGGTCGAAGCCTACTGGGGACAGGGTTGTCCGAAAGGGAGCTCGTGCCCCGGTATGAAGGCTAGAAGGATCGGCGCGGGGTTTTTAGTCAGTAAGAGTCTGACACTATCTCCCGCTCCACCCAAGAGCGGGTCTTGTCATAAGATGATTTTCCCCGTCGACAAAAAAAAAACTTTATACCAACTTTTTTTTATTTCACTGGATCATAGCAAACACCCTATTATGATAAATCTTGAGAGAGTATACTGTGATATCGAAAGGAGATCGTATGAGTTGTTTTTTTTATATAGCTAACGGACTGGCTTGCAAAATATACTCTTTTAAGGATCTCGCATTTCTAGAATAGATTTCATAATTTATAGAGAGATAAGAAGTATGTTGTGTTAACTTTATTGTACACCAAAATAGTAACAATTTCACAGAAACTTAAATCTATGACGTACAATGGTGGTCTTATCGCTGACAGCAATATCTACCAGACAACCTAGAGTAGACAACCTGCCTACACCTTACAAAAAGGACATCAACATTTAATTACGATTAGCATTTAATTTAATTCCTTTAGATCCTCATTTGAAGAAAATTCTAATTAAATTATTCAAAAGTAATTATAATTATCTTTAAGCCCACTTTTCTGTGTCATCTCCTTAGCAGGTACTTACGAACGAAAAGTGTGAAGTAGGAGGTCCTTGTTGCAAAAATATTCGTTAACAAATCAAAGGGAGATAAATAATAAAAACCTTCTTGCTCGTTTTATCACAACTTTAAAGGATGAAAATTGTTAGAATAAAATAAACAATAATTGTTTTTTATTTTATAATTACGACTGTTATTCTAAAATCAAACCTCTTTTATTCTGCTTTTGTGATACTTTTAATTAGAAAAAGCTTCTTTAAAATAATTTATTTGTTTTTAAATTACAAGGCTTCCTTTAAAATGAGAAGATATTTTTATTTCTAAGATTTCCATTGTTTTGTCTAGCAAACTATTGTATCAACAACGAAGGTTTATAAGAGTTGTTTACGAAAACAAAAATTTGTTTAAAATCCTTTTTACAAGCTTTTATTTAGTTTCACCTGTCCCGATGTTTGTCTGTTATCTAATCTTGTAAATTAAATTTGACCTTCCCGGTTACCGATTGAGCTGAAATTTTGCATGCATGTGTAAATCAGATGACATTGCAAAATTATTATGACATGGAGCTGATCTGATGATGAGACCGGAAAATAGCTATAGGAACTTGGTAGTTAAACGACACAACCCTATCAAGTTTGGGCACGAATGATTTGTCTTGACGAGTATTAATTGTTTAGGTATACCGAACTATAAAAGCTTGCCAAGAAAAAAATATTTTCATTAAAAGCTTGTTTGACATAATCATACTATGTCCATTGCATGGTATGATTATGTGAGAAAAGGCTTTCTATGGTTAATTTATAATTTATTACAAAGTGACAAGCTTTCACTATCCTTATTCCCGTTGCCTCTAAAAACAACATAAGTTATACATATCTACCCTCCATATCAAGCTAGAGACAGAACAGACGGTTGGGACGATTGGATTGTGCACGAGTGCTACTCATGCTGGCCTGGCGCGGAGTGCCCATAAAAATTTACTTTTCACTACAAGTATAATGTTTTTACTGTCTTTGTCTATTAGCCAAGTACTCAAGAAAACTATCCTCAAGAACACTGCCAATAAATTGTGCCTGTAGTGTAGCTGAAGATTATGTGAAGCTATTTATTTAAATGTTCCTAAATAAACCATAAAAAAACTGGCCAAGTGCGAGTTGTCCTCGCGCACGAAGGGTTCCGTACCGTCCTTTGGAAAATCCGGCTTAAAAATCATGTATGGGAGTCTCCCTTAAATATCTATTTTATTTTGTTTTTAGTGTTTGTTCTTATAGCGCCAACAGAAATACATAATTTGTGAAATTTTTAACTGTCTAGCTATCGCGGATCTTGAGATACAACCTGAAAACAGAAAAACAGACAGACACGGTTTTTCCCTTTGGGCACGGAATCCTAAAAACTTTTGTCAACCAGATTACAATAACTGAGAAGATAATCTACCAAACAACTTTCATAGTGTTATTACAATACTCAAGTAGCATTATTTCCCGCCCAACAAAATAGGTACAAAGAGATAACACAGAACTCTGTCCATCCTCAGATCCACGAACTTAAGTCTATTAATGACGTCACAAAGAGCGTCACATTAGTACTTTCAAACATTTGACTCTATTGTATGAATTTTAAGTAATTCATTCTGTTAAGAAGTTAGGAGAAAGTTACTTGAAATTGATATCTAAAGGATACATAAGAGATACATATAATATTCCACAACTAATACTAACTAATATTGCACAATGCTGTCTAGTCCCAAGCTAAGTAGAGCTTGTATTATGAGTACTAGACAACTGGTAAACATACTTATAGATAGATAGATAGATAAATTCTTTATTGTACACCAAAAATAAAAAAATATATAAGAAACTTAAAATTAATAGGGTGTTACAGACAACCTTTGGATGGATTTGACCGAGGAGGAGGGGCTTATATATTTCTAAATACATGTTATAGATAAATTACACCCAGACACAGAACAAAAATGATCATGCTCATCACATAAACATTTGTCTTGGGTGGTAATCGAATCCACAACCTCCAGCATAACAATTAGGGCCACTAAACAACTAGACCAACAGGCCAGTCATTCACTTACCAGTTACCAATAAAATACAAAAACACACAAAAACCAAGAATGCTTCATGAAGTGTAACGATATACTTGCCGCGGGCCGCCATGTTTGAAAGTCAGCTGTCAATATTCTAGCGACAAAATAAAGAATATTTGACACATATTAATGATGTTCACATTGCTCACCTCTCAGATACCGTCAATATACTAGCCTCAGCTATACTAGGGTATTATAAATCTTTGTGATTCTCAGTTTTTCTATACATTCTCCCTAGCTTAGTTACAACCGTTTCGCTTGCGTCGAACGCTTCGGGTTTACCTTGCTGCCAATTCTTTTGTTCTGACCACGTGATTGAGCATTGAGACGACGTTATACCCGTACATTGGACAAGCTTTAACTATTGCAGAATAGCAACTTGGCTAGGGGTACAGTAATACGCATGTATTTTTTTTTTTTTTTCATTTAAACTTTTCTCATAAATTGAGAGCAGTGGTGGCCGAGTGGTAACGACCCTGACTTACGAGTTGCGGGTTTGAAACCCAGCCAGGCGTATTACTTTGTATAATTTATTTCATCATCACTGCTCTCAAAACGGTGAAGAACAACATCGTGAGGAGACTTGTCATGTCTTACAACCAAAAATTTAAAGACACGTGACATTCTGACGACTGACAGACTGGCCTGTCGGTCTAGTGGTTAGTGGCCCTGACTGCTATGCCGGAGGTCGTGGGTTCGATTCCCACCCAGGACAAATGTTTATGTGATGAGCATGATCATTTGTTCTGTGTCTGGGTGTAATTTATCTATGTATAATATGTATGTATTTAGAAATATATTAGTATGTTTATCAGTTGTCTAGTACCCATAACACAAGCTCTGCTTAGCTTGGGACTAGACGACGTTGTGTGATAGTTGTGGAATATTATTATTATTATTCACCAACCCGCACCGGCCTCGCGTGATGAATTACGGTCCATTCCCTCTCCTAGAGAGGAGGCCTGAGTCCCAGCAGAGGGAACATTATAAGGCTGATTATGTTATACTATATACTACACACATTATTGTAAAATATATGACAGTAAAGTTGTCGTTTTAAAATTTCATAATATATTTTCAATTAAAAATTATACTTGTTAATAAAAATATACTTTTACGACTCCCAATGGTTATTTTATTCAATACTAGCTTTTGCCCGCGCGGCTTCGCTCCCGCTCTTCCCTACTCCACCCTACTCTACCCTACACTACCCTAATTTTTTTTTCCATAAGAACCTTCACCTTACAATAACAATCACAACAAAAAAAAATCAGCCAAATCGGTCAAGCCGTTTTCATGCCAAGTCGTGACAACGGAAAACGGGGGTCATTTTTATAATATAGAAGATTAGTTTAAAAATTATTAACTTATATTTACCTCAATCATTTTGAAAGTCCTCTGTAAATACATGTACAAATTTATCATAATTTGTTTTTTTTTTTTAATTAATTAAATTATTTAAATTCAATATTATAACACTGCTTAATTTATATAATTTAGTTAGTTTGAAATATGATTTTCATTTAACTAAAACTTTTTCTTCAAGCATAATTATAAATTAAAAGTACCATTGACGTATTCAAATATTCTTTTGAGGATTACGAGTCAATTAAATTAGCACCTTTCAAGTTTGCACAGTATTAAATCAATTTACATTTGTCCCAATAAAAGAAAACTAATTTACATTATCGTCTACGTTGCTACACAAGGCTGCTACGGCGTAGGCCTTTAGGAGCGGGCTACGAAATCACGTAGCATAGTGATCGGGCCTAAATAGGACTCGATAGAAAATGTTTTGAGTAGTCAGCAAATAAATAAAGATCATGTTTGTTTTATATTTTCTTCTAAAAGCATTATATAATATCAAAATAGCAAGTTCTTACCTAAATTGTTATTGCCAAATCGTGACCGTATTTGGACAAAACCATTTGGAAAAAATAAAAATGAAATGAAACTAACCATCCTCAACTAATTTTTGAGCCATTTGTTATTTGTTGAGAAATATTTTAGGCTCTGCACTGAAAAATTTCATTACTACTTTTCAGTAAAACAATTTGTGAGCAGTTCTTCCATAATTCATCATCATCAAAATCTGAGTAGGTACAGAAAATGATATCTTGTTGGTTATGAACATAAAAATATAGATATTTTGAAAAATTACAATTTTTTTTTTTACGTATGATACAATTTTTTTTTTTTGATATGCTCAATCATTCAATATCTTTATTTCCAATCCAGAACGAGAAGAGGATTTTCAGTTAAACTTTACGTTCTAGGACTACAGGTTTCCTTTTCAGCAGTTTTCTAGGCTCCTTTGGTCATGCTGACATCTTTTTGAGGCGCGCTAACACTACCACAAAATAAACCGTTTGAGCCGGCACTGTTCGACGAGAGGGCCGCGACGCTACCGAGATATCGTGTCTGTGAGCGGTGTCTATGTGTGCGTTGCTCGAGCGCGCTTTGTATGTAGATTGACTTCTGTACCTATATATTTTGTGCCACTACGAGCTATCGACGATTCATCTTTATCGGATACGCAAACAGCGAGTTACTCAGTTACTTGTCACCCGTAAGCTCGTGCAAATGGTGACTGGAGATCGTCGATGCCTGGGTCGTCTATTATCGCACCAATTAAGGCGTTAGAATATTTGTTTCATCAGGTTTGTGGTCATCTCCTTCGACAGCGTTACTGCTTCCCAAAAGAATGGCCAGAACTAGCACTGATGACTTTTCTGTTAATTTTAAGTCAGATCTCCACAAATTATCTATAAAAGATTACAACATCTAGTCTAGAAATTAAGTTTTGAAAGCCTTGCATCTCCTACAAAAAAAAGCCTTCTAAAAAAGTAATCTTGCATAGATGTATATATATGGCTGTATAATATTATATATATATATATTGTGTATCTACTTGATTTTTTAAAGGTCAAGCTAGAAATTCATTCAAGAAAACGTTTACAATAAAAGCGTTTTCGATTCAATGAAATATGTATCTTTTATACTCGTAAATATTTTTATTTCTGTACAAGTCCTATTTTGAGCACAAACATTTTTGCTCCCGCTACAATAAGACCTAAGAATTTCCAACTCCTTACAAATAAATACGATTATCAATCCAGCTGGATCAATTCGTATAGAAAAAATGTCAATCATGACAGAATAATTTCCGCCTTCATACATAGTTCTATATCTAGCATTCCAAGCCGGTAGTCCGTAAAATAATAACGTGTGATAAATGGTAGTATCTTGTCCCTTTTCGGAACATTTTTTTCGGAGACAAACGTGGAATGAACGTAATTTTTTTTCGGAGAATGCCCTTTGAGCTTGCTGCTAAAGTGTTTTGGGCACTTACCTACAAGAAAAGTGACGTACATTTCTTTGACGGTTGCGTAGATTGTCTTTCTGGTGATATTACCTTACAACAAGTATCTGGTTTAACTTGTTGAGTTGAAAACGAGTCAAACTTTTTTTATTCTAAAGTTTGATAATATACTAG
Source organism: Mythimna lalbum (assembly GCA_949319445.1). Classification (NCBI taxonomy): domain Eukaryota; kingdom Metazoa; phylum Arthropoda; class Insecta; order Lepidoptera; family Noctuidae; genus Mythimna; species Mythimna lalbum. The sequence continues at coordinate 1,320,505 of OX439347.1, forward strand.
CTACTCCCAGCGGCTTCGCCCGCGTGATAGCAGAAAATTATCCCAAGGGAACATACTTCCGGGATAAAAAGTATATACCTACTCCCAGCGGCTTCGCCCGCGTGATAGCAGAAAAGTATCCTATGTCCTATTCCAGGACATGGTCTATCCGTGTAACAAGTTTCATCAAAATCAGTTTAGCCATTGAGGCGTGAAGACGTAACAAACGAACAAACTCACTTTCGCTTTTATAATATTAGTAAGGATTGTGTGGTTTATTGACAGTGAGGGTAGTCTTATGAATTGTAACGTAATGTATTTGACACGATTGAGTAGCAGCGGTTGTCTGTAGCAATTGTGTTGTGCGAATATATGTGTGTCACACTGATCAGTTGTAAATCCTTCCTAACCGCAATACATACAATGGGTCTTTCCCATCCGTCTATTGTCAATCTGAGCATGGTTTATTAAAAACTTGTTGTTTTATCCAATAATAATATAATAACAATAACAATATTTACTTACCGTATAAAAATATTTATTTCAACATTAAAATATTCAGAAGAAATATTTTCAGTTTTAAAACGTAGGAGTTTTACCAGTTACGTACGTTAAAAAAACCTATTTTGTGATCATTTAAATAATATTCGGCATATCGGTAGATTTATTTTTACTTAGATGTAACCTTTACAATAGCAATGATAATAATAATTATTATAAAAATATCAAATTTGAGGTTGTATTGAAAATTTTGCTATTTTAAATGACTAAATATGATAAATACTCGTACACACAGGTCACAGTTTTTAGCCTTATATATTATTCTCAATAATATAAAAACCTAAAAAACTGTGACTAAATTTTGAATATCAGCAAAATTTTTGGTTTACGTTATTAGTGCGATACAATTTTTACTTGATTATTTATCACAATCCGATCACGATTACAAAAACCTATACAAGATTTATAGAAAATGCCTTGCACATGCCCATCGATAACAATAAAAAAAATGAGTTTGCTTAAACATAGGTAGTTCCCTTTATATTGGTAACATAGATTAAAATTTTTGTTTTCATGTAAGCGCATATAAAATTTTGCATCACCTTAAGGGTCTGAACACACAACGCGCGTTTGTAGCGATACAGACGCGAAACGCGCGCGAATCAGACGCAGCCTGTAGACCTTTAATATGATGAAAACGCGCCGTCGACGCACGGAACTAAAACGGCGCGGTTAAAAAACGTGGTGTGCATAGGCCCTAAGGACCCATGAACAATATAGTTTCCCAGAAAAAAAGTCTGTCTTTTTACTGTCTTTTCGCCAAGATATAGTTGCGGAGTAGTCTTCTCAACTTTAGTAGTTGCTCATGTCATGTGAGATCCCAAATAGAGTAGTCATGTATACTGCTGTCTATTCTTCTCTTAAAACGGAAAATCTATTTTATTTTACAAACAAATGTTTTCAGCTTTCTAAAAGAAAGGTCGCTTTGTATTTCATACAAAGAATGCGGTCGTTGAACTGTACGGCGGAATCCTTTTCCGCCAAATGTTCAAAGAAAAGTATCGTAAAAAGTAAGTACCTATTATAAGTACAAAATCATCATGGGCTTCTATACTAACTCCGTGATCATGGGTCTATGTTAGAAAGAGACCTCCGTCTCCGTTCGGAGATATATACGAACATTATCTCATTCCCGCACACCTGTTGTATAACACGATGGTTTTAAAACGTCATAGCTTACTATCGTCATGTTATCTTATGAGTTGTGGGTAGCGCGGTGCTTAAGTTATACCAACATGTAAGTTAAAATCGGAAGATTTCTAGGAGAACATAATAAATAATAAACAATTTTAAATAAATAAAAAATAAATAAATGTTTTCTTTTTTATTATTATTGATAGACTCGCTTTTGACCACCATCTCACCTGATGGTAACCGATGATGTGGTTGACGATGGAACGCGCTTGCCTAGAAAGATTATTATGTTTATTTTACATAAGCCTACAAGGGCACTTTTAAACCGAGAGAATCTAGCTCACAGTACTAATTAGTCGTTTCCTATGAAGAAGAACGGACAAGAACTCCGATAGTTAGATTTGCGTTCTGTTCCTGTAAAACAGTAACGAAGTTGTATCGGTTTTGTATTTTTTTCTGTACTATTGTAGAGATACATATTGCTTTTGGCGTTAAATGAGACGACACTATTGATACATCACCTTTCATGATTTGAGAATCGTTGTGACGTCATTAGATTCCATATCGAATGACACACATAATGTCGGAGACCTCTCGCGCCGGGCCCTGGTCGAGGCCATGGTCTGGAGTGAGGAGGAATGGCAGGCGGTCGCCTCCTTCTGCGAAGCAGTAATGCTTGCAAAGGAGGAGGCCGACCACATCAGGCAACGGCGCCCTCGCCGCCGTCGCCGGGATTCCGATTTCCGGCCACCGTAGACGCGGGCTCGCGGACGGCGAGCCATGGGTAGCTCGCTGTCCGATCGACGGGGAAAATCATCATTGACGAAACCCGCTCTTGGGTGGAGCGGGAGACAGTGTCAGAGTCTTACTGACTAAAAACCCCGCGCCGCGGCCTTCTAGCCTTCATACCGGGGCTCTAGTTTCCTTTCGGATAACCCCGACCCCGGTAGGCTTCGACCCAGATGGGCCCCTCCTGTTGCTGACAACTCCTTGAGGCGCGCGGGAACAGTGCGCGCCGTCGACCCCTTGGCTCGGTCCGGACAGTTACCGGACGATCGGACAGCGAGCTACCCATGGCTCGCTGTCCGCGAGCCCGCGTCTACGGTGGCCGGAAATCGGGATCGGAATCCCGGCGGCGGCGGCGGGGGCGCCGTTGCCTGATGCGGTCTGCCTCCTCCTTTGCTAGCATTACTGCTTCGCAGAAGGAGGCGACCGCCTGCCACTCCTCCTCGCTCCGGACCATGGCCTGAACCAAGGCCCGGCGCGAGAGGTCTCCGCCGCCGATCGCCCCCACGAGGACACGGCGTTGCTCCGCCCAAGTAGGGCACACCTCAACTGTGTGCTCCACCGTGTCCTCCGGGCGTTCCGCACAGTGGCGGCACCCGGGCGTCTCTTCCGCTCGAATCCGATGCAGGAACCTCCCGAACTTGCCATGTCCGGTGAGGACCTGCGTCATGCGGAAGGTAAGGACACCGTGAGGTCTTTCCAGCCACGCCTCAAAGAGGGGACTTACCGCCATAATTGTGGCGTGCCCAGCACTGGGTTGCGATAGTCGCTGACGCCATTTCACCGTGAGATCCCGCCGGAGCTCTGTCCGCCATACCTCGACCTGTCGCGGTAGTGGACTTTCACCCCGGCGTTGCATCTCCACGCGCTTATCGTGCATGTGTGCAAGGACTGTTGCCTCCAGATCCCACGGTGGTAGGCCAGCCAGAAGGCTCGCCGCTTCGCGGGAGATCGTGCGGTAACCCCGCACCATCCGTATTGCCATGACCCTCTGGCAGGCGTTCAGTATGGACGCCGGTCGCTTTGCCAGCGACGGCGCCCACACCGGCGCCCCGTAGAGGGCCATGGACCGAACGATTCCCGCGTAGAGCCTCCGGCAGGAGGCGTCTGGACCCCCAAGGTTGGGCAGGAGCCGCTTGAGAGCAGCCCCGGCCCGGTTGAGTTTGGGAGCCAAACGTCGGAAGTGTTCTCCGAAATTCCATCGGCTGTCGAGAACGAGTCCCAGGTACTTCATCGTCGACCCGACGCCGATGCGAACTCCTCCTACCGTAAGTTGGGAGTCTGATGGTGGCGCATTCCGAGGGCCGTGGAAAAACATGGCCTCGGATTTGTGCAGCGCCACCTCGAGTCCCAACTCCTGGATCCTACCAACGACTATCGCAACCCCGCGTGTCGCTAGAGCGACCGCCGCCTGGTGCGACTCTCCTTGCGCTAGAACCAGCGTGTCGTCTGCGTAGCAGACCGCGCTGACCCCGTCAGGGAGGTCGCCGCGCAGCACGTAGTCGTAGCCGATGTTCCACAAGGGTGGGCCTAGCACCGACCCCTGCGGAACACCGCACGACATCTCCCGACGTTTCCACTCTCCCTGGTGACCGGGGTAGATAATGGACCTGTCCGACAGGTAAGCCTCGACCACTCGACAGAGGTATTCGGGCACCCGGTGGTACCGGAGTGCCCTCCGGATCGTACTCCAGGGCAGGGAGTTGAATGCGTTGGCAATGTCCAAGGACACTGCCACAACGCTCCTGCCCCGGGACACCGCAACCCCTGTCGTGAGGGCTCGCACGCGCATGATGGCGTCCACCGTAGAGCGCGCCCTGGGGCGGTGTTCTTGGCACTCAGCCTTCGCACCGCCACTCTCACCTCTACCTCGGTCACCTCTGGAGCGTTGTCGTCGTCGTCGCTGTTGTGGTCCGCGTCAGACACTGCTGGCGGGGGCGGAGCCATGGGCGGGGGGGAGTGTTCCCCTCGCGCAGGGAACAGAGTGGTTACCACACCCTCCACGAGTTGGGGCCGGAGACTCTGAGTCAGCGGCGGAGCCCAGGGGCGTAGCTTGTCCCGTACCAATTTGTACGGGCGCCCCCACGGATCCGCGTTCAGAGACCCCAGCCACACGTTGCGGGCCTCGAGTTTGGCCCGCCTTATCTCCGTTCGGAGGGTGCGCTTTGCCTCTCTGTACCCCTCATACAGCTCCGCTTCTCTGACCTCCGCATCCGGCTGGCGGTTGCGGCGCCTGCAGTGTCTGTCGTACTGGCGGCGCGCGTGGTTGCACGCGTTGCGCAGTGCGCCAATCTCCGGCGACCACCAGTACACGCGGCGCTTAGCACGACCTGGAGGGACTCGGGGCATTGCCGCGTCGCAGATTTGCGACATAGCCTCCTGGAACCACTCCGCCTCGACGTCGATGTCGACAGGCCTGTCCGGTGCTTGCACCCAGGCCTGTACCGTCGCGGCTTCCAGGAGGAGCTCCCGGCCATCTGCTTAAGCGCCCACCGCGGACCACAAGGGCTCTGTCGGACCGGCGCGGCCGAGGTTTCGGCGGAGACGTCCAACCGGATGTACCGGTGGTCGGAGTACGTCTCCACCTCCTCCATAACGCGCCAGTCGACGACACGCGGCGACAGAGCGGGGCTGGCGAACGAAATGTTCACCACCGACTCACCCCGCATCCGCACCAACGTGGGGACAGAGCCCCGGTTCAGGACGACCAGGCCCAGCTCCAAGGCCCAGTCCTCCACCATCCGACCCCGTCGGTTCGTGTGCCGAGAACCCCAAGCCGTATTCCAGGCGTTGAAGTCCCCGCAAACGACCACGGGGAGGGAACCGAACCCAGCGACGACGGAATTTAGCTCCATCAGGGAGAGTTGGAACACGTCGAGAGATCTGTTCGGGGGCAGGTAGACGCCTACCACGGCGATGTCCCCGAACCGTGCTGCCACGCAACCCCGCCCCCTCGTGAGGGACTCGGGGGGCGGGGTACCGGCGGCGGCCGACGAAATTAACGTCACCGAGCTGTCCAAGTCCTGAACCCAGTCTCCACGGGGTTGGACAAAGTACGGCTCGGCGACGACGGCGATATTGATCGACCACTGCGCCATGCTCTGGAGCAACAGATCCTGAGCGGCGGCGCAGTGGTTGATGTTCGCCTGGAGGAGACGTAATGGTGTCGTTATTGACATTCCATTATCGTCTCCTCCTGAGCCCTTTGTGAGGGTCCTGCCGCGGCGGCGGGAGCGGCGGCGATAGCAGCGGCAGCCAGGGTAGTGGCTGCGGCGGTGAGGACGTCAAGGTGGATGCCCCTCCTGACCTTGCCCTTGGCCTTGGTGGGAGGGTCGCAGGACCTCCCCCCAGCCCGGTGGTCAGCCGGCTTGCCGGCAGCCGCACATGCGTAGCAGTGCGGCAATGCACGGCATTCGGCGGCCTTATGACCAGGCTGTCCGCACTGGTGGCAGCAGTCGCTGCGATCCACCTCTGCGGCGCAATAGGCGCCCACGTGGTGCCCGACGTGGCATCGGTAGCACCGCAGAGGTCTGGGTTCCAGCATCTTGACTTGGGCTGAAACCCAGCCCACCAACAGCCTTCGGCCCTCGGTCGTGATGGCCTTGGCCACCGACACGGGGCAGCTCACCGTGACGGCTCGCATGCCCGTGCTGTCAGCGCGGATGGTGCCCGCCCGAACTTGATCGGTCGTGCACCCTCCCGCCCTGACGATGGCGGCCACCACTTCTTCCACCCTAGCAGAGTCGTCCAGACCCATAATGCGCATGTCTACGCTCTTGGTGGGTCTGGACACTCGGGCCTCCTCGACATCCAGGGACGCCCTGATCTTGTCGGCCAGAGCGTCGGCGAGTTCGCCGCTGTCCGCCCCGGGGACCTCCAAAATTCGGGCTCCGGTCACGGTCTTCCTTATTCGGAAGCCCCCGGAGGCTCCGAACTCGTCGAGGTGGCCCACCACCGCCTGCTTCGCCTTGGCCATAACTACGACGTAGTTTACGCCCTTCTTTTCCGCAGCCGGCTGTAGTGTTATCACTACAGCTGCGGAAGTCGGGGCGCGAAGTCTGGCAGCCATGGCCCGCTTCTTGCGCTCCCGTCGCCGTTTGCGCCTATTGGTCGCCCTAGCCGCCTTGCTCGCCTTCTCCTTGGCGCCAACGACCGTCCACTCGGCGCCAGCCGAGGAGTCTTCGGGCGGAGAAGCCGGCAAGCGCGACCTAGTCGCCGCCACGGCAGGAGGCCCCGCCGGTTTGGTGGCAGCCGCCACCTTGCCCTTCGGGGGGGCGGCAGGCTTCCCCTGCTGCTGCTTTCTGGTCACCGGACCCGACCTCGCCGCTTCCGGCGCCGCGGCCTTGCGCGCGACTTGCCCCGACGGACCTGCCCTGGGTGCAGTAGTCGTCGTGGCCGCGGCGACGGCGACATAGGACGCCACCCTTTTCGGGTTGGAGGCCGCGAGCGGGGGACGCAGCACGATGCTCTCCAGGACGGAAAACTGGCGTTGAATCTGCTCCTGGAAGCGTTGCTGCTGCTGCTGCTGCTGCTCCCTGGCAGCAGCCAGCTCTTGCCGCAGCAAGGACAGTACCTCGCTTTCCGCCTTCGTGCTCCGTCCTTCCGGTGACTGTTCAGGAGGGGAGTCCTGGAGACCGGCCAAGGCCTCGAGTCGGCCAATCCTCCCATTCAGGGTCAGCTCGTAGGGCTCAAACACGAACCCCAGAGCCCCCCCAATAGTGGCATTGGCCAACTCGATGGAGCGCTTCTTGGCCACTCTCTCCCGCTTGTTGGCCACACTCATGATGGCGGCTGCCACGACCTCCTTAAATTTGGCCATGGCCTCCGCCATTCCCTCCGGCAGCTCGGTAGGGATCTCCGGCAGTATGAGGCTGGCCTGGCGTCCCTCGCTGGCGCTCTCGGCGGGGAGCCCTCTCACTTTACCCATCTTTCGGGCGGTACCCCGCCCCGAGGTCGAGACCTTCCGGGCAGGTGCCGTGTCTTCGTCGGAGACGGAGCGTAGAAACTCCGCCTTCCTTTTGTTGGAGGTAGATTCTTCTGCCTCCATTACGTCAGAGTTGTGTGAAGACGCGGCATCAGAGTCCGACGCCGCGCCTTCACTCAACTCCCTGAGGCCGAAGCTACGCCCGGCTTCCACCGGCGTCGCGGACGTGCTGGGAACTGGTCCCAGGGACTCCGCGCTGCCGGCTAGTGAGCCACCCTGGCTCAATGCGTCCACGAAGGACGGTAACAGGTCGGTACGGACAGGTACGGACCTGGCGCGCTCTTTGCCCCCCCCAGAATACGAGGGGCAGCCCGAGCTCTGCTCGGGGAGGGATTCTCCGCCTGCGGGGCAGGCAGTACCCTCCTGGGGTAGTGTCTTTTGGAAAAACGCGTCCATTGTTGGCTGACCACAGCTTTGCCTTTTTTATGGGGTGGGGTCCCCAATACACGTTCGCCATCGTGGTCGTGTCTGATGAGCAGACACGTACCCGAGGCGAACCCACTCTCCAAAATCGCTGTCCAGAAGGCGCCAACAGCTATTGGTGCCAGCGCTCCTGGACAGCGCACCCGCCGGGCGGTCCGACTGGACTCCGCCGTGTGTTCCTCTTGGTCTGGTCTCTCGCTTGAGGCCTTCCGGCATGAGTACCTCTACCGGCATAGCCCTCAAGGTCATTGAGACACGCAAGCCCCACCACGACGACAACGTGGGAACACGGTTGGTAGGGACGGCGCGCACTGTTCCCGCGCGCCTCAAGGAGTTGTCAGCAGCAGGAGGGGCCCAGCTGGGTCGAAGCCTACTGGGGACAGGGTTGTCCGAAAGGGAGCTCGTGCCCCGGTATGAAGGCTAGAAGGAACGGCGCGGGGTTTTTAGTCAGTAAGAGTCTGACACTGTCTCCCGCTCCACCCAAGAGCGGGTTTCGTCAAAGATGATTTTCCCCGTCGACAAAAAAAAAAAACACACATAATGTAATTTATCAATAAAAACTACATAAGTGGTGTCGCGTGTGAGTTGTGTGGCGTACGTGTCGAAGGGTTTTATTGTGGTTTTCCTTATTCGTTTTATTAGTTTTCTGTTAAATAAATATACGTGCATCCCTTACCTGCTTAAATCTAATTCATATGCTGTTGTTAAGGTCAAACTTCTGTGATGACTCGAAGGATCAGATTTTTTAAATCTAACTCTTATCGTAGGGTTCTTATTAGATATGTAAAAAAGTAGGGCCCGTTTGACAATACAAACAACTTCCCGAATAAAAAAATGGGATACAAATTTTATGAAATTATGTGCCAAGTAAACGGAAGCTTAATCATAGGTAGTCAAAACAGGGTCTTAATTCTGTTGAAATCTGAGTTCAATGAATGATTTTTTTTTTTGTGATTAGAAATAACGAAACAGACAGCTGCATTCGGTTTGATTGAAAGTCGACCCCTGCCCAATTGAAGAAAAGATAAGCAGGCAGAATTTTCGAAGACATGTGACATTCATTCAACCCGCACTGGGACCGCGTGGTGAGTTACGGCCCATTTCCTCCTATAGAGAAGGCCTGAGTCCAAGCAATGAAAACATTAAAAAGGCTGATGATGATGATAAGCAGATAGAAAGAAATTCATTAAACCCCAAGCCACGGAGCCCCAAGCAAACGCCAGCGTTCGCTTTTTCGTTGTCTTTTCATTGTGTCTCTGATTACGGTATTCAAAAAGATAAATAATAGAACTGGATCGCAAAAAACCACATTACCATTCCATTTAAATACTCACATCCGAAAAACAAACTGTCGGTCAGAGCATGCAACCTGTCCGGAACAGTAAATCCGTGGAGTCGCTCAAATATTAAAACACTCACCGGGCACCGCATACACGAGGACGAAGCTGAACGCCCCGAACAGTTCTTTTTTTATCGAGTCCGGCCATTTTTCTGTGCAAAACTCGATACTGCGCTCCACCCACACCTGTGGAAATAAAATAGGAGTTTAAAATAAAAGTTTGCAATAAAAAAATAAATATAAATGAGTAATGTGACTGCATGTCGCAAGTCTATTTCAGACACAGTCACAAAGGTTTAAGGCTTTTTATTTCAAACTAACTTTTACCCGCGGTCATAAAATATAGCCTTTGTCACTCAGGAATGAAGCAGCTTCTAACGGTGGAAGTTAAGTAATCAGTACTTTCAGAATTTAACTCCTACAAAAAAAAAAAAAAAACAAACATTACCTCTATATAATATTAGTGTAGATAAACCATTTATAGGCACTTTTGAAATGTCAAGAAGTCAGTTAGTCAGAAAAATTATGCTAATTGCACATTCCAAAGCGTAGGTCTGTGCGTAGTTTGTGCAAGCGTAGTTGTCTGCAGAAGAATGTGCAAAAAGCTTCTTGGACACTCTTTTCAATCATGCTACGTATTACAAATATCACACATATGTGTATTAAACACTAGCCCTTGCCAGAGGTTTTATTCACGTGATAGTAGTAGATTATCTCAGGGGATGAAACTTTTAGAATAAAAAGTATCCTATCATGCTATTCGGGGATATAGCCTACCCGTGTATCAGGATTATTCTAAATTTAATGACCCGTTTAAACGTGAAGTAATAAAAACATACACACATATACATACACATAGTATTTTTTATCAAGCACTTACTATCCCTAAGCCTCCCTTTTTTTCCACAACTATCACACAACGCCGTCTAGACCCAAGCTAAGCAGAGCTTGTGTTACGAGTACTAGACAACTGATAATCGTACTTATAAATTTCTAAATACATACATATTATAAATAAATTACACCCTGACACAGAACAAATGATCGTGCTCATTACATAAAAAAAAACCTGGGAGTGAATCAAACCGACGACCTCCGGCTTAGCATCCAGGAAAACTAATCGACCAACAGGCCAGTCAGATTTTCAGCCTTTTTTTTCTCAAACAAACATAGACTTCAACCTTTATAATATAAGCTAGATAGTAAACATAATATACCAGTATAAGATATTAGTTTCTTAATCAAACGTAGCAATTTGGCAGATATCTCATATTATGTTATAAGAGGCATGTTTCAATTACACTTGAGTTAATTTCACGTTTTCCTTGTGTTTGTGTACTGCTCGCAAGACATTATTAAAAATAACTCAGCGTTTTTCAACCAGCAGAAATATTTAAACATTAATATCGAATTATGTTCTAGATTAGCAATAGCGTTTTCATCCGCGTTAAGGAACAGTCCTTAAGAAACACCTCTTACAGTTTTCAAAAATTCAAAAAATACACCGCACTGAAACCACACTAAAAAAATAACGAAGAACCTAAATATATTACGAGTATTATGTGCTAACAGTTTTACTGTACCAAACCTATACTTAATTTCTAGAAAAAAAATTGTTCATTTCTCTCAAAAACAGCTAAATCCACCTTTTCTATTTGCAGGATTTACTTAATTTTCAATAACTTTTTTTAATTTTTATTCTATTCAGATTCTTATTTTTTTTTTTTAATGTAATTCAGCGCGGTTTATTTTTAGAAATTTTGAAAATCGTGCCTTCCTTTTAAAGTAGAACATTACTTTAAGAGAACATGCTTCCAGGATAAAAAGTATCCTATGTGTTATTGTAGACTACTCGTGAGCAAAATTTTATTCAAATCCCTTCTGCAGGTTCAGCTTGAAAGAGTAACAACAAAAAAGTAACTTTTATAATATTAGTATGATAAATCTTACTACACTAACAGAACTGCTGCCAGCAGTTTTACCCGTGTTAAAGTAGAAAATTATCTGAAGAGAAGAAACATCCAGTAACTTAATTATATATTCCAGTATATAATCTACCCGTGTACCAAATTTCATTGAAATCTTTTCAGTCGTTCGAGCGTGAAGAAATAACAAAGATTGTGAGTGTGACACACAAAAACTTACGCCTTTATAATCTTATTAGTTTGATTTTGATCAGTGATATATCAATATATCAGATACTTTCTAGTTGGTAATAAAATAAAAAAATCAGGTTTTTAAATTGCTGTGCTTGTAAATCGGTACAGAAATCTGAATCAAAACCCCCATTGTAAGGTTATGATTCAGCTTTCGTTGCCTAATAAGTAAAGCTGGGTCATATTAAGCTTCCTTAGCTTTGAGGAAAATAATAAAATAAACCACCATAACTTCCATAAATATATAAGCAAAGTACCACCTAGTGCATATCCTCATCGCCTATAAAAAAACCGGGGAACATAATAGATGTTAAAAACATAAGTGTAGTGCTGTAGCCAGTGGCGTTTTGCTATTAAGATGCAAAGGAGTGCAGAGTCCCAATAGCCAAAGACTCTGCATAGTGTTGGTAGTGTCGGTATAATAAAGAAGACTTGTCCACAGGGCAGGCACAAGCCAAGGCCGGGCAGGTGTTTCATTGCTTCCGCGGACAAGAATAGACAGCACATTATAGTGCGAAGTGAAGTGTACTAACATAGTTTTTTTTTTTAATTATATTTACTACCAAAATAATTCAATATATAGGTAGTAATATATTTATGTTAGTCTGTAAGATATTCGTGATATGGGTAGTGTTACCTGAAATAAAATGATTATTATCACTAAAATAGAGCAAAATTCGTCCAATCGTTCTAAGGCTGTCCTAACCGGATTGTGTTCCAAAAATAGAATTCTAGATTAGAAACCAAATTATTTAAATTCATTCAAGTGTTAAACAAACTGAAAAATCAACGAATGCCCAATTTCCATTTTTACATGAGGCGACCTTTTTGAATTTCTGTATCATTGCCCCTGAACTTACGCCACTGGTCATTACCGCCGTTTAATAGAGCTACCTTAGAATGAATTACGTATGCAGATGGGTATGGAAACAACAGTCGCCTTAGGGAAATGTCGACGTAGTTCGAAGAGGTAGTAAAGTGAAACTGTGTACCTAGTTTATACTATCGCCACGCCTCTCTGTTACGGTAAGCTTTATCGTTGTAAGCGTCGTGTTTCAAGCAACTAAATTCTTGTTTATAAACAGTTACTTGATCTAAAAATAGTACAGAAGAAAAAAAATTGACACGCAGTGTAAAAATAACACAAAAGTTAGGATTAAAAAAAAAACTCGGCAAAAGCGAGTCGAATTAGTACCCTGTGGTTTCCATGCAAACTTACCTATGTAAATATTTCAATTCCCGTATGGACTCCCCAAAATTTTTAGGAATCGCAAAAAAAATTGTGACGTAACACCAAAAATTACAGTCTTCAGATTTATTCCTATGTCTGTGCTATGAGATTTTGTTTTATGTCAAACAAGATTCTGGAACTGGAAGTACCATATGAATTTTTATTCCCTCAAGTGTCGAAATATACGTTTATGGCGACATAAACGGCCGGTCGTTGGCAGACCTCCCACAAGGTTGACCGACAACTTGATGAGAGTCGCGGAAATGCGGTGGGTGAGAAACACACAGGATCGGTCGTTGTGGCGACGCTTGAGAGGCCTAGGTCCAAAATTGGAAGTCTTTTGACTGAAATGATAATGATGACGATGAAGTATCTATGGGATTAAACCCTATTCACGCAGGCGAAGCCACGAGTACATTCTAGTTTCTGATAAAACATTTATTAATTCAATTTCATCTATCTCCGCTCAATAAACTTTAAAATTTAATTCTAAAAGGTAAGTTAGGGTCAAACTACATCTTCAAGGGGTGAGACTAAGTTAAATAACTTAGAATTTACAGCCATGTCTACATTAATGAATTAATTAAGAAAGTAGCTTGATCTTCGTAGAAACTTTGTTAAAAGCGTTCCTTAGATTTTCTTTTAAAAGTATGTAAAAGGTTAAGTCAAGCTAAATCAAAAGGTTAAGTTAAAATATGCATGATGTTAACCCACTACATAAAACTCCTTTAGGGGTATGTAAAACACAGAATTTTCTTCTTCCTGCCCTTTTTTTATGGTGGGCAAAAATCATCCGATGACAACCCCCGCTCTTGGGTGGAGCGGGAGATAGTGTCAGACTCTTACTGACTAAAAACCCACCCCGTTCCTTCAAGTCTTCATACCGGGGCTCGAACTCCCTTTCGGCCCCAGTAGGCTTCGACCTAGCTGGGCTTGAGGCGCGCGGGAACAGTGCGCGCTGTCGTCGTTTTGGGCTCGGTCTGGACAGTTACCGGATGATCGGACAGCAAGCTACCCATATTTCGCCGTCCGCAAGCCCGCGTATACGGTGGCCGAAAATTGGGATTGGAATCCCGGTGGCGGCGGCGAGAGCGCCGTTGCCTGGTGCGTTCGGATTTTCCTTTGCTAGCATTACTGCTTTGCAGAAGGAGGCGACCACCTGCCACTTCTCCTCGCTCCGGACCATGGCCTGAATCAAGGCCCGGTGCAATTCTTCCTGCCCTGGTCCCATATTACCTGGGGTCGGCGCAACACGTCTTTTTCTTCCATTCTGTCCTGTCACCCGTCACTCTATCACTAACTTCCTTTTCATTCATATTACTCCTCACACAACTCATACTCAGAACTCTTTTAGTAACATCTTCAATTTCACAATTATTTTAGCCGAAAGACGTCCACTGCTGGACATAGGTGTCCCCCCAGTATCGCCATATATCCTTTTCACATGGCTCTATCAAAACAAACGATTTCCTTTCAACTTATCAGTCACTGGCACCAATTTCAAACTTCCTCTTATATACTAATTTCTCAATTTATTTATTTTCGTCACACCACACATCCATTTCAATATTTTCATCTCCACTACATACAATATTTTTCAATCCATCTTCTTCACATTCCAACATTCTGATTCATACAGTATGAAAAGTCTTATCACGGACTTGTAAATTTTGCCCTTCAACTTGAGTCGCAAGTTATTCTCGTGACCTGTCGCCATTTTATCCATTTTGCGTTGATCCAATGTGTTACGTCTTGGTCTACCTCACCATCTCCTTGGACGAGCGATCCAAGGTAACGAAAGTCGGAACAAATTGGTATGGGCGTTCCAGCGAGAGCTAAAGACATAGAATCGGAGAGACCTCCGAAATCGCAGAACAAGTTTTGGTTCTACTCAATTTCCAAACTTCTGGTCACTCTAGGCAACCAGCACAATATCATCGGCAAACAGCATACATCAGGGAGTCTTATTATGAGTCATAAACGACCACTTCACGAAGTTTCTAGCACATTTTTCTCCATGAATATGCTTTGGAACGTGCAAATATTCGTAGCTTCATCTTTATTGATTGAACGAACTTGGCAATTTAAAAGAACCTGAAAATGGTTTGATTGAATGAAATAAATGTTTTATGTTTTTCATTTAAAAGCAACCCTCTTTTCACCACCCACTTTTGTCCTTATGACCTTTTGTTTGATAAACGCTTCTACGTTTACCACGGTGGTAAACCAGTATGGCCTTTAGAAAGTTTGGAACGTTGAGAAATTTTATTCAAAGCAATAATGTAATTTACTACAAAGAAGAGAAAAAAGAAAATAAAAGTAAAATGAAGAGGTGTATTTATAAGAGGAGAAACTGACTGACCGACAAATCAAAGGGGGCGTGAAATTTTACACAAAGCTTCATTTTATAGTGTAGACGAGCATTAAGCAAAGCTGTCTCAAAATACACTCCCTAAGGGGAAGTACGACTTTCCAAAGTTTGTTTGGAGAAACGAGAAACCTATTTTCACCCAGCATCTTGCTGGCAGAAGCTAGTCTATCTATAAAACTACTTATTGCCTTTGTCCCAGTTGGAATTTATCCCCTGACATAGTAATAATAGGATAAAAGTTACTGTATACGTGTACTGGGCTTACCCACGTTTTATCCAGACTCGTTTAGCTTTTGAACCAAAATTGATTAACAAACACTTAAAATTCTACCCTTTTTTAATCCCAAATTTTTAGAGGTTTTCTGTTCTTTTGTTGTACGTGAAAGAAGGTATCAATTTATTAATCGAAGCAATTTATCATTGAGCAATGGTAAACCAGTAGAAACAGCCCCGGCTTACGAGTTGTAGGTGGTGGGTTAAAACCCAGCCAGGCGCATTACTTTTTGTAATTTATTTTATCTCCACTGCTCTCAAATCGATGAAGGAACATAATTATCATGAGGAAACCAACATGTCCTACGATAAAAAAAAATTGAAGGTATTTGTTATATCCACTAATCCGGGTCACTGTCACTGGGCCCGCGTGGCGGATTACGGCCCACTCCTTCTTCTAGAGAGGAGGTTGAGTCTCAGCAGTGGGAACATTATAAGGCTACTGACACAATAACGACGAATGACAATCGATTTATTTATTTTAAGGAACAAAATAACGTTAATACGATGTTACCGCTCCGAGTGACGTCCGAGAAAAAGAGGGCATGATGATGTAAGCGCACTTTTTATAACCTTCGTTTTGACTTCCCTTCCACTCTTGGGTCTTTCCTTACACTATTATATTTTATCATTCGTTGCAAAATAATTGACCTCCAAGTTTTTAATACTGTAACATACCAAAGGTTATTAAAATATGAGAGTGTGTTGATGAAATTAATCGGAGACGAAGCTTAACTTTTTTATCTTGGATAACTTTCTACTTTCACGCGGGTGAAGTTAGACATAAAGTGGCTAAAATTAAATAGATATCCACTCTAAGATTTATTGAATTTTAGCCACTTTCTATCTATATCTACCAGAAGCATTTTGAGGGTTTTAGCACTTTTACACTGCCGTTAAGAATCATTAATAAATTATTATTGTTTGTTTTCCATTTATTTTGTAGTGCTGGTCTAACAATTAGAACTGCGTAGTGGTCATATAACGGACACCTTTCAGCTGAAATCACGACGATGATGATGACGCAGGCGTCACCATTAGCAAAAGCTTGTTAGAAAAATTTAGTTCCCTTAATTTTAATAATGCCACGAAAACAATTGGATAATATTGTTTTGAGAATCAATTACTAAGCGCTATCATTTAAGAAGAATCTATAATCTGCCATAGTAACTTGTTCTCTGAAAAAGTTTAACTAAATTTGAGTTTAATTTAATGACTTAGGTCTCGTACTTAGGTCTTATAAGAACTTAGTGGTGAGCCTCTACTCAATGCAAACCTTTTTTTTTAATTTCTTTATTCTTATTTATCTCAAAATAGTTATTTATTATTTAAACATTAATTAATGTTATTTTCTATAAGACAAGCTTCTGCCCGTGACTTGGTACGCGAGTCCTGTTGCTTCTGCCAGCGACAACGGGATCGTCAAAATCGAAGATCTAAAACGTCTGATGTCGAATTCTAAGAGCCCGGGGACGGAAAAACAATGTGATGTGCGAGGCGATTCGAGACGTTCCAGATCACTCCCTTCCACTTACGCGCGTGACAGTGTGTATGTCGCAGGTTTTTCACAAAATTAGGATTTTCATCAAAAACCTTTCGCGATTATAATATTATTTTTGTATGCAAAAGTTATGGAATGTTGAGTATCATGAACTTAAGTTGTTTGTTGTTGTTTAGAAAAGTTCAAAAGAGCCCTAATTTTTTCTAAGTTCTTTATTGTATACCGTAACAGCTAATAATATAAGCGGATGACAAAATTCATGTACATAGGCGAGTATAACGCAAAGTTGAGCTTTCTTTCAGAAGACCATTGAGTGATAGACATCATAATAGAGGTAATTTTAAAATTACGCAAAAATAATAGATAAATATACTTACCTACATAATTACAAACATCAACAATCATCATCATCATCTAATTATTACATATATGTGCTATGTCATTGTGTAAGGAAAATGCTCGAGGTGTGAAAATAATTATATCTATCTATTCGAATAAATTGTCTGCTGTGTCCATAGTGCGGGTGGATAGTTTGTTGCATTAGAATGCGAAAGAATCTGCATATTTGACTACTTTTTTTTAATTTTCCCTTGAAAGAAAGAAAGAAAACACGTTTATTTGGCACACAGGTACACACAATGAGATAACAATTATAATTATAGTATGCAAACTTAAACTTAGAATACATCTACATTTTATGGCTCACGGCTGCGCCAAATAGGTCCAGTTCCGCATGATGCCAGGCCACTACATAGCAGTTGCCTGACGCTGGTTTTCAACTGAACCTTGCTATGAGTCTACGAATGTATCTTGACCTTTAAGTTAGAATTTCCTCAATCATTTTCCGAAATTTAAATTCTCAATCTTTTTTATAAAGTAACATTCCAAAATGATGACCTCCATCCAGGCTCGACACAACGTAATATTGTCTCTGCGAGCGCACGTAATATCTTTCAGTTGGGTTTTATTTGTTGCGTGGGAAGATTAGATACAGTCCACACTCAGATGCCCTTTCACATCCAGGGCAATATAAGAATAGTTTATGAGGCTTATGCTGTAAAATGGCCCTTTTCCTCATAAAGAATTAACTCTACTTATATTATGGATAGTTTTACACGGTTTCTATTTAAGGATATTATTTAGAAAATATCAGATATACTAGTGAAAGGATAAGGCAAGGAAGAAGAAGAAGATCAGATATATTAGTGGTACCATCATCATTTCAGCCAAAAGACGTCCATTGTTGGACATAGGCCTATTTACAAACCCACTCATTTATTATTCAAATAAAAGTTTTTAGACTATTAAAAATCAGTTCCAAGTATTTTTTAACTGAATGTCATATCTTTCCTTTCTGTAATATAATGGTGGTAGGTAACTAAATATATTTATTTCTAAATTTATTAACCCACACTAGGAATGTATCCGGTTTAGTGTGTTCACAAACATAATAAATATATTTTTTCTAAATTTATTAACCCACACTAGGAATGTATCCGGTTTAGTGTGTTCACAAACATAATAAATATATTTTTTCTAAATTTATTAACCCACACTAGGAATGTATCCGGTTTAGTGTGTTCACAAACATAATAAATATATGTTTTCTAAATTTATTATCCCACACTAGGAATGTATCCGGTTTAGTGTGTTCACAAACATATAATAAAGATGTGATTTATATGGCAGGTGATGTGATCTTACATTTAAATATTGATACCTACATGCATTTTTTGAAAGTTTTTTCCACTATTTACTCATGTGCTGTAGTTGCGTTCACATACATACAAACTTACATACATGAAAAATAACCAGAGTCGAGTAGAGTTGCAACCCAGGGTCGTTCTTTTATAACTTGAGTAGCTACCCTAGAGTTAACCCGACTAACTAAACAAGGTTGCAGGTTGGAGTAAACAGCCATATACATACTTGACATTGACAGTTAAACTCCGTAAAAAATGCCAGGCTAGAGTAATAATTAACCCATGACGACATTAGAGTTAACTCTAAACTCAAATTTGAACGTAGGGCTGGGTGTTCCTAGATCCAGAACAACTATCAGTAGGCCACTCAAATATAAGTTTCATACGGTAATCACACCCGCAATACGCAGTGCATTCCGTCACATAAAATATCCTATCTTTTTAAACGCTAGCAAGAACATGGACATAAATATCTCAATATTTTCTCGTATCCATTGCACTGCTCGACATGTTAACATTACACCGCTCAGCATTTTGTTGAGCTTCTTGAATCGTGTCAGCCTGCAGCTGGCGATAGTCCAAGCAGGGTTCTAAATATTACGCTGAATCGAATCGTTGGATTTCCGATTTTATGTTCTGTTATTTATATTATTCGAGGTTGAATTTTGTGTCGTGAAAAGCTAAAACTGTAAAACTCATTTTGTTTTGTTTTTTTTTTTTATCTATACTTATAATAAATCTGTAGAGAGGTCAATTCTGTACATGAAATATATTTCCAAAATAACTATCAGGGGGTGATTAGTGATCGATACTGATGCCAAAAATGCAAACAGCAAAATTTTTGTCTGTCTGTCTGTCTGTCTGTCTGTCTGTCTGTCTGTCTGTCTGTCTGTCTGTCTGTATGTTCTTTATAGAAACAAAAACTACTCGATGGATTTTAACGAAACTTTGTACAATCATTCTTCATACTCCTGGGCAGGTTATAGTATACTTTTCATCACGCTTCGATCAAAAAGAGCAGAGCAGTGAAGGGAAATGTTGGGGAAACGGGAGAAATTACTCCATTTTTTAAGCTTCCGTCGCGTCTGCAGCCTTAATGGTTAAAGCTACACAGAAATCATGTACAACGGAAATGTTCTCCTTAAAATTATATAAAAAATATCCCACGACAGCATATGTCTATCTTTTATGGTTGACTCACAATAACACGTGTAACTCCCGATAGCTTAGCAGTTCGGAACTTTCTGTTTATTTTTGTTTACTCTTACGTTTATAACACTCTCACTCATCCCTAATAAAAAAAAAAACATTATTATCTATTCAATAAAAAAAGAATCATAGAAATTGGTATAGAAACACTAAAGTTATACATGAAATACGCTAATAAGCCATCGCGCGTGAATACTGAATCATGCTATTAAGATTATTTTTGCGTAACGGAGATAGATAGACGTTCAGTGTTCGACCTTATTGACAGACAATAATTGATTTTAACAAACCGTGCTTACCAGCGCGACTTTTAGTCTACTCTTACAACACGGAGACGTCTCAAATCGTCTCGCGCATCACGTTGTTTTCCAGTCTCCGGGCTCTTGGAATTCGAAATCAGACGTTTCAGATCTTTGATTTTGACGACCCCGTTGTCGCTGGCATAAGCAACTGGATCCGCGTACGAAGTCGCTGGCAGAAGCTAGTATGAAATATTTTGACATATTCTACGTATATCTACATAATTGTTCTCTACGTGTGTTTGTCACTTAACTCCTCCTAAACGTAACAGTTGCATGTTTTTTTTATTGTGAATATTTGAGTGGTCCTGAAATCGAGGCTTTATTTTTTTATCACACGATAAGCCTGTTTCGAAAAGAACAACTTCTATCGGGACCGCTAGTCTATATACATAATTTATTGATAAAAGTTTCCCTGCACAGAGGCCACAAAAAAAAATCCGCCAGAAAAAAAGCCAAAAGCGCGGGACAGCTTGTGGTCATGCGTGCTGTATCATAATGAACTCCGATGAAGAAGGATTAAATGCGTGAATGGCATGGCATTTTGGCTGCCACAAAAAAAAAACCTAGAAGCGGCTTCAAGCTTTTTGTTTGTGGCGGCACCGCCGCACACGAACCACAAAAAAGGCCGCCTGAGAATAAAACTTGAAGCGGCTTTTTTTATGGCCCATTTGCCGATAAGAATAGATGACGCCATAAAATTAATAAATATCTACCAGTCTAATTGAGCTTAATGATTTATCATTACATTAATAATTTCCCTAGTTTCAAACACTTTACAAAAATAGTACAACGCTATTCATAACCACCCGAGAAAGTTTAAATAAAATCAATAGTTAGATTTCGCCGATTGAATAACTTTCGAATTTATTGGGACTCCCGTCATACTTGAAGTTCAAAACTATTTCATATATCTTCGCTCATATTTAATAACATTGCGAGTACTAGCAGATTATAAGTCCCAGATTCTCAACACGTAGCTACTGGAAACTCTATATACTTAAATATTTCTGTTCTTTAAAGTCGAAAAATAAAGTTTTTTTTTATGGTTCGTTGGCGGAGTTCCGAGTTCTCGGGTAACTGAAAGTTCAAGATATTGGATTCGGATTGAAAGTTTGGAGCTTGTTATTGCTTTGTACTCGTATTATGTATTTGGACTTCAACTCCGCTGATTGAAATACACTTGAAGTTGTGTAAGTTTTTCGTGTAGAGAAAGGTGTATTTTATTTATTTTCCATTTGATGCAATTGCCAAAAGTTTGGTGTGTTTAATAAGACGTTCATTTTATTTTAAATTGCTTCTTAACCTTTGGAATACCGTAATTAGAGACACAATAGAAAGCGCGTTTGCTTGACGTTTAATGAATTAATTACTGATACAAGTATACCCCTGTATCTTTATAGATAATGTAATTATTGCTATGTTTATGCATTACAGAACAGTTAGTTTAAAATACTAATTACTTTTGACAGGGTTTCCTGATCGAAAAATTATTTGAAAAATATATTAAAATTACAACCGTCATTTTTGAGAAACAAACTATTAATTGCAAATTAACTCTTATTTTGGAAGGTTTTTATGTTGTTTTTCGTTTGGTTCCTTTGAATTTTGACACCAAATATGGCTGAAAATTAAAACTTCAAGATTTACAAAACAAATGTTACCACCGATTGATCATGTACTAAAAAGATTAGGAATTGGGAATGTGATTGTGTTTATTTTGGTACACTATTTTTTACCAAAGAAAAATTAGCACTGAAATTAAATCTTTTTCTGAAAACTGCATCAAAATTGCTTATAAAATGAAACAGCACTTTGTATTTCAGCTTGGACTAAGCAAATTTTGAAAAAAAAGACGTATACCTATTTTATTTTATTTTAAACATTCATCATCTTCCTGCCCTTGTCCGGTTTTATTTGGGGTCGGCGCAACACGTTTTTTTCTTCAATTCTGTCCTGTTACTGGTCACGCTATCACTAACTCCCTTTTTTTTCATATCACTTCTCAATTTTTATAAAACATTATATATATATATATATAAATTATAAAAAAAAAAAAATTAAATAACTTAAACAAACGAGTATAAAATAATTATTATTATGTCATATTTCACACGTTATCAAACTTCGTGGAGTAATATGGTCAACCCTCACTTAGGTCACAAAATGTTTAACAAATAAAACAATATTATTATTATTTTAAAGATAAGGAGCTATGCATCTCCCATAGTGTAGGAAATGTAGTCACTGCGACCTAAAAGATCTATTGTGACTCGCCACCTTGTTAGAGTAACTCTTTTAGTCGGGAGGCTTCCAGGAAGTCTGGAATACTCCTAGCTTTAAGAGTTTTAATCTCCTCTGGGCGAATAATGTGTCGACCCAGATGGATACTCCGTTTGTGCTTAACAGGTGCTTAGGCGTCTCCCTCTCCTGATTACAGTAAAACAATATCAAATAAATCATACTCTCTTGCTCGGTCGAAAGTTCGCCTGGTAATGGCACTTTTTGTGGCCATGTTTTGAGTTGGCTCTGAGCGTACGGCGTTTTCTCTAGTTGGATTAACTAGGTAAAAGATTTGCTGAGTAAACGTTCTCTCCGAGTTGTTGTCGACGGATTCCCATCAGAGCCCATAACACACTAGTGGCTAATTCAATCCAAAAGAGAGGCTATGGTAGAGCATACGAATGCCTCACTTGGAGCAAAGCCAATCTGAACGAAATCGAAAGATATACTACATTCATTGACTGGTAGACAGTAGAAAGTTTGCTGGGTCAATTAGTAGTCAATAAACACTAGTGTAGTACAGCACAAAGTCATTTTATATGAGAGAAACCATTGAGTAAAGAGACCTTGCCCATATGACGACTCAAACACGCCTAGAGACTTAATAACCAGTTAAGAGAGCTTAGCAAACAGTTTCCAAACTTAGCTTAATATTTCATACATGTACCAAACCAAACATTAATAAATTTAGTGCCTACCTCAGAACTTTCATTAAATAAATAGAACTAGTTAAACTCGTTATAATTTAAAAGGCTCGTTTTGACATTTGATAAAGACCCTAGAATGTAACTTGGAACGAAACTGAAGAAACAATAAAATAATAATTAAAATGTTTTAATGATTGTGATTACATAATATAAGATCCAAGGTAAATAATAATAAAATTGAAATAATATTCTGTGACCTATATTTATTAGGATGATATATATATTTCTGTTGTATAAGAAGAATAGACTATCTTTATTTACCTTGTAGGGGTTTTATTAATGTTTTCACGAATTAGTAAAAATGGAGTCCAGTCGAGATCAAAGTGAGAGCGGGAGAGAGAGTTGTTTGTTTCTTTTTTCAGGAGAGACCAGGGATCTGCGACCCTGGTCTCGGGCGGTAAGACGCTACCATCAGGTTGGTGGGCATGAGTCGCCAACTCAACAATGACGTTAAGGAATGGCCTTACTACAACCTTTATTTCTTTTGCATGATGCTTTTTTTTCTTTTGTTTTTTTGCTTAATTGCAATAGTTTATAGTTTATAAATCAGTTATCGTATCTTTTTTATGTATTAGTTTATTATTTTGTAAGATTTTTTGTGTATTTTATCTATGGGCCTTAGTTGCCTGATAATAAAGGATTATTATTATTATTTAGTCGAAAAAGTGACTCATATTGAATTTGTGCGTCAAATATATATGAACGTGACTCCGAGGCTCATTTTCTGGTATGACAATAACCGTAAAAGAAGAAGAAAAAATATCTTGCGTTATCTGCTGTGATTTATTGGATGAATATCCAACAGTCAGTCGCCACACTTGACTTGTATTTTGACGTATCGACAGTTTCTGTCCAGAAACCAGATAATACAGCTTTTATAAAAAAAAAAACTGGGCAAGTGCGACTCGGATTTACGCACTGAGGGTTCCGTGCAAACTACGATTCCCGAATGGAGTCTCGAAGATATTTCCGAATTGCAATTTTCTTCTGTTTTTAGAATTATTCTTTAATTACTAAACAGTAAACCAGTTTCAGCATCCAATCCTCTAATAGGCATCATTTTTACAATACACAGCATTGCTTTAAATTCACTAGTCCCTATTTTAACCAGCATCCGGACAACTTCGTTTACTACTGGTGGTTCGGTTATAAATTCTGAAAGTTCGCACAAAGCGATGCTTCCAAATGTTTATTATAAGTACCACAATATTTTGTGTTGCGAAACTGAGTTATGTAAAGGATAAACCGTACATTCCATGCTTTTTGACTGAAAATAAATACATACAAACTTTTTTCACATATTAACGCTGGATTTACTCGTGTTTTGGATATAACTTTCCTAAACTTTTCTAAAGGTCCTAAATAAAATTTAGATTTTTTTAGATTACAAAAATAAGCTCAATTCAACATTGAGCTTCATAGTAGTCCTGAGTTGAGCTTTATGAATACTGACAAATGCTTACACCAACTGGACACGTCCACTCAAATCTGTGTGGTTCTATCCTTAAATGATCGTCTTAGACACTAATCTGCGTGGTTCTCGTATGATTTGACCATTAGATGTTTGCTGTATGGCTTTTAAAACAGACCTTTTGTTTTCTCAGGGTAGACAGTTTTTTTAGGTGAGCAAATCATCTAATCCTCCGCTTTTGGGCGGAGCGAAAGATAGTGTCAGACTTTTAGTGACTAAAAACTCACTCCTGCCCCTTCTTTGCTGTTGTTCCAGGGCCCCGAGTATCTCTTTCGCATCACCCATGGCCCCAGTAGGCTTCGATCCTGCCTGGCCAAGCTTGACTCCTACGGTTGCTGACAACTCTTTGAGCCGAGCTAAGTCGGTACGGTTGCGGAACGGTCTGACGGCGAGCTATCCATTGCTCGTCGTCCGTAGTCCAGCAGTCTGTAAGATCCAAAAATGGGGATCAAAATCCCGGTGGCTGGGGCTATTTGGAAAATAAATATCATTTGAAATAACAACCGTAATATAAAAACAACACAAAGATTTTAACAATTTTGTATTTTAATTCCAAGTGCTGACTTAAAAAGGTCACAAAACGTTTATCTTAGATTAATCTTGTATTTGAAGTCAAGACCAGTCGACTTCCTTAATTAAAACGACCAGGCTTTTCATTAAAACCACGAATATAATAACAACGATCACAGATAACGACACAAAATTAAAGCATCCCAGTACATTTTCCGACATCCACAATCTACATATTTTTGGCTGAACGACAAATCCCTAAAGAACTTGTAACGTAAAACAAAGTTTGTGTTATCTGCCTAATCCCACCCGAATAAACCCTGGCTTATGTATAAGTCTCTTGACAAAACTGGTTACATTCGTGATTGTGTTACAACTGTTTTCTAAGCAGAGTGTTAGCCACAAACTTAAAATAATCCCAAAAGGAGTACGTTATTTTGTTAATGTTTTGAACCAATTCATGCTTTTTTTTTTGTCGACGGGGAAAATCATCTTATGACAAAACCCGCTCTTGGGTGAAGTGGGAGATAGTGTCAGACTCTTACTGACTAAAAACCCCGCGCCGTTCCTTCTAGCCTTCATACCGAGGCACGAGCTCCCTTTCGGAAAACCCTGTCCCCAGTAGGCTTCGACCCAGCTGGGCCCCTCCTGAACCAATTCATACTGACATTATGTTAATGCTTTGAACCAATTCATGCTGACATTTTGTTAATGTTTTGAACCAATTCATGCTAACATTTTTCGCAATGGAAAGGGTTTTTCCTTGCGTAATCGCATCAGGAATAAAGATATCCGCAAGACAACCAAGGTTGCTGATAGAACCCGATGAATCGCCAAACTTAAGTGGCAGTAGGGCGCACAGAACAGACAGTCGATGAGGTCGAAAGGTTCTGGAGGACCTCGCACATGGCCCGATGACTCGGTGAGGATTGCAGGAATGCAGAAACCAGACCACAAAGATGTGATTAGATGAGAGTTATCGTCTTTATATAGACACGCGATTTTGTTTTTTGCCCTTTTCGTTATGTTAGCTGCGTGAAAGAGAAAATATTTCACATTGCTAACCATTTCCAAATTTTTTTGAGGCCAACGACATAGTTCGATGTCTCTCAAAGTATCTTACGAATGGGCGCTCGTACAATTTTTTCATCTCATTTATGGGAAAACGGGCGCTCTGATATTTCAATATATTTTACAACATGGGGAAATCTCGTTAGAGTAACTTTCTTCATCTCATTTATTATACGCAAATACGCATCCTACAAGTGTCCCATTAATAGATTCTGTGCGTGTCATCATCAGCAGCATCATCATCGAAAGCCGTCTACTGCTAGATATAGGCCTCATCCAAATTTCACCACAACAAACGGTCCTGTGCGACTCGCATCCATTGAATCGTATTCCCCCTGTAGTCTGTCTAAAAAGTCAAACGACTTTGGTAATTATTAGGGTAAAATGAAATCTGATGTAGTCAACACTGGTTCAATTACTAAGGTTGATTAAGAGATCTTGATCATTGTTTGCTAATAAAAGAACTTTATAAAAAGTATCGAATTTAAGTATTTTTAAATTGATTTAATATTATTAGGGGAATTTTTAACAATAAAAATGAAAAAAATCTCATTTATTATTATTATTATGAGCCCGTTGTGTCCCACTGCAGGGCAAAGGCCTCCCTTCCGTTATTTCACTTTTTTCTGTCCTTAGCCACTTCTGGCCACTTCGTTTAGAATATAAATATTTTAGTACCTATCTTTAATGATATTCTTATTATAAAAGTAGGTTACATTGGCAAAGATATAATAGTATCTTAAGTAAGTATAAAGTAATAACATAAATCTGGAATCGTAAGAGAAAACTGATTCTAAATATTCTTCTCTGCTTATTGATTCATCATCACACGTCATATTACGATCAACATCTGTCATAGAACTATCATAATCTCAAGAAACAAATGAATGACAACTAAAATTCGCGTTGCCAACCACAGATTTTTTATTTCCTTCAAAAACTCGTAGTTTGACTTATTAGACAGACTGTACCCTCACAAGATCGTCGGACTTCTTTCACTCTAGAACTTTTCAGTTCTCATACATGTTATTTTCAAAAAATATTATATGTATTTTTGTCTCTACTTTTTTCAATTATTTGTTAAAAACAACTATACTAATGTTGCTATTACATAGTTTTTGCCCGTGCTAGCTAATTCTGGATTAATTCCATAATGCTGCAAAATTATACCAAAATTGAAACCTGCAAATTATTCTGCTTTACTTCATGTTTGGGTCCTATTAACACTTCAGAGGAAGTTACCGATTGAGCCACAATAGTGCAAAGCGTTGTTATCCCTATATGCGTATTATCACGCCATGTTACCTTTTTAGTACGCTACATGCTCCACTGACATACAAAGCTGCCTGTCTACATTCCGTACAAAATTAACTGAAATCAGACAAATGTCTATTCATGAAGCTACCACGTTTCAAGCATATTAAATTCACACACATCCCAAAAAGATTAAATGCCAACACGAATTAATAGATAATTACACGCCATAGAATCTGATTCCCCCAATTATGTATATATGTTACCGGCAATCTGTATATTCCGGTATTTTATACGATATCTTTATATCTATGTATATCTATCTATGTGTAGATGCTGCATGAAATATTATTTATTTTATACTTTGCCTAGGTATTCTATATCATACGGAATGCGTAGCCGATAATGTGTTTAAAAGACAAGAGCTGGGAGCCCCCTAAAGGGAGAGAGTGCCCTAAAATTATGGCACCGCCTTCCCAGAAACTTGGTTTTTCGTTTGATCGTCATTTCTTAGATAGTAACTAACCTACCTATTAAATGACAGGCAAATGAAACATTCATTATTATAAAACAAAATCTATTTATTTTATACATTGCCAGTGAACCAGCAGGTACTCTATACAATTCCTAGTAATTGTATAAATTACCTCGGTAAAGTATGTAATAGACTATAATATTTAGAGTAGGTATTTCATACATTGCCATAAATACGGTTACACAGCTGTCACCCAAAAACGTGCCCCACGTGTAGCATCGGCGCGTTGAATAGTTTATGTATTATTATATAATGCTAGCTCTATTTAAAAAAAAAACGAATCTGCCTGTGGCCGCGCAGTGTCGAGCATTCAGCATGAAATATCCTTAAAAATAGTTAGTAAATAATTCAGTTTATTAGTAGTACTAAAATAATTATTTGCAAACAAACCTAAATTGCTATTTTTACCTTTTTTTTTCACTAGCCATTACTGTCCCACTGCTGGGCAAAGGCCTCCTCCAAGTCCTTCCAATATTTCTTTTCTTGCGCCGTCTCTAACCAGTCCTTGTGGTAGGCGTCCAAATCATCCCGTTTACTATATCTCATAATATTATTAGATATTGTTTACGAATGACCAAAACAATCTGTAAAATAATAAAATGTTTCTTGTATAGATTTCTTTAGAAATATTGGGGTTTACCCATTTAAGTTACTATCTTGAATTAACAATTGATTTCCATGGAACAGAGTTCAAAAGTACCATATATATTGTTTTGACAACTCGTACCTGGCTAAATAGAGGCTTACTATGGATAACTCTGCCCAACCCTACAAAGAATCTAGTCATGATGTTATGTTACGTTATGTTTTATTTATTTCTTCTTCAACTCACAACAATACAATCTGTGTCCCCGTAGACATATCTCGTGAGCTGAGCACTGCTTTACAGAAAACAAGACTTCACTTAGAGATTAAACTCGAGCCTACCAAAAGAACTGTCACTAGGACGGCTTAGTAACCTCTCAGCAAAATGAAATTACAAATTGTCTGATACACAAAGCATTTTTATATATCTGACGAAAAAGAATCATCCCTATGTCATTTCTAAATTTAGTCGCCATTTGGAGGTCGCACTGTCGTCGTTCGAGTACAAAAAGTAATAAAAATGTTAGAGCTCTTTATATTAACAAGTTTTAAGATAACAAAGAAAAAACCAGTCAAGTGTTGAGTGGAGCTTGGGTGGAGCGGGAGACAGTGTCAGACTCTTACTGACTAAAAACCCCGCGCCGTTCCTTCTAGCCTTCATACCAGGGCACGAGCTCCCTTTCGGACAACCCTGTCCCCAGTAGGCTTCGACCCAGCTGGGCCCCTCCTGCTGCTGACAACTCCTTGAGGCGCACGGGAACAGTGCGCGCCGTCGACGTCTTGGACTCGGTCCATTACCGGACGATCGGACAGCGAGCTACCCGTGGCTCGCCGTCCGCGAGCCCGCGTCTACGGTGGCCGGAAATCGGGATCGGAATCCCGGCGACGGCGGCGAGGGCGCCGTTGCCTGATGCGGTCGGCCTCCTCCTTTGCAAGCATTACTGCTTCGCAGAAGGAGGCGACCGCCTGCCATTCCTCCTCGCTCCGGACCATGGCCTCGACCAGGGAGGTCTCCGCCGCCGATCGCCTCCACGAGGGCACGGCGATGCTCCGCCCACCTCGACGGTGTGCTCCACCGTGTCACTGACGAAGGGTTCTGTACCGTCCTGAGCAAGAAACTGCAAAAAAATTGTTTGTTGTATGGGAGCCAACTAAAATATTTATTTTATTCGGTTTAGTATTTGTTGTTATAGCGGCAACAAAAATACATTAACTGTGAAAAATTAAACTGTCTGGCTATCACGGTTCATGAGATATAGCCCGATGACAAACGGACAGATTGTCAGACAGACGGGCGGACAGTAGAGCCTTAGTAATAAGGTTACATTTTACCCTTTGGTTACGGAACTCTAATAAAAAAGTAAGAGTTCTTTATATCAAATACTTTTTAGACAATAAAATTAATTTCAATATAAACGTAAAGGTATGTGTTCCAAATTGTCATAAGCCTAAATGGTAAAATATTTAGTTTCATCTAGAACATTCAAACTGGTGGCAATATGGAGCTCTCTCAAGCAAATGTGTCATGCCAATATAGTACCTATGATACAGTTATGTTTCATGAGCTTTTTAGACTTTTAGTACTTCCTCTAAAAGCTTTTAAGAAAGGATTGTAAGAAGACTTGACATTCAGACGTACCAGCATTTTAAACTTCTTACTACTTTTTTTTGTATATTATTTTATACAATGTGTCCTGTTGAAAGCTATATGGATTCAACTATTTAAAAAAAAATCACAGAATTTTGTATACATATTTTCGGTCAACAGGACCTTTATCAAATACAAACTTGTGGCTTGAATACCTCGATTATTCTAGAATCTAAATACAGATAGTTTTACACAATAGTTTGAAGTTTATTATACAACGTTGATGCGACAGAGGGGCTTTTCTTTAAACTGCATATACTAGGTATTATTTTCAAGCTCTGTACCAAAAATCAATTAAATCGGAGCAGTAGTTTAGTCACAAATGATTTTTTAAGTTTTTGCCTCGTTTGAACACGATGTATGTCTATACGCACAGGTCATGCACCTTAAAACGATAAATCTGATGCGTTGTTGCCGTTCTCACGCAAGTCACAAGTACAACCAAATATTTTCGCTAAAAGATGGCAATGCAAACAAGGACGCAATAAATAAATACACACTTGCACTTTCATTACGAGAGTAACAATCATAGCAAAATATCCCGCGCGTAAAAGAAATAGAAATAGGTCACTGTGTTGCTACTGCATCTTAGATCCTTGAAGTGGGGCGTGTGTCTAAAAAACTTGTTTTTTTAGTTCGCCGACGCTACCCTTTGGGAACGTACGTATGTCACGTAACACGGAAGCGCTTGCGCCGCGAACTCGCGCGCTGACAATTGTAATTTTTTTATTGTGATAGGACATTAAACTAATAATAATATTGTAATTTGACAATTAAAGTTTGGTTGTGATGGTGTGTGTGTAATTAAAGTGTTGGACAATGCCTCGTGTAACTTACACAGCGTCAGAATACACAGACATGATTTTAATTTACGGCGAATGCCGTGGAAACGCAGCTTTAGCTCTTCGAAAATACCGAGAGAGGTATGGTGACCGCCGCAATATCCCTAGAAACGCCCGCACTATACAATTAGCAGTACAGAGAATACGGGACAATAAAAGTGTAGTGCCGCAACAGGAGGGCGTGCCACCGCGGCAAATAACCGCTGCTCGGGAAGAACGAATTTTAGAACATTTTTCCCGCAACCCGACAACGAGCCTCCACAGAGCCGCCCGGCAGTTTAGGGTTTGTCATAGAACCATCCACAAGGTTCTAAAACGTAACAAACGCAAACCTTTTAAATATCGGAAAGTGCAAGCTTTGTTATCGAGAGACTTGCCGGTCAGAAATGAATACTGCCAATGGCTAATAAATGAAACAATAGAAGATCGTGATTTCTTACGTAATGTCATATGGACCGATGAGAGTACTTTTACTCGGAACGGCATCTGGAATCGGCAAAACCTTCGGTACTGGAGTTTGGAAAATCCACACGTGTTTCGAGAATCTGAACACCAGTACAGATTTTCTCTCAATGTGTGGGCTGGTATCCATAATAATAATATTATCGGCCCAGTTTTCATTGACGGCACCCTTACAGCGGCGAAGTTTTTAGAACTGTTGAGTGGTCCTGTGGCCGAGTACACTGACGAACTGCCTTTAGCCGTTTATCGCAAATTGTGGTACCAGCTGGACGGAGCGCCTCCACATTCTGTGATGGCTTCCAGGGAGCGGCTCACAGAAATGTTTGGTCAGCAATGGATCGGTCGATTCGGACCTGTTCGGTGGCCACCACGATCTCCAGACCTCACTCCCATGGACTTCTTTTTGTGGGGCTACATTAAGGGTGAAGTGTACGCCTCAGAGGTAAATACAATTGATGAACTAAAAAATAGGATTATTCTAGCATTTCACAAATTAAAGTGCTTAGCGACGGACAGTGATTTAATTAGGAAAATAAATAACAATATTCTCCGTCGGTATAATTTGTGCATTAATGTGAATGGAGGACACATCGAGAATTTAAAAATTTAGTGTTTTTGTTGTGATTGTTGTTGTCCGCGTGTTTCACAAATAAAAGCTAGCGCGTGCGGAGGCGTAAGCCGCGGCCGCCCGCGCCACCGCCGCCGCCCGCGCTGGGCGGGCGGGCGGCCGCTTTGACACGAGAGAACACACGTTGCCGCCCTCCGGCGCGCGTGCGACGTTGCCGCTTAGTTACCTAGGTATCTAAGGTCAGTTTAATTTATTTATAAAGGGTGGTTGCGTATTACTCTGAACTGCAAGCTATTTAGTTTGTTTGAAAAAAAAAACTCATTTATTATTATTTTTATTTTTATACCTACCGTATGGAATTAATACTAAACCCGTATAGTATACGTAGTTTAATTTAATGCCCCTCTGTCATATCAACGTTGTATATTTGAGCCGTTTGGGGTTGAAACACTAGGGCCATGGGGCGCTCATCGAGTTTTTAAGGATATCAGCAAACGCTTGGTCGACTCTTCGCGTGACCAGAGGGCTGGCCTTTTCTTCGGTCAACGAATCAGCATTGCCATCCAGCGTGGCAATGCTGCCAGCGTTTTGGGCACTTTTCCCATTGACATCGATGTGGACGAATTTTTTGATTGACCCTTTGAGTTTTCCCCGTTTTTCTGCCTTTTTTTACTCGTTTGTACATATTATTATTTTAAGTTTGTATATACCTATTAATTTATAATATTTAATAGTTAAGATGTATATAATTATAAAATAAAGGTAAATATCACTATGTCTAGAATCCAATAAATCGTCTGTCCAAGTTACACTAATACACTACCCCCATAGTTTGAACACATAGAGTTGAGGCGGCTTAGAACAGCCCTACTCCAGACCACTGTCTTACTGTGAAGACGCGGACTCCCCAGTAGTTATGTCTATATATAAGCTGCTTTCAATGTTTGCATACTGCAACTGCAACCGGCAGGCTGCCGCACGTTTAACGTAACGCAGCGGCCAGTTGCAGTACGTTAGCAGTTCAACAACAAACACCTAAATTGAAAACGTATCTGGCTGCCGTGCGTTTGTATGCCAGTGATTCGCTATTCAACACCGAATTGAACACGTGGTACATGTAACGTTCCCGTCCTGTTGTCGACCGTTTATCGCACGGTTGCCGCACCACAAGCGTCATGAAAAATACGATCGTCAGCACGCAGGACAACGTACTGCATCCGCACCGTAGCAGGCAGTCAAAAAATGCATAATATATTGAAAGCGTCCATAAACTCCTTTAAACCAAAGTCTTTTTGTTAACCCTTCAGATACCGTCAATTAGAGACACAATAGTAAGACAATAGATGCGCGGCCACCAGTGGTCGCTTGGGGATTCATGAATTAATGTTTGACATAAGTAATTACATTATTATGAAACTATCTATTGCTGAACGGCTTTATGAGTGAAAGTTTGTCAGAATAAAACAAGCTTATCTACAAAGTGTTTCGTTACATGATGTAATGCTAAATCGAAAATGCGTCTTAAAATAAATTTTAATCGATTTTCTTACAACAACCCACAAATACAACTTTTTTACAAGCTACAATTTTTTTTTTTGAAATACTGAAATATAAACCTACACAGTAGAGGTCTTTCAGGACAGACGACTCCTCCGAGGCTGACGTGGAAAGAGGTGGAGATATGACTTATACGCCTACCGGAATAATTGATTTAAGGTGGCTCGAGAAATGTGTTATTTCTCGAAGTAAGTATAGCCAAAAAAGTACATAAACTCGTATGAAATAATAATATTAGCTTTTGACATTTAATGTGATAATGCTGCCAGTCTTTTGGCACATTTCTGGCGTGCCCAGATGACTGCGATGTGAAGGAGTGCTGAGACGCTTAAGTGTATTAGTATATATTTTTTTATATATACTAGCTTCTGCCAGTGGTTTCAATCGTGTGAAAATAAACTTCTCCATACATATTTTAGACGTCTGTCAGAAGGACCGTCCCCTTAGGGGTATTTGCAAATTCCTTTCTTTTTCTTTGTATACATCATAAGAGGAATATTTGAGCAACATTGCAGCGTTCTTGATTTCAGGGTTTGGACTTGGCGTTGATGAGTCAATGAATGAGTTAATACTTTGCCATTTATGTATACTGAATATTTTTATTAATCTATTTCACAATTATCACACAACGCCGCGCGCCGTCTAGTTCGAAGCTAAGCAGATCTTGTGTTATGAGTACTAAACAACTGATAAACATACATATATATTACTAAATACATACATATAGATAAATTACATCCAGACACAGAACAAATGATCATGCTCATCATACAAACATTTGTCCTGAGTGGGAATCGAACCCGCGACCTCTGGCATAGCAGTCAGGGCCACTAACCACTAGACCAGCAGGCCAGTCAAAAGATTATGTATGTAGTTACGTTAAAAATATTTATTGATGATTAATTTAGAATTTATTTCAAAACAAAGATTATATTAGTTGACTGGGCTGAAACAACTTTCAATAAACTACATATTACTCACACTTGGTTAACAGTAAGCAGTTGAAGATTTATCTATTCAGGTACTTATGTATTCATGGATAAGCACGTAATCAATCTTCACGAGTCGAAAATCCAATTAATCTTGAAAAGTTATAAGTTTAAAAAACATTCTTAATTCCATTTGTTTGCATAAAAATCCAATTTGTAAGAGAACCGAACTAGTTAAGAACCGTTTGACTTGAGTAATAATTGAAGTAGATTTAGATATTACTTTGGATTCGTTAATGATACTAGTGAAGTGAAAGTTTTCATCAAAAATAGGTAACATAGCATAATATGATTGCCTTTGCAATGGTTCCACTGCCAGGATTTAGGCTTCCTCTCTAAGAGAGAGAATGGATCGTAATAGGCTGGCTGCCGTAAAAAATGTAATTAGTCCGTCTTTTAGATTATTCAAAAATAAGGGACACATATTTTTTTATTTGAAAATAAAACCAAAAATGACAAAGATATAGCCCATTGAAGTTACGTGTAACGTCACGTCGTGCTTCATTTTATTGCACGGGGTGACGTCACACGAAACTTTACACGTTTACTCCTTTACATGTTGTTACTACATTGTGTGTATCTACGAGTGTGTATGCCAAATAAAATAGTTTTCTTTCTTTCTTCTTTTTTATTTTTTGTTTAATCGAAAAAAAAAAAACGTGTCCAATATTTTTTTATAATCTAAAATACGGACTAGTTATTTTGACACTGGAATAGTTTCCAAGTGGAGGCCTCTAGCGCTGATTGGTGTATGTCATGTGTTCCAATTTTAGATTCTTGGACATGTTGGATGCCACTAGGTTACTGCGCTACGGGCTTAAAATATATCGGTTTTTTTTAAATAATATAATAATTTTATTTCTCAAAAATAGGTACAATATAATTATTACAACTATATAAAAATTATTTGAAGTGGTGTGAAAGATGATGTATAAACACAAAAGTTTGAATTCGAACTAGGAAGGACCTATATTTTCAGCAACCAATCGCTTCGAGATTTATAGATTTCATTATAGGCTATAATTCAATGAATACAAAACTTGAGTAAGTGTATTTGGTTATTTGAAAAAGTAATGTTTAAATGTGTTTTCCTCTCACTGAGGTACATTATTATTGAAACGGTCCTGTTCCTGAATAAAAATTGCATCGATCAATCTTCGAGATTGCTGCGCTTACAACGGATAGTCTATGAATGAGTGATCACTCTTAACACCTGAGCACCTCCATGAAAGTGCTTTAGAAAATATTTTAAACTATATTATACTACTACATATATCCTATACATATGCGCGGATGGGCTTAGACTGTGTGTACCATTTTCTGTGTAAGTGCTTGAAGCGCTCAATGTGACAATAAACAATTACAATGCGCACAAAAACAACATACACTTGAGTTACATCGAAACCTAACTCAACTTCATGAAATAAAATATTGATAGGTACTTAAATAAGCTTTGAGAAGACAAGCAACGTGACTGTTGAGCTCTTTTTAAAATAGGGAAACAATATAAAAAAAATCTACATTCGTATAAAAGGTCAAAGTGATTGACATATTACCGCACAGCCGAATCTACTGAGCCTAGGAACGACGTACAAACTGAGTTGCGAGCCTTGGTTTTGGTTTTTTTACAAGTTATTATTTTGATGGCATATATTTTAGCGAAACCATTTAGATTGTCTTATACGAGTACGAATTCGAATTTAGAAGAGGGTATTCTACTTCTTTTGGCTAACTGGAAATTCGAACGGAAATGAGATGTGTGTTTATATAAATCCGTGATGATGTAATATTAAAAAAAAAAATAAGAATACCGTCAAACAAATGAGTTCTATCACAAAAGAAAGTCTTAGAACCAAAAAATCGAAAACATGTCGACATCGAACAAACCGCATTGGGACCGCGTGGTGGGCATTCCCTCTCTTTGAGAGAAGGCCTGAGGCCCAACAACTTTTAGAGCGCGAAAGTGGTCATGAAAATAAACCACTTTTCTTATGGGACTGTATTTTTTTCGTGAGAATTCTTCTTTTCCCTACATTTGTCAAGTTTTATGCGAACATAAATTAGCACTTACAAACAGCAGATTTTTCAAATTTTCAGAATTTATTGTATACTTTTAGTCAAAAATATTTAGTTTGTGTTCATGAATGTATTGTTTTTATTGTTTATGGGCTCGCACTTCACCTATCCTACTATCTCACCTGGTGGAAAGCGACGATGTGGTCGACGATGAAACGCACTTAGAAGTAACTTATTCACTCTAGACTTAGAGATCTCTAGGTTGTAGCTATTAAGAATAACAGAATACCATAAAGAATTAAGAATATTAAGAATCCAGTAGAAAATTAAACTCCTTAGCTGTACGCATAATGAATGCGTTTCCAAAACATTTTGTGCGTCTATATACTATATACTTGACGAAAAATTGGTCAATACCTACATACAACATACTAAAAGCGATCTTATCGAAAACCACATAAATGATAAATGATATTTATTTTGCAAATAGGTTTTAATAAACACAACAATTTATACACGTCAATATTTTTCCCGTCAGTTAAAACTAGATGAGGCCGGTGTTTCCTAGCTGATGATAGCTAGACCCTAAGAAGAAACACCGAATCAAACTCAAGGGTCAGTTTCTATTAAAGTCCACACATTAATTATGTAATGGTCAAAAACAAAAATTATGTTGCTACATAAACGAGACATAAGAAAGAAAATCTTTATCGACTTGATAATATTCGTAAGCTCAATAGCAATTCCAGTTGGCGTGGCAATATATCGGCTAAGAGGTTTAATAGGATTATTTTCTCTTGAGCATTGGTCTGGCTCTCTGCCAACAAACAGTGTCCAAGAAGATTAAGGTGGTACAAAATGCACTGCTAACATTTTCTTTAAAGCTAAATACGTATGCCGCAACATTCACTGTAAAAAGGTGACTTTTGCTTTTTGGAAATTAATTGTTTATACAACAATAGTTTTAGAATTTTATTATGCGAAAACTGAAACACGTGTCTAGTATTTTTAATGAAAAAAATTCATGGAAAATCACAAAGTTATAAGCTTGTTATGTCAGCCAAAATACGTAGGCACCGGGCCACCCAGGCGACTGAGGGGTTGTTATGTACTTGCACCCAGCTTTTTGCTGGTACCTTCCTTCTATGCCTTCCACTACGACTTATCGTGACCTGTGTTGTACTTAGTGTCGGTGGTGTCCAACTTGTGTTATGTTAAAATATTTTTGGGAAAAAATATAACATGATGTAAAAACTATTGGAATCCATTTAGTTACGCTTCTGAACAAACTATATTCAGGTTTCGCATAAATTAAACATAATGTTGTATAATGTTGGAATAATTTTCTTGATGTGATGAGTAGTTAAAACACCCGTCTCTCATGCGTGAGGTTGCGCGGGTGGTGCGGAAACCAGGCAAGTACTAATGTAATTTTTTCATTTCTTAGGTACCTTTCATAACATTTTATGTTTATTCAGGACATTACTGACACCCCGTGCTTCGGAAAGCACTAGAAACCTTTGGTCCCAGTTGGCATTCTTAAATATATCACAGTCTTTACAGGTGCAGACGCCAGAAAGTCTGACCATCAGTCTACCCAAGGAGTATCATGTTGCCCAATAACTGGATTGTGGAGATCTCATATATAATTCACCTTTTAATTTTCGGAACTCAAAATTTCCAACTTTACAAAACCCTCAAAATGTTTAAAACATTACGAACTTTCAGCCAAAGAGAGTTTGAACGAAACATTTTGGATTTAATTTAAATTTAAAAATCGGAAATTGATTTATATATTAATGTGCTGTATTTTATATAGTATGTAGATATATGTAGCTATGTAATTTTTTACCAATGTATATTTATAATTACAAGCAGTACACCGCAGACTTAACCCTTTTTTTTTCAGTCCATCCGGCGGTCTGGTACAAATTGCTGTCAACGATAAGGCCGCCATTGGACTTGTGGGTAAATCCGCCACTATACAGTGGGTTTATCCGCGAGATAGTAGCAAATTATCCCAAGGGAAAAAATATTCTATATACTTTTCAAGGACATGACATGACATGACACTCTCCAAATACATAAACATTCAGACCTTCCGGTCTGAATGTTTATGTATTTGGAGAGTAGAGTGTAATGTACCGCAAACCTCCGTTGAAAAGAGAGGATCCTCCGTCTGGTCGGAGTGGTGTGGGTGTTATGTCTGGTGGGCAACTGCCCGATAGATATTTCAGGCTGTTCTATATGTTCAAATCACGCGGAGAACTTTGATTGCGCGATGCAGGATTAGTTGTGTTAATTCTGTGTCTTTATCTATAATATATTGTATGTATTGTTCATAATATTATAGATAAATTACACCTAGACACAGAACAAATGATCATGTTCATCACACTAACATTGATCCTGGGTGGGGATCGAAACCACGACCTCCGGCATAGCAGCCAGGACCGCTGCCCACTATACCAACAGGTCTGTTGAAATTCCCTACTGGGGTTGGGTTTGCTGATAGCTACAACTTGATGTTCCATCGCGTTCATTTCTGCTTGATTGCTTAAAAAAAATTCGCTTAAATCCTGTGGCCCGGTGCCAAACCAAACTCTTTAAAGTTTTCGGTTTTGCAAGCAAAAATAAACTTAGCGGTGGTCAGGCGGAAGTGTATTTGATGGATTATCAAAGGTTGAGAGTGAATAAGTAGGTTACTTCCATGCAAGCGTGCTCCAACGGCGGGTGCATCATAACTTACACCATCCAGTGCGATAGGGGTCAGACGCGAATCTATCAATGACTATTTTTTGTTAATTTATTCATAAATGCAGGCTAAGTACATTTTAAGAAAATTTTATTCAAACCACCTTTCGGTTTTATTTATCTTTCGAATAAGCAAAGTTTCTTCTTAAAATATTCTCCTAAGTCTGAACAAACGCTTAGAAATCTGTGTAAAGTGAATAAGCGGCAAAACACTGAAGTTTGAAGTTTTTGTATACAAATTGAGGTTAACGATAACCACGTGGTTGAGAAGTAATTGTACTTCCGTCATCTGACGTTTTTTGCATTATGAGTTCTAAACAAGAAATAAATCTACACTAAACGGTTATACCTCATCATCATCTTCCTGCCCTTGTCCCGTTTTATTTGGGGTCGGCGCAACACGTTTTTTTCTTCCATTCTGTCCTGTCACTCGTCACGCTATCACTAACTCCC
This sequence comes from Mythimna lalbum, assembly GCA_949319445.1. NCBI lineage: Eukaryota > Metazoa > Arthropoda > Insecta > Lepidoptera > Noctuidae > Mythimna > Mythimna lalbum. The sequence goes on from OX439347.1 coordinate 1,360,159, forward strand.
TTTTCTTTCATATCACTTCTCACACAATCCATCCATCTTTTCTTTGGCCTCCCTCTCCCCCGCAGTCCATCCACATGTAAACTCATAACTTTTTTAGCAACATGCGTTTCGTCCCTCCTTTTCACATGACCATACCAAGACAAACGATTTCCTTTCAACTTCCTTCCTTTCCTTTCAAACCGTTTTTCCTTTAAACGGTTATACCTAATATTATAAAAAGCCTGTAAAGGTTTTTTTTTTTTTATTTGGTTTTTTGTTTATAGGAGGTAATCTCCGAAAGTATGGGACCGATTGCGATAATCTTTTCACCGATAAAAAGCTTCTTTATTCCTTGGTGACATAGGCTATATTTTCCGTATGCGGACGAAGCTATCTCGGTCAATTGGTTTTGTATAACGTTAACAATCAGTCAGTCAGTCAGTGGTTTTTGTTTACGTTGTTGGTATGTGAATTTACATGTTTGTAAACGCACCGTCACACCCACGATACAAGTATAATTTCACAACAAGTCTGCAATTTTTTTTTTAAATTAAAAATTGTCACTAGATACTTAAGTAATACTTTAAGCCAATAAATTATCTCTATCTCTACCTATCCACAGACTTATAAGTTCTCGATGTATAATTTCACATCATTAGAATTTTTGAATCAAAGTCCTATGAACTTTATCGGAGGTAGGTATTGTTTTTTTTTCTTTTGCATTATTAACCTTTCTTCCTACGCCCTACGCCCACACTCTCATTAGCTCGGAAAAAAGTTATAACACGGGGCTTGGTAGAATACTTGCTCACCAACTTCGCTTGTGTTACAACTTAACAATTTCTTTTTTAATTTTCCCTTAAGTTCCGCGAGAAACCTTACATAAGTTTTCTTCTTTAGAAAAAGGTTAATTTCTTACCCATTTCTTGGTTATTTTGGTTAGACGAGACTCGAGAAGAGTACACGTAAAAAATGTTACGAAAGTTAGATGCGATTTACGCAAAATACGCGCTTTAGTCGTGGAGTTGCGGAAAACAGCCCGTTTTACCTATTACCTATTACCTAGATGCGATTCCTTTGATTTCGGATCCGATAAATTTTAATTGGAATTAAAAAGGAACTTGGAGCCTTGGGTTCGCTTCTGAAAACCCTGGGCCCTGGAACGCAAGACAAAGAAGGAACACAGGAGTGGGTTTTAGCAAACCCCCGCAAACTGTAGACTTCCAATCGACCAATAGTTTGGTTGTTTAATCAATATAAAGCTAAACGTTTTTGTCTGAATCGTTTTGTGTGCGCACTTCCATACAGTTTTATACTAATTAAAGCAACCGACCAAACTATCGGCCATTGGAAAGTCTGCAGTTGGCAGGGTCTTAGCTCCTCCCACTCAGCCCGAGCTGACTCTCTTTCCCGCACAACCTAAGCTGACTCACCCTCCAGCTCAGCCCAAGAGCGGTAGTAGTCATTAGATGATTTCCCACCTAAAAAAAACACTGGAGGAACAAATAGTTACACTAGTCGTGCGTAGAACTTTTTTTCGCGCGTGCCTTGTCGATTACTGTTTCACTTGTGGTTTTATCTGGAATGTTGTGACTTCGCGGACTCGCGGACGGCGAGCCATGGGTAGCTCGCTGTCCGATCGTCCGGTAATGGACCGAGTCCAAGACGTCGACGGCGCGCACTGTTCCCGCGCGCCTCAAGGAGTTGTCAGCAACAGGAGGGGCCCAGCTGGGTCGAAGCCTACTGGGGACAGGGTTGTCCGAAAGGGAGCTCGTGCCCCGGTATGAAGGCTAGAAGGAACGGCGCGGGGTTTTTAGTCAGTAAGAGTCTGACACTGTCTCCCGCTCCACCCAAGAGCGGGTTTCGTCAAAGATGATTTTCCCCGTCGACAAAAAAAAAAAAATGTTGTGACTTTATATTTCATTTATACTTATCCAAGTTTTTGACTAGTTTAAGTTGTTTTTCTGCCTCCACTTTAGTCTACAATTTTGGTTTCAATTTAAAGAAGAAGAAAAAACAGAAAAACAGTTTATTCACACGAATAAAGACGCAATCTTAAAACTAGCTAACAGACATCTCGGCTTCCGATGTAACTAATTCCGTAACATCCCTCGCACATTCGCGGAATACCATTTATGAAGACACAATATGCTATGTTATGTTGTTACCGAAATAGTATCCCGTTTTCGCACAGTCATGTTCAAGTAATTTAGCAAAGTTTTCCGGTAATAGTATGCCTGGCTGATGATAGGTACTAGGAAAGACGCGTTTTATCAATTTTGCATGATTGACAGATTGACATTACATGCTAAAATGAGTTTGTCTATAAGCAGAACTATACTTAGGGACGCAATATTATATTAGGTACTAGCTTTTGCTCGCAGCTTCGCCCGCTTAGATAAAATATAGCCAGATGTCAATCAAGAATAGAACAGCTTTCTACCGCTGAACAAATTTTAATAACTGGACCAGTATTTTCAGAGATTCCTCAAAAACAAACGAAAAAAAAACACCATTTACCTCTTTATAATATTAGTGTAGACGGTATATTTAATTAATATTGTTTATATATACATCTTAACTATAACAACAAACTTAAAATAATAATATGTACAAACGAGTAAATAAGCCTGAAAAACGGGGAAAACTCAAAGAGCATCAAAAAATTCGTCCACATCGATGTCAATAGGAAAAGTGCACAGAGCGCAGACAGCATTTTCACGCTAGATGGCAATGCTGATTCGTTGACCGAAGAAAAGCCAAGCCCTCAGGTCACGCGAAGAGCCGACCAACCGTTTGCTGATGTTCCTAACAACTCGATGAGCGCTCGGGGCCTATGACCCTATTGTTTCAATCCCAAACGGTTGACCCGTTCACATCCAATGAAGTTATTATATTTACGCCGTTTGAGGTTTTCTGCACCTGCCGCAGCCACCCCAGCACAAGTATAGACTATATTCAAAACGGTTAATAATTACTAATTACAATAAGCCACGGAATATCTTAAATTCTGAATTCTCAATATCAAGAAACTTGATATTATGAAACATTTTTCGTCGTTTAATATGTCACATATACAGAGTTTTGCTTGTTAATAAAATATGATTTGACTGAGTACACTTGTTGCTCTAGACATCTTTAACCTACTAAAAATATATTTAGAAATCTTTTTTAACGTCTGAGAAAGGTTGAATACATTAAATGATAAAAAAATGTTTCTATTATAAAAAGAAACTGGTCAAGTGTGAGTCAGTCTCACGTACTTAGGTTACTACAAACTTACTTACGTAAATAAATGGTTCAATTCCCGAACCGAGAAGATTTTTTGGTTATAATGTCAATTTAAAGAAGAAAAAAAAAGAAGAACAGTTTATTTACGCGAAAAAAGACGCAATCTTAAAACTAGCTAATAAACATCTCGGCTTCCGATGAGATTAGAGCCCAGCAGTGGGAAACTATAGGCTAAATAAAAAGTAATGAAAAGAATATTTTCTCTATCTGAAGCTAATTTTGTCTAAATTATACAGGGTTATTTGTAAAATACTAACAACCTTGCAGGACTGTATTACTAATATAATAAACAACAACTTTTGTTCTATGACTTTTTACAAAACATAATACATTTACCATAAAACTAAACTTCAAAATTTTGTTGTTCTATCTAACACATTTCAAACTCTGTATTTTGTTATACCTACCTACGTCTGTATGACGCGACGCAAGCTCATCAGGCACCCCCGCACCTTTACCCCGCTCCCCTCCGCTATTGTATTATTGCTGCTTCACATGGACTTTGAAAAGATGAACCTAAAATATGATAATTTTTACTAACAATTTTTTAACAAAAGTTGTTGTTTATTATGATAGTACCATAGTCCTGAGAAGTTGCCAGTGTTTTACAAATAATCCTGTATATCCCTAAAATCTGCGTCAAACCTAGCAGTACCAAAAGGAATAAAATAAAATACTCATCGAAGAAAAACTTCCTTACTACTAAAGAAGCTAAGCTAGCTAAGAATCCAATTAAATTTTCAGGGACTACAGTTAATGCTTACAGTACCGTAGTAACTGGAATATTAAAGGGCTACCCAAAACACTCTAAGGTGTTTGGACGATTTGCGATCCGACCCTTCTTGCCACTCGACGGTGAAATTGGCCCGAAGATTTGTGGAGGAAAACAGCTTTAGTGGAATAATATTTGCTAAAGTAACACTTTTTCCGTTTGGTATGATACTCGTAATGGTTGGGTTGGTAACTGGTGACCCATCTGAAGGAAAGAGCTCTTACGAGGTCTGCGTCCGGGTTTTTTGACCAACGGTTACTGCTACCTGCACTAGCGTCTGACATTTTATAAATGCCCATGTAGGCTTGTGTAAAATAAAATATTTTGAATTTGTTTTTTTTTTGGTGGGATATCGGAGGTAGGTATCACAAATACTTTACCAGCCATCAACCTAATAAAGAAAATACATACACACACAGTCTTTGACATATATAATTATTAGTATATGAAATAAATAAAATAAAAACAATCTCGGGCAGATGGCTGACGAGGATGAGGCCAACCTATGCATGACAGAGTGAAGTCAAAAATACTGAAAAGTTTCTTGGCGCCAGTACCTAAGGGAAAAAAAAAATCTTTCCTCTCTATTATTAAGGTTAAGACCTTTGTATCTCCACTAATAAATAAGAATGTTTTTTGCTAGCGGAATTATACCAGAATTACTAAAGTCTCATTACACTGGGAATGTTTTCATTACCGTTTGAACGATCGTGACTTCTCCTTAAGCAACTTATTGTGTTGGTTCAGGAACTTAACGAAGCTACTCGTGTATTGGTTAAACGTCTGCTTTGTGTAATCAAAACTAATGAACCGTAGTCTTCTAAACGGAATATAAACACTAACTACCAATTAAGTATTACGGTAAAAGCAAAAGCCTTCTTTTAATACAGGGTGTCTTATATTTCTGTAATAATCTTTCGGGATTTGTACTTGTATTCATGAATGAAAATTTTCTGTTTTTTCTAGATAAGACTGGTGCTTGGCTCCTTGGTCTTCTTAAGATATTCAGTTAAGTTATTTTTTTTATCAAGACAATCTAGTGTTTGACTGCAATTCTATGTGATGGTAAACACTAGCATTGACGTAATCGTCGATTGTGAAATGCATTCGTTTATTAAAAGTCTTTTCATTCTAGCTTTTAAGGCACCTAAATTATAATCTGACAAGAAGACCGCAGCAGGCAAATTATTCCAGTACTTCGATGGGCTTTGAAGGTGATTGTACTGAAGAGCTATTTAGTTAACCATTTCATGGTTGATCAAATAATCAATTCATGATTTCCCCCCCCCCCCCCCCAAATATTTTCAAAGAATCTAAAATCATCCTGTATAAGTACTATATATCTTATACGATTTCTTACTCCAAGTAATGTTTCATACCGAAGCACTTAGGGCACACTTAATATAAAAATATGATCTCAAAGTTTTAATCTCCATTTTAATCTTAAAAGAAAAAGATCTTGGTACTCTCAATATTAACATTTTACTACAAAAATAGCCCTTATAGCTAGGAAATAAAGACGCTGCAAGTTGACGGTATTAGATGAATGAACTTAAGAAGATGAGTTGGTTTAGTATTCAAGATAGTGCAGTTCAACCACTATCTACGAATAAAGATGAGCTGTTTATTATGTATATGAGATATATAAAATGCAATATCTCCTCAATGTACAATCGATGTGGATGCAACATGTATATTGGTATTCAGACTTGAAGTTGCGAATGGCGTTTGCTGACAGCGAGCACTCTCGTTTGTGTACCAATATTGAAGAGTTGTCTACATTCCTGAATACTCTTAAGTATAGAATAATCTGGGCTTCGTGATGTTTGAGAAAGTCACCGCAACCCTGGAACGCGTGTAGATTTTAGTCAATAAAGTAGGGACACATTTTCTCGCTCCGTTTAGAGCGGAAGAAGTCATTTCACTTTATCGCACTAAGAATAATTTAATAAGTCTTTCATAATTAATAGGGGGACTTTTTTCAGAAAAAACAATACAGAGTTTTACACAATAAAAAAAAAACTGTACTTTCCTTTTTAACATTTCATTTTAAAAGGTAATCTTTTAAAATGAAATGTTAATGTTTTAGCCTATCATTCAAATGCATAAACCGAATTCTTTGAATGAATCATTCAAAGAATTTGCAAAAATGCTTCAAGGTACATCGATTTTGTATGAGTATGCAAACCAACAATTCATAAACTACGCACTTTTTTGTGTTGAAACATGGTTGGTTGTAATGCTCGTTTAGCATTGTGCTTGATCAACTAATAACAAAAAAAACTCACCGATCCATTCCTCGTCCTCGACAGCGAAGGAACATACTCCCTCTCCACTGTAGCCACTGCCAGCAGGGGCGCGAAGATTGCGAAGGCCACCAGCCACAGTCCCGCCAGGAGGCTGCAGGCCCCTCGCCTGGAAGGCATCCAGGGCTGCCGGAGCGACTGCGTGATGGCCAGGTACCGGTCCACTGACATGGCTGTGATTGTGAACACGCTGGATGCTACTGCTACACCTGTAATGGTAAATTAAGTAAGAATAATAATGATGATAGCATAGCATAGCATTGCTTAATCAGCCTTATAATTTGCCCACTGCTGGGACTCAGGCCACCTCTATAAAAGAAGGAATGGGTTATAACTCACTTCACAGGCTCAGTTTGGATGTCACACGTCTTTGAAATTTAGGTTCTAAGATATGCAGATTTCCTTACGATGTTTTCCTTAGCCGTTTGAGAGTGGTGATGAAATAAATTACACAAAGTAATGCGCCTAGTCGGGTTCAAACCCGTAACCTACGAACTTGTAAGTCAGGGCCGTTACTATTGAGATACCACTGCTATCTAGATGAAAATGAAGGATGTCGATGAAGTAAAACATTATAAAATGAAATAATTACGTACAGAGTTGTGGTAACAATATTTAGGTTTTCAATACAACATTTTCTTTTCATTCAAATTTATTTAAGAAACTTGGTTAACAAGATGAATTTTCTCAACAAAGTATTTCATACTAATTAACTAAATCATACTACTCAAATTCATATTATAATTATGCGAAAGCAACTTTGTCTATCTGATTCTATTTATATAATGTATCACGCTTTCACGACTAATGAGTAAAACCATTTTTGAAGAATTTTAGTACAGAGATAAATTGGATTTTAGAGGTACGTTCCTTTTGAATATCTTTCGACGTTCAAGTAGAAAAAGCTTCACGCAGTAGTTAGTTTACTATATTACACTAATTTATAAACAAACTGGATTTTCTATTTAAACAACTATACGCTATACTAACGTGAAAGAAAAAAATAGACTACAAATACTTTAGTTAAGCCACGCTTTGGAAAGAGAAACCATAAGTTTGTCTCAAGGTCAGACAAATAAATCGTAAGTAGGAGGCATCAGTATCATAAGTCTTATGAAAAACCATACACTCGTACTAAGTGTCATAATGACATACTTAAGAACTTGCACTTAACATAATACAAACGTTAACGCAGCAAGGCTTCTATCTTTTGGCAGTAACAATAACGTAGTGGCTCTTTATATTATACTAGCTTCTGCCCGCGACTTCGTCCGCGGAAAATTTCTTGTTTTAAAATAAGATTACACTCGATTAGACGATGCGCACGTTCAGCGCTAGATTCCCGAGCACGGGCCTGCGATGTTATGACATTTTGCCTACCAAGCCGCCGCGAGCGTTTAGCGCTAGTCTCCCTATCCCTTGTCTCAGAGACATGCTGCCTTAACTCAGATAGACGGTGCGCACGTTCAGCGCTAGTTCCTCGAGCACCGGCCCGCGATGTCCTCACATTTTGGCTAGCGAGGCGCTGTGAGCGCTCGGAGCTAGATTCTCTAGCGCGTGCTTGCGAAATATATTCTCTATTTCTCGAGAGGCGCTGCTCATTTTCAGGGGCAGATTCTTCCGTACGGCATACTCGAACGGCTCTTGTCTGTGATGTCTGCCGGGACAGTTGAGATTTCCTTTTAGACATGCTCTCAACAAACTACGCACAGACTTGAAAACAATTATGAACAAAAGGAGAGCGACTCGAACACCGTCCGCCTTTACAAAACAAAACAATCGTAATATCGAATAACTCGTATCGATTATTACGATAGAACGAAGTACGAAACTACGAACATACAAAAACGTACAACGAAATTACGATATTTTCGATTATGAGGTATCTATCAACAACAACAACCATACGAACGAAACAACCGAAACCAATAAGCAACTGACAGAAGAACTCCAACTAACGACAACGTGGGCATAATAATTCGAGAGGGTCATCAATCCACAGAAAGTCTTAACACCGCGATTCAGAAAACATGGCAAGTTCGGGAGGTTCCTGCACCGAATTAAAGCGGAAGAGACGCCCGAGTGTCGCCACTGTGCGGAACGCCCGGAGGACACGGTGGAGCACACAGTCGAGGTGTGCCCTGCCTGGGCAGAGCATCGCCGTGCCCTCGTGGGGGCGATCGACGGCGGACACCTCTCGCGGCGGGCTCTGGTTGAGGCCATGGTCCTTAGCGAGGAGGAATGGCAGGCGGTCGCCTCCTTCTGCGAAGGAGTAATGCTAGCAAAGGCGGAGGCAGACCGCATCAGGCAACGGCGCCCCCGCCGCCACCGCCGGGATTCCGATCCCGATTTCCGGCCACCGTAGACGCGGGCTCGCGGACGGCGAGCCATGGGTAGCTTGCTGTCCGATCGTCCGGTAATAGACCGAGCTCAAGACGTCAACGGCGCGCACTGTTCCCGCGCGCCTCAAGAAGTTGTCAGCAACAGCAGAGGCCCAGCTGGGTCGAAGCCTACCGGGTCCAGGGTTATCCGAAAGGGAACTCGTGCCCTGGTTTGAAGGCTAGAAGGAACGGGGTGGGTTTTTAGTCAGTAAGAGTCTGACACTATCTCTCGCTCCACCCAAGGGCGGGGGTTGTCATAAGATGATTTTTGCCCACCATAAAAAAAAAAAATAGGTAAAACGTCTGCACAATGAAAGTTACGCTAGGGGCATTTTGCGTTTTAGTAATTTTATATTATCTTCGAAACTGTATGACCAATTGATATGCTGTAAATGGCAAATCTTATCTGTATAATGTTCTTGTGATACTGAAATAATTTATTGTCATAAGAATTAATATTTTGTTGCTCAAATAATCAACCAAACGTAAGTATACCGAAAAAAAATATTTTTAATGCAATAAAAGAAGTATAAAAGATGAAATATAAAAGATAGAGATATGGTACCGCGGACTTTTTTGTAGAAATAATTAAGACGAACCAGGTAGCCATACATTGTTTTTAATTTTAAGCAACTGTTTAGGCAGCGCACGCAAATAATTCTATTTTATGAGGTATTTTTTTCCGACTTGCTAGACAAAAGTTGTGATAGCTCGGTTAATATACATGCTATAGAAACAATTTATAGCCTATAGCACTCAGGAATAATGTAGCTTTCTGCCAGTAAAAAAAAATTTAGAATTGGATTATTAGTTCCAGAGATTACCCCCTACATACAAACTTACAAACTTACAAACTTACAAACTTACAAATTTTACCTCTTTATAATATTAAGTATAGATATGGACTCATTCTGTGGCGTGGCACAGTCTGTATCAGTACTAAGCTAGAAAAGCTTTCTCCATACCTACTCTGCCAATATATGCCAAACAACTTTATCCATCCTAATATTTCACAAAATTCACTAGATTTGTTGGGTGCTGTTCTATCAAAGATAACCGAAGTAACAAGGGAGTGCGTGATGAAAAAAATTCATCAATGGAATTATTTTATTAGCTTAGCACAGCTCTAGGATTAGTTGAGTTAGATATTTCTACATTCTTTTTTTATTATTATTGACAGGCTTGCGTTTGACCACCATCTCACCTTGGAGCACACTTGCCTAGAAGTAGGTAACCTATTCACCCTTGACTTAAAGCCCCTAAGTTGTAGCTATCAGGAAACACAGACTCCGGCAGAGAATATTTCACTTCTTGGCTGTACGCACAATAAATGTAATCCCAAAAGGCTTTGTGCGTGTGGGTGGGATGTTTACCAAGTACCGGTGATGCAACGCGCTACATTTTGTGGTCCGATGATGGAACGGACTTGGCGGAATTAGATTATGCAATTCCAGTGCACACTCCCCAAAATGTAAACGATAGAAAACCGACAGACTAGCAACTCGGCGGCGATGCTCAAGGCTTTGGAGCTTCGACTCTACTAGAGCATCTTTACCGATGATTCTCTTGGCTTGCCTCTCAATCATTCCAGCGCATCAGGCTGATGTTTGGCAGACCCATCCCAAAGATAAGAACAGAATTCCATACACGATCGAACTTAGTCTTGACCACAAAACAGATGAAATACGTTAGAATGGCTTTGAGGGCGAGGCAGGCGTGCCACAAAGTAGGGCAATGCTCGTAGTTCAACTATCAATAGCAAACTGGCGAACTTAATATGCGTAGTCTGTTATTTGCATAATGCGCGTTCGTATTGGTTTACTGCCTGTAGTGGAGTTAAAGAGTGTGAAGCAAGCGGTGATACTCGTACAAATCGGAAAGTATTTCCTTTCTAACCTCTTTTATTTTTTCTGTGGGCTTGACATAGAAAAAGTGAAAGATATATGTACAAGGGATGCGAACGAGAAATACGTGCGCACGACGTGAGCAAGGAATAGTAGCCGCGCACGGCTGAACACAACCGCTACACATTTTCGCGCCACTCAACCACAGTTTTACAGCGTCGTTACGCATCCTCGAACATCTTTAATGGAAAAGAACCATAAGCCTCGGCTTTAGTACGATTTAGCTCTGGTTCTCGTGGATTAAAAACTCCATTTAAAAATGCTATCGCATCCGGTGCTGAATCCGTTAGCTTTGCGGTATATTTTTATTTGCATAGTTTTTTTTATAGCCGTGATAAGACCTTTCTGTATGCATCAAAATTTTGGGATGTGAAACTATACGAATGAAAAAAAAAAAAAAAAAAAATTAAATGTTGCGGAGATAAAAATATTGAGACGGACAAGTACTCGTAGTGAGACGAGAATGAATTAAGTAAGAAATGAGTATATTAGAGGAAGTCTGAAAATAGCACCAGTAACTGAAAAGTTGAAATGGAATCATTTGTCTTGTCATACCAACTGTTACTAAAAGAGCTATAAGTATAATATGTACATGTGGATGGATTGTGTGAAGAGTAATATGAAAGTAAAGGAAGTTAGTGAAAGCACGATGAGTGATAGAATAGAATAGAAGAAAAAAACGTGTTGCACCGACCCCGAATAACACGGGACAAGGGCAAAAAGATGATATAGTTTCATTTTAGCACAGATGAAGAGATACAATATAATAGGTAGATAAGGTGTTTTTTTTTTTGGTCGTTGTGGAAAATCATCTTATGATACAACCCGCTCTTGGGTGGAGCGGGAGATAGTGTCAGACTCTTATTGACTAAAAACCCCGCGCCGTTCCTTCTAGCCTTCATACCGGGGCACGAGCTTCCTTTCGGACAACCCTGTCCCCAGTAGGCTTCGACCCAGCTGCTGCTAAGCACTCCTTGAGGCGCGCGGGAATAGTGCGCGCCGTCGATGTCTTGGACTCGATCCATTACCGGACGATCGGACAGCGAGCTACCCATGGCTCGCCGTCTGCGAGCCCGCGTCCACGGTGGTCAGAAATCGGGATCGGAATCCCGGCGACGGCGGCGAGGGCGCCGTAGCCTGATGCGGTCGGCCTCCTCCTTTGCAACCATTACTGCTTCGCAGAAGAACGCGACCGCCTGCAATTCCTCCTCGCTCCGGACCATGGCCTCTACCAGAGCCTGGCGGTAGATAAGGTGTGCACTCAATCTTTAGTGGCATTAAAATAATAGGTGACATAAGAATTATTTTACTCTGAGTAATATCAATACATCTTTTACTTCCAAGAAATTTCTGAAAGTTAAGGGATGACATCAACCTTTCCATAAATTACATTTTATCTGACTGATTGTCTTAGCTGTTCGAAAGTATTAAGTTCAATACGTAACAGTCTTTAGTTCAACAAAGGTTTAATCTAATTTGATACATTACGTTCAAACATTTTCCTTGTTCGTAAAAAACAGCAATTTGTCATGTAACATTTGGTGTTTAACTGGCAATAAGTAAGTTACGAATTTATCGTAAAAAAAGCTTCGCTATTTTACAATAGAAATAAGTTTTCTAAAAACACTTTTATAAGTTAGTTTACACTAGATAATTTCGGTGTTTAACTGTCCGGACCGATCCAAGGCGTCAACGGCGCGCACTGTTCCCGCGCGCCTCAAGGAGTTGTCAGCAACAGGAGGGGCCCATCTGGGTCGAAGCCTATCGGGGTCGGGATTATTCGAAAGGAAACTAGAGCCCCGGTATGAAGGCAAGAAGGAACGGCGCGGGGTTTTTAGTCAGTAAGACTCTGACACTGTCTCCCACTCCACCCAAGAGCGGGTTTCGTCAATGATGATTTTCCCCGTCGACAGAAAAAAAAAAAAAGCTGAGACCCTGAGAAGAACACTTCTGAGACAAACTCTACTTTCGACTTCCAAAAAAATAAACTAAATAAATAATATTTAAAAACATGATGCTTCTTTCTGAACATCAGCAAACCTTGTCAGACTTTCTTTAAAATGTCATTAAAATATGAATATGAAAGCATGCATGATTCGTGACATTTTTTCAAACGTTTATTGTAGGTATATCATATGTTGTTTAGTAAAAAGTCATAGAAGCAAAGTTGTTGTTTATGATGTTCTTAACTAGCACCTAAAGGTAAATATAAACTACAACATTTTCTGGAGCATTTCTGTGTAATGTAACATTCTTACGAATGGTACAATACAGGCAAAAGCTCAGTTTCCAAAGCATTTCCATGTTATGTAATGTTCTTGCGAATGCTCGGCGTTATGTTACGGGTAAATGCTCACAGCGAGTGTGCATTTACCAACATTTCGTTGTACCTCGCGTTCATTTTTTTTTAAATGTCACCCCGCAACCGCGCATCGCCCGCACTCGTGGCTCGATGAAATGTTACACCAATACGCTCGACGAAATGTTACACCAATATGCTTGTAGGTTTGTAACAAATAGGCGAGCGTGCTTAATGTTTAGTTCGTAAAAGGATGATACACTAGAACATATCATAGAGCGGCTCGTTGTTCTGTTACAAGTAAATGTTGTAGTCTATACTCACCTTTATAGGTTGCTAGTGTTTTACAAATAAACCTGTAAAATCTCATTATTTAATATTCAATTAAAAACTACAAATAGCTTTAGAGTAGGTGCGGTTTCCGATAGAAGATCGTAAAATAAACCCATTAGTTATGCAAACTAACTTAATTGAGTTGCATTGTAACATAAACTAAATTCTTTTAGAAGTGAAATGTTTTTGAAACCTTCATCGCACTTTGGTTTACTTTTAAACTATTTATTTAGTAAAGTATTGAGGTGGCTCAGTGGTAATGGCCTTGACTTACATGTCACGTGGAGTTCGTGGAATTGAACTCAATCTGTTTTTGTTATTATTTTATCGTTGTCGCATCTATGAATAAAGGTATATATATAATCGACTTACAGGGTTGTTTGTAAAACACTAACAACCTTGCAATACTGTAATACTAACATCGTAAACAACTTTTGTTATATGACTTTTTACAAAACATATTTAATTTACCAAAAACAAAACTTCATGATTTCGTTGTTCAGTCTTCCACATTTTTACTCTGTATTTTGCTGTACCTACCGTCTACGTCTGTGTGACGGGAAGCAAGCGCATCAAGCACCCTTGCCGCCCGATCCCCGCATATTTACAAAATATAAAAAATATTTTTTTTTATTATTATTTTTTTGAAGAGAAGAGCATTTGCCCGCAACTTCTTCTGGGTACATAAAATATAACCTATGCTACTCAGGAATAAAGCTTTCTATCGATGGAAAAATTGTAGCAGTCGGACCAGTACTTCCAGAGATGTATTGCCTCCTACAAACAAAAAAGATAAAAACAAACTTTACCTCTTTGTTGAAGGTGTAACGTTAAATGCGCAAAACCTGAAATTAGATTGATCAGAATAACGAGCAGAATCAATTAAACTACTTTTTAATACTAAATTTTTCAAATAAATCTTCATTAAAAACTTCGAGCTGTCTATTTATGAATAGGTCTATCCATGCGCGCAAACCCGCAGAAATAGGTAAACAAACACAAATAGTTGTAATCAAATCAAATTTTCTCATGCACGGGATAGTAAAAGATCTTATTTCAATGCAGATATGAATTTTAAACAAACTGAAACTGCTCATAAAACCTTTAATTTTTTTATAATAAACACGTTTTTTTTTTCTTACAGAATTAGGTACATTGAATTAAAAATCATTTGGGGTGTCTGAGGTTTTGTGTATTTAACGTTACACGTTGTGTAGTGTACATGTAAAAAGCCTCCGTTTAGATTGAATGCTCTCTAAACTGTGTGTTTTCCTTAGCTTCCGTATACCGTATACTTTACAACAACAAACAAAAACAAATTAAACATCGACCAAATTATAACCCACATAAATCCTCCTGAAAAAACAAACCCAATCAACCAGGCAGTTACCCAAAAATTTCTCAGATTTGCAAATCAGCTTATAAACGAAGTTGAATCCACAAAATTTAATCAAGCTTCTCCAGCCTGTTATCAGAATCCTTTTGTCTTGTACTTGAGATATTATACAAGTTAAGGCTCGGATACCGCAAATTTTGGGGTTCAGAAGGACCACTTCAAAAAGGTTTGTCTCCACACGACATCTTTGCAGGAAGTACCGAAGTATTCAAATTTGAACAGGCTACCCGATAGTGTAAGGTCTACAAAAATATTGTGTATTTTCAAACATAGACTAAAGCGTCTACTTTTAGAAAAATGTTATTATAGTCAATGTCAAAATATGGAGAATAAACTATTGAAATAAATAATGAAATAACTGACCATATCATATTAAAAATGATTGTAAAATTAATAATTTTTAATGTAAGTAGAAAATAAAAATAATCTCGAATGACTCAGTATAATAAATCAATGTATTAATATGTGTATTTCATATATCCAAAAACAAATTGCTTGCTTGCTTTTTTTTAGGTTTACGCCCCGTTCTTGTGTTCGAACTTATTTGTATTTTTTTTGCTCACCAGCTTTACCGTACTTACAGTTGGTGTAGACTTTCCTCTACTTTTATAAATAAGTAAGATTTAAAATAAAGAGTAATAGCAGTGTGATTTTTTTGTGTGGATATTTATTAATGCTGAATTCGAAACTATGAGAAATAGTGAAAAACTATACATATAATGAACAATGGTAGCCTAGTGTTAAAGACTTACGAGGAGTAGGTAGCTAGTTTAAACCCAGTCAAGTACAAGACTTTGAGTAAAATTGTGTAATTTATTTGATGAAATAAATTGCAAGAACAGTGGTGATGACCACTCCTCTAGAAACGGTGAGAGAAACCTTCGTGAGAAAACTTGCATGTCTTCCAACCGAAAATTTGGAGCCAACGGTCCCTTCTCTATGCTAGGGTAGAGGCCAGAATCTCAGCAGTGGGACCTTTGCAAGTCTAATTATTTAAGTATGTAGATATGTACACGATCATAAAAAATTCAACCTCTAGTGTCAATAATTTGAAGCTTATTTTGTATTGCTGGTCATACATTCTTAAATAAACTTCGAGGACGGGGACTTCGAGGCAATCATAACGAGGTGATGTTCAGAATTATTACTCTCGTATTTGTCGTAGGTGATGTTCAAAGGAATGTTTCTTATATTTTTAATGAAAGTTTACATCTACAACGCATTCGCAATGCATCAAAAATACCTCTATTTTTCAAACATTTTGATAACTTTTTGACATTGATGAAAATCTTTAGTGAGGGTGCACATTATATTTGGGATCAGCAAACAACACGTGGTCAAGGGTTAAGTACCGCACTGACACTAAACGTGGACGGAAATTTAAACTGCGCAGATACCTACGTATTTCAAGGAAAAACTCGAATTCTTAGGAGCCCTTTACTAAAACGAAGGAGAAAATGGCAAATCTTAATTAAAGCGTTTTTGTCCGCTTGTTCCGTTTGCGACGAGAACAATAATAACTGGCGATTTGATTGAATCCCGGGATTGATTATTCAATTCTAGATCAGTCGATTCGGAAATAATCCTGTATATAAACATGAAAATGTATGATTACTTCTTACTTAGGAACTTCAAATGAAAAGTTTTTAAAGGAACTGATTCGGTTGCAAAAAAGCGAGGTATTCCGCTTTGGGCACCTGCGGGAAATATCAGCCCAAAGTGGAATACCTCAGGTGTCATTCACTCGGGTGCCGTTTTAGCACCTGCGAAAAATATCAGCCCAAAGTGGAATACCTCAAAAAAGCTTTTACTTTTGTGTCTATGTAAGTAGGGACTAACTTCGCTGGCATAAAAGTTATTGGACTTTACATTAACTGCAAAGTGTATGAGTGTGAGAGAAAGAGAAAGAAAAAAATCACAAGTCATTTGTTTTTTTTTATTATTATACAATGGGTCTACGTTTCACTCTATAGACTTTCAATTTTACTGCAAATAGCGATACTCTGTGCACAGGTATTTTTGGTCCTCTATCTTCTCTTTGATGCTACCGTTTATATAAAGAGAAGCTCATGGGCCCTTTACAATCTTTATTTTCTGTTCAGAACTTTTGACAGATCTCGAATCCGCTTGTTAAATTACACGTGCCTTAAATCACCCAATTGGAATAAGTGTTTAACTAATGAAAATTTAAGTTCTGTAAAAGAAATTCAAACACATAAAAGTATGTCTGAAGAGGATCAATTTGGGAGAGATAAAACTCTTTTATACAAATTACGGGTCGATCGTATAGACCCAGTCACGTGATACATAAATCTAAGTTTATACGCACTAACAGCTGGGATGTTTTCGACATCTTTTTGTTTTACAATGTGTTAACGTAAGTACAACAGAATATTTAAAAATTCATGAAGTAAAAATTATTAATGAATCCATTGAGATAAAACTCCATTAAATCGACGCACACGTGTACATGCCTGATTTGTACGTAGAACAACGTCACGTGGCATCGCGTGGCGTAGATCAAGTGTAGCTCTACAAGTCTAGTTTCTATCTACACTAATATTATAAAGAGGTAAAGTTTTGTTTTTTAATTTTTTTGTTTGTAGGAGGTACTCTTTGAAAGTACTGATCTGAATGCCAAAATGTTTCACCGATAAAAAGCTGCTTTATTCCTGAGAGACATAGGCGATATTTAATGTACGCCGGTGAAGTTGCGGGCAAAAGCCAGTATAGAATATATGGAAACCGACGAGCCTAAATCGAAGTGTGTGTCACACGTGTGCGCAGTGTAGTTCTAGCTTTAATAAATAATAATAATCTTTTTATTTCAGAATAAACTTCCATAATAAATCATAAATTTTTTTTAGTATCAAATGTTTTCTATAATACATTTTTAAATTCCTCTCATGACTGTGCGTGTGCAAGGCAACTTGTACAAGTATGAATTTTTAAATTGGAAAAGAATGATGACTATTTTTGCTTGACATTAAAGATACGAAAGGTTGTTCACCCTCAAAGCTTAATTTAAGGGCCGACCGAATCCCAGAAACATACACCAATTGTTTTCTTCCCCTGGTAACAAATTCGACATCGGGAAACCAGGGTGTCGACCCAAACAGGAATTTACTACCGTAGTAATGACACAATGAGCGTTTAGTTTGACTATCAAATAAATCTAAGTTCACAGCTGTTGGTTTTACTCATACATTTCTGAAGACAAAAGTTTCTTTGGAACAATACCTAAGATATTATGATAATAAAATGTTGTTACTTTCTCACTGCAAAAAAAATATCTCTTCTTAAAAAAATGCATAAGCACGATTGCCACGCTACTTCAAGCCTAGGTGACAATTTGAACCTTGTATCAACTACTAGCTTTTATTTGCGGCTTCGCCCGATTACATAAAATATGCCTATGTTATTCGGGAATAACGCATTTTTATATCGGAGAAAAAATTTCGCAATCGGACCAGTAATTTGAATAATTATCTCCTACAAACAAAAAACAAACTTTACCTCTTTATAATATTAGTGTAGATAGCTCCTGACGCCTTTACGATGTTTTTGTTCATTGATATATACATAACTAGCTTTTGCCCGCACGGCTTCGCTCCCGCTCTTCCCTACTCTACCCTGCTCTACTCTACTCTACCCTACTCTACCCTACTCTACCCTACTCTACGCTACTCTATCCTACTCTACCCTACTCTACTCTACTATACCCTACTCTACTCTACACTACTCTACTCTACACTACTCTACCCTACTATACCCTATTCTACCCTATTCTACCCTACTCAACCCTACTCTATCCTACCAAACTTCACATAAACCATCTACTAAATAGTCCGAACAAAGCCTAAAAATTTGGTTTGGATAGGTGAGCCCGTTCTTGAGTTATAAAATAACAACGAAAAGTGGCATTGATTTTTATATATATAGATTGGATAGAAAATTATGAAAAGAAATTAAAAAAGCTTATTCGTGACTAAAGGTCCTATTACACTTTGCGTTATTAAGCACACGATATTCAGACTTGTCTTATTACCAAAGATCGGAATAGGTAGGGCTATTTAGGTTTATTGATCGCAAACATTGATGTTAATGTAGATATTCTACGGGATTCCGGCTGATACTACGGGATTTAATGGAATTCCATTCTTTTTGATAATATAAATTTTAAAAATACATTTTTTTTTAATTTATATTATCAAAAAGAGTAAGCCAATAAGCGCATGATATGCGACTTTGTAAATTTTATGTCAACAGCAGAATCAAGTTTATCTATTGATTATACTATCGTTAATCCCGTCCTTCTTATATTTACCCTTCTTTTTTTTGTTGAATTTGGGGTTTTTATCCACATGGATTCGTGAACCCCATCGTTATTTACCCTTCAGAAAGAAAGTGTAATCTTACATTAGTCCCGAAGGCAGGAATTGTTTTTTTTTTAATAATTTTACTACCTACTTTAAAACCAAATCCCGGAACTCGGGGAGTATCCATATTATTCTAACCTATGGCAAGTACATAAAACAGTCCTACCTATTCCGATCTCTGCTTATTACACTACGCAATATCGACTTAGACGGAATGAATATAATAGGCCTTTATTTTTTAACTAACTGCTCCCAGTGGCTTCGCCCGCGTGATAGCAGAAAATTATCCCAAGGGATCATACTTCAGAGATAAAAAGTATCCTATAATAATAATAATAATAATAATCCTTTATTTTCAGGCATCTAAGGCCCATAGATAAAATACACAAAAATAATCATTACAGAATAATAAACTAATACATAAAAGATACTATAACTAATTATTATTAAGCTACCTATTCCAGGACATAGCCTATTCGTGTACCTACCAAGTTTCATCAAAATCGGTTTTGCCATTTAGGCGTGAAGGCGTAACAAACAAACTCACTTTCGCTTTTATAATATTACTAAGGATTAAATACAGCTACGAATAACTTCATGTCTAACACAATCAAGTTTTCGTATACATAAACCAATTAGTATTTTCCGAACAAAAACGGCAAAGGAATACCGCAATCATCTTCTATTCATCGGCACTTGGTTTGATATTTTTCTTCGAATCTATCTTTGCCAAGGAAATTCCGAGGTAGAAAGCATAAAATAACTAAGTTACAGCGAAACACGTTTCTCTAGATTGTACTTTTTTTACACCAGTACGAAAATTTATTTGCTTGAATATTGTGTAATATTATTGAATAATGTTTACGATTACTACTTAATTTTAGCAGGTTTTTGTAATTTTTAATACACTTAATCAAGATCGGAGACTCTACACTCGAAGTTGTGGAAGATTACGTCTACCTCGGACAGACAGTCCAGCTAGGTAGGTCGAACTTCGAGAAAGAGGTCAACCGTCGAATCCAACTCGGCTGGGCAGCGTTCGGGAAGCTACGCGGTGTCTTCTCGTCCAACATACCACAGTGTCTCAAGACAAAAGTCTATGATCAGTGCGTGTTGCCAGTGATGACATATGGCTCCGAAACGTGGTCGCTCACAATGGGCCTCATCAGAAGGCTTAAAGTCACCCAAAGGGCAATGGAAAGGGCTATGCTCGGGGTTACCTTGCGTGATCGAATCAAAAATGAAGACATCCGCAGGAGAACTAAGGTTGCCGACATAGCGCAAAGAATTGCCAAACTTAAGTGGCAATGGGCAGGGCACATTGCTCGCAGAACAGATGGATGGAAAGGTTCTGGAGTGGCGACCGCGTACCGGAAGACGCAACGTTGGAAGGCCTCCAACAAGGTGGTCTGATGACCTAGTGAGGATTGCGGGAAGCCGATGGATGCGAGACGCGCAGGAGCGTTCGTTGTGGCGACGCTTGGGGGAGGCCTATGTCCAGCAGTGGACGTGTATCGGTTGAAAATGATAATCAAAAACCTGCTCTCATATCTACCGCTTTTAGGCGCGCAATTTATGGTTTTCCGCACTAGTGCGGAAAAGTTCTCAAGTTCATCCCACTACAATTTATTGTATCAGGAGTAATCACTGGTGACTTATTACATAGTATATTTATAATTTATCCAATAATAGGTATCGTCTATTCAATTTCTTTTCAATAGTTCGCTGTGAAACACGGTTTTTCAGTCGTATTTCGATTTTACGTCAAAGATTGACAAGCATTGAATTTGTTAGGCACACGTAATGGACATTATGTTATGTGTCAATCTTGTCGAATTCGTCTTTAGTTATAAATGTATTGTTGAATCCCAAATAGCAATTTATGATATGATTATACTGCGAGAACGTTTGAAAGAGTTACGGCTCGTTCATGACCTTGCCACTGTGAGCGGTAGCTAAGCGCAAGGCGGCGAATGGTAAGATCAAAAGTATGAAAATTTTTGAAGCATACTACAAGCTGCCGCTGATAGCGCCGCGCGTCCGCTTACTTATGCCGCACCTCTCGCCACGCCGCTCCCCGCTTAGACCGAATTCGTGACCAGGCCATTATTGTGACCCAAGAACGTAACTAGTAACCGAAGGGCACAGACGCGTTTTAGTTAGTAAAAGTCTTGCTATGCTCGAGAATGGAATAACCATAGTTATTCTGTTCTCAAACATAGCACATGTTCAATGTTCCATTGTAGGTATACCTAGCATTAACAATATCTATACTGCTTTAAAAAGGAAACGCGATGGCTTTGGTCGATTACGTAGGCACACTGCAAGTTTATGTGTGTCTCATATTTTGGAATATTTAAAGAAGTCGATTTTCTCACAATGTATTATCTGTTGCCGCTTTTAGAGCAGTGGTAATAGAATAACTTATAACTAAAGTGCCTATTCAGGTTTGAACTTTTATTACTTAAGCAAAACCACAAGTCCCTGTCTATGTTCAAACCTTCATTTTCTAATGAAGACTCGCTACCACATGATCAACACTGCACTAATTTCGTATTGTAAAGACTACATTGTTTTTTAATTTTTTTTAAACAAAATTCTAATAAGTCCACCAATTATGCCTTTCTATAAAATATTCGTCTGATAGTTATTCCGTAAATAGCCTTTAACGATATTTACAAAATATAAATAGCTATGCAACAACGCAAAAGCAATTATAATAATTGGCCAGGGGCCTTACCAAGACGAGTAAAATAAAAAGCGCGTACGAAATAGGGAGCAAACACCCTTTAGAGAAATAAATAAAAATATTTTATTTGGCGGAAACAAACGCAATCTTAAGACTAACTTACAAAACGTGTTGCATCGACCCCAAGTAATCCTTACTAATATTATAAAAGCGAAAGTGAGTTTGTTTGTTTATTTGGTCTTCACGCCTAAATGGCAAAACCGATTTTGATAAAACTTGGTACACGGATAGACCATGTCCTGGAATAGGACATGGGATACTTTTTATCCCGGAAATATGATCATTTTTTGCTATCACGCAGGCGAAGCCGCTGGGAGCAGCTAGTATGAGATAAGGGCAGGAAGAAGAAGAAGACTAACTTACAAATTATAAGCATACTTTGAGAACATAAATTTGCGGCATGTTCGCCAAACGACCGAACGCTCAGCATAATGCCGTAATCACACGCAAAATGCGATGAGTCTACATCATCTGGTTTTTAGCGTGGGCCGGTGACGATGTCAACATAAAGACATCGGCACGGTATTGTGTACATTTGAATAAGTTAGATAAATAAAAATAAATTATGGGAAAAAAGGAATCCTTACTAATATTATAAAGCGAAAGTGAGTTTGTTTATTAGTTTGTTACGTCTTCACGCCTAAATAGCAAAACCGTTTTTGATGAAACTTGGTACAAGGATATACCATGTCCTGAAATAGGACATAGGATACTTTTTATCCCGGAAGTATGTTCCCTTGGGATAATTTTCTGCTATCACGTGGGCGAAGCCGTTGAAGCAGCTAGTAATTCATAAATAAAAGAAGGAAATCCGATATCATATCCTTACCAATATTATAAAAGCGAAAGTGAGTTTGTTTGCCTGTTACGTCTTCACCCTTCAATGGCAAAACCGATTTTGATGAATTTTGGTTCACAGATAGTTGGGACCCTGGAGACGGACATAGGTTAACTTTTTTTTTAAGTGAGAAAGAGGGAAGAAAAGGGGAGAGGAATTAAGTATATTAATAAATCCGGGCGAAGCCGTTGGTAAAGGCTATTGACATGTATAACGTGGCAACATTACGTCGCGTCTGTGCCAAGGACAAGATGACGTAAAGCGTGGAAGGAGCTCCATCCCTTTAAAAGATCTGTTTAGTTTGTCAAATGCATCACGTGGACAGCCCGTGGTAGGGGAGGCCCTATCACGAGCTGTTCACGCGAAGCAGTGCATTTGCGCTCAAAGTTGACAGCCCCCAACAAACCTTAGTTTAACCAAGTCTTAATTCTGGCATGAAGATTGCTCGATAATTTGTCCGTATTTTACCTTTAAAGTTACCGTGCTTCGAAAGCTTCTGTTTCCATTTTTAAGTTAATTTTGATACTGTCGGATTTGGAAAGGTTTCAGATGGCTTATCAGAGAGTGTCAAACTTTAAATCAGTTTTAACGTGACTTTAGCTTTTTCGTTTTAAATATTCCAGTCTCGATTTGAAGCTAAAGTACTAAGTGCTAGTTTTAAAGTATATAAGCTTAGACGTTCACTGTTTATCCAGTACTGGCTTTATTGTGATTTTTTTCTTCAGAATTTGTTCTGCCGTAGTAGTTTTACATCCGGACCTTTTTCATTTTGTGGGAAATCATCAAATGATTTCTCCCGTTATGAGAAATCCCGAGAAGAAATGTCTGTGTTTTGCGTTCAATTGTCTTTTGCGTTCCAGAGCAAGGTTACTCTCTCAAATTACTTACAATTAGTTGCACCTATGTTCTTTATTGATTTAAAGGTCTAATTTAAAATATTTCACAAAAAAAAACTCAGCAACGTGATTTAAGCATCTGATTTTTTCTCGTTTATTTCTTCATTAGAAAATCGGCTAAAATGTAAAGAGGTAATACTCAGTTTCTTCCTTCAGGAATTCAGTAACTTCTGAGGCATTTGTTAAGAATACTTCAAAGACTACATTTAGTTAGACAATAATTTAATCGACAATGGAGCTACCATCGTCAGTCAAATTATTGTTTACCAAATTATTATCAGATTTAGACTCACCTCCGATTTCTGAACTAAAAATTAGAACTGGTGTTTCTATTTGTAAAACTCTACTTAAAATGGTTTCAAAACTTTAAATTCACAATATAGAAACCAGTCCTAAAATATAACAATAATCTTGAATGTACCTTGCAGAAAGTTG
The DNA here is from genome assembly GCA_949319445.1 of Mythimna lalbum. NCBI lineage: Eukaryota > Metazoa > Arthropoda > Insecta > Lepidoptera > Noctuidae > Mythimna > Mythimna lalbum. The sequence goes on from OX439347.1 coordinate 1,384,117, forward strand.
ACAGTCTTGCACATGACCTCTCCGAAGTACCACAGCAGTGTGACAGCCTTGGCAATCTGCACAGGCATGCAGAACAGGGTCACCAGTAGGTCAGCTACCGACAGGTTCACCAGGAATATGTTTGTGACACTGGAACAAAACCAAAACAATATTTCAATGAATGTATTCTAGACATTAACGCTTAGGTAACTGAAGATGAAGGCAGGAGTGTTTGGGATGACCAACTTAATTTGCATTCATCCCTCAAACGCCAAAAAGGAAGGTATTTTGAGCTTACGAACTTACTGCTTAGTGTCCCCGCTAAAAAGCCGCTTTAAGCTACTTTTTGAGGCGGCCTTTTTTTGTGGCCCATGTCCGGCGGTGCCGCCACAACAAAAGCTTGAAGCCGCTTCAAGCTTTTTTTTTTTGCGACATTTTTTTGTAGCTGCGTTTTTTATACGCCTCTAGGTATAACACAGCCACCTATGAACTTTTATAAGATCTGTATCCACTACCTGTGTTATACAAATAATAAATGATTATTTATTATTGATTATAATAATGACATTGACATACGGCGCCGCATGCCATTCGCGTATTTATTCCTTCTTTGTCAGAGTCCATTATGCATGGCTACAAGCTGTTGCGCGCTTCAGCTTTTTTTTTGTGGCCGCTTTTAGCTTATTTTTGTGGTGGCGTTTTTTTCTGGCGGCTTTTATTTGAGTCCCCTGTGCGGGGATACTTATAAACCTATGCCACCTTATTCGAAAACGCGATCTAAATATCGTGTAGTTCTGGGATTATTACAAGGTTTAAGGTGGTGCATCACGACTCACATTTTCACTGTTTTTCATACAACCGCTCATAACTGATTATGACGTTATTACACACTTTTCATTAGATATCATTAGATATTTTGGAAACATAGTATCTTGTGGATATTATCTAGGTTTCCAAAGAAACCAATTTCTAAATATGTGTAAAACTAATCCAGTAAAAACTTCTGAAAATGTCCTATTTTGTATGAACTTTGACACTTCATAATTTGCCTAAAAATTAAAAAAGTCAAAAAGTAATCCTCTAGAGACCTTGCAAATTTTATTAAGATTCTAAATGATGACAATGTTTTCCAAAAACTTTTAAGGGTTTAAAAAAAACAGCTATTTCCTGGAGCAAGTTTTGTGAAATTTCCGAGTAAATCTCGGAATTACCGAATACTAACAGAGTTTCCAAGCGTTATCTCTCTTTTTTTGCGTTGCCTTTTCGTCAAACATCGCGTTGGATTGCATTAAATGAAGTTACAAGCTTTTAAACCATTTTAGATGTTTACGATAAGCGAATGGAGAAGGACCCTCTTAAGACCAAGGTAGGTTTTGAATTTGGAACATATTATAGATAATTCAGAAACTAGTGATAAGCTTCATTTTTTAATAATGTTTTCTTTAGTCATGGTAAACCTTGTAATAATCCCGGAACTACACTATATGTAAATCGAGATTTGGAATACAGTGGATGGTGGTCGGCTGACATTTCAAACGTTTTTCTTTATGAACTTAAGGTGTATTATGCGAGACTAAAGAAGTTAAACTATAGTCAAAGTTAATCCCAAAATGTACAAATATATAATCCTAAACATGACATGAAGTGATTGCTAAATCAATGAAGAAAGCTTATTATTACACAAAAGGAGAGTCCGCTACCAATGCCGTGCAGGCTTTTGATTTTTCGTATACCTCGTTTCGCTAAGCCTTGCTATTGTGTTACTGTGTGTTTGGGATTTTCTGACTGTTGTGTTTGTGACTGAATCGTCCACTCTTTCTGTTTACAAATTGTTTTTGTTTTGTGACCATGTATATTTTTGTCATCTGAGTAAGCCGTGAGTACTAGTGCCTAATAAGACTTTTACTAAGAATTTTTTTTACGGTGGCGAAAATCATCCAATGACAACCCCCGCTCTTAGGCGGAGCGAGAGATAGTGTCGGACTTTTAATGACTAGAAACCAGTGGCGTGCCAGGTGCCTTTAGAGGGGGCAAGCCAAGGAATCTTAACTCATCTACCTACCCACACCACACCTAATATCCCGAAAAAATTGGCGGTATAATGCCGATTTTAATAGGTACATTTTTTTTACTGATAGATATTATTAAAATTTATATTGGTACTTAAAAAAACGAAAAAGAGCCACCTATTGATATTGTTGGCAACTAGCTCATAACATTCTAGTTGACTTCAGAAAAATCCACTAGATGGCGCACAAAAGATTGTATTAATCCGTCCGTAGTATTTAATAAAATTTATCATTAAATAAAATTGTTTACGAAATGTAATATTATTGGAAAATACTCACAATTTAAACAGCTAGCTTTTAGTTCTTCTTTATCACACACATAACACTTAACTTTCGAAAAAGAGAATCAAGTTTCTATTTTCGGTTTACCAAAACAGAATAAATGAAATAGCATTCAACAAGCTATTGAGAATTCTGATGCATTTTCATGGCACCAGCGAAGTTATTTGAGTCATACCTGATGTATTCCAAGCATTGTTATCGTTTGAGAAAAAATAACTGCCTATTATGTGATTTACTTTTCAGAGAAATATTCTAATTAGTAAAGTTACAAGATTATATTTATCTCTAAAACTCAAACTCTACCTAAACAATATCGATTCCGCACATAATACGCTACACACAACAAAGTTAAATGACAGAAAACAAAAAAAATAACTATCAAAACAATTACGTGTTGTTAACCGATCACAGCAAATTTAAACTAATTTCAACTAATTTGTATTTTGTAGTTCGTAGTTCGTACTTTAAGCGTCATAGAGGGCGCCTCCATGCGTAAAAATGGAGGTCTCTCGTAATATTCATTCATAACTTTTCCAAAGCCCAGCTTTATTTTAATACAAAAATGTTCGATGAATCTTTCATATTTTACCCACACAGACACAAAATTTGATGTTTTTATAGCAAAAAGAGAGACAGAAAAGCAAGCCTCATATGAAGCATTTGTGGTAGAAAGAGATAGGAATACATTAGTCTTCATCTCTTTCTTTTGTTAAGTGTTAGAGTGAGATCGGAGAGATTGCGGTCAGATTGGCAACCTCGCTTATAGTATCGTATCTTATTAATGAATTTTTGAATTTCGCACTAAGTGGCAACTGAGCGTAACCGCGTAGGCGCGCGAAGTTTAAAGTTTAGATTTTTGTTTTATTTAATTGATTAGCCGTGATCTATGATTTAGGTGTGTGGTAGTGGTAGGCAAGCCGGGCTTTTTGGCTTGTATTGCTCGCACGTCCCTGCTAGAAACCCACCCCGTTCCTTCGTGCCTTCATACCGGGGCTCGAGCTACCCTTTCGAAACTAACCCTGGCCCCAGTAGGCTTCGACCCAGCTGGGCCCCTGCTGTTACTGTCAACTCCTTGAGGCGCGCGGGAACAGTGCGCGAGATATTACCCGCACTCACTCATCACACCAGACGAACTAAATTGGAATATCTGCGACCTGGCAGTTGAACTTAAAATTCCACACTCAGTGATCACGTTGGAGACCTCTAGGCTAAAGTACACGGTAGAAGTGAACACATGGCTTCATGGCTTATTATAAATGGGCACTAAAATAAAAGTGCATATACTGAGCATCCGCTCTGACGACAGGTACCTACTTGGTTATCTGGCAGTCGGCCAACCTGGCTAACTGGCCAATATTCTAGCGACAGCATAAGCTACCTACACTAAAGAGCAGAACAATGATATCCATCTTTGAGGAATAATAACATTAATCCACAACTATTACATAACGCCGTCTAGTCCCAAGCTAAGCAGAGCTTGTGTTATGAGTAATAGACAACCGATAAACATACTTATGATAAATGATAATGATAAATGATAAATGATATTTATTTTTGCAAATAGGTTTAAAAAAACACTTTTACACGTCAATTTTTTTTTTTTTTTTGTCTGTTTAAGCTAGATGAGGCCGGTGTTTCCTAGCTGACTACCCTGAGAAGAAACACCGAAACAAACTCAGGGGTCAAAGTCTCTTTTAAAGTCCATACAATAAATATGTAATGGTCAAATCACATGAGAACCATGCCGATTAATCTGAGATGGTCTTTTGAAGAAAGAACCATACAGATTTGAGTGGACCCGTCCAATCAGTGTAAGCATTTGTCAGTACTCGCAAAGCTCAACTCAGGACTACTAAGGAGCTCAACGACTTGACGAACAATACCAATGAAAGGACATTTGGGTAGGCCGCAGAAAATACTCAAATTGCCAGACAAACGATAACGAGAAATAAAAAAGTAACCAACATAGTCCTCACATTCACAATAATAAAAAGAAAGTTAATTTTTACAATGTAAAAATACTTACAAAGTAAATATTTATGTCAAAAATTAATAATAATAAACATTATTTAATGTAACATGTCAAATTGTAAAATAAAATAATTTACAATGTCAAATTGTAAAATAAAATAATATTACAATGTCAAATTGTAAAAACTAAACATTAATGTCAAAATGAATAAAAAAATGAATGAATAATAAACACAATTTAAAACAAAAACAGTTATGTTATAAGAATTAGAGGGTACTGGAGCAGGTCAGTCCCAAGCCTTTTCGTCATCAACATAGTCCTTTACAGTGTAAAAAGCTTTTTGGAAAAGTTTTCGCTTTACAAATGATTTGAATTTATTAAGGCTGAGTTGTTGAATATGACTAGGCAGTTTATTATAGAAGCGTATACATTGACATCTAAATGAGCCCCCTATTTTTTTGAGCCTGGTTGCTGGAACTACAAATTTATGTTTGTTTCTAGTATTAAAATTATGAATATCACTGTATTTTTTAAACATGTTTTTATTTTTATGTGCATACAAAATGTTCTCGTAAATATACTGAGAAGGTACAGTCATTATATTGATATCCATAAATTTATCTCTAAGGGAGTACCTGGGACTTAGTTTATAAATTGAACGAACAGCCCTTTTCTGCAAAACGAAAATTGTCTGGATATCAGTGGCATTACCCCACAGTAGAATACCGTACGACATGACACTATGGAAATAGCTAAAGTAAACTAAACGGGCAGTCTCTACATCAGTTAAATTTCGAATTTGTCTAACAGCGTATGCTGCAGAGCTAAGTTTTTTTGATAATTTGTCTATATGTGGGCCCCACTGAAGTTTAGCATCTAGAGTTATGCCCAAGAACACTGTAGTATCTTCAGGACTCAACTCTTTACCTTTTATTAGCACACTAGTTTCTACTTGCCTAACATGAGGCATGATAAACTTAATACATTTAGTTTTCTTTTCGTTAAGAAGTAGGTTATTTACATTAAACCAGTGTACTATTTTTGAGAGAGCTATATTTATATCGTCAGTAACCGCTTGCTGACGTTTAAGTTTAAACAAAAGTGAAGTGTCGTCTGCAAACAACACTATATTATGGTTATCCTTTATGAGGTAAGGTAAGTCGTTTATGTATATAAGAAACAAAAACGGGCCAAGAATTGAGCCCTGGGGGACACCCATTTTAACTACAGATCCAGGAGATCTTTTTCCGTTTACATCAACTCTCTGAATCCTTTCACTAAGATATGATGTAAGAAGATCCAGGGAGGAGTTCCGGATTCCGTAATAGTGAAGTTTCCTGATTAATGTTTCATGGAGAACGCAATCGAAGGCCTTAGACAAATCGCAAAAAATGCCCAGGGTATCGCATTTGTCTTCCCATGCATCATAAATATGTCCTAAAAGTTCAACACCGTCATCGGTTGTTGAACGACCCCTTGTAAAACCAAACTGTTTGGTATGCAACAATTTATGTCTGTTAAAAAATCTTTGAAGTTGCTCTAAAATAAGTTTTTCAAATATTTTACTAAAAGTGGGTAGTACAGAAATGGGTCTGTAATTCGTGGGGTCAGATGTACTACCCGATTTGAACAATGGAATTATTTTACTATTCTTCATTAGGTCAGGAAACTCACCACGATCGATACAATTATTAAAAATATAAGCTAAAGAAGGAGCTACAATATGGATTATAGACTTAACAACTTCCACAGAATTACCCCATAAATCTGCAGTCTTTTTTACATTCAAGGAGTTAAACGTCTTAATAACATCTACATAAGTCACATGTTCGAAACTAAAATCCGAATCGCAAACTTTAACATTTTCTTTAAGCAGAGACTCTGCAGCAGTGGGTGATGAGTTCAGAGATTTTGTTGTTGATATGGGGATCTCTGAAAAGAAGTTCTCAAAAGCCGCGGCAACCTGTGAGTCCGAAGTGATCACATTGTCATTAATTACAAGTCTATAGTCACTAGATGGTCTTGTAGATCTTCCAGTTTCACTATTTATAACATTCCAAGTGGTTTTAATAATATTATTACTATTTTTAATTTTAGAACTCAAGTAACGCGATTTCGCTACAGAACAAAGTTTTTTAAATAATTTTGAATAATTTCGCACATATAAACTAAATTCAGCAGTATTGACAAGAATCCTTTCTTCATACAATTCGTAAAGCCGAGTTCTACTTTTATGAATACCAGTGGTAGCCCATTCACTAAACGACACGTTACTATTGACCGAAATATTCTTAGGTATAAAAGTAGAATTAAATTGATTACAATACATGTTAAAGAAACCTTCATATTGATGATTGAGATCATCATATGTAGACAAGTCTGGTAAATTATCAATGAGTTTAGTTTTAAAATTTTCAAAACGACGTGCAGTTTTAGGGTTAACAGTGATATTCTTTTTAGCCACTATGTGATTTTGATTCTGAAAAATAATTAATTGTCCAGAATGATCAGAATCTAATAAATTTATAATTTCTTTGTGAGTTGGTACAACATCCGTATAAATATTATCTATACAAGTAGCACTAGTAGGAGCTATTCTTGTGGGCTCCAAAAATAAGTTAACAAGATTGTAGGACCGAAACAGACTTATAATTTTAGTACATAAACCTGAGTTTTCTAATAAATTAACATTAAAATCACCACAAGTAATTATGTATTTGTTTGAATTGCAAATCTTGTGGAATACTTCATCCATTACCTTTTCAAAGCAGTCATACAATCCAGAAGGGGGTCTGTACACACTTAATATAATAAACTGCTCCAATTCAATACAGGCTATTTCAACTGACCGCTCAACAGATAGGCTCACAATATCCTTACGTTCTTTGAATTTAAGGTTGTTGCTTACTAAAATTAGTGAGCCACCCCGTATGGCATCACATCTACAGAAAGAACTACCAACCTGGTGATTACTAAAATTGAACATCAACTGGTGGCTCTTAAGCCAATGTTCTGTTAAGCAAAGAATATCAATATTATTGCAATTAAGGAATAAGTCTACTTCTAAATCCTTGTTCATAAGTCCTTGTATATTTTGATGCACCAAGTTGATACTACTTAACGATTTTAAAACTTTAATGGAAATATTTTGGTTTACATTTATGCTAGAGATTGACTCTGTTGTCTTTATTTCTAATTTAAATTAATATTTGATGCCAAGTTATTGGCAAAATCAATTATTGTGGTGTTGCGTTGCTCAATAGGAGCAATTTGTTTAGCCAAGTTCTTGGCTGTAATAGAAAAATAGTATGATAGCGACATAGCTATCTGTCTCCTACAATACTTTGAAAGATAGTAATTATCTACAAGATTACTATCTTTTGTCAAATAATAGTCCTTGCCAACATAATTGTTGGAATCAATTAAATGAAATAAATTATTATTTAATGTTAAATTGTACAAAGTTGTATTGATCTTATATCTAAAGAGATTTTCTTCCTGTGGCAAACTTTTACTATATGGGAATGTAAACATTACTATTTTTTTTACACTCAGGTTACACAAGGTGCTATAATATTGCAATAGTTCTCCTTTGTTTACATAACCCCTATTACCAACAAAAATTAAAAGTATGGTATCCTGGTGAAACTTACATTTTATAATTTTTTTCATAATATCAAATAATGAACAGCCAGGCATACAGTTATTTATTAATGAGTGTCCCGGATATTCATGTGCCAAAAAGTGGCCTAAACCTTTTCCAATTTCATCACAAAATATAACTATTTCTTTATTTACAATCTGTTGTGACAAACAATTAGTAATTTCCACTGGCAAACTGACATTAGACTGGGGTAAGGTGGGACTACATATTGTCAATGAATGATCCAGCGCAGAAGCAATAGATGGTAATTGACAATGCTCGCAATTCGTTTTTTGTGAGCTCACCAGCTCATTCATTGCCAATACATATTCCTTCATTTGATTTTCAGAGGCTGTGTATTTTATGGTCATTGAACTCAGTTTGTGTTGAAGACGGTTTAATTCACTCTGCAAGTCTTCAGTGTCAGTTTGATATTTTTTATATATACTAGACCAAGAGGCCAGTCGAATAATGGAAATGTGCAGCAATGAATACACTATAATGTAACACTCTGTACTTATTTGACTTGTAAGAACCCCTTACCAATAAACTACTATGACTATGACTGTTCACACGTGTGCTACAGACGCCGATCTGGGCGCGTTGGTCACCATACATTTCATATAGAAACTAGACTTGTAGAGCTATACTTAATACACGCCACGCGATGTCGTTCTACGTACAAATCAGTCGTGTTACACATGTGCGTCGGTATAATGTAGTTCTAACTTTAAGCAAAAACAATAATACTTCATTTTAAATGAACACGACGAAAACTAATCACTGTTTCTCGAAACAAACAACTTAGCGCTAGTAAACAATTCTAAATGCGAAAGTGAAGATGGATGGACGTGTAGATGGATGTTTTTTAATCTTTTAAGCAAAAACTACTGAATGGATTTTGATGAAGCTTTACAGTTATACTATATAGCTTATCCATCAAAATAACACAAGACATTACACTATACTATAGACTTATTTATGAAAAAATCAAAATAAAAGCCAGTTTTATGAATAGGTATCGAGTAAAAATTTCGTTATGAATCTTTAAGTCAAGAGACTCCATCGTCGTCGACCGTATGGTCGCTTTCCATCAGGAGAAATAGCGGTCAAGCGCAAACCTATCAACAATAAAAAAAAAAGTAAATTATATACTAGTAATATGTTTTTGGGAAAATAATAGATGCCTCAGTCATAATTGTTACTTTTAACTGCAAGTTTTTAATGTTCAGAAGTATTTCTAATCAAAAGTATTTCTGATCATTGAAAACGCATTTCAAATAAAAAACATTTTACTCAAAAACCTGTAAGATTGGCAACCTTTTTGGGATCATTTCAAAACCATTCATTGTAATTAATTAAAACGTTTCGTATTTGTAAAAATAATAAAACAAATGCGTGTAAACAAGATTTTTAAGTTGTCAAATGTAAAATATAATCAGGACTAATTTCAGTATAAAAAAACATCGACATAATTTAAATTTGAACCGTCTCTTTCATTTAACTTTCCTCAACGAGGAAGCAAAAAATGCGAATTGGATAAGCCTCAAGCGATTTATGGCTATCATTAATAACATGATATTGTAAGGGCATAATACTGTGTTTAACAAATTACCTTGAGCCCTTAACCGATAGGAGAACTCAGTACTTGACAGAGATTTAACATCTTGAGAATTAATTGACTATGTACGACATAGACCTAGAATACTTGAACAGTTCGTTGTTAATTAGGAGACGAATGGCCTGTCCCATCCCCTTAAGATAAATGCTGACTCACTTATTCTATAGGTAAATTGTGTCCCTTAGACACTGTTTATCAAGTGTGGTAACTACCAACGATTATCTACGCGTTATTATTATTATTATTTTTAATTTATATAATTACTAAACTCACCATAACTAATTCCAATTAAAAGGTAATATCTCTAAATAATTTGCATTTTTATTATTTTAGCTTAGCTTCTTTATCTTTTACACACTCCTCCAATTATAAGGCTCAAAGACCGAAAAAATCTGAAGACCCGACAAACCATTGAGCTGTGTCTCAGCGTTGCAATCTATTGCCTACACCTAAAGCTTGGTTTAGGTTACGCCACATCTTCTCACGTTGTGGTCGAATGTTATGAAAGCAACGACACAAATTACCCTATTTGACTTTTAACCAAAATGTGTCTGGCCGTTTCTATAAATGAAACAAAAGAAATTCGCGGTATGACCATTCAAAAGACGCCACAACCAGCGAGCAATATTTTTGCTCATTTTGGTTGGAGCGATTTTGGTTTTTGAGCGTAACATTGCCGGAGTCTGTGTTTCCTGATTTCCTGCTAGCTACAACCTATGGGTCTTTAAGTCAAGACTGAATAGATTGCTATCTAGGCAAGCGTGCTCCATCGTCGGCCACATCATCGCTTTACATCAGGTGAGATAGTGATCAAACGCGAGCCTATCCATAATAAAAAAACATATACGAACAGCATAATATATTACTACTACCACTTGTAAACTTACTACTACCACTTGTAAACTTACTACTACCACTTGTAAACTTGTAACCACTTAACTAACGAAGCATCAAATCCATAGTTCCCAATTTATCTGCATGGCTGAATACCTATTGCCATACCATTCGGAAACTATGAAACAAGCCCTAAACTAATCATTGAACAATTTGTAATTGGTTAAGTTTTGAAGATAAATGGAACAAGTAGGTACTATAATATTACCTCTGTTACGGTGACTGTCAAAACTTATGTCACTAAAAACGTGCTAAATTTTATCCAATGCTAGAGAGAACGGGCTCTTAATAAACTAGTGCGCTTCACCACCAACGATTGCATCACTGCTTACTATCAAGTGGGATCGCAGGCAAGCAAAGATTATATCATTAAAGCAAAATCTGTACAGCTATTGATGCATGATTATTTAAAATAAACAACCAACTTTTTCATTTATAATAGTCATGTTATGCAAGTGATTATTAGAACCGAAATCGAAACAGAAATCAAAAACGGAGGCATAAGCATCTAATAAAGCATTACAACTTGAATAAGTATAGATATGATATTGAATTAAAAGTGCATATAATATATGCCAAAAACGAAAAAAAAATACAAATTAAAGAGTGATCGACAGAAGGTACGGAAGAAGCGCGCGGGTTTGTTTATTTGAATTATTTGCACTGACCGCGGTCGCTGCAGTCTGCAAAATTTATCGGAACTAAAACCAGAATCGAAAGTGCAAAATCAATTTTTGGAGCCGGAATTTAACCTCAGTAACACACTCTGATTCATAAATATTAATAAGTAAGACGTAAGATAGGAAGTAGAAATATCTTAGAAATACCTTGTTATCTTAGTATCTTTTAGAGGAATATAATCTTCAACTTAAATCATATTTTCATAACGTCAAAATAAATGTGAACGCCTACTCACACGTGTATAATACCCAGGTGGAGGCGTATTGCTTAGCACAGACTGTTGCGTAGGCGAAGTTGTATCGTAGTCCTAACAAGGGTAATCGCACCTTGTTACCTTATAAATCTTCAAGTTGTAGGAAAATTGGCACGTCTGCTGAACCTGACAGTTAGAGACAGATCAATTAGTTTCATTCCCCGACTTAATGCCCATTTCTCGAACGAACTTTATTGTCATTTTATTTTACTTTTCGTAGGGTTTTTTTAATAGATACCCCTCGAACTTTGACAGTGTGTAGAGGCTATCTTGGTTATGCTACAACTGCGAATTGATATTGACTAGTCTATTTAATTTTAATATTCCACATCTTAACCACGGACAATACACAATTCAAAAATGCGTTTTACTTGTATAAATTAGTACTGGACTGCGATCCCACCTGATGGTAAGCAGTGACGCAATCATTGATAGTGAGACGCACTAGTCTATTCGCCTGATATTTCGTGCGGTGCCTTTGATTCCTCCAATCACGTGATTTAGCGCTTCTTGACTAGTTTCCGTAAGGTTACGTGCAATTTTTTATATAGTTTGCTCTTTTTCATAAGTACATAAAGTTAAACAAATGAATAAAAAGAAATAAAAATGATTTAATAGGCATTATAAAAATTTAAACACCTTAAAAATAAACAAAAAGTACATAAATAATTCCAAACGGGCCTCACCTCAGCATAATGCCAAATGATAACACAAACCCACCACCTGACGCTAAATTTCAGCTGCAGCCCGTGACCAATCGCTCTTGACTCGCGTAAAATTTGTGAAGCGACAGTATAATTTATTTTCAGAGGCCGGGTGTAAATTGTCGTAGGTACATAGTGTAGTACTATGTACCTACGACAAAGAATCAGTGATGCTATTTTGTGGAATTGAATTTAAATCTCATTCAATAGCCACAAAGGATTTGAAAGCGCTTGTTAGGTCTTTTATCTAAGAGTAACTAAGTATACCTGTGTAATACAAAAGAGCTAAATTGATAAAGGTTCCAAAAAAAACAGACGTTTTCATTTGTTTTGAAAGAGATAAAATATTTTGAAACACTCTATGTACGAGTAACTATTTGGAGAGCAAATAAATATAAAGAGTCAGTATATAAATATTGATCTAGACACAAAAACGAACCTAGAAGTTTGAAAGCTGACAAATAAATCGAAACCTATAATTTCATTTTGGAGGATCCTAGTAGATGGGCACGCCACGATAACGAGAAATTAATATCCCCTTTTTGAAGTGTGGTTAGAGTGGCGCCACGGCATCCTCTTTTTCCAACTGATTCAGGTCCACACTGCACACAGGTGTTTCGGGAGGTTTCTGTGTCGGATTCGGCGGGAAGAAACGCTTGGGTGTCACTATTATGCAGATCGCTCGGAAGACACGATGGAGCATACGGTGGAAGTCTACCCTAATCGTAGAGGCAATTAATGAGAGCAACCTTTCCTCTCTGGTCCTGGTTCATGCCATGGTACAGAACGAGCGGGAATGAGAAGCAGCTACTTTCTTCTGCAAAGCAGTAACGAGAGTGAAAGCAGTAGCGGCAAGCCTAAAAAGAGGACAATCGCTCTACCCTGGGCTTTGTAGAAGACATTTTCTAGGCTTCAAGCCACGCGTAGGCATAGGCGGTTAACGAGTAATAGGTATAAACCCTCTGTTGAGGACCAGACTGTCAGTGTACGGAACACTAGATGCACCTCAATGAGATGTCGCATGAAGCAACGGGGTGGGTTTTTAGTCAGTAAGAGTCTGACACTATCTCTCGCTCCGCGGAATTTTTACAAAGACTTATTTACCACAGAACGCAAAGGGCAACTAAAAAACATGATTGGGTTTTATTTAATACTAGTCTCTCGCTTCAACTACAGCGGGAGAAGGAATTACATGACTTGATTCCACCATCTCACTTCTACCATCCGACAAGCCGACGAACGGCGAGTATCCACCCTTATGTTGTTGAAACCTCTACGGTCTGGACCAAGCGTTTCGCTTCGTCGTTTATACCACGTACCAGGGACTGGAACAATTTTCCGGCTGCAGTCTTCCCATCCGATTATAATTTAGGTGTCTTCAAAGCAAGAGTGAATAGACTCTTAATAAACTTGTGCGCCTCACCATCAACGATCACGTCACTGCTTACCACCAGGTGGGATCGGAGTCAAGCACCAGTTTATATCAATAAAAAAAAGTTATTTGATGATTTTCTACCTGAAAAAGAAGTGCCGGCTTCCTACTAGAAATGAATAAAGCTATTCGTACTGTATAGCTACGTCGTATGTTTTTAAGACGTCATGGTTACGGAGGGAGGGGTTGTTGGTCACACCTGCTCTGCAAATCACATTTACGAGTAATAAATACCAGGATAGGTATTCCTTCGGGAATGCGAGATTACCTAACTTTCTCAATACCAAAGGATTTAACTCTACGAAGGAGCTTTATACTTTATCGGCAAGTCCTAACTTTTTGAATCAAATCAGCCGAAATGTGCGATTCAGATCTGATCAAAAATCCAGTGAATTGGAAAGAATAACAAACTAAACGAATTACGACTTCAACTCGAAGCAATTAAAGTCGCATTTACTGTGAAGAATAGAAATACTATTTCTTAAAAAAATAGGTGTGAAAACGGTTATTTTTACACTCTAACAACTTTTAAATCGTGACCGTAAAACGTAACGAATAGTGATTTCATAAAAAATACAATTTTCTGATGATTAAAAATAACCTTTTTCAACCGTAAGTGTCCCCGCACACGAGCCACAAAAAAAACGCTGCTTCAAGCTTTGTTTTAAGGCGGCCTTTTTTTGTGGCTCGTGTGTGGCTGTGCCCCCACAAAAATACACTTGAAGCTGCTTCTAGCTTCTCCGGCCACAAGCTGTCGCGCGCTTCAGCTGTTTTTTGCGGCTACTTCTAGCTTTTTTTTGTGGCCGCTTCTAGCGTTTTTTTGAAGCCGGGGACAGTAACCGATCAAATGCACGATACATAACAATGCGGGCTGATATCTTTTGTAAAGAAAACAATATAAATGGACTTGCCTTGTATTAAATCAAGTGTCAAGAGAGATTGTTATCTCAGGTCTTGGAATTCTTGGCTGAAAGCCACATGCACAGAAGCAGGTGGAGCCTTGGTGACTGGTGAACTGAATAGTTAGGTAACTACGAATTACAGTCGGATTTCCATTGGGAAATTGTTCTGTAAGGCGACATACGTAAGTGATGTAAACAGTTATGGCTACCTGCTAGTTGTTAAAATTTATTTATTTAATCTTCTTGCAACAAAAATTACACAAGCGGACTTAATGCCTTAGGCATTCTCTACCAGTCAACCTAGGGTGGTGCAGAGACAATATGGCAGGAGCATAAAAAAAGAGAAAATATTATTTAGAAAACAAGTATTACAAAATTTTAGACTAAATATACATGCATACGAGTATTCAATAACGCATATATATATCGTAAAAAAGTTAATTCTTCAATCGAATTTCTGTTGTAGTCGATTTACGACTACAACAGAAATAAAAAAGAAAATATGTTTATTATTAGAATTAGAATTTATTATTAGAAGAAAGAAAATATGTTTATTTGGTAGCTACTCGATGAAAAAAACAACGATAATAAAGTGTGTCACACAATTGCGCCAAATAGCACTTGTTTGACGCTAGTTTTCAACTGAACATTTGATTGTAGATACGAATGACATTATAATCGGTACTTATACACGACCAGCTTTTGCCACTGGCTTTGTCCACGTAAAATTAATTAATAAGGACATGTCTACGTCACTCAGTGTTAAATAATAATAATAACCATTTATTTTCAGGCATCGAAGGCCCATAGAAAAAATACATAAAATAATCTTATAAAATAATAAACTAATAAATATCATAACAACAAAACTTAAACTATTTATAATTTAACACGTAACATCGGCGTCGTGTTCCGCTGCGTGGTTAAAGAAGCAATCTACTGAATAGTGAAAGAATGTTTAAAATCAGACCAGCAGTTTTTTTTATATTGTTCATTACAAAAAGCCGGATAAATGCTGAGGGTTCTGTACAAACTTACTTATGTAAATAGTTCAATTCCCGAAGGGAGTCTCGAACAATTTTCCGCATTACAAAAAAGTATTCTTTCGTGACGTAACGTCAGGTTTACTGTTTTCAGATTTATCTCTATATGATAGTGTTGAATTATCCGTTTTTTGCAACATAAACAGGCGTATCTTTTTTTTCATTAACTTAGAAGTACAGATCGCAGTATTTGGTTATTTTAACTCGATATAGTCACGCGCCCTCAAAAGCAAAGGTACACCCAAACAGACCGACAAACAATAAATGTAATCCTATAGAGGTTCTATTTTTTTTTGAGGTATGGAACCCTAAATTTTTTTTTACACTTTACAAATAGTGTAGATGAGGAAATGTAATATAAATAATGTTCTTATTTTAAAACCAGCTGCGCCATGTTGAGTAGGTGCAAATGGGATTCGAAAATCAAACAAAACATTGATCTAAACTGCATTAATAATTTTCTTCACGTGTATTCTAATGCCAATTATACGAAAAACATTATGGTTAAAAACTAATCAAGAAAATAAAATTGAACGTGAGACTAGGCAATTTGATGAAAAGACTTTTCCTTGAGGTGTAAATAAAAAAAAATGTGAACCACATGGAGTTTTAATTAATTGGCAATTTATTCATTCATTCGTTGAATTCACAAGTACCAATGAATATCAACAACTTTTACTATGGGATCAACAAAAAAACATACCGTTTATAATTTACCTATCGCATAACTCAACAAAATGGTAGAGAACAGACGATATGTATTTTTTTTTAATTTAAATAAATTTGGTGACCCTTTGAGCAATTAAAAAACAGATACTAAAATATTAATATGTCTACGCTGGCAAAATCTCCTTTGTCACAAAATGATCACGTACATAATTTTCGGATTACTACTAAATTACACAAAACATAAATTATATTTTAAACGATTTTCTAAAGAATTACTGTTACATTTTAATTACAAAACCGACGAAACTCATACGTGATAATTATGAGATTCCAAGCAATTATAAGTTTAACATCCACAGATGCTAAGTTTTTAGCGGCTTAAATAAATGATAATATCCATTTAATATTTTTAGCAGCAAGAGAAAATAAATGAAGGACTTTAAATATGACAGGGACTTTGGTATTTATTTGGGGTTCAATCTGCCCCCCCTAGCCAAGTGAAAACCGTTTCGATTGCGACGAAGAGTTGACCTTGCCGCCAATTTTTTTGTTCTGACCACGTGACTGAGCGTTGAGCTGACGTTATTCCCGTACATTTGAAGCTTTTTACTAGCTTTAACTATTACAGATTAGCAATTTGGCTAGGGGTACTGGTTCATATATTTACTCTTATTAGTATACTCTTTTCTACATTATTAAGGTTACCAGACGGTTGAAAACTACCGTTGCAACCAAGGCGACCTTGCTTTATGTATTTGGTTTGTGTTGTGGCTACGCAGATGTAAGCCACACATTTAAATTATTATAAATATTTGTATAGCCTACAGTTAGGGGTTCCGGGTCTAAGTGTCTTGAGAATGTTTGTGAGTGCTTCCACGATACAGGAGTAATTCCTAGTGTGTTTGGTTTAAAAAAACAGCTAGGATACTCAGCCTTATGAAATTCCCGCTACTGGGACTCAGGCCCCCTGTCTACGAGAGAAAATGGATCATAATCCACCATGTGGGCCGAATGCAGGTTGGTGAATGTCGAATTTCATCTTATTTGTATACAATGACAAATATTTATACAAAACCACTAAAGGTGCTATTTTAAAACTGGCTGCGATATGTTCAGTAGGTTCAAATGGGAGTCGAAAAAGAAACAAAACATAAAGATCAATGTGCATTTTATTTTTAAACCCAGAAACAAAAATGGTGTGTTGTGTGTGTCTGCCTGTAGCACTATAGTTCTTTAATGAATGAGTTCTTTTAGTTTGAAAGCAATTTTTATCAATGGTTCTTATACTTAGCTTTATCAAAATAATTTCAGTAAGTTTACACGTTATGGAAGGCTGAAAGTGAAATGAACAACTGAACGTTTGTAAATATGGCCCAGTGGTGTAGCAAATGAAAGAGTATAAAATACATATTGAAAATTGTGTGATAAAATTGGTTTAACTGTTTAAACATTACGGGGGTTAAAAAGTTGGTTGAAGATTTTTTAGAAATTTAAAATAAGAAACGTTTGTCAAAATGTGGGTCAGTAAAAAAAAAATAAAGTGAAGCTAAATTGCACGTTTCAAACCGTAGATCTCTATAGAGAAGAAAATAAATAAGATAGATAGATAGATAGATAGATAGATAAATTCTTTATTGTACACCAAAAATAAAAATTACATAAGAAACTTAAAATTAATAGGGTGTCACAATGGGCGGTCTTATCGCTAAAAGCGATTTTACAACGAACGAACGAACAAGAAAGTCCATGGCCACTCTCTTTTAAAATATATTATGAGTGACATAAATCTTAGGTGCATATTTCAATATAGAGTACAATTCATACTCAAACTTCTCTATATAACTATTTGTTTGTCCTAATTTCGTACTAAACCCCTGATTCTGGAGTGATTTTTACTAATAGAAAACAAACGAGGAAGGTTTTCCTGTTTCGACCTTACGAAGCCGGCACGAGGCACTTGTAAGTGTTTCAAGTCACTATGGTCTGTTAATCCATCATGATAACGGCTAAATAGATATTGATGGACAAATAGATTACCCATGGCGTGGACACAGGAGTATTATTACCTTGATTTTTCATTACTTTGGTGTGGTATAATTATCAAATTTCATGTGTGTAAAAGCTACTAAAACAAAAATAAAACCCTTTGTCTTACAAATTACTTAGTTACTTAGACAAAGGGTAGCTTTCTTTGAATAATATAAAATATTGCTTGACTGCAATCCCACTTGATGGTAAGCAGGGTAGCAATCGTTGATTGTGAAGCGAACTAGTGTATAATGAGCTTATTCACTCTAGTCTTGAAGATATCTAAATAATAATCGTACGAGTAAAAACAAATTTTATTTTTGTTTTACCAAAAATAACTGCAAAGAGTCTGAGTTTGCTCGCTTTGCTTGGTCTCTAGACCTGAAAAAAATCCTTTCTGACAAGGTGCTGCAAGTCTTTTAACTCTTCAATTGTAATAATAAGAGACACAATAGAAAGACAATGGACGCCGGCGTTCGCTTGGGGTTTAATGAATTAATAATTATAAAAAGTCCTTTAATATTTGGTGTACAATTAGTATTTTTAATGAAAAACTACTTTCTGCCAGCGGCTTCACTCGCTTGAAAATAGGTTTCCGTACAAAATTTGGACCTCATTTCATCCCCTTAGAGGGTAAATTTTTGAAAATATTCTCTTTATGCTTACCTACGTCAAAAAAGGAAACGTTGTGCAAAATTTCATGTTCCTAGTTTCTGTAGTTACGACTATGCGTTGATATGTCAGTCAGTCCGATTCTCCGAAAATCTTTGAAATACCTAAGGATATTTTGAACTTCAAAATATCCCTTGGTTTTATTACTTTTCCAAAACGAAAGATGAAAAACATAACCAAATGTTCTTTATCACGATTCTAATGTATTGTTTCTCTATTTATAATTCAGGAAGACGCGGCGGCCATTACAGTTTTATGTTACACTCGTTAAATGAATGGCTTTTATTAGTGGGAGCTTCTACATTGGTTTGTGGTAAAGTCGTTTTGGTCTACTTTACTTGTAAATGGTTTCTGGTATGGTTGAGTGATGGATAATCACAGAGCGTAGTCATCATCTGTCAATAAATAAATAAATAAGCATTAAAGATAAGATTTTAGACATTATAGAGAAGTATTAAAATTAAGATTTGTTACAAGTGTCTATTTATTTTGCCTGACAAATCACACATTATTAAAAATCAAATTTTAAGGTTTTGAATTTGATTTACATTGTTGCTGCTGGTCAAAGGCTTTCATATCTAAAAGAACCCGGAAACCTTTGAAAACCAAACTTTTTAAACCTGAGACTTTTTAAATTTATCTTTAAACATAAAAAAAATAATTCAATTTAAATTGATAATAAAAATTATATGGAAGTATTTCCATATTTGAGTATCACTTTATCTTTACTTTTTTATTTTGTATATAAAAAGTGATTATTCAATTTTTATACAATTCTGTTTCCGCAAAAGTTTTGTGTCTAGTTAAGAGTTCGTAGTTAACTGGACCCGTTCGAAATAGACCCGCGGTATCTCAAGACCCCGTCTCATTTTAAATATGTCGACTGGACCCACTACCCAATATTGGTACAATCAAGGAGTAAAGCCGAATCTTTTAATTTTATTTTTAAGTTTTAGAATATACCAATATTATTCAATTTGGTTACACTTATCTGTTCACAATGCTGTGGTATGTAAAAAAGGATACGTATTCGTTTGAAGAACTTTAAGAATAGACTTTTCTTCCGGCGCCGTCTGCGTTAGCGGTGAGAAGGGTTATACATGTATCCGGCATCGCAAACCGCAACCTCATACTGCCACGGAAATTTGGTTATGGCATAAATGTGTGAGGATTAGTGAGTCAGCAAAGATGCCGTAGAAGTTCTATTTTGCAAAGCGTGTCTTGGATGTTTGTGCAGATTTTGTATTTTAAGTTTGTATCCTAACAGAAGAGGAGATATTTACTGGACTTATCCATATACATAAAAGGAAAAACTGACCAATAATAAATAATAATAATTGCCATTTATTCTCTCTTCACAAAGCTTCTTAGTCAGCGGCTAGAGAGATTACGTTGTTATTATGTTTCTGCTCCACTCTAAGGTCAACTGGTAGAAAATGCCTAAGGCCAAGTCCGCCTTTGTACAGTTATATCTCCTACTAGTGCATCAAGTTTTTAAATAATAATTTGGTCTTTAAACCCCTCGAGCGCCGTTTGTACATACGTTTGTACAACTTGGAGACCTTGAAAAATGCTAAATCAACATAAATATACCAACAAAGTTAATAAAGCCATGCCAACTTCATAACAATGTTGAATGAATTCCGCATCATACTTCGCATTATTTTGCTGTTCAAAATGTATAAGTAATTGGATTACTGAACTCGTATGTAGTGTACATTATCGTACAAACAAAAATTTTCCCACATATTATTACTTTTCTTGGTTATCTTCTTCTTCTTTCTTTGAAATCAAATTCTTGACTTTATTTTCATGATTTGATTTAATGATAAATGATATTTATTTTATAAATAGATAAAACAATTACATGTGAATGGATGGAGAGGGAGAGGGAGGCCAAAAAAAAGATGGATGGATTGTGTGAAAAGTGATATGAAAGAAAAGGGAGTAAGTGATAGCGTGACGAGTGACAGGACAGAATGGAAGAAAAACACGTGTTGCCCCGCCCTTAAATAAAACGGGACAAAGGCAGGCAGATGATGAAATAGATAAAACAAAAAATCTGTTTAAAACGTATTTTTTTATTAATTAAACTAAACGAGGCCGCTATTTACTAGTTGACTACCTTGAGGGGAAACACCGAAACAAACTGGGGGGTCAAAATCTCTTTTAGAGAGTTCATACAGCAAACATGAATCTATTGGTCAAATCATAAAAGAACCATGAAGATTAGTGTCCATGATAGTCTTTTGAGGAAATCGGTGTGGTTTTTCCATACAGATTTTAGTGTACGTAAATAGTCTAATAAAGAGCTCAACGAATACAAATGATACCAAAAAAGAGACATTTGGGTAGGCTGCATAAAGTTCTCAAACTGCTAGATATCTACGTCAAAATAACTGAAAAGAAACAACAATCCATATCGCACTCACATTCACAATAATAAAAGAAAATATAGAATTAAATGTCATCCAAATTAGAGGTTTCGCGGTAGATTCGCGACGGGCCTTCTCCACTCGCTTATCGTAAACATCGAAAACGGTTTAAAAGCTTGTTACTTCATTTAATGCAATCCAACGCGATGTTTGACGAAAAGGCAACGCAAAAAAAGAGAGATAACGCCTGGAAACTCTGTTAGTATTCGGTAATTCCGAGATTTACTCGAAAATTTCACAAAACTTGCTGCAGGAAATAGCTGTTTTTTTTAAACCCTTAAAAGTTTTTGGAAAAAGTTGTCATCATTTAGAATCTTAATAAAATTTGCAAGGTCTCTAGAGGGTTCCTTTTTTTACTTTTTTAATTTTTAGGCAAATTATGAAGTGTCAAATTTCATACAAAATAGGACATTTTCAGAGGTTTTTACTGGATTAGTTTTACACAAATTTAGAAATTGGTTTCTTTAGAAACCTAGATAATATCCACAAGATACTGTGTTTCCAAAATATCTAATGAAAAATGTGTAATAACGTCATAATCAGTTATGAGCGGTTGTATGAAAAACAGTGAAAATGTGAGTCGTAATGCACCACCTTAAGGCTTATTTGTAAGAATCGTATCGTGTGTTACATAACAGTAAATTGGAGATGATATACACTTATATTCACGATCTGTCACGCCAAGCCTTGGTGCAGGCCATGGTCCGAAGTGAGAAGGAGTGGCGGTAGAAAAGGAGGCGGCCGCATGAACGAGGGAATGGTTCTCACGGGCGAGCAATGCGTAACTCGCCGTCCGACCGTCTGATAACCGTCAGGATCGAGCCCAAATCATCGACGGGACGTGGTGTTCTACGCGCGCCTCAAGGAGATGTCAGCAAAACCGTAGGGGTCCAGCAGGGTCGAAGTCTACTGGGGTCATGGATCGACTTTTGAAAGCAAAACCCGTGGTCCTATCGATAACCTGGCTAACAAGTAGGTTGTAAAATTTGTCTAGCGTTCATACTAAACTGGAATAAGGCAAACTATTTTATATTTACTTCTTTTTTGTTTCATTTGTACCCAATTAGTGTTTATGTGCCTTGTATTGTGCACAATAAATCCATTATTTCTTAATTTCAATATATGTCACAATCAGGGAACGTAATTGTGAAGGAGCTCCGCACAGCGGGGCTTCGTCAGCTTATTTAACCAACGACTGTTGTCAGCACATTACTGGCTGAAAGCAAATTAAAATTAATTTTACAACTTTCCGCTCTTCAATGTGTAGGCTTAGCGAGTAATTAAACACTTATCGATCCTAACCAACCAGTAGCAGTGGGCAGTTGATATAGTATCATTTGTATCGCCTAAAAAATATTATTACGATTTGAAAATGGCCAAGTCACTGGTATAATATTAATAAAAGGGTTGTATCACAATTTCGCTCACTCACTTAAAACTAATGAGAAGTTATTTGTACTCTGTTCTTTTACTATTTTTCTTCATTTTTATTTTAGAGGTGTTTTTTTTGGAAAACTGAAAAATATATCTTTCAGAACTCGCTAGTATCTTGTTGAGGGGCTGAGAAACAACTCGGACACTTCGAACATATGGATCTTTTGTGGTCCCCTAGATAGATTACTCCTCCCCAACCCCGCTGAAAATCTCCTTCATTAGTTTCACAAGGAGATGCGGGGATAAGAGCCTGTAATCCTCTGGTCTTGGATATCCTACCCCTAGAAGACTCATTCGCTTATTATATACATATCGCCAAAGCATCGCATGTGCACAGCAGGTGCTCCATGCGTTCTGTATGTTCCTCAGACCACCTGCACATGGGAGTCGCGGCTACATCCATTTTCATGAGCATGTCGTTGGTTCCAAAGTGCCCTGTAAAGGCACCCATCAGGTAGCGGATTTGCCCCCTGCTCATATTCCAAAACTCGCTAGTAAGGTTGAGAAGTTACAAAGCAGTCATTACCCGCGTCTGCCGCAGCTGCAGAAGTAAGTATAACGCAACAAATGAGTTATGACTTAACAGCTCGTTTCTGATTTGTGTCTATTGCATGGCGCATGGCAGTCTGGAGCTCAACTGATGATTAATCGCTCGTCTTGCGATAATCACCCGCCAAGTTTGAGAGCGATAATCATAACCGCGGCAGCTGCGTCACCGCATAAAAGTGTTTTGTGAGTTCAGAAACAAAACAGCTGTTCCTCCACCGCGGCGGGTGCGATTAGAAACCGCTTCGTCTGTTCATACTTTTTTGAGTCTTAAACCTCTTGCTACATACCGTGATAAATAGACAAGGAGAATCCCAAATTATTATTTGGTGTTACCATATTTTTACTGAACACAAGACGGGTCAACGCTGTTAGAGCTGCGAGTTGGTTCAAAAGAGTTACCGTATCCGCTCTGGAACGCAAAAAGTAACTGCAGAAATGGGTGAGTTGAGGCTATATTTCACCGAAACATCATAGTGGCGCGACTAAAAATGTGCCGTTGCCGGCAATTAGGGAATATTGGTGGCAATATTGCCACCAATATTCAAACTTTGGGCAATATTCCCAGCAATATTCCAACCAATATTCCCACTTCACGGCAATATTGCCGGCAACCTCACTTCACTAGGCGCGACCAGTTGCGCCGCCATGGTGTCCCAGCGAAACATAGCCCTAAGCTACCAATTAGACACCACACTGATACCAGAGATGCCACACGTCTGAGCTGGTCGCACCACCAAATCGATTGCGCAAACAAACGGACATCAAGTGAGTAACTCTCTGTAAAGCTGTATACATTTTGTTGGTAGCGGCGACTGGTCGCATCAGCACGGTGTCTCGGTGGGCACGCCACGATTATGGCGGTAAGTCCCCTCTTTGAGGCGTGGCTGGAAAGACCTCACGGCGTCCTTACCTTCCGCATGACGCAGGTCCTCACCGGACATGGCAAGTTCGGGAGGTTCCTGCATCGGATTAAAGCGGAAGAGACGCCCGGGTGTCGCCACTGTGCGCAACGCCCGGAGGACACGGTGGAGCACACCGTCGAGGTGTGCCCTGCCTGGGCGGAGCATCGCCGTGCCCTCGTGGGGGCGATCGGCGGCGGAGACCTCTCGCGCCGGGCCCTGGTCGAGGCCATGGTCCGGAGCGAGGAGGAATGGCAGGCGGTCGCCTCTTTCTGCGAAGCAGTAATGCTTGCAAAGGAGGAGGCTGACCGCATCAGGCAACGGCGCCCTCGCCGCCATCGCCGGGATTCCGATCCCGATTTCCGGCCACCGTAGACGCGGGCTCGCGGACGGCGAGCCATGGGTAGCTCGCTGTCCGATCGTCCGGTAATGGACCGAGTCCAAGACGTCGACGGCGCGCACTGTTCCCGCGCGCCTCAAGGAGTTGTCAGCAGCAGGAGGGGCCCAGCTGGGTCGAAGCCTACTGGGGACAGGGTTGTCCGAAAGGGAGCTCGTGCCCCGGTATGAAGGCTAGAAGGAACGGCGCGGGGTTTTTAGTCAGTAAGAGTCTGACACTATCTCCCGCTCCACCCAAGAGCGGGTTTTGTCAAAGATGATTTTCCCCGTCGACAAAAAAAAAAAAAAAAAAAAAACGGTGTCTCGGTGAAATCTAGCCCTTATAGTTGGGTAAAGTGGGGTCTGATATAGTAGGAAAAGTAATTTGATGATTTCCTCAGAAGTCAATGCTCTTTACATAAGTAAGTAGCGAAGTCAACAAAATAAGTGTATATCGGTCAAGTGGCCTCCAAGTTCACATGAGGTCACATAAACTGTCCTGGTGGACGAACTTTATCACTTTTCAACTACATTTATTTTATTATGTACACACCTTGACACAGGCAGTGGAATTAAATAGCTTAGTGGTTTAATATACTACCAGCTTTATTAAACTAATTAGCTATTTTATACTCGTGTCGTTAATCTATTGTGAGAGTTTGTGGCTTAGAAATTTAAACTGCCTGGTATTGAGATCCGCCATATATCTAATATTAGATTGCCTCATTGGGGGATTTCCGACCTTTTCAACGTGATTTAAAAATATATATGTACATGGAAATTTTTGCACATTCTTCTCCATAGAGATCTACGCTTTATATGACTGACAAGCTTCTTGACAATTTAAAATTGCCTGTAAATGGATTATTTGAAATTAATGTTTTGGGTGATATGATAACTGGGGGCGACTTTTGTTTTTTTTTTTTTATAAGCAAAAACTAAAACTCTAAAAGAAAATAGTTTTATACTCTTAATACCTAGTTATTTATAAATTAAACTTGTAGCGTACCTATGTTTACGAACATAATCATAGAAAATACCACACACACATTCTCAATAGTAACCTTAAAACCATTGGTAACTTTCAGTGACTTTGAAAAATTTCCTGGATCATGTTTTTGGACCATATTAAGCTCTGAGGACAACTAGTGGTTCACGAATCAAAGTTTCAGAACCACTGTTATTATATTGAGTCTGAAATCCTGGATTTAATCTTGGATCGGGCAGTAACAATGCGGCAAACATGTCCTGTCCAGACCTATTTATCAAAAAAAAAATTGCTTTGATTATTTCTTTGTTGTTACATGATAGATACGAGTATGTTTTGTGTTGAAGGGACTTGTAAGTAAATAACATTCAATTCTGTTACCCAAAACTACGAGTACAATGACCAACAATTTTTTAACAAAATCGTGGCTAGCGTTTAATTAATTTAGTCCCTTCGTCTCAAAGATGTCAGTCACAGGACCAAAGGGTTTTGTAAATCGATTTCTTTGAACAAAGGATTTGATACTCTCATTTAACGTTCATAAGGTTCGGTATCAATTGTTGAGCGTTCAATTGGTGTGAGGAGTCAATGTGGTGAGCATTCGACTTTAATTAACAATGGGGTTAACGTTTACGTTCGAACACGGAAATCAAGATGTATCGATGGGTTTTCCTGTTCCATGGTTTCAAATATCCAAGCGAAAAAGCCGCCTATCATTTGTCGATTGCGGGTCGATTAAGAATATTTTCCTTAATGATATGAACCTAAAAATGGTCGATAAAGGCAGTTAATTGCTTATAAGACTCCAATATAAGGGGTTCTGTACCATATACCGAAAAACCGGACACACTGAAATATATAAAATATAGTTTATAATCGCAAAAAAAAAGGAAAAGAAGATGTGATGTGTACTTCTAATTACTGACTACAAATTAACGATCTTCGAACCATTTCCTTTACTTGTGCTGAAAGACCTTTCTTCTTGTCTTACATGATTCTGGGTAGATCTGGATCAGTGAAAAGTACCCTATAGGGTTTTATTTTCTTACCCGTATTAAACTATGCGGCCTAAGCGACCCACATCTTTTGATTGCGTGCGTTGCCTTAGAAAGTTTTTATTTTTATTTTTTATTATTATTTTATGTTGTGGTATATTGTGTGCTTGCGCCGAATAAATGCTATTCTATTCTATTCTTTTTAAAAACTTCAGTATTTGAAATGATTACTTTTGATTTACTTTTGAGGTACTAAACCTACAACAAAGATACACATGATTCCAAACTGATTTACGACTAGTTTTTGCCCACGACTTCGTCCGCGTACATAAAATATAGCCTATGTCACTCAGGAATAAAACAGCTTTCTATCGGTGAAAAACTTTTAGCAATCGGACCAGAGATTAGAAATAAAAAAAACAAACTGTACCTCTTTATTATATTAGTGTAGAAAATTGATATCAGCATATTCTTTGGTTTTATTATACTGTCATTTACAGAAGTTTTCAGACATTTTAAAAACATGCAATATGTCTCCATTAGAACAAGTTCTGAAAACTGAACATTGTGACTACAACGAGACAGTACTTTGACTCTAGTATCTACTTTTTAATTCCACTTACATCAAACACATTATACAGACAGATCAATAAAAAATAGTCAAAGTTTGAGTCAGACTACAAAGGATCTCGCACTACATGATCGGCACAAAGTAATCATTCACTTTTTTAACTCATCAGATTTTACAAAAAGAGATTTTCTAATAAATGTCTGGCTAATCTTTAGAGGTAAAAATAAAATCCCTATATGAAATACATAGATGGTATATCTATGTATATAAAAGAAGAATCTGACTGACTGACATATCCAACTGAAACTACTAGGCACAAGACTTCCTTTTTCGATGTAGGTGGGTTTTTTAAAATTCTACCTATTAGGTAAAAAGGGAGAAATTCATTGTCTGCCAAATTTTATTCCTTGAACAATGTAGTAATGAATGGTACGTAAACAAAAAAAAAGGTTTTCATTAGGTATTCATCATCATCATCATTTTAGGCGATAGACGTCCACTGATGGACATAGGCCTCCCCCAAGTGTCACCACAGTGATCGATCTTGTGCGTCCCGCATCCATCGGATTCCCGCAACCTTCACCAGGACATCGGTCCACCTTGTAGGAGGCCTTTCGATGCTGCGTCTTCTGGTACGCGACCGCCAGTTCAGAACCTTTCGGCTCCAACGGCCATCCGTTCTGCGAGTAATGTGCCCCGCCCATTGCAACTTAAGTTTGGCGATTCTTCGTGCTATGTCAGCAACCTTGGTTCTCCTGCGGATATGTCCATTTCTGATTCGATCACGCTAGAAAACTCCGAGCGTAGCTCTTTCCATTATTCATTTTATTCGTTAATAAAATTACCTCTATAAAACGATTTACAGTTTGTTAAAACGCCAAAACAAGGTTCCAGGGAGAATCTTATCTTTTAGCCCTTTGCGTAAGAGGGCCGCAGCAATCCCACATACTAGGTATGTTTGTGCCTAAGTTATAATTTTAATAATATTTTACAATGTTTTCTTTGTTGACTAAAACAAAATCAGATTTAACATGTTACTTTTACGTATAATAAAAGATAAAAGAAAATAATAAAAAGGTTAGGTTTATCTTTTAAGTTCAAACAAAAAGGCACGTAAAACACGTAGGTACTTACACTGTGAATATGTTTCTTTATGCAAAGTGAAATGAACATTTATTTTATACAAAAATAAAAAACTTGTTTTTAAAATAAGTTCACAGTAATTTAAACATTAACTACTTTATTTCAGAAGACAGGATTATTAATAATAAACAGTATTATCTCAAAGTTCTTTTTTTTTAATTAGATATATTTCGTCTAGAATCCAAATTAATTGGTCATTTCTCTTTTACTGGGTTTTTTAATGGTGGCCTTCTTTAAAAATAACGTTATTCCACCGCGTGCGATCGCTCATTCTAGTACATCATCTCAGTACAATATAGTACAATACTGTAATATACAGTATACTACAGTACAATACATCACAATACAGAACAATACTGCACGACCTGTTCTTGTACGGTTTAACCGATGGCTGCGACTTTTGGCCTGATGATGAAAAGAAAAACTGTACTGTAGTGTATTTCATTATCATCATAAGCTTGATGATTTCTGATTATAATGAAATTAGTACATTCAGTACATTTTTTACTTATTGGCAGTGACGACAATTGGCACAATGACGGCCGAGTCCACATTTCAAAAGTCAACAACCTCGTGTGCTAAGTCGAGATATATTTGATTAAATTTGTTTCTCTATTTCAGCTTTCACGAGGTTCTCGTCATGTGGGATGGCGTTGACATGTCATATTATTAATGTAATTTGTTTCTCTAAAAATAACTTCTTTTTAGATAATACCTGTACAGTTCAAAACAAGCCAATTTGTTTCTTTATACAGTTATTTATATTTTTGTAAAAACAAATATTGTTGGTAGACAAAATTACACGGCAATTTGAAGACGGAAAAATATAATATTCTTCCTAACTTTTTTTTCATGAGTAGGTATGTTCAGATGCTTACTTACTCAGTTAATAATTGGCAGCCAAAGTTGGGGTCAAAATTGCTGGAGTGGCGACCGCATACCAGGAGACGCAGCGTTGAAAGGTCTGTTATAAGGTGGGCCGATGACCTGGTAAGGGTTGCGGGAATCTGATGAATGCGAAACGCACAGAATCGTTTTTTTTGTGGTAACTCTTGGGTGAGACCTATGTCCAACAGTGGACATCTTTTGGCTGAAATGATAATGATGTTCTTATTTATGTACATAATAGATACGTTTTTTTATCACACTAATATTATAAAGGTTATGTTACTTCACGCCTGAATAGCTAAATAGATTTTGATGGATTTTAACACACAAATAGACCATATCCTGAAATAGTAAATATGATGTTAGAATCAGAACCGTTTATTTTAAATAGACCAATTAAAGGTACTTTTGAATTGTTATAATGTCAGTCAGTCCAAAACAAAAATGGGCAAGTGCGAGTCGGACTCGCACTGAGGGTTCCGTGCAAACTACAATTCCCGAATGGTGTCTCGAAGATTTTTCCCAAACGCATTTTTTTTTTGTGACGTAGGTAAAAACAAATTTACTGTTTTTAGATTTATTCGTAGATCTGTGCTATAAGTCCTTGCTTTGTGCCAAATTTCAAGATTCTAGGTCAACGGCAAGAACCCTATGGATTTCGAACTTTGAGAGTATCAATCATACGTTTTTTTTTTGCGACATAAACGGCCGCTTTTTTTTTATTCGTTAACTTAGAAGTTTGATTTTTCGCATCTTAAAGAGACCGCAGAATTGGTTATATGGTTTTATTTTCAACTCGATACCTCCACGCGTTCTCGAGATAAACGGTCTTGACAGACAGACAGACAAACGGACGGCCGGACGGACGGCAAAGTGATCCTGTATGGGTTCCGTTTTTTCCTTTTAAGGTATGGAACCCTAAATAAAACTGCAGGGAAATGCACGTTCTATAGCGTAGATCTCTATGTAGAACTAATACTATTTATCCTGGACGTACATAAGTTCCCTCGGGAATTTTCATCATCATAATTATCATCTTCCTGCCCTTGTCCTATTTTTATTTGTGGTCGGCGCTATACGTTTTTTTCTGCCGTTCTGTCGTGTCACTCGTCACGCTATCACTAACTCCCACTTTCATATCACTTCTTACACAAACCAACCATATTTTCTTTGGCTTCCTCCCTTGGGTATATAGAAGTTATTAATAAATAACGGACACAGACTCGAAACCCTTTTTTACGGTATAATTCAACCCAAATGACTAGCTTAGTTATGGTAGAATGAATGAAGAGAGAGAGACAAATGACTAAATTATCAATTTCCATTTCATTAAATCTTCAATTTTTTGTTCGTTTTGAAATCGATTGGAGATGACAAATTGCTGTAAGGTTTCCGATTGATTGATTACGTGATTTGCAATGATGTCGTGCCGTTTTTGATGTTTGTACACTTATTACGTTCAAGGCTTTATTTAATGAAGTAAAGACGTCTTGTGTACATTTAACTCAAGTAACTTCTTCCTGTAACTTCACGGTTCACGGAGTTAGACAAAACTCTGCGCTAAAAAGAAGCATTTCAGCGAAATGTCAGACATACTAATACGGTTTCAAGCAGGTTTTCTAATAAACGATTCAGAAAACGAGTAATGAAATGACAAATCTGTTATGAGTACTTTTTAGTTGAATTCAGAATATTACATTTTTATAACACTACTTTCACCTGCCTAGAAAATTTACTTACGTGGGGCTAAGGTCTGTTACTGAAAGGGAGACTCGGCCCTGGTATGAAAAGCAGGAAGGAATGAGGTGGGTTTTTTAGTCAGTAAGAGTCTGACACTATCTCCCGCTCAACCCAAGGGTGGGGGATGTCATTTGGATGATTTTACCCACCAGAAAAACAACCACGTAGATAGGTACACATTCTTTAGTAAGTAAACAACAGCTCGATAAAAAAATGAAAAACCAGTTAAGTGCCAGTCACTCGCGCACGAACGTATCTTTGTGTATAACCGTTGTGCTGTATCTGTACCGAATAAAAGTATTTCTATTCTATTCTATTCTAACGAATCCGTACCGTTCGTAGCACAAAAAAAACCGGGCATGCGAGACGGAGTCTCTCACTGAGGATTTCGTACAAACTTACATTTGAAAACAGTTCAATTCCTGAATTGAGTTTCGAAGTTTTGCCTAGCTATTACGGTTCATGAGATACAGCTTGGTGACAGACAGACAGACAGATGGATGGACAGCAGAGTCCCTGTTCTTTTTTTGCTGTTTGAACTTTTGGGTACGGTACCCTAAAAAATCGAGGTCTGTCCTAATATATCGGATAATAGGAAACTACGGAGAAGCACGATTCATCACTTAAAGTAGTTAAATGAAACCCAGGAAAACACTTCAGCAGATCTCTCCCTCGAGACTGAATTATCAAGATATCTCGGATCATTTAAGGTAAATCCTTAATCTTAATTAATTTGGTTGGATAATGATAAAATATTCTTATTCTTATTCTGCATTAAGAACAATGGATATTATTTCAGACTAGCTTTTGCCCGCAGCTTCGCTCGCTTGCATAAAAAATAGCTTATGTCACTCAGAAGTTGAGCAACTTTTTATCGGCTAAAAAATTTTAGCAATCCTACAAACAAAAAAAAACTGAACTCTTTTAGAATATTAGTGTATATGACTGTATATGGCTATATCAAAGTCAAATTATTTTATTTCACATAGGCCTACATTGGCACTTATAAAACGTCAGAAGCTAGTGCATGGTTCCAAATTGGTAGTTACCTATGGAGAAAAAATATATATACGTATCTCATTGGAAATTCAATGCATCGCTTAGAAACTTTCCAATAAGAGCAGTCGACCTCTTTTGTTTACCAACACGCGAGAGCTAGACCAAGTATTAGATCCTGAGTTCAATTTCTAGGTCGGGCAAAATGTTATTGGGTTTATCCATCTAAAGTCTCACTTACTCAGTCTGGTCTCTGATTTAATAATAGGTTAGCTCTTATTATTATTTTATTATATTATTTTAATTAAAGTTAATTTTTTTTGATGATTCAGACAACTGGCCCTCTCATTTTACACTGAACCCTACGGATATATTTAGGACAACATATCCCTACAGAATAGTTTTAACTTAACAGATCTTGCTACCACAAACAAACCTCACCAAACCCTTAGGGAAATACAGGCATGTGATAGATTGTAATGTCAACAGTAAAGATTTTGAAAGCCAGTTTTTAGAGCTAAAAACATACTTCAGATAAAGTACGTACCTAATCCAATTCACAAGCCAACACAATTTTTATTTATGTTTACCTCATAATTATATTAGAATAACGAACCATCAAAACAATTTTTCGGCTTCGGGACTCAATCGTAAAGCCAAGGTTTTAGAATACACACAGCACCATGGCAACAGAAAACCCACAAAAGATGGATTTAAAAAGAAATTGCAAATAACACCCAGCGGTCTATTTTGTTCGGAGATCAAATGTATTTGGGTCAAACAAAAACATTAAAGAACATACAAAGGAGCGTAGTTAATGCTACTTGAAAAGTAAGTAGAGAGATTTAAGGTGGTGTTAGGAACCGCGGCCCCCGCCGGAGAAATCCCGGGCATCGCAGGCGTGGGTTCTCTATTCGGTCAGCAAGATTAACAGGACTATATTAGTCCGATCCTGGCCAGGGGTTGTTATTTGAAAAACTTTCCGTGGCTCTCTCAAAGGGTGAACATTGTGATGAGTGGTCGAAAAATGATGGAATGGCAATGTTCATTATAACCTCGTCGATGGACTTCAAACAAATCACGTTGATAGAAAACTGTGGAACCGCAAAGGAAATAATGACTGAACAGAAGAGCGAGCTGTGTAAAATGATAATACTTACCTACATGAAAAATTTTATCAATACAAAATGAGTACAAATGACAGCGTAGCTCAACACATCTTGAAAGTAGTATCCTTAGTCAAGCGAAATGACTCATCATCATCATCGTCATCATCATTCCAGCCGACAGATGTCCACTGTTGGACATAGGCCTCCCCCAAGCGTCGTCACAATGATCGATCCTGCGCGTCTCACATCCATCGGATTCCCGCAACCTTCACCAAGTCATCGGTCCACCTTGTAGGAGGCCTTACGATGCTGCATCTTCCAGTACGAGGTCGCCACTTCAGAACCTTTCGGCCCCAACGGCCATCTGTTCTGCGAGCAATGTGCCTTGTCCATTGCCACTTAAGTTTGGCGATTCTTCGTGCTATGACGGCAACTTTGGTTCTCCTGCGGATATCTTCATTTTTGATTCGATCCCGATCCAGGAAACTCCGAGCATAGCCCTTTCCATTGCCCTCTGGGTGACTTTGAGCCTTTTGATGAGGCCCATTGTGAGCGACCACGTTTCGGCACCATATGTCATCACTGGCAACACGCACTGGTCATAGACTTTCGTGGTATATTGGACGAGAAGATACCGCGCAGCCTCCCGAACGCTGCCCAGCCGAGTCGGATTCGACGGTTGACCTTTTTCTCGAAATTAGCTCTACCCAACTGGATTGTCTGTCCGAGGTAGATGTAATAGTCCACAACTTCGAGTATAGAGTCTCCGATCTTGATAGGAGTGGGTGCTACATGGTTGTTTATCATGACTTCAGTTTTGTCCATGTTCATTTTAAGACCCACTTTTACGGAAGCTCTACTAAGGTCATTGAGCATTGCGCTGAGCTCTTCCGTAGTTTCAGCCATGACTACTATGTTGTCGGCAAACCGAAGGTGAGTGATGTACTCGCCATTGACATTGATGCCTAGTCCACTCCAGTTCAGAACCTTGAAGACATCCTCCATTGCGGCCGTGAACAGTTGCCGAAATGGCTGTGATAACTAAAATACTTGGAACGTTACCTCAAAACTATAGATCTCTCAGTCAAGCCTGGATGTCATTGGATCCAGCGCAACAGACTCTTATCAACCTAACCGCTCGTTTATTGGATGAAGAAGCCAGTTTGCAATGTGTGGAAGAACAGGAAACCGCTCTCCTTGTAGCTAATAAGGGATCGAAGAATAACCCTAAACAAACCTAGCATAAACAAAATGCTAGTGGTTCAAGCCAAAACAAAATGACCAAACATAGGTTTGAATGTTATAATTGTGGGAAGAGGGGTCACTTCTCACGAAAATGTCGAGCTCTAAAACAAACAAAAACAGTACAGGCATTAAGTTCGCCTTTGTACATTTGTGCATAAAGTATTAAATAAATAAATAAATAAATAAATAAATACAGAAAACCTCCACAGGAAGGCGCAACCATGTAAGCGTTCAATGTAGAAACGAAAAACAACCAAAATGTAGCAGAAGAGAATACTTGGATTTTGGACAGTGGTGTGTCTGCACATATGACCTATAGAAAGGACTTCTTCATAGAATTATTTGAATGCAACCAGAAGTCATTGAAATTGGGTATCAAACAGTCAGTAGAAGTGGTAGGAATTGGTAAGGTGTTAATAAAGAGATATGTTAATGGACAGTGGGAGAATAGTGAACTGCATGGTGTGTTGTATGTGCAGATTTGGCATCTGCGAAGAAATCTGTTTTCAGAAGGCGAGATAATGCGTAAATCCAATACAATTATCAAGAAAGATTCTAGTGCTTTAATTTACAAAGACAATGATTTGGTAATGAGTGTAACAATGACAGAAAACCACTTATATGAGTTAAAGATAAAAGCTGTGGTTACAGATAGGTACCTGTAACTTGGTTCAAAGTGCTCCTAATAATGTCAAAATGTGGCATGAAAGATTGGGTCACATCAATGTAAAACAAATCAAGAATATGAGTGCTAACAATTTTTTTAAAGATTTAAAACTGAATAACAGTGATCAAACTGATTTTGTTTGTGAAGCATGTGCAAATGGGAAGCAGTGTAGATTTTTGGATAAAAACTGTTTGTTTTATTGGTTGGCTTCCGAAAGGGAAACCCTTGGTCCTGGAACGCAAAGGCCAAAGGATTATAGGTGTGGTTTTAGTGAGTAAAAGTATGACACGCCTTCACGCTCCACTCTAGAATGTGAGAAGTCATCAGATGATTTTTCGCCTAAAAAATAAACTGTAAAAGCCTGACACTGTCGCTTCACTCAGACCGGGAGAAGTGCAGTCATTCCACCCATATAAGGTGTAGTAGTACTACCTATAGTATAAGGTCTATGTCATAGATCTTATCTTATACGTAGCACTTCTATATCTCACTTACGTACAAAGCATATTGGGAACACATTCATTGTGTCTGCAGTTACACAGTGAAATTACGTACCGGAGTCTATGTTTCCTGATATCTACAACCTAGGGGTCTTCAAGTCAAGAGTGAAAAGATTACGTCCAAGCAAGTGTGCTCTATTGTTGGCCACATCATCATGTACCATCAGGTGAGATAGTGGTCAAACGCGAGCCTATGCATAGAAGAAAAAAGCTGTCATTTGATGAATTCTCACTTAAAGAAAAAGGCTAAGTCAGTGACCGGTATATGATCGATGGTGTACGTGTGTCTACAAAGCTATTTTTATCAAAAGAGACAGTTTATTGCCTTCCTTGAGGTCAATACACGTGTCCATTTTTAGGGTTCCTTAAGCAAAGGGTAAAACGGGACCCTATTACTAAAAGTCTGTCACCAAGCTGTATCTCATAAACCGTGATAGCTTGACAGTTGAATTTTTAAAAAATGTTGTATTTCAGTTGTATATAGTGTTGCAATAAAATAAATATTCAAGTGGGGCTCCTATACAAACATGATTTTTGTGTCGTTTTTAGAGTTTCGTACCAACCTTCAAAGGTTTCGAAAGGAAAACACGGAACCCTTATAGAATCACTTTGTTGTTCGTCCGTCTGTCTGTCTGTCAAGACTCTTTATCTCGAAAACGTGTGGAGGTATCAAGTTGGAATTAAAACTGTCAAACAAATCAAACTTACTTTACGTTAACGAATAAAAAAATACGGCCATTTATGGCAAAAAAAAATCGTATATTTTGATACTATCAAAGATTGACATTCATAGGGTACTTCCCGTTGATACAGAATCCTGAAATTTTGTTCAAAGCAAGATCTTATAGCACAGGAATAAATCTGAAAACAGCAAATTTATTTACATTCGGCAAAATCTTTGAGACTCCATTCGGGAATTGTAGTTTGCACAGAACCCTCAGTGCGTGAGTCCGCGTCGCACTGGCCCAGTTTTTTTTCACTTTCACTACAAAGGATACAGAACCCTTCGTGCGCGAGTTTGCCTCACATTTGGCCAGTTTTTAATATCAATATGAAAATGTTCATAAACATTGATAAAATTCCTGGAAAATATTCATGTACTCCCCAAAACAGCTCATATTCAATAACATACGGTAAAATATGTGTAGATTCTTCATGAAATAAATTCACGTCATGAAAAATGTTTTTTAGAAGTAATATTTTTTGCGCTTTATGTTATATTGGATAGTGAATGCGAGATTTATTACTCAGAATCGGCACTGCTGTTAATAAAATGCTACATTTTGTGTATTATTGTGTTTGATCGGATTTTAATCTTAATATCATGGATAAACCAATTTTTTATTCTTGCCAAGAAAATTTAGTTGCACTTGGTAACACATAATCTTCATTAGTAATTTAAGTTTCTGAAATGGCGACCACGCATTGAAAGACATAGCGTTGGAAGGCCTACAAGGCCTACAAGGTGGACCGATGACCTGGTAAGGGTTGCGGGAATCCGACGGATGCGAAACGCACAGAACCGTTCATTGTGGCGACGCTTGGGGGAGGCTTATGGCTAACAGTGAACTTCTTTCGGCTGAAATAATGATGATGATGATGAACCTATTTACTCTTGACTAAAAACTCTTAGTAGCAAGAAACTCAGGCTCCGGTAGAGAATTTCACTCCATAGCTGTATGCAGAAAGAATATGTACCTAAAACATTTTAAAGATAAGATAAATTTTATTATCATAAAAAACATGTATACCAATACAGTGAGGCCCTGACTCCTGTGCTAGGGGGAACACTTGTGTTACAGGAATCAGTGTCTTCTTAATTCATGAATCCCCAAGCGACCACCGGTGGCCGCGCATCTATTGTCTTACTATTGTGTTTCTAATTGACGGTATCTGAAGGGTTAAATTAAATACATTATCTGACAAAAAAACTTTAAAAATAAGATTACTTATGGCAAAAAAACATTAAAATAAGATTTTGTAGTATGGCCGCATTTTGATACTCGGTCATGATACGAGTATTTATGGGGTTTGGTACACACTGTATTCCAATTCGAGGTGGTTTTTCCCAGATCATCAAAGGGAATATACCCTACAGGGTCTTGACAAGGGTCCGGTTTGGATACGAGGATCTGCAGAAAATTTGCGGTATCCTCAAATACGACAAAAGTTGCCAACACGCTGCCTAGATGCAATATCATTAATTATTATTTTTGACAGCAGGGTTGATGGAATTGTTTAATGATTGGCTGCTGCAATACGTGTTGCTGGTTTGATTAAGGCAAAAAAAAAAACAAAATAATCGCAAACCTATCGTTGATGATGAAGCGCACTAGTTTATTAATAAGAGCATATCACTGTAGCCTTGATTACTCCTAAATAAAACTGAACTGAAACTGATTCAAATTGTAAGCGCTCTGTGAGCTCATCGCATTATGTGTGAGGCCGCAGCCTTATGCTGAGCGTTCGGCCGTTTTGCGCGGATGTGACGCATATCTTCCCTATCAATTTCAAGTTTGTTTGCCAATTTTAAAATTGCGTATTTTTCGCGCAAATAAACTGTTTTTCTTTCTTTTTCTTTCTAAATTATAATCGACGACTGGAAGACCGCAGCAGGCAAATGACAAATATGTTTGGAAGTAATCTTTTAATTAATTTAAGCCAAACAAACTCGATTATACAGCAAACATATTTTTAATTATCGAAAACAACGCGTAACTTCAGTGGCAAAGAATTAAGACAAATGGTTGCTTGAAGTTTTATGATGACATGTCAAGTGAAGAATTCAGCTCCAAAATTGATGATCATTCAAGATCCAAGCTTATATCATTAACTTGAGAAAAGGCTCTTGTAAGCAATTTTTCGGAAGATCATTGAACTTAATAACCAAAGGTTATTGACATGTAGGATTTGTATGTAACATGGCTTTTGTGGGTTTTTATTACAAGTGAAACAATTGAAAGGGTATGGATGGAGAGACAGGCTAAATACAAAATTTAATTTAAAATAGAGTAGGCAAGTTATCCAAATCCAATGAATTCTATAAGCATGTTTACCCACTATATGATTGGTTGCTCCAAATAACAATATTAAAAGTGATTTAAAATATTCAAATCATTAATTTTCTTGAAAATCGACCGATCGTTGCACATAAACAATTTTTTGTAATTAATAGATGGTATCAATAAAAAATCTTTCCGTACGTGGTTGCCATTTCAGAATCGTTCGTTCCATTGACCATGTGTTCTACAAACAATATGTTCTGTCCACTGCCACTTAAATTTGCTAATTCTTCGGGCTATGTAAATGTTACGCCGATAAAATTTCAACACGTCATATCTCCGACAAATTAAAGAGTAGCAACGAATAATTAAAACGCATTACTGTTCGAAAGCTCTAGAACCAAAGTACCTACCTAGCCTGGCAAGATCTGGAACATTCCGTCTTAAGAACTTGTTGTACCTACTATTTAGTAGGTATGTAATCTGTAGGTATCTGTAGGTGGATAAGGGAAATGGTACTTTCCGCCATTCACAATAGAGTCGAAATTTGCGTGAGTGACTCGCGAAGGACAAAGCAACAAAATTGATTTATGACCCCGTGATGCGACTCTATTGTTCTGGAACTATCCTGAGACGTCAGTATCTAAAATTTTCTTTGCTCCGCGTATAAATACGAGCCCCCGAACGGAAGTGAGTCAGTTTTGATTTCGACTGCGAACGAGAGCGATCTACCTAAGTGTGCGAAGTGATTTTATCTAAATGACAGATCGTAGAAAACTCCATCTGGCTACCCTACTCTTTGGCACAATCCTCACAAAAAAGCCTACTTATCTATATAATAAATTAACTTGGTCACGGGATGTAAACAAGGTTAAAACGAGAGCATCATCTTACCTTTTATTAGCTTTGACCCATAAAACTGCTGCATTCCGTGGAAGCTTCAAATACGCCAGTAGCAAGGTCTGGAATGACCTGCCACCACCTTTTCGTGCTTTAAAGACGGTTGGTGCTTTTAGTTCCAAATACAAACAGTATTTATTACGCAACCAAAAAGAGACCACCACATAATTTAACCGGAAAATTCTGCACGGTTTGTGATGGTGACTTTGTCGCTCAGTTTGACATCTCTCTCTTGCGTCCAATACAACACAACATTACACTTCACACAATAATATTTCAGATGCACCCGATTTACTTTTGTTTTAGATATATTAATGTATTATATGTATGTATTATTACTCAACCTTTGTTTATTTGTATAATAACCAATCCACCCACTTTTTTGACAGTTGATTGCAACTTTGCAAGTCGATAGATCGTGCCACAGAATACTAATATCTATAGATTATACACTCCACAGATTAGTTATAGATGCTAAACACTCGAATCGAATATTCGTGACCTGTTGCCGTCGTCGCCGTACGCTCGCGTTCATCTGTTTGTCTATGAATTAGACAAATGCTTTTGGAGCGCGCTGTCAGGCGTCTGTCTATGGTTAATTATTTATTACATTCTCTCTATAATATATCTGTAACACATGACACTTATTAACATAAATTCACGCTTTTTACCAATGTTATGTATTAATTATTATTATTTTTCCTATGTTTTTTTCGTATTTTTTATTTTGTTCCGATACCTACCTACATATAGTTTACTACTATACCTAATATATATTTTATTTAGTCTCCGTAAGTATGACCGTGGCATCACCGCGGGCCCTAACAGAATACCAGCGCTGCGTTATTTATTTTTATAGATATCGCAGCATATGCTGAGTTAGGTGCCTTTCTGACCTTGCACAAATTCTTCTATGTTTATTGTACCTATTTTTTAATTAATATTTTTAATATGTGTGAGGTTCGAATAAACGGTTTTCTTTCTTTCTTTCTTTCTTTCTTTCTTTCTTTATCTAACGACCGAGGCGATAGTATAACGGAACTCTAGTGCTAACTGTGATTTGGATTATTGTTGACTGGACTAATTACTGATTGTTTGTGGTAAATAAAGTTCTCTGTTAATTAAACGGCATTTAATTACGTACGTACGTAACATAAACAACCTTGATTCATTTCTGATTCAATCACGCAAGGAAATTCTGAGTACAGATAGCCCTTTGCTCGTATTTCGAAAATCAAAACTTCTATACGATAAAATCTTCAAACCTTTACAGCGTTTGTGAGAAACTACCAAAACTGAGTTTTGGGCCAACGAAACTAAAAGATGTTGGAGTGCCGGATACTTCTATTTTTGTCTTTTCGGATACATCTCGAAGTTTATTTTCTTTAACTTTTTGAAACAGATTCGAATTACAAGTTTTTTTCAAGTATAGAATAGAAATACTTTTATTGATAAACAGTAGGTAATAAACTTGTGTAATAAACTTTTTTAAACTCCAAAAAAGTAATAATCTTAAATGTAAGGATATTATTACTGAAAGCAATAGTTTTTTTAGTATATTTTATTTTTTTTTACTTTCAGGCGAATAAGACCGCTGGCAGAAGTGAGTAATTTATAAAATTTAAAAACAATCATATCTGAATAGATTCAAATAAATTAAATGTTCACATATAATTGGGGACAAAACTGTCCCCTAAAATGACAAAATGTTAAACAAGTTCCGCGTTGTGAAGATGCGTCATAAAATATTGGGAGGCAAGTTGCTTGACAGTTGACACCGGGCAACACTGCAGCGTCATTGCTTGTTATTTTGGGGGACTTTTGGTCCCTTAGTATATCTGAGGCCTTAAAATACTTTAAAAAGTACACTACCAACTATACCATAGAATCAAAGCACTTCCTGCGCGAGTAAAACCATGAGCAGAGACTTATGCCCGCGGCTTTACTAGTAATATAACAAAATGACTTGTGTATTTCTGAATGCCGCAATATGGACAAAGCATCACTTGAATGTAGAGTGACGTCATCAGATTTTATTATATTAAAGCTTTTCAAGTTATTGTAAAAGCTAACATCAATATGTCGAGGCACGCCCACGCTGATAACAATGGCCAAGTTCCAAATTGATGTTTATTTAATAGCTCTATTGAAATATTTATTGGAGTACTCGCGGTACGTATGGTACCTGTCTGCTGACCTTCCTGTAACCGAAATACTGAATAAACAAGCAGGGCTTTGACTTTTTTTGACCCTTTAACCATTTCTGACGAGTGTGTTCATGTTCATGTCCTTCTCTCCAGGGTCGTATATTTGCGACTAGTTTAGCTCTTCAATCCCCATGAGTAACAGAAGAGCTGTTGAGATGAAGTATTTAGTTAAAAGGTCCTAATTTTTTAGGAACAATTTTATGCCTGGAAATATTATTGGCTCATGAAATAACTATTTAAAGGCACTTTGCCAGTATACTTGAGAGTAAGCTTATGGACATGACTGTGCATTCGATCTATCAGGATAGAGCAACACAGGCCATGGCCTATGATGCTTAAACTTGGACTGAAGCGCAGTATACTAGGGGTTAAACTAATGGATCGAGTTCAGGACACTATACTGGCACAGAAGGCTGCCTAGTTTAAGTAAGTCCAGGCTGAACATGTCTGCTGCAAATTGATTAGGTGGCGCGTCTTTAGAACACAAAATGGATGTCCTGAAATTGCATGACTAGGTCACGGCAGTAGAATTGGCAAGAAGTGGCTCAGTATCGAGAACTATGGAAGAAATGGAAGGTGGCTTTTGCCCAGCAGTCGGACAGTAAACGCTAAGTATAATATTTTATCATCATCGTCATCGCACCGCTCTTCACTCTATGGGCATATCAGAAACAGATGGAGGAATATTATTCGAGTGAAAGTGATGAAGCAGGAAGTCATAACTCTCAACTTTGAGGTATACAACGCAAGGAGGACGGATTTTAATTGGACACAATACGATACTGATAAAAAGTACTTTGGCATGAAAAATATATGTTCTCATCATTATGTAAGAAAACTTACTTCATGCCTTCTAAAAGTTTCAAGTTTTCGCGAATTTCATTACGGCTGCTTGTTAGCACCAATAATGTCGAGCAATCATAAGTTTTTCCAAGTTATATTAAGAACAGACTTGGAACCCGTGGAGTTAATATTCCCTATCTTTTTAATATAATATCTTCAACATTGCAGGATTTTTTTTTAGAGTAGGATATTATTAAATAACGTCTCTTACTCTAGGTGGAATGAAAGAAAACTTTTTTTTTATTAATAAGTATTGCTTGACTACAATCCCATGGTAAACGATGATGCAGTCGTTGAAGGTGCAACGCACTAGTTTATTAAGAGCCTATTCATTCTAGCCTTGAAGAGACCTAAATTATAATCGTAGGCAGCAAGGCGGAATGCTTGACCGTAGAGGTATCAAAAATGTAAGGGTGGACACTCGCCGTACGTTGTCCGATAGTAGAAGGGCGATCGCGGAATCAATTCATTTTTTAGTGTACCACTGCTTGGAAAAGGCCTCAACTTTCTCCTTCAAATTTTTGTGTAAGGCGATCTCTGGCCAAGTTTGCCTCGCGAACATGATCAGATCGTCTCACCTAGAGATGTGCCATTGCCGGCAATATTGCCGAGAAGTAGGAATATTGGTGGCAATATTGCCGGAAGTATTCTCCGAAGTATGAATATTGGTGGCAATATTACCAGCAAAATTCACGTTTTGGTCAATATTGTCGGCAACAGCACATCTCTAGTCTTACCACCTTCGATACAGTCGACCTCCTTTAAGCATCCAGTGAGTGCCAATCCTCACTCATCTGTCCGGGTCAATCAATTCACATAAACTGACAAAAATCCACCTGTGTTTTTTCAGTTGTTCTTAGAGCCACAACCATTTTTTTTAACAACCCAGCAGCTCTGGTATGCATCCGCCTTAGTCAACCTCATCAAACGAATATTCATTTCAAAGACCAATATTTTTTTGAGTTTGTTTAATGGGTACTAAACAACTGATAAATATACTTATATATTTCGAAATCCATACATATCTATACTAATATTATAAAGAGGTAAAATTTGTAAGTTTGTAAGTTTGTAAGTTTGTAAGTTTGTATGTAGGGGGTAATCTCTGGAACTAATAATCCAATTCTAATTTTTTTACTGGCAGAAAGCGACATTATTCCTGAGTGCTATAGGCTATAAATTGTTTCTATAGCATGTATATTAACCGAGCTATCACAACTTTTGTCTAGCAAGTCGGAAAAAAATACCTCATAAAATAGAATTATTTGCGTGCGCTGCCTAAACAGTTGCTTAAAATTAAAAACAATGTATGGCTACCTGGTTCGTCTTAATTATTTCTACAAAAAAGTCCGCGGTACCATGTCTCTATCTTTTATATTTCATCTTTTATACTTCTTTTATTGCATTAAAAATATTTTTTTTCGGCATACTTACGTTTGGTTGATTATTTGAGCAACAAAATATTAATTCTTATGACAATAAATTATTTCAGTATCACAAGAACATTATACAGATAAGATTTGCCATTTACAGCATAGCAATTGGTCATACAGTTTCGAAGATAATATAAAATTACTAAAACGCAAAATGCCCCTAGCGTAACTTTCATTGTGCAGACGTTTTACCTATTTTTTTTTTATGGTGGGCAAAAATCATCTTATGACAACCCCCGCCCTT
Source organism: Mythimna lalbum (assembly GCA_949319445.1). NCBI lineage: Eukaryota > Metazoa > Arthropoda > Insecta > Lepidoptera > Noctuidae > Mythimna > Mythimna lalbum. The sequence continues at coordinate 1,428,124 of OX439347.1, forward strand.
GGGTGGAGCGAGAGATAGTGTCAGACTCTTACTGACTAAAAACCCACCCCGTTCCTTCTAGCCTTCAAACCAGGGCACGAGTTCCCTTTCGGATAACCCTGGACCCGGTAGGCTTCGACCCAGCTGGGCCTCTGCTGTTGCTGACAACTTCTTGAGGCGCGCGGGAACAGTGCGCGCCGTCGACGTCTTGGGCTCGGTCCATTACCGGACGATCGGACAGCAAGCTACCCATGGCTCGCCGTCCGCGAGCCCGCGTCTACGGTGGCCGGAAATCGGGATCGGAATCCCGGCGGCGGCGGCGGGGGCGCCGTTGCCTGATGCGGTCTGCCTTCGCCTTTGCTAGCATTACTGCTTCGCAGAAGGAGGCGACCGCCTGCCATTCCTCCTCGCTAAGGACCATGGCCTCAACCAGAGCCCGCCGCGAGAGGTGTCCGCCGCCGATCGCCCCCACGAGGGCACGGCGATGCTCTGCCCAGGCAGGGCACACCTCGACTGTGTGCTCCACCGTGTCCTCCGGGCGTTCCGCACAGTGGCGACACTCGGGCGTCTCTTCCGCTTTAATTCGGTGCAGGAACCTCCCGAACTTGCCATGTTCGGTGAGGACCTGTGTCATGCGGAAGGTAAGGACGCCGTGAGGCCTTTCCAGCCACGCCTCAAAGAGGGGACTTACCGCCATAATTGTGGCGTGCCCAACGTTTCACCTATTTGCCCATAGATGGCGTTCTGCAATTACGTAATTTTTCTGAATCGCTTTGTTAAGACTTTCTGTGGATTGATGACCCTCTCGAATTATTATGCCCACGTTGTCGTTAGTTGGAGTTCTTCTGTCAGTTGCTTATTGGTTTCGGTTGTTTCGTTCGTATGGTTGTTGTTGTTGATAGATACCTCATAATCGAAAATATCGTAATTTCGTTGTACGTTTTTGTATGTTCGTAGTTTCGTACTTCGTTCTATCGTAACAATCGATACAAGTTATTCGATATTACGATTTTTTTGTTTTGTAAAGGCGGACGGTGTTCGAGTCGCTCTCCTTTTGTTCATAATTGTTTTCAAGTCTGTGCGTAGTTTGTTGAGAGCATGTCTAAAAGGAAATCTCAACTGTCCCGGCAGACATCACAGACAAGAGCCGCTCGAGTACGCCGTACGGAAGAATCTGCCCCTGAAAATGAGCAGCGCCTCTCGAGAAATAGAGAATATATTTCGCAAGCACGCGCTAGAGAATCTAGCTCCGAGCGCTCACAGCGCCTCGCTAGCCAAAATGTGAGGACATCGCGGGCCCGTGCTCGAAGAACTAGCGCTGAACGTGCGCACCGTCTATCTGAGTTAAGGCAGCATGTCTCTGAGACAAGGGATAGGGAGACTAGCGCTAAACGCTCGCAGCGGCTTGGTAGGCAAAATGTCATAACATCGCAGGCCCGTGCTCGGGAATCTAGCGCTGAACGTGCGCAGCGTCTATCTCATTTAAGGCAGCATGTCTCTGAGACAAAGGATAGGGAGACTAGCGCTGAGCGCTCGCAGCGGCTCGCTAGGCAAAATGCCATAACATCACAGGCCCGTGCTCAGGAATCTAGCGCTGAACGTGCGCATCGTCTAATCGAGTGTAATCTTATTTTAAAACAAGAAATTTTCCGCGGACGAAGTCGCGGGCAGAAGCTAGTTATAGATAAATTTCACCCAGACACAGAACCAATAATCATGCTCATCACACAAATATTTGTCCTGGGTGAGAATCGAACCCTCTGGCATAGCAGTCAGAGCCACTAACCAAGCCAATCGAAAATTCCAAAATCAACATTGCCATTCTAGCTCAGCTATATTCTAGTTTCTATTGGTTACATAAACTACACAGGCAACTATATAGGAGACTCCGTTACTATTGTCTTTGCTCCTGTACCGGACCAATTTAATTGCGTTCCTACAATAACATCCAATTTAGAAACGGTTTGAAGATACGTTACCTACATTCAGTCAAAGCCCTTCGCATATTACGAAAGAATATAAAAATGAACATGGAGGAGGTACTAGAAATATGAACATGAGTAAGGTAGTAATATCCGGAAACAATGTGAGAGACATATTACAAAACACTGCCATAAATAGCTAAGAATTTCATCAGTTTATTTATATCCCTCGTTTCTGGTACTCAAATATCTTGTCGGAAATTGTGCGGAGTAAAAAGGTGCTTTGTTCAATAGCAACCTTATTTGTTACTTTAAATCCGTTTCTTTATATTTTGATCTTAGAATGTTAACTTTCATGATTTTTTAAAATTTCTCTTGTCATCACAATTATGTTTGAAAAAAAATCTCCATTACTTTATGATTTAAAAAAAAAGTGTATAAATAATCTTACAAATGCGTACATTGTAAGGTTATTTTTATACGTTTTTTTAGTAAGTACTTATTAGGTATAATTACCATTTGCAAGTAGAAAGTCCTAACGATTTGATCCATAGACAACATGTAACTGGATTAATACACATCTCACTTATAAAATTAAGCTATAATCAGACTTCAAGCACTGAAATTTTACATAAAGGCACTAAGGTATATTTTAATTGTAGGCCAATAATATGGGAATCGATGCACTATACACTACTAATGGTATGCACGCACACACAAACACGCTAGTGACAGAATCAAAAATATTTTTTTTTAATTTTTAGTTTTTATGCTAAAATACTCAGACCATTATTTAATTATGCTGAAATATTTGAGCTAGATTATTTTACGATACTAAAATAAGTATTCTAAAATAAACAAGCATTATTTTAGTATAAAAGAACAAAGTACTTTCAGGATGTCTCGTTATTACACGTAATAACATATTGTATAAGGTGGAATGGGCAGAAAAACTCTATTGTAGGGGTAATCCACTTAAATCAACAATGTATTTATCAAGCGTTGCGATCGTAGCAATATCCACCTGCTACCCGTTATTGACCCTTTCCCTTATCAGGCCATGTTTACCAGAAAACGTGTTCAACCTATTAAAGCAAAAACCCGAATAAATTGTCCAATTTATCTTGTCTGGAAGCCCAAATTTAAAAAATTACGCTGACAAAATGTTTTCTCACTATAATATTACTCGTACAAATGCGAGAGCTTGTATGTTTGTATATGTACGTATCTTTGTTTTTCCTTCACCCTCAAATGCAAACGACAAACAACGGGTAACTCGCCGTCCAGCCGTTTGGTAGCCGTTTGGACCAAGCTTGTGTCGTCGACGGAGTATAGTGTTTCACGCACGCTTCAAAGAGATATCGACAAAACTATAGAGACCCAGCATGGCCGAAGCCTACTAGGGCCATAAGTTGACATCCGAAAGAAAATCTCAGGCTCTTGGAACACAAGGTAAAAAAAAAGAACATAGAAGTAAGATTTAGCTAGTAAAAATGGTAGTAGAAGTTATTGGAAGATTTCCCATTTTAACAAAAAACTCTAAAATGGTTGCACTGGTTTGAAATATGTTATAGATAGATAGACCATATCTTGAAATATCACAAGATTTACTTTTTATCCCGAAAGTCAGGTTTTTCGGGATAATTTGCCTCTTCCACGTGGGCGAACTACTACAATTAATAGAGGCTTCTACAGTACAGACACCGTTAATAAATAAATAAATAAAAAACCTTTTATTTCCAGTACTTAAAGTTTACACTTCTTACAATCTATTTAATATTAGTTCATGTAGTTTAAACTATGTTAGTACAATTTCTCTTTACTTAATTTTATGTGTATCCTAATTTCTATTTATTTTTATAAAAAGTATTTTTTTTTTTTTTTTTTTAATCTACTGGAACCCCAAGTTGGGTGAAGGCCTCCTCCAGTGACGCCCATTTGTCTCTGTCTTCAGCTACTTTTCTCCAGTTTGGACCAGCTATCGCTTTAATGTCGTCTTCCCATCGTGTAAGAGGTCTACCTTTTGTTCTTTTGCCTAGTGGGCCATTCCAGAAAGTTACTTTTTTGGTCCATCTATGGTCAGTTAGCCGGGCAACATGTCCTGCCCACTTCCATTTCAATTTTTTTGCGTAGCTTAAAGCGTTTGTTGCTTTGGTTATTTTTCTTATTTTAGTATGACGTATTTTATCTAATTTTCTTATCTTTAGCATACTTCTTTCGAGTCCTCTCTGACAGACAGTTATCTTTTTTCTTGTTTCAGCAGTGAATTTCCACGTTTGGCAACCATATGTCAAACATGGCAAGAGGGCTGAGTTCATTACTTTGGTTTTAATGGCTTGTGGTAGATCCCCTTTAAAAATTTCCTTGAGACCCCAAAATTTGTTCCATGTTAGTTTTATTCTTTTCTCTATTTCTGTATTTTTATTTTTCCTGTCAAAACTTATGGTTTTTCCCAGATAGACATAATCTTCAGCGTATTCCAATGGTTTGTTATTGATTGTTATTGGTCTTTTAGAGCTGTTTGTCATTGTCTTAGTCTTTGTAATATTCATCTCTAGTCCTACCTTTTCACTAGCTTGGTTCAGGGTTTCTACCATGTTTTGTAGTTGGCAAGATGACTCGGATATCAATACCAGGTCATCTGCGAATCTCAGGTGGCTCAAGTAGGTACCGTTTATGTGTAGACCTTGTTTACTCCAATCCAGCTTGCTAATGATCGACTCGAGAACAGCTATGAATATTGTTGGAGACAGTGGGTCACCTTGTCTCACTCCTCTTTCTATTGGAAAGCTGGGGCCTAAGGTTTCAAGCTTAATTTTACCTTTATTGTTTTTATATATGGATTTAATGATTTTTATGTATATTTCCTCTACTCCCTGTTCTTTTAGGCTTTCCCAGATGCTGTTATGTCTTACCGTATCAAAGGCTTTTTGGTAGTCAATGAATGATATATAGAGTGTTCTTTGTTTTTCCTGATACTTTTCCATTATCAACTCAAGGGTATGGATGTGGTCAACCGTTGAGAAGCCCCTTCTGAAGCCTGCTTGCTCCACCGGTTGCTTTTTTTCCAATGTGTCCCTAATCCTTATGTTTGTAATTGTAGAGAATAGTTTATATAGACTTGATAGCAAGCTGATTGGTCGGTAGTTTCCGATGTCCTTTGGGTCACCTTTTTTGTAAATTAATATGATATTGGATTCGGACCATTGGGAAGGTGTTTCCGAGTTTTGCAGGATCTTGTTAAACAGTTCCGCTAACGGTAGAGCTAGAGTTTTGTGTCCAATTTTCAGTGTTTCGTTTGTAATATTATCTGTACCAGGGCTTTTATCTAGTTTCAGTTTCTTTATTGCTTCAATTATTTCAGTTGCGTCTATGGGTTTAACGTTATTACTAGGTGTGGCATCTGTTTCTGTATCAAGATTTATGAATTTCGTGTCTCTGTTGCTATAAAGATGTCTATAAAATTCTGTTGCGGTAGCTATGATGTCGCCTCTAGTGTACAGTTCTGTATCTTTTTTTCTCAGTCCTTCTATCCATGTTGTATTAGTTTCGAGCTTCTTATAAGCCTTCTTTGTACTTCCATTTCTTAGTAGATGTTCTTTTATTGTGTTTGTCCTATATTTTTTGTAGTCTGCTTTTATATACTTATTGACTACTTTGTATAGTGCGGACAATTCATTCTTCTGACTTCGTGATTTGTTTTTAGTTTTCTGTAATTCTTTCCTTCTTTTTAGTAGTCTTACTGTACTTGCCGATTAGAGACAGACACCGTTACAATGCATAAAATGATAACAAAAAAAGTGAACATGTTTATGACTTCCTCGAAATTATTCTACAAAACTAAACCACAAAATATATAGGTACAGAAGTCAATCTACATACAAAGCGCGCTCGAGCAACGCACACATAGACACCGATCACGGACACGATACCTCGCAGCGTCTCGTCCCACTCGTCGAAAAATTCCGGCTCAAACGCTCATTAATAATTAATAATAATAATTGTTTATTCTCACCACTAAAAAGGTTTACAAAAATAAAGCAATCGTTAGTGTGCATCCACCGAGCGTAGGTGTAAAAAGTGAAGTACATACATGAGATTGTCTTCTGTACCTATCTATTTTGTGTCTTAACACAGTAAAAAACTTAATTAGTCCTTTTTCTTGCATTTCAATGAAATGAACATGGTACGGTACGGTCTACATGAAACAGCAAGATCTTGAATGAGCCACAGATAACACAAAAGCTTTACAGCCTATTTGAAGCATTGAATACCTTGTAGCTCACACGGTAGAAAATCTATTGTGGTGAGATCTTTACTTGATTGACGAGTAATACGAGTCCCTACGCCGATCGCAAATTCAAAAGAAAAAAAAACAGTACTACAGCTCTGTGTTTGGCGGCTTGGGAGTCTTTATTTACGCTGCAATGTGTGACGGTATTGATGAGGTCCATCCACCGTGTTGAAGAGCGTCCACGAGATCTTTTGCCCTCGACTTTCCTTTGCATCACCAAACGTTCCATCGAGTCCTCGTTATGGGTAATATGTCCGAAGAAATGAGGATTAGTATTTGCACAGACGGCGAAAAAAGGTGTTACTGATTTCAAAGTTCGCTTTCAGCTACGAGTACATAAATCAGAATTGTCCGATTGCGTTGACATTGGCGTCTTGCGCTTTGGATAAACAGATAAATCAAAATCTTCTAATTAGATGATTTCTTGATATTTGAAGGATCAATAAGCAGGGTGAAGTTTGATGATTGATTACAGACCAAAACAATATCCGGAAACGTAAACATAAATGCACTCATTAGACCGGTTATTAATTTGATACTTTATAGATACTGATATACCTACTAGGTGGGAAATCAACTACTTAAGGCCGCAGTCTTGTAAAAATTCACCCGCGGCAAATTATCAGCGCATCTTTGTATGCTTTTTTTGAACAAAATAATGAAACAACTTAAAATATTATTATAGCACAGATTTGACCATAGTATGAGTAGTAGCCAGTTATTTTTTTTAAGTCAATTTGGGTGCATTATGTTTGGTAAATCAAGCGTTAAACATAGCTCTTCCGTGCCAACATCATTTCGACTTATGTTTGTGAGCTTCGTTAATGGCATAATATAACGAATTTACAAATCTTACGAATGGAAACTAAGCGCAACATTATCATCTTTGAAATGCATTCATGGCTAGTTCTAATTATGTTTCATTTTCTTATTTCAGAAGTCACAATTTCATCAAAATTTATTTTTTACTTATTAAATGTTCTTTTTTCACAATAACTAATATATAATAAAATATATATATATATATATATATATATATATATAATATTATAATTTATAATTATTTTGATGCCAAAAGTTCAATAAGGCAAATAATAAAAAAATTAAAATCTAAATCACCATAATTTATCAAAAATATTGATTTTAAAAGATGTCCAAAAAATGTGTATAAATTATTAGTATTTGTACACATTTTTTGGACATCTTTTAAAATCATTATTCTCTCTTATCTATCTCAGGAACTCCATGAGTTCCTGAGATAAAAGTCTTGACAGCCAGACAGACGAACAACAAAGTGATCCTGTAAGTGTTCCGTTTTTTTTTTTCCTTTTACGATACAGCCCCTAAAAACCTGAATAAGGAAGTCTTTTTACAGAAAAACGAAGAAATATTTTTAGGCATTAAGTAAGAAGAAAAATTGCTTAACGCATTAACGAGGATAATTTCAACGCCTAATGAGTCTGTGAGTTAGTAACAATTCCGAGGTCTTGTGAAAAGGGTAATGTAACCTGATTAGGGAAAATAATTTACCTTTTGTGAATAAGGTAGCGGAGAGAAAACGAAGAATGACTCGTAACTGAGCCGACGAGACCTGGCGAGCTATTATTTTACTACCTTGTAAATTGGTGTTCTATTGTAATGATACACTAAATTACAGTTTCAGAACAAAGAAAACAAATTAGTATATCTATGAGTCTGTTTTATTTGGACTATAAATAAACATATGAAAAATAATGCGCACATTTAAATAAAGATTACAAAACTTAGCTAAAGTTTCCATGAAATTCCCTGTTCTTTTTATAGAAAACTTTATGTAGATATTGGGTAAATTACTTTCAGTCCTAAATTCATGAATTGCGTGCGATCCAATCTAAATAATTTGTTAAAGTTTGATAGTTTAGATTAATCATGAAATTACCAAATCAACTGTAATACTTGTACTTTGAGGAATTTGGTGGCACTGAGCGGTGCGTGTGTTGAATTAATGGGAAGAGAAGAACTAGTACGACACTTTTTTTTACGGTGGGCAAAAATCATCCAAGGACAACTCTCGCTCTTGACTGGAGGGGGAGATAGTGTCAGACTCTTACTGACTACCCACCCAGTTCCTTCTAGCCTCTTCATACCGGGGCTCGAGCTTCTTTTCAGATAACCCTGGCCCCAATAGGCTTCGACCCAGCTGGGCCCCTCCTTTTGCTGACAGCTCCTTGAGACGCGCGGGAACAGTGCGCGCCGACGACGTCTTGGGCTCGATCCGGACAGTTACTGGACGGTCGGCGAGCTACCCATGGCTCGCCGTCTGAAACTAGTACGAGGCTGCGGAAGAATTTACACCATCGATATGTAGGTACTAGATTAGGCGTGCTGAACACTCACTTCAGTCGACTCAGATGTAATGTCGACTGTACACATTGAACATTACACTATGTTGAACGAAACGCGTAAGTGTCACGAAATTCATGGCGGTTAAGACATTTTGGTCGTAAAAAAAGTATCCTCTAAAAGCTATCTTAGCGCTGCACGTTTTAATAGTTCTGTTAGACGACGTAATGCTAACGTAGCGCTGCAGCAAACTTTTGTTTTAACTTTTCAGTATTTTGACAAATAGTTTCCATGAAAGGGCCTGCTACCACTTGAATATAAGTCGGTGATTCACACATATCGTGTATGTGTTAGAAAAAAAGGTGTCTCTAACTTTAGAAAAATAGTTGAATTCTGTAAAAATTTGCCTGCTGCGGTCTTTCCTCTCCGATTTATTATTTAAGTATCTTCAAGGCTAGAATGAATAGGCTCTAGGTACGCATAATAAACTAGTGCGCTACAGCATCAACGATTGCATCACTGCTTGCCATCAGGCGGGATCGCAGTCAAGCACTAGTTTATATCAATAAATAAGGATATTATTGCTTGAGCTAAATGCTCATAGCGCGCCTCCTCACGGATCAAAGGATTAGATCCAATTAATAATTCTAATCACAATATCCGTTAGCTTCAAAGCGACCGCAACGTTTTGTCAATGCCGATAACGTACATCTCTGGAGATATAGGATATTATAATACAGGCCCGTCAGGACTTTGAAACGTCTCAGAAAACTAGCTGGCGTTAGCTGGTTTGCCTGCTTGAAAGTCAAAAGTTCTCCCACGGGTACGCATTTACGAGATAACATTGTTATTATTATAGCTAGCCGATATTGGGCTAAGGCCCTCTTGGGCAAAGGCCTCTCTCCATTTTTTCCAAAGATTATGGTTCCTTGCTCTGTCACTCCAATCCTCCAGGTAGACATTCAAGTCGTCCAACGTATCCCTGTGTCGTCATCAGACTTTTTAATGTTTCCACTGCTGGAACTCAGGCGTTTTCTCTAGGCGACGGAATGGGCCGTAATCCACCACGCGGGCCCAATGCGGGTTGGTGAATGTCACACATCTTTGAATTTCTGGTCCTAGGACTTGCCGTTTTTCTTCATGATGGTATGCTTATGTGACTGCGTAAAAGTATAATATTAACTTACATTTTTCTTAAACCAGATACGTTCGAAACTTCATTATAATTTACCGAACTGTTGAAGTATGATCGATCAATTTAGTATCCAAATGTACAGATTTTCACCTTTACATTATCTAGTTTACGTTTACTAGCAAGAATGCTCTAGATAAAAAGTTTAACAATCCTTAATTTCAAGATCGTTGAAACTTTTCAATCAATCACTTAGTTTGATAGGTCGGCCTAATTTTGTTCATAATGGGAACGATCGTTACTGTTTTCTTTTTTATCTGAAATTATTCAAAGACTCTCAAAGGTGAAGTCAGCGAGCGTGTCAAACTTTTACTGACTATAAACCACCTTCCTTCTATCGCTCTTTAGAATTTAGGAACACGGAGTTTGAATAAAATAACTAATTGGCTAGGCTAATAACTAGGTTGCCTGGAAGAAATCGTCTGGTGCGATAAGGCCGCCAATTGTGTTTTCTTTTGTATGGTTTCTTTTTTGTAAATTTTTATTTTTGATGTGCAATAAAGTATATATAAATAAATAAATAAATAAATAAATAATTGGCAGTGAAATGCGCACATTATTGTTATCTACAATCGCTAGTTGAACTTCAAATGTTCAAGTACTCCTTCACAACGTTGTCATACAGAAACGTGTCAAAAAGACTGGTGTAATACTCGTAAGTAAACAATATAATATTTCAATTTTTTTTTTCGTCAAAATATATCTGAACAATAATATGTAGGAGTTAATATAAAACACAATTTTATTCTGGAACTTCAATGATAGGACGGTTTTTAACAATGATAATGTATTCATAACAATACCATATCAATTAAAATATGTCATAGACGCATATAGGATACATACATAGATGGATTTAAATTAACAGCGCATTATCTACCAGTCAACCTTTGGGTTAAAAAAGACAACACTGTGGTAGGTAAGTACAATAAATAATAATATAATACATTTTAACTTTGTGTTTCTCGTGCCTTTATTTCATAATATTTTGGACGTAAACTCAAGTCACAAGCTGATCACGCGGCAAGGCGTGACATAAATTGCTTCTCGAAACAAACACGTGAGAAACCGTAAACAAAACAAAATTCTGAAACTTTTCGTTACGATGAGAAAACATTGAAGGTATTAAAAATTTTTCCTTGCGGAAACGTGCTTTTAGAAATAAATAAGACAGAAAAATATCATACAGAGAAACAAAAATTCCTAATAATCGCGTTTGATGTCATCTCCAATCCTAAATAATAATATTAGGGCCTTAATAGAAATCCACGAGGAGGAAATTGCGGAAAAATAAGAAACAATTACGTTTTACATCGATAAGTACCTTTTAAAACAATAACAATATTTTGAACCAAACAGTCCATGAATAGTAAACAGACGATACATAGACGACATTAGACGCTCACAATTATTAAGAAACTTGTCTGTCTAACAAGCGAGCCGTGAAGTTTGTGCAGAGACAGTTTACAAAGGAAGCACAATTTGATCTGACGTTCAAGGTATTTTGTAGAAATATCATAGATTTCATAGAAATATGATGAATATTTCATAGTATGATTGTTAAAGAACAAAGTGGCTCATTTTGTTTGATAAACATAGTCTGGAAAAGACGGTATTTGTTGGTCAGGCTACGGAGAGTTTTCAAATGAAGTCTTTGTAAAGGCTTTTTAGCTCTGCGGAAATATTTCAAAGAGTTAACGTGCCCTGAAGAATCACTGATGGTTTAAATCAGTTAAAATCTGACTCGTTCTTTCACTCTACGTGTAGCATGAGACGTTATTTCATCATTTATCAGCTCAAAAAAAAAATCTTGTACGTGTTCCCTGGAGAAGCATATCAGTGGGTATTGTACATAAAAACGTCGAACTTGAATAGTAGGCGCTAGCTTCATAATAAATATAGTAAGAAAAGAAAGCAAGAAATATAAACATACATTCGTGCCTCACAAAGTCGTATAAACTAAAAATACATATCAAAAATAATAATTCAAATTTATGCGAGGTCAAAAAGGCGCCTCAGCATAAACTGCGACATTAAAAAACGACAAATAACGCAGTACTGGTATTCTGTTAAAGCCCGCATGGTAATTAAATATAGTTTTTTTTTTTTAACTTGTTATTACTGTCCCACTGCTGAACAAAGGCCTTCCCCAAGCCCTTCTTGACTTTCTTCTCCCGGACCGTCTCAAACCAATCCTCGTGGATAAACCAACACAACAAGAGCTGTTTTCGTAAAGTCCTAATAAAAGCTAATTCGTCAGGCATTAATTATACTAAAACTAAGTACTAAAGTTCTATTTCTGTACTACTTAAACACTAATGTGGGTCTTAAATTTTATAGCTCTATTGGGCTAAGATATGGCCTATGTTGTTTGTTGAATGTTGTTGTTTGATAGTAATTAGTGGTGACACCATTAGCATAGTTTGTATACTTGTGTAGTAGGTAATTTTCTACTAACTTATTGTTGACATTGTCATCGTCATAGATTGTGTGTACTGTTCTATTTAGTGTATATCATATATAGCATTATTTGTCTTATAATGTCTCCGCTGCTGTGGCTCAGGCTTCTTCTAGAAAGGAAATGGGCCGTAACACACACTAATCCAGTGTAGGTTGGTGGATGTCAAATGTCTTCGAATTTTTATTTCTAAGACATGCCAGTTCCCTCATTATTTTTTTCTTTAATTATTTCATATTATCGCAGTGGTGATGAAATATATGTAAATTACACAAAGTTATTTGCTTGATGACGATGTGGAAATCTATATTTAAAAGTATGTCAATATATTCATGATTGTCGCATGATGAAAGTCATGAAATGGTAGAAAAATCATAGTAAGTAATAATCGATACAGTTTCATTATTATTGTTAAACTTTATTGTTTTTTTTTTCTTCTTTTTTAATCTGATATAAACTAGTGTTTGCCTACGATCCCACGTGATGGTAAGTAGTGATGCAATCTAGCCTTGAAGACACCCAAATTATAATCGAATGGGAAGCCCGCAGCAGGCAAATTGTTACAGTCCTTTGATGTACGCGGACTGTACACCAAAATAACATATTTTTTTATATAAACTTAAATCTTTAGGTACAATGACGATCTTATCGCCGGCTGCGATATCTACCAGACAACATTTGGATGGACTAGAATAACTTAAAATAGAAAGGGGCAGTTTGTGGCTCTGAGAGTGGGGTTCAACCCTTTTTACATAAGAAATTCCTTAGCACCCAAAGTCTAAATTTATTACAAGAGACTCAGCGTTTTCCTATATAATATAGGAGTAAAGTGCGGGTAAACCATTCGCTGTCAGTTCTTCAGAAAGAAACTATCGTTCTAGAACGTAAATCACATGGAAGTTTGTGAGTGTGTGTGTAGAACAATTTCCTACTTTTATTCGGGCGAAGCCGTGAACAGCAGCTAGTTTCCGTATATGTGTAGAGAAATGTAAAAGAAACGTCAAGAACATTCTTATTAATCAAGATTTTTATAGTTTGGTTTGTGTTGTATGTATTAGTGTAAATATTATATTTTTCTAAATTTTATTTTATATTATCTTTTATCGTTATGAATGTGGTAGCGGTAGTCCGAAGAATCTACAAAAAAAGAAATGTTTAGCAAGGCTGATTTTTGAGTTAAGCTACATGAATACTGATGAACGTTTGACTTAATAGCTCTACTGAAACCTGTGTAGCCACACAGTTTCCAACTTTCCTCAAAAGATTATCTCAGACACTCATCAGAATGATTCTCGTATGATTTGACCATTACAATTATGCTTGCAGTATATTCTCGGATGAAATTTGGCACGGGTAGACTATGTCCTGGAATAGTACGAGTGCATAGGATATATTTGTCCCCGGAGTCTTGGGACAATTTTCTAATTTTCCCGTTGGCAAAAACAAACTTTTATACCTCTGAAATCGTTTTGTTTTTTCTTTCAGATCAGTCATCTTAAAAACATAAGCCTCATCTAGTTTAACCCCTCGCTCGATGGGGGGTATTTTTATTACGTAATTGCGCGTTTTTACGTTAATAACAAAAAAAAAAGTTTTTTTCTGGATTTTTCTACGAAAAACAAAGATATACAACAAAAAAAAAATTCGCAAAAAAAAATCGTACAAACGTATGTACAAAACGATATTTAAGCGTTTTTCAAGGTCATTCAAGTTGTATAGACGTACATAAAATTGACGTGTAAATGTGTTTTAAAAACCAATTTACAAAAAAAGTATTATCTACAATTGTATGCGAAAAATTCAGGTAGTCACAATGTCATATTATGTAAGTAATAAACAAGTTTGAACGTCAGAAGAAGAAATAAAACGGTGCAATATTTCTTTGGTCTCGTCCTTCCCTATTGCCGTTCGCTGTGTTCTATGGCGCCCGACACATGTGAAAAATCTCACGCACTATTTCATGTCCTCAGCCGTAATCGTCCTTACCGCCGCCCATTCTTTACAAAGAGTAACGTATGTAGCCTTAATCTTTGAAGGATTTACATTTAGTATGTCCATTGACTCTTTCTAAGTACCTACAACGGCTGCTGTATTTTTAAAAACAATCGGTCAAAAAACTTTTTACAAAAATATATATTACCAGAAATACTTTTTCAATACATTTATTCGAAAACTCGCTCTTATTCCACCGCATATAGGCACGCAATAGCCTGTTTTCCACACTATTGCAGAAAAATGCGCGTGCTCTCTCTTTATTTATTTATATTTCGCTTATTCATTTCTTCATAAGGGAATTGAAAAAAAATGCTTAATACAGGTACAAATTTATCACTGCAGCTCTCGGTTCCATAACACACTCACCTACACAGCTCGTGCGACTTCCGCCTCGCTTTGAATGACAAATTTTCTGCACTTATATAGTGTCTACATGTTGTTACTACATTGTGTGTATCTACGAGTGTGTATGCTAAATAAAATAGTTTTCTTTCTTTCTTTCTTTCTTTCTTTACTTATATCAAAATGTACTATTTTAAAGTGGTAATCATTCAATGACTTCTCCCGCTTTAGGATGTAGCGTAAAAACTTGTCAGACTTTTACTGGCTAAAACCACACCGGTATTCTTTAGTGACTCTTTGCATTCAAGCACCACGGGTTTCCTTTTCAGAAACCCTAGAGGACGTCCGCCCTTCAATACCCTTATGGTTTTTCTGTCATTTTTTGACACGTGTGTGGAACTCTATGCACTGCTAAAATTACGCAATGACTAAATAAACATTTTTGACGTTGATTGTCAATATGGAATTAGCTTTCAAGGCTAGTTAGTAATAGGAACTCCATATTATGTATAGCAATACACTTTTTAATAAAGTATTTTCATACAAATACATTCGTTTATCTGTCAAAGTGAAAGAACACTGATTTTCAATTTGCGTGAGGCCTTTGTTAAGAACGGCCCACAAACGGTGACTCGCTCAGTAATTAAGACCATTATCTTTGTTTGTAAACTTAAACAAAAGATAACGAGTATTTTCATTAAAATGACTGTGGTCAAATTTAAAAAAAAAAACTGCCTGGATATTTTTTAAGAGTGGTAGATTGGTTTCTATACATGGTGGAATGGCTACAGCCACTGTCGCCACCCAGTATACGGCAGGCTATAACTATGGCGCCAGTTTAAAGTGTGGCTGGAAAGACAACACGGCGCCTAAACCATAGGAGTCCAGCAGGGTCGAAGCTTCCTGGGCCAAAAGTTCGCTTCTGAAAGAAAAACCCAGAATGACAGAAGAATGCAAGGCAACGAAGGAACATAGAAGTGAGTTTTAGTCAGTAAAAGTCTGCTATGTCCACCAGCTTCGCTCAAGGGCAGAGGATGTCATTGAATGATTTCTTACCTATAAAGAAGATCGATTTTTATGCTCGCGCTTTGGTAACGCCTTTTATGCCCAAGTTTTTTCTAAACTACCAACAAAAATAATAATTTTATAATTACGAGATTCAAGGCTCTCTTTCCTACAGTTTCAGTAGTTTATTTACTCAAAATATTAAGTAGGGTGCTGAGTTACTTAAACATCAATCTTAGCACAGCGCTGTTGAGAAGCTGAAGCTAGCAAATTTTACTGGCCTTTTACTTTCAACTATTGACATTTCCATAAGTTTCAGACAACACTGAAAAATGTGCTAAACGAGTTACCATCGACTGGCGCGAAAATGAAAAAACACGATGAACATTCAGAATAACAGAACCCTACCAAAAGACTCTATTTTAAAGACCGAAACTGAACTGTTAAAAGCATGGAGCTATATAGGGTGTATAGCTCCATCTCTCTTTATAGCAATAACGTGAGTAATTCATGATTACCGTTCTTGGCTGTCTTAAGACCCTCACCATGGCTCGGGCCTAAAAACTGCCTTGGCGGTAATCACTAACATTACATTACACATTTATATCATAATGTATTATTAAGATTAGAATTCAAACTGACATCAATTTTTTTTTTGTTTGGTAATGGAATTGTTACAAAATTGTTGTTGGATGGATAGCATGACGAGTGACAGAACAGAATGGAAGAAAAAAAACGTGTTGCGGTGACCCCAAATAACATGAGACAAGGGCAGGAATTGTTACAAAAATAGTAATAATTTACTGTTTTTTAAAATTTCAAGAAAATCGTTATAGATTACCACCGACACTTCACCACTATCTTACATAACAACACTATAAACCAAACTCAACATAGAACGCCAATACCGGAACGCCGTTTCTACAATACCACCGCATTGAGAGCAATATTTGTACAACCAACGGATGTTTGTAGGAGCCGTAAGTCTTCTTACGATCTGTAGATAGTACCAATACCTAAATGTATTGGTATATTTCATTCGCTTCAAAACCTGTGTGTACATTTGCTAGATAGAGGAGCCTTTTTCCCAGATTGAGTGCATGTGAAAGAGATATTTTTATTTATCTTGGTACTCACGTTGGTATAAAAGGTAATGGATGAAGCTTTGAATTGATGCATCAGTTTGATTTAAGATACGGGTGCTAGTAGCTAAGTATGGTATTTTTTGAGGTACCTAGGTTTAAAGACAGTTTTCATCATCATCATCATTTCAGCCGATACACGTCCACTGCTGGACATAGGCCTCCTCCAAGCGTCGCCACAACGAACGCTCCTGCGCGTCTCGCATCCATCGGCTTTCCGCAACCTTCACCAGGTCATCAGGGACGTGCGAGCAATACAAGCAAAAAAGCCCGGCTTGCGGTAAAATTTCATGACACCTAACATCTAAGTCATTGAACTTAATAAAATAATTATTTAAAATAAAATCTAAACTTTAAACTTCGCGCGTAATTGAAAATTCATTCATTAGTTACGCTAATACAAGTTCTATGCAACTTACCCAGCGTTCCAAATCGAGATAAAAGTGAATAGCGAATCCGACTAAATTAAATAGTCACAACATATAAGGACAATTGAATAATAATTGTGACGTTGCGCGTTGGTCGGGTTCGCGGTATGGTCACTTTTGTCCGCAATCCGAAACGCACGGGTGATGGAACGTAACAACGTTGCCATCTCCGGTCTCGCTCTAACGCATAGGGCATTTACCGGGCTTGCTTTTCCATTTCACTTTTCCCTATAAAAACACAAAAAATGTGAGTTTGTGTGAGTAAATATTATAATGTGTGAAAACACTCGTCGAACAGATTTAAGGTCAAAAATGCCAGGCTTCGGAAATTTTATCAATGAAATTTTTACGCATGTTACGAAAGCGAGGCGCCCTCTATGACGCGCGTACTATAATCAGTTCAAATTTGCTTTGAGCGGTTATCGGATTATGTTTTGATTGTTTTTTTTAGTTTTCTGTCATTTAAAGTGTTATAATTAGATATTGCTGTAACTTACTTGGTTTTGAAGTGTTTAAAGTTAAAGTATCTTTGAAATGAATTCGGAAACACATGCAATTGTTCCTTGTGAAGTTGTGACGGATTAAAATGTGTGGAAAAAATACTAAGCCAGGTAAAACCTTTGAGTTTTAAAGATAAATATGATCTCGTAACTTCACCTAAACCTACCACTAACCCTGATTTGAATATTTCTCAGAAAACTAAATCACATAGTAGGCAATTTTATCGCTCAGTTTACAGTGGATTGTAGTTTGCTCGCATTTAAATAAATAATTATTCTGTTGGTGTTGCATATTTTTCTCAAACGAATACTTGGAATACTTCAGGTTATAATGACTTAAATAATTTCGCTGGTGCCATGAAAATACATCAGAATTCTCAAAAGCACTTGAATTCAGTTATTTCGTTCTGCAGTTTTGGTAAAACGCGAATAGAAACTTCTATTTCTCGACAGTTAAAGGTACCTAATTTCTCTTTTTCGACAGTTAAGTGTTATGTGTGTGATAAAGAACGAAAAGCTAATAAATGCTGTTTAAATTGTGAGTATTTGCCAATAATATTACATATCGTAAACAATTATTTTTAATGATGAATTTTTATTAAAAACTACGTACGGATTAATACATTCTTTTGTGCTCCATCTAGTGGATTTTTCTGAAATCAACTAGAATGTTTTGAGCGAGTTGCCAAAAATATCAATAGATGGCTCTTTTTCTCTTTTTTTTAAGTACCAATATATATTTACTTAATTCCTAACAGTAAAAAAAATCAAATGTACCCATTAAAATCAGCATTACAGTAAGAAATTTTGTTTTTTCGGGATATTAGGTGTAGGTAGGTAGATGAGTCAAGATTCCTTGGCTTGCCCCCTCTAAAGGCACCTGGCACGCCACTGCAGGTCATCAGACCACCTTGTTGGAGGCCTTCCAACGTTGCGTCTCCCGGTACGCGGTCGCCACTCCAGAACCTTTCGGCCCCAACGGCCATCTGTTCTGCGAGCAATGTGCCCTGCCCATTGCCACTTAAGTTTGGCAATTCTTTGCGCTATGTCGGCAACCTTAGTTCTCCTGCGGATGTCTTCATTTTTGATTCGATCACGCAAGGTAACCCCGAGCATAGCCCTTTCCATTGCCCTTTGGGTGACTTTAAGCCTTCTGATGAGGCCCATTGTGAGCGACCACGACAGTTTTGATTTAGGGGAATGTATTGCCAAATTAATACATAAATCACACTATATTAATATTATAAAGGCGAAAGTCTGTGAGTGTGGTTTTGGTATATGCAGTATAGAAAACCGCGAATTTCAAAGATTTAGAATAGAATTGCATTTATTCGGCGCAGGCAATACAACATAAAATAATTATAATAAAAAAGAGTACAGAAATACAATACAGTTGCGTTGAACGTGCCCGAACCAATAGGGTTGACGTGAGTTGGTGACAACACATGTCAATTTCTGGGCGTAAAACACCCA
Source organism: Mythimna lalbum (assembly GCA_949319445.1). Taxonomy (NCBI): domain Eukaryota; kingdom Metazoa; phylum Arthropoda; class Insecta; order Lepidoptera; family Noctuidae; genus Mythimna; species Mythimna lalbum. The sequence goes on from OX439347.1 coordinate 1,447,176, forward strand.
GCACTCATTTTCAGTTGGCATCCAGTAGTGGCGCTGATTTGTGACCCTTTTAAAGTTGGGATAGGATGCTAGTTATAATTAATTATATACACTTTGTCAGATGAAATGAAGATGGCACACAGGCCGATAGGCGTAAGCAATTTTATATATGACTGTAAAATAGTAATTTAAAAAGAATGAATCCTACATTTTATTGCCCATAAACCTTTTCTTTTATCTCCGCTCCTTACACTACTAAGCACTTGGCTTTTCCTATCCAAAAATATATTTACATTACTTCGTTGCAAAGTTAAAGAAATAATTGACTTGCTATTGTAAGCGTTTTTGAAAGTTTTCTCCCGTCTTTGATAAGGGTTGACATGGCGATGTAGTTTTATAGGCTTGCAATGAAATGTTTTATTACTATCCAGTTTATTTTGGGAGAAGCCGTCAACAGCAAAAATGGTAGTCTTACGTGACAAGTTTAGATTAACGGAATTTGATGAATGTGAGTCGCACACTGTGACCGGTCATTATGGTGACATTTGGGGAGACTCATGTCCAACAGTGGACGTCTTTTGGCTAGAAATCATATCATCATCATCTGATGATGATGACGTGACCAATGATCCCCATTGGTAGGTTACACCTGGCAGGTTAAAACAATGAAATGTCTTAATGCCCTGCAAGAGTCTGTACTCTCTGATAGCTAAAATCTTTGTGTCAAAAGTGAATAAGTTACTTCTAGGCTATGTTCTATGTTTAATAATTAAATTATTAAATGTTCCCCCGTCGGCCACATCATCACTTACCATCAGGTGAGATAGTGTTCAAACGCGAGCCTACACAAAATAAAATAAAAAATATACATCTACAGTAATGTGATAAATCTGACATAGACCCTTTTATGCATTTTTTTTTTAAACATTTGGCAACAAAACAAATGAAATTTTATCACATTTAGATCACGCGTGTTTTCCCTACAGATTAGAGTTGGATTGTATACATGACAAGGTATTTCCCGAAGGATATAGCAGCGTTATTTCAGTAGCAGACTCGTATTTCGTTCATAATGCTGAAGACAGGAACATTTAATTGCCTGGTACAAAATCCTGATCGTAGATTGCTACAGAAACTGAAGCTATAGGTCCCAAACCTTGAATGCTCAATTTAACGACTTGTCTACCAATACAATGTTAGTTTTAGTATATACAAAACCCAAAACAGATTCCTAGCATTTTTATACAAAGAATCTAAGTACAAAATTTCACAACTGTACCATAAAAAATCACAAAGTTACAAGCTTGTTATGTTACCTGGTTCACACAAATACATGCTCACCAGGCCATGCGGGCGACTGAGGGGTTGTTTACTCCCACAACCTGCGCTGGCGTCTATTGCTCGCTACCTGCCGTGACCTGTGTTGTACTTAGTGTCGAAGGTGTCCAACTTGTGACCTTTTTTAAATATTTTTAGGAATAAATATAACATGGTGTCAAAATTATTGGAGTCAATCCAGTTACTGATTCTGAACAAACTACATTCAGATTTCGCATTGAGTCATGGTTTGATAAGACTCCTACTAAAGATACAGTTGGCAACAAAAATTTAAAAATTTTAGTGAATGCGGGACAATATTTCTCGTTGGAACAGCTGCTTAAACTTTATCAAGCGCAAGCTTAATCGGGTACGAAGTACTGCTCTCATCTTTGGAACGAATCTGCCAGATACGAGCTTAATGTACTTGAGTCCAGAGAGAAACGAGTCAAGAGGATCATTAGTAATGATGTAGGTACTCATTGAGTCGAAGTTGCAAAATTTTGAGCATCGACACCAAGTTATTAGCCTGTTGGTTTTCTATCCTCTGCATTTGAAGGAGATTTGTGACGAATTGCATAACTTAATTTCGCAAACCCCTTTTAATTATTATCGGACCATGAGACAAACAACAATACGCCCCGGTGGTACATAGTGGACAAAAATAAATATATAAATTCGTTTATTTGTCCATATCATTTAAAATAACTTCGAACTCAGTTACAAATAAATGCTGTAAGTTGAGGCACAAAGAAAACGCCAACTGCTGCCTCTTAAACTAAGCCAAGAGCCTGTATTTTAGGAGCCAATATTTCTCCAGAGATAGACATCATCTCTTCGGGCGCGTCATCTCTACTACCAGTCCTGTGCATCTTGCTTCCAGCGGATTTAAAGACCAAGACCAACGGGATTTTTATGGTGGACCTTGTAGAAAACCTTCCAATGCAGTGTTTTTCGATACGCGTTACGCAGTGGTCACTCCTGAACCTTTGGCTCCTTCGGAAATCTGAATAATACTGTTGTTTCTTTAATTTAATTTAATGTTTGATCAATAATTTAGCTTCATACTCTTTTATATTAAAGAAATATGACATGTTTGGTTTCATTGACCGAAAATACGATTCATTTCTTTGAATATGCTCTCTTTTTACATATCACTGTATTTTACATATTCGTGTTTGTACTGATTATGTAGCCATTTTGTTCTACTGTTGTTACTACATTTTGTTGTACAATATGAAAAGGGCACACTTCCTTATTCTTCCTAAGGAGATATGCCTCACAAACAAAAAAGTGCCTTCAGAAGTGAAAAGGTACAATAACGCTAAAATTAAAAATATTCATCTAGCTTTCAATTAGGTACTTATTAACCTCAAAATGTAATTTAGAAATATTTTATCCAAATATTTTTCTTCTTTAGAAAATTGTTATTTATATATTTTCCTGGAAACTTGGAACATTCAGAGATGTTGCAAAATTGTGATTTCAATTTATTTTTTGACATTTCCGTAAAATTTTTCGGAAATTGTTTTTTCTGAATTTAGATACAAATTCTGTTTCCGCACAACCTTTCACTTTGTGACTTTCTATGAGACCGAAACTAAATATATGGTGACCAAATCTAATGTATACATTTTCCGAAAGGGAGCTCGTGCCCCGGTATGAAGGCTAGAAGGAACGGTGCGGGGTTTTTAGTCAGTAAGAGTCTGACACTGTCTCCCGCCCCACCCAAGAGCGGGTTTCGTCAAAGATGATTTTGAGCGTCGACAAAATATACATTTTTTTTTCAGACTATATTTTCTGTTGTTAAAATATGGATATCATCCATATTTTTAGACAAAGACTAAAATTATTTTTGTACAGTTTTGAAAACCATTACCAAGAATTACCTTCTGCAAGTAGGTAGGTACTTTGGACATTGTGTCCTAAAGTTTCAAGGCGAATTAAAAAAGGGCCTAACTGTTTTCAACTTCTTTTTCTTCTCCTTCAACAAGCGATTTTTAAACTTATGAGTAAACTCATGATCTTGAATTTTTTGGAGGAGATATCTAAAAGGACCATCTAAAACACTAAGCAGTTTATTTAATAGTTTCTTAACTCGCCCTTAAGATAAAAAAAAACCAAACAAAAGCTGGCGCATTTATATCCAGCAAAATAAAATTTCAAAGCCAATCATTTTTGTAGGTTAAAAAAAAAGTAATTTACATCGAAGTTGTCCATCATCCAAATCTATTCTGTATGGTGACCACCGTGCAGAATACATTTCGAATCAAAAAAGTGTTTACTCGTGAAATCTAAATAGGGTGTTCAAGAATTTATCGATAAGCTTGGGATACAGGCATCAATCAGACTTATTGATGCTGTCTCCGGAGTCACAAAGTTTACCCAAAGCTCGATTGGAAAATAATAAAATTGAAGGGAATAATATTTCGACCGCGGAAAAATTGATACCCAAGGGAAAGCGGTTACTACCGGTTGTATGAATAGGCATATCTGTACAACTGAAGGTTTCGGTGATGTTTCTTCTAATATGAATAACCTTAAACTTAGTTTTATCGTACAACCAAAGATTGATAACAGCGTTAGACATTATTTTTTATAAGTTTTTATTTATTTATTTCTAAAAATTTTCATTTTTGTTTAGAGCAGCTGTAAGAAAAACATTACTGTTGTTTTTTTCTTGTGTAATTTATATTCCTGTATTATATTATATATATCCATATTATACTTGTTTGTTAATTGTGCCAATTAATCATGTTTTCATGTTATTTTATTTTTATTACACGGAATTAAAGACCACCCTCCACTTGGCTGACCACTGTCCCAAGAGACCTCTGAAGCCAACTTCAAGGGATAGGGTCAAGCCAGCAGGAGACACGGGATAAAAATCAGTTTAAAACAATAATTCAGTCAAGCAGTAGCAAGGGGATTACAGTTGTGTACTGTAATCCCCTTGCTTGCGAAACGGAATGTAAGAAGAGAACTGTGCGCGGAACAAGCCGTAATAACAAAAAAAAAGACCAGACACAGAATAAGGTATGACCAATCTTTATGTACCTATGTATAAGACCATCATACTTACCTAGGTATACTATAACACAGTCGATTCACGTCATTTCTATTTTGACCTTCACCAGATAAACATGAGAACGGTAACCTTTTCTAAAAATAGCATACTTTTTGATCCCTTATCCTTGACACATAATATTGTCACTTTAAAGTTCCGTAAAACTGATAGCGTATGTAAAATACAAAGCTCGCAGGTGAAAATCCAATTTGAAGTGGTTTGAACCAGTTTGCTCCGGTTTGGAGCGGTTTAGAGCGGTGGTGGCTGGAATTATTTGCATTTATATTAAAGGAAATAAACAATGCTGACGCGCTGTCAGTTATGTGATTGTGCTTCACCTATATTTATCTGTATGTTGTCTGTTCGTTTTGTAACCAGAGTCAGTATAGCGTGTGGTGGTAAACTTTCTCTGTATTTAACAAAACCGTGTTCAATTTTTTTTTTTATTAATAAAATTATGAAGTTTGAAGCCTTACTAGGTACTTATTTGTTTATTTCTTTGTTACAAACTTTATTTTACACTTTATAATTAGCACTGGGCAAAGATTTACACAAAAACGTACTCTAATTAATAGATTCTTTCAAATACTTAAAAAAATAATCTTTCATGGAATATTTTTCGAGTGTATGTATGTATGTATATATAATTAACACGTACCAAAGTCTTAAGTAACAGCTTGTTGTATTTTAGGTTTTAAGGTAGCATAGGTTTTGTTTTAGTTATGAGATTGAAACTGGGTACAATTAAATTAAAAAAAGGCGGATTTTTGACGTAGAACTAGGTTTTTTTTGACGAGGTTGTCTAGAGTATGAATATAAAGAGTTCGAGTAATATAAGTTTTCGATTCCCGGGTTATCCGAAAGGGAGCTCGTGCCCTATGAACGCTAGAAGGAATGGGATGGGGTTTTTAGTCAGTAAGAGTCTGACACTATCTCCCGCTCCACCCAAGAGCGGGTTTGGTCATAAGATGATTTTCCCCATCGACAAAAAAAAGAGTATAATGCAATATAAAAGACTGAAATGTAAACCGTAGTAAAACTCTATAGTAACCCCTTTTCTCACCCACGAGCATTAAAAATAAAGAAATAAAGGTTTATTATTATTTTTATTATTACTAAACAAGGTTTTTTTTGTAAAAAATTACGATTTATATGATTTATTACCTACCGAGTGCCTCCACGCAATAAGGGTGTCCATAGCGCGAGAGAAATAACGCGATTCATCAAAAGAAGCTCATAAACAAGAAAAGGGTTGCAAAAATTATGAACCTCATAAAAAGTCATCACCTCATGTTACTCTGAAATATTAAATTAGCTTTTATGTATCAGATTACAGAGGTTATTGCGTAGATGAACAAAAGATATCCAAACTGGGTTATTATTATTATTTTAATATTATTGTTAGCCTGTATTTATAACAATGACAATAAACATTCAAAAATGTAAAATATACCTATGGTACCTATTATGTAAATTCTCATATTATTGGTAGTTGTAATAATTTATACAACCTCTGTTTTATAATGTGAATGTAAGAACACTGTGAACTCCACGAATTCATAGAATACTACCTGTTACGGCTAACTTTTTTATTATTCTTTTAATATTGACTGATCTACATATATTGTAACATCGACCTTTTTTTTAAAAGAGTTACCATGGAGTTTCTTACCGGTTCTTCTCCTTAGGAAACGACCAATTTAGAACCGTGCACTAACTTCTGACGTTTTATAAGTGCCCATGTAGAAGTGAAATAAAAATATTTGAATTTTTTAATGTTTGGCGAAGGCCTCCTCTGGAAAAATGAGAGCCTTTTGAGAGTTAATCATTAGTAACAAAAGGCTATCAAACCTACGCTTCTATAGTAAAAAAGAGAGAGAATATTTTCGATTTATTTTAATCCAATTTATTTACAACTTGATCGAAACTAGATTGCTAAATTAAACAAGCCAGATCTAACTTCCATTTTACCGAATCTCTAATAAATTTTACTAACGAGCAATATACACCATTCATTTGACTGATTGTTCCTTCAATTTTCTCATCCAATTTGGAATCAGTAGAAAAGTGTTTACATAAGTTTTTAAACTTCTTATAAAAGTGGTTCCAAGTAAAAAGCGGATATGGTTAAAAAGCTCTTTTTTATTTTTGGGTATTCTAAGAAAAGTCTTTTTAAAAGGAATCTACAGAATATTTTTTTTATTCTTCTACGAAAACGGGAAAATTTCGCATTTATTTTAATGTTAGTATTTACTTTGATACGATTTATAGCACTTTAGTTAGAATTTTACTAATCTAAGAGCCAGATGGTAGTCTAAATAATCAATTTAATAAATCAAACGCATTATATAAAAATAATATAAGTTATAACGTTTTAAATAGTTCGTTTTTAACGTAGGACAAGAATGGTGAACCTACAAGTCACGTGCCAGTAGAGGCACGTGACAAAATAATTCAACAAAATTGTATAAGATGTTTACATAATCATGATGTTTACGTAATCTGACACAGTTAAGTAGTAATCATACTTTTATTTAACGTTTCAATCGTGTCAAATACAATAGAAAGAAAATTGCAAACGCGAATATTTTTTTGGGGTTTAATGAATTATTATATAGAAAAATAAAAAAGGAAATACTGGTGTATTTCAGTGGTATTTCGTAAAACTGACACTCCTTTAGCGGAAAAAGACAGGATAATTGTTTAATAAATGAGATATATCTACTCATTTTTCTTGCAAAAGTATTTATATTCTTTATTGTACATCACATAAACAAATATATAGGACAAACATTTAGAAAAATATGTGTAGGTACAATGTATAACTTATCGCACATGGCGATCTCTTACAGACAGCCTTTGGATGGACTGAAAGAAGGAAGATAGATTTAAGGTTGTCGGTGTACAAACATCAGAAATAATACTACTAAGATACATCAACACAAATACATACATACAACACAAAAAAAAAATACTAATAAATATCAAATATATAGTTGAACCAGGAGAAGATAATATACATATATATCAAAGAGAAAGGTAATGTTCGTTCACCATTTTTATAAAGTTGGTAACGTATGTAAGTATGTATGTACGTATTAATTTTCGGAGCTCTAAAAATATTTTTTTCTTTCTATCAAAAGTAAAATGCGGATTCTCCCAGATCAAGAGCAATATCGCGTCGGAATGAAGTACAGAATTACGGATCAATTTAAATTGGATTACTTTTATATTGAATAGAAATTCCATTACTTACTTTAAGGATGAACTCAAGCTGGATTAGGTTGTCTTCGTGAATGAAATATAAAAGATAATGTACAGAAGGAACAAAAGTGCCTAAGTTAATCGGTGTTACACTTTAAAAGCTATTGCCGTTTCATTGAGAGCGACACAATAGCGACTTGACCAAGACACTTTATCGGTGCAAGATTTATTTATTTAGCATATAGCTAATCAGCCTTTTAAGGTTCCCACTGCTGGAACTTAGGCCTCCTTTCTAGGGGAGAGAATGAGCCGTAATCTATCACGAAGGCCCAGTGCGGGTTGATGAATGTCACATGTCTTCGATTTTTTGGTTCTGGGACATGTCAGTTTCCTCACGGTGTTTTCATTTATTTATTTTAGGAAATTAAACAGCTTATTAATTAAGTTTCATGAGTTAATAATGACCACTCTCCTGTTGTAAATAGCCCAATGCAGTTGCATCAAAATTATTAGTAGGTATGTTAAAATAAAATCTACCTACACAAGCTGCATTGTGATAGCGAGATGATATTTTCATGGCAATTATAACGCTAAGTAACCATCGCTTGCCATCAGGTGAGATGGTAGTCAAGACGCGAGTCTATCAATAATAAAAAAAATAACTAGAAAGTGGTATATGAAAAAAAAAATACCATTAAAGTAATTATTATAGATGAAAAAGTAAAATTGTTGTAATGAGTATATTATTAGGTTAGTTTGAGTTGTGTTGATCCAAATTATTATCATATCTTTATTTATTGGTTGAATTATTGCTGTTACCAAGACCTTTATTTTGGATCTAATAAATAAATTTTTTACCAATAACAGTGTGCTCAGACCAAAGTTCAAACTTGAAAGCTTGTGCGATTGCAATTGTAAGATCAACTGCAGCGAACCACCTATGAGTGATTTTCTGAAATAAGTATTTATATTACTTGATTATTAAATAAATAAATAGGTATTGTTCTAGCTATATAATGAAAACCATATCAAAGTCAGTATTGTGCAAGTTTAAGACCAAAAACAAATCTCACATTAGTTTTGAAGACAAAAGAAAACATAATCTAGTATATAGTAGTCGTGCCAAGAAATACGAGGATGCTTGCGACGCGACCGACTACTATTACATTCGGCTAAAAGATTGAGTGTCTTTCCTGGCAGGTCAAAGACGCGGTAGTAGTATCATACAGTATTGTAGCTTGGCCGTATTTTTGAAATAAATGCCTACAGCCGCGCGGTACGTAAACATGCGACAGGGCTGCCCGCCTCCAGCATTCTAATTACGTTTGCCTAGTTTGTTTCCGTTTATTTTTGTGATTGTAAATATACTTACTTTTTTATATAAACACTAGCTTCTGCCCGCGACTTTGTCCGCGGAAAATTTCTTGTTTTAAAATAAGATTACACTCGATTAGACGCTGCGCACGTTCAGCGCTAGATTCCTGAGCACGGGCCTGCGATGTTATGGCATTTTGCCTAGCGAGATGCTGCGAGCGCTCAGCGGTAGTCTCCCTATCCCTTGTCTCAGAGACATGCTGCCTTAAATGAGATAGACGCTGCACACGTTCAGCGCTAGATTCCCGAGCACGGGCCTGCGATGTTATGACATTTTGCCTACCAAGCCGCTGCGAGCGCTAAGCGCTAGTCTCCCTATCCCTTGTCTCAGAGACATGCTGCCTTAAATGAGATAGACGCTGCGCACGTTCAGCGCTAGATTCCCGAGCACGGGCCTGCGATGTTATGACATTTTGCCTACCAAGCCGCTGCGAGCGCTCAGCGCTAGTCTCCCTATCCCTTGTCTCAGAGACATGCTGCCTTAAAAGAGATAGACGCTTCGCACGTTCAGCGCTAGATTCCCGAGCACGGGCCTGCGATGTTATGACATTTTGCCTACCAAGCCGCTGCGAGCGCTTAGCGCTAGTCTCCCTATCCCTTGTCTCAGAGACATTCTGCCTTAACTCAGATAGACGGTGCGCACGTTCAGCGCTAGTTTCTTGAGCACGGGCCCGCGACGTCCTCACATTTTGGCTAGCGAGGCGCTGTGAGCGCTCGCAGCTAGATTCTCTAGCACGTGCTTGCGAAATATATTCTCTATTTCTCGAGAGGCGCTGCTCATTTTCAGGGGCAGGTTCTTCCGTACGGCGTACTTGAACGGCTCTTGTCTGTGATGTCTGCCGGGACAGTTGAGATTTCCTTTGCATGCTCTCAACAAACTACGCACAGACTTGAAAACAATTATGAACAAAGGGAGAGCGACTCGAACACCGTCCGCCTTTACAAAACAAAACAATCGTAATATCGAATAACTCGTATCGATTATAACGATAGAACGAAGTACGAAACTACAAAACAAACGTACAACGCAATTACGATATTTACGATTATGAGGTATCTATCAACAACAACAACCATACGAACGAAACAACCGAAATCAATTAGCAACTGACAGAAGAACGTGGCTATGGGCAAATAGGTAAAACGTCTGCACAATGAAACTAATGCTAGGGGCATTTTGCGTTTTAGTAATTTTATATTATCTCTGAAACTGTATGACCAATTGATATACTGTAAATGGCAAATCTTATCTGTATGATGTTTTTGTGATACTGAAATAATTTATTGTCATAAGAATTAATATTTTGTTGCTCAAATAATCAACCAAACGTAAGAATGCCGAAAAAAAAATTTTTAATGCAATAAAAGAAGTATAAAAGATAAAATATAAAAGATAGAGATATGGTATCGCGGAATTTTTTGTAGAAATAATTAAGACGAACCAGGTAGCCATACATTGTTTTTAATTTTAAGCAACTGTTTAGGCAGCGCACGCAAATAATTCTGTTTTATGAGGTATTTTTTTCCGACTTGCTAGACAAAAGTTGTGATAGCTCGGTTAATATACATGCTATAGAAACAATTTATAGCCTATCACTCAGGAATAATGTAGCTTTCTGCCAGTTAAAAAAAATTTAGAATTGGATTATGAGTTCCAGAGATTACCCCCTACATACAAACTTACAAACTTACAAATTTTACCTCTTTATAATATTAGTATAGAAAATACTTTGTGGATTGAATAGGAAGTGTTCAATTAAAATGCGTGTTGTTTTTTGATTGGTAGATTTAAATAAAATGCTTTTTTTAGTATTATTCATACACATAGCACTATTATTAATAATAAAATATCACGTCTTTACTTTGAATTATACAAACTAACAATAATCGCGCGATTATTGTTAAAAAAAACCGTCGTGTCCGTTCGTCACTGCGGCACAGTTGCGACGGCCGCGACTGTCTACATGCCGAGCCCATGCTACAACCGAGACGCGTAGGTATAGCTCGCGTTTCGTCCGTTTGTATGAAGTTGGAATACTGTATGATATTATTACCGTGTCAAAGACCTCTCCAAAGCATCGCCACAACAGCCGAGCAGATGTTTTTTCGCCACAGATTTCCTCACTGTCTACCAGTTTATTGATCTTCGACCGCTACGTTCGCGGGGCCTGCTTAATCATCCCTTCGTTCTGCGAGCAATTTGTCCCGGTAATTAATATCGAATTCAGAAACTGTCCGAAATCACCTAAATTACCAGAAAAGAAGCGAAAGCTCTGTTCAATACTGAACTTATTTATATTTTTGTCAGAACAATATCAGTCGATAACAACGTCACTTATTGTTTGCATTTATTTTTGTCACACACTGACACTGTTTCTCAAACAAAGTATGTACCGTCACTTTCCTGCTCGTCAGCTCGTCACTTCAGATAGGCTGCACCTCAACGCCTAATTATTTTGTCAAGGTTTGTATAAATAAAATTTTAAGAAATTTTATAAATCTGACAGCTGTCACGCGCACCATCCTAAAGCAATTGTAGTGTTAGTACGACTGCTGATGTAACGCAACGCGCGACAAACGCCTCTACCAACAAATTGTATACAGCTCTATAGAGAGTTAATCACCTGCTCCCCTAGCCAAGTTACAAACGTTTCGCTTGCGTCGAACGTTTCGAGTTGACCTTGCCGCCAATTCTTTTGTTCTGACCACGTGACTGAGCGTTGAGTTGACGTCGTTCCCGTACATTTGAAGCTTTTTGCAAGCGTTAACTATTGCAGATTTGCAACTTGGCTAGGGGTACTGGTGTCCATTTGGTTATGCAAACAATTTGGTGGTGCAACCAACTCGGACGTGTGGCGACTCTGTTATTTGTATGGTGTTTAGTTTGTTAGCTCAAAAATATAGCCTATGTGACCTTTCAAATGACATAATTATACCATAACTTAATACAACACTAGGTACAAAACGCCTATTTTCTTTTAACTTTGTGGACTTTTTTACAATGTCACTTAAATACCAATGTAACTTCAGCCTCGTGTCTTAGTCGGATTCCCCAAAATCTATCTCGAAATGTTCCATTAAAAGCCTGACTGGCCACTCGATAAGAATTATAGCCCACTTACATTTCAAGCGAAAAGTTATTTCACGATTATTATTTAAGATTTTGTGCCTCTATTTCACCGGCTCAGGTTTTAATATTCTTGAAATATATTTCTAACGGTTGAATAAATATCATAATTGGATTTGATTTAAGCGTTAAATTAATTTTATATTTAGATTAAATACATCAAAGACAGATATTTCAGGAAAACTGTGATTTGATTTAAAGATTAATTTAAATCTTAAAGGGTTTAAGACATTTGACAACAGAGGTAGCTCACTGGTAATGGCGCTGACTTACATAGAAGTTTTATGTTGTAAGTTCAAAATCAGCCAGGTCAGGCGTATTACTTTATGTAATTTATTTCATCACCAAGCTCTCAAAACGGTGAAGGAAAACTTTGTGAGGAAATCGACAATGTCTTAGAATAAAAAAATTGAAGTCATGTGACATCCACCGATCCACTCTAGGCCTGCGTGGTAGATTACAGCCCATGCCCTTTCCTAGATAGAAAAATGGCGTGCGTCCCAGCAGTAGGAAGATTATAAAGCTAGTTATGAAGATATTTATTTTTCAAAAATAATACAATTGACATATTACGAGAAGTACGAGTTATTTTTAAATATGAAATACGTTGACATAAAAAATGTAACTTCTGAAATAAGTTCGTAGTAGAGTAGATACATAAAACTTTTTCAATGTCGTGTGGGTAACAAGAGAAAGTACACATTTGTTGTGTCACTGTGCACATGGGCCTCAAAAAATGCTACAATAAAAAAAACGCTAGAAGCGGCCACAAAAAAGCTAGAAGACGCCGCAAAAAACAGCTGAAGGGCACGACAGCTTATGGCCGGAGAAACTTGAAGCAGCTTCAACCGTTTCCCGCCTTCACCCGCCATATTGACATCAAAACGTCGATAAAAATGTGTTCTGTAATGTTTTATTATTTAAACATTACTTCAAGTGTGTAGTTTTTTCTACATGAGGTACTTTTTAGGTACATTTATTTGGTGTAATTATATTTTATGAGTAATGGTTAAATAATAAAATATTACAGAACACCCGCAATTTTGATGTCAATATGGCGGGTGTACCTTAATATTGAAATAATTTAATTCTGAAGGAGGTACAAATATTTTAGAGCTAGGTACTGAATTAGTGAATTAGGCATTTTAGGTACATTTTAACGATAACTTTATTTTCTCATCAGAATTAACAATAATTCACTTGAACACACTGAGAAACTATACAATACAATGTCATGTTGTTATGAACGTACAGGAACAGGTTAAAAATAATTTTATACAAAAAACAAATAATGTAAGTAGACGATCACAAAAGTGTCTGCTATCAACCGAGTGAGCACTGATATAAAGAATTACTAAAATTTATTTCGCTTACGTATACCCGCCATAATGACTCTCACCTAAAAGTACCATGACATTTTTAGTGAAATAATAAAATTACTAAGCACTTTAGAGGTAAAGAAGGAAAGGTCACGGTATCAATATACAAAGGAGTTAATTTAATATACAGTAACTAAAAACATACAATATCTGAGAGAGAAAAAAACGCAAATTGAAGGAAAAATAATGAACACAGTGTATCATACTGAGCGTTGAGGCTTGGCTCATAAATAAGCAAATTACGCGTTGGGTTGCAATTTAATTAATTTGTACTCTATAACAGTGTAATTATATCATGTTGCTTTTATTTTTGTTTTCTTTCAAGAACTTTCATACTATGCTTGAAAACTGAAATTCTGTTTTTTTTTTTCTTCTCTTTCTGATGTAAGTTGTCCACTTATTTACAGTCAACATCTGTTATGTTCTGATGCATTTCATGTAAATGCATTGGTTAAACACCATTGCATTTACAAGATGCAGCAGGACTTCAGTAATTTATATGGATTGACTGCTGTTCTGACCATCTACGATCCAGTCACTGAGTAACTGGGTAACACGCTACTCCACGGCGAGACTATTTGACAGATTACCTATCTTCCGAAGACGATGTAATTATACGGATATTACTCCAAATTAATAAAACCTATTAACTAATATATAATGGGACCAACGGCTTAACCTAGAGTCCAAGCCACGGAGAGAGATTCCTGTATGTAAAGTAGAGATAAAACGGCTGGCCAGGTCACATGAATGCTCCCAGATAGATGAGCGAAGATCGTCATTCACTCGACGTCTGAGAAAAGACGACATTATTGGGATCAAATGTGACGAAAGTGATGTGAAAATTTGACGGTTAAACTTGGCTAGAGATTGCTCAACACTGAGAAGTTTAAAAAGATATAAAAAGCCTTTGTCCAGCAGTGAGAAGGAAGGTGGGGAGGGTGGGTGTTTAGGCAAGATGTTATAGTCTGGTGGGCGAGTGCCTAATAGTTGTTGTAGGGCTGTCGTATATATTCAAATCGCGCGGAGAATTTTGATTGCGCGATGCAGGATTTCGTATTTTCTCTTCGTAGTTCTTATATGGCGACATAGATGTCGCTACAATGTCTTTGCATTTAGGCAGTAAGTTAATTACAAACAAGGCCTTTAAAACATCATAACTCTCAATTATTTTGCCACACAGTTGAGTACAACTAAATGGGTTAAACAAAATGATTTAAACGCTAATAATTCTCAAGTAATTTACGATGCACAATTTTATTAGAATTCACACTAATGTTTCCAATCTGCAACATTTCTGTGGATAGTGGTTGTATCAACACAGTGTCATAGTTGCGCTCGTTATGTCTATCAAACTGCGTGATAAGTGTTCTCAGTTTGCAAATGATAAACAGTGTTGTATGCTGCAGCGATAATGGCACTATTAATGGGTATTATAGCCATGGATCATGGGAGTTATAAATAGTTGTGATATTCCCATATAATTATGTGGGATATCGAATTTTTTTTTTAATAGATATAATTTTGTGTAAATAGGCTCTCGTTTGACCACAATCTCACCTGATGGTAAGCGATGATGTAGGCGACGATGGAGCACGCTTGACATTTTTCTTACTTTAAGGATGAAAATCGGGCAAATGTATTTTTTAAATGTGGCATTAAATATTTTGCAGTAGATGTTCCATTATATGAAATTTTAAAAACGTCAGCTAGCCTTATATAGTGTATAAGTATATAAAAAAAATCTTTTATAAAGATTTTTTTTTATTGTTGATAGGTTTGCACTTGACCGCTATCTCACCTGATGGAAAGTGACGATGCTGTCGACGATGGTTTTTTCTGAAATATTAGTTTTTACTCTATTATTTGAGGATGCACAGAAAAAAGTCCGAAAAACCAACCCTTATTATCGTTTTCTCCAAAAACAAGCACTCTATTGTTAGAATACAGCAAAACACCACTGATTCTGACATCTGACACTTAATTAACAATCTTACCAAAAGAAAAGTTGAATAAACCGGTCATGTGCAAGTTGGACTCGCTTACGAAGGGTTCCGTACCATTATCTGTACAACATTACACACCTTACACTATTTTTTTTTTCAATTTTTGTGTAATATCTTTATTTGTTACTTAATTATAAAATATCGACTCATATGTCCTTGTCTTGTAATTTAAAAAACACGTTTGTTGTATGGCATATTATTGTGTCACAATCAAATATTAATTTAATTCTGTTTATAAGTATTTGTTGTTTATAACAATAAATACAATTATCAGAATAAACGCAACAGACTAACGCAAAAGAAGAAACGGTGACAGAAGTCAATCATCTGGAAAAAAAAATTGCCGGTCAACTATCCAGGTATCAGGATATTTGAGATAAAGCTTGTTGACAGACAGACGAACAGTGGAGTCTTAGTAATAGGGACCCGTTTTTGCCTTTCGGGTAAGGAACCCTAAAAAAATCTAAACAAGTCGGCTTGATTTCACGCGTCAGTCATCAAAGAATTTTGCTCTCTAATACTGCAGTCATAAACTTTGAGGTCTCTGTAAATAAGGTTTTTATTAGATTTGATCATGCATGCTATACGACGTGAATTTTGATGAAGCCGTTCAGTAACAGGTCCCTTTGGGGTAAAATATTCATTATACCATGACTCCTGGAGTAGGTTTTGAAAGGAGCTATGATTTAACTCTTTTCTGTGTTTTTAAACCTTTGTGCTTTTGATGCTTCGATCAATATTAGTACTAGATTCCCGATAAGCGCTTCAAAAACGGCCAGAAAAATAAGAGCACAAATACTGTTGTGCTCTTATTTCAAATTAGTACGGTCTAATCACAGCCAACGTTAAGACGTCAAAATGCCGCAGTGCGCGTTCAAAAATTGTGTAAATAATCACCGTAACACCAAGATTTTGGAAGGAATATTTTTTTTTCGGTAAGTTTATCAATATGTCTTTATCATAACATGAAAACTGAATTAAATAGTAAATATAAGTCTTAGCAAATATTATGATTGTTTGACCAACGTTTGCTACAACGCGCCAACTATTGTAACAAACATCGACTATTCACAGACACTTTGTAATTCTGACCTTAAATCATGCGTGTAAGGTTGAATTTCTTTTGCTGTATGTTGGCCAGCGAGCTTCGGTCGTAAAATTTTTTTGTTTTGTGTTGTGAACATAACTTTAAATTATTGTATTTAAGGTTGAATTTACATTAATGCATATTTTTTTTAACTAGGATTAGGTAAATACGATTGGTGCCAGTTTTGAAGTGAACTTTTGCATGGGATTGTGTATCTAGTACTATTATTGATCGAAGTTTTGATGCATTGCATGATAGAAATTTTTAAAATTGCATATTTTTTAATAATTTTTCACTGCACATTTTTTTTTTATTTTGATTCAAATTTCTATTTAAATCAATTAATTCAATAATTTTAATGAAATATGTCAAAAAAAATAAATATAATGAATTCCACTGAAACTCCAAGCGAACGCGCCGGTCCGCTTAGATAAAAAATATTGAGTGTTTTATTTATTCGACCAAGAAAGTAAACAAGAAGTTCTCATTAAAGAAAATTCTTCATCAGAAAATAAGTAAACTTTCCCGTTATTCCCTATACGTATGAATATCGTCGAGGTAAACCAAATGTCAAAAATAAAACAAACCAATGTATAAATTAGAATATTCCTTTTGGCGCATTGCTTTGTGTTATTTACTTTATCACCATCGCTCTCAAAACGGTGATGGACAACATTGTGAGTAAACCTAGAACCAAAAATTCGAAGACGTGCGACACCAACCAACCCGCACTGGGCCCGCGTGGTGGATTACGGGCTGAGTTCAACAGTGGGCACATTAAAAGGTTGATTATATTATTATAAATTAACACATACAAAATATAAAAAATATACATATATTATAATAGCTACACAAATACTACTTTCAACAATCCACTAACCGTAGCCTGAAAACAATCTTCATGCTAAACAGCGAAACCAATAAAAGTTTTAATCAAACAGACTGTTTGACTTCACCGAAGATTAATTTACCAAAAAACAAAAGTTTAATCGCCTTATAAAAACCTTTCCAAGGGCCCTTCGCCTATCATCCTACATTAACCCAATTCTGGCTTAATTTAATTTTGCATGATACGCAGCCAACTTGCACTTAATAAGAATATTAATTTCTGATCAGCAAGGGTTTATGGGCTCAATTTCAAGGGTTATTAGGTTCAAGTCCAATTAATACGTTTTGGTCGAAATGAAAGGATACTCAGTGATTTGCGAGGAGAATTTTGACAGTTAATTTTCTGCTATTGCGATTGTATTAAGTTGATCATGTTATGTGGCGTTTAATGCATTGCCACCGTAGACAAGGGCTTGCAGACGACGAGCTATAGGTAGTTCGTCATCGAGCCGTCTAGACCGAGCCAAAGACGTTGATGGCGCATAATGGCACGTATGCCTGATATTTTAGCAAAACTGTAGCGGCCTAGCAGGATCGATGCCTGCTAAGACTACAAAGGATATGTGGAAAGGAAATCCGTAGTCGTGAGTGGTGCAATTCTCTCATTTTAGGTGGAGTGAAACGGTAAACGGTAGTAAAAGCTTGACATTCAAGATTTTACTGACTAAAACTCGCGTGTTCGTGTAATGGCTCTTTGTATTCTCGGGCAGCGGTAATTCTTTTGAACTATCCTGCAGTCCAGGCAGGCATGAGGGCGATCGGCGGCAACGGTCTCTCGTGCCAGGCCATGGTCCGAAATGAGGGGGAGTGGCAGGCGGTCGCCATCTTCTGCGAAGCAGTAATGCTAGCAAAGGAGGCTGCCAGATGCGCACGCCTGAGTGAACGGCCCTCACGCCCCAGCCACCAGGATCCCTATCCCAATTTCCGACCACGGTAGGCGTCGGTTTACAATTGAAGGTCATGGTTTAGTATCTATTAATATTTAGCTACAAAATGTGATACAAATCCGTCTGCCAAAGCTGGCAATTATGCAAATAACTACGTCCATTCGAGTGGTAATTGAAAGGCCCGAAACTTGTAATTTAGAGTGTAGTTAGTTACATTGCGATGCCTTTTGCCTGCTGTCAACCCCGTGTCTAACCTTGCTGACTAGGTAATTAACTTTTTAACCCTTCAGATACCGTCAATTAGAGACACAATAGTAAGACAATAGATGCGCGGCCACCGGTGGTCGCTTGGGGATTCATGAATTAATCTTATTGAACTGA
Organism: Mythimna lalbum; assembly: GCA_949319445.1. Lineage (NCBI taxonomy): Eukaryota > Metazoa > Arthropoda > Insecta > Lepidoptera > Noctuidae > Mythimna > Mythimna lalbum. The sequence goes on from OX439347.1 coordinate 1,465,872, forward strand.
GCTGTGAAAGATCTCTGTTTGTATAAGTGTTTTTCTTTCACTATCCTATTATTCCGTTTTTCACGCTTTCACTATTAAATTACTAAACTGATTTTAATTAAAAGTCCAGAGTAAACTTTAATCTCAAGAAAGGAGTTACGCTACTTTTTATCTAACTTCAACTTCGCACCGAAAACCGATATTTACTCGAATGAAGTCGTGAGCAAAAGCTAGTACAAAATAAGCTCAATGAAAAATACAACTAAATTGAGAACCTCCTCTGCGCATTGTTAGGTTGCACCCGCCTAAGTTTTTTAAAGAGTGGGTAGGTACAGATAGCATCAATTGGATTCTGTTTTTTATTTTGGTGAGTACAATACAAAGGTATCAAATAACTTCTTATACTCTAGATCTAGCGCATGTTAGAGCCTGTGCACTCCACGTTTTTTAACACGCCATTGACGCGCGTTTATTACTAGCGATACGACGCGATACGCAAGCGAATCAGACGCAGCCTGTAGACCTTCAATGGGATAAAAGCGTGCCGTCGATGAATATTTCTAAAACGCGCGTCACTCTTGAACATTTGTGCATAAAGTATTAAATAAATAAATAAACGGCACGTTTATAAAACGTGTCACACTTGCACAGGCATTTAGACTTTTACTGACTAAACCCAGTGTTCTTTCAGTTTCCTTTTGCGCTTCAGGGCCACAATGACTCTCTCTCTGATTTAAACAATCCCGCTGATTGCACCAAAAGCACTTTGTAATTTAGCCGCATATAAATAGTAGTTCTTTCGCGTATCTGTTTTTTGACATCTTGCAAATGCAACGTTTTCAATCTTCTGTCTCATTCCTTTGAACTACCACAAGAGAGACAGAGAGTAGTCGGTTGAAACCCCAAAATTGGTTACACCTCACATGCCACTTAAAAAGGGGGATTGAAAAACCAGTTGACGACGCAGACATTTCAAATTAATCTTCATTCCATTATATTCACATAAATGGAATTCGGAAAGTGTTGCTCTTCGCTTAGATGACTGAATTCCTGCATGAAGTCTGATTTAATGTCCCTTTTATCCAATTTCCCATAATAATAAATAACAGCATTTACATCTGAAATTAAATTCCATTTTGGTAATAGTGATGGGCATGAAATGAGATAACTTCTCCCTCGTTATTAAGTACCTACATTCAGAATTTTACCAGACGTTATTAAGTACCTACATTCAGAATTTTACCAGACGTTATTAAGTACCTACATTCAGAATTTTACCAGACGTTATTAGGTACCTACATTCAGAATTTTACCAGAATACACGTGTAAAGAATTTGTCATAACACGTTACTTCCCAAACTTTATTGTGACGAAATAATCTCTTTATGGTAAGAAAAAACTCGTACTTGAGTCGGCCTCGCGAACTAAAGGGTCCGTACAAAACTTACCTATGCAAATAGTTCAATTCTCGAATCGAGTCTGAAAAATCTTTCCAAACCGCAAAAAAAAAATTGTGACATCATTTTATAGTTTCCAGTTTTTTTTTTCCTATAGGTACTTTTGCTACGTGACCTTGATTTAAGCAAAATTGCAGGGTTATAAGACAACTGCAAGTATCTCATATGTTTCAATTTCCTATAAAATATGCGCCAAAAAAGAGTTTAAACGGCTATATAATAAAATTGACTTGATTTAGTTTTTTTTTTTCACTGCTCCAAAAAGAAGCAGATGTGAGCATTAGAAATTAATTTCAGTTTAATGCCTTCATGTGTTCCTGAAAAAAGAAGTTTTGCGAGTCAAACTGACTAACGTACGGATACACATACAAAAATGTGGTCCTATTAGAGATGAGTTTCTACCCGGTAAATACCGGGTAAATACCCAAAATACCCAAATGCAGAGTTTTTACCCGGGTAAATACCCAAATGGTGGGTATTTACTTTTTGGACATTGTTTTGTTTTTTATAAATTTTTAGCAATAAAAAAATGTTCATAAAATATGTTTTATGCATGAAATGTACATGGTGTCGGCTAAGAATAGTTTTCTACTCTACAAATCATGGATAAATTGCACGTCCGTATTTTATTAATATTTTACGTCTGTATTTTATTTGAAAAACTTACACAGACATACAAAATTAAGAAACAACGTCTAGAACACTTAAAATAAAATAAAAAATAAATAAAGAATAAAAAAATAAAAATAAACATTGTATAAGTTATTTATTGTTACAAACTTGAAAATCAGTTGAAATTTTACATTTATGCAAAAGTTTCAGTTAAACTTCATTTAACAAAAATAATAATCAGGCGTTAAAACGTAAAAATATACGAAAGGAGCCGAATTTATAACATGGAGGTATTCAAAACATGTAAACGATCTAAAATTTAACTAAATTTTATTTAATAAATCATCCCAAAAAGTGTTAAAGGTTTATACCCATGGTTTTGGGTATTTACCGGGTAAAAACCCTGTTTATACCCAAATTGGATATTTACCCGGTAAATACCCGATGGGTTTTTACCCACCGCCCATCTCTAGGTTCTATATGAGTTCCATTGTTGCCGATAGAGTTATTGAACCCTGAAAAAATAAAACTTTGTATAATAAAATCAGAAATAAGAGTTTCACAAATAGAATCTAAAAATAATAGTATTTCACAAATAGTAGGGACATATTTATAGCACTGCAATCTAGGATCAGCCTTTTTTTATGTTCCCACTGCTAGGACTCAGGCCTACATTCTAGGAGAGGGATTGGGCCGTAATCCACCACGCGGGCCCAGTGCGGATCAATCTGGGAGTGATACAAATGAAATGACAGACCCTTCTCTTTTACATTCGTGTCACTGAAACCTTGGGAGCTATTATCACAAATTGAACGTTGGACGTTGAGATCGGAAATTGAGTTCAGACGAAAACAGAGCTGGTATTTTTATTGTCTAAAAATCAAGGTCACTGTTATACAAAAAATGCTATAGTTATCATACTTTGAGTATACATAGAATATTACGCAATGTTATATCGCCTTCATGTTATACAGGGTTATTTGAAATGCGCTAACAATCTTGCAGGACTTTGTTACTAACACAATAAACAACTACTTTTGTTCTATGACTTTTTACAAAACTTAATTTACCAAAAAAAAACCTTCAAGATTTATTTATTTAATGCTTTATGCATACAAAAGTACAGAGGCGGACTTAATGTCCTAGGCATTTTTTTTTTTAAGATTTCGTTCTATGTAACATAATTCAACTGTGTATTTTTTTTTTACGTCCCGCCCAATCTCTGCTATTGTACATTTTTTTGCTTCACGTAGATTTTGTAATAGTTTAAAACGTTCAATTTAAATAGATATATTTATTTTTGTATAAAAATCAGATATGATACATTTTTAAAAGTCGTTGAACATAAATTGTTATTTATGATGTTAGTAACATAGTCCTAAGAGGTTGCCGGTGTTTTACTTATAACTCTGTATATATGAAGCATGAAGCAGGCCGTTTACTTTGTGTATTTCATTATATCAAGAGGAAACTGATTTCTCCGAGAACCAGAATAAAAAAATCGAGGACATATGACTTTAGGCCCATTCTATCAATATGTATAGGTAATCTATGTAAACATTTATTATTTAATTATTTATTAGGTTTACTTAATAGGAAATTAAGCAATAAAGAGAATTGTTTTTATTATTTTTATTATTCATACGAAACTATCTTTTGAAATAAAGACCCAGAATCGATAACTGCTTTCTAGTTGACCTTCAGAAGTGCCTTTAAAAACCTTTGCTTGAAACGATTTATTTCAGGTGGACATTGCTTGAATTTTGTCTTTCAAGAACAGTCTAAACTTCTTACTAACACTAAGATTTGGCTAATGGTACACACACTGTATTTAAAACAATTTTTTTTTCTACATTGTGCTCACATAATAGAAGCAACAAGAAATATGTAACCAAACACTATATGTAACACATATGATTTAAAAGAGTGTCCATGGAGTTTCTTGCACGTTCTTCTCCATAGAGATCTACTCTTTGGAACGTGCAATTTAGCTTCACTTGTTTGTTTGACTGACCGACATTTTGACAATTCAAAAGTGCCTGTAATTGGTCTATTTGAAATAAACGTTTTTGATTGGAAAAAAAATATCCTTAGAATTAAGGGGCCTTTTGGCAATAGTATAAAATGGGCAACTAATCACACAATATTATAACTTACGATACACTATATCTCTCACTGATCTAGCGACTAAATTAATCTATTGTTAGCAAATATTATCCAAGGCTTAGGCTTAAGCCTTTGAGAGGCTTTGAGGCTGGCAGGCACACTCCTGTGCTATTGACTTGGAGCTAATTCTGATACAGAAGGCTGTGGTTATGTTTTGTAGAGGTTTAGAGCCTCTTGTTTGGTTAATTAGTAAATTTAAACTAAAATAGCAACAGGATATGCAATTTTATTATTTACTGCTTGAATTAATTTTGAGCTTTCATAAACTAATATGAAAGGATTTTTAAAACATCTTCATCAACATCAAAATTATAAAGCTTTAAAAGCTGTTAATAAGCTAGAAAAGTCTATCGTGGATGTCAAGTTCTTGAAAGACACCATGGCGGCGCGACCGCAGACCGCAACCTACAAAATTTAAACCTATAGTTCTATAAAAAGTTTGCCTTTTGCTTGTGCAACCTATCTGGTAGCGCAAAACATTACGGGGTCCAACAAGCCTCTTACCGCCGTAATGATAGTTTTCAATCGAGGTCTTATACACCCCGTATAATAAAATAGAAATAACACAAAAAAGAGTGCCACTGTCAACGAGTTATAGGTTCGTAAACTTTCTATAGCGCTCAGTTTTTTACTTGGAACCCAATACTTAGTTTAAAAGATCAAAGTTTTTGATATATAAAACTGGATCGGAGAAATAGACAGTCGTATCTATACAAAGGGATGACTTTGAAATCTTTATAGATTTGTAAAACAAAAGGCTTATCCAATGTCCCACTTTATATTGTTTAGGCAAAGATTTGCTTCGTCGGCTTTCTACTACATACATTTTTGAAAAACTTTTGAACAATACATTTTCCTAATAAAATTTAATATAGTATAAAATGTCATAATAGCTCTCTACGGTCAAGGTCAAGAAAAGACAAAATGGACTCAAGTGAGTCCAAGTTCGAATGAAAATTCGGAGCATTTTATAGATATAATAAAATTGGGTGACGTAAAGTGTTAAGACTGAGTGCTTCCTCCCTTTTTCTTTATTATTGATCTAAAACGAAATCCGGTTACAGACGTAATCGTTTTACTTGGCTAATATATCTTATGGTAGGTTTTTGTATTTGGCCCTCGAAAGTTGAAAAACGGTATCTCAAAATTGTATTATTTTGTTTGTGTTTGTAATTGTATTGGTTTTTGCATCAAAACTGATAAAAATATCTAATGATTAGAAATATCGATAGTCAATATACCTAAGTTCAAAATGTCAACATTTAATACACCTAAGTTCAAAATATCTACGCGTTAAAATTTAGACATATTTTTTTATTTTTTTTGAGAAATAGCGTATTTTATTAATAGGTCATAGTTCTAACCTAACCTATTTCACTCAGTTCAAAATGACGGATCATACCTAAAATCTCCTGTAAAAATATTTAGTCGCAGGCAGATTGATTGATTGCAGATTATGATTCATCTCTTTGAACTGGGTGAAATTTATTAATTGAATTACAAAACGAATGTCAAATCTTTATGGCAATCAACATGTACATATTTCAGGCAGTAAACATTTAAAAAAATCCAAATGATTATATTGGGAACAGAAAAGTTCCACGCGGCGATGCCGCAGGCAGAAGCTATTTGTAAATATATTTCATTATGAAGACGGAAATCATTCTGCTACAAATTCCTGATTTTTTTTTAAATTCACTTTGATTGTTTTTTGGCCCCCGAGGGCAGTATACGAGTCTAGGTATTTATATTTTTTTATTATGAACTAACATCTGCCGGCGGTTTCACTTGTACGAGTATCTTTATATCACTCAGTAACAAATCAGCATTTATTAGTTAAAGAATTTTTTTAATCGGTTTTTTACGATATTTAGAAGTAACCACGGGGAATTCACTCCCTCACCTCCCAGCTATAAATGTGTTTCTAAATACTTTTATACATACATATAAAGACACGCACACTGTCTGCGCTTTTGGTTCGAAGTGATGAAACGGGCTGGGCAGAATTAAATTATGACATTCCGGTGCACACCTTCCCGAAATATAAACGACAGAAAACCAAAAGGCTAGCAATTTGGTATCGATGCTCAAATCTTTGGTGTTTGTCTCAACGAGTACATCATCACCGAAGATCTTATTGAGATGATCCCTTCTACCTTTTTTTGTTCAATCATATTTTTTCAATTATATATTTTTATTCAATCAATCACATACACCGCATAATCTACGTGTCTCAAGACAATGGGCACACAATACCCTGGTCAATTTGTGAAAGTATGTCACGTACGAACAATTCGAAAGAAATCCTATCTTAGGATTGTAGGACAATGTTTTCCTTGCGACCTTATTTGCCTTTTACTATACCCAAGGGTAAAAAAAGGTTTCTTATCAAAACAATTTGTTGGATTCGAGGAAGTGTTGAATCTAAACCTTTTCAACGAAAACTTTGTCACTCATAACAAGGTTTTTTAGTGGAGTAAATGAATATAAAGCTAATTTACCTTTTGTTATAACAAGCTTTCAATGAAAATATTTTTTTAGCAAGCTTTTATAACGCGGTATACTTATATAATAAATAATACTGGTCAAGACGAATCATACGAGCCCAAACTCGATGGGGTTGTGTCGTTTACTAACAAGTTTCTATAGCCACCTTCCAGTTCCATCATCAGATCAGCTCCGTATCATAATAATTTAACATTATCATCTGATTTACACATGCATGCAAAATTTCAGCTCAATCGATTACCGAGAAGTCGGTCTTTAATTTACAAGATTTGGTTACAGAAAAACATCAGGACAGGTGAAACAAAATAAAACCTTGTAAAAAGAGGCTTTTGGCTATTTTTAGATTGCTTTCAGGATATAATTTAAGCCGTCTCCGTCAGAACTTTTATTCTGACAAAAACGTATTGTCAAAACTCAAGATCTAAACAATCAACCAGCATAATTATTTCATTTTGAGATAATCATCCGTTTGGTTTGAATCACATTTACCTTTGGTTATTCCAGGAGATTTCCTCAGAAGGATTATAAATTATTAAGTACAATCTTCCGGAAGGTATGTTCCTTTGGAGCCCTTTCGTAGCTTGTGGTAAGACTAAAACGCGCTTGGTGGTTAGTTTAGAAACGTGGTCTCATTTATGGTCCTTTTTGCGTCTACAGAAGATCAGGCAACAGTAACCATATTTGATGGTTCTAGTGTAAGTGAATATTCTACGTGTGCGTGATTTAAGAATAGCTTCTATATTTTTTTCTTTGAATAATGACTAAGGTGTTGATAAGATAAAACATAAAACTACTAAAAGTTACCTAACAAACAAAACAGGCCCAAATATCAACTAAATAATAATGAACTTTACAGTAAAGTGAATCGTCTGAATAATATCTTGAGCCGCTGTGATTACTAATTGGATAGTATTCTGTTTTGTTTGACTGTCATCTTTAGTTGTAATCTAATTGGTGGTTTAATGAACCACCAATAGTCAACTTTAGTGTTATTTTCTTTTTAATGTTTATTTATTTAAAACTTTATATGTTAGTGAAACATTGTAGAAAAGCGGACTTAATTATCCCATTACAGCTTCTAGTGTTTAAATTTTTATTGGAAGTATCTATGGGATCGAATCTGAAGGCAACTGAAGAATTCAGGTGGATTTTAGTCAGTTGCAGTCTGAAACGCCCTTACATTCGAGCCTTTTTTTAAGGTGGGAAATTATCCAATGACATCTCCACTCTAGAGCAGTGCGGGAAGGAGTATCAGACTTTTACTGAATAAAAGTCCTATGCTCTGACTTCCTCTGACTGACTTCTTTGTTCTGTAAATTCCAGGACCACGGGTTATCCTTTCAAAAGTAAATCTCAGAGTGAATACAAGTCCCCGGGCGACCTTGAAGCAGAAAAAGGCATATAACCTTTCGAATACAATACACAATGAAATTAATTGAATTAGAGAAACATTAGAAAGAGATAGCGAACGCCGGCGTTTGCCTGGGGTTTAATAAATTAACTGACTCTTTAGATACCGTCAATTAGAGACTCAATAGTAATACAATAGATGCGCGAACGGCCGGCCGGCAAATAAATTTCATTCCCTTGTAAAAAAAAAAAATTCTAATCAGTCACCAGTTGGCAGCTGCTGGGCTGTCTGTCCTGGACATCAGTAACTAGTCACCACACAATTTACGAGTTTACATGATCTGGATCTAATAAATAAATCACAATCGAAAAGTTTACTAAACCCAGTCAAACATAAATAAATCCAATTTATTTATGACTTAACATTAACCGTTTAATCTGCACACATTTCAAAATACCCTCATTTACGTTTTCGCGATCCCCTACCCTGCTAGCTTTAATTTTAATTGAGCAAGGTCGCTCAAGGTCAACTCTCGAACGCTCGCTTTGCCAGTCACATTAAAAGCTGCAGATATAAATATAGGCAAAGCGTATACGACGCTCTTTAAAAATAAAAATCTTTTAGAGTTCGTGGGTTATCAACGGGACTTAAAACGGTTCCGTAAGCAACTAAGATGAAGTAACAAAAATAAAGTTATAAGTAAGAGTATGCTCTATGCAACCACTGTCAATCGAAGACCCTATATTCAGACACATATTTGGCAGATTGTGTTAGGTATATTAAGTCTGCTCTTGTACAGTGTTTCTTACTAGTATACAAAGTTTAAAAAAATATATAAAGCACACATAAACAGAGGTGAGTTTCAGCCAGTAAAAGTTTAACAGTCCCCCTCGCTCCGCTCAAAACAAAAGAAGTTATGATTTACCAGCAAAAAAAAACATTTTTATAAAAATAAATAACTGACTTCACTAAAAAATTTAATTGAATTTGAGGAGTTCCCTCGATTTCGCCAAGATTGCATCATTAGATTCCAACTTGGTGGCCATTTGAGAACTGTACCCTTTTCAACAAAAAAAATAAATAAAAAATTAAATCGGTTAGCAAGCGACGAAGTTATGCGCGAACAAACATAAAAAAATGCAAACATCCGAATTGACAACCTCCTCCGACGGCAACATATTTACATTTTAAAAGCCTACCTAGCGAGAGGAAGTGTCATAATTATACTGGTTAAAAGCGACCGTATTCTTTCAGTGTTGCTTTTTGCCCTTCCAGAGCTGCTGTAGTTATTTCAAAGAATCCCGCAGCTTCAGCAGGTTATGGCCCTTCAATCATGCTGACATCTCCATGAAGCCCGAATGGAAACACTAACCATTGACTCGGCCTTGGTCCTAAACTGACGGTGGACTATTAGACCATTAATCGCCACCTGAGTAAAAATCTGACAAACTCCTTCGCTATTTTTTTATTTGAGAAATTACCCAATGACTTCTCTCGCTTTAGTGTGGAATGGAATACGGGTTAGACTTTTAATGACTATAAAAACTTTTGCGTTATAGAACTACAGATTTTTTTAAAGAAATTTCCCGTAGTTGGCCCTGCCAAGCCTGTACAGTTTCACTGATATCTCTTAGAGGAACGCGAGGTTCACTACGAGCCGTCGACTACTCGGGCTCAGTCTTTGCTGGATGGGCAAACACCGAAGTACCACCTAGTACAGAAGGTTTCCATTCTTGCTCTTTTGCGGCTATCTCCTTCACAAACAATACTGCTTCGCAGAAGGAGGCAACGGCATCAAATTCCCTCTTCGTACAGACCTTGGGCCTGAACCAGGTGCGAGATTTTTTTTTTGTATCTGTGATGGGTTTTAAACCACCAAAAAAGTTTGAAGCCGTAACTATTAAAGAAGGTGGACCACGTGTATAAAATTTTTATCAGTTCGGAACCCAATGTACGCATATCGTATTCACACTAACTTTTATGGCGCATTTTATACTCCAGTTTAAAAGCCGACGGTTTAATAACATGGACATTTGAAAGGCGAATACTTAAATCTTTTTGTGTCATTTTATTATGAGTAGATAGTAGATAGTTGGTCCGAGGTTTGCCACAAGATTAAAAAAGTTTTTGGCCAAAGGCGTGTATTTTACGGGACTGGTTATAATCTCGCTTTGTAGAGTTTTTGTGTTTAACCAGATGTTTGTGGTTTTAATTACAGGTGAAACGTAATGCGCAAAGTTAAATAGCTACGTTTTTTTTTATGCATAGTTAAATAGCTTTCATCGTCAATACAGGTTACAAGGGTACCTATATCTGTGTTCCAAAATGTTTTATAAAAAAGTCATTACGTACTCTCATCATGAGAGCAAGAGACAATATTTTTGGGGTATTAAGGACATGAAACTGTTTTTAGTCAACATCCATTTTATTTGTAATTTAGATGAACACTGGACAGATTATCGAAAGTCTTTTATTTATAAAACTGTAAGAAAGTAACTAAATATTTTAAAAGAAAAGAAAGAAAGAAAGAAAACTATTTTATTTGGCATACACACTCGTAGATACACACAATGTAGTAACAACATGTAGACACTAATATTTTATAAAAGAAAGAGACAACTAACATTTTGTGCTTGCAATTCTCGCGGTGCGAAGCACACGTTCATCAGCACATGAAATGCATCCGTTCTATGTCATTTCATAATTACCAGTTTTACCGAAGAAAGTTATCAGGATTATCTATTTGTTTTACTTTACTGTCCCCACACACGGGCTTGAAACAAACGCCGCTTCATGCTTCATTTTGAGGTGGCCTTTTTTGTGGCTCTTACGGCCCGTTCACGACTTCGGTCTTAGCGGCGCGCGGCGCGGCAGGCGGCGCGGCGGCGGCAAGAGGTGCGTTTTACACGCCACGTACCCTCAGTAGCGGTGAGCGGCAGCGGCCGAGGTGGACGTATTTAGGTAGTCGGGACGTGCTCAAAATTATGGTGTTATCAAAATTATCCCTTCTGTGTACAGACAATATAATTATGGTAGCTGATACTACGTTATTATGTTATCAATTTAAATTAAACTTACCATCATATTCCGGAAAACATTGTTTTATTTCTTCCCACCGCCTTTTTATAACGTTTTTATATTTATGTTGGGGATGTTTTGACATCTCCGTCACACCTACACCGCTATCCGCGCCGCCAAACGCGCCGCTCTGTTTCGTGGCGTCGTGTTCATTCGCTTGTACTTTTGATCTCGCCGCTCGCCGCACCGCGCGCCGCTGCAGTTATTCGCTCTGACAAAACCGCGCGCATTTTCGCTATGAGCGGCGACTCCTGGCGTGCTTCAAACATTTTCATACATTTGTTTTTAACGCTCGCCGCCCCGCACGCCGCTGCCGCTCGCCGCGCTAAGGTCGTGAATGGGCCGTTATGCAGCGGTGCCGCCACAAAAAAACGCTTGGCGCGGCTTCAAGCTTCACCGGACGTAAGAGGTGTCACGCGCTTCAGCTGTTTTTTGCGGCCGCTTCTAGCTTTGTTTTGTGGCCGCTTCAAGCGTTTTTTTGTGGCGGCGTTTTATTGAGACCCGTGTGCGGGGACAGTTACTCTCACACAAAACGGTTTAAGGCTAAAACGTCAAACATCTTCAGTAAATGTATTATGTCTAGATCTATGAACGCCAATAAAACAAAATGAATATGTAAGGGTCCAATCTGTGGGCTCGCGGACGGCGAGCCATGGGTAGCTCGCTGTCCGATCGTCCGGCAATGGACCGAGTCCAAGACGTCGACGGCGCGCACTGTTCCCGCGCGCCTCAAGGAGTTGTCAGCAGCAGGAGGGGCCCAGCTGGGTCGAAGTCTACTGGGGACAGGGTTGTCTTAAAGGGAGCTCGTGCCCCGGTATGAAGGCTAGAAGGAACGGCGCGGGGTTTTTAGTCAGTAAGAGTCTGACACTGTCTCCCGCTCCACCCAAGAGCGGGTTTCGTCAAAGATGATTTTCCCCGTCGACAAAAAAAAAAAAGGGTCCAATCTGTTGGCACTCTAAATTTCTGCATACCCTATGGGTAAAGGCGTTAGTTTATGTATGTTTTTAATTTATATTATAGTATTTATTTGATACTGGCTTTTCCAGCGGTTTAGCTGCCCACGTACCGACATAAAATATACCTTAGCTTATGTCATACAGGAATAAAGCAGCTTTCTACCAGTGAAAAATGTATTAATCAGACCAGTGCTTCCAGAGATTACCGTTGCGAACAAAAAAATCTTTACCTCTGTAGATTAATTTTTTAATTTTGTCTCAATCCCACACAGAAACTTACAATAACGTGTTTTTAATATTTTATCAATACATATTATAAAACAAAAGACCCCGCTGCGTCTGTTCGTCTGTTCGCGATAAACTCAAAAACTACTGCACCGATTTTCAAGCGGTTTTCACCAGTCGATAGCGTGATTCTTGAGGAAAGTTTTAGAGTATAATTTGTTTAGTGTTTGTGTTTGTTTCTGTGTACTTTTGTTACGGGTTCAACATGCATTAAATGAAACGAGGTCAATTAAATGATCTATGCCCATATATTTTAAACTCGCGGGACTTAAACTAAATGGTACCTAAACTTAAACCCTATCTAGTCTTAACCTAAACCTAATCTAATTTGGACGCCAGGAGAGTTATGTTTTCCGGTGAACTCTGCCAACACCTCAGCCCGCTAGCTCGTATACTCAGGGAGTTGTTTTTATGAATGTCCAACTTAAAAGGGCGTTGCTTGAAGCCCTATCTGGATGATACACAATGCACAATCACTATGACTATTAAGATTATTAATATTTCTCCACTATGTCGGTAGATGATGGCTCACAATGACCTTATGATTTATTAACATACGTCCGTTCAATACCAGAGAAATGTCGCAAGTCTCCCACCGTACCCACACACAATGAATATCTTTTCGAAATAAAAACAGTTAAAATATCAAAATTGAAAATAACAAAAAGAACATATGCGACTCAGAATCGAACTCAAGACTCCTCGTTTATGTTACAACGGCGCAACAGCGTTAACCATTCGACTACGAGGTTACTTATGAGCGACGACGAAAACAAAGACTAAATTCCTCACATAACCTTAATGTCCCAGTGAATATGACACTTTAACGATATTTTTTGAAGATGTCGGAAAAAACAAGCCTAACGGCCCATTCACGACCTTAGCGCGGCGAGCGGCAGTGGCGTGCGGGGCGGCGAGCGTTACGAACAAATGTATGAAAATGTTTGAAGCACGCCACGAGTCGCCGCTCATAGCGAAAATGCGCGCGGTTTTGTCAGAGCGAATAACTGCAGCGGCGCGCGGTGCGGGGAGCGGCGAGATCAAAAGTACAAGTGAATGAGCGCGACGCCACGAAACAGAGCGGCGCGGATAGCGGTGCAGGTGTGACGGACTCGGCGGCGAACTCATATACAAAAAATTTTAGACGATTTTGTGGCGATAATAGATACCGAGGCGCTTATTACTGAAATTTTAAATCGACCCCCTATATGGATGTCAAAACATCCCCAACATAGATATAAAAACGTTATAAAAAGATTATGGGAAAAAATAAAACAATGTTTTCCGGAATATGATGGTAAGTTTAATTTAAATTGATAACATAATAACGTAGTATCAGCTACCATAATTATATTGTCTGTACACAGAAGGGATAATTTTGATAACGCCATAATTTTGAGCACGTCCCGACTACCTAAATACGTCCACCTCGGCCGCTGCCGCTTGCCGCTACTGAGGGTACGTGGCGTGTAGAACGCACCGCTTGCCGCCGCCGCGCCGCCTGCCGCGCCGCGCGCCGCTAAGACCGAAGTCGTGAACGGGCCGTAAAGGGGAGCCGTGTTACCCCGAATTTAACGCGAGCGAAGCCGCGGGCAAAAGTTAGTTTAAAATAAATAACTACTGAGTCAGACTTACTGTTTCACTTCAACATCACGACTAACAGTAATGACTCAATCCCCAGTACAAGCTCAAATAATACGTTTTTTTTATGAACTGTACTAAATGTTGAGTAAATCCGGTTCATGGACTGTTTTACGCGATCGTAAACTTATAATTAAAGTCACAACGGCTTCATTACGTCATAATTGTATCATCATGGCTACGAATTATTTTTGGAGACGCTTGATAATTTAATAAGTAGATACTTTTTGCTGTACAATAAAGTTTATTCTATTCTATTCTATACATATATTTTTTATAAGCTTTTGTTTGATTATAAATAATATCCAACAAAATGTAGCTATTTCATATTTTTGCAAATGTTGTTGCAAAAAAGTTTACCTAATAGAATTTAACACGGCTGCTTGGCGTAATGAGACGTAATGCACATAATTAAAAAAGGTTTAGTACCACAGTTGAGCAGATAGAACCAATTTAAATAAAGTCAAATATTCCTATCGGACCAACTAAAAAGTTGTACCGTTGAGAAAGAAAACAGTTGATCAGTTTCAAATTTGATTGGATTGGAAAAAAATCCTTCACCGAGTTCCATTCTGATCAACCAGTTGATCGGTTCAGTTGATCGGTTGGAAGTACTGATATTTTTATTGAACATGATTAGTACTTTGACGTCATATGCCGTTGCTGGTCCAAACGTATTTTGGGGCAGATTAATTCAGATTGATATCTAGGTATATACAAATAAATCGGGGATAAATCATAATATGGGAGTTTTAGAGATTAAATCAAAGGTCTAGATAATAATTTTGCATTCTTTCTTCTGTTGTATCAGTCCTATGACCAATGCTTATACGCAAAATAATATGTCTTCATAGAATATAATAATATAATAGTTTTATTCATGGTCACAATCATTAATAATTTCACAACTTGTCAAATATTTGTGCGTCAGTTTAAAGTTATGTGCAACCAAGTATAATAATTATGTCATCTGCTTCTTAGAATAGAACCAATATATGGCATTGTTTTTACAATGTGTTTTTATTATTGAAACCACTGACCTTAGTCAGAGGCAGGGCGACGAAAATGTGAGTCTTGTGTCAGATACAAACTCCCGATGAATACCTATTTGATTTCTACAATTCTTTTTTTTTGGTACATCAACATGTTCCTGCCCTTGTCCCATCTTATTTGAGGTCAGCGCAGCTCTTTTTTTTCTTCATTCTACCCTGTCACTCGTCATGCTATCACTAACTTCCTTATCTTTCATATCACTCTTCACACAATCCATCCATCTTTTCTTTGGCCTTCCTCTCTCTGTCCACCCATACACATTTATACTCATTACTCTTTTAGTAACTTGCAATTATACATTATACGAAACCAGCTCCACTAGGCAGTTCTGACCACGTGACTGAGCGTTGAGATGACGTCATTCCCGTACATTTGAAGCTTTCTACTTGCGTTAACTATTGCAGATTAGCAACTTGGCTAGGGGTACTGAATATAGTTTGTTTAGAATCAGTAACTGAATGGATTTCAATAGTTTTTTACACCATGTTAGGTATATTTTTTGTACAAGATAAGGTCTCATATAAGTGAAGCAGTACACCAACACACCAACAAAATACAGGAACTATTAATTTTAAAATACAGATATTGTGTACATCCTTTGTTGGAGATCCTAAATAAATAAATAAACACTGTTGACTCCGTAAACTTTTAGATTATTTTCTATTTTGATCCACTTCTATTTATTGTAGGCTTATTTAGTACCATTTGACTGATCAACACTGTTTTCTCATACCTATTAATATTTCAAAATGAAAATACTGTTATTTTTTTATGGTGGGGAAAATCATCCAATGACCACCCATGCTCTTGGGCGGGAGATAGTGTCAGAATTTTACTGACTAAAAATCCACTCCAGTTCCTTCGTTGCCTTTCGTACCGAGGGCTGAGCTACCTTTCGGAGCTAACCCTGGCCCCAGTAGGCTTTGACCCAGCTAGGCCCCTGCCGTTGCTGACAACTCCTTGAGGCGCGCGGGAACATTGCACGCCGTCGACGACTTGGGCTTGGTCCGGAAAGTTACCGGACGGTCGGACAGCCATTGCTCACCGTCCGCAAGCCCGCGCCTACAGTAGCCGGAAATAGGGATCGGAAGCCCGGCGGCGGCTTTTGACTGTGAAGACAGTGTTGATCACTGTCTTCTCATGCCTATTAATTTTCAAACTTAAAAAAAAAACTGTTATTTTAATTAATAGGAGTTTCCATTTGCCGGTTTTTCTCCATAGGGAAAGACTAATTTAAACTGCCCTGTTGGCGCAGTGTTGAGGGTTTGGCTGCTGCGCTGCTTGTCAGTTTCGATTCCCACACAGAACTTATACTTACTGTATGGCTTACAGACTGTCGTTCCTAGGCGTCTTGTGTATGTGTATTTATGATCTGTGTTTATGATCGCGCCCACGATACAAGAACAATTTCTAGTGTGTGGCAACAAACACACAAAAAACTGAAACCATTCTCTAGTAGCTAACGTTTTATAAGTGCTCATAAAGCGCATGAAATGATATAAAATATTATGATCCCCTCAAGCACCGATTGTGTATTATGGTTGTACAACTAGAATGACTTTGAAAACGCTTAATTGTCGTACTGTACGTTCAAACGTTCGTACGATATATATTCGGCTGAAAATTGTTGGTCTCTAGATTGTATTCATCATCATCATTTCAGCCGTAAGACGTCCACTGTTGGACATAGGCCTCCCCCAAGTGCCGCCATAATGAATGGTCCTGTGCGTCTCGCATCCATCGGATTCCCGATTATATTGTTTTACCTGGAAAAAAATAACAATTTTTTTTGTGTTCTTTATTTTATTAAAAACACACAATTACGTAATAATAATAGAATAGAATAGAATAAACTTTATTGTACACCAAAAAGTAACACAGCTTATACATAAAATAATAATAAAACCCCCACGCGTGGGGTTAAATTGAAAAACGCAAATTATTAACACAAAGTTCTTATCGTTTAGATCGATTATAATGCAAATTCTTGTCAAATCGTTTCCCGGAACCGCATGCGAGCATACAATTAAACATGGCGTCACGAAACTTTTCCAATTAAGTACCAAGATTACTCCAACCCGCAAACCCAAATGAGTCGACGATAGGGAACTTATCCCTGCCAATCATTATCCACCCTTATGACCGATTGAATAAGGTTGAAAAGGGATTGTCGTAAGTATACCGACGTTTAACTTCGGTGATTGATCCCAACCTTTTTTTTAGTTGAACGTACTTTTTGACGTCACATTGTATGCTGACGTGTTGCTCATTCATTCATTAATTCTTCAGATACCGTCAATTAGAGACACAATAGTAAGACAATAGATGCGCGGCCACCGGTGGTCGCTTGGGGATTCATGAATTAATCGACACGCGATATTCTGTTATTTGTTTAATTCATGAATCCCCAAAATCTCTGAAGGGTTAATGAGCGTTCATCATCATCATTTCAGCCGATAGACGTCCACTGTGGGACATAGGCCTCCCCCAAGTGACGCTACAATGAACGATCCTGTGCGTCCCGCATCTATCCATCATCCATCAATTCACAATGAGAGTTAGAAAATAAAAAATCAAAATAAATATTAAAAAATAAAATATAAATATAACCGTTATCGTTAATAGATCGTCGCGTTTGATGCCCTTCAGAAAGAATCTGAATTTGAAACGTTAATTGATTGATTTGTTTAGATCAATCAACTGATATATGATTTGATACACACCAACTAAAAACCAAAGCGAAATATTCGATTATAAAATTTATGAAATAAAAACTTAAACAAACGAAAGTTACTTAAAACGAATTGTAAAATATAAAAATTCAATCGATTACGAATAAAAAATTTGTTTCGTTGAAAAATACCGACGCGCTTTGTGTCGCAGGTTGGTTTAGAATAACTTTGGTTATGCATGAGTTTTGACAGTTGATTTGACAAAAAAAATGAGCTTGTCAAAGGATCATCATCATTTATTTTTTTAATTTTCCAAAACATAAATATACAATACATGCAATACATATACATGTAAATGGGTAGAGAGGGAAAGGGAGGCCAAAGAAAAGATGGATAGATTGTATGAAGAGTGATATGAAAGATAAGGAAGTTAGTGATAGCATGACGAGTGGCAGGATAGAATAGAAGAAAAAAAACGTTTTGTGCCGACCCCGAATAACACGGGACAAGGGCAGGAAGATTATGATGAATACATTTTTTTTTTTCACTTAAATTTAAAGGCTCTCACAGACAGACACGACGACATTTCTATTGATTTATTTCTTTCTTTGATTTATTCGTCTATCACCACATTGATACCTCTTGCAGTAATTGCATAAATGAAGTACCTACAAATTAGAATCTGTAAGTTTCTTACACACTGTGCGACATAAAGTAAATATCAAATGGAGAAAAACGGCCATCGGGGGTCGCGTATTACACACGCACACATTGATGGTCGGGATCGCATACTGCGGTACTACACACACACATTGATGGTCGGTACACTACTCTGTTGACAAAATGGCAACGTCGTGCCATCGTGTCTTTGCAGCTTCGTCGACAGAGTTTCATAGTTCTGTATGTAAGCTGTGAGCAGGTGTACACCGTATAGTGACGAATGCCTATAAAGTACGAAAAAAGACATAGGCATAGTGATAAGTTATGTTCCCTATGAAAACTTACCAGTATTATCAATTTTGTATACGTTTGGTGACGATCCAAGCGTAAAAACCTCAACTTGTTTAGGCATTTATAGAGTTACCTCGTGTTAATGAAAACGAGCTTCAGAACTGTAATCGTAAAAAGGACTCAATTACACACAATGACCCGTGGAAACATTCAACAGGCAACTTTCCCTACAAACACTTGTGATGTGTGAATGTAAAATACCTAACATTAAAAACTCGTTAATCTGCTTATTTCTAGTCTGAAAGGAAACGTAATGAATTGATGGAAGAAACGAGTGAGAAGGGTCAGCTAGAGTAGCTACCCTAGGTTTAGAACAGTGGCTTCCAAACTTTTTTTGACCGGGGACCATTTTGGTTGACGTTTGCAGGGACCAGAAGTCTGGTAACTTAGCCAAGTTATTTTTTTAAATATTATTAATTTAAAAAAAAGATAGAAAGAGAGAAAAAAAACATTTTATTGCGGGAAACGACTTAATACTAGATTACAAACATTCTATTTGGAAAATAAAGAAAGAAAGAAAGAAAACATGTTTATTCCGCCGAAATATCACGTCACATCCACGCAAAAAGGGCCAAACGCTTAGCATGGTGGTGGCGCTTTGGTACTAGTTATTGGCTCGCGCTTGACCACTATCTCACCTGATGGTAAACGACGATGTGGTCGAGGATGGAACACACTTGCCTTGAAGTAACCTATTCACTCTTGACTGACATAAACTTCTGTCCTTTAAAACACGATACTAAGACAATGACAGCGCAAACGCCGGCGTTCGCTTGGGGTTTAAATGTATCTTTACAGTTGGAGAATGGACCCATAGACATTTTGCAAACCTTATGGCTTTTGCGAACCCTCCAGTGGTCCGAGAAACAATATAAAATCCTCAGATTGAGAACCACTGGTATAGAGGGTACTAAGTCTTTTTGTAAAATGAGGGCCTATTAGCCTCAGCTTGTTCCTCCACTTTGGTACGTTTAGTTAAGAGCGATTTAGGTCGTCTTTGTTAGCAACTCCGCTTGGTATTTCATTCAGGGTTATTAACGTTACTAGATATTTTTTATTGCAATAATAAAACTGATGTACCACTACTGAAGATTAATTTTATTATGTACTGAGAGGATTGCGCGCCTCGCTACTTGGTAATAAATTTGTCATAATTAAAGCCATTTTGTTTTCCCATTTTTAAAGTATTTTATTACTCATAATTGTTAAAGTAAAGATTAAAATTATCACTAATATGTATTACTAGCTTCTGCCAGCGACTTCGTACGCGGATCCTGTTGCTTATGCCAGCGACAACGGAGTCGTCAAAATCAAAGATCTGAAACGTCTGGTGTCGAATTCTAAGAGCCTGGAAAACAACGTGATGCGCGAGACGATTTGAGACGTTCCAGATCTCTCCCTTCCACTTACGCGCGTGACAGTTTGCACACACCTTGGTTCCATAGACAAAAATAAACAGAAAGCTCCGAACTGCTAAGCTATCGGGAGTTACATGTGTTATTGTGAGTCAACCATAAAAGATTGACATATGATGTCTTGGGATATTTTTTATATAATTTTAAGGAGAACATTTCCGTTGTACATAATTTCTGTGTAGCTTTAACCATTAAGGCTGCAAACGCGACGGAAGCTTAAAAATGGAGTAATTTTTCTCGTTTCCCCAACATTTCCCTTCACTGCTCTGCTCCCATTGATCGTAGCGTGATGAAAAGTATACTATAACCTGCCCAGGAGTATGAAGAATGATTGTACCAAGTTTCGTTAAAATCCATCGCGTAGTTTTTGTTTCTATAAAGAACATACAGACAGACAGACAGACAGACAGACAGACAGACAGACAGACAGACAGACAGACAGACAGACAGACAAAAATTTTACTGTTTGCATTTTTGGTATCAGTATCGATCTCTAATCACCCCCTGATAGTTATTTTGGAAATATATTTCATGTACAGAATTGACCTCTCTACAGATTTATTATAAGTATAGATATAGATAATTTTCTGTTTTGTATGTGTAGGTACATAAATGGTAAAATAAATAAATTATATATGCTGGTATGGAAAAAGACTGGAGTTTAAGTATGTACAATTTCCTGATCTGTAGTATTGTGCTTGTAAATAAATAAATAGGTAGAGTAATAAAAAAAAAACAAAACAAATAAATAAATGTAGATGAAAAAAAAATCTGGATACCGAAACTCAGTCAATACGGAAGGTAAAAGCAACATTGTTTTACACACACGTACGTTTGACAGTTACATGACTGTCTATACAAAATTTTATCTAAAGTACGCCAAAGAAACTAAGTTCCAGGATAACAAGATTCTTCCTAAGAACTACAGCGGCAAACGAACTCAAAACACACGTTCCATACTCTACTGGTACCTAGTAGGTACCAGTAGAGTATGGAACTACTAGGTAACTACTAGGTACCTACCTAGTCCACCTAGACATAGGCGCGGCCTTTCGGGCTTGCAAAAGTCTGGCATTATCTCCCGCTCCGCTCAAGAGTGGGAGATGTTTTTTTCATGATTTTTCCACCTAAAAAAAAGGCTAAAGCAAAAATGACAAATACAAAACACTCATAGTCAAACAGGCAAAGTTTACATATAAACAATCTCTGACGCATATTTACCAAGTTTGACGTGATTTGGTTTAAAATCAGTGCTTCTGTAACATTAAACATGAATCGCCGATGGAATGCTTCCGACAGATGAAGTAAATTCTTATGCTCAGTGTTTATGCGGATTGAGTCGGATGTTATTGAGTGATCAATATTAACATTTGAAAAAAATGTTACATCATCCATCATGTGTTTGATGTTATATCTTTTACCATCTCCCGCTCTGCCCAAGAGCGGGGGTTGTCAATGGATGATTTTCCCTACCATAAAAAAAATGTGTTTGTGTTCATGTGTTAGGTTGTCTGGTAGATATCGGTCTTAGGAGTCACATTTATATTTTACAAATAATTAAATTAATTATCTATGTATATTCTAGACACATTTTGGAAAGGGCTCGTAAAACTGTTGTTATGTATGTCACGAAACTATTGAGGAAAAGTACTCCGCATGTTGTTAATCCATATAATAGTCAAAAACACTGCCAAAGACATTTAATTTATATAAGAAAGCAATCGTATAAGAATAAAAGTATACTTAAACGGTTACTCAGACTTTTTACACACCATGTTTTTTCAACAGGTGTGATAAAACGCTTACAATGGGATCACAGAGAGATCAATTACTACTTTATACGGCATTAGTGAGACTGCTCAAAGCGTTTTTTTTTCTTAATGCATGCCAGTGAAAGACTCTTTGCAAGAGTCTTGCAAAGAGTCTTTCACTGGCATGCATTAAGATTGTGTATTTGTTCTAACAACAGCATTTTCAAAATTAAGGTAAGATGAAATAACACTTATACAACTACTTTAAGGGCAAATAATCTTAGAAAGTGCGCCCAATTCCAGATAAAGACGTTAAGTAAAAAAATATGGTCTTAGGATACTTGTAAGATCAAAGTTTTGCTACTTGGACTGGCAGCAATAAAACCACCGTTGTAAAAAACTTGAATCAAACAATCTATTTTGATATACAATAAAGTTTATTCTATTCTATCATTAAATGGACCTTTGGAAAAAATATTACCGTAGTTTTACTTTGGCAGATGTCTTTAGACACTCAGAATCTTATAGGACTTAGAAACAAATAGATTAGTCTTAGAAAGAAGAAAGAAAGAAAGAAAGAAAGAAATTATTTTATAAGAACTTTTCTTACCTACTTCTGTCTCAACACGGAAAAGCTTTCTGAAGATATAACGATTGTGGTCTTCTTAATCAATCATAATTGTACGGTAGTCTATCTCCAATGCCTTGATCACATGTACCGAGTAACAGGGCGAGATGACAAAATGTTGCTCGGCCCAGACAGAAAAAAAAAGATAAAAAAAACTTTTATTTCTACCTCACACATACATTTTAACTTTAAACAGTTGGATTAGGATACATAAAAAAATACATATTATTTATATTATTTCGTATGAAAAACAAAAAGACAACTTTAAAATCTGTGTAAGGCGCCTAACTCATCATATGCTGCGATATCTATAGAGATAGATAAGCTCTCGGCCGTGCACACGACGCTATGTTTACACGTACCGAGTACTCGGCCGGGAGCACTGTCTCGCCCGTTTACTCGGTACGTGTGATCAGGGCATAACTCATAAATATCTCCAATTCTTGGAAATAGATTGGTAGACATAAAGAGCAATAACCCTTTTCTGTGAATAGTCATAATCCATTGAATCGGAAATGATCGTGCATAATGAAGCAGTTGAACAAAATTCAGGAATCTATCTAGCTTGACCATTTGAAGAAAATACTACCTAGATAATATTACTTAGTTGAACCTTTCAGTAGAACTATTTGCCTGAAATCTTTTGTTAAATTTCTCAGGACTTTTAAGGACGTACGAGGGACCGAAACCAACTCGCAGAGCCTAGAAACTTTTCATAGAACATATTAGTACAAATGTTGACATAAACTACGCTCGAAATCAAATCTTATAGACGCACATAAGTACGACTCACTAAAGACTAATAAACTAACTGTACGTAGGTACCTGCTAAACTAAGTTCGCAACTTTGTCTAAGATAGGTAAGTAAACACGCGCCCCCTACATATCTAAAGGTCAATGTAGATAGTTTCAAGATGTTAGCAGTCTTAAGACTCAACAACAACAACTCAGCGCTGAGTTGCCAATCTGTCGGTATTCTATAATTTACATTCCGGGGAGTGTGCATTGGAATTTCCAAATTTAAATCCACATCATCGAACCACTAGACGTACGGCGTTACGCCACCGGCACATGAATTTCACCCATATTTTACGCATAGGATCTTTCGTTGTGGCGACAATTAGGGAAGGCCTATATCCAACAGTGGACGTGTATCGGCTGAAATAATGATGATGATGATGTCCGCATATCTAAGGAGTGGGATTCCCTACCGGAGTCTATGTTTCCTGATAGTGCCAAGAATGAATAGAATACTTCAAGGCAAACGTGCTCCAACGTTGACTACATTATAGCTTACCATCAGGTGCGATATCAAACGCAAGCCTATCAATAATAATAAAAAAAGCTTTTAGTGATTAATGAAAAAAAATATTCATAAGAAAATATGATCGAAAATAAGAGCAAAGTTATATTCTGCTCAAGCGTGCGCGTGATTGGATAAAAATTGCCGTCGTCGTAAAACCACAAAGTTTATAAAGAAAGTTTTAAATTATTATTAATATATTCTGGAGAATATGGTCGCGGGAGGCGAAAGGTTTTTAATGTCGACCGCGTAGTTGGAAGGTATTTCACAACTCTACAAGCAGAACCGAATAAGTGACGGCTGCGGAGTGACTGTAGGTGAGTGACATACGGTCAATTAGCGGAGTTATCATCACCATAATTTCAGCTAAAAGACGTCTACTACTAGACTTAGTCCTCCCTCAAATATCGCAATAACGACCAGTCCAGTGCGTTTTGCAATCATCAAGTTCTCGCGACCCTTACTCGGTCATCGGTCCACCTTCTGGAAGGCTTTCTTCCGCTGTGTCTTTCAGTATGCGGTCACCACTTCAATTCAGGAGACCGTCTTTATGTAATCTTGACGTTCAAAAAGTGCTGGCTCTCAGTCTTATATGGAAAAAAAAATTTTAGATCCCTTGATTGCTCTCATAACAGAAGCAACAAAAAATATGTAACCCATAATATTTTAAAACGTGTCCATGTAGTTTCTTACACGTTCTTCTCCATAGAGATCTACGCTTTAGAATGCTTAATTTAGCTTCACTTTTTTTTGGTCTGACCGATATTTGACTATTCAAAAGTGCCTGCAAATGGTCTATTTGAAATAAATGCTTTGATTTGATTTATGGCCGCTAAGACTTTTGCTTAAGCATGCTCACGTAACTGCCGTTCAGTCTGCGCTGACCCTGACTATGATCTCTGGGGACTAATACACGAAACTTTGTTAGTTGCTTTTACATTAATCTTAAATGTATCTGAACACAAATCTGTGTTAGAAGGTTGTATCAACGTAATTCTAGAAGCTGTAATTTATAGCAAAATTAAAGCTTCATTAATTTTAAATTTCCGTGCCTATAAATATGCTATAAATACCTAGACCCTCGGCTTCTAAACCATTTTTTACTTCTAAAAGACTATTTAGAATACAATGGGTAAGATATTTTTATTTTATTTAGTCAATCTTCGCTTACACAACAATATTATGCCTGCTTTGATTAGCCTATGAAACGAATACGATATAAAATGTCAAAATGGTTTTAACAATTCATCAATTCAAAATAAGACGTTGATGGATAGAATACGTTATTTTAAATATTAAAAGTATTCCGAACTGTTTCATGACCCAGCTATAGTGGCTAATAAGCATAAAAAAATCAGGTCTCCTCTCAGGAGATGAGGACAGTCCCTGAAGAGGGATTGGGACGTAATTCAGTACGTGCGGTACACTGGCTAATATTACTTTCTAATTGAGTGTGCCTTGCAACATCAAAGTAAATATTAAAATATAGGTTGACAAAATTATTTGAAGCGAACACTAAGTTGGTCGTCGGCAGAATTTTTTACATTTACACAACCTACTTAATTATTTGCAGGCAATATTTGAGAAGATGAAAGCACAGAATCAATATAAACAAATTAAAGAACACTTCCTTTCATAATTGACATAATATTGGTATTTATTAGTAGATTTTTTTATATATAACTTATTTATGTATGTTTATTTTGTGCCAATGTACAAAATATTGAATGTCATCGATCTTTTTCTGTCACTCAAGACATTGTTAAAAGAAAACTCATTTGTACATGAATTGTCAAATCACTGTGTTGTACAATAGAGATTTAAAAATTAATTCAAGAACTATTCTCAAAAAGGAGCTAAATATGAACCACCAACTTAATTTCGTTTCACCTCGTCATTTATACCACGTACCTACACTAAAAGACTGCAACAATTTACCTACTGCAGTCTTCCCGTCCATTGTTAATTTTAGTGTCTTCAGGCTAAAAGAAATAGAGAGTTTATTTTACCTAATCTTCTTCAGGCTAAAGTAAATAGACTCTCTTACTTTACTCTTGAAGACACCAGACACCTTAGTAAACTAGTGCGCCTAACTATAAACGATTGCATCCCTGCTTACCACCAGGTGGGATTGCAGTCAAACGCTAGTTATTTAAACTAGACCTGACAATTTAAAAGAGTCCTGTATATTATTAAGCTACAAAACAATAAAATACTTCTGTAGCACAAAATCTACTGATTTTCTTTGCCAGCAGAACAGTAACCGTTTTAATATAGCAAAGGGAGAAAAGGCAAAGATGAAAATTTCAATTTAATACCACTTTTATTCACTTAGCTGTTCATTTTCCTTTTCATCATCATTCATTCAATATTCTATGGAGATAACCAAGTGAATATTGGATTCTTATAAAATGTACTTCGCCATTTTAAATCGGAAATCATCAATTTGCTCACGATATCCTTCGACATTAAATCAAATCAAATTAAAATGCTTATATATTAGACTTATGCCAGCGTTATAAAATTTTAAAAATATATATATGTATAGCTTATGTCACTAAGTGAAAAAGTAGCAATTCATCAGAAACTTTTAAATTTAAATCATTCTAGTTGTTTTTGAAATGATTAATTACAACCAAAACTTATACCCACATATACAAAAATATAATTTTAATCGCGTTAGTGCCACAAAACTCATGGAGCTTTTTTTTTCTTTATACCAAAATAGGATTTGTATACCTACTCTATGCTACTAGACTAGACCAAATAGTAAGTATCCTGTAAGTTAAGTCCTTATAGTATTTTTTATATCTCTAAAAGTGCTGTATATTTTAATAGTTCTGTTAGACGACATAATGCTAATGTAGCGCTGCAGCAAACTTTTGTTTTAACTTTTCAGTGTTTCGACATATTAGTTTAGTTTCTATGAACGTGCTGGTCTATCACAAGAATATAAATCAATATAATAGCCTAAATATCATTGTATTTTGTAAAGACAACGCTTTCGTGCCTTCAAGCCATTTGTTGGACAGAGGATCGCCGTATTTAAAAGAGGAAATTAAATAGTATAATTGTATTTAATTGAACGGTTATTTATTTGTTGCTAAATAGTTTAGGATAAACAATCCCGGGTGTCTTTTATTGGATATTTTGTTGAACCGTAATTAAAATTAATATGCTAGTTATATTTGACCTTTGGTAGTAATTTTTCAGAGATATAATTATAGATTTTCATTTGGAGGGGTTTACCATAATCGCTTTACAGTGTCTCAAGACAGTTCTATGACCAGTGCGTGTTACTAGTTTTGGCATATGCCTCTGAAATATAGTAGCTTATAATGAGCCTCATTAGAAGGGTCAAAGTCACCCAAAGGGCAGTAGAAAGGGCTATGCTGGGAGTTTCCTTGCGTGATCGCATTAGGAATGAAGATATCCACATGAAAATTGCGCCACCATGACCCGAAGTTTCGCCAAACGTGGCCAACTTACATTGCTTGCAAAAGAGATGGTCGATAAGTCCTCCCTCAAGGTGGACCGATTTACAAGGTGTTACTTGGAGAAGGCCTATGTCCAACAGTGGGCGTCTTTTGGCAGAAGTGATGATGATAATTATGGCCTTCCATTCAAAGAGTCATATTGGTCGAAAAAGGCACTGCTGCACTGAAATGCAAAAGACAACTGAAGAAATAGGTACGAGTGAGTTATAGTCTCGTAGTCGAAGTTTGAAACTCTTGCTCCACTAAGAGCGAGAGAATTTATTAGATGGTTTTCCACGTTAAAAAAGGACATGGTAAAATTCCAGAAAACCAGATACTGATACTTTTACTTTTACAAAGAAAAAGATATACACCTTCTTTGCGCATCAAAACTTAAATCACATCATTTCAACACTAATAAAATACATATTTTGCACGTGGTTGCACACGAAACTATGCGCAATAATTCACTACCTACACAAAATAACTCTGCGTACTCGAACCTAATTTATTAGTAGTATTTTAACTGATATTACAGTCGATAGAAAAACCAAATAGCTTCAATATCTTAATACACCACTTGATATCCAGTAGCATATCTGAATTATATGCAAAGTCAGACATTTTTATGACTTTGTTATTCACCTGCAGGGAAATAAACTCTCGATTCAATCAACGTTTAGGATAGTAAAAAAGTTATAAAACGAAAGCAATTTGCAAATTAAGATGCATAATTACTGTTCACACCCAAACTGTAAAAGTTTCATAGTGCCCCAAACAAGATCCCGACGAGTATTTAGATAGGGTCTGCAGCAAGCGCTGGAATATATGAAAACTGCTTTTCAACAAACATTACCTGTGTAATTTCATGTAAATCCAGAGCTTACATTATTTTAATGTGAGATATAGTTATTAATATAGGTTTATAATTATTTGTTTATTTTTGTATTCGAACTTGAAATTCTGGTCATTATTCTGTGCGAAAAATAAAATTGCATATACACAATTTATAAAGATGACTTCTTTGTCCTAGGTATTTTGTAGCAGTCGATATGAGGGTGATGTAGAAATAAAACATGCTAAGTGCCAGAAAAACAACAAGAAAAAAAAATACAATAATGATTATCCAAATACTCGTATTTACCTACTCATAGATACAAATAAACAATTTTATTTTGAATAAAAAATCAAAGTCCAACAATAAATACTGTGATGTATTATGTATGTTTATGTGCGTTTGCCATAAGAACGGGCTGATACCGTCCTGATGTTCTAGTAGATCTCATTTAAAACAATCGCCTGAACAAAGTAGGAGAATAAACTCAGAGCTATGAGATTCGAACCATAACTAAAAAATCTGTAGATACCAACATTTTTATTGACAATCTTTACGACAAAACTATTTCGTCATACTCGACAGGCTAAAATTATCATAATTTTGTGACAGTCTGACCGAATCAGTCTGCACACAAAGTAACGCTATCTTCGTTGCTGGCTGTACGCACTACTGTTAACTTTTTAGTATTATCAACATGGACATACTTATAGAGCGGTGGTGGCCCTGTAGCCCCGACTTACGAATTGTAGACCGCGGGTTCAAACCTAGCTAGATACATTACTTTGTGTAACTTATTTCATTAACACTGCTCTACTACAACCAAAAATGTGAACACATGTGTCATCCATCAATCCGCACTAGGCCCGCCTGGTAAATTACGACCTTTCCGTCCCTTAGAGAGATAGCCTGAGTCCCACTCCCAGGTGTGGAAATATTATAAGGCTGTTTATGCTATTATGCTACATACATATGCAATAGTATAAGTCTGTGATCTTAAAAGGGGAAGGTTCACACATAAGCACAGTTCATAATAATCTTTTCAGTTGGATGCAATGAAAGAACTACTGTGAGTTAAAATTATTCTAATGTAGGCACTGGATTGCTTGCATTTATAGGTTTTACATTATGTAATTGTAAACTAAACTGTTCTTAAAGAAACACATTTGGTAGGTATCTGGTCTGAAGGGGTTACAAATTTTAGGAATTAACCTTTATGTTAAATTTTTATCCTATTACTAAACTTGAATAACTACTTTTGTTAATCAATCATTAACATAAGTAAGAGTGTTGTATTGTCGACCTCATTATTGTTCACTATCATCATCAGGTATGCGATTATTAATCTATATATATAAAAATGAAACCCGTTTTCCGTTGTCACGACATAGCATGAAAACGGCTTGACCGATTTGGCTGTTTTTTTTTTTGTTGTGATTGTTATTGTGAGGATAAGGTTCTTACGGGAAAAAAATGAAATTAGGGTAGTGTAGGGTAGAGTAGAGTAGTGTAGGGTAGAGTAGAGTAGGGTAGAGTAGGGTAGAGTAGGGTAGATTAGGGTAGAGTAGGGTAGAGTAGGGTAGAGTAGGGTAGATTAGGGTAGAGTAGGGTAGATTAGGGTAGAGTAGGGTAGAGTAGGGTAGAGTAGGGTAGAGTAGGGTAGAGTAGGGTAGAGTAGGGTAGAGTAGGGTAGAGTAGGGTAGAGTAGGGTAGAGTAGGGTAGAGTAGGGTAGAGTAGGGTAGAGTAGGGTAGAGTAGGGTAGAGTAGGGTAGAGTAGGGTAGAGTAGGGTTTTTTTTTTTTTTTTTGTGGCAAGAGTGGGAAATCCATCATGGACACCCAGACTGCTTTGCAGAAAGGCAGTCTGGGTAGTGCCGGACTCCTACCGGCTAAAAACCACTCCTGCCATGCGGAAGGCCCCCCTGCCGTCAGGTTATCGCAGGGAAGTTTTCTAGGGACGTAGGTACTTTTTGTTATTTTGAAATTTATTTATTGTGTTTGTAATTTAATAAATGTAAAGATTATAATCAATTTAAAATGTTTTTATCTTAATAATTGTATTGTGAATGTCGTCATTATAAGAGAAATCTAATTTAGGTGTGATAAATAGTAAGAATAATAATTCTTAAAATAATTGTTAAAAAAAAAATCATTGGTGTATATTGTTAAGATCCGTGTATAATACATAATTGTGATTATAAATATTAATATAAAATAACTGGTACAATAAAATTTGATGGGCCTTATAAAATTTATTTTCAATTTCTAATAAATAGGTCATAATTGTACATAACAGATAAAATAACTTATAAATAATAAAGTGTCAATCATTTATTTCGTCTATTGACAGACTGGACAATTTTAATTATATAGTCAATGAAAGACTTCCTCTTCTTTCGGTCACTTATTAAGAGACATAAGTTTCCTTTTGTGACTTGCAGTTCGACTCCCATTTCAAAGTCGTGCCTGTGGGAGGAATACACAGGGCACTCCGTCAGCAGGTGGAGGACCGTCTCCTGCTTGTCGGGGTCGCAAGCGCACGCTGGGTTCTCCTTACACTTGAAGCGTGTCAGGTATTCGGAGAACCCACCGTGCCCCGTTAGGGCCTGGGTCAGCTTCTGGGTCACCTCTATCTTACGCACCGTCCTGTACGTTGCGATCGCGCATGGAAAGAACAACTTTGTCGTGGCCGCCGTTTCCCCAGTACAATACCTCCGGTTCCATTCGTTCAGCGTTTCCATACGGATCATACGCTTAACGAATGAAACCGGGCATTTATCGTAGTGGGGTTGCCGCTTACACCTTAGGGCAGCCTCCTTTGCGAGCGAGTCGGCTCTCTCGTTACCCTCCAGCCCCGCATGAGCTTTGATCCAGAACAAGGAGACGCTCTTGTTCTGGATACTGCTGCGGCGGATGGCGTCCCTCGTTTCCACTGCGAGGGCGTGGAGGGCTTCGGGGTTCACGACTGTTTGGAGAGCTGCCATGGAGTCACTGTAGATAGCGAACGCCGTCTCGGTCCTTCGGAGGACTTCTTTCGTGGCTTCGCAGAGGGCAAGGAGCTCGGCCTGGTAGACGGTACTATAAGACGGCAGCGCAAGTTTGAGGGCCTTGACTTCCGTCTGGTCGGTCCACACCGAAAGTGCGGCCCCGACCTTGCCCTCAATCTTGCTGCCGTCTGTAAAGATTTTCACCGCGTAGTCGCGGTGGTTATTATATTGCTCTTCGTCTACCAGGCTTCGCAGTGCAATGGCCCTCTGCTCAGCAGGATGTGGCATCTCTAGTGCCGATGCCACTCGCTCGATCTCCCTGTCCCCTAGCACTGGATGGGGTAATCCCTTCTTGGCCTCATAGAGTGAGGCCGCCTCTCGAATTCGGAGGTCGAGAGGGAGTATCCCAGCCAGCACCAGTGCCGAGTGTAAGGAGACCGTGCGATAGGCTCGGCACAGTTTCTGCGCGAAGCTCCTCTGGACGGCGTTCAACTTCTTTTGGACTCCAATTTTGGTTGCAGCCGGCGACCACGCACTCGCTGCGTACAGGACGATGGGTTCGACTGCAGCTGTATAAATGCAGCGGATGACCTCAGGATGCAGACCCCAGCTGGCCCTTGCGGCCCTCGACAGCCGCTTATATATACCGATGGCTCGGGAGCAGACGTTTGCGACGTGGGTGTTAAAGGTCAACTTGTGGTCGATGGTGAGACCGAGCAGTTTGATCTCCTCAGACATGCCAATGTCCACCCCGCCCATTCTGAGACATGGGGTGTCGTGCTTAAGTTTGCGCGTTACCAGCATTGCTTTGGTCTTATGTGGCGCAAACTTAAGCTTGTTAGCGACACCCCATGCGCGCACGTACTCAAGGGCGACATTGGCATCCCTCTGGACCTCAAGTGCCGTCTCCCCATCGAACACAAGGACGACATCGTCCGCAAACGCCTGACAATAGACCCCCATCCTTTCCAGTTCTTTGAGCAGCGGGTCCAGCACCACGTTCCACAATATGGGGCTACTGATTGACCCCTGGACGCATCCCTTCTCGGTCCTGGATTTATGCTCCGCTCCCGCGTACCTAACTTTCACCACTCTCTCGGACAAGTAACTGTCATAGACCCTTCTCAAGTTCTCAGGACACTTTTCCTCAGCCAGACGCACTCGTATGACCGGCCACCAAGCGTTGTCGAAGGCTCCCTCTATATCCAAGGACACAATCGTGACAAGCCTCTTTAAATCGAGTCTGCCACGAATGTGCCCCATGAGTGTGGGTAGAGTAGGGTAGAGTAGGGTAGAGTAGGGTAGAGTAGGGTAGAGTAGGGTAGAGTAGGGTAGAGTAGGGTAGAGTAGGGTAGAGTAGGGTAGAGTAGGGTAGAGTAGGGTAGAGTAGGGTAGAGTAGGGTAGAGTAGGGTAGAGTAGGGTAGAGTAGGGTAGAGTAGGGTAGAGTAGGGTAGAGTAGGGTAGAGTAGGGTAGAGTAGGGTAGAGTAGGGTAGAGTAGGGTAGAGTAGGGTAGAGTAGGGTAGAGTAGGGTAGAGTAGGGTAGAGTAGGGTAGAGTAGGGTAGAGTAGGGTAGAGTAGGGTAGAGTAGGGTAGAGTAGGGTAGAGTAGGGTAGAGTAGGGTAGAGTAGGGTAGAGTAGGGTAGAGTAGGGTAGAGTAGGGTAGAGTAGGGTAGAGTAGGGTAGAGTAGGGTAGAGTAGGGTAGAGTAGGGTAGAGTAGGGTAGAGTAGGGTAGAGTAGGGTAGAGTAGGGTAGAGTAGGGTAGAGTAGGGTAGAGTAGGGTAGAGTAGGGTAGAGTAGGGTAGAGTAGGGTAGAGTAGGGTAGAGTAGGGTAGAGTAGGGTAGAGTAGGGTAGAGTAGGGTAGAGTAGGGTAGGGAAGAGTAGGGAAGAGTAGGGTAGAGTAGGGTAGGGTAGGGTAGAGTAGGCTAGAGTAGGGTAGAGTAGGGTAGAGTAGGGTAGGGTAGAGTTGGGTATAGTATGGTGGAGTAGGAAAGAGCGGGAGCGAAGCCGCGCAGGCAAATGCTAGTTAGGTATAAATTCTGAGATAAGCTCGCCATTACATGTAAACTACCCTCTGTATTTGAATTCATATATTTTTGGGTGCAATAAAAGTTAAAAAGAATTCAGTATTTCCAAGCATAATAGGTCCTATACTTTTCGAAGCTCAAACAAAATTCGTGATGTTGACGCAAATGCTTATTGGAGTTAAATGTCAATTATTCCATAGGGAAACATTTTATTCGAACATTTGGATGTTGCTATCACTTTCTTCAAGATATCTATTAATTTAACGATATAATATTTGACATGGGACCTCCCCTTGGACCAAACTACAGGTTCAACGTTGGCATTATAAATTCAAAAGGTACAAATAAACTGACCTCACAAGAATTCTCAGTGGGCCTGAATTACAAAAACCTTATTTTTTAAATGTTCAAGTCTTACCATCTCGTATTTCCCGAAGAAGAGACGGAATAATTTATTTCTAGTTGGGTTGTATCACTTTTAGTGCTTTATTTTGGACATAAAAGTTGACCCATAAAAGTAATTGAGAAACTCTTCTAATGTAATAATAGTAAGCTTTATTAATGTACACATTTAAAAGTGAAAACTTTTTAAGTTTTTATTTGTTACCGGGTTGTTGACCCTCTTGTGTATAAACGTCCTTCAATTTGAACTACCTTCAGTTGTAATAACTTTCTGCTATGTTCCATTAATATCGTCGTCCCATCTTTGTCTTTGTACACCTAAGTGTCTACTGCCTGGTTGACCTTGGCACTTTCATTGTTATTTTGTCCTGTCTCTTTCCATTTTTAACTATAAAAGTGATGGAGTGTATCAATTACGTCGGTTTTCTTGTACATTTCTCGTTGTTTGTATTTTTCTAAATTTTAAGATACTTTCATCCATCATAAAAGTTTTATTGTTTCCGTGTATAATCTATTTTTGACTTGTATTGGATAGACTTGGGACCTTGTTTGAAGGCACGAGATCATTACATTACATGCAATGTCAACCAAGTCTCCAATCTACTACTGCTCGTCTGTCGGCGATTTATACAGCGCCCTATATTATAGCATCGTAATCCAGTCACGTGACTTATGTCATCAACACTAAACAACTAGCGTTATTTCTGATATCTTTTGAAAACATTAAATAAGATAGCACCGTCATATTATTATATTATATTATTTTGCATATACTATGTCAACTTTTGAAACTACCTACAGTTCTCGTAAGGTGACGCATAAACAATATTTAACCCTTCAGATACCGTCAATTAGAGACACAATAGTAAGACAATAGATGCGCGGCCACCGGTGGTCGCTTGGAGATTCATGAATTAATTCATGGTCGCTTGGGGATTCACCGGTGGCCGCGCATCTATTGTCTTACTATTGTGTCTCTAATTGACGGTAACTGAAGGGTTAATGTATACCCGCTGTATCTAACGATAGTAACGTCTTTCTTTGATTTGTTGCATTGAGTTGATTATTTGTTACATTATTAGTGCCACTAGTCTAACGTATGAACTAATATAAACCGCGGCCGATGAATACTGTTTCACCGTAATACAGTTTGTACTAGAACGGAGAACAGGGTGAATCAGTTCTGTGTGAGCTAACAATATGACTTAGCTGGTGAAGCTGTTTGTGATTTCAAATTGTTGTGTTGAGTGTTGTTGGCTATGTAAGTACGCAAATAATTTTTTTTTTATATCATCATCATATCATCATCATCATCATCATCATCAGGCCTTATAAAAAGACTCAAAGTCACCCAAAGGGCGATGGAAAGGGCTATGCTCGGAGTTTCCCTGCGTGATCGCATCAGAAATGAAGATATCCGCAGGAGAACCAAGGTTGCCGACGTAGCTCGAAGAGTCGCCAAACTTAAGTGGCAATGGGCAGGGCACATTGCACGCAGAACAGATGGTCGATGGGGACGAAAAGTTCTGGAGTGGCGACCACGTACCGGAAGACGCAGCGTTGGAAGGCCTCCAACAAGGTGGACCGACGACCTGGTCAGGGTCGCGGGAATCCGATGGATGCGTGACGCACGGGACCCGTCGTTGTGGCGACGCTTGGGGGAGGCCTATGTCCAGCAGTGGACGTCTTTCGGCTGATATGATGATGATGATGATAATGTGCGGAAGATATCGCTTAACAAACCAAACAAAATAAAACATTCAGTCGATTAACAGTTTCCTCGTTACTTTATAGTCGGTTAAAAAGAAACAAACAACAAATGAAACCTTATATAGTGGTGACCATATATTTCTTTTCAGAAATGTTTTTAAAACTACAGCAGCTTAGTTGGTCATCGCAAATCAAAAACAGGTCATCTGTTAACTCTTCAAGCCACCAGAGGGCACTGGATGCGACGAAGCCATTTAAAACCACTTCGTACCTTGTTAGGTACTCTTCAAAAAGGAAAAGAGGCCTTATAAAAAGAGATGAGATATGATATTTCTGTTTGTTTTTCCCTGTTATTTATTTTCGTTGACTTTCTAAAGGTGGAATAAACATTATTTTATTTGATTTTAGGAGTTTAGGGTTGTAGCAAATTTTGTTTATTTTTATCTCGGATAAATAGCTGTACTTGTTTTTTTTTTCATCTAAAAAATAGGTACAGTTTGTTTTTTTATTTATTTATTTTTTGTTTGTAGGAGTAAAAAACTGGAAGTAAAGGACCAATTGCAAAAATTTTTTCACTGATAGAAAGCTTCTTTATTTTTGAGTGACATAGGCTATATTTTATGTACGCGCACGAAGCTGTGGGCAAAAGCAGTTCAGTGCCAAATGTCATTACTGCTCACATGCTTGGAATTTCTTCACTTCACTATCGCCAGGTTCAGAAGAACCAAGGTAAGTGGGGCAGACCACCGCTGTATGCTCCATTTAGCTTCCGTGTGATACGCAAAATAGTTACTTCCGGATTCCTACCGAATTCAAAACAGGAAACTTCTGCAACCAGTCTGCGTCAGGTGGAAAGTGAGAACGCTACTAGCGCCACTTTAACCGAGTGCAGCTCTCTTTTTGTCCTATAATTGCAGCGATAAGTGCTCTCTTTGAGGAGCCTCAAGGGGGGCACTTATCGCTGCAGTTTTGGCGTGTCCAGTCTAGATTTATTAAAGGATCTGAGCTGTAAGCGGAGCCCATTTATTATTAAATTGGGATGGTGTGCAATGACCTGAAGTGTGACGTCATTGCTGAATGTATGAGATAGCAGATAATAACTAATACAAACGCGTAGGAGGGTTATTGATTGTGGTATTGATTTTCATGCGCTTGTTCCTGTCTTATTTTCGGTTTTATTGTTCCTGTATTAGATTTGGTTTTAAAGAAAAGATTTTTATGATTTTTTATAAATATTGATGTCAAAGCTGTTGCAGGTGTAGCCTAAATATTTTTAATACAAGCAGAAAGAGCCTAGCTAGTGACAATTAAAGTCTTCCATAGTAATGCGCTAATCAAGCCCGAATCGAACGCTGGCGTTCGCTTCGGGCTTGATTCTGAAATGCTTCCGCGCCATTTCGTTAATTTCATTCGTTAAACACAACGCCGCATAGATTATAAAATATTGAGTGATTTTTGTATTGGGTATTTATCCAAGAACGTAAATAAGACGTTCTTCGTTTGTAAATATCGAAAATAAGCAAACCTTTCCGTTATTTCTTAGGGATATTAACGTGTTAAGTATCCTATTCAAAAGTATACGCTAAAGGTCTAGTATGGCAGACCGCGGTCACATCTAAAACCAACTATCTATAGGCCTTGTAGATAATAATAATAATATTCCACAACTATCATACAACGCCGTCTAGTCCCAAGCCAAGCAAAGCTTGTGTTATGAGTACTAGAAAACTGATAAACATACTTATATATTTCTAAATACATAAATATTATAGATAAATTACACCCAGACACAGAACAAATAATCATGCTCATCATATAAACATTTGTCCTGGGTGGGAATCGAACCCACGACCTCCGGCATAGCAGTCAGGGCCACTAACCACTAGACCAACAGGCCAGTCGATATTTGTTCAGTGTGAGAATACAAACCGCTACACGTTATGCTGCAGCCAATCAATGAACCACGGCGTCGATTGTGCTCACATGCAATCGAGATATTTGCATTACATAACACGATTGAAAAGAGTGTCCATGGAGTTTCTGGTACATTCACCTCCGTAGAGATCTATGCTTTGGAATGTGCAATCAGCATCATTTTTCTGACTGAATTCTTGACATTTCAAAATTGCCTATTTGTAGGCAATTTCCATAGGAAACGACCAATTTGGAACCATGCACTAACTTCTGACGTTATATAAGTGCCCATGTAGGCATATGTGAAATAAAAACTTTTGACTTTGACTTTGAATTTTTAGGGTTTATCTTCACTTGTGTATATTATTAAAATCTATTTTTTGTTTGTTTGTAGCAAGTAATCTTTGAAAGAAATGATCCGATTGCTAAAATTTTTACCGATTTTTTTTACCAATAGAAAGCTGCTTTATTTCTGAGTGACATAAGCTATACTTACTTAATGTGCGCGGGCTAAGCCGTGGGCAAAAGCTAGTTTAAAATAAAATGCTTAATACAAATTAAATTTTTTTTTTCTTTAATCCTTTGAATTGGCTATTCAGATGTAGCACTCTCCAAACAATAAGTACACATTTTTTTTACATTTATAATATTGGTAAAATAACATAGGCAATAGAACTACATATTTTTGGTAATGTAACTAAAGACGGGCGGCCCGGACTTCATTACGACTACAAGTTCCAATTTAAGACTTGCAGCACCAATATATAGTCCGTAGCACGGTGAGTTCTTGTAAAAATCTTGCGTAAGAAATTCATCATCGGATATCTCTCAAGATATTGCATTTCGTTTAGAATTGCAACCTGATGCACCCGTAGTGTTATGAAACAATGTATTATATCACTTATAATAACTGTAGGTGTCAAAAACACACTTGTTGTGTCCCTCGAAGTTATAAGTCTCGTGTTGACGGAGAAAATATTTCATAAAGATGTTTGAGGAAAACAATGGCAGATAACACTGTTTACTGTTGGATATAATAACATTACAGTAAACATTTTTTTACTGTTACGTCCGAAATGAAAATTTGTTTGTCTTTGAGGCCCATTTGCGCCATAAATCTTGTCTTTATTTTTCCCCTTGTGTGGACTTGGTGGCCTCAAATCACTGAATTAGTATAGTATTAACCATAAACGTATTCAAATTATTATTTCCATCCTTTATATTTTCAAACATATAAACGTACTCATGTATACAACCTTATTTTTAATACATATGCGAAACCTGAAACACGTATTTTTATGTAAAAACTCAGTTTATAAAATTGTTTAACTGAACCATAAAAAATCATAAAGTTATAAACTTGCTATGTCAGTAAAAATACATAGGCACCAGGCCATCCAGGGGACTGAAGGGTTTTTTTAGCAATTGCACCCAGCTGTTTCTTAGCGCCTTATGTCCGCAATGGCCTTCCGTGACCTGTATAGTACTTAGTATTGGTGGTGCCCAACTTGTGACCTTTTTAAATATTTTTGCGAAAAAGTATAGCATGGTGTATAACAAACTTCATATATTCAGGTTTTGCATACCTATACTAAAAAAAAAATTGTATATAATATTTATTTTATGAGTTCAAAGCTAAGTTAATTGTATGTTATTGCGCACACACACGTCGTGCCAGTGTGGTCTTCTTTACTTAAAAGTTGACTGTTAGTGAATACTTTTTGCATTCAGTCAACTTATTATTTTATCACAGATTATACCACTTTTTTACATGAAGTTAAAATAAATAAGCTTCTGTTTGACTATTTTATTAGCACGATGAATTAAATTCATTTAGCAAAAAAGAATTAAATTCGTTAAACGCTAAACGTATTTATTAATTCGAGGTGCAAGTAAGCCGTAGTAAAATTTTGTCTGCTTAAAAAGTTCAACTTTAGCCAAATGTGTACACTTGTTACAAGAGCAATGACTTTAAATTAAATGAGAGCTTTAAATTTTCTATTATTCACTGTATAAATGTCGGGATAAAACTTTTTCGGTGAGTTGTACCAGACGACTTGCTAAATTGATTTAGGAGTTGGATTACAATTTGAACTCGAAGCATCTGCGTAATTGCTGATAACGACTTTTTTTCTAAATTTTTAACTTAACAGCGGAAAATAACTTACAGACATTGCAACCCTAATATAAATGAACATATTAGAAAGAAAAAAAGAAAAACAATTTATTTACACGAGATAAAACAATCTACATAATCAATAGATAGGGAAGATATGCGTCACATCCGCGCAAAGCGGCTGAATGCTCAACGTAAAGCTGCGAGCTCCAACATAATATAAACTAATATTCTAATATATCCTAATATAAACTTTCCATTAGGTATATGGTAAAATCTAAAAAACTTTATCAGCGAAACGTGGCACCGATTAGAAAACATAAAACTAGTTTTTTTTACTAATTTGTAATAATTCTTTTTCTGATATAATCAGCACGTTCGTGTTCTCCTATATTGGCGTATTTATTAATTGTCTGTTGAATGTTTTATGCGTAAACAAATGAATGAATAAATAAAATAAAGCGGCTATTGATCCCGTAGTAAGCTACAATTATTTGGAATAATTTAACCTAGATTTTTTCCGTTTTCTCTTCATTAAAACACAATTTAATTTTATCCTTCATAGTATCTGAAAATGTTGTTATAATGAAACAATAATAAAACATACATCTCGTTTTTTGTGCAACAGTGCATTTCAAAAGCCAAATACGGAATCAGTATACGCAGTGAAAATGGTCTTGCCGATTCACAAATAACTCGACCATTTTATTCTTAAAATCGTATCGAGAACTCTTTGCACAAGACTGTCAGATATTCCTTCTACAGCAGAATATTTCAACGGATTTAAAATTGGAACAGCGAGAAGATGCCTTTTATGTATTTCTGTAACATCTACAATTTGCACCCACCGCCATCTTGTTAAGGTAGTTACTTTGTAAATTAGAGATGTTAGAGATGTTGTAAATTATGTTCAGAATGTTGGGCTGTGAAAAAGACGGATGAAAAAAGATTGCATGTAGCGGAGATGAGAATGTTAAGATGGATGTCTGGTGTGACGAGAATGGATAAAGTGAGAAATGAGTATATTAGGAGAAGTTTGAAAGTGGCGCCGGTGACTGAAAAGTTGAAAGGGAATCGTTTGTCTTGGTATGGTCGTGGTCATGTAAAAAGGAGAGATGAAACGCATGTTGCTAAAAGAGCTATAAATTTACATGTGGATGGATGAAGAGGGAGAGGGAAGCCAAAGAAAAAATGGATGGATTGTGTGAGAAGTGATATGAATGAAAAGGGAATTAGTGATAGCGTGACGAGCGACAGGACAGAATGGAAGAAAAAAACGTGTGGCGCCGACCCCAAATAAAACGGGATAGGGCAGGAAGATGATGATGTTGTAAATTATATTTTTCTTTTTTTTTCAGAAGAATAAGAAAGCTAGTTCTTAGATGAAGTAAAATGGACGTAAGATATAACATTTAAAACTCAACTCAATAATTACAATGATTATTATATTCCAAAAACAAAACTCTGAAAGATTTTCAACTAATAAATATTGAAATAGAACTAAACGAAAATTTTATCCAATAATCAATTTAAAAATAAAATGTAAATCTTATAAAATTTCTAGAGAATATCATATCGAGGGAGACTCTAAAAAAATAAACCCTGACCTGACCTACCCAACACAATCCTAATGGCTTTCGACGAGACGACGCGATTGAAATTCGACCCGTTCACAAATCTCATGTCAACGTCACCGACATTTGTCGTTCGTCAAAGCGACGTCACCGACATTTAATTTTGTCGTGCAGATTATAGTCGTAAAATTGGATTTATGTTACTCTTAAAGCCTTATTACGTGAGTTGAGTAGCCACATAATGTGTAAGATTTATCAAGTGAACCGCTGCTGCGCCAGTGAAATATACGTTCGAGCTTGAGCGTACTCGACGCGACTATATTGTTCTGTTACCAACCTTACTTCTTAACTTACTTTTAGGTTCTGGAGTGGCGACCACGTACCAGAAGACGCAGCGTTGGGTAGCCTTCAACAAGGTAGACCGATGACCTGGTTAGGGTCGCGGGAATCCGCTGTTTGTCTGGAAGATATCGCTATTAGCGATAAGACCCATACCCATAGATTTAAGTTCCTGTGAAATTTTACTATTTTGGTGTACAATAAAGTTCATTGCGTGACGCACAGAACTGGTCGTTGTGGCGACGCTTGGGGGAGTTCTATATCCAACAATGGACGTCTTTCAGCTGATATGATGATGATGATGAACCTTACTTAGAAACAATACTACATTTTGATTTAAATGTACTTACAAAGTTTGTCATTGTAGCTAAGGCGAAGTTGTTGTGGAGCCGAGTGCTGCAGTGACAAATATCCACGTGTATCAAACGACGTTTTTCAATTCAATTACCAAGAAATAAAAAAACAGTGCTTGACGTGTAACTCGGGTTCGTTTAGCACCCAGCCGGTTAATATAAATAAAATCAATTGTAGCGAGGGCAAGCTCGCACACTTTTCCACACTAGTACGGAAAACAATAAATTTCTACTTAGACGTGTTAGGTATAAAGCGGGTTTTTGATTAGGTTTATTAATCGATGACGAGCTATTATTGGTACTACAGAGAATTACAATACTTAAAGTGCGGTTAATTCGCGACACATTAATGTCACTCCATGCCTATGATTATTTTTACACATTTACAGTGTTTCTGAAGAGTCTGATATAAAACCTAAGTTTTAATAATCAGTGCTAATATAAATCCATCATCACCGAACGATATTGGTGTAGAAAGTGGATAAAAAAAAACCTTGCAGTTGGTACTTTTACGAGTGAAATTTGTCCTTGGATTCAACCTAGTTCGGACTTTTCCAATAACATCAATACTTTACGATCGTGACCGTAAATTCGTCATGTGGGATTGTACCAGCAGTTACTGTTTAGTAAGGTCTAAGTTCGCACTGTATTTATTGGTAGTAAAGTTTTGTTCTATCCGATAACGCATTTACTACGGTACATGCGGACGGATAGTTTATTGAAATAAAGTTATATTGTTCGTTCAATAGTATGTAACTATTATTGATGATGATTATAACTGTGATTTGTGTTCTCTTTATGAATTAATTTAGTCTTAAGTGAACACTCGATCCAGTTTAACTTTTTACAACCCGTGGAATCTCTTACAAAAGCGGTGCAAAGAAAAAGTATATCTTGTCAATAAAAGAGATACACAAACCTGTTTGGATCTGTAATATATATTGTAGCATGAAGCTCAAAACTGTTTTGCTTGTAATAAGAATAGCATGCTTACACATCGAATCTAAGGATCTTCAGTTGAACATTAGAACTCTGCTTTACTATTGTGAAATTACGAAGATTTGTAAATTACTGCATGTCCTTGTTTTTGGGTAAATTAAGACTACTGTTTCCAGAAATTGAGCATGCTATGCCCACGAAATAAGAACCTTCTTTCTATATTGAGAGCAGAAATAAAGACCGCTACGAAACACCTGTAGTGTGAAGAGTCTACAGGTGTTGACGAAAATCACATAAGAATATAGGGGAACGTTTAAGATTATGGGGGATGTTATGATGTTGTACTATCATCATCGCCATTTTCTTGTCATAACGACCTGTCCTGTGCGTCTTGCATCTATTAGATTTCCGCGACCCTCACAAGGTCTTCGGCCCACCTTATGGCGTGAGGTCTTACACTCTGTCTGTTTGCGAATATAATAATAATATTCCATAACAGTCACATGACGCCGTCTAATCTCAAGCTAAGCAGAGCTTGTGTTATATATAGACAACTGATAAACATAATTTACTTATATATTTCTAAATACATATATATTATAGATAAATTACACCCAGATACAGAACAAATGATCATGCTCATTACACAAACATTTGTCCTGGGTGGGAATCGAACCCATGATCTCTGGCATAGCAGTCAGGGATGGCCACTAACCACTAGACCAACAGGCCAGTCAAAGACAGTGAATAGATGTTTGGCATAGGGTTCGATCATGTCGCTGTTAGTATAGACTATACACCAGCTTCTGCTGGTCTATATTCTATACTAAAATTATAAAGCTAAAGTTTGTTTGCTTATTTGAACGCGCTAATCTCAAGACAAAAAGAGTGAATAATATAATGGAACATAAAAGAGTGGTCTAAAAGTTGGTTGTATTACTGTTTCCCAACAAGGGTATAATAAAAAATGTAATAATTTCTAGTAAGGTTTGTCTTCATAAAACTGATTACAAAGCTTTAAGCAATGAATAGGATGGTAGTTACCTAAAAAATAAAAGGCTTTGATAAAGAAACGAGAACTTGTGAACAGATTTTATATTTAACGAAATAATAGACAAACTGCGGTAATTTAATAACGCGCTGTTTATTTGTCTGTTGATTTTCGTAAACCTTTTGGTACCGGTGAGTGGTAAAAACTGTGCAAAGTACTCAATCATTAGTACATCGCACAGTTTTTAAAACGTACCAAGACATCTCATCTATTTAAGATACTAACTTCACAAAGACGGAACAGCTGCTGTTTGCCTTAACGATCGATTCTGGAAATTTCAAGCCTTAGGCTGGTGTTCGACAGGGACGTATTCTCAGCCCTTACTTGCTTTATAATTATACGGATAGTTTTAGAATACTACTACTACTACTACTACTGATACTACTTTTCTTACGA
The DNA here is from genome assembly GCA_949319445.1 of Mythimna lalbum. NCBI lineage: Eukaryota > Metazoa > Arthropoda > Insecta > Lepidoptera > Noctuidae > Mythimna > Mythimna lalbum. The sequence continues at coordinate 1,509,857 of OX439347.1, forward strand.
CGTCACAAGCAAACTCTTTATTTTGCTTCGTAAAACAACCAATTCTGATTTTTAACCTCACCATAAATCGCAATAAAGCCAGTATGATGATAGCCTTGAATACTGATTAACGCAATAACAAGCAAATAATCAGTTAACACAAGTGAAATTGATTGACATCCCACACAATATCATAAATAATTCAGTTGACATAACTTGAATGTCAAACCCACTCGTCTGAAATTAATATAGAAAATTCAGTACTTGAATGAAAATATTCATAATCTAAGTTGAAGCAAAAATATCAATTTGCTTTTGCTATTGATCTTTAAAAATTGTATTATTGAAATTCCATAGTATGCATTCAAAGTAGGAATACTTCAAAAGTATTTACCTAATATCAATTGATATTCAGGAGCGTTTTAGTTAACTCATGAATGTTCTGAATAGGTAGCAAAAGAAAGTAATTTATTAGGTGGTGTTTTTCTTGAATAACATTAGATTCTAAATATGGACTGAATAAAACTAACTCAAACTTTGTTTCAACTTTTTTTTATATAAAAACCGTGACCACGGCTTAAAAGTGAGTGAAGAGTGTTTTCTTGAAAGCCGTTTTTTCCAAAAAGCGAGTGGCTTGTTGGAAAAAATAGTCCAAATTACCAGAAAAACATTTAAAACTTCAATTTCAAATGTGCCCATGCACGACTTAGTCAAGCTATTCTTCCCAATTACATCCACGTGAAACTTCAATGTCTGCAATATTACTAATAATAGTACTAATAATTTTCTGACACTTATATCCTCGGTTCACGGCACTGACCACTTAATCAGAAATATCCTGGCTTCCACTCTAATTGATTTTTATCTGCCAGTACTTTTAAACTGATTTTTTTTATTAATAAAAAAGCAACGGATTGGATGTAATAATGTTGTATGGTTTGTGTCACAATAGATTTTGACGTTGCAAACAAAATATGTTGTGGTACCCAGAACTGTGATCAGACGTGGAGTTCGTGAACCCCACCTTTATTCCACTATGATTCGTCTAAAAATAGAATAGAATAGAATAAACTTTCCTACGACGACTTTTTGTAGCGATACTGTCTCGCGTTTCGTAAGCACGCGATAGCATTGCTTCTAAATAGTCACTTGCAAGCACATTGAAAATATGCCAATGCGCTACTGCATCGATGCGAACGTGGCACAGCATCGCTACAAAAAACCGCCGCCTAAGACCAGCCGGCGTTCGAATTCCTCTTCGGCACCTTGCGGAAAATTATAACGTACATTTCATGAACATAATAGGTGTAGCAACAAAGTTCATTTTCAAAAACCGTATATTTTAAACTTAAATTCCAAAAAATTAAACAACATCGCAACATCTTAACTTGCAATTTAAATTAAGTTTGACTTGTAACTTTTAAAACTAACTTAATAAAACAAAATAGATCGCATTAATTGTTATTTCAAGCCAAAGTATCAAAATAATTATCTAAGACATTAAAATAGGTACCCATAAACTTTTATTTGATTTATAAATACTTATTTTGCATAAATTTTAATGTAATATCTTTTGTTTTTAAGAAACTATATTTATAACCTTTGAGCTTTTTCAGTAATTACTCTTTTCTAAGAAATTTATTTGACCATATTTTCAAAAACGTTTTCTTTGAGAGACTTCAATGTAATCCAATTTCATAATTTATAAATTCTTTAATTTGATTAACAAGAAATAATTTTAGAAGAAAACTTATAAAAACTAATGAGAAAATTACATAATTTTTAGTGAGTACTAAGACAAAGAGATCAATCGTCGAACAATCTGAGTCGGCTTGGCAGCGTTCGGGAAGATGTACGGTATCTTCTCATCTAACATAGGTACTCATACACTTGCCCAGTGTCTCAAAACGAAAGTCTGTTGCTAGGTGATGACATAAGGCTCTAAAGAACATAGTCACTCACAGTGTGCCTCATCATAAGGCTTAAAATCACCCAAAAGGCAATGGATAGGGCTATGCTTGGAGTTTCCTTGCGTAATCACTTAACTAATGAAAATATCCCTAGAAGAACTAAGGTTACTGACATAACCCGAAGAATTGCAAAACTTATGTACCTATTAGTAGGCAGGGCACATTGCTCGCAGAACAGATGGTTGACAGGGATGAAAGGTTTTGGGCTAGCGACCACGTACCGGAAGACTTAGCGTTGGAAGGCAACAAGATGGACCTCTTTCCGCTGAAATGATGACAAAGTCAAAAGATATATAATTATAATTCCCACATAAATGTAACAAATTGACCTACTCCGAGTACATAAAAATAGAAAGGATTTCAGAGAGCACATCCATGTAAAAAGCTATCGAGTGTGATATATTTCTTTCAAAATCTTACCAAAGATTGTCCTTTCAACACCTTATTTCAAGTAATCCTGAAAAATAGTAAAGAGTCCCAAGCTTTAACGACATAGTTATTTATGAGCCATAAAACTGGCAAATTGATTTGTAATCTACACTAATATTATAAAGAGTTAAAGTTTTATTTTATGGCAGGTAATCTCTGAAAGTATTGGTACGATTGCTAAAATCTGTTCACCGATAGAAAGCTGCTTTATTCTTGTGTAACATAGGTTTTATTTTATTTAATAACTAGCTTCTGCCAGCGACTTCGTACGCGGATCCTGTTGCTTATTCCGTCGAGTAATTTCTCCCGTTTCCCCAACATATCCCTTCACTGCTCTGCTCCTATTGATCGTAGCGTGATGAAAAGTATACTATAACCTGCCCAGGAGTATGAAGAATGATTGTACCAAGTTTCGTTAAAATCCATCGAGTAGTTTTTGTTTCTATAAAGAACATACAGACAGACAGACAGACAGACAGACAGACAGACAGACAGACAGACAGACAGACAGACAGACAGACAGACAGACAAAAATTGTACTGTTTGCATTTTTGGCATCAGTATCGATCACTAATCACCCCCTGATAGTTATTTTGGAAATATATTTCATGTACAGAATTGACCTCTCTACAGATTTATTATAAGTATAGATAATAAAGTAATAATAATCCACAACTATCACACAACGCCGTCTAGTCCCAAGCTAAGCAGAGATACTTATATATTTCTAAAAACATACATATGTTAGGTAAATTACACCCAGAAACAGAACAAATGATTATGCTCAACACACGAACATTTTTCCTGGGTGGGAATCGAACCCACGATCTCCGGGATAGCAGTTAGGATCACTAACCACTAGACTGCAGTCCGGTCAGGAAGCGAATTTAACATATAACGTGAAAGCCAATATGTATTTTTTGGGGTGGGAAAATCATCAAATAACTAATTCTCCCCGCTCTGGGATAGGGAATGACAGAATTTTACTGTATTAACTCACCCGTATTCTTTCAGCTGCTCTTTGCATTAGGGGGTGACAGTGACTCTTTCGAAAATTCCCTTAACCCAACGTGAAGTCTCTGGAGATTTCATTCCAATTATATTTAATTCTACGTTGTCATCTTGTTTTATATTCAAAAACTTATTTATTGTGTCTTTCAAAGTTTAACATTTGTCCCAAAAGACCATTATGTTCTATTTATCAAATACTATTAACTTATGAATTGACATTTAATAACTGGTCCTTTTGCTCAAACATTTCTGTCTAAATAAATATATATTTTACTGGGAAATAGAACAATACAAACTAGAGTTGAAGTACATATTTTCCATTTAAATTGTAATCCTATCCATAATTTTCTTCCTCGATTTGTCGACGGCACGTGTAGGATTCCTTGCGCGCCTCAAATAGATGACAGCAAAACCTTAGAGGCCCAGCAGGGCTATAATGGGAGAACTTCTGAAAAGGTAATTCGTGGTCTAGAAGCCAAAGAGCAGTTTAAGGAACAAAAGATTGGTTTTAGTAAGTAAAATTTCGACATGACCTCCCACTCTGCGGTAGAGTGGAAGAAGTCATTAGATGACTACCTTGAAAAACAATTCCCCAAACTCTTTTGTTAACAGGAGTGAGAGGGAGTCACTGTTGAGGGAATTAGACCTAAACAGACTTAACGTGGGACTAATCCAGTCAATTTTATCTTGACCAACTTCAGATGATGCCAAAAAGTTATGTCAGTTAATAACAGCCCTTCATCAGTGACTTTCATCTTTAGTATAGAATGTTATATACATGTAAACACATAATATATATTGGCTATTATACTGTTTACATGCATATATACTGATTATATGTGTTTAGGTTTGCTGTTTATGTAATGCAAAGTAATAATTAATAATGTTAAAAGGTACGATGGCGTTGGCATATCTGGCTAGATAAAAACCCCAAAAAATCTTTTGTTAGTTACATTTAACTTTAATTATTTCCATGTTTCCAACAGTTATGTTAACCGCGAGACTATTTTGATGGAAGCAAGGTTGAAAAATTATAATCCTGAGCGTAAGCGAGAGAATCAAAAGAACACGAGGTGAAAAATCTTTGCACTCGAGTGCAACACGTAACTTTTCATCCCGCCTCAGCAAGGAAATGACTAAATGCAAAAAAAGTATACCAGCGAAGTTCTGAGTCATAAAAACGGCTTTTGCTCTCTGATATCGAAGAGCAAAAATACTCTTTCCGAGATAGGGGGATGAAAAACTAATTTTAATATTAATTCGTTGCCTAGCCTAGTATTCGGCCACATTTTGGTGGCCGAATACTAGGCCGTTCGCTGACGCTGTCATTACGTGGCGCAGGATGAAAGGTGGGCCATGGTCTGCGGAGAGATGACGCATAAACATTGAGCCGATGGAGGGTTTCTCATCTGAACACGAGTTACTATAACGTGTAACGTTAAATGCGCAAAACCTCAGACACCCCAAATGATTTTTAATTCAATTGACCTAATTATGTGAGAAAAAAAAAATACATCTGCATTGAAATAAGAATTTTTACTATCCAACTATTTGTGTTTGTTTACCTTTTTCAGCGGGTTTGCGCACGTGATGGCTTGACCTATTCATAAATAGACAGGTCGAATTTTTTAATGAAGATTTTTTTGAAAAATGTAACCTATATTAAAAAGTGGTTTATTTGATTCTGCTCGTTATTCTGATCAAACTAATTTCAGGTTTTGCGCTTTTAACGTTACCCTTAAATAGTCAACCTGTTTTTTTTTTATTAACGCGTTATCATAAAAATTGATCTTCAAAAAAACATTTTTTTAAAGCGCGTTGTTTCATTGCCGCATTATTCCTATTTGCAAAAGCCCTAATCAATTCCCTACAGTATTGTGCTCACTAGTACCTCAATTTATTGGGAACAAAACGTGTTGGTAAACAAAGAGGGCGTAGTTATGCGTCGTAACGGTTTCCCATAAATTTTGAGCGCGATTGTACTAAGTCAGTTATTGGTATTTAAGTGTTAACAGGCGGACGGGCAATAAGGGTGAATAAAATAAGTTATGGCGACCATTTATTTGAGCATTTACTTATTTGTTTATTTGTGTTGAGAAAACTTCCGTGTTTAGAATGATAAATATTATATATTTGTACAAACGCTGGGTTTCTCATTGATCAAAGAAGAATCAATTTTATTATTCGTTTGTTTTTTGGTTTAATTACTTGTCGGTTGGAATCTTAATGGTGGTCTGCAATATTATTCTGAAAATTTATCTTTTAAAACACGGAATAACATAAGCATCCCCGACCCCGACTACGGTAGACGCGGGCTTTCAGACAACGAGCAATGCTAGTTAGTTTGCCGTCCGGCCGTTCGGTAATTCTCTGGACTGAGCCCATGTCGTCGACAGCACGTACTGTTCCATGCGTTTCTCAAAGAAGTGTCAGCAAACTATAGGGGACCAGCAAGGCCGATACCCGCTAGGGCCACGGGGATTTTTAGAAATGGAAACCTGATCTTAGATTGCAAAGTGTATCTGAGACACAGGTATGGTTTAAGTCGTTAAAAGTCTGACACACGTTCCAGCTCCACCCTTGAGTAGGACAAGCCATCGGATAATATCGCACCTATAAAAAATAATACAAATATAAATATGAATCCCATCATTCATAACTCTACAGTCACGTGTACCTACATAACACTAAAAGCGTCAACAAAAACACCAAACTAATCCAATCTCGAGATCAGAATAAATTTATCCCTTTACAGCCCGTTTCTAATTCAGATCACAATCTTATACCCACGATAAATATTAGTTCCAATCGAAAGTCGTCCATCACCTTCGACCACTAATTACATAAAGATTAAAGTCGTGACAATTTAATCGCTAACTATAATCGGGTTTTGACAGCATAAGATCCTAATTTAATTGGTCCTAAGCCAAGCTGGTAATTGCATTAGGGAATTCTACAAATGAAACGGGTCTTTGAAAATGTATTTTATGAAATATTATAAGCGAAAGCAATTCCAATTCAGCACGTCTTAAATGATAATGATAAATGACATTTATTTTGTAAATACTCGTAGGTTTTAAAAAACAGTTTTTCACGTAATTTTTTTTTTACGTCAGTTTAAACTAGATTAGGACTATCCTGAGAAGAAATACCGAAACAAACTCAGGGGTCAAAGTCTCTTTTAAAGTCCATACAGTAAATATGTATTGGTCAAAATCACATGAGAACCATGCAGATTTATCTGAGATGGTGTTTTGAAGAAAGAACCATACAGATTTCAATGGAGCTGTCCAGTCAGTGCAAGCTTTGTCAGTATTTGCAAAGCTCAACTTACAACTGCTAAGGAACTGAATGACTTGACAAACAATACCAAGGAAAGGACATTTGGGGAAGCCGTAGAAAATACTCAAATTGCCAGACAGTTCACGCCCTCATCAATGTGACAATTGTGGAATATTATTATTATCGGTCTACCTTGCGGGAGGATTTTCAACGCCGCGTCTTCTGGTACGTCCTCTTTCGGTCCCCATGGCCGTCTGTTCAGCGAACAATGTGCCTTGCCCACTACCACTTAAGTTTGACGATTTTATCTCTAACCAGAGACTGTTGATGATTTTAACGAAATGATTGATCGTTGCTGTTACTTCACACACTTTACCTACTTCAATATTTAGTGTAGGCGAGATAACATCAACGCTGGTATCGCCAAAGTGTCATATGAAATTGATGACTTACACTAAAGGAAATCTACATAGGCGTCAGGCAAAAATATTTACATAATAATTGCATGTCTCCAACTCTCACGTCGTGGATTTTAATATTATTTGACCGCCATAGCAAAGGTCAGAGGTACTTGGCTGTATATAATACATGTAATATGTATTATATGACCTCATTATCATAATTATCCGCATTATGCATCATATGAAAGACATAATAATGAGGCTTTCTTGGAATATTTTCAGTTGGATTGCAAAAGTAGATTATGATACAAATGTGCAATGTTAGTGATTACCTCTGAGATGGTATTTAGATCTGAGCGGAAGGCGAGGGAGGATCTTAAGAGAACCGAGGACGGTAATCAACAATATTTACGTGTAATGTAAATAACTGCTATTTGTATACTTATTTTCCTACTAATTACTTACGGTGTCGACATCTTTTTTTTCCAACTTTGTTTTCACAGAGGAAGAGATTTCTGAAGAGGCATCAGCTTTGCACCTATTTTTCTGTCTTTTTATTTTTAAATAAATAATTAAACCGTGTGGCTGCCATTTGCCTCAACTTCTTTTATGAAAATAAAGCTTAAAGTGTAAAACAACTTGAACAATATTGAAAATGAGATCTCTAACAATTATACAAATTTTGTATAATTGATCTCTCAAACAAACGCGCATTTGAGCCTCGTATATCGTATGAAAATTGGATTTCATTGAACCAACTCGTTTAGTCACAATCGGATGTCCGTGCTACTGTCATCCGCAGCTCTGATGTCCGAAATCAATTCCCTAACTAATAATCGTATTAGCATAATCCGACATGGATTTCCGAAATATATGTACGTAGTAGTAGGTAAAAACACACTTCACATTAAATTTTGAAAAAAAAATTCTATTTGCGATTAATTTACGTTATGATACGAATAATAAACTCTAAATATAAAAACTTAGAGAGCTCTTCCCGAGTCGTCTATCACCAACATGAACATGTTTTAAAAACTTATTTTTAATACAACGCAATGTTTGATAAAGAGGCATCGCGATAAAAGAGAGATAACGCCTAAACTTTCTGTTGGCATTTGATAATTCCGTAAAAGATATTAGATGAAAAAAAAAATATCGTTAGATAAACTCATTTTCATCCATACTCTCAATTAGGATTCATTCGGATTCGACAACTACCACGTAGTTGTCTGGCTTTTTCGCTGAAGTGGACCTTTTTGGCGAAAACGTCAGACACGCAATGTTAGTTTTTTCTGTTGTCTTAAGTTTTTTTGCTGTCTTTTTAGATGAGAATCTGTTTCGTGAGATAATGAAACCCACGACACGCCACGCAGTAGCCAGTCACTCAACCACTGTGCCAACCGTGCCGTCAAAATAACTACTGTTCACCAATCCATCCGACCAGCCCATATCAACGTGTCAACAGCCAAACAAAAGCCATTACTGTTCCAGGTAACGAACTCAACATTACTAATGATCCTGTCACTTAGTGTATTGAGCACTGTCGTGCCATACAACCCTTTATCATAATTACTCACACTATTCGTCCTCCATTAATCTTAAACTGACGTGAATGACGTCAGAGTTCACAAATGACATAGGCACCATAAGCGAAGTGAGTGTCTCTGTGACAGAAGGTTTAACCCTTTTTTACTAAGGTCATCAATGAAAAGATGAGCAGTGATGGCCAAGTGGTAACAGCCCCGACTTACAAAATATAGGTTAAGTAAAACCCAGCCAGGCGGATTACTTTGTGTAATTTATGTCATTACCACTGCTCTCAAAACGGTGAAGGAAAACATTGTGAGGAAACCGGCATGTCCTAGAACCAAAAGTTGGAAGACATGTGACATGCACTAACCCACACTGGGCCTGCGTGGTAGACGGCATATTCCTTTTCCTAGAGAGGAGGCCTGAGTCCCAACAGTGGGAACATTATAAGGCCAATTATGCTATGCATCAATTAAATAACTTCTTCCACTCTGGTTGGAGTCAAAAGGAGTGTCAGTGTGTTACAATCCCGCAGCTTTCTTTTCCCTACCCCTCAGGGTACACAAGCAAGATACATCACAAATACTTCCTTTATATCCTGGACCAAAACCAGTTGTTAGCCAAAATTGAACTCAGATAGTCAATAAAACCTTTGTCACACTCTCGTGGGCTTTCAAAACGTTACCAAGCCTTTGCAAGTTCCTATTCATTAAGTGAACCTTCTACAAACTATTTAGTATGTAACTAATGACGCCATAGGCTGTCAATGATCGTAACGCGACATAACGAGGCGTCCATTGAGACTAGATGATGGCGGGCGTCAAATATTTTACGACCCCTCATCCGGTTTTATTTCAACGATCATGGTCTGTGCAAGTGGTATTTATTGATAGGAAAATATCTGATGCTATGATTATTAGAACAACTATCATTGGAATTCCCTGCCGCAGTCTTTCCTGATAGCTACAACCTACGAGTATAGTCTGTACAATCGGTGCTCGAGGAGTTAAGTCTAGAGAGAATAAGTTACTTCTAGAAAAGCGTGTTCTTTCGTCGACCACATCATCGCTTTCCATCAAGCAAGTTAGTAGTCAAGCGCGAGCCTATCAACAGTAAAATATCTTTAAACTTAATGAGGGTTGGAAATCATGAAATAACTTCTACCGCTGTGGGTGGAGCGAGAGGGAGTTTCATACTTTTACTGACTAAAACCCACCATGTTCTTTAGTAGCCAAAGTTTTCCGTGCGTTTCAGAGCCATTGTAACTCTTTAGAAGAATCCTGAATGCCCGAAAGGGCTTCGGCTTTGTATTCCTCTTAGTGGCTCGCAGACGCCCATTTATTGTGCCTACATTTTAATAGTTATGTTTATGTGTCATTTAACTGGGGATGAATTTTTTGCCATCAACCCACCACAACTCCAGAATTTGTACTGATACTGACAAAATGCTTAACAGAAGCATACAACGACAAGGCTAACTAGGCAGGTCTAATGTCCAAGTCTATCAAGTTTCCAGGCACTTTTGCTATTATAAACAAAATTTACTAAAGCTAGACATTGTCTGATAAATCCTCCAAGTCTTTAATTCCGAGAAGTTTGGCATTTATAAATTGCTTTACCACCAATAGCATGCAGCGAGTTTTGCAAAGAGGCATTAATCATACCGAATAAATAACACTATCAAAACAATATATCCAATCAGATTAACTGAGAAAGAATCAGCAACTTTTACAAAGAAATATACACTACTTCTAAACTTACGTAACAATCACAAACAAACCCAGAAACTGCAAGTTCTACAAACAAATATACCCCAGTTCTCAAGTTATGCAACAATCACAAACAAAGCTGGTAAGTCAGCCACGGATAAACAACAACTCGTATTTTCAAGCCGGTCCAGACAAGCGGAGTTGTTTGTTTCTATTTGTCCATTACACACTGACCGAGTGAGCACGTGAGCTCGGGCCTTTAGGGCTGGAAATATTATAATACTAGTTTCTGCCAGTGGAATGTTGGTTACCACTACGGATATATCCATATTTAGTTTATATACAGGATGCCAGCTACGGATATATACGTAGGATATCTATACGAGACGAGGAAGTGTCGGGGCGAGAAGTACCAATAATGCCGTATGTACGTAATTATATGTATACGTATTTATCCGTATACTTATACCCAGAAAGCGTTTTTTTTCGCTGATGCCTTATATAGGTACCTATATATCTTCTGACTTTATTCGTGCAGCCAACTTTGGCATTCAATTGATTTCAGTGGACGCGAAGTAGAAGCCAAAGATGAATAAAAAGTAGCCTAGGTCTATCCTTCAAGTTTAAACTTACTCCATACGAAATTTCATCAAAATTTGTAAAATATTTAACCGTGAAAGCGTAACAGATAACCTCCGTAGTCGGGTAAAAATATAAGAAAGGGTATTAACATCATCTAAATCAATATTTTTTTATGTATATATTTTTTTATTATTATTGATAGGTTTGCTTTTGACCACTATCTAACGTGATGGTAAGCGATGATGCAATGTACGAAAGTAAGTAATAAAAAAAAACCTCAATCAATAATTTCATATCTGCTCTCAAATTACTCAAATTATTACTTACAATACGACTTTTCGTTTTAAGAATTACGGAACAAAAATTTATTTTGAGGCCCAGAAGTCGAGAACTTAATAAAGTTTTTAACAATCACGGTTCAAACTTACATCCCCAAAATTAAATTAAGGCGTTTTATCCAAGTTATTTTGGAAGAACTTTACTCCGCCCAGTCACCATGATAAAGAAAAACAACCCTCGATTTTTCTTTAATGATTTTTAGGTTTCTATACCTCAAAAGGAAAAATAAAGGATCACTTTATTGTCCGTCTGTTGGTCTGTCTGAAGACCCTTTTTCTCGGAAACGCGTGAAGGTATAAAGTTATAAATAAAACCATATTCTGAAGTTTGCAGACTCTTGAAGCTGAAAAGAAGTCAAACTTGTAAGTTAACGAAAAAAAAGATACATTCAGTCAAAAAAGTATCGGGAATGGATGATTTGTTTATGGTTCCAAATTCAAATTTTTGTTTTTTTGTAGTTGTTAGATTGGCACAACTGTTTTCCATTTTGGCGCGGAGTTTGAGTTGCATCTGTTATTTATATTAAATACAGTGCTGGTTTTAGTAATATCATATATAGTGTGTATTGCGAATTTCATAATGGACAAAAATATCGAACAAAGAGTTTGTCTTAAATTTTGCATCGCCAAAGGAATTTCGTGTTCGGAGTCACTGAAAATGTTACAGAAGGCTTACGGTGAATTGACTTTATCAAAAACTCGTGCTTATGAGTGGTTCAAAGCGTTCAAAAGCGGTCGAGATGTGATGGAAGATTTGCCTCGCTCTGGTAGGCCGTCAACGTCTGCAACTGAAGTTAACATCGCAAAAGTGAAGGAAATAGTGACTGAAAATCCCCATTCAACTCTGAGAGAGATAGCCGCCGAACTTTCTGTATCTCACGAGTCGATCCGTACCATTTTAACTAATCATTTGGGTATGAAACATGTTGCTGCTCGGCTAGTCCCAAAAGATCTGAATTTTCTCCAAAAACTCAATCGCATAAAAGTAGCTGAGGACATGCTAGAACGAGTCAGTTCGGACCCAACATTCATGAAACGCATTGTTACTGGTGACGAGACGTGGGTTTACGAGTTTGACATGCAAACTAGTCAACAAGCTTCGGAGTGGCGCCTTCCAACTGATCCGAAACCGAAAAAACCACGCCAAAGTCGATCAAAAGTCAAAGTCATGTTGACTGTTTTCTTTGACTATCGCGGTGTTGTGCACTCTGAATTCTTACCAGAAGGTCTAACGGTAAATAAAGAATATTATTTGAGCGTTATGCGGCGTTTAAGAGAGCAAATTCGACGAAAAAGGCCAGATTTGTGGAAAGAAAATTCTTGGATTTTGCACCACGACAATGCGCCTTCGCACAAGGCTATCATTGTGAACGAATTTTTGACCAAACACTCAACAAATACCATCCAGCAACCACCATATTCACCAGATATGGCTCCTGCTGACTTTTTTCTTTTTCCTAAACTCAAATTACCACTTCGTGGCACCAGTTTTCAATCGATAGAAGACATAAAGGAGAATTCGCGGCGAGAACTGAACTCAATTCAGGAAGCAGCGTTTAAAAAATGTTTTGATGAATGGATTATTCGTTGGCGCAAGTGTATCGTTTCTAAATGAGCATACTTTGAAGGTGATAAAATAAATTTGGATGAATAACAGACATTTTATGTATCATTGATCTTTTCCCGGTACTTTCTTGACAGAGTAGTACTTCGGTTTATGTAGCAAAAAACGTACATTTCAACACTCTCGAGGAAATCAAAGTTCATAGGGTACTTCCCGTTGACCCAGAATTCTGAAATTTGAAAACAGAAAATTGTTTTGTTGTGGAAAAATTTTTGTAACTCAATTCGAGAATTGAACTGTTTTCATAAGTTGGTAAGTTTTTACGGAACCCACAGTGCGCGAGGCTGACTCGCACTTGCGTGGTTTTTTTATTAATATTGATAGGCTCGCGTTTGATCACTATCACACCTGATGGTTTTTTTTTATATAATGTATAGGCTCACGTTTGACCACTATCCACCTGATGGTAAGCGATGATGTGGCCGACGATGGAACACGCTTGCCTAGAAGCAATCTATTCACTCTTGACTTAAAGACCACAGCTATCAGGAAACACAGACTCCGTGGTAAGCGGTGGTATGTTTTACGATGGAGCACGCTTGCCTAGAAGTAAAAATATTCACTCTTGTTGTTGTAGCTATCCGGGATTTCCATTTCTTAGCTGTACGAACAATAAATGGAACACACAAGTACAATAAAATGTACGGGAATGAAATATCGACTGACCTGTTGGTCTAGTGGTTAGTAGCCCTGACTGCGATGTCGGAGGTCGTGGGTTCGATTCCCACCCAGGACAAATGTTTATGTGATGAGCATGATCATTTGTTCTGTGTCTGGGTGTAATTTATCTATATTATGTATGTATTTAGAAATATATAAGTATGTTTGTCAGTTGCCTAGTACCCATAACACAAGCTCTGCTTAGCTTGGGACTAATTAAAAAAAAAAATGGTAATTTGAATTGTACATATGTGGTAATATTACATTTTGATACAAGTTGAGTAAGTTTGTCATTGCGATCCGTGACTTGAGAGCTGCAGTGACTTTCCATGACGTGTATCAAATGAAGTTTTTCACTACATTTACACAAAACTAGACAACACGTAGAACGACGTCACGTGACGTGAATCTAGTGTGGCTCTACAAGTTTAGTTTCCATATTTAAATGTGTGGAGACCGACGCGCCCAGATCGGCGTGTGTGGCACACGTGTGAGCTGTGTAGTTTTACCTAAAGTCTCTGACCTCATTAACTAGATTCACATGTTTTCAGCTTAATGCGAACAATTGAGGTTACTATCTGTTTGATCGTGACAAACAATGGCGGAGGTGAACTTCAAATTGAGGCCCAACCACGAACTTCATTTGACAAACTAAACTAAACTGAACTGTTATAGAGATGGAGCTATACATCATTAGTTTTGGTATATGTGAAACCCGAAACACATGTCTAGTCCATACTAATATTATAAATGGGAAAGTGTGTGTGTCTGTTTGTCCGTCTTTCACGGCAAAACGGAGCGACGAATTGACGTGATTTTTTAAGTGGAGATAGTTGAAGGGATGGAGAGTGACATAGGCTGTTTTTGTCTCCATCCACCCCCCACTTACCCCAAATTCAAAGCGAGCGAAGCCGCGGGTAAAAGCTAGTATTTTTATATAAAGAATCTATGGACAAAATTTCATAACTAAATCAAGAAAAATCAAAAAGTTATATAAGCTTGTTATGTCAGCAAAAATACATAGTCACGGAGCCATCCTGAACTTCTGGTTGGGCCAGACAAACAGAGGGGTTGTTTTTATTTGCGCCCAGCTGTTTTTTGGTACCTAATGCCCGCTATGATCTACCGTGACCTGTTTTGTATTTAGTGTCGGTGGTATACAACTGTGACCTTTTTAAATATTTTTGGGAAAAAATGTAACATGTGTAAAAATTATTGGCATCCATTCAGTTACTGATTTTGAACAAACTTTATTTCTCTCACAGAAATGCTCATGACATACGGTGAAATACGGAAATTAGTTGCGTGTAGTTTTGATTCTTGCACGATCTTAGAAGTAGTGGGTGATATAAACTTGTGCTTGACTGCGATCCCATCTGATGGTAAGCAGTGATGCAATCGTTGATGGTGACGCGCACTAGTTTGTTAAGAGCCTATTCACTCTAGCCTTGAAGACACCTAATTGTAATCCGACGGTTCAATCTCTTGGTTTGAATCGGAAGTTTTTATAAATTCGCGAATTGTAGTATTATTGTTTATTCTTTGCTTCATTTCATTTCATAATCATGCTCATTATTTTTGTTCTCTCTCTGTATAATTTCTTATATTATTTTTCTACATTCTTGTTTGTTTGCCTTCTGTTTGACATGACGTTGTTATTACATATCCGTTTCCTTTTCAATGAACGTTTGACTGTGGATACTAAAGAGTATATTTACGTATTTGGTAACAACAAACTCCAACACATTTCAATTTATAGGAAAAAATACAAAATATGATTGAAATAATGTGAAATCAACAACGTGGATTACGTCCACCGAATACACACAAACAAAAATATTTTTTTCTAAATACTGAATTTTTATTTATATTTCTTTTGTAAAATAACCATACTGACTGATAGTTTCTTTTGGCTTCAATTTGAAATTATTAAATTCTGATATTCACCACCAATTTAAGGAACCGTTTTCATTGAAAAGAATGGAGAGCGGCCTTTACTCAGCAGTAGGATAATCCGAGCTAAAAAGTATCACAACTTATACATAAACTTAAATCTATGTGTACGAAGACGGTCTTATCGCTGACTGCGATATCTACCAGATCTTCCTCAGGTCTTTATTTAAGTTTTATAATTACTTTCTGTAGGAACATTTATTCTTATCTTCCCTCTAAATTCAAAATCTTTCAAAGCCCAATTATGTAAAAAGTATATATACTTATATATACCTACCGTACATGATTCCGTATTTCAAGATATACGATAAAATCGATATTATTGAACCTCATCATTTTCCATAAATAATGGGAATATTGACTTTTAACGAGAGACATTCGCGTAACAACTCAATTATTATAATGATGAACAAATATCGAGACGAAAAATAATACAGAGGCATTACTACGAGTTCTTAACGCTATCCATTCCAAAACGACTTAAACTGAAATGGAATGGAGCTATACAGGCTTATTTGTAAAACTCTGGCAACCTCTCAGGACTATGGTGTTGACATCATAAACAACAACTTTTGTTCTGTCACTTTTTACAAAACTTAATTAATTTGCCAAAAACAAATCTTTAAGATTTCTTTGTTCTATCTAACACATTTCAACTCTGTATTTTGCCATATCTACCTACATCTATATGTAGCGATGTAAGAGCATCAAGCGCCCCCGCCGCCCGATTGCTTGGCATAGACATCGTTATATTTAGAGTATGACTACGACTTTTTGACTATGACTTTTTACAAAACATAACACATTTACCAAAAACAAACCTTCAAGATTTCGTTGTTCTATCTAACACATTTTAACTCAGTATTTTGCTGTATCTACTTACGGCTCCCGCGCACTGATCTCATATTAATAGTAATCAGGCTTCCAAAACGTTATCATTACACCTAGCAAACAAGGTCAAGTTCATGTTCAGCTACCCTCCGCTTTATACTAACGCTTGCTTCGCATAGACATATTTAGAACGTTCAATTTAAATATTTTTATTTTTGTATGAAAATCTGATGAACCAAAATATGATACATTTTTAAAAGTCATAGAACAAAAGTTGTTGTTTATGATGTTCTTAACTAGCACCTAAGAGGTTGCTAGTGTTTTACAAATAAGTCTGTATATACATATAATGTGTATATTATTTTTTAACCCTTCAGATACCGTCAATTAGAAACACAATAGTAAGACAATAGATGGGCGGCCACCGGTGGTCGCTTGGGGATTCATGAATTAAGTAAAATATGTGGAAGTTACGAAAAAACTATGACTATGACTTTTTCTTTTTTTCTCGTATTCTATTCCATTCTATTCTATAGTCTTTTCCATTCTACAGTAGACCATAGACTTGTAAATTATTTAGCTATCTCTACAGCCTGCATGAAACCAACTATTTGTCTACCTAGATTCTCCTAGACGTTAACGAGACTAGACAAATTGTGGGCAGCGTTCACATAAAGTGCTTCTAGGTACAAAGCTCTCCGATAATATGTTGGCCCCGAGTAAACTTACATAATTATACATAGATAATTGTTGCTGACGATCTAATTTTTGTGATGATCGGTCAAGGCGCAAAAGCGTAACAAATGAACAGTTAATTGCATTTATAATACATTATTATAGTTGGGATTATAACGAAAATTGTTTATTTTGTTGTTTTGCTAAAGATAGCAATAACTTACTTTGCAATAACTTACAAAAACTCCATAAATGTAGCACCCACTCTATTACTTTATGGCATCCATGTCTCATGCATGAGTGCAAACACATGTGTTAGAAACTAGGCAATTAATTAGACGCCAGAAAGTCCGACCATCAATTTATCCAAGGCATATCTTGTTGCTAGGTAGCCGAGTGGTTTGATAGGCAGTCGCTCCCAGCCATATCCGGTTAGAGTAAAAGAAAAGGCAAATGCTAGATGTTGTACATTTTTTTTAATAATATAAAGTTATGCTTGACTGCAATCCCACCTGATAGTAAGCAGTGATGCAAAAAAGCGTTGATGTTGAGACGTCCTAGAGAGGATGCCCGAGTCCCAGCAATGGGAACATTAAGAAGGGATGATGATGATGAGATCGTTTATTAAGAACCTATTTCTTCTTCTGAGTCGATACACTGTTGCCAGAGTGGTCGTGGTCACTGTGAATCACGATTAGTGATCATCTTAGTAATGCGCCATTCATCGTGGACTGCAGCATTCCGCGAGAGCCTATTTACTCAGGCCTTGAAGACATGTAATTTATAATCGGACGGGAAGACCGCAGCTGGCAAATGTGTCCTCCTGTAATCCCGTGATCCTGTCCTTCGATGTACGCTACTTCTATGTCATCGTAGATTGCGAAATATTACAGGATAAATGTTTTGTCGCCAACAGAAGGTTGTATTCAATTAGATTACATAGAAAAATACGTTCACAATACAGTGACGGTTCTGTTTGCTGTTACGAGTACATCCTCTTCAGAAGCTTTTAGTTGACTGAAAGAAAAACTACTTTAGTGTTCTCTTAAAGAAGGGTAAGAACTAAACTCGATTGGTTTCCCGTTTAGATGTAAAATGAAGGAAAGGAAAAGAATATTTGTCTCAATTAATATTGAATTTTTAGCTTCATCATAAAACACAGTTTTTCGTAGTAGTAGGTAATTGTTACCTAATCAAATTGAGTATAGTGGTTATTACAAGGTATTTAGCTATATACTATAGTCAAGTCTGAGCCCACTTTACCAAATGTAATTATATTAAAACATTGGTTAATTTTTCAAGGAGTCAAAGAATGTGCTCGAAAATTTAAAAAAATATTGCGATAATTATTTCAGAAGTACAAAAATAGCAGCTTGCGGACATTGAGCAATGGGTAGCTTGCTATTCGACAGTAACCCTCCGGACCGAGCCCAATTTATCGACAGCGTGTATTGTTCTACGCGCGCCTCGGGCATTTGTCAGCAGCCGCAAAGACCTAGCAGGGTCGAAGCTTACTGGGGCCACGAGTAATGCGAAAGAGATCCCCGTGGCCCTGTAACAATGGCAAAGGAACAGGAGTGGGTTTTTGGTCAGTAAAAGTCTGACACCGACTCCCGCTCCGCCCAAGGGTGGGAAATGTCATTAGATGATTTTCCCAACTAAACAAAAATGTAAATATATAGAAATAGCAATATTAAGATACACTGTGCTCTTTATTTAATTAGCGAGTAGCCCCAAAATCAATTTTCTTACTTTAATGTTCGAATTCATCGAGAAAATGTAGAAAATTTTCTATACACCGCTAAAATGTATTACTCAATTACTTTCAAATAGTTTCTGAAATATATCTTTTGAAAGATTTACCTCACAGCAGTAAATTTCTTGGTTTCCACACAAGTTACCTCTAAAAGGCAGTAAAAGGTGGTAATGAAGAGGGTCGCGAGATAATTTAGGAAAACCTTTTAGCTTCGCGTTATATAGATCTCGTTATTGAGACAGTGGTACACTTACTTGGTTGCTAAGCTGAGCAATGAAGCGTTACACAAGATCGTTTTAAGACGGAAAGAGAACCTAACTTTTCGTAATTACGATACGTACAATTTTTTTTCAAAAAATACAACAGAATTTAACGTACATCTACACTGATACTATAAAGAGATTTGTACGGTTCATGTACAGGCAAATCGCTAACACCGTGACCTACTTTTCGCTACTCGTTTTGTTTACTTTTATACTTGTTATTATAATAAATTTTGTTGACCAATAGCTGTATTGACATTATCGAGCAGGTGGTGTAAAATTAAATCAAAAGCAAGAATAATTTCTTAACAAACTGTATTAAATAAATTAAATTTAAGCTTTACTCTACAAATAAAATCAACGTCAAGTGAATTTCCTTTCTTGTTAATTATAAACTTATTAAAAGCATCTTCTAATTAGAATATTATAATCTGAGTACAAGCGAAGGAATTAGTTTTTAATAGACTCGAAGTTATCAGTTTTGTTTTTGCTTTTGACATTCGAGTTTAGAGTCTTTGATAATTAATAAATTAGATAAGCCTGCTTTGATGTGATTTTTTACTAATAAATAAACTAAAAAATTTTTTATACTATAACTAAATATTTGTAACATTAATATAACCTTCAGACTGAGTACACAAAATATATATTAAATATATATTATGTGCGTGAGCTTATCAATAAATTAAACCACTACTCGTCACAATTAATTATTTTCTTTCTTTTAATTATTTATTGTACACTACAAAATATACATTATATATAGGTTCACAGTGATTTGACATCTCAAGTATAAAGGCGAGCATATTTTTTTGTTTCTACTCTACTATCCGTTATACACTATACTTGTGTTCCGCGAGATGTCCGAAGAAACAAAAATGAGATTTAGTCAGAAAAAGTCTGACACTCCCTCTTGCTCCAACTAGAGTGGAATAAGTTAAATGGTACTGCCGAGTTAAAAAAGGAAGTGTTAAGAATAGTTGATAAGAGTGTTAATAAAATAATGTAATGTTTATAGAATACGTATGTTTAAAACTTTCAAAGAGCTCTTGCACTAGGCTAACACTTAGCGAATCAACACTGAAAAGAATACCTTTCAGTGTTTCAGGATACATTTTAAATATACTAAAAAGAGCGTGGGTCCTAAAATGCTACCTTTAGGTACACCAAAGGCTTAGTGGTGTGTGCTATTTCTGTAAAAATTTGTTCAACTGTCTTCTACTAGTAAAATAGCTGCAAAATGATTTTAAGACAGGTACCTCTTCTACACATACACATATACATACTATATACTCCATTAGACTCTTAGTCTCTGAATTAGACTATTTGAATATTTAGAAAATTGAGAGTTGACACTGCATCAAAGGTTTTTGTTAGGTCTCTGTTACCCTTCTCACTATGTAATATATGGGTTTTTAGCTGCATCCGTATAGACTGAAAGCCAATAGCAACATAGATGTGAACAGGATAAGTAAATTCATTGAAGCTTGTCTAATGCTATTTTAAATATTATGTATGACTACCTATTTTTTACACGTGTCCATATAATTTGTAGAAACACACAACAACTAATTAACAGCTTATTTGGAAAAAGAAACTATTTTACCAAGTTGGCAACTTTTAGTAAGTTAGTAACGGTGTGGTTACCCAATATTGTTCACGTGTTCAGAAACATATCCGTGCCCCACCTGACCTCCCTCTCGCTAATGAGGGTATCAAGTTCCGACATAAACGTGATTAATAATATCTGCTTAATCGCTAATTAGTTTAATGATGTTGAGTGTACTGTTAGAATTAGTGGCTGCATTATATGCATGAAACATGCTTGAAATATGCACGAAAATTGGCAGAATATGCGAAATCAAATGAAAAATTTTAGGAATCCCCAAAAAAAAAGTAAGTATTATATAAGAAACAAGTTTAAAACAATCTTACTTTGAAGTAATGGTAACCCCGCATATAATTTTTTGTTTCTTTGTTGGTTCATATTGTAAAACTTTACCTACTTATATGTACTCTTACCTTTTGGTTTACTATAACTATAGTTTAATAACCACGTGCTGAAATATAGAAAAAACAAGCCGACATTGATCATGTCACGGATTCAATTCACTCGTTTTTCATATTTGATTGGCAGTTGTTTGCAACGAGGTCGATTGATATGGTAAAAGTAGTAGCAATAGTGGGTCTGTAATTGAAGTAGTTGTTTAAAACTGTTGCGTGTAACCTAAAGGGAGATGCTAGGGTATACCTAACAGGTTTGCTAGTAGGTACAGTTGAATTGTACTGGTAAACTAGAGCGTGTATGTTTCTCAACTGTACAGGTTTCCACACAAGCTTATGTGACAGGTATAACCGTGCAGGCAAACCGGTCAAGTACATCAGAGCGTGTATGGCTACCTTAATTCATACAAAGACCAAATTTTCAAGTTCTATACCAGGCATAAGTTTGTCCATAATCCCCTTATTACCTAAGCATTTTTAAAGATATAAATTAGTGCCGATACCGATGTATGGCCGATGATTGTGGCGACACTTGGGGGAGGCCTATGTTCAACCGTGGACGTCTTTCGGCTGAAATGATGATGATGATGACTACGATCCCACCTGATGGTAAGCAGTGATCCAGTCGTTGTTGGTGAAAGGAACTAGTTTATTAAAAGTACTCACTACAGCCTTAAAGTTGCCTAAATTAATTGCACGGGAAGACCGCTACAAGAAAATTATTTCAATCCTTCGAAGTATCCTTATACTAAGGAAATCAAAGGATTATGGGCTATACTAGACATTTATTATAGTAATGTACCCATACTGTACCCATACTGTACCCATACATTTAAGTTTATTTATTAGTAACTTTTTTGGTGTACAATAAGGATTGTTCTTTTACCTCCTTTCATTCTATCTAATGGTCACAATTTTTCGCTTTTTCTTTTTTATTTTAAGTCGTCCCACCATCTCTTTAGTGGCCTCATGACTCTGAATCAAGACACCAATCTGTTTTTTATGGGCTCACAATTTCTAGACCATTAATCGCAAGGCCTAATTGACCGCCGAACCGTAGAGATATAACATTTGTAACTTTATTTGTGCGATACATAGAATTTAATACATTTCATACAGTGTAATAATATATATACAAAACTAGCTTTTGCCCGCATACATAAAATTTAGCCTATGTTACTCAGAAACAAAGCAGCTTTCTATTGGTAAAATTTTTTTTTGCAATGTGACCAGTACTTTCGGACAGATAACCTCAAAAAGAAAAATATCTAAAAGGATAAAAACAAAAAAAGAAACTTTACCTGTATAATATTAGTGTAGGTAGTGTAAATAACTAAACTTTGTTACTAAAGAAATTAGCATAGTTTCAAGTTGGATGTTAGCTGATTTGGTTGTTTGGATTTGTTATTATTGTTATATTTTGCCACACTATATTGTGTAGTGCCTACATTATTAAAGAAACCCATAAACATTATGGTTTTTTATGATTTTACTACTGAGCTCTGTAAGTAATGACTTCAGAATTTTTGTTCATAGATTGACTTAAAAAAAAAACTTCAACCGAACATAGAACCTCCTCCTTTTCGAAGTCGGTTAAAAATAAACAAGTTTGTAATCCGTTCACTTGTTTGAGAACGAAGAAATAATAAACCCACAAAGTTTCGTCTTCATATCTTCAAATAGCTGGATTTATTTATGTAATTCTTAGTAAGGCGAGAAGCGGCTCAGAGCCAATAAAAAAGGAAGGTATAAATCTTTTTCTATTCTTTCAGTCCATCCAAAGGTTGTCTATAAGAAATTGCCCTGTGCGATAAGACCGCTCATTGTACACTAATTTTTAATAATGTTTGTCTTTATATGGTGTACAATAAAGAATATAATAAATAAAAGGAAGGAATGGAGGGATTACTTTTCCCAACAGTGGAATAGCCTCCACTCGTTGCTGGATATCACAAGTCTTCGAATTTTTGGTTCTAGGACATGCCGGTTTCCTCACGATGTTTTTCTTAAGAAAAGTGGTGATGAAATAAATTACACAAATGAATGCGCCTGGCTGGGTTTGAATCCGCAACCTATAACTCGAGTCAGGGCAATTACCTTTTATTTCAACACTAGCTTTCCGCCCGCGGCTTCGCCCGCGTTGACTACAGTTTATATCGCACGGGCAGAGACCCGTGCTCAGCAGTGGAATTATAGGTAGCCTATGTGTTATTCCAGTATCTCTTCTACCTACCTACCAAATTTGATCTAAATCCGTTCAGTAGTTTTTGCGTGAAAGCGTAACAGACAGACAGACAGAGTTACTTTCGCATTTATAATATTAGTAGGGATTCAAGTAAAAAAGAGTAAAAATAAATTCAGAGAAAATGGATTAATTTTTCAGTTAGATCGTTCAAAAGTCTATTTCCAATATGCTCTTCAACTCTTTTCACAAATAATATTCAAATAACTTCGTTGGCATTTAAATTATTTATTGTATTGGATCCCATTTGGTAGTCGCAGCGCAGGTGTAACATTTTAAAAGGTTTGGTCCCCAATCAAAAGTTATTTTTATTATTATTTCGAATAGGCGTTCTATTTCTCCCAATACAATGTAGATAACGTTTCAATTTATTTTGAACTCTATTTCAACTGCGTTAGTTCTTCAAATTGCAAAAGAAAAATTTAAAATTAAGTGAATTTGTCTATTGAACTTTATCGGGTCGTAGGATAATATTTATGATTGTATATGTGTTTATATGAGTATGTAATACCTATTTTATTCAATTATTTATTTAAATATAGTCAACTAGTACTTGACATATTAGATAAAAAAAACCGTTAACTGTCATTATTTTAAAGTTTTGGAGGTATGCGGAACAGAGAGTAAAGTCCCACATACCTCCTTTGAAAAGGGAGGATCCTCCGACCAGACAGGATGTTATAGTCTAGTGGGCGACTGCCCGATAGTTGGTGTCGGGCTGTCGTATATGTTCAAATCGCGCGGAGAACTTTGATTGCGCTCATAGTAGTTATTAGTGATCATAGTCTCAGAGTCTGACACTGTCTCCCGCTCCACCCAAGAGCGGGTTTCGTCAACGATGATTTTCCCCGTCGACAAAAAAAAAGTGCTAAAAGTTAAAAACGATCAGAATCCGAAGATTTTAATCGTGGTTGTTGTGGACAATAAAACACTAAGAATTTGATCATTTATATGATTTAAGTTTGGGTCTGAATTTGAATAATATTAAATAAGTATGTTTAGAAATATACAATATTTTTTTTTTTTTAATAATCTATATAACCAAACCAAGTATTATTAATTAAATTATTATTATTGTTTAATTTTTTCCAGTACTTATGAGTTATCTAAGTTAAGAAATCATTTATCTTCTAATTTATAAATAAGTGACTGATCGTTACTGCCCTGTGCTCTTCAAAGGTTAATTTAAAACTGAAATAGCAGAAACAAATTAAAGTAATGGCCAAAGCATGTTAATTCATGAATCCCCAAGCGACCACCGGTGGCCGCGCATCTATTGTCTTACTATTGTGTCTCTAATTGACGGTATCTGAAGGGTTAAGTTGGAGCTCTGTATTTTTTTCTCAACAAAATTAGGAAAGGAGTTCTCTCAATATTAGTTAAGAAATACTTGATAAATATATTTTTTTACATCTCAGGACCTTTAAAAGGTGTACGAGGTGCCGAAGCCAATTCACAGATACTGTTTAGGTAAATTGAATGGAACGTGATACAAACCGACGATCTACAATTGGCTACAATAGTCCTAATAATACCTGTCTAAATCTAACGAAACAATCACAAAATGAAACGCTGTTACCGAACAATTTAGTGAAAATTTGATTCCGCTTTATTGCTGGAAACGGATCTAATTATTCAATTTGGCTTATTTTTAATCTATGTATTATAAGTGTCAAACAAATATTAATATAGGCAAAACTATCAGCCGCAGTATCGGCTTGTTTGATGACCTCATCAATATCAACACAATCACTTCTATCCAATAAAATAATAATATGTTTCTAGATAACTGAATATACTCTAAAAGGTTTTCGATTTTTAGGGTCCGTAAACAAAAAGCCGATCAGGCTTTTAAACATTTTTTTAGGTCAGTTTGTTTGAAAAATAAAATGTTTGCTTGGCACATACATACACAAAATGTACAAACAAACAGAAACTTAATTTTTAAACTATAACATTGTGTGCCTCGCAGCTGTGCCAACTAGGTTTCGTTCAGAATACCAGATCATTGGGCAGCTAACTAATGTTTTCAGAACGTAACTTTATCCAGAATTGCAAATACAAAGAATTTTAAATCTGTTCAATATTAATTCGTTAAACACTGCGAACGCCGTTCGCCCTCTCATTGTATTTATATTGTGTCTCTAATTACAGTATCCGAAAGTAAAATAATTAAATAGTTATATGTCAAAAATAAAAATCCACACTATTATAATAAAGAGATAAAGTCTGTTTTTTTTATTTCTTTTTGTTTGTAGGAGGTAATCTCTGAAAGTTCTGGTTCGATTACTAAAATGTTTTCACCGATAGAAAGCTGCTTCATTTCTGAGTGACATAGGCTAATTATATGCGCGAGCAAAGCCACTGGCAGAAGCTAGTAATGAATAAACAACATATAACCTTTACACCTAGTTATTTCAAATCGTTTCCGTTGTCGTCACTATAATCAATGTCATAATATCAGATGTCCTAAATCTCATAGAATACTTTATTAGCTTTTATAAAGATTACCGGATATTTTATCTATGGTGTATTATTATGGCGCCTATAATAAAGTGATAAGAGAGCGATCAGTTTTTGTTTATTCGATAAAACTTGTGTTAGAAAATGACGCTAAAGATGACGTAGTTGATGACGATATACGTACAAGATATTTTAATTATTTGTTTGACTTCAACAAAAATGGCGATTCGCCAATTACATTTATTAAAAAAGATACATGAGATTCACATTCATCTCACAGAACTCTACAAAAATTGACGTTGTCTTTCATTCGTTTGTGAACACATCACAGTCAGGATTTCCGTACAAAAGAGTGCAAGGGATAGGAAACTGAGCTCACACTACAGTGTAACTTACTGTGTCAGCGAACAAGTTGTCTTCTGATACATATATTAGCTGAGACACACAATTAAAACAGCTCAGCAGACTCAGTTTTCTATGAAGTATTTGTGATAAGATAAAATAAGATTTCTTTTTTTGTTTGATCATTGTATACATACAAGAGCAAACAAGACATAACATTGTCTGGTCCAATCAAATCAATTAATAACGATGTATTTTTTATAAAATTACACGAAATATTACATACAATATGTACTTACAAAATTAACTTAGAAACTTTATAAATTTGAAGTTATTTCTATGTTATATCGTCAAAATTATAATACACGAATAATGTTTTTAATTTTTGATTAAAAGAATTATATATTTACAAGACTGATATTTGTCATAATTTCAACCATAGGTATGTTTTGATGTCAGGAAAACTTATTCAATTAAAAAAAAATGTCGGCTAGAAATTCGGAGACTATAATTTGGTTTTTGAATAAATTCAATCGACAATTGTTCTGGCAAAATTCGAAGACACTTTATTTTTTTGCGAAAGGAACTTGCTTGAAAGCTTGAATGCAGAAACATCGCGTCTTGGGTACGATGCTTAAATCAGTATTGTAATTCCACTAGTACCAGATAGAGAATCTACCTACTGTTTGTCAGCTATAATAATGAGAATCTATGTCCACCTATCTACTTTCCTAGACGAAATTAATCACAAGATGTCCTAATTCTATGACCTCAGCTGAAATAAGTCGCCCCACATAGTTTCCCGTAATCTTTTCCTGATAGCTAGTGTAAGTGGTAAAAGGATTATTATAATCAGATTGATGGACAGTTTCCTTTTTAGGGTTGTCCAATGTTGATAGTGGTAGGCTCTGCTGATTGATTGAGCAGATGTTTCGGCCTGAAATCTAGTTTAGGTGGCCTGAATTAAACGAACTAGTTTTAAATATTGTTGTTAGTTGTTTTTTTCTTTTTATATAAGTAGTGCCTACCTCTACCTGTTGTTACTACTTTGTGTGTATCTACGAGTGTGTATGCCAAATAAAATAGTTTTCTTTCTTTCTTTTTTCTAAATATAACATTTTCAAGGTTTGTTTTTTGTTGGGTAATTATCTCATGATTTTTCCTGTTGTTTCCGTTTTGCAGAAGAAGGCGACTGCCAGAACATTTTCAAGTTAGGATATAATATCAAAACCAGAAAGTTCTTCCGAATGTGTTGTATGATATATCACAAGATTTAAAAAGATCTATACTATTACTACCTTACTCTTGTGAGTAGGTATACTCACCTCCAAGAAATTCCTGGGCTCTACGTTCAAGGCACGGGAATGTATCTGGAATATGAGCAGGGGGCAAATCCGCTACCTGATGGGTGCCTTTACAGGGCACTTTGGAACCAACGACATGCTCATGAAAATGGATGTAGCCGCGACTTCCATGTGCAGGTTGTGTGAGGAACATACAGAACGCATGGAGCACCTGCTGTGCACATGCGATGCTTTGGCTAACAAGCGAATGAGTGTTCTAGGGGTAGGATATCCAAGACCAGAGGATTACAGGCTCTTATCCCCGCATCTCGTTTTGAAACTTATGAAGGAGATGTTCAGCGAAGGTGGGGAGGAGTAAGCTATCTAGGGGACCACAAAAGATCCACATGGGTCGAAGTGTCCGAGCTGTTTCTCGGCCCCTTAACAAGATAAGATAAGATAAGGTATACTCATACTACTTTCAAGATATAAATTTATTATGTTACATTTTGTATATGTTACTAACCGGCTAATAAAAGAAGTGCAGCTACATTTAGTTTATCCTCGGTAAGAACCAGGTTTAGTTTTTATCATAGCGGCTAAAACTAGGTTTAGCCACATACCGGTGGTTAAACTTAGGTATATCCTTAGGTGATAGGTTTATTTATCATCGGCTAGAACTAGGTTTTCAGTGCAGTTAAGCATATGGTTTTGTCTTTAGATTCTTACCAGGTCCCTAACCATACACAACCTTGTTCTAACCAAAGATAATTTATGAGCGGTTAGACTTAGATCCATCCTAAATCTAAGTTTAACCGCATCGACCGGCTACAACGAGATGTAGCCGGCTAAAACTATGTGTAACCGCGTGGTATAACAGTACTTCGGCAATAATAAAAATAAAGAAAGAACAACCAAATATAAAAAAATAAAGTCGATCACATAGCTCCCAAAGCTTCCTAATAAAATATATTTTAGACCAAATTAAAGAAAGGTTAGCAGTTAGACTGATTACTGCGATTTGTAAACAGTCTCTACCTATATTGCAAACGCGAATGCTAATGTACGTTCTTTTAATCACATCATTCACGGGTTGAAAGTAAGTTGCCATCGATTGCTATGAACGAACAAAAACCTACTAAGAAGGATGTATTTCTGCCGCTGGCTTTGCCACACGGAATTAGAAAATGTCTTAGGGAAATATTTTCCCAAGATAAGAAGTCAAAATCCTATATTCTATCCCTAGGAATGGTCATAATGGCCTGTGACTCGTTTGTTAATAATTCAAGATATTTTTTTTTTTTTTTTTTTCGGGGAAAAATAATATAGTCCGTGAAAACAAACGTTTACGTTTCTTCCAAAGAATAAATTGCGTAATATGTCGTCCGGCTGGCAAGTAGCCGTCCGAACCATCGATATAATGGTCCGAACCAAGCCCGAGACGATGTGAGCCACAAATCTTGGGCGATTCACTCTTGCTAGAGTGGTCGTGGTTATCACGAAGGTTGCCTCTTTTGCCTGCTGGCAGTCATACGGGCGCACTTGTTCAATAGGCCGACAACAGCGGGAGAAATCAATAGCTGGTTTCACACCTTGAAAAAAAAGCCTATTAATAAATCAAAACAGGTTTATCCATAAATTGCCAACTAAATTTAACGTAAAACCAACAAAATAACTACAATTGATAACAGATAAATAAAGCCACAATCAAATATTTGTACAAATTAATGAAACAATCAGCAATAGTAACCGATTTATTGTTCAAGCTGATGAAATAATTACCTCTGACAGTTGAAACAAACATGGCGTTGTTGGAATTTAATTGCAAAGTTATTAATAAACGGTACAAACTTCGGTTTGCTGACCTATAATATAATTAGGAATTGTCTGCAGTACTAGCTAGGAATTTGCGTAGGTTTTCAGCGGGTAGGTACTGTGGAAACGGATGAAGCTTCGCGCAGACAAACATGACGTAATATTTCAACAATGAAGCAACAATAATTTGCAATTTCTGTATTCATAATTGCATACGCGTCGCGTACGTATGTTTTTTCAACCAACTTCAAAAAAGGAGGAGATTCTCAATTCAGTGCTTTTTATACCCTCATAAATTACGGAGTTCTGAGGAAAAGAACAAGAAGCTTAGTCCCATATTTTTTCAATCTCCAGTTCAGATAATGGAATCCATGAGGATTTGAGGGAACTCCTCAAATCCTCATGGATTCCAAAAAAATACCAAAATTACTATATAATGGTGCTTACCATTATATAGTAATTTTGGTATTTTCATCGTGATTTTGGTAATTTTATCTTAAAAAACTAGTGCGCCTCACCATCAACAACTGCATCACTGCTTACCATCAGGTGGGATCGCAGTTAAGCACTAGTTTATATGAATTAAAAAAGAAAAAAAAATGTTATTTTCATCGTTATTTTGGTTCGCCTGAACCACACAAACAAAACATCCAAATGTGGGGTCGAAACGCCTGGGACCACGTCAACTGATCGACAGTTTCCGACGAAAGATCTGGTTCGTTCTTCGCCCAAAGAATTAGCATTGCTACTCAACGTGGCAATGTTACCATTCTTCTGGGCACATTTCCGGATGACAGCAATTTTGAGGGGTACTTCGACGAGTGAGTGTCTTATTGTTTTTGTATTATATACCACCGCTAAGTTTATTTTTGCTTGTACTCAAAACGAAAACTTCAAAGGGTTTGGTTTGGCGTCGCGCTGCAGGGTTCAAGTGATTATTTTTTAAGTGATCAAGCAGAAATGTCCGCGATGATACATAGTCAGGTTTATTATAAATAGTTTAGTTAATATTTAAGTTTTCTACGTATGTAGTTAATTAAACCAAAGAATAAATGGCCAGTAACATAAAAAAAACAACCCAAACTTTCTAATTCATAACATTTAAGGGTTTTGATTTTGTTCTTTTTTTCATTCTCTTTTCAATAATATTAGGCATGTTGTGTAGGTACTCGTATATTCTCTGACCTACTTTTACCAGAATCAATCACAAGATTTCCTAACGGTAATAAATAATTCCCCATCATAAAATCTGTCATTACAGACGTAAATCAAATATACAAACATTCAGACAGCCATCTCTGAGCTTTATCAATAAGTCTGATTCTGGGAAATGAGTAAAGGGCCTATTACACTACGCTGAATAACGCGTACGATATTCAGACTCGTCTTATTTTTTTCCTGAGACAGTCAAAATCAAAATCCAAGCATTTATTTTAAATAGTACAATTTATAGGCACTTTTGAATAGTCAAATGTCGGTCAGTCCAAAAAAATAAAACTAAATTGCCCGTTCCAAAGCGTAGATCTCTATGGAGAAGATCGTGCAAGAAACTCCATGGACACTCTTTTAAATCATATTGAGTTATAAATCTTGGTTACATATTTCTTGTTGCTTATATGTGAGCACAATGTAGATAATGAAAAGTAAAATAAAAAAAATGGGGCTGACATGCTCATTGAGATTAAAGTCCCTAAAAATTGAAGAAAAATAAAATTAAAATAATTAAAAGATAGAAACTGAATTAAGCCACTGTCAACTAAAAGATGAATAGTCTCAAATGACGGCTCCCGTTTAACCACTCAGCTCAACCATTTTGAAGGGAACCGAATGACCCAATAACACAAAAATTTGAAGAAAAAAGTGCTTCTACATTATATAATAAAAAAAAAAACAAAAAAAATAAATAATAATAATTTCCAAACTAATCAATTTGTACGCCCTGGTGGTAGTGGCGCTGGACCAGCACTAAGCCAAGCATTTTTATCCAGAATATAATCCTCCAACTTATAATATGCTTGCCTGTATAGTGTGCGTTTAATACAAGATTTAATTCATGAATCCCCAAGCGACCACCGGTGGCCGCGCATCTATTGTCTTACTATTGTGTCTCTAATTGACGGTATCTGAAGGGTTAAATTTAGTTTTGTTGAGTTCTAATATTTGGGGAGGGATTTTATTATAACATTATTTAGTCTGACCCTTATTACATTACTCGATACGTCGGACCTTAGACTAAAATGGTCTGTTCCCGGATGGAGACAAGACTTATTGATCCCTTACGTCATTTAGATCTCTGTCACTCTTTACAAGTTTTTTTGATTTGTTATTTATTATAAGTATTTGCTGGAAGAAAACTCAACTTTGAGTTAAGCTCGCCTGTGTACATGAACACTTATAAGTTTTTATGGTGTACCTATAAGAAAGAATTAAATAAAAGAAAAAAAAAACAAATTATCATTTTTTTTTTAAATTTGTTGTTCTGTGAACAATTGTAGGAAAACAAAAAAGTCACAGTCAGTAGTCTATAAAAGTCACATAGGTTCGATGCATGACGAAGAAATTAATTAAAAAAAAACAACCAATCTAGTAGACGATAACGTACTGTCGCGTCATTTTCATTTTTACCGACTTCCCAAAAAGGAGGAGGTACTACGTTCGGCTGTTTGTATGTTTTTTTTTTTTTTTTTTTTTGTATGTTTGTTCGTCGAATACTCCCCCAAATGTGGACGGATTTTCAAAATTCTTTTTTTGTTCGAAAGTAGATACTTCTGAGGTGGTCCCATTATCACCAAATTAGGATCTGATGATGGGATCTTGGAGAAATCGAGGGCAACCTTCAAATTTTATAGGCTCACTTATTGATTTTCGCATATTTTATGAAGTATCTTGTGTATTTGCGTATGGTCGTCACCATCTCAGGTAGCTGGGCTGATGATGGAAGGTACAACTCCTTAACAGTAAGAAGTTACTCGAACAGGCAAGGACTGTTTTAGTAAATTGTTTTGATGTTTGATAGGGCATTTGCCACATTTGGTCTCATGATCATCAAGTCATGACCTGATGCTGCAGTCAGGATAGTCTGCAGAGTACCTAAGTCCTCGACAACAAACAGCAGATATATCGAGTTTAGGCTCATTGAAAACGGCTCGATGTGTGGATAAACGTACTGCTAATAAAGAACACCGAAGTACATAGAGACCTGATGCTGAAGCCAGGAGCATCAGGAAAAGTACAAACCTTGAAATTACAGCACCGTAGTCGTGTTTGGGCTCATTTTAAACAGGACTAAATTTTAAGTTCATTGCAATGTTGACATAAATCTGGGCTGATGCTACAGCCGGGATTATCAGCATCTAGTCTAATGACTGATTGAAAGATTTACCTTTCGGCTTCATCATCAGATCAGTTCGATATATCCTTTCCCTCTCCAGCATCTAGTCTAATGACTGTTTGAAAGAAGAGGGGGAGAGGATATATCGAACTGAACTGATGTTGAAGCCGAAAGGTAAATTAATGTAATCTAACCGTGTTTGGGATTATTAGAACCGTTATGAGATGCGCTCTGACTATAAGATATTTAAGTTTGACTGAGGGGTACTTTTTAGTGGTGGTACCATAACTAAAAAGTGTAAAATAAAAAAAACTTTTTACAAAAAAAATATAACCGACTTCAATGATAAAAAACACTGAAAAGTATCAAATAACTTTAATTTTGGAAGTCGGTGTTAAATAACGAAGAGACTAAACTATTATAGAAACACCGACTTCCAAAATTAAAGTTATTTGATACTTTTCAGTGTTTTTTATCATTGAAGTCGGTTATATTTTTTTTGTAAAAAGTTTTTTTCTAGGATAAGAATTATCGCGAAAATAAAACTAAGTGCCCATTAATGAGATTCTATTTAAATGTCTGAAATATCATTAAATTTTTGACATACTTTTATGTCTGGCCGTCTAAAATTTCGCGTAATTTAATTACATCTAATCTACAACCAGAGAGTCTAATGATTTACCATTACAAGTTTGTTGCAAAATTGCCTGCCGTCTGGAAATACGTCAGTATTTTAATGTAACAGAATAACGATTTGGTAGAACAAGCTAGAAATAGACTTGAAATAATTTTGTAAGAGTTATTGTTTTTAGGAAGAAATTCTGCTAAGCATATCACTTGAGAACGCTTCAACCAAATCAATAAATGTTGTTTCTAATATATATAATACATCGTAGCGAAATAGGATTTCCGAGAAATAAATCGAAAATGTTTTCCAGAAACTAATTTCGGCAAAACAGTATTTTCATAAAACAACATTATCAGCAATTCAATTTTTACTATAATATATTGTTAAACAATCTTTCATTATTAAATCTGGAACAAACAGGGTAAAATAACATATCAACATACCTACGCACTAGTTATTATTCAATACCAACAAAATATTGGTATTTTATTAACATATCAATTTTCTCTGTAAAGGGCACAATAACAACACAAAAAAAATAACAGTAGGTACAAAATAATACCTACTTTATGAAAATACCCGTGGCTCCATGTTTTCAACATTATGTAGTCGGGCGTACAGCACTATGCCTCTTTCTGCACGAGTACGACAAAATTCAAAAGCCACTTACCTCCTCATATACTGGAACTTGATCACAATAAAGATGAGCAGCGTGTTCGCAGACAGCGACGCCGTCAGCACGACCACATACAACACTATGATCACTACGTCTGGTCTATAGAACACGTCTAGGTCCAGTTGGGGCACACCCCACACGTCCGTGTCATTCCACCCCACTTCGAATGTCGTGTTGAAGTTCTTCATGCTCATGGTTTTTTTGTGCCAAGTCTCAAGTTTTCGCGATGGGGGTTCGTACCGCCATCTTTGAGTTCTGAAATTAAAAAAGAATTGGTTAGACACATTGAGGGTATTTAACGATTACTCTTTTCGTCGATTACCTACATACGATATTTAAAAAAGTCGTATACAGGTAGTCCAAAGTTCAAAACCCTGATAGACAATCTTCAAAGATAACTTTTTAGAAGCATGCGGAAAAGGGTGTAAAGTACCATAAATCTGGGAGTTATGTCTGGTCCAAGTAACAGACCGATACTTAATTTCGGGCTGTTAGTTCTAATACCGCGGAAAGCTCTGATACCGCAATGCTGGATTTTTTATGTTTAGTTCCGATGTGGTGACGTAGCATAATGTTGCGACAACTTGATTTAAAGATCAGGTAATAAGCTATTCGAGGGGAATTGCTCTGATAGCCAAAATACAGGCCTTGCCTAGTTTGGCTACAGATGCTACTTATTGTTTAAGAATTTACGGCAAATAAATAAAAATAAAAAAAAATAAAAATAATGTTGGTAGCTACGAACCTTTGAAAAATATCGTGAAAACACTTTAACTTTATCAGGTAATTTCTTGCTTTCAGTCGTGATCTAATTTACGGTCGGAGGAGAGAGCGCGTGCGACGCCGTCGTTT
Source organism: Mythimna lalbum (assembly GCA_949319445.1). NCBI lineage: Eukaryota > Metazoa > Arthropoda > Insecta > Lepidoptera > Noctuidae > Mythimna > Mythimna lalbum. The sequence continues at coordinate 1,544,486 of OX439347.1, forward strand.
CCTGGCACAGGAAGGTGATGGTCGCAAAAAAGGCAGTGGAAAGGAACCACCTCTCCCGCTATCGTAATAGAAGAAACAGGCGCCTAAGGGTGCGGAACAACCTTTTATCACCGTAAGGTGTAGAAGGCAACAAATTTGGGGAATTTGTGGCTTTAATAGTCAAAGCCCCGAAACGACGGCGGTGACGCGCCTCTCTAACAAATTTGTCGCCATATGCAGCCGCAGACATAACGAGGTCCACATGAATTCACACGGCTCAATATGGAGCTGAGAAACGGTGACGAAATGCGAAGAACCCCAGCACCCTAGACAAAAGTATCTGTACTGTGCGATAAAGGAGTCTGAGAGATCTCTCCACCTACTTCAGGTTCTCCAGGGTCAATAAAACCCCAAGAATGTCCTCCAAACCACTCATGAGGATTAATTTCATATGCCCAATTAATATTGTAATCCTTACTAAAATTATAAAAGCGAAAATGAGTTTGTTTGTTTGTTACGTCTTCACGCCTAAATGGCCAAACCGATTTTGATGAAACTTAGTACACGGATGGACCATGTCCTGGAATAGGACAAAAGATACTTTTTATCCCGGAAGTATGTTCCCTTGGAATACATTTCTGCTATCAAGCGGGTGAAGCCGCTGGGAGCAGCTAGTATAGAAATATGTTATAATCAATCATGTTTCTTAAAAGAGTAACTGAGGAGTTTCTTGCTTTCCATAGTATACTACCAATAAAAACCGTGCACTAGCTTCTGACGGCCTATGTGGAATAAAATGATTTTGAGTTCAGTAGAATAAAGTGATAGGCGGCCACCTCATGCAAAATGGTAATCAGGAGGTCAATTAGGCTGAAAGCCTGAACAGAGATGACTGCATATAGAAGACATGAATACCTTGAGATATGTTAGTTCTTCATTGTAAAACGATTACTATTAATGAAAATCTACAGTCAACACTAAATACTTTAGATTTTTCCCTGGCCAAAGTAAGTAGGTAAGTCTTGATTTCCCACTGTTTTTTTTCAATACATATGAATTATAAACGAACCACTAAAGTGCACAGACTGCACTCTTAAAATCGAAAGTAATTGGTCATCAATCTCGTTTGTTTACCAGTTTCTGAATCCGAGTTAAACGTTGAGTTAAAAATAAATATTATGGCCCTAGTCTGAAAGGCACATGAGAATTCCAACCAATTCTAACTATAGTACTATCATACGTAATCGTTAGTGGCGTTGTTAGTCCTAATGGGGCCCCATCTACATCTACACTATTATTATAAAGAGGCAATTTGTTTTTTTTTTTTTTGTTTATAGGAGGGTAAGTTTGTAATCTCTGAAAGTACTGGTCCATCATCATCATCATCTTCCTGCGCTCGTCCCGTTTTATTTTAGGTCTGCGCAACACGTTTTTTTCTTCCATTCTGTCCTGTCACTCGTCACACTATCACTAACTCCCTTTTCATTCATATCACTTCTCACACAATCCATCCATCTTTTTTTTGGCCTTCCTCTCCCCCTCCATCCATCCACATGTAAAGTACTGGTCCGATTACTAAAATTTTTTCACTAACAGAAAGCTGCTTTATACCTGAGTAACATAGGCTATATTATGTACGTGGGCAAAGCCGCGGGCAAAAGCTGTTGAAGTTTGTTATTTATAATAGTAGGAGCTATTTTGTTCGAGACCTATGTTTTTTTATTAGATATATATATATATTGCCCATTCAAGGCACCATTTCTATGCAGAAGTAGTGCCTTGAGAGACTTAGAAAATGGTAATGAGTTCGTTTAGCTAACAATCTGAAGTTCCTGTAATAGGTTAAGTTTTAGTGGTCGTCTTATGTAAAAAATTCTAGAACTAGCTATGCAAGCTAAAACCTATTAGAACAGCCTAACATTTACCATTATTTAACCTACCATTTATTAACTACTGGCCTTTTTTTATCAATAAGAGAATGTCAGATTGTACATAACATATAACGAAGTAAATGTTGGGGCCCCTGTAACTCAAGGGCCCCGTATCATCGATACTGCTGACACGGCGGTAGCCCCTGGTAATCGTTTACGTAACAAAGATATCTGAACTATCATTATTGGACTAAACATTTGGCACTGGTAGCGTGCAAACGCGCCAAAACTTCTCATTTAATATGACGGGCTTTGCATCACATATTCGCTTTGCCATACATATGCAAATATTTTAGATTATGTGGAATTTGTGGAAGTATGCTTTTGTTTGAAGTTCTTGCTATTTATTAGACTTTATTCTCTGATATTTTTCTACACTAATATACTAAGTTTGTATTTTTGTTTTTGTTTGTAAATCTCTGATAGTACTGATCCGATTGCTAAAATTTTTTCACCGAAAGAAAGCTGCTTTATTCCTGAATGACATAGGCTATATTTTATGTACGTGGTTGAAGCTGTGGGCAAAAATTTGTATTTAATAAAACTTAATTAATCTTATGTATTTTATATAATCAAATGTTTAATTTTAATAATAAAGCCTTAAGAGGGTCTTTTTCCACTCGCCGGCACTCGCCTATCGTAAACATCGAAAATAGTTTAAAAGCTTGTTACTTCATTTAATGCAATCCAACGCGATGTTTGACGAAAAGGCAACGCAAAAAAAAGAGAGATAACGCCTGAAAACTCTGTTAGTATTCGGTAATTCCGAGATTTACTCGAAAATTTAACAAAACTTGCTCCAGGAAATAGCTGTTTTTTTAAAACCCTTAAAAGTTTTTGGAAAAAGTTGTCGTCATTTAGAATCTTAATAAAATTTGCAAGGTCTCTAGAGGATTACTTTTTTGACGTGTTTAATTTTTAGGCAAATTATGAAGTGTCAAAGTTCATACAAAATAGGACATTTTCAGAGGTTTTTACTGGATTAGTTTTACACAAATTTATAAATTGGTTTCTATAGAAACCTAGGTAATATCCACAAGACACTGTTTCCAAAATATCTAATGAAAAATTTGTAATAACGTCATAAACAGTTATGAGCGGTTGTATGAAAAACAGTGAAAATGTGAGTCATGATGCACCACCTTAAGCACTTAAATTGTGTCAAATAGTTTATCTATAAATTCAGAGTGCGTGTAATGCTGACGATCTTAATAAATAAAAATAAATTGAATGCGATGAACCAGTTTAAGAATCCCGTTTTCCAAAGTGGTAGATTTGTAATGGCAAAATGGATAATGCCCAAGTTTGAAGGCGAAGTCTGACATATTGTGCGGCTCAATAATGCGACAACGATGTGAGTGAGTTTTAATACAAGTTGTTTTAAAGTTACTCCACTGATACATTATCCTTATCTCTATATATTTTACGACTAAAAGAAAGTCCTCCATTGCGTCTGTCTGGTGATCTGTTTCCGATAATATCAAAAACTACTGAATATAATTGGTTGCGATTCACCAATATACACTGTGATTCAAGAAAAAAGTTTATTTATGCATGCAATAGAGTAAAACCATTTTTTTTCGACCCGTGTTTTTTTTTAACTTTGGGCAAAAATCATCTTATGACTACCCCCGCCCTTGGGTGGAGCGGGTGATAGTGTCAGACTCTTACTGACTAAAACCACCCCGTTCCTTCCAGCCCTCAAACCAGGGCACGAGTTTTCACACCCGTGTGAAACTGGGGTCAGTCACTAGTATACATATATAACAATTTTGTCATATGTAATTAAAAAAAAAAAATAGTTGAAAATTGTTATATGTATATATATATACATATAACAATTTTGTCGAATCGTTATCTTGATTTTCTACGAAACGCTTGCTTCAGTAACATAACTGTTAAAACATATAGCAAACAAAATGACTCACTTTCAGCCGCATATTTCTATGAATAATAATCTTAATCTAATAAAAAAGTATAAAAAAGTGTTATCACACTTATAAATCATATTAATCCACAAAAAATCCAGACATTCTTCTAGACAACGAAGCATAATGTGAATAATATCTAACATATTAAAAATGTTAGGATTCCTACGCAAAGCTGCAAAACGATCGAACGGCTTTTCACACAATAATTTCAGCCAGTTATTTTTACTCGAAAATAAATAGTGTGTTTAAAAATACTTGAAATATACAAGCATTAGTTTTAGTATATGTCGACGGGTGCAAAGTAAAAAAAGTTATCTGCAACTTTGCGATTTTCTGATAGTTGCAGTAACTTAACAAATATTTAATATTCTAAGATATGAGAAACCTTTCAAGTGTCAAAAACGAAAAAAACATAGTTTTCTTTTTAATAATGTTTTTGAAAAAAAAAAAAAAAAATACCCAATAAATAACTGCTTATTGTTACTAATTCAATAAAGATGATAGAAAATCACAAAATTGCAGATAACTTTTTTTACTTTGCACCCGTCGATGTGAAACCCGAAACACGTGTCTAGTATTTTTTTGTAAATAATCTATGTAAAAGATTTCATAACTGTATCTTGAAAAATCACAAAGTTATAAGTTTGTAATGTCAACAAAAATATAAGGTCACCGGGACATACAGGCGACCGAGGCAGGGGTTGTTTTGTACTTGCACCCAGCTTGTACTTAGTGTCGGTGGTGTCGAAATTGTGACCTTTTTATGGGGAAAAATATAACATGGTGTAAAAACGATTGGAAAACATCGAGTAACTGATTCTAAACAATATATTGAGGTTCCGCATTATTTTTGTCTGAAATAAGCTAGTGCTTGACGGCGATCCTACCTGACGGTAAGTAGTGATGCAATCGTTGATGAAAAAAAAAAACTACGTTGTATATTTGTCATCATGGAATTTTCACCAGTATAAGTATATTTATGTAGATCTTAGTACAGCTTCATAATAAAGTAGCTCCAAGCAAAGATATAGCTTTCCCATGCGACATGACCGCGGAAAAAAGAAAAACATTTTAGTATTTATAAACATCTTACACAATGCTATACGACTCCTCTTCCATCCCACTTCTTCGTATTGTATAGTAATTCGAAGAAGTGGGATGGAAGAGGAGATGGTGCTTTGTTAGATAGAACAACGAAATCTTGAAGGTTTGTTTTAGGCAAATGTATTATGTTTTGTAAAAAGTCATACAACCAAAAGTAATTGTTTATAATGTTAGTAATACAGTCCGTAGTATATGCTAGAATGCCTATCTTAGTAACCAAGTTATTTATAACCACATTTTATTCGTTTGTATTTGCACTGTTGAACTTGTTGGCGTAACTTTTTCTTTAGGTTAAATAGACACGTTTTCTTTATTTTTCTTTTTCATGAATGTACACTTTTCCTTAGAGTTGTGATTTGTTTATTAACATCTACACATACAAATAATCACATTTAAAATTTCAGTAAAATTGATTTCAATTTTAAAACTTGCGACTCATATCTGCGTGCGATCTCTTAACTCCCTTGTTCTCTATCCTATATATCTAAATGCCTCTTAATTGTTAATATTGACAAAGTTGAACTCCACACAATTTGACTAAGCTCAATTACTAGGACTACATCCGACGGTACCCGCTAATGAGATTCAATACCTAGCTTAGCAACTACGCGTGACTGTGTCTGAATGCCAAGTATTAGACTTTCAGGCATTTGTAACAGTACCTAGTAGTAATGTATGTGTGCATGGCAAATGAGCCCGACGTTAATGCCACCACTACGCTTCACAAGGGCTCGCTGAAAACGCTAAACGTGAACAAACATAATAGATTTCTTCCACTAAATTGCTTTTTTGCTTTCGACTTCATGGTTACTATCTCTTAAAACGTGAACGCTTTAAGAATATATGAGAACCATAGTCATAATGTAATGCAGTGACAGTTTTAAAATTTTCGAAGTCCTGCGTAATGTTTCCAAATTGCCAAAATTGTTGAACGATGCAAGACAATATCTGTAAGGTCTTACACATTGTTAACAGAACAGGTTTTTCGACGGGGCAGAAAATTCTAGAGCGGTGACTGCTCACCGGAGATGCAAGGCGTTGGAAGGGCTCCCACAAAGTGTGATCTGGTGAGAGTCGCAGAACTCCGGTGGATGTGAGACACACAGAACCGTTAGTTGTGGCGACACTTGGGGAGGTCTATATCCAACAGTTAACGTCTTTTGACAGTTATGATGATGATGATGATGATGATGAGAGATGTTATGGAAAGCTAAAATATGGGAATAGTAGCTTTTGGCCGTGGCTTTGCCCGCATATATAAAATATAGCCTGTCACTCAAGAATAAAGCAGCTTACTATCGGTGAAAAAATTTTAGCAATCGGACCCGTACTTTCAAAGGTTATTTTCTACAAACAAAAAAACCAAACTTTACCTCTTTATGATTATAGTTTAGATTCTTTTGAATAGTAGCACTGCAAAAAATCGATGTAGCGCCAAAAATATCGGGTGCCGTTGCCAGGTTGAATGGCAAAACTGATCGCTCGTGGGAGGTCAGCACAACATGACATAAATTAGCCTTATAATGTTCCCACAATTAAGACTCAGGGCCTCCTTACGCAGAGAGGGAATGGGCCGTAATCCACCACACGGGCCTAGTGCGGGGTAGTGGATGTCACATGTCCTTGAATTTATGGTTCTAACGGCCCATTCACGACCTTAGCGCGGCAAGCGGCAGCGGCGTGCGGGGCGGCGAGCGTTAAGAACAAATGTATGAAAATGTTTGAAGCACGCCACGAGTCGCCGCTCATAGCGAAAATGCGCGCGGTTTCGTCAGAGCGAATAACTGCAGCGGCGCGCGGTGCGGGGAGCGGCGAGATCAAAAGTACAAGTGAATGAGCGCGACGCCGACGCCACGAAACAGAGCGGCGCGGATAGCGATGTAGGTGTGACGGACTCGGCGGCGAACTTATATACAAAAAAATTTTTGGTGGTAATAGATACAGATACTGAAATTTTAAATCGACCCCCTATATGGATGTCAAAACATCCCCAACATAAATATAAAAACGTTATAAAAAGGTTGTGGGAAGAAATAAAACAATGTTTTCCGGAATATGATGGTAAGTTTAATTTAAATTGATAACATAGTAACGTAGTATCAGCTACCATAATTATATTGTCTGTACACAGTAGGGATAATTTTTAATAACGCCATAATTTTGAGCACGTGCCGACTACCTAAATACGTCCACCTCGGCCGCTGCCGCTCGCCGCTACTGAGGGTACGAGGCGTGTAAAACGCACCGCTTGCCGCCGCGCGGCGGCGGCAAGCGCTAAGACCGAAGTCGTGAACGGGCCGTAAGACATTACGGTTTTCTCTTCTCACGATGTTATTCTTAACCGTTTTGAGAGCAATATTGACGAAATAAATAACACAAATTAATGCACCTGGCTGGGTTTGAACCCGCGATTTATAAGTCGGTAAGGCGGGTTACGTAAAAAAGATTATTTTTCTTCCTCTACCTGTCTTTTATCCCACATTACTTGGGGTCGGCGAAACACGTTTTTTTCTTTCATTCTGTCTTGTCACTTCTCACACAATCTATCCTCTCCATCTATGTGCATGTATCAAAACTCTTTTAGTAATATGCGCTGACAGTGGAGCGGGAGACAGTGTCAGAGTCTTACTGACTAAAAACTCCGCGCCGTTCCTTCTAGCCTTCATACCGGGACTCTAGTTTCCTTTCGGATAACCCCGACCCCGGTAGGCTTCGACCCAGATGTTCCCCTCCTGTTGCTGACAACTCCTTGAGGCGCGCGGGAAGAGTGCGCGCCGTCGACGCCTTGGCTCGGTCCGGACAGTTACCGGACGATCGGACAGCGAGCTACCCATAGTTCGCTGTCCACGAGCCCACGTCTACGGTGACTGGAAATCGGGGCTGGAACCCCGGCGGCGGCGGTGAGGGCGCTGTTGCCTGATGCGGTCGGCCTCCTCCTTTGCTAGCATTACTGCTTCGCAGAAGGAGGCGACCGCCTGCCACTCCTCCTCGCTCCGGACCATGGCCTAAACCAATGCCCGGTGCGAGAGGTCTCCGCCGCCGATCCCCACGAGGGCACAGCGTTGCTCCGCCCAAGCAGGGCACACCTCAACTGTGTGCTCCACCGTGTCCTCCGGGCGTTCCGCACAGTGGCGGCACCCGGGGCTTACCTTGCCTTGACCATACCAAGACAACCGATTTCCTTTCAACTTTTCAGTCACTGGCGCCGGGTTGAAAAACAAATATTCCAAGCAAAAATAATTGTGTAGTCTATAGATAGCTGATGCAAGTTCGAATGTTTGTGAGAGTGATGTAAGATTTAGAGATGTTTACATATTGATTTAAATAATTTAAGCCGTCATATGATGTGTCAAGGTTGAGAGCTGAAAGTAATAGTTTATAAACATGAATCCAATAATACAGAATGTAACGGAAATGGTTGAAAAAAAGATGCGTACTGCTTCTGCCTATAGATATAAGAAACTCATAGATTATCAATTAACAAACTTTCTGGTTTTTACACCATATTTTTTACATTTCTTTTAATCTCTCCTTTCGCAGGTCTGCTGGAAGAAATTTCTTTTAAAATAAGCAGTACTCTTGTACCATGCTACCGTAGGCGCGGACTTGCGGACGGCGAGAAATGGGTAGCTCGCCGTCCGACCGTCCAGTAGTCGTCTGGCCCGACCCGATGTCAACGGCCTTTATCGTCCCACCCCCGGTTCAAGGAGTTGTCAGCAAACCGTAGGGGCCGGGTCAAAGCCTACTGGGGCCAAATATTGGTTTCTGAAAGGAAAGTTCGGCACCAGTACGAAAGGCAACAAAGGAACAGGAGTGACTTTTTAGTCAGTAAAAGTCTGACACTATCTCCAGCTCTGCCCAAGAGCGGGGGATTTCATTGGATAATTTTACCACTTAAAAAAAAAAATTGCACCATTTTTTATATTGTTTTATAATGATCTGTCTTCCTCTGATGTGTGTACATACATTGTAAAATAAATATAGACATCATCAGTTTATCAAAATTAGCGCTACAGGAACACAGAACCAGAAAATAAAATAGAGAAATCTTAATGTACAACATACGTTACTAATGAGTAATCTCATATGAAATAGCGGTGACTTAGAATACTTTGCGCGGTAGACGCAACTAATGTGGCTATTAACCCTTCGAAATTGGAGCTGAAGGTACCCACTTTATATAAACTAGTAGTTAATGAGTTTACTCCTAAAGTTCAACGAGATTTAACCTCATGAATTCTTGAAAGATTGTTTCATGATAAAAGCTTTTAATCGTACAAAAAACCAGCCAAGTGCAAGTCGGACTAGTGCACAAATGGTTCCGTGACATCTATAGCAAAAAACGGCAAAAAATCACGATGTTAAGGTTGTTTCCAGGGTCAAAATAACTACATTTTATTTAGTCCGTATTTTAGATTATAAAAAAATATTGGACACGTATTTTTTCTTTTTTCAATTAAACAAAAAATAACAAAGATATAGCCCATTAAAGTTACGTGTGACGTCACCCCGTGCGAAAACAATACAGCACGGCGTGACGTTACACGTAACTTTAACGTAACACGTAAAAATACGTGTCCCTTATTTTTGAATAATCTAAAAAACGGCATAATTACATTTTTACGGCAACTAGCCTATTGCCATTAAATTTTATTCGTTTTTTTTTGTATTTGTTATTATAGCGGTAACAGCAATACATCATCTATGAAAATTTCAACTGTCTATCACGGTTCATGAGATACAGCCTGGTGACAGACAAACAGACAGACTGCAGGACAGTAGAGTCTTAATAATAGGGTCCTGTTTTACTCTTTAGTTACGGAACCCTAAAACTATATTAAAAGTACTATCGCAACTAGATCAAGGCTTTGCCAATGACAACAAAATCGGAAAATAAATTCTAAGAAACGTTTTCGCAGCCAATACAAATATTGTCTGCTGCAGCATCTATTCTTTTAGCTTTGTTGATTTAATAAAGAAAGATAAAAAATAAATTGTTTTTAGAAAAAACAAAAAGATAAAAGATAACTCTTGCAAGGTATACTGGTACGAGTTAAATAATAAATGGGTATATTGAATATGAAAAAATATGAATTTTTATTAAATTGTCAGTCATACATATTATAGCAGATACATCAAGTGGAATAGAGTAAAATATTACAATAACAGGTGGTTCAAAAACAGAAGCCGCTAGAAATGAAAAAAATAGTAGTATTTTTGCAATAAATGGATATCTTGCTGTCCGACCGTCCGGTAACCGACCGGACCGAGCCCAAGTTGTCCACGGCGCGTACTATTCCCGCGCGCCTCAAGCAGTTGTCAGCAACCGAGGGGGCCAGCAGGTTTGAAACCTAGTGGGGCCAAGGGTCTGCTTCTGAAAGCTCTGATATAAAAGGCAACGAAGGAACGGGGTAGGTTTTTTAGTCAGTTAAAGTCTGACGCTATCTCCCGCTCCGCCCAAGGGCAGGAGATGACATCTGGATGATTTTTTACCCACCGAAAAAAAAATACATAATTATAAAGATGTACTTGTACAAGAATACGAACTGCTTATGAACGAGAAATTATGTTAAACAATACAAGCTTAAAGAAATAAATTGAAATAAAACCCGCTTTAACAATAGCGATACGAAACCGGGTACCCGCATAGAAAAAGCGTGATAATTAGCCGATTTATCAGAATGCTTATAAAAAAGCTTTTGTTTCTGCTGAGAATGACATCTTTTGGGAACCTCTACCTGAGAAAAGCGGGTTACCATTGATAATGCTGCCGTATCGAGATGTAGATATATGTTTTAAGAGGGTCCTTCTCCACTCGCTTATCGTAAACATCGAAATTGGTTTAAAAGCTTGTTACTTTATTTAATGCAATCCAACGTGATGTTTGACGATAAGGCTACGCAAAAAAAGAGAGATAATGCCTGGAAACTCTGTTAGTATTCGGTAATTCCGAGATTTACTCGAAAATTTCACAAAACTTGCTCCAGAAAATAGCTGTTTTTTTTAAACCCTTAAAAGTTTTTGGAAAAAATGGTCGGCATTTAGAATCTTAATAAAATTTTCAAGGTCTCTAGAGGATTACTTTTTTGACTTTTTTATTTTTTAGGCAAATTATGAAGTGTCAAAGTTCATACAAAATAGGACATTTTCAGAGGTTTTTACTGGATTAGTTTTACAAAATTTAGAAATTTGCTTCTTTAGAAACCTAGATAATATCCACAAGATACTGTGTTTCCAAAATATCAAATGAAAAGTGTGTAATAACGTCATAATCAGTTATGAGCGGTTGTATGAAAAACAGTGAAAATGTGAATCATGATGCACCACCTTAAGGGACTCATATTAGCCGGTGACTGAGCATTTGTCTACCCTTTTTCCCCTATTTTTTTACACTTGAACAATCTACCCTTTTTCCCCTATTTTTTTACACTTGAACAATAAATCTAAATAAATACAGGAGCGTTTTGACGAAAAAAACGGTGCACGTTCATCCGTCCAAAAGGCTAGACGACCTATGATTTGACATTTTGACGTCGTGATTTACAAAATTTGTTACCGAGCATTTAAAAATTACCAGGTAACAGAAAAAAAGTAGTAATAAAAAAGTATTTCTACAATATTTACAATCATTGTATTCTCTATAGACAGGTATATATTTCACGTTGTTAATTGCTTAGTTAAAAAAGTTGAAACGCAAATATACATTTTTATTAATTGTTTGTAGAACAAACAATAAATGAAAAAATATTTTTTCACACCACCTGCTCGAAAATGTCAAATTATATGTCAAGCAACCTTAACCTAAAGTGAGTCATTAGTGGCCGGGGGCACAGCCGGTCAATAATGTTTTCATTATGACCCGCAGGTCAATAATGTGACTATTATTTTCTCACAGTAGGTGTAAAAAGTAGAGTATAAAGGTGGGCTAAAGGTGTCTTTGCCTTGGGCTAGCTTGAATCCCTCGCTGCATTCAGGATTCTTGTATTAACTTCCTCGCTTTGCTCGTGAGTTAAATATCGAATCCTTCATTGCGCTCGAGATTCAATATGACGCCCGTGACATAAGACACAACTTTAGTCCCTCGGTGCATAATCTACTATTATAAAATTTTATACAAATATTTTTGACGACCATGAGTCAAAGTATTGCATTTTTGAGGGTACTTTATACAAGTTGAACAACGTATATTTTCAAAGAGAGTGAGTGCAAGAGAGTGCGTATAGGTAGGATGTACACTATGTATCGATGCGCCACCGATACATAGTTTACATCCTATCTATACGCACAAAACGTTTCGGGAACACATTCATTGTGCGGACAGCTAAGGAGTGGAATTCCTTCCCGGAGTCTGTGTTTCCTGACAGCTACAACTCTCCAGGTTATTAGTTCTTTAAGTTAGGAGTAATTAGGTTACTTTTCAATAAGCGAGCTTCACTACTGCTTGCCAGCAGATGAGATAGTGGTCAAGTGTGAGCCTATCAACAAAAAAAAAACGCTACTGGGGAAAGCAAAAGCTTTCGTAGAAGTATACAAGTAAGTACTATTTCAATCTAATATTATAACCAGTAATATTATTTACTTCAAACAGATTCAATATGTCTGCTTTATGCAGTCTGCCTGTATATTTGAAGTTCACTGAGATTCCCAATACACGGCATGTAACTGATGATGTACTGTTTGCTTTTACATCATCGTTGTTCTTTGATTTTATGTTCAAAGCTCTTCTGTAAAATGATAAATATGTAGTTTAACTATTTCTTATTGAACAAGTTTTAATTTGTTTCTTGTATTACTAACCTAACTTTCATCGTATCTTTTTTTTCTGGTATAAAAGGACGTTATGTGATATAGATTAGCAAAATTGTAGCATTCTCTAAGTGAAATATTTTTTGTAATTGTTGATTCTTTCTGAGATTATCTTCTACCGAAAATTCATTTTATTTCTTATCATACTCTTGCTTCTGTTAACGACTTCGACTGCATGAAAATAGAAAATGATTCTAAGGAATAAAGAGTACCCTACGTTATGTTCCAAGATATGGTCTACCAGTGTGCTCAATTTTAATTTTTCATCATGTAAGCCGATAGACGTCCACTGTTGGACATAGGCCTCCCCCAAGCGTCACCACAATGAACGATCCTACGCGTCCCGCATCCATCGGGTTGCTGCAACTTTCACCAGGTCATCGGTCCACCTTGAAATGCTGCGTCTTCCGGTACGCGGTCGCCACTCTAGAACCTTTCAACCCAAACGACCATCTGTTCTGCGAGCAATGTGCCCTGCCTATTGCCACTTAAGTTTGGCGATTCTTCGTGCTATATATGTTATATTTATGTTGTTGTACAGTGATAGCCCTAAATCTTTTCCTTTCGTTCAATCCATCCAAAGGTAGTCTGGAAGAAATTGCATTGTGCAATAAAACCGCCTACTGTACAGCTATTTTTATAAATGTTTACTCTGAGACAATTTAAGATTTGCTATAAAGAAATAAATGGCTTCCGAATCCATTCTGCTATTTAAACGTGAAGAATAAACAAATATACTTACAAACTTTCGCCTTTATAATTAGTGTGAGTAGTCTAGGTGCAAGTGTTGTGTATTTATTCGTCTACGTACTTGTGTGTTAAACTAATGGAGATGATGAAAGAGATGCTATCTCAGATTCCAGCGAATTCAGTTTAATTGAAGCAGAAACAAACTGTCCAATCAGTTTGTTTTAGTGATAATCAATCAATAGGTAGAATCAATCCTGGATTCCTATGTAACTGACGTTGCAGAAATCGAATTATTTGCGATTGCAGCTTTGCGATTCGTAGTTTGACTAAAATTGTGTTCTATTAACGTTTCCATAGATTTAAATTCTCAACCTGCTTTTTGCCCACCAAATAAAAATAACCTCCGTCGCCGTTTTTATCAGGAAGATAAATACCAATTCTGTTTCATAAATACTAATTCATTTGACTGTTTTTTTTTTTTTTTTTAAGGTTTCATTCCATCGTCTCCGACATCTACAGACCTTGAGCGGAGCGAGAGTTCGTGGCAGACTTTTACTGACTAAATCCACTCCTATGTTTTTTCGTTGCTTTGGATGCCAGGGCCGGGTTTTCCTTTCAGGAGTGATCTCATGGCCCGAGTAGGCTTTGACCCTGCTGGGCCCCTACGGTTTGCTCCTTGTGGCACACGTGGTACACTAAGCGCCACAAGGAGCAAACCGTAGGCCATTGCTCGCCGTCCGCAAGCCCGCACCTATAGTGGGCGAAAATCATGATCGGGATATCGATGGCTGGGGCCATTCCCTCGCGTGTGCTGCTTCCTTTGCTAGCATTACTGCTTCGCAAAAGGAGACGGCCACCTGCCACTCGGGACAAGGACACAGCGGGCGGTGTTCTGCCAAGCGGGGCACAGTTCTACCGTACGCTCTACTATGTTCTCCGGGCGGTCTACACAATGGTGACACCTGCGTGATTCTTCCGCACAAATTCGGTGCATTCCTGCACCGGTGTCGTTTTGATTCGGATCGGTGCATTCCTCTCGAACTGACCATGTATAAAGAAAACGTGCGTCATACGGAAGGTAGAGACGCCATGTAGAAAGACCTCATGCTAGCCACTCTTCAAAGAAGGGACTTACCGTCATAATTATGGCATGCCCAATCTGACTTGTAGCAAATATGCATGATATAAATATTAAATCGACTCATTGTATTGTAAATCACTGTTGACTTACAGAAGTCATTTCCAAGCTGCAGCACAAAATTCACTCGTCTGCGATTGGCGTTAATTTTTTCCTATATTAATAACTTTATTTCGGGTGGCAAATTACAATTATAGAATTCTAAACTATTTTTTCTTTGCCATAATTAGCCACACCTACACAAGACGTGACCCACTGACATTGAAAAGGCCACTCAACACGAGAATGCTGCATCTGTGAGTAATTCAGTATAATTACAGCGAGATGCTATAAAATATTAATCTTTGATGGTTTGCTCAAAGCGTTTCCGTGCTACAGATTAGTGTTAATTAAATTTTTCCACACACATCAACGTAATCCAGTTAAATTGGATTAAGATCCCTTGTAAGTAGTGCAAACGTGTTTTTAATTATGTAAGCTTATTTTTATGTGTTATAATAAAAAATTGGTAATCTTTTTCAAACTTGAAAAAAATTATGTTGCCATAAAAAAATTGCCATGTAAAAATTATGCTTTTTTAAGAAACAAAGCTTCAATAAAATGTATTATTTTATTATTCTCTCTTCTGATTTTGTAATAATTGTATCGTATAAGTAATATCTTCACCTTAAGTCTTTGTTGTAATTTCAACTTTGTTAACATTCTCTTCTAGAGTCTGTTTACAAAGTTAGGTTAGGTTTCAAAGATGACAAAAAGTCATCTTTGAAAAAGTATTATTTTTTTGTCGATATTATAATTAATTAATTAATTAATCTTACTATAGATTTTGTAGAATATTAAATGTGGAATTGAAAAATAGATTATAATTAAGTTTTTAAATTCTCATAAAATAGGGATGCAGGTTGGTTATTGCAAAAAAAATTACTTAATAACAGACAAATACATTATTTTGTATACACTAAAATACGTCAGAAAAAACAAACAATGGATATTTAGGCAAGTAACTAGTTATACCTGTAAACAAATCTTTAAAAAATTTTAAGAAAACGACTCCATTATTTAATTCAAAATGAAATACGACAAGTACCTACCCCGGATCTTTTACGTTTCAACCTTTGTTTGATAATGACTATGAACCACCTGTTTATAAAATGGCTCACTAAGTACTGAGAGATGAAAGACTGATGCTTTTAAATCTGTATTAAGATTAAAAAATGCTAACAAAAGTAAATCTGCCTTCTAAATTGAATGTTGTAGCGTAAATCCGTCAGAAGTCGCGCCGTGAAAAGGTTACCCTGCTTTGCCAACAGATGTCACTATCCTGTGACTTCACTTCTCTGAATCGCGGTGTTAAGAATCTCCGCCGTAGAATGACCTTCGCGCGGTACTCTACCAAAATCATACTTACCCTACATTTCACAGATTACACAGTAAACTGATTATATAATTTCACGAAACGTAAAGTATCAATTGACGTTCTAAGTGTAACCTCTTTTGAAAACTAGCTATACATGACATGTAACTAACTGGATATTTTTTAACTCTTACCTATTCAGCTTTTCAATATGGTGTTTTTATTTGCGAAGTATACAGATGCACTTGTAAAGGTGAGTATAGACTACAACATTTTCTGGAGCATTTCTGTGTAATGTAACGTTCTTACGAATGGTACAATACAGGCAATAGATCAGTTTCCAAAGCATTTCCATGTAATGTAACGTTCCTGCGAATGCTCGGTGTTATGTTACGGGTAAATGCTCACAGCGAGTGTGCATTTACCAACATTTCGTTGTACCTCGCGTTCATTTTTTTTTTAAATGTCACCCCGCAACCGCGCATCGCCCGCACTCGTGGCTCGATGAAATGTTATACCAATACGCTCGACAAAATGTTACACCAATATGCTCGTTGGTTTGTAACCAAGAGGCGAGCGTGCTCGACGTTTCGTGCGTAAAAGGATGACTAGAACATCATAGAGCGGCTCGTTGTTCTGTTACAAGTAAATGTTGTAGTTTAAACTCACCTTTACGTTTCGTTTCTCCTTTTTCAATTTCATTCAGTTACTACGTTAACTTTGTAACTTACATAGTCGAGTTACAAAAATTACCGTTGCGATTATCCCTAATTTGGATAACTCGGATGCGTAATTTTTGGTAGTAGGGACTGCGTACGCGCTGTCCCCCTGGAATTTCTTGAATGAAAGCTAGACCGTTAACAAATTACTGCGTAGGTAGTTAGGAAATTGTTAAATACTACTAGGGTACATAATATTATAGCGTAGCACAGCTTACGGTAAGCTTCGTATTGGGATCTATCTCCAAGGAAAATACATGACACGGCACACTTCTATATTTTTCTTTGCTTGCAATACAACATTTCATTACAAAAGTCACTTCAACCACTAAATAGATAGTAGGTACAGAAGATAATCTCATGTATGTACTTCACTTTTTATACCTACGCTTGGTGGACGCACATTAATGAGCGTTTGAGCCGGAACTGTTCGACGAGCAGGCTGGCCGATATTAGATATCGTGTCCGTGAGTGGTGTCTGTGTGTGCGTTGCTCGAGCGCGTTTTGTATGTAGATTGACTTCTGTATCTATATATTTTGTGCTTCAACACTGAAAAAAACAACACACTTCTTTTCTTTATACTTTTAAAACTATTCTAGAAATGCAAAATCCTTCAAATTAGGTATATTTTACAAGCCAGTCCCTTAGCTATATAAAAATACAACTCGTGCGATCTCCTTTTGGTATCATAACACATAAAAAATCATAAAGTTGTTGATATTCTGTTTCAGTTGCAGGTCATTGACATCATAGTGTCATTTACCAATTTGAATTCCGATATCTAGACTATAAACTCGACAGATAGAATGATCTATAAAACACAAAATACCGAATTAATTTTGATCATTTACAAAATTCGTATGGGTTAGGTCGCCCAAAGAATGTGTAAATCGAATGACAATGCGACCCGATGAGCCAAATATCTATATTGGGAGCGGGATCAGAAAATCGTGACATGAATTGTGGAGAAATTTATAAAAACCCGACTTCCAGTAGCAATAAGAATTGATTTCAACAGAACGGTCCTCTCTCTGTGGCCTCAAAATATTATCAGCAACATAACGTTATATTCTTTGTGTTTGTCTCAGCAGTATCAATAACTCTCCTAAACCTGATAGAAAGTATGAGTTTCAGTGTAATACTACCATGTGCGGAATGCCTGGAGGACACGGTGGAGCACACAGTCGAGGTGTGCCCTGCTTGGGCGGAGCATCGCCGTGCTCTCGTGGGGGCCTTGGTTCAAGCCATGGTCCGGAGCGAAAAGGAGGAGCAGGCGGTCTCCTTGTGCGAAGTAGTAATGCTAGCAAAGGAGGAGGCCGACCGCATCAGGCAACGGCGCTCTCGCTGCCACCGGGCTTCCGATCCCGATTTCTGGCCACCGTAGACGTGGGCTTACGGACGGCAAGCTACGGGTAGCTCGCTGTCTGACCGTCCGGTAACTGTCCGGACCGAGCCCAAAACTTCGATTTCTTTTTTTTGCGATTCGGAAAAATCTTCCAAGAACCTGCCTAACTCAGCGTATGCTGCGATATCTATAAAGATAAATAACGCAGCGCTGGTATTCTGTTAGGGCCCGCGGTGATGCTATGGTCACACTCACGGGTTAAATAAACTATGAAAATATAAACAATGAAGAAACAGATAAATAGCGTGCATTTATGTTAATGTGTATAATGTTAAACAAATATTCAAAAATAATGCGTACATTAAGAAATAATGAACCAATGACAGATACCTTATGCTTTAACATCATTTGTAAAAACCATAGACAAACAGAAGAACGTAGGTACACTTATTGCCTTTCAAAAGAACAAGTACTGTAAAAAAGTTGAGTAAATATCAGAAGTGATTCAGGTTTATATGAAACTAGCTTTTGCCCACGGCTTCACCCGCGTACATTAAATATAGCGACTATGTTACTAAGGAATAAAGCAGCTTTTTCATTGGCGTAATAATTTCAGCAATCGGACCAGTACTTACAAACAAAAAAATTCAAAACAAAAAAAAAACTTTACTTCTTTGTAATATTAGTGTAGATGGACAGAATTTTTTTTTCTTTTCAGGAGAGTAAATCGTCCAATGATTTTTCCTGCTCTATGACGGAGGTGTAAAAAGATTAAAGATTTTCAAGAAGATTTCCGTATAAAAAAGCATCTTACGTCCGTCTCCTGGTTCGAAGCTCCCCACAAATTTCCAGCCAAATCGGTTCAACCGTTCTTGAGTTATAAAAGTAACATGACTTTCTTTTATATATATACCTATATATTACTGTGTATAGTAAATGCTCGACCATTATGAGACCGATCATCAGTACAATGACACCATCATTATCAATGAAAAATAGTGTATCTCCTAAGCACCAATAAAAATGTAATACTCGTAAATATATCCAATAGCAACCATCTGTTTCGAGATGAAAGTAAAAATGCAATAATAAAAAATCTTTGATAGCCGGTATATCAAATTTTACGAACAGTTTTTGACAGCATTAAGTGAATTCTGTAGATTTCTAGATCTATCAATCACTAGGCAAGGTTTGTAATAACATAACTATGTAGATATTTTGTGATAAAAGACATACTGCGGCCCTGAAACGCAAAGACGCAACTTTTGAGGTTTTAGTCTGCACAAACTACTGCAAAAAACTTTTCCCTACTTCTTCGACCTTTAGAGACATTTTTACACATAAAATTGGTGGTTTTCAAACTGAACTTTTTCAAAGTAAACATACTCGTAGCATTTATGTAAGTAATTCAATCAATATTTTGCAAAGAAAAAATAATAAAAAAATGAATTTATAATATTAGTTTGATAAGTTTTACGCTCCACCAAAACCGGGAGAAAATATTTGATGATTGCCCAACTCAAAAAAAAGTGGCCAAGTGCGAGTCGGACTCGCCCATGAAGAGTTCCACAGCCAGCAAGTAAAATAATATTAATGTTACGTAGTTCTGTTCGATGTTCAATCATAATTTAAAAAATATATAGTTTTACGTACACTACCACGTACAGGAAGACACAGCGTTGGAAGGCCTCCAACTTGGTCGACCGATGACCTTGTCAGGGTTGCGGGAATCCAATGGATGCGTGACGCATAGGACCGGTCGTTGTGGCGACGCTTGGGAGAGACCTATGTCCAACAGTGGACGTCTTTCGGCTGATATGATGATGATAATGACACTTATGTTACAATTATGCTCCTCTTGTGTTGAGGGATTTTTAAGAATTAAGTTAAATATTTTCATTCTATTGAATTATTACAAAAACATTTTTAAGATACTTCATCATTTCAGCCGACAGACGTCCACTGTTGGACACAGGCCTCCCCTAAGTGTCGCCACAATGATCGATCCTGCGCGTCTCGCATCCATCGGTTTCCCGCAACCTTCACCAGGTCATCGGTCCACCTTGCAGGAGGCCTTTCGTCGCTGCGTCTTCCAGTACGAGGTCGCCACTCCAGAACCTTTCGGCCCCACGGCCATCTGTTCTGCGAGCAATGTGCCCTGCCCATATACCCAAGATACTTATAAAACTATAATTTTTCCAGTCTTATAATCTTATATCTGCGAGAAAAAAAAAGACGCTCTTCAACTTTTTTTACTTGGTCAAGAGTATACAATACTTAATTGTTTTCAGTTCATTAGATTTTCAATGACGTGAATTTCTTCGCTATTCAACTTTTAATAAGATTAATGATTTTATTTTTTTAAAGTTGAAGTTTTTAAATTTTATAATTTAAACTTCAAATATATTATATTACACTTAAAGTTAATTCTATTACGTTGATATTTTTTTGCCTTGTCCTTTAACTTAGGTCAAAAGGCTAAACAAGAAATTAAACCAATTCTTAATGTTCATCTTCTAATTGAACACTAGCTTTTGCCCGCAGCTTCACCCGCGTAGAGGAGTGGCAGGCGGTCGCCTCCTTCTGCGAAGCAGTAATGCTAGCAAAGGAGGAGGCAGACCGCATCAGGCAACGGCGCCCCCGCCGCCGCCGCCGGGATTCCGATCCCGATTTCCAGCCACCGTAGACGCGGGCTCGCGGACGACGAGCCATGGGTAGCTCGCTATACGATTGTCCGGTAACTGTCTGGACCGAGCCAAGGCGTCGACGGCGCGCACTGTTCCCGCGCGCCTCAAGGAGTTGTCAGCAATAGGAGGGGCCCATCTGGGTCGAAGCCTACCGGGGTCGGGGTTATCCGAAAGGAAACTAGAGCCCCGGTATGAAGGCTAGAAGGAACGGCGCGGGGTTTTTAGTCAGTAAGACTCTGACACTGTCTCCCGCTCCACCCAAGAGCGGGTTTCGTCAATGATGATTTTCCCCGTCGACAGAAAAAAAAAAAGCTTCACCCGCGTACATAAAATAGCCTATATCACTCAACAAGAAAACAGCTTTCTATTGGAGAAAAAATTTAGCAATCGTATTAGTACCTACTTTAAGAGATTTATTACCTCCTGCAAACAAAAAAAAAATACCTCTTTTATAATCCTTACTAATATTATAAAAGTGAAAGTGAGTTTGTTTGTTTGTTTGTTACGTCTTAACGCCTAAATAGCAAAACCGATTTTGATGAATTTTGGTACAGAGATGTTTGGGACCCCGGAGACGGACATGGGCTAACTTTTAAAAAGGGGAGAAAGAGTAAAGTATATTAATAAACGCGCCGCTGGTAAAAGCTAATCCTAGTATAGATTGACACGCTGTCTTCTACATTTCTACACCAGTCAATACATTAGACATGGGCTTGCGAAAGATGAGCCGTGGGTAACTCGCCGTCCGGCCGCAGTATATTCCACGAACACCTCAAAGAGATATCAGCAATACAGTAGGTGGGCAGCAGGGCCAAAGCTTAATTTTGGCACGAGTTGACTTTAGAAAAGGAAACCCGTGGTCCTGAAACTAGTCAGTACGATTTTCAACGTCTTCACGCTCTACCCTAGCACGGGTTTAGTAAGTAGATGATTTACCAAATCAAAAAAAAACCTAATATATAAATCGAAACATAAGTTCCGTTCTAGTACATAACGACTTCTCAAGAATTTGTAATATACAAATTAAAAGATAAGAAATAAAATAATGAGATTACTAAGATAAAAAACACGGGGAGTTACAAGAAAAACCTGAAAAGACTAGATACGCAATTTTGTAATTAGTTTTGCTTATTATTCTGTTGTGTTAACTTTATCATCAAATTACTAAACTAACACAGAAGAATAATTTGGACGCTTCTTGTCTTAGAAGAAATAATTAAATTGAGAACAAACTTTAGTTAAGTTACCTCGGGCTGCATTTAAGTGGGTCCATTTCTAGCTCGCTGTCCGACCGTCCGGTAACTGTCCGGACCGAGCCTAAGATGTCGACGGCGCGCACTGTTCCGCGCGCCTCAAGAAGTTGTCAGCAACAGGAGGGGTCCGACTGGGTCGAAGCCTACTGGGGCCAGGGTTATTCAAAAGGAAGCTCGAGCCCCAGTATCAAGAAGCTACAAAAACGGGGTGGGTTTTTAGTCAGTAAGAGTCTGACACTATCTCCCGCTTCACCCAAGAGCGGGGGTTGTCATTGGATGATTTTTGCCAAACGTAAAAAAGAGAGAAATGGACCCATCCATTTCAACTCGCCTATCGTCAACATCGAGGATGGTTTAAAAGCTTGTTACATCTAATGCAATCCAACGCGATATTTGACGAAGAGGAAATGCGAAAAAAGAAAGATAACGCCTGAAAAATTTAGCAATGGGTACATTGCTCGCAGATCAAATATGTCGTACCGGAAGACGCAGCGTTGGAAGGCTTCGTGCAAGGCGGACCAATGACTTGGTGAAGGTTGCGGAAAACGCACAGGAACGTTCGTTGTGGCGACGCTTGGCTATGTCCAACAGTGGACGTATATCCGCTGAAATGATGATGATGAAGTCATCATCTTAACGTGACCTATATTTTCACGAGTTTTGTCGAGAGACATTCATACACTATCCTATTTCTTCTTGAATAAAAAGCTCAAATTTGATAGGCGAAAAAACTTAACACAGTTTTTATAGATCGTGTATGAATATCATGTTCTTATAAATAACTGATCTTTATTCTTCAGTGACCACAGACGATCTGAATCCACTTAAGAGTACCCATTACGTCAGCCTATTCAATAATGCAAAGAACTTGGCTCGATCGGAAAGATGTCAGTACTTAGGTACTACCCTTGTTACCATATTTTTCACAAAGAAGAGTACTTCAACATAAAAATATGTTTACTTCTGTAACATGTTTTGTTACTAAAAAAATTAGGATTCCGTACCGAAAGGGAAAAACGTGACCCTATTACTAAGACTCCAAGGTTCGCTCTGTCTGTCACCAGGATATACATATGTCATGAACCAAGGCAAGGCAGCGACTGGCCTGTTGGTCTAGTGGTTACTGACCCTGACTGCTAAGCCAGAGGTTGTGGGTTCGATTCTCACCCAGGACAAATGTTTATGTGATGAGCATAATCATTTGTTCTTTGTCTGGGTGTAATTTATTTATAATATGTATGTATTTAGAAATATATAAGTATGTTTATCAGTTGTCTAGTACCCATAACACAAGCTCTGCTTAGCTTGGGACTACACGGCGTTGTATGATAGTTGTGAAAAAAATAAATAACAAATAGTTTAAATTTTCACAGATGATGTATTTCTGTTTCCGCTATCTATAACAACAAATATTAAAAACAGAAAAAAATATAAATTTAAGTGGTAAGTTGTTATGAAACAAGCGTGAATAAAAAAAAAGTTGTTTAATGTTGTCAAACGTTATGTAGACAATGGTACCCTTCGCGCGCAAGTACGACTCGCACGTTGCCATTTTTTTTATTTACACTTTTTAGTTACGGTACCTATATATCCGTTCATTGTGGCGGCACTTGGAGGAGACCTATGTCCAACAGTGGACGTCTTTCGGCTAAAATGATGATGATGACCTATATATACATATAATGGTCATACCATGGGCAAATTGTTCCAGTCCTTCGATGTGCGTGGTATAAATGAGGAATGATTTAAGATCATTAATCATTTTGTTTCTTCCTGCGCTGCCGACGTTTCCTTTGTAGCACCATCCCTCTCTTAGAGAGGAGACCCAAGTCCAAATAGTAGGAACTTTATAAGCCCGACTATATGCTATGCCATGTAGCGCCATCTATGCCGCCACAGATGAACTAAAAACCTGACGTCACACAAATCCTATACCACTTATTCAAATTTCTCTGCACGATTTGAATATAATATTACAATAGCCAGACAGCTATCGAGCAAATGCCCAGACTAGAACACCCGTCTGGTCTTTTTTTTTTTTTTTATTAAAGTAGTATGCAAAAGTTTGCGGTACTTTCAAACCTGTTTCTCATACTGCTATCATCATCATCATATCAGCCGAAAGATGTCCACTGTTGGACATAGGGCACCCCCAAGCATCGCCACAACGACCGGTCCTGTGCGTTACGCATCCATCTGATTCATGCAACCCTAACCAGGTCATCGGACACTTTGTTGGATGCCTTCCAATGCTGCGTCTTCCGGTACGTGGTCGCCATACTGCTATACCTTCATGTTTATGCTAACATAAACCTTTAGGAAATTTGTCTGATAAATCTAATTTTTTGATCAAAAACTAAGTTGAACGCACCAATAAGAGCTGCAACGTCCTTATATCCAAAGGGTATTAGACTTCCTATTCTAAAATGTATATTTCTAGACGTTTTCGTAAAAGCAATTATTTCTGTGCTTGTCAATTTGTATTTTAATTAAAACTCCTTTAATTAAAATAGACAGCGTCTTCTTTTTGTTTCTAGATTTCT
Source organism: Mythimna lalbum (assembly GCA_949319445.1). NCBI lineage: Eukaryota > Metazoa > Arthropoda > Insecta > Lepidoptera > Noctuidae > Mythimna > Mythimna lalbum. The sequence continues at coordinate 1,568,967 of OX439347.1, forward strand.
TGCATATTTTTAAGTTCGTACCTAATTGTATTGTTAAAAACTCTAAATAAACTAGCAAAGTGAAAAATAGCTCTGACTTCGGAAGTCACTGTCCTCCAACTATTACCTTTTTTTTACGTTATGGTTAGTGTTTTGAAGGCTTATTGCGCATTTGTTAGGGTTCCTTACCTACTGCTACTGAGCCTCCGCTGTCCGTCCGTTAGTCAGCGGGCTGTATTTCATAAACCGGAAGAGGTAAACAGTCAAAATTTTAACGGTAAATATATTTAAATTGCTGCTACAACAAACAATAATAAAGAAATATAGAAAAAATTAAAGGAATAAATAAAAAAATGCTACTTTGTCGGAATTTTTTTGCTCGTTTTTATGATTGTAGTACAGAACCCAGTCATATGCGAATCTAACTCGCACTTGACCAGATTTTTTCAAATCTCGCCAATTGCATACACTTTTCTCTATTTAATTCAGTGTCAAAACATCAAGGACGAAAATTTTGACGTTCAGCGATTTGATTTCGACGTACCTATAATTTAGCTAATAAAACGTTTTAGGTGCTATCTCAGTCTCATCTCGAGTCAATTAGGTCCTAGGCAAGTAGCATAACTTACATTCAGAGCAAAGTTAGAAAGAAGATTGGACGACAAAACTACATCAAGTTCAAAAGTTAGTAAGTTTTACAGCTTTCAACTCGAGGTTTAGAATATTAAACAGTGATTCTTTTTAATACGACGTTGAAGAACCAACCTCCACTATTTTGCCATATTTATCCTTTTCTGTTTTGCAGTTAATTACAGCGTAGAAAAGTATATTAGTAGGATGAAACAGTAACTATGGAGATTCTTATCGGTTTTTCCGTAGGATGACCAACTAGAACTTCACTAGTTTTTGACATATATAAGACCACGCGAGTTTTTTTTTTTTAATTTTAACTTTTTATCCGGTATGCATCCCGGAAGACGCAGCATCGGAAGGCCTCCTACAAGATGGACCTATAACATTGTGAAGGTTGCGGGAATCCGATAGATGCGGGACGCATAGGATCGATCGTTGTGGCGACACTTGGGGGAGGTCTTTGTCCAACAGTGGACGTCTATCGGCTGAAATGATAATAATGATCCGGTATGCACAATTTTACTCTGTACTATATGTAGATAAATAAACTGCTACATTTGGGGTAAGTAATTAATGCGATGCGATTGCGGAGTCATGACCGTATATCCTTCATCCTTCAAATAACAATAAGCTCCTACTTCTTCAAGATTACCAGACTGCCCTAGAAAGAGGGTAACGTTTTTTGAGAGAATGTATGTTTGGAAGAAATATTAAATACTTTTGTATTTTTTATAGGCTCGCGCTTGACCACTATCTCACCTGATGATAAACAATGATGTGGTCGACGGTGGAGCATGCTTGCCTAGAAGTAACCTATTCACTCTTGACTTAAAGACCCCTAGCTATCAGCTTTGAGGAAACACAGACTTAACAAATAAAAAACAAACATTATAAACATACGTTTATATGTCTATTTCTAGATCCTGAAGCCTATACGGCTAGACGGATTTTAATAAATGAGGTGCCGTTAGGTTGGTTATGACAGCTGCTAAAAAAAAATATAAAATGGCGGCCGCAATTGGCTGGTAAATCGACGTACTTATTTTGTGAAATGGTTATGTACAAGGTCGAAAAGAAGATTCCAAAAAAAGATAAATACGAAAAATATAAAATAATTTAATTTTCAATGCACTTAGATATTTTAAGGAAGTGTGATGCAATTAGTGATATAAAATCTGTGACTGAACTAAAATATATTTCATCAACTGTAACAGCTTGCTTGAAAAATTGAAATTCATCATCATCATCAACATTTCAGCTGACAGACGTCCACTGTTGGACATAGGCCTCCCCCAAGCGTCGCCAAATTAAAATTATTTTAATCAAATTGCTTGAAAAATATGATTTAAAATATTTTAGAATATTGCCCTGCATGAGGGGAATAATTTCATTGTCAAACATACAGTAAGAGTGATGACCTTACAATTTTATGGCTCCTTAATCGTCATAGCAACAATCTCGTACAAACTGAGTTTTTAACAGTTTTTCTTACGTCAAAGAATCGGAAAATATCCCAGTATTGTTTAATTGTTTAACACCAGCATATGGGAATGTAATTAAACATCGTACAGCTATTAAATTGATTTAAAAGAAAGTTTTTATCTTCTCCAGCTGTTGCATTATCGTTTTATAAAGACAAAGGCTGAGTTTAGGTGACTGCTTAAATCATATTGATGGTAAAGGCTAGAGAATTTCAATAATTGATGCATTTTGCTGATAATGTCTATCTATACGTGAGGACTTGTAATTGACTTTCCAATGATTATAGTTTTCTTTTTTTCTCTGGTTTTATAAGCTGTAGGTCTATATATTAAATAAATAAATATATAAGCGCTTGAAAGGCAAAAAGGACTAAGCGACATTGAGTACACTTTGCAGAGTAATTTAAAGTTATTAACGTTATGTTTAAGTTATCAAGCGTCGATATGCTTTTATTTTTGTGAGGAGTTTTTTTTTCGATGATTAGACGAGTGGAAAAAAATTCGAACTGAGGCTCTACCACAGACCCTTATTGCGATCCATTTGATCACCTAAAGTGAACTGTTAAAGGGACATAATAGGGTGCTATACAGGGTGTATAGCCCCATCCCTTTTTTTAGCTCGCGCGAACGTAATTTTAGTCACAGTCAAATGTTTCATATCGTTTTCGTTACACTAATAATGTTGAACATATTGCCAATAGTCTAAAGCTCACTTTTAATTCATGAATCCCCAAGCGACCACCGGTGACCGCACATCTATTGTCTTACTATTGTGTCTCTAATTGACGGTATCTGAAGGGTTAATAAGTCATATAAGCTGGATATATATGTGATATAAGTAATTTGGTAATATTTTTTTTTTAATCAGAATACCAGCATGCAAATTTGTGAGACAGGGCTAGAGAGTTATTACAATGGGGAAAAATATCATTATTCTTATACTAGTCACGCATCATGCATAGCATGCATGCATCCATATGGTATTATGTTTATAATAGTACAACTAATTACTTATATCTCTCTTTACTATACATTTTTAAATCATAATAATATTAGTTTCTGGTAGTTTTACAAAAAGTTTAAAATTATCCCAAAGGAAAATAGTGACGACATAAAAAATATAATGGACCTATTCCAAGGCATGGTCTACTCGTGTGCCAAATTCTTTGCAAATTCGTTCTGCCGTTTCAGCACAAAGAAGTCATAAACACATACATTAAAACTTTCTCGTAAGAAATATTTTTGTGTAATAAAAAGAAGGTAGGTACGCCAATCCCAAAGAAACCATTTTCATTAGTACTTAATAATGTAAAAATACCATCAATAAATCATGAAAAGTTAAAAATAAGTATATCAAATGAAATAGATACCTTATCAGTGTCTAAACGAGAACCTCCGTTTGTTTAATTAAACTTTTGACACTTCTGAACTAATTATCTTTTCGGCAATCATTTGAGGTGCAAAAGGTTTTTTTCAAAATTTATTTTTAAAGATAACTTATTCACTTCAAAAAAAACACTATTTACCACTGTAATTTATTGATAAAAACTACTGAAATAATTTTCTCAACAGTTATTTGTCAACTTTTTCAAATTCAGAAAAAAAGCACTTTCTATTCTCTTTTCAAAAAATTCACTGCAGTAATCACAGAACACGAAAAAGTTTTTCCAACTTTATTTTTCTAGTGTCGTGAAACTTTCATGTGCCTTTTCGGCCGTCCGCCCCGCGATGCGTCGTCACGACCGCTCGGCTACAGCGCGACTGAAAACTGAAGCGTGTAACTGAATCTTGTTTACATGAGTTTATGTTCATATTTATGTATTTTAAATGTATTTTTGTATTCATTGTGAATGTTTTCTGCAAATATTTTTGAAAGGGGTTTGGGTTTACTTCCGTTTTTTTTTTGTTCGTAGTTTTTATTTTAAGGGTGGCTAAAGTTGTGATGATTTCCTACCATCGGTGTGTTTATCACACTTTGACCATTTGACATTACGGAAATTTATTTGAAGCAATACTTTTGTTTTTACTGGTATTTTAATAAGTATTAGCTGAACAATGAATGGATTCATTGAAACTGGCGCGATCTCGATAAAGTTGTGCTGAGAATTTTGCTGTAGTATATTGACTTGCTCAGTACATCAGCGGAGCTTATGAGAAAGGCTGGCTAACATTGCCAAATACTAAAAAACAATATATGTCTACATTCTAGTGGAAAACAACGTATTTTGTATTAAATATCAATATTAAATTTGAAACTTGACAATGGTTGGTTGCATAAATCGTCTGAAGGCAGAAAATAAAGTTATTTTTTTTATTGTTCTGTACAGGAAGCGTGCTAACAGGGCCCTTCCACTAAGCCCCGGCTGTTCGTCGGTTCGACTGTTTATCCGTCTGTCTTACCGGCTGGTACCTCGTAGACCGTAAGAAGTAGAGGTGAAAGGTTTACAGAATGTGTATTTCTTTTGCTGCTACAACAAAACATAATAAAATGAAAATAGAAGGTAAAATCAAAGGGGGTTCCCTTAACCACGTTATTTGCTTGATTTTAATATGTAATACGGAAGCCTTCGTGTCTGACTCAGCCAGTTTTTTTATTAAAACAAGAAGGAAAATTCTAACATATTGAAGTGTGTGTAGGCACTGCATGGTGGCTGTAGCCCTCACAAGGTGTACGTAAGGAAGAAGGCCACGGATATCCGCTGGATGTGAGACTTACAGAACTGGTCGATGTGACGACACTTTGCGGAGGTCTAGCAGTCTAGAGTCTTGCGGCTGAAATGATGATGATGATCTTGATTACTGTTTTATACACTATTTTATAATAAAGAGGTAAAGTTTGATTTTTCTTTGTTTGTAGGAGGTAATCTCTGAAATTTTTGGTCTGATTGCTAAAATTTTTTCACCAATAGAAAGCTGCTTTATTCTTGAGTGACATAAGCTATATTTTACATACGCAGGCGAAGTCACGGGCACGAGCTAGTTTTTTAATAAATTGTTGTAATATAAACAGGTAGGTAATCTCCTAATACATAAAAGCATATTTCAAGCGCTGCGTGGATAAGCCCATTACAAGACGCCCCAACAAACTGGGGGCCAATTCTCAATATTCGCCATTTATCTCGAGTTCGAGATTGCAAGTCTATCTCTATGTCTATCAAAAATATCTCTATCTCTACCAAAAAATGTCGAATTGAGCAGAATTCCGTATTCTCAGTCAAAATAGAAATAAATTTCACGAAAATGTCGAGTCAAGTGAAGATAATGTTACCATTGGGAAGAACCATAGACTAAGTTCGTGTAATCGGACGTTCCGTTTTATGTAGTTATGAATGAATGAATGATTTGGTTTTAAAACGCTGACTAGATCTCATTCTTTATGTATAAAACGAAACGTTTCGTGCAAAAATAATTAGTTTGACAGTTGATTGTCAGAATTTGCGGTTCAAAACTTCTGATTTTGTGAACTGTGCCGTTTATTGTTGTGCGTTTTATACCATAAGAATAAGTACTGTGTTTTATACTTTAAGAAACATGGATGGGAAAAAATATTTGACTTCTGTTTCGCTCAAGTCGTAAACACCGACGGGGTGATAAGTGGACTGTTGTCACCGTGTATGTGCCAGTTGCTCACTACTTTCCAACAACACCGAGATAAATATGTTAATAAACTCGTCTATTTTTTAGTGGTTTCGAATCCAATCGTGGATATACAAATTACAAGTCCGTTATTGTACGCGAAGGTCATTGTTCCAAGAAAATACACGATCCACAAATAACAAAGCAAATCGAAATTCCAATATGAGGACCCCAGCCGTATTTTAAAACAAAGAAAACACAGTGTAACGGACTAAAAATCTAACAAAACAACGAATTCACTCAGAAATGACATATCTCTACATTCGACATGACATCTCTACTGCTCAGAAGCACTCGACATGAACTCTTAAATTATCCTTCGACAAATGTCGAATTCGACATCCCCAGAATAGCGACTTTTAAAATTTGTCGAAAAAATTACGTCATTAGAAATTTTTGTCGAGTTCGACACCATCTCTAAAATCGAGAATCGACCCCCTGGTATGAGTCACGGGAAACTTTATTTGATAAGTACGTGGAGCATGGAGAGATACTGGAGGCATAAGCTTTGCCGTCTTTTAGGTTAGCGTGGAATTAATAACATACGTAATTACGTACATGTAGAATTGTAGACAGTTCTGTTCCATCTCATGCTTGATATGTAAGGAAGTAGAAAATATGCATTTTACCACTCCACTGTTCGTTTCTGATTTATGTCGTTGAAGGATCTAACATAATTCATTGTTTATGTAGGTTTCTCATGAAGTTTCACTATATCGGTGATTTTCTGATGGTCACCACTGTCGATTCTGGCTTTTAGATGTCGCAGTGGTTGTGAATAATATGTAGCGGCCTTGCAAAATAATAGCCTAATAGGTATCAATACGTGTAGATACTTGTTATGAACCTTATATAGATAGATAGATAGATAAAGAATTTATTTGATGCAAACAGAAAAGCAAACAAGTAATAATACACAAGCACAATAAAATTACAAAAATAAGCACATAAATTAACAAAAAATAAAATAAAAATGTTAACAATCACAAACATAAATTTAGCGAGAACCTTCATTAAACACAAACATAGGTACTTATTTTGTGAAACAAACAAAATAATAATAATAATAACAGTAACAGTAGCATAGTGCGGTGTGCGCTTCACGGCTGCATCAAATGGGAGCCCAACTCCGCATGTGTCAGGCAAATATACCTGACGCTGGTATTCTGCTGGGTCCCTGTGGTGGCATATATACACCATTAGTTATAGTAAGTATACAAGGTGTAAGGGTCAGCCCTCTGCAAACTCCACAATTTTTTTTAAGAAACGAAAAACCTACCACAAAAAATATTTTGTGGTAGGTTGTTCAATTACGTCTACTGAGCAAACCCTTAAAGTTTGCGGAGTGCTGTCCCTTACACCTTGTATAGTACGAAACATGAAACGTATCTAGTATTTTTATGTACAGAATCTATGTAGGTAAATTTTATAACTGTATCATGAAAAATCACAAAGTCATAAGCTTGTTGTGGTACCTGGGTGTCCGCAAAATACATGGTCACCGAGACATCTGGGCGACGGAGAGGTTGTTTTGCTTCATGCAGAAGCTCCAGGTGTTCGCTAGCTCATAATGTCTAATATTACCTGCCGTGACCTTTTTAAATTATTATTATTTATTATATTATGTATTTATTATAATTAGCCCATGTTGTCCCACTGCTGGGCAAAGGCCTCCCTCCACTCCTTCCAACGATCACGGTTCCCCGCCTTCTCATTCCAATTCTTAAGGAAGCCATCCAGGTCGTCCCGCCATCTCCTTCGTGGTCTGCCTCGGCCCCGCGTTGCTGTGTCCGGGCACCAATCCTGCCTTTTTAAATAGTTTGGGAAAAACATATAACATGGTTTAAAACATATAACATGGTTTAAAACATATTGGAATCGATTTAGTTCTGAACAAACTATATTCGGGTTTCGCATATACTAATATTTATTTATTTATTTATTTATTTAAACTTCATGTACAGTAGTGGTACATAGGCGGACTTAATGCAACAAGGCATTCTCTCCCAGTCAACCTTTGGGTTAAAAAGACAACACTGTGGTAGGTTTGCACAATAAACAAATAACAAATACTGTAAATGAAAACAAAAAGCAAATTATATAAAATAAAATACATATATATGTTAAAATAATAAACTAATAGATACTATGAAAAATAACAAATAATTAAGAGAACTTAATAGTAATTCTGACGAAGACCAAACTAAGGTTGAGAAGACTTCATGTAGTAGTTCCGAATTTTACGCTTGAAGGAAAATTTACTCTCGGCCTTTTTGATGTCTAGGGGGGGGGGGTGTAGGGGTTGTGTGTAATATTGTACATAGTTTCAACTTTTTTTATAACTGACCGTCTCGATAATTCAATAGTGCCTGTAAATGGTTTAGTTTAATAAAATCTTCAAGTTTTTCGAGTTTAAAAAATACTTTAGTTATTGCTGTTGGAATTACATACAACATTATCTATTGAACGTCTGATTTTGAGTTATAGTCTATCAAAACTTTTTTATCGAGTCGTAGTCACTGAGTTTACAATAACTATCTGTAACTAGTATCTTTGAGTGTCATGGCTTTAACTATTAATAGACCTTGTGATAGTTTATGCTCTTACAAGAACTACCAAAAGTGAAGCCAGTCCAAACCTTTCTAAGAAAAAGATGTTTCTTTGAAAGTTCTGCATTATCGTGACACTTTTGACAAGTTCTTTTATGATTAAGTTGTTGTTTAATAATATAATTCATTCAGTGGGATTATATCGGAATATTTGTATAAACTTTTGGGCCATTTATCATCCCGGCTGTACTCTATATGGGGCCGGCAGAAATGTTAAATGATTTTTTTTTTTTGATATGACAACCCATCTTGCGGACGGCGAGCAATGGGTAGTTCGCTGTCCGACCGTCCGGTAACTGTCCTGACCAAGCCCAAGTCGTCGACGGCGTGCATTGTTCCCGCGCGCCTCAAGGAGCTGTCAGAAACACCCGGCGCCCAGCTGGGTCGAAGCCTCCTGAGGCCAGGGTTAGTTCTAAAGATAGCTCAGCCCCGGTACGAAAGGCAAAAAAGGAACAGGAAAGGGTTTTTAGTCTTCACCCTGTTCCTTCTAGCCTTCATACCGGGGCTTGAGCGCCCTTTTGGGTAACCCTGGCCCCAGTAGGCTTCGACCCAGCTGGGCCCCTCCTGTTGCTGACAACTCCTTGAGGCGCGTGGGAACAGTGCGCGCCATCGACGTCTTGGTACACAGAATCCTGGCGGCGGCGGCGAGAGCGCCTTTGCCTTATGCAGTCGGCCTCCTCCTTTGCCAGCATAACTGCTTCGCAGAAGGAAGAACTGTGATCATGACTTGGAGTAACCTATAAACTGAAGTTTGAAAAGTCTAGACTCTAGGTCTCACTCAATATTCAATAATTTATAAGGTGTGGGTTAGTATTCGTCTGTACTACATAAAGTATGAACCAGTTACGAATAATTATGTAGATATTATTCAAGTATACCCTTAGTATGCTTATTGACTAGACCCCAATAATTTCCGAAGTCAAATAGTGAAATATTTGATCCCAAGGTGCACATGACCACAATAGAATTTTCAATTGAATGGAAATGTGAAATATCATGGTTATCGAACAAGGCAGGAAAATCCAGTAGATCCATTAGATACTAACAAAGCTTGTTTGTATAAACTTTGTATAAGCTTTGTTATTATACAAATAAACAAAAACAACTATATTCAGGCTTCCATAATTTTGTTTACGTCTTTCTTTGATTTGTTACATTAAATTAATTATTTGTTACATTATTATTGCCACTAGTCTAATGTATGAACCACGTATGAACTAATATAAACCGCGGCCGATGAATACTATTTCACCGTAATATAGTTTACACTATTACTGCGAACAGGGTGAATGAGTTCTGTGTGAGCTAACAATATGATTTAGCTAGTGAAGCTGTTTGAGATTTTCAATTGTTGTGTTGAGTGGTTGGCTATGTAAGTACGCAAATAAATGTTTTTTATATTATTATTACTATACTAAAAATAATAACAATATTATTTTTAATATAGTTGTTCAGAAACAGTAGGTGATCGATTCCAATACTTTTTACACCGTGTAATGTGAGATCGGTGCGGCTTTATATCGAAGTATAGGTGTCCCCCGCACACGGGCTTTAAATAACGCCGCTTCAAGCTTCTTTTTGAGGCGACTTTTTTGTGGCTCGTTTGCGGCGGTGCCGCTACCAATAAACGCTTGAAGTCGCTTCAAGTTTCTCCGGCCACGAGATGTCGCCCGCTTCAGTTTTTTTTTTTTTGCGGCGGCTTTTTTTTTGTCGACGGGGAAAATCATCTTTGACAAAACCCGCTCTTGGGTGGAGCGGGAGATAGAGTCAGACTCTTACTGACTAAAACCCCGCGCCGTTCCTTCTAGCCTTCATACCGGGGCACGAGCTCCCTTTCTGACAACCCTGTCCCCAGTAGGCTTCGACCCAGCTGGGCTTTTGCGGCGGCTTCTGGTTATTTTTTGTGGCCGTTTCTAGCGTTTTTTTTTTGTGGCGGCATTTTTTTGAGGCCCGTGTGCGAGGACATTAGTTGTATAATTTGTGTTGTTAATGCCTACTAACATATGTTTTTTAGGATAATTTATGGAGATATGTTATGGCGATACCTGGGGGAGGCCTATTTCCAACAGTGAACGATGTCTTTGGGTTGAAATATTGAATGATGATGATGATGAGAATCAGGTCTGCAGCAGTCAATAGCTCAATCACTTTGCCGATTGAGAGTTTACGTGTCGTCACTGGCAATATGACAGCATCTGCCCCCCTAGCCAAGTTACAACCGTTTCGCTTGCGTCGAACGCTACGAGATGACCTTGCCGCCAATTCTTTTGTTCGGAGTTCTTTTGTGGCAGCACCGCCGCAAACGAGCCACAAAAAAAAGCCGCCTCAAAATAAAGCTTGAAGTGGCGTTTTTTTGGACAGTGAAGCTTTTTGCTAGCGTACAATACATAAAAAATCTCGGTATCTTTACAATTAACTACAATTTTCAATTGACTGAATACTATAGAATGGATCTTCTAAACAATTTGGTTGGTCATGCGGTACCCATATCAATGATATTCGATCCTTTGTGTTACATCAATGGAAGGGAAACGCTTGGCTTTGGGTTATCGACTCGAGACCATTCGAAACATATTATATATTATATTTGGAGAAGATTAAAAAGGTATTTACTAAGACTTCGGACTTTCATAAATGGTGTGTAATGTTTTGTAAGTGGTTCAACTTATTGTTTCGTAGAGAACGGACTTCCTCACGCTCCAGCCACCAGGATCCCGACCCCGATTTCCAGCCACCGTAGGCGTGAGCTTGCGGACAGCGAGCAATGAGTAGCTCGCCGTCTGGTCGTCTAATAACCGTCCGGACTGAGCCAGATTCATCGACGACGCGTAGTCTTCCACCCGAGCCTCAAAGAGATGTCAGCAAAACCGTAGGGATCCATCAGGATCGAAGCCTACTGGAACAAAAGCAAAGAAGGAACATTGAAAAGTGTTACAGTCAGAAAAACTCTAACATGTTAGTGTAAAAAGTTAGTGATAGCACTAACTCCCTTTTTTTTCATATCACTTCTCACACGATTGACACAATCCTTCCATTTTTTCTTTGGCCTCCCTTTCCCTTTCCATCCATCCACATGGATTCCTTTTTCATACCAAAAAACTAATAAAAAAGGTTTCAAAGAAATACCAGTTGTATTAGTTGAGTGGTATTAAAACATAATAAATCAAAATTACAGATAAAAAAAAACTTTATCTTCAAAAGTCAAATGTCACGGTTAAATCATTTTTTATGAATCTGGATTTCATCGTGCTTGCTGCGCATATCAAATTGAAGAAGATATTGACGAAACCCAAACCATTTTAAATGTGTGCTATAAATAGTATACTTACATAATTTATTCGATAAGAGTAGATTTAGTAAGCTTTATGATGTTTGAAGTTTATAAAGTTTAAGATGTACTTTAATACATTCAATTTATGACAAAAACGTCATCAATGGATCAGTTTATACTCATATTTAGTCTTTTGGAACGTAGACTTCTCCTGGGACCTCTATGAAAAATGGGCCGTAACGCAAGTCCAGTAGATACCTATATCTTGGATTTCTCACATATTTAAATCTGCAGTACTAGGTCAGTAACTGATAAACTGAGGATTAACATCTTATAGTTAGCCTATAAGGTTTCCACTGCTGGGATAAAGGCTCCGTTCTATAGAGTAGGCACGCGGGCCCAGACGTCGTATCCTCGTAGAGGCGATCAGCGGCAGTGATCTCTCGCGCCGGGCCTTGGTCGCCTTTTACTGCAAGCAGTAATGCTAGAAAAGGAGGCGGCAGCACGCGCAAGGGACGCCCGTCACGCCTCAGCCTAGCATTCCGATCCCGATTTTCAGCCACCGAAGGCGCGGGCTTAGGAACGCTGAGCATTGGGCAGCTCACCGTCTGACCGGTCGGTAACCATCCGGACCGAGCACAACTCGCGCGCCTCAAGGAGATGTCAGCAAACTCAGCAGAGTCGGCGCCTACCGGGTTCAACAGCTTCTGAAAGGAAAACTCGGCCCTGGTATGAAAGGCAAAGAAGGAACAGGAGTGGGGTTTTTAATCAGTAAAGTTTGACTCACCCTTTCGCTCCGCCCAAGAGCGGGAGATGGCACTGGATGATTTTCCCACCAAAAAAAAATATAGAAAAGTAATCTACAACTCATAAATGGCTTTCATTAATACACTACGAGTACACTCTTGATGAAGCATATTTAGGACGTAAACTAATCAAACCCGTTAAATTTCCTTAGTCTTCACTCCGTCCTCTAAACCTATTGTCTTATTCTGACCAAGACGGTGATAAATTGTTGAGAAGAGCCGCAACTTTTAAAATGATAAATTTTAGGGTACCGTACTCAAAGGAAACGGCACCCTGTTACTTTTTTTTATCTGATATAGGTAAGTACTAGGTACTTGACTGCGATCTCATCTGATGGTAAGCAGTGATGCAATCGTTGATGGTGAGGCGCACTAGTTTATTAAGAGCGTATTCACTCTAGCCTTAAAGACGCCTAAAATATAATCGGACAGGAAGACCGCAGCAGTCAAATTGTTCCAGTCTTTCGATGTACGTGGTATAAATGACGAGGCGTAACGCTTAGTCCGGACCGTAGAGGTTTCAACAACGTAAGGATATTACTAAGACTCCTTAGTCTTTGCGAAATGGTCTAGCCTAGTAACAAATAGCTGTCACTAGGCTGTATCTCACAAACCGTGATAGCAGACAGTTAAACTTTTCACAGATGTATTTTTATTACTGCTATATACTTAACACCAAATACTAAAAACAAAATAAAATAAATAATTAAGTGGGATTTCTATACAGAAAACGTGATTTTTTTGCTACGAACGGCATAAAACCCTTCATGCGCGACTCCGACTCGCACTTGACCGTTTTTTTTTTCAATTACTTGGAGACTAGTGGTATCAAGATCATTACTCCCCAGTTTTTGGCTAGATTTTTCTAACGTAAAACGAAATTAATGATGTCTGTCAACTGTGGTTTAGTTTTCTTGTTATTCTTTTGATGTAATAGTTACTGTTTTATTGTTTTTTATCCCAAGAAAGTTTTGGAAAATATCATTCGCAGACTTTGGAGTAATAATTCATATTTACTTAATTCTTCGGTAGACAACTTATGTACCTACATTCCTTTTTTTTGGTGAGATATTCATCCAATGACATCTCCCGGTCTTGGGCGGAGCGGGAGATAGTATCAGACTAAACCCCTACTCCTGTTCCTTCTTTGCCATTGTTCCAGGGCTCGGGAATCTTTTTCGCTTTACCCATGTCCCTAGTAAAGCTTCGACCCTCTTGAATCCCTATGGTTTCTGACCATGCATTAAGGTGCACGTGGAAAAACACGCGCCGTTGATGACCTGGGCTCAGTCCGGACTGTTACCGGACAGTTGAACGGCCGGCTAGCTATTGCCCGCAGTCCGCAAACCTACGCCTACGCATGTACATTACGTATGTGATTTAGGCCCCGACTCATGAGATCTAGATTGGAGAAAACATCGTGAAGAAACTGGCTTCTACAATAACTAATTTGAAATAATTTAAATCGTGGATTAAAAGTGGCAACCCGCACAGGACTCGCATGGTGGATTATGGTCCGTGCCCTCTCCTAGAGAGGAGGCCTGAGTCCTAACAGTAGAGACATCAAAAGGCTGATTATGCTAATACTTATATGGTAAGTGCAAAGTATAACGTAATATGAAACAGCCATATGCGTCCAAACTGAAGTGACCGTAACAGATACCTAGGACGACATGCATGACGTAATTACTAGTCGACTGTCTACTATTGTGACTCAGACTGGTCTGTAGTTACCCAATCACGCCAGCTACTTTGGTCACACCCGCGCCGCCATAGACACCGCACTTACATCCTAAACAGGGTCACTCTTCATTCTGCTGGTGGGTGCTTCTATTCGACCTTTGTTACTAATTAACTTGTCCATTAGATTCATAATTAGACTTATGGGAATGTTTGAAAGAGTTACCACAGCCCTGGAACTTAAAAGGCAACTGAAAGAATACATGCAATAGTCAGTAAAAGTCTGATGCACTGCCCCATCCAGATGGAGAGACGTTATTTAATTATTTTTCCTACCAAAAAAGGAATAAAAAAGGTTCACAACCAGATTTATCCCTGAGATTTAAACTTTAAATATAAATCTCCAGCTATTGGCAATCCAGATTTCAAATCATCCGGTAAATTCGCCCGGAAAGCACGTTGTTATCTGACGTAAGTCTTTGCCAATTTCGTCGAATTTTAAAACGAATCCAAATCGAGATCTAAGCGAGGAGTAAGTACCAGAATAAGAAATCGGGGCGTCAGTTTCATCCCACGCGAGTTATAAAGTAGGGTTCGTTGAACACTTAGTCGGCTGGACTATCTAAGATACCTTAATTTATAAGGGTTTTAGGTATTTCACTCCCTACGTTTGGTAAAGTACTGATTAGATATTCAAAGACACAAAAGATTCTCAATTTCTTATCTGTTTTTGAATTCACTTTTTTTAGTTAGGTGTATAGATCTACGGCACAGCTCAATTCATTAAACCCCAAGCGAAAGCCAGCGTTTGCTCTCTTATTGTCTTTCTTTTTTTATCCCTACTATCCCTACTAATATTATAAATGCGAAAGTAACTCTGTCTGTCTGTCTGTTACGCTTTCACGCAAAAACTACTGAACGGATTTAGATCAAATTTGGTAGGTAGGTAGAAGAGACACTGGAATACCTGGAAACATAGGCTACCTATAATTCCACTGCTGAGCACGGGTCTCTGCCCGCGCGATATAAACTGTAGTCCATGCGGGCCAAGCCGCGGCCGGAAAGCTAGTTCTTTTATAAAAGGGACTTTTGGTCACAGTAAGACCATGCCAGCCCCATCTTAACCTAAAAGCCATCTTATATATATATACCATCTTTACAAGTAAAGCTACCTTGAATCCTATCAACTATTAGGGCTCTAAAACCTTACTCACTAATTTACAAACAGCGACAGCTGCGTTAGAAAGGGGTTCAGACAGCATACTCTGAATAAAACTAACATCAATCAAATTCATTTTGAATGTATTCATCAGCACCTCTCTAGCAGCTCGTGTCCTGACGCATTCCACTAACAAGTGATTGTGTCTCTTATTACGGTATTCAATAGGTTAAAAAAAATACTGTGTCTACATACAGCCTTTAAAAAAAAACTAATCCCACCAAAAACATTTCATGTAAAATGTTGCCAAGACGATCACATAAGGTTTGCCCTGTGAAAAAGATATGAGATCTCATGTAGAGCCATGCTTCTGAATCTACACGGCCTAACTCTACAGACCCTAACTTCACAAATTCTACATATCAGTAAAAATGTATGGCTTCGCCGTTTCGCTACCATCGTGAAAGTGATGTGAATATTTAGTTTCTGAAGTAAGTAACGAAACAGCCAAGTGATTATGTCTCTAATTACGGTATTCAGAAGGTTTAAAAAAATATTGTATCTACATAAAACCTTTAAAAGAAAACTAATTTAGATATATTATCAGTTAAAAAAATACACGGTGCAATTTATTTCAGATGTCCAAGCAAACAGTATTTCGATGAAAATGATAATAAATCTCACGGGTCTGACACATAAATTGAATTACAATAAATACTAGATACCTTATTATTCTCGATGCTGCTTCCAAATTACATTAGACAAGATCGTGTTAGACTCAAGTCTGTTTTCTAAGATCTATTTTTTATCTTCGATGTACAGTCAAACATCAGTTATCAACAGTTATATAGAGTCGTTATTGTTGTTTGTTTTATTTTTGAAACTTTTTTTTTTGGTGGGTAAAAATCATCCAGATGACATCTGACTTTTACTGACTAAAAAATCCAACCGTTCCTTCGTTGCCGGGGCCGAACCTTCGAAAGGAAGGAGTAGGTAGTAGTAGTAAAGGAAGCAGACCATTGGCCCCAGTAGGTTTCGACCCTGCTGCTGACAACTACTTGAGGTGCGCTCGCGTTTTTTTAAAGTATGCGCCATTTTTCTCGTAGCTAATATCTTTTTCTTTCTTTCTTTTTTTTTCTTCTTCGTTCTTAACCAAGAAAATTGGTATTTGCCTTTATACTAATCTCTTTTTACAAGCTTTTATTTAGTTTCACCTGCCCCGATGTTTGTCTGTCATCAAATTTTGCAAGTTAAATATGACCCACTTCCCAGTTACCGATTGAGCTGAAATTTTGCATTCGTGTGTAAATCAGATGACAATGCAAAATTATTATGACATGGAGCTGATTTGATGATGGAGCCGGAAGGTGGCTATATAGATAGGAACTTCGTAGTTAGATGATACAACCCCATCGAGTTTGGGCTCGTATGATTCGTCTTGTCGAGTATTCATTATATAGGTATACCGAGCTATAAAAGCTTGTTATAAAAAAAAAATGATTTTCATTAAAACCATGTTTCAACTATGCACAAAGATAAATTACGATCTATTCTAGGAGTCATATTAGTCCAACTATAAGTACTCACAAAATCCTAGCTTCGTTCCCAAAGTAAGACAGCTTATTTCTCGCTTTCTTTTACTAAACTCGGCACTCTCGCGTTTTGAGATGTGTGATAAACTTAGCTCTTGCCACGTGTAACCTAAGACTTAGGAGATGAAACTAAACGCTCTAGGGATTAGTTTCGTTGTATGATGTCAACTTAGAAAGGTTAAAAGTATCAATATACTTACTGGAGAATAATTGCACTTGTTATACTACATACGTATCAAAGTTAGTTTATATTTTCCCTACGGCTTTAATCACGTTTGTTTTTCCAAAGAAACCTAGTGTTTTTTGACTTAATGTATGTTGCCAACCCGTCCATGTTATAATAATAATAATAATATTCCACAACTATCACACAACGCCGTCTGGTTCCAATCTAAAAAAAAAAAAATGGCAACGTGCGAGTCGTACTTGCGCGCGAAGGGTACCATTGTCTACATAACGTTTGACAACATTAAACAACTTTTTTTTTATTCACGCTTGTTTCATAACAACTTACCACTTAAATTTATATTTTTGTTCTGTTTTTAATATTTGTTGTTATAGATAGCGGAAACAGAAATACATCATCTGTGAAAATTTAAACTATTTGTTATTTATTTTTTT
Organism: Mythimna lalbum; assembly: GCA_949319445.1. NCBI lineage: Eukaryota > Metazoa > Arthropoda > Insecta > Lepidoptera > Noctuidae > Mythimna > Mythimna lalbum. The sequence continues at coordinate 1,586,434 of OX439347.1, forward strand.
CACAACTATCACACAACGCCGTCCAGTCCCAAGCTAAGCAGAGCTTGTGTTATGGGTACTAGACAACTGATAAACATACTTATATATTTCTAAATACGTACATATTATAAATAAATTACACCCAGACAAAGAACAAATGATTATGCTCATCACATAAACATTTGTCCTGGGTGGGAATCGAACCCACAACCTCCGGCATAGCAGTCAGGGCCACTAACCACTAGACCAACAGGCCAGTCATGTTACTTACCTAGGAAGTCTCGCGTCGGACACTAGAGGTAGAAAAAAAATAAACCTTCTTGCAGTCGGGTAAGTAGGACTTCATTTTGCAGATCACGAAATTCTGGGCTACCTTCACTCAACGGAATATCAAATCGGTGCTGTTCTACAAACGCAAATTGTTTACAAAGAATATCTCGCATCAAATCCAAGACATCGTCAACCACTGTGTTCATCGCAATTTTTGAATGGAATCTTAGTAGATGGTAGAGCTGTTGGAGAAATGCCACAAAGCCGAGGGCCCAATTGACCGTCAGATCAAGCGTCATAAATGGAACTGACTGACTGAAATGAATCGCTTGATATTTTCCTCATACTTCTTTAAGGGAATCGTGAATTTTTTTTTTGCTTTTCTCACACAGCGTCTAAATTGATTCTATATTAATAAGGTTTGGCGTAATACGTATTTATTTAAGGAATTATCATCATTAAGATCACCAATTCAACCCCCTGAGTCCGTCTTACCCAATTAAATGGCTGTTTCAAGAAAAGGTAAAAGCCAATAGAGAACTTGTCTTTGACCTGTGAAATGCATTTTATGGGCTATTCTGGCGGTTTCGCCATAATATAGTTATCAACAGTCGTTTATTATCTACAAATTTTAACAGTTAACCAATATCTAAGCTGCTGTGTGACGTGTGTGCATGCGTATCGACGCATAAGCATAATCAGCCTTTTAATGATCCCACAGCTAGGACTAAGGCCCCCTCTCTAGTAGAGGGAATGGGCCGTAATCCACCACGCGGGCCCATTACGGGTTGGTGGATGTCACATGTGTTTGAATTTTTGGTTTTAGGCATGACATGCATGGTTTCCTCACGATGTTTTCTTTCACCGTTTTGAGAGCAGTGGTGATGAAGTAAATTACACAAAGTAATGCGCCTGGCTAAGTTTGAATGCACAACCTATAACTCGTAAGTCGGAGCCGTTGCCACTCGGCCACCACTGCTCCAACCGATACGAATACCAATAAAATATCCCCTTTTGTGTGTATACACTGAAACTCAAGGAGACATTCCATTGGTAAGCAAGCAAGACAGCACGTGTTTTCACTTTATCAAGGATCTTGTCTAGTGGAAAATAAATTGACTCCTGCCTTAGTAATAGATATCGTGTTTTGATTATAATGAGATAAGATTATAGCGTAACTTTCATGAAAGTAATAGAATTAATTACGTCAACTTTAGATAATAAACATGTTATTATCATAGACTTTTTTGTTTATGCTAAAATGCTTGGTGAACATTTTTAAGATAGCAAACATGTTATTATCTTAGATTTATTTGTTTATGCTGAAATGCTTGATGAATATTTTTACTAAGCTTGCAATTGTAAGAAGGAAAACTACTATTTTGTACAATTTGGCGACTTATATTTGACGTCATAAACGCGAGACAGTTCAAACAATTATGTGAAGAGTGATATGAAAGGAAAAAAAATTGTATTAGCATGACGGGTGACAGGGTAGAATGGACGAAAGAAAAACGTGTTGCTCCGACCCCAAATAACACGGGACAAGGACAGGAACTGTCTTTTTTCACATAATTAGGTCAATCGAATTAAAAATCATTTGAGGTGTCTGAGGTTTTGCGTCGTTGTATTATAGGTGTTTAGATAATAAAGTCGATACCCCGTTTACCTTCTCAAGTAGAATGTAACACATTTCAGCGACATTATTATACTAAAATCCTCTCCAATTCCGTTTGGTCTTAATGAAATGAACTCAGTGACACGTAAAAGTAGACCACGTTGTTGTTATAAAACTGTCAGTTTTGTCGGTCAATTACGAGCTGTCGGAAGGGTTTATGATAATGTTCTCGTAAACTAGGCCTTGATGGTGATCAGCATTGATGTATTGGGTGCTGGGAATATTGTGTCCTTTTGTTAGAGAGGGTTTATATGAGATAAGATAAGATAACATATTCTTTATTTGTTTAAACATTGTATAAATACAGTAGCATGCAAGATATACATTTTTTATATATAACTAAAAATAATAATATTGATAATGAATTCTAACACATAAAACTTAGCTAGGATTTCAGTTACAAATTTATAATTTAGGCCATTTAATTCGAAATTATTTTTATCTTATGGGTAGAAAAAGTTTGTTGTTTTGCAAAAAATCTTTATTCATGCTAATTTATGACAGGTGGAAGGTGAACCGAATCTAGAAGCGTGCAATAATTGTAATATATATACATAACCTTTTGTCTTGGTATGGACATGTAAAGAGGAGGGTTGAAACGCATGTTACTAAAATAGTTATAAGTTTACAAGTGGATGGATGGAGAGCGTGAGGGAGGCCAAAGAAAAGATGGATGAATTGTGTGAGAAGTGATATGAAAGAAAAGGGAGTTAATGATAGCGTGACGGGTGACAGGACAGAATGGAAGAAAAAAACGTGTTGCGCCGACCCCAATTAAAATGGGACAGGGCAGGAAGATGATGATACTACTAAAAATGATGATGATGGTGAATGAATGATGGTACTGCATGACCAGAACTACGACAAAGGTTTTATTTTATTTATTTGGTGAGCCAATTGACTACACGTATTATGTCTTTATTTTTCTTTTTTTTGTATGCACCTGCCATATTGTTTCTGCGCTACCCTAGGTTGACTAGTAGAGAATGCCTAAGGCATTAAGTCCACCTGTGTACTTTTTGTAGCATGATGATTAAATAAATACATCAGCTAAACTTAAATACCTACCAGTGTAGCAATTCCTTACAGGTACTACTAGTTATGCGAATTAAGTAATTTGAACTGGCTTGTGAGGTTATCGACATCTGGGTTGTGAACTTATTATGATCACTGTACTTATAGTTGTTTCAGCCGATGCACAGTGTTTCCGCGCCATAGTAAGACACGGACAAAATTATTTATGATGTGAATTTACTACCTATCATCAGTATTGTATAGAAATAAAAAATACTTAACAGAATAACCATAAATTACCATGTACTAGCTGTGTCCTGCGGCTTTGCTCGATTTGAACTGGATTAAAAAAAATTTAATTGTGTCAGATTCTAAACTATCAAGTTTTATGTGATAGAAATATCACATAACAATATATACATTAGTTTGAGTTGAAGTGCTATCAACTAATCTTATAGGAACCATACAAGTTACGAGCATACTGCCATCTGTTGTTGAAATATTTTCAAACCTTTGTTTTTACTCTGTGAATCCAGATGTACTATTAATCCCCATTTACTCGTAATGTGTAATTTTAAACTAGTAATATCAGGTACTGACAACAGCACTTGCATGAAAGTGCGAGGTGCAAGTGTGGTCTAGCAAACTCTGCAAAGTAAACTGAACGTGTTTTTCAGACACTGAAATTGCATATTTACTGGGAAAAGATAATTTCGTGGCTTCCAAAACTTGTTTATATGATGGAAATCTATTTTTATCAGCCTGTCTTATAACTTTATATTGATAAACTGATAATAGTGCATCTAACAAAACACCACCACCAGGTGATAAACAATAATTGTCACTATCAACGGAAGATGCGCATGACTTAAGTATGATAGGTGAGGCGGTAGAAACTTTTCTAATGAAGTTTGCTTTGTCGTTTTGCCCGTCTTTACGATAGCACATAGCTGCAGCAAATGATAGTTGACTGCCGCTGGCAGTTTCTCCTAAATGAGCGACTTTTCGTCGCTTAGATCTGTCACAAACTACGTCAAAAGAAGACGTTGGACGACCTGGTCCGGGAAGTACTCTATAGGTCTCAAATGTCTCCTTTTTGTCAAGCCAAATAAAATGTTTTTTATAAAATAAATCTTTCCTCCGACCGGCATCGAAGTATTTCACTTTAATTTTATTAAAAATTCCTGTCACCTTACTTCGAGTTGCATTTTGCTTGTTCGGAGGGTAGTTAGTCTTCAAAACTATTACCTTTTGCAAATTTAAACCATTTCGACTCTAATTCTTGACAGGATCTTAAAATAACAAATCCGCAAGATCGCGACGAGAAAATTCAATCGTGCGTCCTACAAGAAACAATTAATAATAACAACTGGAGTAGCAAGTAGTAGCAAGATTTGTTATTTCAATATGATAATATAAAGTTCAAAGATTATTTGGGTTAATATATTATTATGGAAAGTTGCGGAAAACACTTACTAATAGACTTGTGAATTTTTATTTTAGTCGTATTTTTAATCGTTAATTCAAACTGTCAATATACATATATTATGTTTATATTTCAAGTAAATCAATATTGCATCAAAAAGTCAATACCTTGAACTTGAGAATCTATAATGTTGATTATGCTAATAACAATAAATATCAAAACAGTATTTGTTTGAATTACGCTGAGTTTTCACTGCTTGAAATCGTAGTTGTCGACAGCGTACTTTGGCAAGTGATATCTCGGAATTTTTATTAGAAAATTACTCTCAATTTTTAGGATTCTTATCGGATACATATTCTATTTTTAAATATGGTAATGGTTTTTCATCTACCTTCAACTTTAAAAATTTCGTTTTTGTCCGCCCTCGGAAACACTGTGCGATGGCTTAATAGCCGCGAGAGTCAACTAACATCTTAGGAGGCTTTAGTTTAGTAGCAGGATTACAAAGTGTTACTTCTGGACACGGCTCATATTTTTAGGTTACATTATTTGGAGCCCTGACAGACGTTGTTGTTGTTACCGATATCAGTGGTATACTGCAAGTGGGAATGACGCGCTCTCAACGCTCAGTCACGTGGTCAGAACAAAAGAATTGATAGCAAGGTCAACTCAAAGCAAAGGCAAGGGCAAGCAAAACGGTTGTAACTTGGCTAGGGGGACAGATCTGTCAAATGTACCGCTCACGAGACGCGCATTTGCTAGTTCTGGACATACCTTAGTGTACAATGGGCAGTCTTATCGCATAGATCAATCTCTTACAGACAACCTTAGGATGGACTGAACGAAAGGAAATAGATTAGTTGGCCCTGGAATGCAAAGGGCGACTGGAAGAACATAGGTGGGGTTTAGTCAGTAAACATCTGACACTGGCTGTCACTCCACCAAGAGCGTGATAAGTTATTTAAAAAATCGCCACCGCAAAAAACTAGCACTATCTACTATGTCTTTTTGAGAATAAGGCAGGGCGTAAACGTGTGTCTTGTGTCAGATACAAGCTACCGATGAATATTTGATTCCTATAGCACCAGTATGAAATCATCCACTCCCTGCGCATACGTCAACATTTTTTGTGTCCAGTTTCTTCCACTTAACACATACTCATCACGATCAAAAAGTGTTCAATGTCGTTAACTGAAAACTAAAAGTCTATAATCCTCTCTCTCTCTCTGCTGTGCCTACGACGCAGCTGTATATTTCACGTCTGCATTACTCTACGAAGGTTGAGGAGGTCGTGGAGTATATGAAGATAAAGAGCAACTGGACTCTAAGGGTCGGAAGGTTGGATTCGCGCCACGACACGAACTTCAAGTAGTTCGTGATACGATTTCCAACCCACCATCTGGAGACCTTTTTGAAAGAGGACTTTTGGCCGAAAGGTATCGTGTATCGACGTTTCCGAGGACGGCTACGCGACACCACGCAGCGGAACACGACGCCGAAGTTACGTGTATAATTATTAAATAAGTTTTGTTGTTATGATATTTATTAGTTTATTATTGTATAAGATTATTTTATTTATTTATTTATTTTATTTATTTATTATTATTTAGTACAGCAAAATAGCCATTAACACTAAATTATGTTAAAACCTTTCACTCTGTCTTCTCACAGAATCGCAAACTTTCTAATAATATCGTCTTCCAAGCATCAGCAAACAAATCCAATCCAGGGTTGGTCTTTATGTATTTTTTTCTATGGGCCTCCGATGCCTGAAAATAAATGGTTATTATTATTATTATATTTGTGCAGCGCCTAAAATTGTCTCTAAACCTTAAATACTTGAGTTCATAAGTAATTCTATGTTGACGGTGTGGTACACTAAATTAATATTATATACCTATGACGTTTACGAGTGTATCAAAGCCTTGATATAGTGCTAATGAGGTCTCGTAGATGAGTACTGTCGCGCACAAAACTATTTAGTCTTGAGAGAAGTATTAATTATTAATGGGCTCGTTTATATTTTGACTAAATACTAGTCGAGCGAGACAGGCGATTAATATTAGTTATCTACAAGCTATGTGAAAGGTCTGCAAATGTTACGGATTATTTTTTTGAAAGAGTTACTGTGGCCGTGGAATGCAGAGGGCAACTGAAGGACACAGCTGCTTTTCAGTCAGTTAAAGTTTGACACACCCTCTCTACACTCGGGAGAACATTTTCATCTAAAAGACGGACTACTGGATTCTTTGAAACAGTTTCTACGTTCCCAGAATGCATAAATGGCAGGGTAAATACCGCCGTGTTTTATTCCAGCAAAAATCGGATACTCCTCGGTTTACCCAGAGTAGGAGAGGTTATTTGATGATTTTCCACTTAAAAAAACGGTCATAAAAAAAGGTGATGACCTGGTCAGGGTCGTGGGAATCCGATGGATGCGTGACGCACAGGACCGGTTATTATGACGACACTTGGGGGAGGCTTATGTCCAACAGTGGACGTCTTTCGGCTGCTATGATGATGATGATGATAGTTGTTCTTATAGTATGTAAAAGATAGTTTTGTCTCTTCGTTATTTAACACCGACTTCCGAAATTTAAAGTTATTTTATACTTTTCAGTGTTTTTTTACATTACTTCAGTGTTCAATACATACTTTACTTCAATACATACAAAAAGAAAACATACATTCAGCCGAATATAGAACCTCCTCCTTTTCGAAGTCGGTTAATAAAGAAAAAAGAAATGATTACCATACCTATTGAACACTCTATCGGCAAACATTAGGAGTTAGGAATAAGAGCACAAATAGACTAACTGCTGCCAGCGGCTTCGCCCTCATGAAAGTTGAAAATTGACCCCTGGGATAAACTGGGCACGCCACGATTATGGCGGTAAGTCCCCTCTTTGAGGCGTGGCTGGAAAGACCTCACGGCGTCCTTACCTTCCGCATGACGCAGGTCCTCACCGGACATGGCAAGTTCGGGAGGTTCCTGCATCGGATTCAGGCGGAAGAGACGCCCGGGTGTCGCCACTGTGCGCAACGCCTGGAGGACACGGCGGAGCACACCGTCGAGGTGTGCCCTGCCTGGGCAGAGCATCGCCGTGCCCTCGTGGGGGCGATCGGCGGCGGAGACCTCTCGCGCCGGGCCCTGGTCGAGGTCATGGTCCGGAGCGAGGAGGAATGGCAGGCGGTCGCCTCCTTCTGCGAAGCAGTAATGCTTGCAAAGGAGGAGGCCGACCGCATCAGGCAACGGCGCCCTCGCCGCCGTCGCCGGGATTCCGATCCCGATTTCCGGCCACCATAGACGCAGGCTCGCGGACGGCGAGCTATGGGTAGCTCGCTGTCCGATCGTCCGGTAATGGACCGAGTCTAAGACGTCGACGGCGCGCACTGTTCCCGCGCGCCTCAAGGAGTTGTCAGCAACAGGAGGGGCCCAGCTGGGTCGAAGCCTACTGGGGACAGGTTTGTCCGAAAGGGAGCTCGTGCCCCGGTATGAAGGCTAGAAGGAACGGCGCGGGGTTTTTAGTCAGTAAGAGTCTGACACTGTCTCCCGCTCCACCCAAGAGCGGGTTTCGTCAAAGATGATTTTCCCCGTCGAGAAAAAAAAAAAAAAAAAAAAACCCTGGGATAAACAGTATTTTATATGCTAATCCAGGACATATGTTACCCGTGTGCCAAATTTTAACCAAATCAATTCAGCTGTTCGAGCGTGAAGAAGTATCACACTCACTTTGGCCTTTAGAATATTATTTCGGCCGAAAGACTGTTGGACATAGGCCTTCCCAAAGTGTCGCCATAACGATCGGTTCCTTGCCTCTCGCATCCATTGAGTTCTCGCGACCCTCACCGGGTCATCGGTTTAAATTGAGGAAAGTTTTGCAACGCTGCGTCTTCCGGTAGGTACATGGTTGCCACTCTAGAACTTTTCGTCCCTATCGACCATCTGTTCTTTCTTATTTCTCTGCCCACTACCACTTAAATATGGCAATTCTTCGGGCTATGTCATTGTCCTGCTGATAAATAATTTAACCATTTTGTAATGTAAACATATGCTATTTTAACCGACTTCGAAAAGGAGGAGGTTCTATGTTCGGCTGAATGTATGTTTTTTTTTTTATGTATGTTCACCGATATTTCGGTCAATTGTGGACCGATTTCGAAATTTTTTTTTTTTTTTATTGGAAGGTTATGCTTCCAAGTTGGTCTCATAGAAATATTGTTATGATCTGATCATGAACTTCGAAGATATGGAACAGAACTCCTCATAGAATCATAGCAGAATTGTCGTAACAAGTAAAATTGCTTTGTTTATACGTGTAGTCGATGACTGACTCAAAGAAAAGGGGGAGGGGGTAAATTCATGTAATATTTACCGTATTTGGGATTATAAGAATCGTTATGAGATGCACTCTGGCTATAAGGTAATTTATGTTTAGCTGAAGGGTAGGTACTTTTTAGTGGTGCTACCATAACTAAAAAGTGAAAAATAAAAGCATTTTACAAAAAAAATTTAAACCGACTTCAAAAAGCACAAAATAACTTTAATTTCGGAAGTCGGTGTTAAATAACAAAGAGACAAGATTAGGTATCTATTATAGAAACACCGACTTCCGAAATTAAAGTTATTTTGTGCTTTTTGAAGTCGGTTTAAATTTGTTTTTGTAAAAAGTTTTTTACAATTCATAATGGTGAAATAAACATTATCGGGGGTGCCGTATTACAGGTATGTGCCCGACCTAGTTCTTGACAATGGCCATTTCAAATTGTACTGCGATCGGTCAATCATCACTGACAGGACTGTTATAGCCAATAAAGAATGGTATAGTGGTGGTGGACCGAAACGAGAGGCGTGCAATGATTTTTAAGATTCCCTTTCTACATGACGAGGACCTCGTGAAAGCCGAAAAAGATAAACAAATCAAGAACATAATATTGACTTGTCATATTGACTTGTCGACATGTGGGATGTTGATTTGGCGATCGTTGTATGGATAGTCGCGTCAGCCAATTGCTAAGTAGTCATGACCCTCAAACAACATTTTCTTGACATACCTATTGGTCTAGTGGTTAGTGGCACTGACTGCTATGCAGGAAATCGTGGGTTCGATTCCCACCCAGGACAAATGTTTGTGTGATGAGCACAATCATTTATTATTATTATTATATTCTTTATTGTCACAACATAAACAAAAAAAAATACAGGACAAACATTATTCAAAATAGGTGTACAATGGGCGGTCTTATCGCACATGGCGATCTCTTACAGACAACCAACCAACATTTGTTACACCAACATTTGTTAACAGTTGTCTACTACTCATAACACAAGCTCTGCTTAGCTTGAGCCTAGATGGCGTTGTGTGATAGTAAAAAAAAAGAAAAAAAATTAAGCTCTCGTTAGCCGGCTGGATCAAGGGCATGATTCAGAAAGCGGTACTCCTGGACACGGCTCTTATAGTCGTTAGGAAATGGTTTTCTTTGGAGCTCTGACTGGAATTTTGGACCCTGGTCTCGATACCCGGTGGGATACTATTCATGTTTTGTATATTTCCAATATTTTTTAATTTTATTTTCTATTAAAATATTAAAAATTTCATTTATACGTAAATTTTAATGGATTAACGGAAAAATAAACATCAAATAGTATGGTACATCCTAAAACTAATAATTAAATGATAACGTCATTCGGATCGCAGTAAAGCACTAGTTGAAACAAAAAGAATTAAAACGTAGAGCTTTTTCGCTGTTCTTTTAAATACTGCAATAGTCAGTCCCTAATGTCAGGCGATAGTTCTAATTGAAAGTGATTCACGTCCTTGGTTCCTATTCTTTCGATATTGAAATACCGGTCGATCATCTTCAGAAACTACTATGTGGATAAAATATTCACTTTAGCACAGTTTTCTTAGAAAGGTATCCTTTGTAATCTTTCGAACAATAAATGACTAATGATCGCTTAGTCTGAATACCAAATTGAAAAACTGTACCATCGCACAATACACTAGAATGTTAGTTTACCCGCACCCTAACTATTTCTATACAATATACAGCTAACAAAATAAAGAACAAGGTTCTATGGTCGTCCTTGATAAAAGATCGTAAGTATACCATAAATTCATACTCGTGGAGAAACTAATACAATATTGTTTAAAAGCTAAATTATTTATTTCAAGGGTTTTACATACCATCCAAACACTGCTCTCAAAACGGTGAAGGAAAACATCGTAAGGAAACCGGCATGTACTAAAACCAAAAATTCAAAGACATTTGACATTCACCAACCCGCACTGGGCCCATGCGGTGGATTATGGTCCATTCCCTCTTCTAAAGAGGAGGCCTGAGTCCCAGCAGTGAGAACATTAAAAAGGCTGATGATGATGACATGCTATCCAAGACACGGGGGTATTACACCACCAACTTCCAAATTCTAGGAAGCTTATACAGAGTAATTCCTAACGAGATAACCCAGAAGCGTTCACAACAAAACTCTCACTCACTCACACATACAACAAAAACTGCTGCTGGGATGTTGAAGTTCGATTGGTATTTTTGGTGTAATAACCAATGATAACTATCGCAACCACGAGATCAACCGCCAGTGTTTTCGTATGTGTGTGTAATCATCAAAATCATTTCGATTCCTGTGCGTCTTACATCTATAGGATTCCCGCGAGCCTCATAGATCACCAGTCCACCTAGCGTGGCGACCGCATACTGGACGTGGTCGCCACTCCAGAACCTTTCAACGACATCGACCACCTGTTTTACGAGCAATACTTAATTTGGCATTTTTTTCAGTTATGACGGTATCCATGGATCTCTTTTGGATATCTTCATCCCTTAAAAAGTCCGGGCATAGCCATTTCCATGTTTGTATACGAGAAATAAAGCCTTCTATAGACCTGAGCTTCACACATAAGTAGATGATTTTTTTCTTTTTAAAAAAACACAACAAAATTGTCAGCTTATGACCTTACCGTGAAGTAATCTTATTAAACGTGAGCCTGTTTCCTTATTTTTGTAAATATCAGGAAATGAAGAAACTCAGAGCTGATTAGAATATTTTTGTAACAGAATCAAGATGGTAGTATGCGTACCTAAGTGTTAAATTGAACATAGAATGCAGATTAAAGAGAAAAGTGCTTTCGTGAAGATTACCTTTTCAAATACCGTAATTACAGAGGCAATGAGAAAGCAAACGCCGGCGTTAGGGAGGGGTTTAATGAACTATAGGAGTGTCGTAAAAAAATGATTTTATTTTCCTTTTTAGAGCTCCCTAGTCAAAGACTAATGAGACCCTTTTACTAAGCGACCGCTGACCGTTCGTCCATTCATCCATCTGTTTGTCTCTCTGTCCGTCTGACAGCGGGCTTTGTTTCATAAACTGTAAGGGATATATTTCACTGAAACAACATGGCGGTGCGACCAGTCGCCGCTGTTAACAAAATGTATACAGCTCTATAGAGACTTACCTGGAGTCCGTTTGGTTGCGCAACCAGTTCGGTCGTGTCATCGTGTGGCGACTCTGGTGTCTCGTTTGGTAGCTTAGGGCTATACTTCACGGGCTTGAAACTGGTCGCACTGCCATATGTGTTTCGGGGAAATATTTTCCCAGAATGCGCAATTCTATTGCCGCTTTAACAACAAATATTAAAATTAAGTTAAAAATTGTTGCCAAATTAACGCTTCGTTGACACTTCGGGTGACCCAAAGGCTGGCTTTTACTTCGGTCAAAGGATAAGCTTTGCCATTCAGCGTGGCATTACCGCCAGTCTTTTGGGCACGTTACTAGTCGACAGCGATGCGGAGGAATTTTTCGACGCCTTACTTTAAATTGCCATTTTTTTTTTTTAGTTCTTGAGGGTTTTATTTTTTAAGTTAGTTTTAATTAATTTACATTTATATCTATAACTATATTTAAGTTAAAAATTAATGGGATTTCTAAAGTCAAAAGTCAAAAGTTTTTATTTCACATAGGCCTACATGGGCACTTACTATAAAATGTCATGTATAAAATGTCAAAGGCTAGTGCAAGGTTCTAAATACAAGAAACTTTATTTGGTGGATGTTATTGGCTCGATTTTAATGTACGAAACCTTTTGTGTGGGAGTCTCACTCGCATTTGGCCAGTTGTGAAATTGAAAATCTTCTTTGTTTTAATATGGAGTCCACAACAAGTCAACAGCTGTTAAGAGAATATTTTAAGAAACGTCACGAGCAGCAAAAGGTTTGAAAAGGTCAGACTTATTTAGCTTGTTAACTACCTATATTTTTGTTTCTTAAAATACTTTTTTATTTTAGAGCAACGTGTTGAACTTTTAGCAAAGCTTTTATTTCATGAAAATATTTTTCCTGTAAGAATTTCCGTGTTGTGTCACATTATCATAGTATATAATATAAAAAAAAACACTTTATAAAAGCGGAAGTTTGTGAGTTTATTTTTTGTCGATGTAGAAAATCATCTAATTACTTCTCCCGCACTAAGGCGGAGCGTAAGAGCGTGTCAGACTTTTACTGACTAAATTTTTATTCCTCCAGTTGCCTGGTCCTGAAACGAAAAGGGAACCCCGGGGTATATTCCTTTCGACGGTAACCCACGGCCTTTGTACGCTTCGGTCCTGCTGGGCCACTGCGGTTTTGCTAACAACTCTTTGAGGTGCGCGTCGACAACTTGGGTGACTTTGTGAGTATGTTTGTTACTTTTTTACGCTCGAATGGCTAAACGGATTTCGATGAATTTTGATGTACAGGTAGCTATTTAGCCCGGGAGTATGTTCCATTGAGACAATTTTCTACTATAACGCGGACGTAGCCGCTAGGAGCAGTTTTTTTTTTATTTGTTATAATATATATACCTACATATTTATTTTAGAATTTCAGTTTTAAATTTAGAAATATTTAAAACTGAAATTCTAAAATTAAAAAAAAAAAACATTTAAAAATTCTATTGTTAGGGAACACCAACAATTTGCTTACAATTTTATTTTCCGTTTAGTTAGCTATTATAATAAAGGTTAAAAAAGAAACATCTTGCCACTTTCCTCCACGTCTGTACCCCCATTATCAGGCCAGCAAACATATCACGGCGAGTTTATGGTGATGAAGCCTACCATTGTTTTCAGAGCAATACCTTTTATTGACAATATACTAAAATATTTACGAGTTACGTGCCCTCACAGTAATATGTTATGTAATCACGTCGAGATTGATACGAAAGGTTAATCTGGCATACGCAAAACCTACGTCAAAAGTAAATCAGATATTTGTACAAGATCATCTTCGTCTTTGATAGGTCCACTTCAGGGTATCTTTCTTTTCTTAGAATTGATCACCAATCACCGCGCTTGATTATCTTTATCTTTTCAAAGTGATGTTTTCTTTTTCTTTCAAGATTTGGGCCGAGTAGGCGGACAAGTTTATAGTGAATTTTAGGCCCAGTACCGCATCGTCAGCACGGCATTTGTAGACGTGACATCGTCATTGGCGTTTTTAAGATCCTCCAAAGAGCAGTACCCCTAGCCAAGTTGCTAATCTGCAATAGTTAACGCTAGTAGAAAGCTTCAAATGTACGGGAATGACACCGCCGTCTAAACGCTCAGTTACGTGGTCAGAACAAAAGAACTGGCAGCAAGGTCACCTCGAAGCGTTCGACGCAAGCGAAACGGTTGTAACTTGGCTAGGGAGGCTGGTGTCGGGACTCTTTGGTCACATTAGTAAGTGAGCCTTCGAGTGGTCAGAAGCACCTCACGCCGGGTGTCGAGGAGGTCTATGGGGATTATAAACCATTTTGTCAGTTTGTTTTTGCAACGACCTACTTGAATGCGCAGTCTATCAAGGTAGAACTACACTGCTAACATGTGTGCCATACACATCGATCTGGGCGCTGTCTCCATACATTTTATGTGGAAACTAGACTTCTTGAACTACATTTTATACAAGCCACACGACGTCGGTCTAATGTAGTTCTAGCTTTAATCGCTTTTTATACCTTTCTGTTTTCGAACATTTATTGCAGTTGACTAATTGTGCTGGCAACACCGAAACGTATTTTATGATTGTCTCTAGTAATGATGAATGCCGTCCGGTAAGAAAGAGACAGCTCTTTCTTACCGGACGGCCTAACGGCGAGCTACACATACCTCGTCATCCGCAAGCCCGAGGAAGTTCTCAATCCGGTTGTATTTATTGTGTTTGTTACCTTAGAATTCCCTAATTTTTTACTTAATTGAAACTTTGGTTTTGAACAACCAATTGGTTCTATTTTTACAAAATATTGTTTAATTGCGCATTACTTTCGCTTTTGGATGGAGCTTTTCATCATTTCAGCCGACTGACTTCCACTGTTGGCCATAGGCCTCCCCCAAGTGTCGCCACAATGATCGATCCAGTGCGTCCCGCATCCATCGTATTCCCGCAACCTTCACCAAGGAATGGCAATGGGCAGGGCACCTTGTTCGCAGAACAGATGGCCGTTGGGGTCGAAAAGTTCTGGAGTGGTGACCGCGCACTGGAAGACGCAGCGTCGCAAGGCCTCCTACAAGGCGGACTGATAGAGCTTTTGGTCAGTATTAATATATTCGCAAAATCATAAAACGTTTCATTTGTCATTATCTAAATTTTGACAGCCAAGACGTCTACAAAGTTTCGTTAATCTATAATTATTTTAATACGTGAAGATAAAAGTTTTAGCCCTTTATAAAGCATATTACTTTCACAAAGTACCGAATGTGAAATTTAGCGTAGGTAGATAGTAAAATTTTATAATTGAGAAGCGAATAGAAAGCTAAATTCGCATTTTTAAATGAATTACAGTTGAATGTGACCATTGCCCTGGGCGACTGCCACTATGCAAAGTAAAAGTAAATTATCATTACTTTTTACTTTGTATACTGGTGATTTCAGACAATTTATCTTTGAACTAGCTACTTAACTGCTGGCAGTAGCTAATTTGCTACTGTCATGTACATGTACAGTAGCAAATTATCTCAAAGGAATAAACTCCTAGGATAAAAAGTATCATATTCCATATAGTATGCTTTACCAGGACGTACATGGTTTACCCGTGTAGTAAGTTTCATCAAAATCCGTTCAGGCGCTCGAACGTGAAGAAGTAACTTTACACAATTTCGGGAGTGCCATAATGATGTCGACAAGTCCCCACTATGAGGAGTGGCTAGAAAGACATCACAGAGGTTCCTGCATCCTATTCAATGCAATGTGTGGGTCGCCTGAAGGACATGAAGGAGCATGCGGTAGGAGTGTGACCCGCTTGGGCAGAGCACCACCTTGTCATGGTCCGGATCGAGAAAGAATGATAGACGGTCGCTGACTTCTGCGGAGCAATATGCTAGCGAAGAAGGCGGTCGAATGTGCGAGGGAATGTCCCTCACGTCCCAGCCGCTGGGATCCCAACATCGATTTTCAGCCACCGTAGATATGGGCTTAAGGACGGCGAGCAATGGATGGCTCACCGTCCAGTCGTCCGGTGACATCCGGACCAAGCCCGAGTCGCCGACGGGGTGTAGTGTTTCACGCACGCTTCAAGGAGATGTCAGCAAAGCTGTAGAGATCCAGCAGGGTCGATGCCTAGTTGGTTGGTCCTGGTATGGTCCTGGAACGAAGGCAAAGAGGAAACATAGGAGTGGGTTTTATTCAGTAAAACACACGTCACGTAACACGTCCTCCCGGTCCGCCCGAAAGTTGAAGAAGTCATTGAACGATACTCCACCTAAATTAAAGCACTAAAATATTAATCAAACAGTTTCCATTTTAATTGAACATATCTAACCAGAACTCTCAACTTTTTCAATCAAAACTCTAGTTGGAAAAACATTGTAACACACAAACCACAACACGGTGGAAACTATTTTTGAATACAATGCTCCAATCACGGACGAAAGCTCTCTAGAGAATCTGTTATCCTGGTACAGTTCAGGTAAGCGAGTGATTGTTTATACTCACTAGACTAGACTAGCTTCTGCTTGCGGTTTGGCCTGCATAAAAGTAGAAAATTTTTCAAGGGAACATATTTGTGGGGCAAAAAGTATCGTACGTACTTATTCCTAGGTAACGTCTACCTTAGTGCCGATTTATTTATTAAATTCGTTGCACACACAAACGTTCAGAGGCGAACTTAATGTCTTAAGCCAATAAATGCTTGCTGATTTCACGCAAATCCTTTTAGCCGTTAGGGCTTTTTTTTTATCTGTGGGCAATAATCATTTTATGACAAGAGACAAGAGCGGGGGCTCTTGGGTAGAGCGGGAGATAGTGTCAGACTCTTACTGACTAAAAACCCACCCCGTTCCTACTAGCCTTCATACCGGGGCTCAAGTTTCCTTTCGGATAACCACCAGTAGGCTTCGACCCAGCTAGGCCCCTCCTGAGCCGTTAGGGCGTGAAGTAGTAACAAACATACACCCTACATAGAATTATATACATTAGCCTGAACAAAGAATTTATATAACAGTAAAAGTAAATTGTTTCAATAGCTTTTAATATTGAAAACTATTTAAAAATTGGCCTTTAGAATTTTGTGATTTTACGCCTCCACTCGCAACCCAATTTTTTGTTGGAATAAATTTAAAAAATTCACCCTGTTCTTCCATTATTTTTTTATTAGTTTCAGCTTGTATAAATAAGACTAGCTTTTGCCCGCAGCTTTGCCCGCATACTTAAAATATAGCCTATGTCACTTAGGAATAAAGTAGCTTTCAATCGTTAAAAAATAATTTCAATAAATTTTTTATTTGTATAAAACATGGTGTACAATGATGTTATAACAAAAATTATTAGATAATACATGTTTTGCTTATATCACAGCACATAAATACTTTACAAATTATTATGTTAAAAAATTATTATATGTCAATAAATTATTACATGTCAAAAAATTTATTACATATCAAGAAAAAAAAAAACATTCCATGTCAAAAAATTCTATTAAACTGTAAAAAATATGAGTCGATGTATGTAGTTTTTTTTAACATTCTAAGATCTAAAATTTTTGTGAAAAAATTTAGCAATCGTACTTTTAAAGATTACCTCTTCTAGAAACAAAATACACATTCATCAAATAACTTTAATGTTAGAGAAAATAATAATAGCTTTTGAAGAGGCTGAATATGAAACTGAATATGAACCAAAGAAAACCGATCATAATATGAATGATTCACAAAAGCTTTACATAACAGAAAAAATATATTGATTCTGAGTGTAAATAATGTGCTGGGTAAATGGGACCGTAACTAATAATAAATACTTACTTTCAAAACCGATGATAAAGAACCTACATGAAAATCCTTTTAAATACATTTGAAGTTAGTGTAAATTGATAAGTGTGTCTCTACTTAACATTCCACGTTCATACAATAAAAATGATTGTTGATGTGAATAGTAAAAAAGTTTTTAAGAATTCTACGTCGTACACTTCATTAAAGACCCCAAATAATATGGGATAAGTCCCCAAGTAATATGGTATAAGGGCAGGAAGGAAGTCGTACACTTCATTAAAATGCGCTTTGTTCCTAACTGATCATCATCATCATCATTTCAGCCGAAAGAATTCCACTTTTCGACATGGCGCGTTGTATGCACCGCATTCCCGCGACTCTTACCAGGTCATCGGTTCACCTTGGGGGAAGCCTTCCAATGCTGCGTTTTTCAATGCGCGGTCGCCACTCGGTCCCATCGACCATCCGTTCCACGAGCAATGTGCCCTGTCCACTGTCAATTTAGTTTGGCGATTCTTCGGTCTATGTCGGCGACCTTGGTTCTCCTGCGGATATCTTCATTCCTGATTCGATTACGCAAGGAAACTCCAGTCCAGTCACTTCTAGTCCTTTCCATTGACCTTTGGTGGATGGTAAGCTTTCTGATGAGGTCCATTGTAAGCGACCATGTTTCAGTGCCATATATCATTACTACCGCACTGGGCATAGACTTTCACCTTCTGACACTGTGGTATATTGGACGAGAAACTCCGCGCAGCTTCCCGAACGCTGCCCAACCGAGTCGGATTTGACGATTGACCTCTTTCTTAAAGTTAGACCTACCCAACTGGATTTTATGTCCCAGATTAACGTAACGTTTATTACTAAACCAGTAATATAGTTAGAACTTTGCGGACGACAAAATCGGCACCAAAGAAAGACTTTCTGATGATATTTGTAAGGAATATTCCAAAATCCTCGCAAGAAAAACTGAAAAGTATCTACCCTATTTGTTTAAAAAAAAACTTACCGACATCACAAAAATATTGAATTGAGGAGTTTCTTCGATTTCGCCAAGATTCCATCACCAGATTCAAAGTTGGTCATTATGGGACCATTTAGGAAGTATACATTTCCAAAAGAAAATTTTTTTTTCAAATCGATTGCCAAACGACGAAGTTATGCGCAAACAAACATAAAAAATACAAACATCCGAATTGAGAACCTACTCCTTTTTTAGAAGTCGGTTAAAAAAATCTCAACTCCGCCACAAAAATTTCGCTTTGCATACCAACTTTAGCAAACAAACATTTTATACTCCTCCCAGCCTAATGGACCAAATGAAATTTAATAAATACTCTCTCACAAACACAGCGAAGATTTACGATATAATAGGTAACTCTTAACGCTTGTTTATGTAATAAATTCATTGGTTTTTACTGCTGTTTACAGTTTTAGTTTTATGAGTGTGTAAGTACTTTGTACTCGCGGCTCTGACTAGTTGAAACTTCTTTCACAATTTTGGTGAAAGAACGTAGTTGTACATGAATGTAGATGGGTGTAAGAACAAGAGTGAGATGAGAATAAATAAATGACGTATGTACTGAATGAAAAATGTTGATGTTGATGTGTGTTGGCTGAACAGGGTTAGACTAAAGTTAGAACTATATTAGACCGACGCACACGTGAACCACGCCTGATTTGTACGTAAAATGACACCGCATGGCGTCGCGTGGCGTGGAGCAAGTGTAGCTTTACAAGTTTAGTAACCATATAAAATGTATGAAACCGACCCGTCTAAATTAACGTGTGTGTCACACGTGTGCACAGCGTAGTTTTACCTAGTTGTAAGGTAATGGGTAACCAAAAAGGAAAATCCACAGAAACTGCTCTGTTAGAACTAACAGACAGGATCGAAAGGACTTTGGAAGATAAACAGATAGCCCTATGTGCTTTCCTTGATATTGAAGGAGCTTTCGACAACGTCATCATAGACGCCCTTTCCAAGGGAATGAAGGCGAAAGGGTTTGACGAGACAACTACTCGTTGGATCGAATTCATGCTCCTCAACAGAACTATCAGTGTTACCTTACACGGAACTACAAAAAGCTTCAAAACAAATAAAGGGTGCCCACAAGGAGGCGTTCTATCGCCACTTCTGTGGCTACTCGTTGTTGACCAATTGCTGGTTGAAGCCTTTAAAAGAGACTTAGATGTACACAGCTATGCTGACGATGTGGTGGCTTGTGTTATCGGCCCCTGTCACAGCACGGTATCATCTATACTGCAAAGATCTCTGAACGTTATAAACACATGGTGCACAGAGAACAATTTATCGGTTAACCCGAGTAAAACAACAATAGTCCCCTTTACTAGGAAGCGAAAGTTGGAAAAACTTGTAACGTCCACTGTAAAGGGGACTCACATACCATTCTCCAATGAGGTCAAGTACCTGGGCGTAACTATCGACCAGAGACTGACCTGGAACACTCACATTAATAATGTGATTCAAAAGGCTAAAATAGCTTTAGGAATATGCTGTCGCTTAGCAGGGACGAAAAGGGGCCTAAACCCTAAAATCACCCTGTGGTTGTACACCGCCATAGTCAGGCCGATAATAACGTATGCCTGCGTAGTATGGTGGAGGAAAACATCCCAAGTGACAGTTATTAACAAACTTAATGGTTTGCAGAGACTTGCATGCATTATATCAACAGGGGCCATGTCTAAAACCCCAGGAGCTGCTCTAAATGCCCTGCTTAACCTTCCGCCACTTCATCTATTAATTGCGAAGGAGGCGAAAGCGGGCATGTATAGAATAAACAGCACTGGCAAAGTAAACTGGCGCTCTCAAGCACTGAGACCGCTACACGAATCAGTGCTTGAACACGATCAACTAGCTATGACAACAGACGTCATGCTTCCACAGTGTAACTTCACAAGAAATTACACAGTGGAACTGCCGAGCAGAGAGGATTGGTCAAGCAACCTCATTACTTGCAAGGCTGGCTGGTTTACAGACGGATCCAAAATAGGTGAGAATGTAGGATGTGGAATATTTGGCATTAGCCCGAAATTCAGCAAAAGCTTGAATCTGGGTAAATATGCCACCATATTCCAAGCGGAGGTATACGCCATTATAGAATGTGCGGAAGCCAACCGTAAACGAAACTACATAAATTCTGATTTACTCAGATAGCCAGGCATCTCTTAACGCCTTGAACTCGAATACAATAAATTCGAAACTGGTAAAAGACTGCGTTAACAAACTAAATGACCTGGGGCAAAGGAATAAAGTTATTCTGAGATGGGTACCGGGTCATTCTGGAATTACTGGCAATGAAAAAGCCGACGAACTTGCAAGGACTGGGGCTCAAGGTCATCAGATAGGATCAGAACCTTTCTGTGGTATCTCAAAGAACCAGGCCATGCAGACCCTTAAGGGCAACCTATTTGGCGATTCAAAAAAGCACTGGTTGTTACAACCAGGACTGCTACACGCCAAATCTCTTATAGAAGGCTACTCACAAAAACGAACTGCCGAGCTTCTTGAGCTTAGCAGGACGAACATCTGTGCGATAGCCCGCGCCTTAACCGGCCACTGCAAATTAAACAGGCACCAATTTCACATAAAACTGAGTGACACTGATGTTTGCAGGTACTGTAATCAGGAGAGGGAGACGCCTAAGCACCTGTTGTGTGAATGTGGGCCCCTTATCCACAAACGGAGTATCCATCTGGGTCGACACATTATTCGTCCGGAGGAGATTAAAACTCTCAAAGCTAGGAGTATTCTAGACTTCCTGGAAGCCTCCCGGCTAAAAGAGTTACTCTAACAAGGTGGCGAGTCACAATAGATCTTTTAGGTCGCAGTGACTACATCTCCTACACTATGGGAGATGAATAGCCCCTTATCTTCAAAAAAAAAAAAAGGTAATGGTTCATTTTGTATAGAAACTAGATTTATAGAGCCACACTAGATCCTTCGACGTCGTTGTACGTACAAATCAGACGTGTTACACGTGGGCGTCTATCTA
Source organism: Mythimna lalbum (assembly GCA_949319445.1). Taxonomy (NCBI): domain Eukaryota; kingdom Metazoa; phylum Arthropoda; class Insecta; order Lepidoptera; family Noctuidae; genus Mythimna; species Mythimna lalbum. Next base: position 1,608,052 of record OX439347.1, read on the forward strand.
ATGTAGGTCTAGCTCTTAATAAAAGGCTATCGAAAAATTACCTTAAACTCATTTTCCTAGTCAGATTTGTGATTGTGATAGACTCTCTCGCTCCTATCTAGTGAACGTACCTCTAGAAATAATTAATTAAAAATGGTAAGTAGTTTCATAATTTTTTTATATCAATTTTTTTTTTATCTAAAAAAATAAAAATCAATTATGACACCAAATTAAATGTCAAAAATTTGGTTACATACATTCATCAACATCATAGATAGTGTTAGAAAAAGTTTTACGTTCCATACCGTATTGAAATAAACCACGAGTAAAAAGATAGTGCAATGCAATAAAAACAAAAGAAAAACGCTGTTCAGTTTTTGCTTTTAACGTCGCTCACTGTTTCATCCGCTCATTTTCAACAAAATAAGCTTTCATTAAATGATGTCACTTTTAATGAGCGAAAAAAATAAACGGATAGTGGTTCGACGTTGCGACGAGTAACGTTGCCGCTGTAAAAACAAACTTTTTATATTTTAAAACTAGCTTTCCGCCCGCGGCTTCGCCCGCGTGGACTACAGTTTATATCGCGCGGGCAGAGACCCGTGCTCAGCAGTGGAATTATAGCTAGCCTATGTGTTATTCTACCTACCTACCAAATTTGATCTAAATCCGTTCATTAGTTTTTGCGTGAAAGCGTAACAGACAGACAGACAGAGTTACTTTTGCATTTATAATATTAATTAGGGATGTTACTACTGACATTAGATCATAGTTTTCATTTAAACTTTCAAATACTTATAATTAGAGAAACAACAGAAAGACAATGAGAGAGCGAACGCGTTCGCTTGGGGTTAAATGAATTAAGTTAGGGTAACCAGGAATTATTGTCAGAAACACAGGACGTACGTAATAAAAAAAAATATATTTTCTTTTATACAGTTATTATTGTGTAACATATAATACGTATATAAATAAGTATACATGTATATGTTAACATTGTATCGTCTTTTTCGTCTTTTTCTTTTTTTTCTTTCTTTCTTTGTTTTTTTTTCTTATTGTGTCGTCGTTTTGCTACTAGCTTTTATTTTCGGGGCTTCGCCCGCGTTTATTAATATACTATACTCTTTCTCACCCTTTTCTCACTTTTTTTTAAATTAGCCTTGTCCGTCTCCAGAGTCCAACTATCTCTGTACCAAAATAGTTTTTTAGTTTTGCCTTTTAGGCGTGAAGACGTAACCAACAAACAAACTCACTTTCGCTTTTATAATATTAGTAAGGATATCATTTAATTTTTGTGGTGTAGTCTAGAATATAGTTTTATTATAAAACTTTATATTTCATTAATTTGCTAGAGGTAAACCATAGACTGAACCCCCCCCTACCACTACCTACCCCTTTTTATTTTCAATTCTTACAGTCCATTCAAAGTATGTCTGGTAGATATAGATATATATCTATAGATATTGACTGGCCTGTTGGTCTAGTGGTTAGTGGCCCTGACTGCTATGCCGGAGGTCATGGGTTCGATTCCCACCCAGAACAAATGTTTATGTGATGAGCATGATCATTAGTTCTGTGTCTGGGTGTAATTTATCTATAATATGTATGTATTTAGAAATATATAAGTATGTTTATCAGTTGTCTAGTACCCATAACACAAGCTCTGCTTAGCTTGGGACTAGACGACGTTGTGTAATAGTTGTGGAATATTATATATTATATATCAATGTCACCGATAAGACCGCCATTGTACCAAAAGATTTTTGTGTAAAAGTTTTGCTACTATGTCGATGTATTATAAAGTTTATTCTATTCCATTATAATATATTAGTTAAAGTCACCTCTAAGCCTTAAACATTGATTCTAATGTGACTGTAACATTTGAATAATAGTAAAAATAATATTTCAGAATAAATACATAGTAATCGTGTAGTTACTTATCATTCCGTACGTGTTTGTAATATGATTGTTACTGAGACAATGAGTTTTTAAAGGAGGGTATAGACAACTCGTATGACATTGGCTGAAAAGATGGAGACTAAAAGACTAGCCTTAGAATTTTATTTTATTAATTGCTTATGTTTAGGCCGGTATAATAATAATAATATTTCACAACTATTACATAACGCCATCTAGTCTCAAACTAAGCAGAGCTGGTGTTATGGGTACTAGACATACATACATATTAAAGAAAAATTACACCCAAACACAGAACAAATGATCATTCCCAACACATAAACATTTGTCCTGGGTGCAAATCGAACCCATAACCTCCGGCATAGCAGTTAGGGCCATTAACCAATAGACCAACAGGCCAGTCAGTCGGTATGTATACAGGGTGTAAGATACAGGGCTACGCTAACTTTAAGGAATTGCTTAGTAGACGAAATTGAACCACCTTCCACAACTTTGTATCGGGAGGCATTTTATTTTTCCTTTCCGGAAAAGAATTCTTGTAGGTTGTACAGTTTTGCCTACTGAGTAAGCCCATAAAGTTTGCGGAGACCTGTCCCTTGCACCCTGTATATTAATAAAAAGTAACTAGGTATCACTATCTACTTAACACTCGTAATCTTATTATTTCATTAAACCCTAAGCAAACGCGCTGTCATTGTCTTTCTATTGTCTCTAATTGACACGATTGAAAGGTTAAAAATGGTTAGAAAAAGCGAACAAACGTTTGTTATTTGTTACAAATTCATGCTATTTAAATTATATTGTTATTTTACCTTACACAGATCATCTATACTTTTCTATGATCCTCTCTCTAAATTCTAACTCAACTCTTGCTTTTTCTTTACTGTACATTTTCTCGACAGATTGTAGATATAGGTTTACCCACCTAGCCTAGGTGCACCTTCCATGATACCAATGTATGAACAGCGTCATTGACTAATTACTCTTTTTTCTAAGGTATTTTAATTTAGGAGAGGTAACCATTGATGTAGCTGTTTGTACCAAGCCGCTATCTATATCTACGCTTCTATAATAAAGAGGTAAAGTTTTTTTTTTTCTTGTTTGTAGGAGGTAATCTCTGAAAGTAGGTATTGGTCTGATTTTTAAAACTTGTTTACCGATAGAAAACCGCTTTATGCCTGAGTCAATACATAGACTATATTTTATTTACGTGGGCGAAGCTGCAAGTAAAAGTTAGTGTTTTAATTTGGCAGGTACACCAGCGACGAGAGCTCGACAAATAATATCATCATCATATAGAAACATTTTAAGGCATTAAGTTCGCCTTTGTACATTTGTGCATAAAGTGTTAAATAAATAATATCATCGATGCGGGCTCTCACTGCAGTGGCACCGATGCGGGGCAACAAGGTGTGCCTAAGCACAGACAGGTCGCGAGCCAAAGTAAACTAACTAAAATAAAATAAAAAAGTTAAAAAATATACGAAAATTGATTGATGGTAGATTATGTCAAGTCTAAAAACACCTTTATAACAGATCGTCTCAAACAGAGGTCTTTGACATATTCCACACTCAAAAGACTTCGGCTACATAATAATCGAAATCCGATACACTTAAGTGCATACCATGAAAACTATTATTGAACGGTTCTACCAATAAAGCTCAAAAAAACTAGAAGATATATCAAAGAAGTTTAATTTATTTCTTTTGGAATCTTCAAATAAATAGCCATTATTGCCCGTTTGTTTTTGTGATTTGTCTAAAGTTGCAGGCTCTATTGACTCACTAAGCCCTTGGGGTTTGTCTTAGGTCAGATGAAGGTTTTGTTTTTTACGACTAAGGCGCTTATCACACTGCCACGCTTACGCAGCGTGACGCATGAAAACGCACCTACGTGTAGATCTGCATTATCGTGTGGGTTTTTTACGCACTCACGCTTGTAGGTGCGTTTTGTAATTTTTTCATAATTCACGCAGGCACGCACTCATTTTATAAAATATCACGCATGGTACTACGAGACTCAGTGGGACATACCTTGTGTGTCACCCCGCACCCACGCGCGTGAGTGCATGTTTTTCCGCATGTAAATACGTGATCTGCATGAACGCGCGTGGATTAATTTTCAGTGTGTTGGATTATGCGTGTTTTCTTTACAAACGGAGATACTTACAAGCAACATTAAAAGACGCATTCACGCACTATGCTGCGGGGTGCGTGACAGTGTGATCACCGCCTAACCACCTAACTGTCCCTCGCGATTTCACTCGCGTTGTAGCGTAATATTATACACCACTAATTTTTTATAAAAGGCTTAAAGGGCTTATTAGAAAAGGTCTTGTTATTATTCAAGTTAAAGCCTCGATAAATAATATTCATAAACAGCAAAGTTATTAGCGTTTGCTTATATCCGAAAATGATACTCAATTTATGGAAATATTGTACAGGCTAGATTTTGAATGAATAAATGGCAATCAAAATGGAAAAACACAGCGCATAGTATTTTCTAGTAGCAATTTTTATGACTGATTGATTCAATTTTGAATTTACCAATTAATTCATGAATCCCCAAGCGACCACCGGTGGCCGCGCATCTATTGTCTTACTATTGTGTTTCTAATTGACGGTATCTGAAGGGTTAAGATAAATTTTCGTGGACATTTTGTGATTTAGTATTTTTTTAACTATACCGATATAAACAAATATGTATGGTCATTGATCAGTAACAGGTTCGAATAGAGCTCCTTATTTTGTACTAATTTAAAAAATAGAGCTTGAAATGACGATCCTGGCCCGATAAATGAGTTAGATACGCTATAAGATATTTTCAATCCTAACCAGATATTCCTGAGATTAGCACGTTCAAGCGCAAACACTCTTTAGCATAATAATAATAATAATTGTAAAGTACAGGTTTTTTTCCGTTTGGAATGATAACTTGGTGAAGGTTGCGGGAATCCGATAGATGCGAGAAGCAAGATCGTATCATTGTGGTGACACTTGGGGGAGGCCTATATCCAACAGTTGACGTAAATCGGCTGAAATGATGATGATAGGGTTTTTTATAGTGTTTTTCTTTTTCCGTACTATTTTGTTTTATAAAACTTGGCCCCACACTAGGAATTACTCTTCTATCGTGGGTGGGTTCACAAACTTGAAAACTCACCCACACAAGTCCCGATACAGCTATCTAAAGGCCATACAAATATTTGTTCCGTGCGGGAATTGAAGCCTGTGGTTTCGGCTGAGTGTTGATATGTCAGTCAGTCAGTTTCTCCTTTTATATAATTTATACATGCACAACATTAGTTTTAGTAATGCGAAACGCAAAACATGTGTCAAGTTCTTTTATGTAAAGAATCTATGTACAAAATTTCATAACGGTATCATGAAAAACCACAAAGTTATAAGCTTGTTATGTCAGCAAAAATACATAGTCACCGGGCCATCCAGGCGACAGAGGGGTTGTTTTGCACTTGCACCCAGCTGTTTGCTGGCGCCTAATACCCGGTATGATCTGCCGTGACCTGTGTTGTACTTAGTGTCGGTGGTGTCCAACTTATGACCTTTTTAAATATTTTTGGGAAAAAATATAACATGGTGCAAAAACTATTAGAAGCCATTCAGTTACTGATTCTGAACAAATTATATTCAGGTTTCGCATAAACTAAAAATATTGTTGTATAGATGTAACCTACCTGAATAGAAACAAATGACAATCAAGTGTAATACAGCTTTTCATTTCTCAGCTTAGAACCGAACGAGGTCATAAAATAATTGTGTTAAGTCTTCGGCTCAATGGATCCAATCAGAGTTTAAGTGAATTCAGACGTTGCCAACAATTATTTCCTGCTGTTATTTAATGAACTACCTTGTACAGGTTTATTTATCTGGATGAATAAGTTTCTAGAAAATAAATGACACTAACTGTGCGCACATGGGCCTCAAAAAAACGCTGCCACTAAAAAACCCTAGAAGCGGCCACAAAAAAAAGCTAGAAGCCGCCGCAAAAAACAGCTGAAGCGTGCGACAGCTTGTGGCCAGAGAAGCTTCAAGTGGCTTCAAGCGTTTTTTTTTGTGGCGATACCGGCACATGAGCCACAAAAATAGGCCGCCTAAAAAAGAAGCATGAAGCGACATTTTTATGAGGCCCATGTGCGGGGAAGCCAAGAAATAACGGGAATCAAAAATTGCTTTTGAATAAATTATTAAATATAATCATAAAATAAAATATTATGATTATTCTAATCAAGATGCTTTGAAGTACAACCTGATAGAGTCTTAGGTACCGATTTACAGGTATGTGCCCGACCCAGTTCTCAAAAATTACCATGCCACATTGTACTGGGATCGGTCTATCATCACTGACCGGATTATTGTAGCCAATAAGCCGGATATAGTGGTGACTGATAGATTAGCGCACCGCGCAATTATAGTTGATATCACAATCCAACATGACAAGAATCTCTTGAAAGCTGAGAAAGAGAAACAAATGAAATATCTCGACTTAGCATACGAGGTTGTCGACATGTGGGATGTGGACTCGGCTGTCATTGTCCCGATTGTCGTTGCGATACTTGAGCGCCCCCAAGTGTCACCATAATGACCAGTCTTATGTCCAATAGTGAACGTCTTTCAGCCGAAATAATGATGGAATCATAAATAAGATGAAAAATATTTTCTTTATTCAACACGTATAAAAAATCTTTATAATATGCGTAACCATATATAATATGTTTATGTAAATCTTTAGGCTTTGCACCAGTAATGTGTAGGCACACAATATATCGTCTTGTTTACGATAGAACACAATGCTTCACCTAAATATAATAAAATATTACCTTCATAGCTTACAATCCTAGTATTTTATTGAGCGTATTTTACAAACTATATTGCTGACTTTTAACAAGTTTTTTCACAGGATTAGGTGCTAGTATTTTTGTTAGACTCCACAATATGTTGCATTCCCACAAGCTTTATTGAGGAACTAGTTCTTACCCGCGGCTTCGCTCGTATTCGTAAAATATTAAAGCAGCCTATGTCACTCAGGTTTAAATCAGCTTTCTATCAGTGAAAAAATTTTAGCAATCAAACCAGTACCTCCTGGGATAACAAACTTTGGCTCTTTATAAGATTAGTGTAGAAGTATAGATGTAGATAAATGTACGACTACTTACTAGCTTTTTTTTGTGGTTGGAGATCATCAATCAACACCTCCCGCTCTGGGTGGAGTGAAAGGGAGTGTTAGACTTTTACTGACTAAAATCCATTAGTGTTTCTTCAGTTGCTTTATGCGTTACAGGGCCAACATAACTCTTTCGAAAAAATAAAAAACGTGATAGGCTTACGTGAGCTAAGCTAGGGCACGGTTCCAATTGGTTGTTGGAGAAGAACCGGCAAGAAACTCCTTTTTTTTCGCTGTATTTTCTCATCCCTGATTTGTACTACCATGGGTCGTTCAGATTTCCTGGATGACACTCACCACTAACCGATAGTGTAGAGTCTGTCTAAAAAGTCAAACGAATTGGGTAATTATTGGAGTAAAATGAAATCTGATATAGTCAACACTGGTTCAATAATCAAGGTTGATTAGGATATCTTGACCATTGTTTACTAATAGAAGAACCTTATAAAAAGTATCAAATAAAAGTATTTTTTAAATGATTAAATATTATATAAAATTCCCAAGTCGTTTGGGTTTGTAGACAGACTATAACTTCCCATCAGTCAAATTAATATACTAATGGTTCAGTACTTCCAGAGATTAACATTTAGGCACGTAGGTACAGATCGGACGATGAGTAATATGTAGCTGGCCGTCCGGCCGCCCAGTGAAAAGCGAACCCGGGTCGTCGACTGAAAGACACATGTGTTTTTTTTTTTACGGTGGGCATAAATCATCCAATGACAACCCCCGCTCTTGGGTGGAGCGGGAGATAGTGTCAGACTCTTATTAACTAAAAACACACCCCGTCCCAAAACACAGTCTAAAGACACAGGTGTCAGACTTCAGTAAAAGTAAAAGTCAAAGTTAAAGTCAGTCAGTTGTACTTTAACTAAAGCTCTTCGCTCTGCCTTAGAGAGGGAGAAATCATTTTCTGGTTTAATCCCACCTCACAAAAGGTACACACAGATAAGCAAACGAATAATTTTATCTTGTTATAATATTAGTTCAGAACATTGTAGCGCTTTTCTACATTATGTAGAAAAGCTTTAGCATTTTATTTTTGTCGACGCAGCAGAGATATTTATCTAGAATATAAAGTTTTGTGTGGTTTTGTAATTTTCAAAAGTAAACGTTCTTAGTGCTACTCTCAATGTTAGCTTTGTTCTGTATTTACTTACTTTTATAAAAGTTATTGTTGATAAGAACGAGTACAAACAAACGAACTGAATATGTTTTACAAATATCTCTTTTATTCTTTTTTGTTAGCTTGTTCTTTCCCACTACTGGGCATTGGCCTCCACTTCTTCCATCTTTCACGCGCCCGGGCTTCTTCTTGCTACTTCTGGTGAAATCTGTCCAGTTCATCACGCCATCTCCTTCGCGGTCTACCGCGGCCCCGATGCACTGTTTCAGGGTACCAACTTTGTGCTACTTTGGTACACAGTTTGTCAGGCATGCGGCAGACGTGTCCTGTCCAGTCCCATTTCAGCCTGGCTGCCTTTTGAGCCACATCAACTATTTTGGTTTTGGAGCGCAGTATAGTGTTTCGATTTTATCTTATTACTTATTAATTATATATTATTATAGCGATTATTCTTTTAACTTTAAGTAATTATATTAATTATTCAAATCATTTATTGAACACGCTTCGATACAAAATCAATATTGCTCTAGTTCGGTTTGTTACTTGGAGATCTTGTATCTCTTTGTGTGGTTCTGTATCTTTGTGTGTGTGCATTTTATACTATGAGCAAAAGCTGGGGTTTTATTTAATACTACCTTTTGCCCGCAGCTTCGTCCGCATAAATCAAACAACCTATGTCACTCGAGAATAGAGCAGCTTTCTATCGGTAAATAAATGTTTGCAATTTGACCAGTACTTTCAATGATTACCTCCTCAATATCATTGTTACAACCATTTCAGCCGATATACGTCCACTGTTGGACATAGGCCTCCCCCAAGTTTCGCCACAACGAACGATCGTATGTGGCCACCTTGTAGAAGGCCTTCCAACACTGCGTCTGCCGGTACATGGTGCCACTCCAAAACCTTTCGTCCCCAACTACAAACAAAAAAATAAACTTTACATCTTTATAATATTATTGTAGATGTAGATTCGCGATGGCCATAGAGTCTCAGTAAACTTCGAGAGTACAAAATTATCGTCTCTCGGAGGCGGGCATTTGTTGACACGGTTTGTTTTAGAACTAATTAAAATTCTGCGAAGAAATGCATTGTAAAGTTGGCTAATCCTTTTGACTAGTCATTTAAATTAGACTTTTTACTCCTCGTCTGTTCTTTTTATTTAAAATTGTTAAGAGATCCAAGACAGTTTAATTTACTTGCCGAGCTTCAAGCCAAGCTAATAGGTTATTTTATAAAAAAAAACTAGCTTTTGTCCACAACTTCACCCACATACATAAAATATAGCCTATGTCAATCAGGAAAAACGAAGCTTTCTATCGGTGAAATAACTTCAGCAATCAGTTCAGTACTTCCAGATACCACTACAAACAAAAAAAACTTTACCTCTTTATAATATAGTGTACATTTGAATGCGGTTCCAAAAGCAAATGATAAGCTAAATTAAGCTTTTTTTGAGGTTAGAAATCGTCCAATGACTTTTTCAGCTCTTTGGTGGGGCCGAAAGCTGTATCAGATTGTTACTGACTAAAACTATACCTTCTTCTTCTTTTCGTGTCGATGTTTTCCAAACTATACCTTTGCTGACCAATATTTGGCAACCTGGACGGCTCTATTGTTGCCCTCTCAAACTCAAACTATACCTGTATCCTTTAGTTACCTTTTGTGTTCTCAGTCGCGCACGTAGGATGGATTAGATGGCTTGTGTAGGATAAAAAAAAATCTTACAAAAACAGGCTAAAGATGTCGTAAGCAGTTTAGAGATAAGCCTAGAGCTATGTTCCACTTTCCGCTTTCCGCAAAAGCTTTTGTAAAATTTCACTGAAAGATGTTTTATCTATTAATTTATTTTACAGCCTGCCTCTTAGTGTGTCTTGATTTTTTTTTTTAAACAAGTTTTGTGGCCTCATTTTAAATCATTTATTTTTTGTGGGAAATCTTTCCATGGCTTCGGGATTCCCTGGCCGGAGCTCGAGGGCGTATTAGACTTTTACTAACTAAAACCACACATATTCTTTCTTTGTCTTGCGTTGCAGGACCTTGAGGTTCCCTTTCGGAAGTCAACTCAAGGGTCCAGTAGGCTTCGGCCCTGCTGGGCCCTGCACTACGCGCCGTTGATGACTTGGGCTTGGTCCGGATGGTTACTGGATGACCTCACGACGAGCTACTCATTGCTCGCCTACTTGTATATTGTGCCTCTTGGCTTTATTTTTACAGAACTAGTTGACCCGAGATTAGGAGTCGAAACTTGTCAACGAATAAAAAATAGGGTATGTTTTCTCGATGGTGAAGATGGCAGGGCGAAATTAACGCCTGCAGGCAAGACAGGCCCACAGCAGCGTAAAATTAAAAGAGTTGGAACTGAGAAAGGATGACCTTTACCTACGAACGGTTACAGAGGTAGCCAGACTTTTGCGAAAGGGAGTGTTTAATTTTCTGTGTGTGAATACAACTTAAACACTTTTTTTCAGTTGCTCCTTGCGTTCCAGAGCAATGTGATTCTTTCGAACAATCCACAGTCGAGCACGCTACAGGTTAAACTCTTCAGTACACTGCGTGTAACGAGTTAGATCCCCGCACCTAAGGCCTGCAATACAGTCGAGCTAAGACCAATGCAAGCTGATGCAAGCCCAGGCAAATTGACACAGGGCAAGCGCTACTGTCTAGACATTCAACAAGTTTGAAGGAAAAAAAATCGAACAATGAAAAACTTTAAACTTCAAGCAGCTAATTTGGTGAAGACGTTTTAAACTTTAGAATCTAAAGTAGTGCAGTTACATAGTCTAAAAACAGCATAATTATTTTTTTAATGTTCCCACTCCTAGGACTAAGGCTTCCTCTCTAGGGGAGGGAATGGGCCGTAATCCACCACGCAGACCCAGTGTGGGTTGGTGAATGTCACATGTATTAAAATTTTGGTTTTAGGTAGGGCATGCCAGTTTCCTCACAATTTTTTCGTTCACCGTTTTGACAGCAGTGGTGATGAAATAAATTACACACAGTAATGCGCCTAGCTAGGTTGAACCCGCGACCTACAATTGGTAAGTCGGAGCCGTTACCACTCGGCCACCACTGCTCTTAAGCACGGTATAGTTATAATACGCAGTTTACAAACTCAACAGCCTCTCCGGTAAAATTTACAGGCACGCGACGCTCTTCAATCTAGTTGTTTTTCGGGTGGGGAATCAATTCACTAACACGTACGTTGTAACGGAACGTGACCAACGAGATACTTTTATTTTAGGCTAGAATTGCTGAAAAATTACCCCTAATATAGCCTGTATTTATTTATAACAGTTTAAAGGACTTAAATAGCGACTAAGTAAAGTAGAATCATAGAGTACAGCTAGCCAAATTTGTTTAGAAATCAGAAATCAGAAAAGTCAAATAGACCAATTACAGGCACTTTTGAATTGACAAAAGGTCGGTCACTCAAACAAACAAGCGAAGCTAAATTGCACGTTCCAAAGTGTAGATCTCTATGGAGAAGAACGTGCAAGAAACTCCATGGACACTCTTTTAAATTATATCATAAGTTACATGAACCTTCGTTACATATTTCTTCTTGCTTTTATTATGTGAGCACAATGAAGATAAGTAATAACAATAATAATAATTAAAAAAGAAATTGAATTAAGTCACTGGCAGCTAAGAGATGACAAGTCTCAACTGACGGCGCCCGTTCACGGGCATGACAAACTATCAACTGCCATGTTCGTAATGTCAAACAAGTTGTAACCACATTCACAAAATTGGAAAAAAGTGCTTCTACATTATACTTGTACCATTTTTATACTAAAGCTAAATAAGTGAAGCCTGGTGCCAATAATGGAAAACTCTTTTCAATGAAAAGTCCGCTTATGTACCCCTACTGTACATAAAGTTTAAATAAATAAATAAATCGCAAAATTCAAGTCGCAGTGGCCAGGGCACATTGCTCGCAGAATAAATGGTCGATGGGGCCGACAGGTTCTGGAATGGCGATCGCGTACTGGAAGACACAATGTTGAAGACCTTCTACAAGTTGGACGCGCAGGAACGGTCGTTCTGACGACGCTAGAGGAGTTTTATGTCCGACAGCGAACGTATTTTGGCTAAAATAATGATGATGGGGCTCAGGAGCTGCGCTTTCTACTACTAGACCAAAAAGGTATTATGTAAATAATTGAAAATTAAAATAAACAAGTTCCAAAAACTTATTCTGCCAGAAATATTTGGGAAACTAGTAATTTTACAGTTTATAATCTAAGTTACAATTAAAACCACTTTCATTAAAATTTTAGCCTCTATTTTGTTTCACTCGTATATTTTAAGTTAATATTTAAAGGAATTTGCTTTAGTTTTTTAGTTTCTATAGGTCTAAGACTAAGCAAGTAATTTGTGGCGACTGGTTTTAATAAAGTTAAGCAGATCATACTTCGGGGAATTAAATAGGTGGCGGTATAGCAAAATTTTAAAATAAAGTAAAACCATCTAGGTTTCTGTTCTATTCTGTTATATCTCTGTTATCACCGAGAAACTGAAAAAGCCGTCTTGTGAGTCACTGTTTAATAATCATTAGTAGTCTTATTATAATAAGACTTCTTCTTCTTTAATAATACCTCTTATATGATAAGACTACTAATTAAAAAAAAAGCTCCTTTTTTGACATTTGCGAAAGACCCTAGAATGTAACTTGGAACGAAACTGAAAGAAACAATAATTAATTACATAAAGTGTTGTAATATAATAAAATAATGGTCACATCATGTAATATAGACAGGTACATAACGTAAATAACAAGAAAAAAACAAATGTCAAAACAGGCCTTTTATCTTTTGACAACTTTATAAGCTTTTATTATACAACACCTAACTGGAATAACGCAAACCCACATCTACTAGGAAATAATAATTTCCTAGTAGATGTGGGTTTGCGTCACCTACAATCATAATTTAAGCAATGAAATTTTACATAAATGCAGCGGTAACGATTTTTTTAAACTTTGTTATACTCATTGTAAGAATAATATGAGAAACGACGCACTATTACTGGTAGTGCATTGGTGTTGGTATGTAGATACTATACTAATATGTTTACACGTGCCTACATATATACACACCAATGTGCTAGTGACTCAATCAAGCTTAATTATCAAAAACCTATTACGAGGAGAGTCTTTAAAAACACCTCTTAATTTTCAAAATTTCTAAAAATTCACCGTACTGAATTATAAAAAAAAAATATGAAGAACCTAAATAGATATGCCAACAGTTTCACCGCGAAATATTTGCATACCTATTCTTAATTAAAGGGAAAAAAAATTGTTCGTATCTCTCAAAAAGTAAATCTTCATCGACCTTTTCAATTAGCATAAATTTAAAAAAAAAATCCATGGAGTCTACCAAACACAAAACAATTAATTCAACCCCATCATAATATTAGTTTTGTACCTCTCTGATTATTATTTTTAGGAATATCAGAAGATAATAATATTTTCAATACACTTGCTCATAAAGTGACTCTTACTTATTGCACTGCACTTGGTATATAATGGCACTTGATACCAAACTGTGACATTTTGATTACCATTACGCACTAGAGCTAAGGCAACGCTTGGGGGAGGCCTATATCCAGTAGTGGACGTCTTTCGGCTGATGTGATGATGATGATGATGATGATGATGATGACTAAAGCTACAATGTGGTTAAAACCTTTTTGTTCAATCTCTCCCCCGCCATAATTTTATTACATTTATCGTATCAGGAAGGGCGCGCGTCGTCCCCTACCAAAAAAAGAGAAAAAAAAATGGGCGCGCATATGAAAACAGATTTTTACCACCACAAAAGTTTACTAGTTTTACAGTTATTTTCTTCACCAGTGTATTGAAAAACGTCGTATGATACACATGAGTAATTAATGATTACACACTTATATCATAATATTCTATTATTATTTACTATGTTTCATAATGAAAATTCGGGTTATTATAATTATGTAATACAACTACACACACAACACATCGGATCCTATCGCTGTTGGAAACTAATCATAGCAATATTGGAGAAAACAGCGGTAACGCACAGAATTCGGCGAATACAGGCACCGCAGCTGTTTGCAATTAATGTACAACAACATCTTCACTAAATATAATTATCACACGAGTTATTATAAAAGCGTCTGTCTGTTTGTTCTGTTACGCATACAAGCCATCACTCAACCGATCAACATGGAATTTCGCACTTTTTATTCCATTAGGATTATTCTGTTCTTCCGTTGAATCCATCCTATTACTTTTCCATTCCATTCTATTATTCCATTCCTTTCCGTTATTTCATTAATCAATCGTATTCCATTTAATTCTACTCTACTGTTCCTAGGGATATAAAATAATGCGGGCAAAGGGGCGGACAAAAGCTAGTCCTTACTAATGTTATAAAAGCGAAAGTGAGTTGGTTTGTTTGTGTTTTACGTCTTCACGTCTAAATGGCAAAACTGATTTTGATGAAACTTGGTACACGGATGGACCATGTCCTGGAATAGGACATAGTATACTTTTTATCCCGGAAATATGTTCCCTTGGGATAAATATCTGCTATCACGCGGGCGAAGCCGCTTGGAGCAGCTAGTACACTATAATTTTACACATAAGATATAATTAGATATCTATTTCTAACAGACCCTAGCCCCAGTAGGCTTCGACCTAGCTGGGCTCCTAGGGTTGCTACTCGTAATAACTCCTTGAGGTGCGCGGGAACAGTGCGCACCGTCGATGACTTGGGCTCGGTCCGGACAGTTACCGGACGGTCGGACTGCGAGCTACCCATACGCCGTCCGCAAATCCGCGCTTACGGTGGCCGGAAAACGGGATCGGAATCCTGGTGGCAGCTGGGGTGTGAGCGCCGTTACCTTATGCGGTCGGCCTCCTACTTTGCTACATTAGTGCTTCGCAGAAGGAAGCGACCACCTACCACTCCTCTTCGCTCCGGACCATGGCCCAGTGAGAGAGATCGCCGCCGCTAATCGCCCTCACAAGAACACGGCGGTGCACTGCCCAAGTGGGGCATACCTCCACCGTGTGCTCCACCGTTTCCTCCAGGCGTTCCACCCAGGTGGTGACACCCAGGCATCACTTCCGCACGAATCAGGTGCAGGACCTCCCGAACTTACTATGTCCGGTGAGAACCTGCGACATGTGGAAGGTTAGGATGCCGTGAGGTCTTGCCAGCCACCCACCCAAGAGCGGGTTTCGTCAATGATGATTTTCCCCGTCGAGAAAAAAAAAAAAAAAAACCCCTCACGGGGGGAGAAAGGACTTACAGCCATAATAACGGCGTGCCCATGGTGTCTGAGATCGTCTTTTGAAGGAACCACACAGATTTGAGTAGACATGTTCAGTCAGTGCAAGCATAACAATAAATAATGGATTAATGTCACAACTAGGACCAGCAACAAAACCATTTCAGATAATGTCAATGGATACTATAGGTGGCTTTGGAGGATCTAGGTCAACAAAAAAATACTTACACCTTTTAGTAGACCACTACACAAGATATGCGTTTATTGCGACTTCCAAAACACAGAATGCGAGTGACTTTATAAAACTAACTAAGAAAGTACTAGAGACAGATGAGATAGGAATAATTCTAACATACCAATATCCTGGCATCAATTCAAAAGAATTTAAACAATATTTACAGGAGAATAATATTAAACTAATTTTTACAGCTGTAAATACACCATTTTCGAACGGCTTGAACGAACGATTGAACCAAACAATAGTAAATAAAATTAGATGTAAAATAAATGAGAAAAACAACAAGAAAACATGGACAACAATAGCAAGAGAAAGTATACAGAAATATAATGAAACAGATCACTCTGTTACAGGATTTGCACCAAAATATTTACTGGATGGTACAAATGTCAGTATTTTACCAAATGAAATTAAGACAATAGAAAAGGAAGACAAGTGGATGGCTGATAGAAAATTAGCATTAGAGAATACAATAAAATCCCATAAGTACAACAAGAAAATATTTGATAGAAATAGGAAGATGCAAAAGTTCGAGATAGGAGACAGTGTAATGGAAATAGACTGAATAGAAAAAAAATAGACTAATTAAAAATAGGCCCATTCAAGATAATAGAAAAAATATCAAACTCCATTTATAAGATTGACACTGGCAACAGAAAAACAGAATCAACTTTATTCCATATAACAAAATTACAACCTGTCACAGCAGTAGATGAAGTAGAAGAAAACGAATATAAAGATAACTTGTAAGTGCATTGTGTAGATTATAGCCTATTGCTAGAAAATGGCCTGCACGCACTGCCCTGTGCTTTAATTATTTACAATTTCTGCTCTTAGGGGGGGAGATGTAATGAAATGACATTTCATAACGCGCGTTGAAGTTGTCAATGGAATTTATATTCTGTGGAACGGGGTGACGTGTGATTGAATGACAGATGATGTTTAGATTATTTTGCATATTTTATTGTTAATAATTCTATTGTAAAAAGATAAAATAAAGGGATATAATTGAGGAGGCGATACTAGTAAACTTTAAATGTCGTTTCTTTGATTTTCAGGTAAGTTATAGGTCATAGTTAAACGTTGTAATATAGTAAAGACGTATTAAATAAACAAATCTTTGATTTTCAGAGAAACAATTTGTGGTTTATTTGGAAAATCCTCAATAACATACCTTATATATATAAAAAAACTACATTTTGAAATGACTAAATCAATAACAGGATTAACTTCACTAAAACAATTGAATTTTCCATTAAAACTAACTAGAACGTACAGCTAATGACAGCCAAATGTTCTGTTCAACTGGTATCGTAGTTGACTAGCTGAATTTATTGCCTTCCGGCTTAATTTCAACTAATGGATTTTCTGAATAAATCGTTGTTTCATTTTGTGGGTTTGTTCTTCTTTCGTCCCGAAGTTTTGACCCACATTCCTAAAAAAAATGATTGTTCGTCCCACATCTATACTTATAATAAATCTGTAGAGAGGTCAATTCTGTACATGAAATATATTTCCAAAATAACTATCAGGGGGTGATTAGTGATCGATACTGATGCTAAAAATGCAAACAGTAAAATTTTTGTCTGTCTGTCTGTCTGTCTGTCTGTCTGTCTGTCTGTATGTTCTTTATAGAAACAAAAACTGCTCGATGGATTTTAACGAAACTTGGTACAATCATTCTTCATACTCCTGGGCAGGTTATAGTATACTTTTCATCACGCTACGATCAATAAGAGCAGAGCAGTGAAGGGAAATGTTGGGGAAACGGGAGAAATTACTCCATTTTTTAAGCTTCCGTCGCGTTTGCAGCCTTAATGGTTAAAGCTACACAGAAAACACGTAAAATGGAAATGTTCTCCTCAAAATTATATAAAAAATATCCTACGACAGCATATGTCTATCTTTTATGGTTGACTCACAATAACACGTGTAACTCCCGATAGCTTAGCAATTCAGAGCTTTCTGTTTATTTTTGTCTACTCTTACGTTTATAACACTGAATGTCGCTGGCATAAGCAACAGGATCCGCGTACGAAGTCGCTGGCAGAAGCTAGTCACTATTAAAGTTTTTCGTTTCGTCCCAAATTTCAAAACTTTAAAAGAACAGTCAACAAAAAAAATTTGAAAGAAAGAAAAACAGTTAATTTACGCGAAATAAAATCCTTAAAGCTAGATAATAAACATAAATAACATCAGTCAATAGGGAAGATTTGCGTCAGATCCGCGCAAATTAGCCCAACGCTCAGCATAAAACTGTGACCTCACGCATAATGCGATGAGCTCACAGCGCTGGTTTTCAGCGTGGGCCGGTCGCTGTGTCAACATAAAGACGATGCAGTTAAACAAAAGATGTGATTCAAAAAGTACAGATGAGTTATAACTCAAATAAATAGATAAAGTGATAAATACATACATTTATAAAATGGCAACACCACGACGCGCCCGTAGCACAATTTGTGCAACCCGTTTTTATAGTTTGTGGCGATTTGCATAGACTGGCTGACTCACGCTAATACGCTAATACGTGATTTAATATAATTACTTATTAATTAAATTTATAAACAATGAAGATGTTGTTCGGGATAAACTATTGTTTTTTTTTTGTAGGACAAAACTCAGTGGGCCAAACGAAGAACAAATCATTTTGTATTTTAAATAAATAGCTAATGGACTTGTTATTATATCCAAACACTGTTTATTTTATTTCTTACTGGTTCCGGGTAGAAAAAATATTGTTTCCGGAAAGAAAAAATAACTACGTTGTTTTGAGGGGCGCGTGTAAGATCATCACGGTATTGTTTTGTAAAACAAAAGCTTTATCTTGCTTATAATAATAACTTTTCAGTCACTTATTTATATTTATTTTATACTAGCTGCTGCCCGGGACTTCGTACGCGAGTCCTGTTGCTTCTGCCAGCGACAACGAAGTCGTTAAAATCGAAGATCTAAAACGTCTGATGTCGAATTCTAAGAGCCCGGGGACGGGTAAACAACCTAATGTGCGAGACGATTCGAGACGTTCCAGATCTCCCCCTTCCACTTACGCGCGTGACTGTGTGCACACACCTCAGATATGGTGCCAATGTCTCCGTGTTCGATGTAATTAATAAATGGGTTATAGGAAAACGCGCTCCTGTCTTTATTCCCAAAAAGTGTTCCCATAGCGCGATCTAACTCAACGCCAACGCCATCTAGTAAGAAAACGGAAACTACATACTATTTACCCAAATATTATAGTATTTTAGCAGTGTGCAGCGCCCCTTAGTGAACCGTTAGCCGTATGCCGCGTTCTGCGGGTGACGTGACATACGACAAACTTATTATTTGCGGTTGGTACAATAATCGGGTCTAGAGATCGAACCGCAAAATTTTTTTTTTTTTATTCACATTTTTGGGTTCGGTGTCGGTCTAGTATCACCCCCTGCCATATTTTTTTTTTTGATATTTTCAATAAACAGAATTTTCACTTCTACAGATTGTGGATTTATTATAAGTTTTGCACGAGTTTTCCATATGTTTCCATCAATTCTCGGCTTTTCTCAACAAATAATATTCTTCCTTATACCTGACGGTGAACGATGATGAGGTCCAAGATGGAGCACTTGCCTAGAGGTAACCTATTCACTGTTATTCAGACTCCGTTAAAGAATTCCTCTCACTCGCTGTATGCGTAATGAATGTGTGCGCTTTGTGCATGTGTGGGCTGTTCCCTACAATTCCTATACTTGTAAAAATATAATACCAAGAACAATGTTATAACGTTGTTTAAATCGTTTTATTAACTAGCTGCAGCTAGCGGCTTTACCCAAGTGGAAGTAGAAAATTGTCCCAAGGGACATACACCCAGTGTATAATCCTTATCCTCACTTAATATTATAAAAGCGAAAGTGAGTTTGTTTGTTTGTTACGTCTTCACGCCTAAATGGCAAAACCGATTTTGATGAAACTTGGAACACGGATAGACCATGTCCTGGAAAAGGTCATAGGATACTTTTTATCCCGGAAGTATGTTCCCTTGGGATAAGTTTCTGCTACCACGCGGGCGAAGCCGCTGGGAGCTGCTAGTTTTGTTTATTTATCCATGGAACCATAGTAAATAGAATTATTTTTGTCACTAGATGGCGTTGTTAGATGAGCTCACTTTTCTTAATCTCGCTATGGTCTCAACTGAATTATGATTCTTCTCGTCTGGAATTATGAGTCTTTCTTTGTCTTAGTAACATTGGTATTTATTCACCCGGTATAAAAAGTATCATTTTGCTATAACAGGACATAGTCTACTCGTCTAACCGTGTACAAGTTTCATCGAAATCCGTTCGAGCGTGAAGAAGTAACAAACATACTCACACACTCGCAAACTTTCGCTTTTATAATATTAGTGTGATTATCTAAAGGAAACTGTTCTCCTGAAACTGACAGTTGTGTATCTTTAAATCTGTGAAAGAAACGCTTTGTTTTATTTTTCTTTTATTCATTATGACAGTAACAGGTCCGAAATCTGTGTTTCCTGTTTAATTCTTTGTTCTTCTAAGAGGTAAATAAAAGAGGGGTAGACAGGTTGTTTAATGACGCCAAGTATATATTTAACCTCCGATGGAAAAGAGGGGTGTTATAAGTTTGAGGTGTCTGTGTGTGTGTTAGACGCGAGTCATTGTTCCACGAATTCTAACTTTACATTTCGAAGCTGGTGATGACGTGGATGCTTCAGAATCTGTTACTGTTAGGTATGTAATGTATGAGCCATGGGTAACTCGCTGTCCGACCGTCCGGTAACTGTCCGGACCGAGCCCAAGACGTCAACGGCGCGCACCGCACTGTTCCCGCGCGCTTCAAGGTGTTGTCAGCAACAGGAGGGGGAGCCCCAGCTGGGTCGAAGCCTACTGGGGCCAGGGTTATCCGAAAGGAAACTCGAGCGCCGGTATGAAGAGGCTAGAAGAAACGGGGTGGGTTTTTAGTCAGTAAGAGTCTGACACTATCTCCCGCTCCACCCAAGAGCGGGTATGTAACATATCTAGGTGTCGCTTAACATACCGTCAGTGAAAATTGCACCTACCACTTGACTATAATATTTTTTTTTCTTCAAAGCTTGGCTGGTAGAAAATCCCTAAAGTCCGCCTTTGTACTTTTTATTGTGTGCTCAAAGAACAAATAAATAAAAACATTAAGGTCAGCTGACACCAAAACGCGAAGTGATGCTGCGCGAATTATAATTGGAGTTAGTACACAAAAACATATACATAAAACATAAGAGAATTTGAATAAACAAGTTTCGTTAGCTTCGATTTCTTCAAGCATCGTATGTTCATCCAGTATCATGAGTTTGATTGTATCACTAGTAACGTACCCTCCACAGCTGTCCACGGCGAGATCATAGCAGTAGTGATCCAACCCAGCTAAAAGATTTCCGTCACCTTGGTTAGGAGATGCAGGATTTAATGAAAACGAGTATTTTCTGGAGCTGTCCTTCCAATAGAGGGCTTGTGTGATGGGGTCGTAGACGACCCTCACGAAGTCGCCTGTTCTCATACTAACTGAACGTAGTATATCCTTGGTTGGTACGTCAAAGCTGAATATTAACGTGGTCGAGTCGTGATGTCGACAAACAGCACCCTGTAGTGCACAGTGTACCCTCCTACCCATAACCGCCATTTTTTTCCGAAACGACTCGACCGATTATTACGAAATTTTGTGTGTATATTCAGTAGGTCTGAGAATAGGATATATATTACCTTCCTACCCCTAACCACCAGTTTTTTCTTCAATAAAAAATTACAGCAATTGTCATTATTTTGACAGTCTGTGGGAAAGTCTCCCTCCCTTGGGCGAAGCGGGAGATAATGTCAGACTTTTACTGACTAAAAACTCACTCCAGTTTCTACTTTGCCATTGTTCCAGGGCCTCAGAGATCTCTTTTGCATCACCTATGGCCCCAGTAGGCTTCGATCCTGTTGAACCCCTACGGTTGCTGACAACTACTTGTAGCGCGTGTGGAATACTACGTGCCGTCAACGAATTGGGCTCGGTCCGGGCGGTTACCGGACAGTTGGACGGCGAGCCCTATTGCTCGCCGTTCGCAAGCCCGCGCTAACAGTGGCCGAAAGTCGGGATCGTAAATTCGGTGGCTGGGGCGCAAGGGAGATTATTTATTTATTTAAATTTCATGTACAGTAGATACATAGGCGGACTTAATGCAACATAGGCATTCTCGACCAGTCAACCTTTGGGTTAAAAAAGACAACAGTGTGGTAGGTTATTATTATTATTATCTCAGCAGCCGAGCGCCCCCACGAGTACACGCCTCGACATAGGTCACACCAACCGTTCTACACAGTGGTGACACCCGGGCGTTTCTTCGTTACGATTACGTTTCTTTCGTAAAGGCAAAGCTGATGATAAAATTCTAGTGAATAAAAATCGTGTACTGCTTAGAATATTTAAGTACTAGCTTTCCGCCCGCGGCTTCGCCCGCGTGGACTACATTTTATATCGCGCGGGCAGAGACCCGTGCTCAGCACGCGGGCTCGCGGACGGCGAGCCATGGGTAGCTCGCTGTCCGATCGTCCGGTAATGGACCGAGTCCAAGACGTCGACGGCGCGCACTGTTCCCGCGCGCCTCAAGGAGTTGTCAGCAGCAGGAGGGGCCCAGCTGGGTCAAAGCCTACTGGGGACAGGGTTGTCCGAAAGGGAGCTCGTGCCCCGGTATGAAGGCTAGAAGGAACGGCGCGGGGTTTTTAGTCAGTAAGAGTCTGACACTATCTCCCACTCCACCCAAGAGCGGGTTTTGTCAAAGATGATTTTCCCCATCGACAAAAAAAAACCGTGCTCAGCAGTGGAATTATAGGTAGCCTATGTGTTATTCCAGTGTCTCTTCTACCTACCTACCAAATTTGATCTAAATCCGTTCAGTAGTTTTTGCGTTAAAGCGTAACAGATAGACAGACAGAGTAACTTTCGCATTCTTCTTCTTAGCGTATCGATGGCAAATTCAGTCAAATTCCTTGCCCAGCCCAGAAATCGGCATTTATAATATTATATAGTAGGGATTACTTCGTCAAAAGAAGCACAAATATCAGGCCTTATTTTTGTCAAATAAGACCAAATATTTAACTTTCTTTTTCATTCAAACACTAACATAATTATCAACACAACACATCATATCACACCTACGGTCTAACACTATCTTATAAGTATTATTTTTAGATCCTTCAACACTTAATGAAATCAAGGGTTGTTCTGTTGAAGCAGTCACATCAGCGCTTCTGAAGCGGGAGCGAATAATTAATGAAGCATCTCACCCACGACTCTCGAACACTGACGACTAGTTTCAATAAAAATCCAAGGACAATAATGTCTAGACTATTAAGAGTCTATCTAAATAAATATATGGCTCCAAACATTAAACTATTTGCAGACTGAAAATCTTCTAGAGTAAAAATATCAACTTCACGCCCACGATCTTAAGGTTTTATTTTTGTTATATATATTTTTTTTTGTATTATTAGATTGATAGATAGATATATAGATAGATTCTTTATTGTACACTAAAAATAAAAATTACATAAAAAACTTATTTTTATTTTAATCTTTATTTTCCAGCATGTTTTTCTTGCGGACGGCGAGCCATGGGCGGACGGCGAGCCATGGGTAGCTCACTGTCCGATCGTCCGGTAATGGACCGAGTCCAAGACGTCGATGGCGCGCACTGTTCCCGTGCGCCTCAAGGAGTTGTCAGCAGCAGGAGGGGCCCAGCTGGGTCGAAGCCTACTGGGGACAGGGTTGTCCGAAAGGGAGCTCGTGCCCCTGTATGAAGGCTAGAAGGAACGGCGCGGGGTCAGTAAGAGTCTGACACTATCTCCCGCTCCACCCAAGAGCGGGTTTTGTCATAAGATGATTTTCCCTGTCGTCAAAAAAAAAAGTATGTTTTTCTTCTTCCTTTTTGTATGTAAAAGAAAAGTTCACTTTGCTTTTTTTCAACAGCCTAATAATGGCTGTGTCACTTTTATGATCAGTTTGCTCATTCTATGAGCTACGTCGAAAACTATTTACCAGATTCAGCTTTCGGATTCGATCCTCCAGTTCTGTTGACCCAATGACCGAGCTGATCTTCACGTATCTGTATTAAATTTAAATTCCCCCACGGTCTGCTCCACAGACAGCTTTTACGATCTGATTGTTTGAGCATACGAGTTTTGATTATAAACACAGCCACAATGCGGGAAAATTCCTGATGTGAGGAAGCGATTGAAAACAACTCATCAAAACTATCGTGCATTGTGTATTTGTGTGTATACTGCGGAAAACTAGACTGAGATATCAATAGAACATCCATATTTTTTTTTTTTAGTTACGTTTGTTACGTCTTGCAGAAACTATAAAAAAAAAACTAAAATACACACAAAGAAAAATGGATTAGATTGTATATTTTTTAGGTGAGAAATCATCCAATGATTTTTCCAGCTCTTGGGCGGTGCATAAGGGCGTGTCAGACTTTTACTAAGTAAAACTCTTACATGTTCCTACGGTTTTCCTGCCGTTTCATCTCACGTCGGAACATGGCCTATATCAGGGCCATACAGATAGATTGTGCGAGGAGTGATATGAAAGAAAAGGGGGTTAGAGATAGTGTGACGGTTGACAGGACAAAATGGAAGAAAAAACGTGTGGCACCGACCCCAAGTAACAGAAGAATACGTAATTAATTACGGTTTCGAGGATAAAAGTATATACAGTAAACGCATTGTGGGAGACTGGTGCCTAAACTAGGCTTGAAGCCTGTTTTCCAGAACACCAGGACCGTTAGGTTTTACTTAAATTTTTATATTTATCTAATACGGTTTCTAAACGGTTGCCGCAATCATTAACACTATTTATGTTATAAATTCTTTACAGTGTTAGTATGTTAAAATATATGTAATGAAATGACATTTCATAACGCGCGTTGAAGTTGTCAATGGAATTTATGTTCTGTGGAACGGGGTGACGTGTGATTGAGTGACAGATGATGTTTGGATTATTTTGCATATTTTATTGTTAAAAATTCTATTGTAAAAGGATAAAAGAAAGGGATATAATTGAGGAGGCGATACTAGTAAACTTTAAATGTCGTTTCTTTGATTTTCAGGTAAGTTATAGGTGTAATGGTCATAGTTAAACGTTGTAATATAGTAAAGACGTATTAAATAAACAAATCTTTGATTTTCAGAGAAACAATTTGTGGTTTATTTGGAAAATCCTCAATAACATACCCTATATATATACATCTTAACCCTTCAGATACCGTCAATTAGAGACACAATAGTAAGACAATAGATGCGCGGCCACCGGTGGTCGCTTGGGGATTCATGAATTAAATATTATAAATTATTAGGTATATACAAACCTAACATAATAATATGTACAAACGGGTAAAAAAGTCCTCCTAAGATATCCAAAAATTCTTTCATATCGATGTATCACGCGAAGAGTTGACCAACTGTATGCTGATATTCCGAGCAACCGATGAGCGCTCGGACCCAATGGACCTAGTGTTCCAAACCCAAACAGCTAAACACGATGAGGTTGTTGTATTTACACCGTTTGATGTTTTCTGTACCTGCAGCAGCAGTAGTAGCAGTTAGTATGTTTCATATTATGAGAAAATATTTCAAAATGTATGTTAACATCATCATCATTTCAGCAGATACACGTCCACTGTTGGACATAGGCCACTCCCAAGCGTTACCACAACGAACGTTCCTGTGCATGCAGCCTATCGCATCCATCGGTTTCCTGCAACCTTCACCAGGTCACCAGACCACCTTGTTGGAGGCCTTCCAACGTTGCGTCTTCCGGTACGTGGAGCAGGAGAACTAAAGTTGCCGACATAGCACAAAGAATTGCCAAACTTAACTGGCAATGGGCAGGGCACATTGCTCGCAGAACGGATGGCCGTTGGGGCCGAAAGGTTCTGGAGTGGCGACCGCGTACTGGAAGACGCAACGTTGGAAAATGTATGTGGTATCTCACAATTTTTCAATTGCCTACGTGACGTCAAACATCACTTCTAATAGTCCTTTTACACGTATAACAAGACTTTACAATGAAAGGTCCATCATCATCATCATCATGTCAGCCGAAAGATGTCCACTGCTGGACATAGGCCTCCCCCAAGCGTCGCCACAACGAACGAAGGTCCAGCTTGATGGATTACCCTATCTGCCCGATGTCTTCTCGATGAGTTTTGCTTCATACAGACGCCGCCTATATAAAGTGTGAATAGTGTACGTTTATTTATGTTTCAGTGTGTTTTTGTCTTTGTAGTGTTCTGTATCTAGGTGTACTGGATACTCTTTTTATTTTCTATGTCTCTAATTTCTCATTTTGTTAAATGCCATGCATACCTGTTATTTGCATGGTTACTGAAATGTAATTTTTTTATGTAAGTTTTATTTGTATTGCGATTGTGCTGTTGGTATGCTTATTATATTATAATTAGCCCGTACTGTCCCACTGCTGGGCAAAGGCCTCCACTCCTTCCAATGATCACGGTTCCTTGCCTTCTCATTCCAATTCTTAAGGAAGCCATCCAGGTCGTCCCGCCATCTCCTTCGTGGTTATGTAGCGGCCCCGCGTTGCTGTGTCCGGGCACTAATCCTGCGTTTTACGCATTATGCTTATCACAAATAAATAAATAAGATTCAGACCCAGAACAACTATCTTTAGGCCATTAAAATATTCTGTGCAAGGATCGAAACCGCGACACTCAGCGTAGCAGCTAATCGCTTTAGAGCGATCATCTCGTCATACATTTCCATATTACCGCTCTTACGCGAATATGGCGTTATTATACATTGTCACCAAAGGAATCTATAGGGATTTTGAACATTTAACCAAGAAATGTTTTTTTTCGGTGAGTAAATATTAAAGAAAAAGCCATGATTATTTATTTTCGTAAAAAATCTAGTCAATTTTGTTTCCAATTATGACGATTTTTTGCAGTCCTTGAACTGGCTATAATCTTGATTTGATAAAGCTAAGTCAATTATTTCGTTGGTAACTTATGTAGACACTTAACAATTTCCTCGCCGTTTTTCTTCAGTAAATAATTATGTTTATTCTGTATTTTTACTAAATAATAGCTAACAATCAATGCACGTCTATATCTTTCGATATAGTCGACCGATTGCAATAAAACAAAGCCTACATCAAGTTACCTACACACAATATTATTGTATAAAAGTTATGTATATCAATTTCGTTCATTTTACGTGATGCGCGCACTACCAAAAACTCCTACAGATTTATTATTATGTAAAGATAGTGCGTGGGCACATGTGCCCGCCAAGTGTATTCATAACATAAATATAGACTATATTGTTAAGACCTCTTTTGAATAACTGTGGGACTCGCTACAAGGTCGATGTAACCAAATCAGTTCGCATTATTAAAATGTCACTAACATATTTTATATTCTTTTCCAGTACCTATAAAAGCCAACGGCATAATATTCTCGTGTCTATTCACATTTTCTTTTATATGTAACAGAACATTTTTCGGTGCAAACGTGCGTATAGGTTCATACTTGTATGTCAAAATCTGTTTCTGTCTGTTGAAATCATCAAAACGTATAAGTAAGTCTCAAGTGATTGAATAATAAAATTGAAAGTAAGTTTATCCTTATCCTATTAAGGGGCCGAGATACAACTCGGACACTTCGACCCATGTGGATCTTTTGTGGTCCCCTAGATAGCTTACTCCTCCCCACCCTCGCTGAAAATCTCCTTCATAAGTTTCACAACGAGATGCGGGGATAAGAGCCTGTAATCCTCTGGTCTTGGATATCCTACCCCTAGAAGACTCATTCGCTTGTTAGCCAAAGCATCGCATGTGCACAGCAGGTGCTCCATGCGTTCTGTATGTTCCTCACACAACCTGCACATGGAAGTCGCGGCTAGACCCATTTTCATGAGCATGTCGTTGGTTCCAAAGTGCCCTGTAAAGGCACCCATCAGGTAGCGGATTTGCCCCCTGCTCATATTCCAGATACATTCCCGTGCCTTGAACGTAGAGCCCAGGAATTTCTTGGAGTGTCCCAGACCCGTAATAGACAGCCAGTGTGTTTTTTGGCTATGATCTGCATACTCCCTGAATGCGGCCTTCACGAGGCACGTCGAGATGCCTACACATGGTTCTGGTCCCACAAAGTCATTTGCGGAGCCCTCTCTTGCCAGTTCATCCGCCATTTCATTACCATGGATTCCCTTATGCCCTGGGACCCACATCAACTTTACCCTGTTACACCTCCCAAGCCTGTTCAGGGCCCGGATGGCGTCCAGAATAAGTTTGGAGTCCACCTTGTAGGACGCCATGGCCTTGATTGCAGCTTGACTGTCACTTAGAATATAAATAGATTTATCTTTGGTTTGTCTTTCTATATTCTCTTGAGCACAGGTTATTATGGCATATGTTTCTGCTTGGAATACTGTTGCCATCTTCCCTAAGCTTCTACTACATTTGTAGCCTTTTGCGTATATTCCCGCTCCTGTACCGGATTCCATTTTGGATCCATCAGTGTACCATACCAGACTATCTTTTTCTGGTGGTTCAAGTCCCTTAGTCCAGTCTTCCATTGTTGGGATCTGGACCTTAAAGGACCTTTCGAATACAAACATGGTTTGCATTTTATCAGATATCATGCTTGTTACCCGATCCAGGTCCTCATTCCTATCGAATCTTGTATGGTTAGTCCTTGGCTTAGAGGCATCCCATAGTCCAGCAACAGCAAGACGATGCATTGCCTTCCTTGCCTCGAGTTCTACCATCATATGCAGGGGAGGGATGTTGAGGTATCTCTCTATTGCTGCCGTAGGTGTTGTCCTAAAAGCACCCGTTATTCCAAGGCATACTGTTCTTTGTAGCTTGGTCAGTGGCGCTTTGCACGTGGCAAGTTTCGTTCTTGTCCACCACACTATGCTGCCGTAAGTGATAATTGGTAATATCATTGTTTGGTACAGCCATCGTAGCACTTTAGGTTTTAGCCCCCAAGTTCTACCATATGTGGAGCGACACATACCGAACACCCGCAGGGCCTTTGTCGTTATGTTTTCCACATGAGTTTTCCACCTGAGCTCCTTATCAAGAGTTACCCCCAGATATTTAACTTCGGTGGACCATGGCAACTTGATTCCATTGAGGGAAGGGTTTCCTAGATTTCCCAGTTGCCTTTTCCTCGTGAATGGGATAATGACTGCCTTGCCTGGATTGATAGAGAGATGGTTCTTTGTACACCAATCTTCTGTCATCCTCAGCGCTTGTTGTAACAATCCAGACACTATGTTCGGGAATTTACCATTAACCATTATAGCTATATCGTCTGCATAGCCTACTGTGTAGAATGGTCCGGTGTTGAGTTTGGTGAGTAGCGAGTCTACCACCAAGCACCACAGTAATGGTGACAGCACTCCGCCCTGCGGACAACCTCTTGTCGTTTTCGCGCTGAGTCGGTCTCCCATTATTTCCGATCTGACTATTCTGCTCTTTAGCATATAGTCGATCCAATTACACGTGGTATCATTGATACCATGCTCCTTTGCAGCAATGCGTATGGACTCAAATGTTGTCTTATCGAAGGCTCCCTCTATGTCGAGGAAAGCCCCCACGCAGATTTCTTGTCCCTCTAGCGCAGCCTCGGCCCGACTCGCGACATAATGTAGTGCCGTTTCCGTGGACTTGCCGGGGCTATAGGCGCACTGTAGTCTATGTAGAGGGAATTTCTTAAGCGGTCCCTCTCTTAGGTACTTGTCTACCAGTTTCTCTAATGATTTCAAGAGAAAGGATGTAAGACTGATAGGCCTGTAAGCTTTAGCTTCTTCGTAATTTGGTTTACCAGCCTTCGGTATGAAGGTGACCTTGGCCTCTCTCCATGTCTTGGGTACGTACCCAAAGGCTAGGCAGGCTCTGTAAAGCCTACTCAGCTGCGGTATTAGAACAGAGGCCCCTTCTTGTAATAACACTGGGTAGATGCCATCCGGGCCAGGGGATTTGAAAGGCTGGAAGCCCGCTATCGCAAGCCTCAGCCTGTTCTCATCTACCACTTTCTTTGCAGTGAGCCAGTCATTTTTTGACGTGTGCTTACCAAGCTCGTCCCTTGTGACTGGCTCCTCTTCGTCGCTGTCGCGCACTACACATCCTGGGAAGTGAGTCTTAAACATCACACTCAGAGTGTCCTGTCCAGTTTCCGTAAGGTGCCCATTCTGATCCTTCACGGATGATAGTGGGTTTGCCTTGGTCATGGACATTGCTTTGCACAACCTCATTCCATCTGGTAAGGCTTCAATGGAGGTGCAATGCTGTCGCCAAGCAGTTCTTTTGGCCTTGCGTACCGCCTTATTATACCTCGTTAGCATGCTAGAGTAATCAGAAAAATCTTTCCTGGCTTTTGCAGCATTGAAGGCCTGTCGTGTTTCCTGACGTATTTTAGCCAGTTCAGGAGTCCACCATGGTTCCTTTTTGCAAAGGGCCTTTTTCTCTGGGCAATTATCTTCCCATGCACCTATGGTGCCTGCCGTGATTCTGTCTGCTTCAAATTCTATATCAAGTATGGAATTAAGCTTACCTTTAGGGCTCCCTAGGTTTACTTTGAGGTCCCTCCTGTACGAGTCCCAGTTTGTATGTCTTGGGTTTCTCCTTCGTCTAGTTTCGGCTTTGCCCGCCGTCCTAAACCTAAAGCATATATAATTATGGTCAGACAGAGAAACTTCGTCCGATACATGCCAATTTTCAACATGAGCACTGGCTCCGTTAGAAGCCAGTGTCAAGTCGATGACTTCAGCTCTTGCCGAAGTCCTGAAGGTGGGTTTATTCCCTGCATTAAGGATCTGTAGTGGGGAACTTACCACGAAGTCCAGCAAATCCTCCCCTCGTTTGTTGACATCTGTGCTGCCCCAAACGACGTGGTGTGCGTTCGCATCACAACCAAGTATCAGGTCAAGATTTCCTTGGCTGCCGTAGTCAACCAGTCTTCTAATTAGTGGTGATACTGGTTCCTTTTCTTCATATGGGAGATAGGCCGAGGCAAGGATAAGTTTCCTTTTCCCCGTCCCAGTCTCCACTTGGATCAAAGCTGTTGTGAGATCCCTGTAACAGAAAGTACGTAAGGGCATTGCCTCTATACCGCCCCTGATATAGATACAAGTCCTCGCGTCATTAGTTGGACAGTCATAGAGGACTGTGCCCCCTGTCCCACCTAAGCCTTTTATAGCCCCTTTATACAAATAAGGTTCCTGTATCAAGGCAATGTCAAATTTCCCCAATTTCAGTTGCCGAGCCAGAAGGGCAGTAGCGGCTCTGCAATGATGGAGATTAATTTGTACGCACCTTAGTCCCGCCATCTTGGTCTTCTGATGGGGTCGTGTTAGTAGGAGGGCCTTAAACTTGAGGCTCCTCCTCCATCTCCTGGCTCTCCTCATGGGCAGCTGGCGAGTTCATACCCAGGGCAACGAGGTCCCCGAGGATGTCATCGTCTAGGTCCTCAGTTACCCCGGCATGGGTCTCCAGCTGCGTCACGTCGCAAGCAGGGTCTTCTGGTGAGGCCTCCTCACGCTGTGGTTGCGGTCCGTCTTCTAAGTGTCCCGCCTCCACCTCCGCGATGGGTGCCTCTCCCCGGTCTTCTTCCAGGAGCTTGAACGTGTAACGCTCAATGCCTCCTGGAAGAGAGTAGCCCGAGGCCTTGATGACCCCAGCGGACACCCCGTCCATGAGAACGATCCGACGGATGCCGGTGTCCTCAATGAGAGTGCTCACGACCTTCCAGTCGTCCGTCCTCAGAGCAGGGTTGAGCCGCTGGAGCAATCTAATTGCCCGGGCAGGGTCCCTGAGCGTCAGGTTCCGGCTCTTCCATGCCATTTTGACTGGCCTTGGTAGGTCCCTGGCGTCAACAACCTTCAGCTTCAGGGAGCCGAGTTCCACATTGTGGATGGCTTCCCGAAGCCAGTGAGCTGCATCGGAGTTGCTGCAGGACACATGTACTGCACCCGCAACAACTCCGGGAGCAACCGCCAATACTGGTAGTGGATCCGGTGCCTCTTCCAGCTTCTCGATTATGAGCTCCTGGATGGGCCCCAAATCCCCAGCCTTCAAGTACTCCTCTGGGTACTTGACTGTGACAACAGCGAGTTTCACGGCCGCCACCGCATCCCTGAAGGATCCGGTCGAGGATGATTGCCCTTGGGTTTTCATCCTCTTGGCGTCCATGTCCCCGCTGTCGCCGCTGAAAACAGCTCGCGGTCTTTTGGATGGTCCTCCCGTAGAAGTCCCTTCCAGAGCCGCTTGCTTCTTCAGCTTTTGGCGCTTCCTTTTTTGCGCCCCAGTTCGTCCTGCCGGGTACTTGCCTGCTTCGCTGCACGAAGTGGCTCCTGACCCAGTGGACTTAAAAGCAGTCCCGCCCTTCGGTGGTCCCGCAGCGGTACCGGCCCTTGGCAGTGCCGCAGCAGTCCCGTCCATTGACGGTCCCGCCGCGGCCCCACCCCGAGACGTTCCCACTACAGTCCCGCCTTTTGACGGTCCCGCCTTTCTCAGTGCAGTCCCGGCTTGCGCCGGTCCCGTCTTATCGGGTGCAGTCCCAGCTTGCGCTGGTCCCGTCTTAGGTGGTGCGGTCCCGGCTTTCGCCGGTCCCGCCTTATGGGGTGCAGTCCCGGCTTTCGCCGGTCCCGCCTTGTGGTTTTTTTTAGATGTAGGGTCCATAAAATCAACCGGAAAGAAGATTCGTCTCTCGACTGCCCCACCCGCCATGGAGTGCTCAAGTGGCGATGCTACGGTAGCACCAGGGATTGATCGAGAGATATAGCCCACTCCGATTAGTTACCCACGAGACCGCACAGCACCAGCCCAGCACCATTACCACTAACGATGTGAGCGAGCACTGCCGTCTGCAGGTCCCCAATGGGAGTGAGCTAACCTAGGGGCCGTCTGACCGGACCCCGACAGCCGATTGACTGTAGCCGGCTGAGCTACAGCCTCCCGTGTGAGGAGAAATCCGGGCCAAAGTGGAGTGTTGCCTCAGAGACGTTAAAACCGCCTACGCTCATCGGCTCAGCCACCAGGATCCCATCATCCTCCCGTACGGGTTCCCGCGCACGGCACAAACACGCGGGAGGTCATTACTATCCAACATCTGATCTTGTTCGATGGTGGACACCCAGGGGCATGACCTCACCACCCCTGTGTTAAGTCGTCCGACAGTTTCAGTTGCGTCTAATTCTGAGGGAATTAGACCAATAACAGGGCGGCAACCACGTGAAGGATAACTACCGGACTTGCCTTGAGGATCTGCACGACCGTAGCGCTCTCCCTCAAGACCACGCCACCTTGTCCCTCTGAGGGAGGGAGCAAGGTAGGCCTGCATCTATACTACCAAGCAAAGCAAAAGCAAAGCGTGTCGTTGTGCAACCGCAAAAGCATACATACAGGCCCTCCCCAAACAAAGTAAGTTTGTTTGTTTATTACGTCTTCACGCCTAAATGGCAAAACCGATTTTGATGAAACTTGGTACACGGATAGACCATGTCCTGGAATAAGACATAGGATACATTTTTATCCCGGAGGTATGTTCGCTTGGGATAATTTTCAGCTATCACGCGGGCGAAGCCGCTGGGAACAGCTATTAAATAATAAACTGTTTTTCTTTCTTTCTTTTTAGCGCGATTGTTCGAAGGAATATACAGAGGTAGTCTCCTTTTTCAAAGTAGTAATGCGAGCGAAGGAGGCTGCACGTGTAAGGGAACAGACGTCAAGACGAAGATTTTGCGAGTAGTCATTAATTTCCTCAAGTCCTATATTTTAATACGTCGATGACCACGTCACAAAAAATAAAATTGAAATTCGCTATTTTTGTCACTCTCACACCAAATTGTAACCGCACACGGGCCTCAAAAAAACGCCGCCACAAAAATACGCTAGAAGCGGTTACAAAAAAAAGATAGAAGCCGCCGCAAAAAAACAGCTGAAGCGCGCCTCTGGTGTCCGATGAAGCTTGAAGCCGCTTCAAGCTTTTTTTTGTGGTGGTACAAAAAAGGCCACTTCAAAATGAAGCTTGAATCGTCGTTTTTTTGAAGCCCGTGTGCAGGGACAGTAAGACCTAAAATGAATGTAATAACACGTCTCAAGCTAAAATGAAATAATATATTGAGGCTCTAAGATGTGCCAAATATCTAAATATACTTAAATACCTCGACATATACATATACAATCCTCCTTCTAGCAAGTAAAAAAACGGGGCAATTCAATAAAACCCGCAAAGTTATATTGCCAGGCCAATTTCATTCCGTAGTTCTAAGTTAAACATACATTAAACCATGATTTTTTCTATGAATAGTCCTTAATAAGTCACAAACAAGCACAGATGAACTAAAAACTCTTCGTTTCAGCTCTAAACTCCAGCTAACTAATGTTTGTATACAACTTTAATATTGTAGCAACGTCGCCCCAAGCTCGGAGTTTGTTAACAATTTTTTTGTGCAACATTTTTGTACGAGTGACTAGCAGTGAAAATATGCTTATTAAAAGAAGTATTTCGTGTTTAAAGCGAGGTTTAATTTGATTAGTATGTACATTACTGGCCAAACCCTGTTTTAGGATGAATTAGTTTCATCTAAGCCAAACATAACAGGCAATAGACAAGGCACATTGCTCGCAGAACAGATGGCCGTTGAGGCCGAAAGTTTCTGGAATGGCGACCACGCACCGAAAGATTTCGCGTTGGCAGGCTTCCTACAAGGTGGACCAATGACCTGGTAAGGGTTGAGTTGCGGGAATCCGATGGGTGTAAGACGCACAGGACAGTTCATTGTGGTGATACTTGAGGGAGGCTTATGTCCAATAGTGGACGTTTTTTGGCTGAAATGATGATAAAGAAGCTAAACCCACGATATTAGTCCAAAAAGGAGCAAAGGGAACGTTGAGTTTTAGGGCTCCCTGACACAGACAAGTTAGGTTAGTTAGTTGCCCGAGATGGAGGTCCCCGAGATGGTGACGTGTAGTGTTCCACCCATGCTTCTCTTAAACGTATAGGAGAGCCACTCTCCAATATGGGACGAGACCCTCGGGTATCAGGTCACCACTAGTACCGAGCAAGGGTAGCTAAACTGCAGCCCCGACACGTGTACGAGGAAAAACCGGGATGGTTTTAGTTAGTGAGAGTCTGGCAGACCACTTCTACAAAAGAAAAGGTTTGTCAGGATAGTTTACAACCGTTTGAGAACTGTTTTGGCTCAGGCGAAAATTAGTTTATCCAAAAATCGGATTTGACGAATAATATGTATATAAACATAGGTAAGTTTGTATGGAACCCTCAGTGCGTTGGGCACGCCACAATCATGGCGGTAAGTCCCCTCTTTGAGGCGTGGCTGGAAAGACCTCACGGCGTCCTCACCTTCCGCATGACGCAGGTCCTCACCGGACACGGCAAGTTCAGGAGGTACCTGCATCGGATTCAAGCGGAAGAGACGCCCGGGTGTCGCCACTGTGCGCAACGCCCGGAGGACACGGTGGAGCACACCGTCGAGGTGTGCCCTGCCTGGGCGGAGCATCGCCGTGCCCTCGTGGGGGCGATCGGCGGCGGAGACCTCTCGCGCCGGACCCTGGTCGAGGCCATGGTCCGGAGCAAGGGGAAGGGCAGGCGGTCGCCTCCTTCTGCGAAGCAGTAATGCTTGCAAAGGAGGAGGCCGACCGCATCAGGCAACGGCGCCCTCGCCGCCGACGCCGGGATTGTTCTGTAATGGACCGAGTCCAAGACGTCGACGGCGCGCACTGTTCCCGCGCGCCTCAAGGAGTTGTCAGCAGCAGGAGGGGCCCAGCTGGGTCGAAGCCTACTGGGGACAGGGTTGTCCGAAAGGGAACTCGTGCCCCGGTATGAAGGCTAGAAGGGACGGCGCGGGGTTTTTAGTCAGTAAGAGTCTGACACTGTCTCCCGCTCCACCGAGAGCGGGTTTCGTCAAAGATGATTTACCCCGTCGACAAAAAAAAAACCCCTCAGTGCGTCAGTCCGGCTCGCACTTGCCCAGTTTTTTTGACATGAGTCCTCCGTATCAGAATGGAATGGTATGTCAGACTTTTACTGACGTGTGGTCCTTCAGTTACCCTTCACGTTCAAGGGTCACGTTAACTTTTCAAAAATTCCACAACCCTGGCAGGTATAGCCCGTCAAAATAACTACAGTCTAAGTCAGTAGCTTTCGTTCATACAGTTTAATCAGTAGACAATTCTTATCTCTAAGTTATGCTGCATAACATTTCGTACTGCGTTGCCCTACTTTGGTCTTGCTTGTTTAACTTAGTGACTTGAATGTACATTTTCAATCATACCGGATTGTTTGATGTGAGCTTCCCGCATAATTTGAGCAGGTAAGTTTATGTAATATGTGTTACTAAATACTTAACGCTAACTTGAGTGTGTTTTAAGTTGTTGAAATGTGGACCCATTTTCAAACTAAGTGTGAAAAATTCTTTTTTTTTTTTAATACCGTCAAATGGGGTGAATAGAAACAAAACTTTAATTAGGATTATCACTCTGGTTTATATTTTATATTGATTTTTGTCCAAGAACCGATTTTTATTTTATTATAAAGTAGTTTTTGCCCGCAGGTTCGCTCCCGTCAACAGACTACTATGTTCTACTTTACCCAACTGTGCAGTATATAGAGCATTTCGACAGGCGCTATGCTGTCTGCGATTTTGCGATTTTCTATTACTGACCGTAATTTACTAAAGTATTGCATAATTCTTTTTTCACAGATATTCCCTTATTTTTTTGCAATTTTAACACATGGTAAAAGATTGCCCATGAAGTGGATAATAAAATTTTTAGTTTTTTTTTTTGTAATTTTTAAAAATCACAAAATCGCAGATAACTTTTGTACTTTGCAGCCGTCGATTTATCGTTGATCATACCGAATACACTCACACATCAAATCTAACATCCCAACTAACAGCGAAGTCATGAATAATTGACTGCCCTATTGGTCTAGTGGTTAGTGACCCTGACTGCTATGCCGGAGGTCGTGGGTTCGATTCCCACCCAGGACAAATGTTTGTGTGATGAGCATAATCATTTGTTCTGTGTCTGGGTGTAATTTGTCTATAATATGTATGTATTTAGAAATATATAAGTATGTTTATCAGTTGTCTAGTACCCATAACACAAGCTCTGCTTAGCTTGGGACTAGACGGCATTGTGTGATAGTTGTGGAATAAAAGAAAAAAAAAAAAGAAAAAAAAAATATCAAAGTTATATAAACTGAACCACGAAGCTGTTTCAAGTATCAAAACTGTCGAATCGCCGTATAAGCGGCTTACCCCGCTTCGCCGAAACGATATATAATTAAATTTAAAGTTACTACTCGCTAATGACTGGGTTTAAACGACACGTGAGCTGAATCAAAATTTAGCTCCAGTACAGCTAGTTTACTGAAAACACACGCATCTTATATAAAACATGTTATGAGCTGTTACATATTAATTTGATTACTTAACTTCTTGTTTAGTGGGCAATAAGAGGTTCAAAATAATAAATATATAAAGTAAATTTTGTCGTCTTTGTTGTCAAACTTCTCCGAAATGACTTGACCGATTTTATAATTTTTTTTTGTGTATATTCGACAGGTGTGCGAATAGGTCGTAAGTTTTTTTTTATTCTTCTACCCCCACGTCCCATTTGTTTTCACCTCCGATTTTAATGGCAGCACAACCTTTGCCGGGTCAGTTAGTATACATTCAGTCAAAAAAGTATCGGGAATGGATGATTTGTTTATGGTTCCAAATTCAAATTTTTGTTTTTTTGTAGTTGTTAGATTGGCACAACTTTTTTCCATTTTGGCGCGGAGTTTGAGTTGCATCTGTTATTTATATTAAATACAGTGCTGGTTTTAGTAATATCATATATAGTGTGTATTGCGAATTTCATAATGGACAAAAATATCGAACAAAGAGTTTGTCTTAAATTTTGCATCGCCAATGGAATTTCGTGTTAGGAGTCACTGAAAATGTTACAAAAGGCTTACGGTGAATCGACTTTATCAAAAACTCCACAACCGTTAAATTTTGATTGTTTTAATACCGTGGAAGGTCGATGTGGTACATGGTAAGTACACTATCGATTTGTAAAAATAAAATTAAAAAATGCGAGTCCAATGATCTGTAGGTAGTTAGTACGCAACGCTGACTACTACCTCACAAAAATATTTGTCCGGGATAGGAATCGGACCCACAACCCACAACCTCCGGCATAGCAGTCAGGGTCACTAACCACTAGACCAACAGGCCAGTCCAATTGAACCAATTATTCATACCAACTGCTACTAAAAAATACTGCGCGCAGTGTTTTTCCATTGTTTTTCACTCATAATATAATCAATAACCTGTACAATATTTCCATAAA
This sequence comes from Mythimna lalbum, assembly GCA_949319445.1. Taxonomy (NCBI): domain Eukaryota; kingdom Metazoa; phylum Arthropoda; class Insecta; order Lepidoptera; family Noctuidae; genus Mythimna; species Mythimna lalbum. Next base: position 1,646,182 of record OX439347.1, read on the forward strand.
TTGAGTGACGTTATGGGATATAAACAAGCTCTAATAACTTTGCTGTTTATGAATATTATTTATTGAGACTTTACTTGAATAATAACGAGACCTTTTCTAAGGAGCCCTTTAAGAGCCTCCTTTTCCACTCGCTTATCGTAAACATCGAGAATAGTTTAAAACCTTGTTGCTTCATCTAACGCAATCCAACGCGATATTTGACGAAAAGGCAACGCAAAAAAAGAGTAATAACGCCTGAAAACTGTTAGTATTCGGTAATTCCTTGATTTACTCGAATATTTTACAAAACTTGTTCTAGGAAATAGCTGTTTTGTTTAAACACTGTAAAGTTTGTGATAATAATTCTCGTCATTTAGAATCGTAATAAAATTTGCAAGGCTTCTATAGTTTTACTTTTTTTGACTTTTTAAATAAATTATAAAGTGTCCGTAGCAAAAAAGTTGAATAATCAAACTCGCTAGGATTTGCAAACAAACAAACTAAGACTAATAAACAAACTTGTTAACGCTTTTAAGAAAATAGAAATTTATAAAACCATTTCGGTGAAGAGAAATATGTTTTAGTGAAAGCAAACTAGAATAAACAAACTTGAGTTTCATCGAAATATCGTGCCCCTACCATGAGGTGTATCACCAATATGGATTCGCTGTAAAAAAGGAACAGTGCTATAGGTCGTGTCTACTTGTATAGGTACTGTTATTACTATTTCTTGTCCGTGTTTATCATGTAACCTTGAACAAGTGAACCAGTTGAAATGGATTCATGAAAATGGAATAAATTTTCGCACATGTCCTTCAGAAACTCTGTTCCTGTAGACACCATTTGGCTTCATTATTTGTACAGATAATAAAAGCAGAGACATTTCATTCTTTTTGCTTCTCATAACATTAATAATAACTAGCTTTTACCCGTAGCTACATAAAATATAGCCTCAAGAATAAAGCAGCTTTCTATCAGTGAAAAAATTTTCGCAATCGGACAAACAATAAAAGAACTTCTCTCGTTCTAGAGTGGAGCAAGAAGGCGTATTAGACTTTAACTGACTAAAACTCACTTTTTTTACTTTCATTCTTTGCCTTGCGTTCCAGGCCTGAGTTTTCCTTGCATTCAGTCTTAAGAGGGTCCTTTTCCACTCGCCTATCGTAAACATCGAAAATGGTTAAAAAGCTTGTTACTTCATTTAATGCAATCCAACGCGATGTTTGACGAAAAGGCAACGCAAAAAAAGAGAGATAACGCCTGAAAACTCTGTTAGTACGCGGTAATTCCGAGATTTACTCGAAAATTTCACAAAACTTGCTCCAGGAAATAGCTGTTTTTTTTTTTAATCCATAAAAGTTTTTGGAAAAAGTTGTCGTTATTTAGAATCTTAATAAAATTTGCAAGGTTTCTAGAGGATTATTTTTTTGACTTTTTAAATTTTTAGGCAAATTATGAAGTGTCAAAATTCATACAAAATAGGAGATTTTCAGAGGTTTTTACTGGATTTGTTTTACACAAATTTAGAAATCGGTTTCTTTAGAAACCTAGATAATATCCACAAGATACTGTGTTACCAAAATATCTAATGAAAAATGTGTAATAACGTCACAATCAGTTATGAGCGGTTGTATGAAAAACAGTGAAAATGTGAGTCGTGATGCACCACCTTAAGACTTACGAGTACCCGGTATTATCACGTCTAATGCGACGTATCACTTCCACACAATATTTTCCTTACCCAAGTCTGCGACGTGATTATGGTGGGTATGTACGTATGAGGATTTATAGCTCTACGCTAAGGATCGTTCGTCGTTGGTACAACGAACGATCAACCAATGTAGGGAGGCTTATACCGAACGGCTTATCTGACGTACAATCTTGTCGCTCCAGCACTGAGGATTAGCGAGACCTGAACGCTATGTATCATTCTGGTGGAAACCCATCCTGTTATTTTGATTCTTTGTATATGGGTTATAAAGAACAAAATGATGAAATTTTTTGAAGAGTCACACAATTGAACATAAAATAAAAAAGAAATACTGAAGGCAACCTTTTTATTTTATTTTTATGAATTTAAAATAAGCTAAATATGAAAAAAAAGCTTTTATTTTTCACTAGCTTTGGGCAGCGGCTTCACCCGTGTGATAATAAGAAATTACCCCAAGGGTACATAGTTCCGAGTAATGGTGTACCCTTGTGTGAAATTCCATTTCTTCAACAGTGTCAGCGCAAAGGTACAACAACCATACAGATATACACACACCTAATAGGTATTCACAAACTCACTTTTTTAATATCAGTGTGATAACTACTGCATACTATTTCCATACAGGCAAAATACAGTTACAGTACAAGTTTAATGTAAATAAAAAACACTGGGCCTTATTAATAAATAAACATAAAATAAATCATAGCTAACTAATGGCATTCTAAAAGCAATCTAAAATTGTCATCAAAAATCTCATCCGCATTGCATCGCATAGACACATAGTACCTAGTCTTTTTCGCATATAAATAGTCATGTGTGAAAAGGACTGTATGACTATGCTTACCCTATGATCCTATGCTCAAGGTAAAAGCCACTTTTTGAGTCATGCAAAGTATCAACAAAGCGTTCAAATAGAAACAAAAACAATTGTTTACAAATTATATAAAGAAATATAGAATTCGTAAACACTTGTTTTTGTATTTAAATAGGTACTTGTTGCAAAAATCGATCTCTACCAGACTTTACCATAGATACCTATTCCAGGACATGGTCTATCCGTGTACCAAGTTTCATCAAAATCGGTTTTGCCATTTAGGCGTGAAGACGTAACAAACAAACAAACAAACGAACTCACTTTCGCTTTTATAATATTAGTAAGGATAATCTACACTAATACATATTTTATACAGGTCTGGTCTATTGCAAAAAATTGTACACCAATAGAAAGCTGATTTATTTCTGAGTGACATATTATATATTATATGTATGCGGGCGAAGCTGCGGGGAAAATATAACAAAAAGTATTTTATAGAGGAAATATTTGTATTTTTGTTTGTGGTGAATAAACTCAAAGACATCGGCCCGACTTTAAAAAGGTTTTCACCATAAAAATGCTACTTTTTCACTGAGTGAATGTATTTTTTTACTTTCACTCAGGCAAATTCGTTGATTACTAAAGGTACTTATTTTGTTCAGATCGTATTTGTACACGAACTTTTTTGATAGTTCATTTTCATCCTTAATTCTTTCTAACATTACTAAATCTGGACTGTACTTTCTATATAGATATACGAGAGTCTATCCACACAAATCAAATACAGCATTCCGAATTGAATGGCATATCCTCAATAACTCGTGCGAGAACCAACTTCCTATCCAAAACAAGAATCTTATCGAACAGACAAAAATTGCATTTTCGATTCGCAATACTTGAATCTATCAAATAAACAACGTCAATCTTACAGACCACGGAATCATAAAAACCGTCGTAGTGACTACATACTTTATACTTGCTAACCCGATAGACATTCTATTTGTTTATAGCTTTTGCACGCGGCTTATGTCACTCAAGAATAAAGCATCTTTATATCGGTGGAAAAAAATTAGCAATCGGACCAGTACTTCCAGAGATTACCTACTAAAAAAATCTTTACCTCTTTTTAATAAGCCACAAAAATACCTACTCGTCGCATTAGTCCGTCGGTTTAATGGCATGTAGAGCCAATATCAACTATTCTGCTAATGTCATAAGTAAATTGGCAAAGCATGTGTGCATAATATTAATAAAGAAAATAAAACGACACAGCAACACTGTAGGTGTAACAATCTTCGATTGATACAGTTGGACTTGATGGGTTGGTTTACTATTATTGATAGGCTCGCGTTTGACCACCATCTCCATCTCTTCTAATGGTAACCAATGTTGTGTCCGGATCTCCTCCTGAACATAGGCTTTGGGTATTTTTCTCTATTTAGACGTGAGAGGAAGAGAGATGCGCAGATCCTATATTCAGGCTCGCCAAAATCCGTCAGGCTTACTCTGTCCCGTCTTAACTATGCACTGTCAAACGTCACAACAACACACTGAATGCGAGACGTACAGGACGCGTCGGATTCTTGTGACCCTCACCTGGTCGTCAGTCCATCTTGTGGGAGCCCTTTCTACACTATGTATTCTGGTGCACGGTCGCGACTCTTTCGGCGCCATCGACCACCTGTTCTGCGAGCAACTCAGCCCAGCCTACTACTGCTTAACTTTGGCGACTGTTCGGGTTGAGTCGGAGACCTTGGTTCTCCTGTGAATCTCTTCATTTCTGATGCGATCACGCTAGGGAACTCTGAGCATAGCCCTTTCCGTTGATAATTTCCGGTCTTTTCTGACAGTGGCCACTGATGTACCGTCCGTACTCTGTGGTAATTCAGCTTCAAGCCCAAATAGTTGGCTAGAGGCCAGATGTTCATTCACGCTGTAGGTATCTATGGAGTAATGTAACGGACGATAGAATAGATAAATATGCTATCATGGTGAAAAAATAGCCATTCGATGGTGTAGTTATGGTTATGATGTTTTTCTCAATGGTTAATACGAGTATGGGTATTTTTATGAATGAAAGAGGAATTGGTAGCGTGTGTGCTAAGAGTTACAAGGTTTAAAAAGAAACGTTGCCACAAACTAGGAATGACTCGTGTGTCAACACTTATAATAATAATAATAATATTCCTCAACTATCACACAATGCCGTCTAGTCTCAAGCTAAGCAGAACTTGTATTATGAGTACTAGACAACTGATAAACATACTTATATATTTCTAAATACATACATATTATTACAGATAAATTACACCCAGAAACAGAACAAATGATCATGCTCATCACACAAACATTTGTCCTGGGTGGGAATCAAAACCACGACTTCCGGCATAGCAGTCAGGGCCACTAACCACTAGACCAACAGGCCAGTCTACGTTATACAAATATTTGTTCCGTGCAGGGAACGACCCCGCGACCCGCGGCACAGCAGGCAATCGCTCAGCCACTGCGCAAATCATGCCGACATAGCTCAACCTAATGCTTTTTGTAGTACTCGTATACAGCTAAATAGTACAATCTGCTGCTGGAGTGTGTGTTTTCTGATAACCACAACCTGGGAGGTATTTAAGTCAGGAGTGAATATGAATAGAATAGAAATAGCATTTATTCGGAGCAAGCAACACAAAATACCACAACATAAAAAATAATAAAAACAACATGAAAAATAAATACTACTACGCAAAATAATAGCGCGTAATAATAGGTTACTTCCACGCATATCAAATGTAGACCACATCATCAGGTAAAGGTATGATTCCGAACTCGGCAACAAGCAGCAGTGTTGTCGCCGCAGTGCTGCCACACATTGCCACACTGCCTACATTGCTGCCTAGCTCGGAATGTAATCTCATATAAGCTTATAGAAATTGTATGGAGACCAGTAGTGTCGCGGCAGCACTGCTGCGTGCAGCGTGGTTCGGAATCATACCTTGATCGAGCATGAGCTCAACTTACTTCGTAAGTTCAAAAATTATTTCTAACTTTTGACTTTACTTATCATTTAATTAACTGAAATACAAATCACACTAATATTGTATAAGGGAAAGTTTGTGAATGTGTGCGTGTAAGCATGTTTGTTACTTCATAACACTCGAACGGCTAAATAGATTCCTAGGAAACTTGGTACACAGATAGACTATGTCATGAAATAGCACAATGTAAACTTTTTATCCCAAAAATAGGTTCCCTTGGGACAATTTTCTACTTTCATGCGAGCAAAGCCACTGGCAGCAATTAATAAACAATTAAGGCTAGTGATCACACTATTTTACTTAGACGTTTCCTCAACGACTCTCTCGAGTTTAACTAGTTTATCGTCTCACCACTTTATTCTATAGGAACTCTACGAACGCAGCTCCACACGGCGATAGTACCGCGGCGATTCAATGAGAGGTATTGTTGAGCAGAGCGCTATCTTGCGTGATTCACTGGTTACGCTATCGTATTATTTTTTGTTGATAATCTCGCGCTCAGTGAGAGCAGTGGTGGCCGAGTGGTAACGGCCCCGACTTACGAGTTGTAGGTCGCGGGTTCAAACCCAGCCAGGCGCATTACTTTGTGTAATTTATTTCATCACCACTGCTCTCAAAACGGTGAAGGCAAACATCGTGAGGAAACCGGCATGTCCTAGAACCAAAAATTCGAAGACATGTGACATTCACCAACCCGCACTGGGCCCGCGTGGTGGATTACGGCCCATTCCCTCTCCTAGAGAGGAGGCCTGAGTCCCCGCAGTGGGAACGTTAAAAAGGCTGATGATGATGATGAATCTCGCGCTTGACCACTATCTCACCTGTTGGAAAGCGACAGTGTAGTCGACAATGGAACGGGCTTACCTAGAAGAAATCAATTCACTTTTGACTTTTTTTTAGGTGGGAAAATCATTCAATGACATCTCCGTACGGAGAACGGGAGATAGTGTTACAGCTTTACTGACTAAAACCCCACTCTTGTTTTTACGTTGCCTTTCGTACCGAGGCTGAATCTTCCTTTCAGAAGCAGATCCTTGACTCCAGCGATCCTGCTGGGCCCCTACGATTTGTTGACAATAATACGCGCCGTCGACGTCTTGGGCTTAGTCCGGACGATCGGACGGCGAGCTACCCATGGTTCACCGTTCGCAAAACCACGCCAACGGTGGTCGGTAACCAAGATCGGAATACTGGCGCCATTCACTCTTGACTTACAGATTTAAAAGGACGAAAATGAGATTAATGTTAAATAGTTTAAGACCTACATTCTTCACTAAAGATCGTCTCACCAATACGAAAACGAAATGCCTTCTGTAAAACAATCACACGGCGACAGATCAAACTGAATTACATAAATGACACTAGGCCGTTGACACTTTTATATATGAACCTTGCTCCGAGTTTAACTTGTGAAGGTCATTCAAGGGCTATATGCCGAAAGATGAAAGATATGCACGTGACGCGGTATCATTATCTTTATTTTCCATATGCCGCAATAGTTTACTACAAATCAGGGGTAGTCCATTGGGGCACTAGCTTAGCGTTACTAGGCTAATCGTACAGTACTGCATTAAACGAAAAGAAGTAAACGGGCCTCCGTTAGTTGGCTTCGGTCCCTCTTAAGATTTGCAGGACTGAATTGATAACAAATAAAATAATAATAATAATCGCAACTATCACAGCAGTGGTGGCCGAGTGGTGACCGAGGCGCATTAATTTGTGTAATTTATTTCATCACCACTGCTCACAAAACGGCAAAAAAAACGTCGTAAGGAAACGAGCATGTCTGGTAGAACCAAAACTCCGAAGGCATCTTATATCCACCAACCCGCACTGGGCCCGCGTGGTGGATTACGGCCCATTCCCTCTCTTAAAGAAGAGTCCTGAGTCCCAACAATGGGAACATTATAGGGCCGAATTTGCGACTATGCTACAACTATCACACAATGTCGTTTAATCCCAAGCTAAGCAGAGCTTGTGTTATGACTACTAGATAATTGATAAACATTTATATATTTCTAAATACATACATGTATAGATAAATCACATCCAGACACAGAACAAATGATCGAGCTAATCACACAAACACTTAAGTCCTGCGTGGAAATTGAACCCACGACCTCCGGCATAACAGGCAAATGTTGCAAATAATGGATACTTTCCGTTCGTCTTTATGTCCGTTCACCCCTGCATCTCCCACCCCGTTTGATGGTAAACAATGTAAGCTAACCCTGACTCTCCCTGACAAACTAAATAAAAATGCAATACAACTTGTTTAAAAGACAGGTTTTAAAGATAAACACACGAGTGATTAAATTGAACTGTAAACCCTTCAATTCTGTCTCAAGTACATGCTATAAACTTAGCAAATCTTCACTTTAAAATACAAACTTCAATCTAATTTGTACCTTAACGTTAGTGTAATAAGGTTGAAAATCAATTTCAATTGATACGTTTATTATTATGTATTTAGAATGATTCAAGGATGAATTTATTGCGACATCCAGATTTATAATTACCGTAATTTATGTTTACTGGATCTTCCTTACGTTTGAAATGGAATCTTGCGTCTCAGTGTTATAAACCATTTTTCATTGGCATAATGAACGGATTTCCTAGTTTCACAAATAATGGCAAAAGTCAGAATTAAAACCAATTCAAGAAATAGAGCTTAGTTTAATGTGTATAAAGTAACACGGCATATTATGAATAATGTACTTCTTAAGATAAAATAATGCATATTTATTTATTTACCTATTTATACAATATTCGTTTTAGTATTATGTAAATAATCTATGTAGGACCACATGTCATAACTGTGTCATGAAAAATCACAAAGTTATAAGCTTGATATGTCAGCAAAAATACCAGGCCATCCACGCGACTGGAGGGTTGTTTTGTACTTGCATACAGCTGTTTAGTTTGGTCCAGAAGGAGGCGACCGTCTCCCTCTCCTCGCTCCGGACCATGGCCTGTACCAAGGCCTGGCGCGAGAAATCGCCAACGACAATCGCCCCCACGAGGGCACGGCGTTGCTCTACCCAAACGGGGCACACCTCCACTGAGTGCTACACCGTGTATCTAATCAGTGTTTACAAAAACCCATTACAGTAGCTTCATTAAACTTGGCTGACTATATCATTATGGTAAAGAATGGTACTAATTTAAAAAAATAACTGGCAGACATCACTAGTAGCAAAATGCTGCAAAAGTTAGGAATTGTTTGAGTACCGTTGGCAGCAAACACTTTTAGGAATACTTTACAAACTTTTTTTTTATAAAACACGTAGCTCAAGTAGCCATTTCACAAAGAATTGTTTCAAACATTCCTTTTACTTAAAAAAACTACTTTAAACTTTGGTTGGACTGGGATTGAAATTAAATCTTATTTTATTGAAGGTGCTCGTTTAAAAGTAATCTTAAACTGTACTTAGAACGCGAAATGAAAATCTCCACTTACCATAAACTGAAAATAGTTGAAAATAATATTAAAAAAAAAATAAACACGGGTGAATCCGCGGGTAAAAGCTAGTTATACAATAAATATGTATATCTTCGATTTTAAGATTCCTCATTGTTATGAGGAATCTTAAAATAGAAATGGAATTTTTTTATTTGATACAGACGCAACAGAACGGGAACAACAAAATAATAAAAGAAATAAAATACAGAATGATGCAATAAAATTGTGCTGAGTTTGGCAAAATTGAAAGGGTTAGCATCTCAGCATTTGCTGGACCGCGATGCGAATGCGGAGGCTTTTGGGGCCTTTTAAAGGCTGTGACCTAAAGCGCGGTCACTCACTCTGGCATTTTGTTGAACTGGACCCATTTGGCGCAGCCGTGAGCCACACATCGTGTCAGTGTTTTTTCTTTTTTTTATTTATCTTAAGTTTTCTAAACTTTGTTATTACAGTTTGTGTATCCATGCGTGCCAAACAAAATATTTTTCTTTCTACTTTTATTTCTTTCTTTCACTGTTGGACTGAAAACAAAAGAAAGAAATGTATGAAGAAATTGTATCGTCACGTATTTTCTATTTTGATTATAATTTATTGAAATAATTAAAGTATTTTTTAATTTATACACACTGTGTCTACGTTTCTTATCCAACTGTCCTGTCACAGGTCTGCTGGAAGAAATTTCGTTAGAGATAAGCAGATCCTTTGTACTCTTCTATTCTTATTTGTTCTTTTCTTTTTTAAGTGTTTGTGTGTACATAAATAATTAATAAATAAATAGATAAATAAAGTATTTTATCGATTTATTCAACAATGACTTGAATTTATTTTTCACACTCTAAAACAACCAGTTTGTACATTTTCGATTGGTTTTACACAATTTTTTTTGATCCTAATAGAAACCTAGATAATAGTATTTTCAAAATATCAAGTCACCGACCGATTTGGCTGATGTTTTTTTTGTTGTGATTGTTATTGTGAGGATAAGGTTCTTATGAAAAAAAAAAAATTAGGGTAGTGTAGGGTAGAGTAGAGTAGGGTAGAGTAGGGTAGAGTACGGTAGAGTAGGGTAGAGTACGGTAGAGTACGGTAGAGTAGGGTAGAGAAGTGTAGAGTAGGGTAGAGTAGTGTAGAGTAGGGTAGAGTTGGGTATAGTAGGGTGGAGTAGGGAAGAGTGGGAGCGAAGCCGCGCGGGCAAAAGCTAGTATGTAATAAATAATGTCAAAATCGCGTAAGAGCGGTCGTATGGAAATGTATCACGGATTTTGAATGAAAAACATTTCAGTAAAATAATTCGAGTTTTAAATTCCGCGAAGTATGTTTAAATTCTGTCTCGGAATGAACATTATATACCTCCTTTGGGGGAAGCTAAACCTAATCTTTTATTATGATACGGGACATAATATCAATGTGGCATTGTATATGGAACCAGCATCATCCTTCTCTTTGCTCTAAGGTACTGTAAAGTCATATTACTTTGTCCCTAGGGTAATAAAGCTTATTAACCATTAAGATCTCGGTACACTGTGTTTCTATTGGTTAACGAGTTTGAGCCAAAATTATACCTCAGGGGCAAAGTAATACGACTTTACGGTACTCGCAAATCAATTAATTAGTGGTTGCGTAACAGAATATTAAATTGGTACCCTGGCACCTATATTCTGTTTTCATACTTATTCTTCTATATTGTATCAGCATGTATGGTTCAGATACGGGCAAACATGATTTGAAAAACTGGCCAAGTGCGAGTTGGACTCGCTCACGAAGGGTCCGTACCGTCTGTAGCAGCAAAAAATCACGTTTGTTGTATGTCCCGAGATTTTTCTGCCGATTTTGTCCTTTAATATTTATTTTATTCTATTTTTTAGTATTTGTATTATATCTTTTAGTATTATAGCGACAACAGAAATACACCATACCATAGCATAGTCGGCCTTATAATGTTCCCACTGTTGGGACTCAGGCTTCCTATCTAGGAGAGGGAATGGGCCGTAATCCACCACGCGGGCCCAGTGCGGATTGATGGATGTCACATGTCTTCAAATTTTTGTTTCTAGGACATGCCGGTTTCCTCATGATGTTTTCCTTCACCGTTATGAGAGCAGAAGTGATGAAATAAATTGCACAAAGTAACGCGCCTGGCTCAGTGAACTCGCGACCTATAACTCGTACGTTAGGGCCATTACCACTCAACCACTACTGCTCTTCTGAAATACACCATCTCCATCTGTGAAAATTTCAACTGTCTGACTATCACGGTTCATGAGATACAGCCTGATGACAGGCGGACAGACAACAAAGTCCAAGTAATAGGGTCTGGTTTTACCCTTAGGGTACGGAACCCTAAAAATGAAAGAAAGTAAACTAAACAATTTGACGCTTCGTCGACGTAGCACGTCGTAGTAATGACGTAGTGCCGTCGTAGCCTTTCGTAGCACCGTCGTAGCAGCGCTACGCAATTTGCATACCTTTAGTGTCGTAGCGGTCTCATTACCGACGACAATATTCAAAAGGGAACTTGCTCTAAAATGCTGACGTTGAGTGAACTAATTTGGTTTCAATTATATTTCTTGTTTTATTTTTGAAGGTGTTTTTAAATGTATTTTTTTTAAATTGAAAGAACGGTTAAACTTTTAAGACTTATTTACCCTTCCGCCTTAACATCTGCACAGAGAGCTCGTCAGGCCTCTTCTTGATGACGGCGCGCACTGTTCCCGCGCACCTCAAGGAGTTGTCAGCAGCAAGAGGGGCCCAGCTGGGTCGAAGCCTACTGGGGCCAGGGTTATCCGAAAGGGAGCTCGTGCCACGGTATGAGGGCTAGAAGACGGGATGGGGTTTTTAGTCAATAAGAGTCTGACACTATCTCCCGCTCCACCCAAGAGCGGGTTTTGTAATAAAATAATTTTCCCAATCGAAAAAAAAGGCCTCTTCTTGATTATATTCATTTATTCAAATCAAACGACTATTATGATGTTGGTTTTGTTAAAACAAACCGATTATAATGAAGATCATATCAATATTAACTCCAAAGGCTGTACAATCTGAGTTAAGGGAGTAATTGAGGTCTTATTGAATTAGAATTTAAGTAATTAACAGATTCTAGCTATTTGAGGCACTATACAATCATATCTCAGACAATGAGACGAACGGCGAGTATCCACCCTTAAGTTGTTAAAACCTCTACGGTCCGGACAATGCGTTTTGGCTCGTCGTTTATACCGCGTACATCGAGGGACTGGAACAATTTGCGTGCTGCGGTCTTCCCGTTCAATTATAATTTAGGTGTCTTCAAGGTTAGAGTGAACGTATACATAAATATGACTCTTAATAAACTAGAGCGCTCTACCGTCAACGATTGCATCACTGCTTTGGTAAGCGTATCAAGTGGAAATGCAGTCAAGCACTAGTTTAAATTAATAAAACAAATCTACAAAATTTGGTTAAAGGATATCATTTTGCGTTGACCGACTACGGTAAATTTTAGTGATAGGCTTTGTAAGGTTCGTTTACAGTAATACCACGGCATTAAACTCAAAATACAATACCTAGAGGGTTTTAGTTAGGAAAAGTCTGACACTCCCTTTCATCCCATCCCAGAGGTACGCCGTGCCCTAGTGGGGGCGATCGGCGGCGGAGACCTCTCGCGCCGGGCCTTGGTTCAGGCCATGGTCCGGAGCGAGGAGGAGTGGCAGGCGGTCGCTTCCTTCTGCGAAGCAGTAATGCTAGCAAAGGAGGAGGCAGACCGCATCAGGCAACGGCGCCCCCGCCGCCGCCGCCGGGATTCCGATCCCGATTTCCGGCCACCGTAGACGCGGGCTCGCGGACGGCGAGCCATGGGTAGCTCGCTGTCCGATCGTCTGGTAACTGTCCGGACCGAGCCAAGGCGTCGACGGCGCGCACTGTTCCCGCGCGCCTCAAGGAGTTGTCAGCAACAGGAGGGGCCCATCTGGGTCGAAGCCTACCGGGGTCGGGGTTATCCGAAAGGAAACTAGAGCCCCGGTATGAAGGCTAGAAGGAACGGCGCGGGGTTTTTAGTCAGTAAGACTCTGACACTGTCTCCCGCTCCACCTAAGAGCGGGTTTCGTCAATGATGATTTTCCCCGTCGACAGAAAAAAAAAAAAAAAAAAAAATCCCATCCCAGAGGTAAAATCTCCCAAAAAGAACTAAAAGAGCAAAATAATGTCGACACAATACTTAACCAGCTCTAGCAAAGGAGGCAGCCGCAAGAATGAGGGATTGTACATCCTCACGTCGCAGCCACCGCGACAAGATACGCCCCACACGGCAGGAATCCCAAAGCAAACCAGCCCGAATCGTTGGCAGCGTATGCGGCGCCAATGAATCGGGCTGGTTCCACGCGCGCCACAAAAAGATGTCAGCAAACAGCAGGGGCCCAGCAGGGCCGATGGCGCTCGAGCCATGAGGAAAAAATTAAGAAGGATAGAATGATATTAAAAATGGTAGGTCGTAAAACGCAAAACGCACCAAAAAAAAAGATAATTTTTGGATATTAATTGAACGCGATTATTTTGGAAAACTTACAAGATATAACGAAACTGTCCGATATTGATTAACTAGCTTCTGCCAGCGGCTTTTCCCGCGTGAAAGAAGAAAATTATTCCCAGTAAAGATCCTCCCAGAAAAAAAATCCAGGACGTGGTCTACCCGTGTACCAAGTTAAGTTTTAAATTTGTATAATAATTGTTATCTCATTGTGTGTACTTGTGTGCCAAATAAACTTGTTTTCTTTCTTTCAAGTTTCATAAAAAATCATTGAACCGTTCCAGTGTAGAGAAATATCAAACATACACTCACTCACTCAGCATTAGTGTGGGCTACGGATTACTGAATCAGTGTAAAGCCACGGCGCTATCGATGAACGAAGTTATAACGACTTGTACCAAGTGTAGAGCGAACGATTTATTTGGAAACATACGAAACTTAAATGCTTTGAGCTTCAGCGAGCGAACATTATTCAAAATGTCTTTGTTTATAGGAAATAAATAAATAATTTTTGTTTTAAAATAATTTGAATACTTTTCTAAACAAAGCAATTCAAAGTGTATTTTAAAAAAATCCCTTTTTTCGAGGTGGAAATCCTCTTGCATGTCCTCCGCACTCGTAGGTCTGCCAGAGGTCCAAGTACCAAGGGTCTTACTGACTAAACATAATCTGTAGCATTTGTACCTACACTATTCGAAAAGAGGTATTCCCACTGCTGTGTGTCTATTTTACCATTGGATATAGACCTTTTTTTTCCTTTTTATTTAATTGTTTAATGTGACATAAGTATATAATCATCTTGACATTTCTTATTTATTTTTATTTTGTTTTTTTTTTTTTACATATGTATAATTGCTGTCTGGTTTTGTCACAATTAAATTTTAAATTAATTAATAAATTTGCACACATTATAAGGTACCTAGCGCCACCTATTATACCTGTATGTAACAACTTTTTATACTTACCTGTATTATGCAAATAAACGTTTTGATTGATTGATTGATTAAAAAAATCCTGCTATTATATAACATTTAATAATTTTTTTTTTAGCTTTTGCCAGCTATTACGCGGACGATGTCTTAAAATACACCCCATGCTCCAAAAACAAAAAAAAATAGCAACTGTACCATTACTTTGAGAGATTACCGCCTACAAACACATATACAAAACAAAACAACATAAATAAAACAAACTTTACCTCTTTATTATATTAGTGTAGATATATTTCCTTATATTGTAACATCTAATCACCAGTAAAACAACCAATTAATAACTATTAACTCTCGCTAATAAAACCGGACTTCATTACAGTAGACACCACAATTAATGAACCTTCTATGAACAGAAGCAAGGAAATAGGGCTGTACTTAATAACCACGACCTTAATAACAAAATACAACAATAAAGTCATAATCCTTACGTATATATAATTAAGTTAGTAAACAACTTAGGGTCACCGGACTCAAGCCACCGGCCACAACCACAAAACGCCGCCACCGCCATGTTTCCTGTAGATTTCATACATTTTAAATGGACTCGCCGCACAAGGTTGACGCCGGAAGCCGCCACACGCTACAAAACACCGCTGTTAGCAAACAGAAAAAGCGTTTTCTGGCCCGTCATCATCATCAGCCTTTTTAATGTTCCCACTGCTAGGACGCAGGCCTCCTCTCTAGGAAAGGGAATAGGCCGTAATCCACCATGCGGCCCCAGTGCGGGTTGGTGAATGTCATTTGTCTTCGATTTTTTGGTTTTAAGACATGCCTGTTTCCTTACGATGTTTTCCTTCACCGTTTTGAGAACAGTGGTGAAGAAATAAATTACACAAAGTAATGCGCCTGACCTGTGTCCATTATACTACTGTGCACGTGGATTAAAAAACACAGCAGCCACTAGCAAGTGAAGCAAGTGGCTTGTGGCCGCTTCTAGCTTCTCGTGGCGGCGTTTGTGGCTGTGGCATGTGGCCTATGTGCGGTGAAACTTACGTTCATAAATTATGAGTTAGCTGAACAACTTAACATGTAAAATAATTAATACTTTACAAGACAATGTAGGAAGATTACCCTAAATAAACCTACCTTAAGTAAGTTAATCTTGACTTTAAATTTAATTACACTGTTTCACAAGTTACAGGGCTTGATATGACGATCATTTGCATAGATTTACATTTAACTGGTTGGAAATCACGGCTAGTAGCGGGTGCTTAAAATACATAGCTTGAGTTATTTTAGCTTTTACTATAAAAACTATGAATATTCTTTGATTTTCCACTTCAGCTTTTATTTAGTTTCACCTGTCCCGGTTTGTGTATAATCAAATCTTGCAAATTAAAAATGATCCACTTCTTGGTTACCGATTGAGCAAAATTTTGTACGCATGTGTAAATCAGATGACAATGCAAAATTATTATGACATGGAGCTGATCTGATGATGAAACCGAAAGGTGGCCAGAGATACTCAGAGTACTCAGATAACCCTATCGTGTTTAAGTTTTTGGGTTTATTTTTATGGCAGGGAAAATCATCCAATGACAACTCCCGCTCTTGGGCGGAGCGGGAGATAGTGTGAGACTCTTACTGACTAAAAACCCACCCCGTTCCTTCTAGCCTTCATACCGGGGCTCGAACTCCCTTTCGGATAACGCTGGCCCCAGTAGGCGAGTTGTTTGGAATGGTCTTGATGAGTATTAATATACAGGTACATATATACCGCTCTATAAAAGCTTGCTATGTAAAAAATATTTGGTTTTAGAATCAAGTTTTTTTTTCGGGGATTCGGAGCACGAAAAAATATGTAAAAAGAAAGTCTTCAATGAAATCCGCCTTAGGCTAGCCTTGTCTTCTAAATAAAGTACAATAATAAATTCACAGTACTTTATAACTTTTAATATTAATATAATAATTCAGAGAAAAGACTATAACAAAACTTAAGAGCACCTAACAAAACTTTTACACTGACTTAAATCTATGGGTACAATGGCGGTCTTATCGCTGACAGCGATATCTACCAGACAACCATAGGATGGATTAATTATCATCATCATCATTATTTCAGCCGAAAGACGTCCACTGTTCGACATAGGCCTCCTCCTAGTATCGCCACAATGAACGGTCCTGTGCGTCTCGCATCCATCGCATTCCTGCAACCCTTACCAGATCATCGGTACATCTTGTATGAGGCCTTCCAACGCTTTGAAATAATTATTATATTTATTTTTATTTATTTATTTATTAATGCTTTTTGCACATAAACTGTACAAAGGCGGACTTAATGCCTTAGGCATTATCTACCAGTCGACCTTAGGGTGGTGCAGAAACATAACATGGTAGGTGCGAACTTCAAAGCAAACAAAAAAGAAAATTAAAATCAAAATTAATACATAATTATAAAAATAAATACTTATATAAATACATACAAATAAACAAAATTATTATGAGAAATAAGTATAATAAATCACTGCTGTGATGATTCTGCCAATTTCTTCCGAATGTGTTCACTTGCCGTGTTCATTATAGCCTCAATAAGTAACAATAACTCTTCGCGCCCACTCCAACATACACTCTTGTATATTTCCACAGGGTTTTCGAACCGGCAATTCAATTTAATTGCTCTCAAAGCTTTCACAAGAGGCGATTTACAAAAAGCCAGCCAACTGATGTATTCTATTAATACTTTAAAGTAACCACAATGTCCCCGGAAGAGCAGAATAATCGTTTCATTTATAAAATAGGACTTGTTTACAATAAAATATATTAAAAAAGAACCTAGGGAGATGTATTTGCGTGTTTGCTACTTCTTCACGCTCGAACGGATTTAGATGAAATTGGACATAAGGGTAGACTTTTCATCCCGGGAGTATGATGCACACACCCACAAATATTTGAATTTGTATGTGTGTGACACAACAAACAAAACAAAAGTCAAATGCACAGAATTATTTCGAAAGAGATTCTCTGAGATTGCAAATTCCCAGCGCTGACGTGGAAACTTCGAAACTGTAATAAAAGTTCAATGCATTGATTTATGGCGCGACTTTATCTCCGTCTAAAGGGAACATACTACTGAGATAAAAGTGATCCTATAACCCATTGTTATGTTTCCTCACGCCCCAGCCGCCGGGATCCCGACACCCCCCCGTTTTCCAGTCACTGTAGGCGGGGACTTGATGACGGCGAGCAATGTAGTGTGAGTGCAGTATGTAACGTAGTATTCCACGTTCCTCAAAGAGATGTCAGCATACCGTAGGGGCCCAGCAGCGTCGAAACCTACTGGGGCTATGCGTTGTGTAAAAGAGAACCCCCGGTCCCTGAAACGAAGGCAAAGAAGGAACAGGAGTGGTTTTTAGTCAGTAAAAGTCTGACACGGAAAAGCGAGAGAAATCATTGGTTGATTTTCCACCTAAATAAAATATATGTCCCATTACGTTAACGTTCTAAATTTCATCTAAATTCATCCAGCGGTCGAGACGTAATTGATTGAAATACGTACAGACTTTCACATCTATACTAATAAATCTTTGGCTCACCTGTCAACTTTACTGATTGATATAATTTTCTTTCGTTTGTTTTTTTTGAAAGTACTGGTCTGATTGCTAAAATTTTTTCGCCGATAGAAAGGCTGTTTTATTTCTGAGTGACATACATCTATATATATAAAAATCAATGCCACTTTTCGTTGTTATATTATAACTCAAGAACAGGCTCACCTATCCAAACCAAATTTTTAGGCTTTGTTCAGACTATTTAGTAGATGGTTTATGTGAAGTTTGGTAGGGTATAGTAGGGTATAGTAGGGTAGAGTAGGGTATAGTAGGGTATAGTAGGGTAGAGTAGGGTATAGTAGGGTAGAGTAGGGTATAGTAGGGTAAAGTAGGGAAGAGCGGGAGCGAAGCCGTGCGGGCAAAAGCTAGTAGGCTATATTTTATGTACGCGGGTGAAGTTTTAGGCAAAGCTAGTATATAATAAAGGCAAAAGCTTGTCAGTGTTTGTTACCACTTCACGCTCAAATGGCTGAACGAATTTGATTGAAAGTGTACACACGAGTAGACCATAGGATACTTTTATCCCGGGAATATGTTTCCTTGAGATAATTTTCTATTATCTCGCAAGCAAAGCCGCTGGTAGATGCTTGGCGAATTATAAATGCTAGAGTATGTCTGTCTGTTGCGTTTTCAATCTAAAACGCTGAACTAAACTCTATTAAATTTGGTCAACCGACAGACTATGACTTAGACACTATAAAAATTGTAAGCCTTAAAAAAAAAGAAAGAAAGAAAAACACTTTGTTTGGCACGCATAGACACACATTGTAAAAACCAAATTTTGAAATATTATGACAAAAAAAAAACATTGATTTAATGTGTGTCTCACGGTTGCGCCAAATTGGTCCAGTTCAGCAAAAACACCCGACAACTAAAGATATAGGACACTTTCTTCTAGTAGTAAGTTCCTTTCTGTTAATAATAATATAGTCACTTGTGGATAACTATCACACAACGCCGTCTAGTCCCAAGCTAAGCAGAGCTTGTGTTATGGTTACTAGACAACTGATAAAATACTTATATAGTTCTAAATACATACATATTATAAATAAATTACACCCAGACACAGAACAAATGATCATGCTCATCACATAAACATTTTTCCTGGGTGGGAATCGAACCCACGACCTCCGGCATAGTAATCAGGCTCACTAACCACTAGACCAACAGGCCAGTCATAATTCATTTAAAAAAAACGGGCGAAGTCGCAGAAAGATAGAAATAGCTGGTAATATTATCGAGTGAATTGTTTCAGACTCAAATTGTGCATTCTGTAGGTCTTAACAAAAAGTTGAGCAAAGTTTAAACATAAACATTGGAGCCAGGAAGTCGGATTGTGCTACATTGCAGTGTTTCAGATACAATGCCAAATGTGAACTCGGCATGCATCTCGCTGTATCCATAGTCTGAACTTTTGATTTAACTAGATAAATCTGTGTTTTTTTGTACCATAATTTTGGGGTCTTTAAGTCATGAGTGAATAAGTTACTTAAAAGCAAGCGTGTTTCATCGTTGCTTACGATTAGGTAAGATAGTGGTCAAATGCGAGCCTATGAATAATAATAATAAAAAAAATCACTTTGTTGTTAATCATAAATTAACAACAAAGTGATTATTTTTTTAATATTTTGTTTCTAAACTGTGAGTGCTGTAAAGTTCGCCAGGGCACTTATAGCCATGTCGACGCGTGTTTAAAAAACGCGTGACAACTAACGCATGTAAGTCGCATTTACAACGCGCTACAGCATCGCGATTGTATCGATGCAAACTCGCGACCGTTTCGGACGACACCAGAGAGAGAACGGAGGGAGACTGATGCGTGAGTGAAACATCCTACATACAAATACTTCATCTTTGTGCCGTTACTAAATCGAAAAAAGCGTGACAGTTTCATCGATATGAACGCGCGACAGCTTCAAAAAGTTGCTGTAGGTACTTAAGTAACAATTAACGACCCACGATCTACTTACTTAGTTACATTACAATTCAAATACCTAATTTGGAAACACCACTTAAATAAAAGAAAGCTTCAGAGTCTCATCATTTTAGCATATCTATTTATTAACATAACCAACGAAACATATTCCATTAGTGAATTAGCTCGAAGGTATTCGCCTAAAACGCTATCCTAATTATTGGAAAGGTCCGCACTATGAATGTGGCCCAGAGTTGCCCAGTAAGCAGGCGCTCATTATAGCCGAGCCGAAATGTAAACGAAACTGAGCGACCTCATTCCAGAACAACGTGTGCTTCTACTTCCAAATAAACACACACAAATTGCCTTCTTATTGTGTGCAGTGGAAATACACGACGGGTAACAATGTGGGATTTCTGCTTCGTTACCATATTGTGAACATTGAGTTAAAACAAAAAAGATAGTTTAAAATAACGTAAGATTGGGAAAACTCAGCTATGGAATTAATTACCGTAGAGCATACAGTGGTTGTGTGCCATGCTTGTGTGAACCACCACTGTATCTTCGCGGAGGCAATTGGCAGCGGTGATCTCTTGACGCAGCGCTCGCCGTCCGACCATTCGGTAACCATCTGGACCGAACCCAAGTCGTCTACGGCGCGTAGGTACTGTTCGACTGTACTCCAGGGTCGAAGCCTACTAGAACCAAGGGTTTGTTTCTGAAAGGAAATCTCGGCCTTGGTATGAAAGGCAACGAAGGAACAGGAGTGGGCTTTTAGTCAGTAAAAGTCTGACACACTCTTTCGCCCCGCCCAAGAGCGAGAGATGTCATTGGACGATTTTCCCACCTACAAAAAAGCAAAGGAGATGGCCGCATACGTGAAGAAACGGACATTCTCACTTTCCAGACACTGCGACAGGTGACGTCACAGAGTTGGAAGTCACGGGTCGATTACCGACCTTTAGGCACGAGCTTACGTTACGGACAAGCAATGGGTAGCCCGACGTCTGGTAAATATCTGGATCAAGCCCAAGTCATTGAAGGCGCGCAAGTCAGAGAGCTTAAGAGATGTCAGTAAAACCAAGCCCAGCAGTGCTGATGGGCGCTAGGGCCACAGGGTATTTTTAAAAAGGAAACCTGTGGTCCTAAAAAACAAAGAACACAGGAACGGACCGAGAAACGTCATAAAAAATAAATACAGCTGAACATAGAACCTTCTCCTTTTTGAAGTCGGTAGAAACCCTTGCGATAAACAGCGTATCAATATTAATTACCTATTTGGAAACTTAATTAATATAAGTTTAATTATCTTGTTGTTGTATGTTCTTGACAATTTCTAGGTAACGACTAAATAATGTAGGTTTACCTAGAAGCTAGATAATTAGCCTAAAACATGTAGTTTAAAACCCTCTTGCGCCGCGGGCTATTATTACGTAACTTTTGCGCTTGTTTTTAAAAATAAAAAACTTTTTCCGGTTTTTTCCAGGAAAAACTAAAACATAGAAGCTAACGTTTTTAACGAGAATAAATTTTGTAGCCGGTGTGTACAATACGATAATAAAGCGTTTTTCAAGGTCATTCAAGTTATACAATCGTGTACAATCTGCCCTCGAGGGGTAAGCTAAAACTAACATGTTTCGTGAAATCTTTCCTCAACTTTACCAAGTTATACTTAAGTACCACTTAGAAAATTCGGAAACGAAAAGTAACTTACCTCTTTTCAGATCAAACTTGCCTGACGTCACCAATTAGGCAGTTGGCTCAAACTTTATCCAAAATCGCAAATAGAACGATTTTTAGGGTGCCCTACTCAAAGGGTAAAAAGGGACTCTATTGCTAAGACTCCACTGTCCGTCTGTCTGTCACCAGGCTGAATTTGAACCGTGATAGCTAAACAGTAACAACAAATACTAAAAATATAATAAAATAAATGTTTAAGTCGGGCTTTAATACAACAAACTATTTTTTGCCGTTTTTATTACGGACGCCCCCCCAAAATAAAACGGGATAAGGGCAGGAATATGATGATGATTACGGACGGTATGAAGCTTTTCGTACGCGTGTTCGACTTGCACTTAGCTGATTTTTGTCAAATCCGATCGATATTAGGCAAGTTGTGGAGCAGTGGTGGCCGAGTGGTAATGGCCCCGACTTACGAGTTGTAGGTTGTAGGTTCGAACCCAGCCAGGCGCATTACTTTGTGTCATTTATTTCATTGAAGCTCTCAAAACGGTGAAAGAAAACATCGTGAGGAAACCGGCATGTCCCAGAACTAAAAATTCGAAGGCTTGTGACATCCACCAACACGCATTGGGCCCGCGTGGTGGATTACGGTCCATTCCCTCTCCTAGAGAGGAGGCCTGAGTCCCAGCAGTGGGAACATTAAACAGGCTGATGACGATGACGATTAAGCAAGTTAACGTAAAAGTAGAATGCGTACACTGAAATTTGACGTCACTATCATCAGGGTACGCGAGTACGAAAGAGATAGCGTGATGTTCCCACCACGTCTCCACTCTCCTCAGGCCAATATTTCAAATATTAATTGCTGCTTCATTTAATAAACAGTTATGCTGTTTTCAGAAAGAGACTCGGCCTCGATATGAAAGGCATCGGAGGAACGGGATAGATTTTTTTAGTCAGTAAGAGTCAAACTCAATTTTTTTTTTACGATTCCCCGATCCCCGCTCTTGGGTGGAGCGGGAGATAGTGTCAGACTCTTACTGACTAAAAACTCACCCCGTTCCTTCTAGCCTCTTCATACCGGGGCTCGAGTTTCCTTTCGGATAACCCTGGCCCTAGTAGGTTTCGACCCAACTGGGCCCCTCCTGTTGCTGACAACTCCTTGAGGCGTGCGGGAAAAGTGCGCACCGTCGACATTTTGGGAGTCTAAAACTATCTCCCGTTCCGCGCATGGTTGAGGGATGTCATCTAGGTGACTTTTAACCACCAAAAAAAAATACAATCTAGTCGGAAAAATGTTAAAGAAATGACAATATTCCTAAAACAACATAACGTTACAGGTATTATCGTATTTATTTACATTAATATCTTTCCAAAGGTATGTATTTGCATGCATTAAACTTAATACGTAACCCGATATAAGCCTTGTAATAACTTTGCGTACAAGATCGTAGTTTATTTACCTCGCTAACTTACATTTGATATGCAATAACAGATGGTATTGAGGAAACGTATCGGCTAAACATCTTTCATGATACAAATATCTTTGATATGCTAAGCTTTGGAAAAAACCCAAGGGTTTCTGATTACCCGGTGTTTTTCTTAACCTGTGTTGATCTAAGCAGTGGTGGCCGAGTGGTAACGGCCCCAACTTACAAGTTGTATTCACGGGTTCAAACTCTGTTAGCCTGTTCTGTCCCACTCCTGGGTAAAGGCCTCCCTCCACTCCTTCCATCTTTCGCGCGCCCTGTCAGGCGCATTACTTTGTGTAATTTATTTCATCACCACTGCTCTCAAAACGGTGAAGGAAAACATTGCGAGGAAACCGGCATGTCTTAGAACCAGTAATTCGAAGACATGTGATATTCACCAATTCGCACTGGGCCCGTGTGATGGTTTATGGCCCATTCCCTCTCCTAGAGATAAGGCCATTTTTTTACGTTGGGCAAAAATCGAAAGCCTCAGTCCTAGCAGTGGGAATATTTAAAGGCTGATTATGTTATGCTATGCTTATGCTATGTGTTGATCTAGCTAGCCAGTTCGTAGGTAGGCGTGGGCAAAATGGGCCCTCGCCCACGGCCTCGCACCCAAAGGAGCCTCGCGCAAGCGAGGGCTCTGAACGAGGGTATTTTTTTAATAAATATTAAAAAAGCCCTCGTTCATAAAGAGCCTGGTTATAATTATATAGGTTCGCGTTGACCACTATTTTACCTGAGAATAGGCGACGATGTTGCGCACAGGGTTGCGACAGTCGCGGTCTCGTTTTAGAATTTATGAACGCAAAAGGCCTCGCTGATGTGCTTTCGCCCACGTCTAAATTAGTCCACGCTACGTCTCTGTAGCTGGCGGTTAGTGGCTCTGACTGCAATGCTGGAGGTTGCTGGTTCGATTCTTACCTAAGGCCTTCATTTGCGTGAAGATTACGATCATTTGTTGTGTCTCTGGGTGTAATTTATCTATAGTACATAAGTATTTAGAAAACCTAAATATGTTCATCAGTTGTCTAGTACCCATAGAACAGCTCTGGACACTAGAGGTCTTGATGGCGTTGTGTGAAAGTTGTGGAATATTAATAGATTAATATTTCAGAAAATATTAAAGAAAGCAGTAAAGTGATAGTCATTTGCCTGCTGCAGTCATCCCATCCGATTACAATTTAGATGTCTTCAAGGCTGGTGTGAATAGGCTCTTAATAAACTAGTGCGCTTCATCATCAACTATCACATCATTGCCCACCAAAATCTACCCACGTGACCTTTACCCTGATCGCCTGCCAGAGGGTCATGGCAATACGGATGGTGCGGGGTTACCGCACGATCTCCCGCGAAGTGGCGAGCCTTCTGGCTGGCCTACCACCGTGGGTTCTGGAGGCAACAGTCCTTGCACACATGCACGACATGCGCATGGAGATGCAACGCCGGGGTGAAAGTCCACTGCCGCAACATGTCAAGGCATGGCGGACAGAGCTCCTGCGGGATCTCATGGTGAAATGGCGTCAGCGGCTATCGCAACCCAGTGCTGGGCACGCCACGATTATGGCGGTAAGTCCCCTCTTTGAGGCGTGGCTGGAAAGACCTCACGGCGTCCTTACCTTCCGCATGACGCAGGTCCCCACCGGACATGGCAAGTTCGGGAGGTTCCTGCATCGGATTCAAGCGGAAGAGACGCCCGGGTGTCGCCACTGTGCGCAACGCCCGGAAGACACGGTGGAGCACACCGTCGAGGTGTGCCCTGCCTGGGCGGAACATCGCCGTGCCCTCGTGGGGGCGATCGGCGGCGGAGACCTCTCGCGCCGGGCCCTGGTCGAGGCCATGGTCCGGAGCGAGGAGGAATGGCAGGCGGTCGCCTCCTTCTGCGAAGCAGTAATGCTTGCAAAGGAGGAGGGCGACCGCATCAGGCAACGGCGCCCTCGCCGCCGTCGCCGGGATTCCGATCCCGATTTCCGGCCACCGTAGACGCGGGCTCGCGGATGGCGAGCCATGGGTAGCTCTCTGTCCGATCGTCCGGTAATGGACCGAGTCCAAGACGTCGACGGCGCGCCGTTCCCGCGCGCCTCAAGGAGTTGTCAGCAGCAGGAGGGGCCCAGCTGGGTCGAACCCTACTGGGGACAGAGTTGTCCGAAAGGGAGCTCGTGCCTCGGTATGAAGGCTAGAAGGAACGGCGCGGGGTTTTTAGCCAGTAAGAGCCTGACACTGTCTCCCGCTCCACCCAAGAGCGGGTTTCGTCAAAGATGATTGTCCCCGTCGACAAAAAAAAACCTTTACCCTGATAAAAGAAACTTATCCTCCAATAAAACTACACAATAAGGTAATACTGCAGGCTGAAGATGAGAAATATTTAGGAATGCATCTTGATCGAAGACTCACCTGAAGAAAGCATATTTGAACTAAGCGCAAACAGATCAATGGACTGAATGACAGATCGCAAATCAAACCTGTCACCAGAAAGCAACATAGCTATTTATAAAATCCAGCTGTGGGGGACTGTCAGCAATAGCAACATCGATATTCTGGAACGATTTCAAAATAAGACATTGAGAGCCATGCTAGATATAGACCATAGTACGTGAGCAAACGATACATACACAAAGACCTAAAAATTAACAGCGGCAGGCAAGAGATCGCTACACATTGTGAAAACTATCAGATGAAAATATCAACTCACATCAATGAACTGGTATCAAAGTCAGTAGGCACAGGAAGTGTTACACACTTCCAATTGAAACGGCATATAGAGATTTGGTCAAACCAAGTTATAAACAGGTCTCTCAAGAACCCTTCTGCTAATAAAACACCGAAAGTGATACCGCAACTGAATGGCTTATGGTGTCCTACACAGATCGCCAAGTTACAGAATACATTTTTTTTTTATTGCGTACTATCGCGTAGGATCGCAGTCAAGCGCTAGTTTATATCTATTGAAAAATTAAAAATTGAATCAGGCAAAACCTAGAACTACATGAAACTTTGTCTATTGGAAACAAAATTGTACTTAAATGTAAAATTAACCAACTTAGTAATATTAAAACAAACAAATATTTGTGCCAGACATTTTCAAACGACTTGCTCTCTCGAAACTTACTTAATTAGTAATTAACAGATCCAATGAACAGGCTTTACCTACGTAATTTGCCTCAGCTAAGATATAGGTTAGGTTCATTTTAGATGTTAGACATGCTTTGGCCTGTGTTTATAATTATAATAAAATGTTTTGTATTATACAACAAGTACGTAACACTAAAAATATATCCTTTTCTGAAAACAGCATCAACATTGGTTAGTAAATACATCTGCAATTAGCATTTCTAATGTATGAGGAAGAGTATGGCCCTCACGCACGTCACATTTCAGCACAGATCTCTATTCTGTACTACATTTCAATATCCGCATCCTTGATCCTTGGTAAGTGACATCTATGACGCCACATAGAAACTAAAGTCCAAAGGGCCGAATTCAAGTAGGCATTATTTTATATTCCGGTCGCCAACATCTAAGAGTCGAATTATTATGTTGTGATAACCCCAATGCTAATAAATAGGTGAAAGGAATACCTAATCTTGGCATGTAATAAATCTGTCGAAGTTTTCAGTGAGCGCGCAACACATAAAATTTACGAAATCGGTCTAGATAACTTTTATAAGAACATTAAAAGTGTGTATGAAAGCTTGGGAGAAAGTTATTGAAAGGCGTCTGAGAGAAAAGAGTGAAATTTCACAGAACCAATTCGGTTTTATCGGTCGGGGTACAACGGATGCCATTTTTGCTATACGTCAGCTGTGCGAAAAATACAGAGGTGCGCATAAAAACTTGCACATGGTATTCGTTGACCTTGAAAAGGCATACGACCGGGTATCTCGTGAGGTTCTGTGGTGGGCCCTTAAGGAGAAAGGTGTGCCTGGGAAGTATGTGCAGTTGATCCGAGCTATGTACAGTCGATGCAGTACCCGAGTCCGGTCTACAGTGGGCACTACTGACAGCTTCAATGTGGCTGTCGGCTTACACCAAGGGTCGGCCCTCAGCCCTTACCTCTTCCTGGTGATATAATGGATGCTCTGACGTCGGACATTCAGGAAGAGGCGGGTGTTGTTGTGTTGTTATGTTATGTTGTTTGCCGATGACATTGTGCTGGTTGCCGAGAGTGGCCTAGAGGTCCAGAACAGATTGGAGGTGTGGTGGCACAGACTGGAAAGTGTTGGCCTGAAATTGAGTAGAAACGGAGTACTTGTTCTGCGATTTCGGCGGTCTCTCGCCGGAACGCCCATACCGATCTGTTCCGACAGGACTTTCGGTACCTCGGGTCGCTTGTCCAAGGGGATGGTGAGGTAGACCGGGACGTAACATATCGGATCAACGCAGGATGGATGACATGGCGACAGGTCACGGGAACAACTTGTGACCCACGGATGCCCCTCAAGTTGAAGGGTAAAATCTACAAGTCCGTGATAAGGCCTGTTGTACTGTATGGATCAGAATGTTGGGGTGTGAAAAAGACGGATGAAAAAAGATTGCATGTAGCGGAGATGAGAATGTGAAGATGGATGTGTGGTGTGACGAGAATGGATAAAGTGAGAAATGAGTATATTAGGGGAAGTTTGAAAGTGGCGCCGGTGACTGAAAAGTTGAAAGGGAATCGTTTGTCTTGGTATGGTCATGTAAAAAGGAGAGATGAAACGCATGTTGCTAAAAGAGTTATGAATTTACATGTGGATGGATGGAGAGGGAGAGGGAGGCCAAAAAAAAGATGGATGGATTGTGTGAGAAGTGATATGAATGAAAAGGGAGTTAGTGATAGCGTGACGAGCGACAGGACAGAATGGAAGAAAAAAACGTGTTGCGCCGACCCCAAATAAAACGGGACAAGGGCAGGAAGATGATGATATATATTTTAATCTTCTCCAACCTAACGAAATAAATGAAATGCTAGCTTCTGCCAGCGGCTTTGCCTGGGTGAAAGTAGAAAATAATCAAAGGGAACGTACTTCTGGTATCTTTTGTCCTATTCGAAGACATAGCTTATCCTTGTTTCATCTCGTTGTGATTTTTGTCGTTTCAGCGTGAAGGAGTTAACAAGTATGGAAAACACAAACATACAAAAAAAAACATCTTGATAATATTAGTGTGGTGTGGATTCACATACGAGTATAGTACCCCAAATAAAACGGGATAAGGGTAGAAAGATGTTGATATATATATTATATATTACTTAGGCTTTGTTTCATCGGAATCGGTTGATTATATCGGAAGATAAACTACATTCATTGACTGGGCGGTACGAAGTTCGCTTGGTCAGCTGACGTGATTGCATAAAATCAGTAACCATACAAAAAAGGCAAAAAGTCACATATTTTCTCAAAGCGTCACATTTCTTCTGAACTGAATATTTTTTCGCAGCTCAAGAAATACTCCACTTCAAACTCGGCGGTTTGGTACATAAATATCTCAAAATTAAACAGTAATATCCAAAAATAAAATATTTATTCATCATTCAATCACATAGTATAATCTAATAGGTATGTAACAATTTGTTAAAAAGAACTCAGTTATACATCGATATACAAAAACACACACATTCACACATATAACACTATAATATAATCTATAATTTTATACATATACATATCTATGTAATCCTTGCTCGGTTTTTGTCCGAAGATATACCAATGTTGGTATCTACGTAGAAGCCTTCTCACATTTCCGTCCGTATTTTATTGAAGCTTTGCGTTTTTCAATCAATTTTAGACTGGATTGAGATTTTTTTGCTATGAGTAACCCCGGTTCAATGCTAGTGCATTCTCTTTATGAGAAGAGTTGTGTCTAGCAGTGGTATACTTAGTCGCTGGTATTAATATTATATAGAATGTATATAGGCCATTATTTAAAAACAAAGATTAGAGACTAATAAACAGAAAAAAACAAATATGAAAATTTGAAAAAAGTTTTTCTGTTGTCACTTATTACTTTTCTAGATTTATGTTGTTGATTCTAATCAATAGCATAAAATCGATATACATCAATAAATTGAACCGTGTCAAAAAGTAAAGCCTACAGTGCGTTTCACTTAAGAGGTTCCTTTGGCGTAATGTTGGCTTTCCTGTCTGTCTATACAAAAAAGAAGGGAAAAAAGGAAAGAGTTGCCTACTCTACCAAAATTGTTCCCCGAAATGCGAAACGAAATTGATTTTAAAGATAGTTGCAACACTTTTTGGAGCATTATGATGGGAATGGGATTTTATTTAAAAAAAAAACAGTTCTAAAGGGAAGTTGTTAATCAAAAGGTACGATATTGCGGCGAGGCGTTTGCGGTATTTGAAAGAATTGCAGGACAATCGGAATGGAACCCAGCATACTTTATTCAAAAATAGTTAAAAACAAGAAAAAGGCAATCTTTAAAAGTAACGAAGTATCAGTTAATCTCCCTAATATTATGTAATTTAATTGTTAAAAATTTTGCAATACTGTTTTTCCGTATTGCCAACATTACGGCAAAGGAACTTCTTAAGTGAAACGCACTGTAGTAGAAAAAATAATAATTTAAAATTTTATAAAAAGAACACATGATTTATTTATTTCGATAACTACAATTTAATTCGAGCGGCGAGCGACTAAAAACTAAGGTTTACGATCGTCACCGAGGGTTTTTTAATATCATGCGGATTGCCCCGCCACGCATGCGTCCCGTGAGCGTATACCCCGCATTACAATAAATACTTGTATGAAAAGGGTTACGCATGCGGAGCAAATCCGCAAGCGTTATGAAATCCGTACGATATTAAAAACGCCATAATGCAAATCCTGTAAGCGCGCGTCAGTCACATATCAGAGTTATAAAAAACCGGTACAACATAAAACCACGTATATATTATGTACTGTCTATTATGTGAAATTTTTGAATTGCATATAATTCAGTCCGTCGTTATATTTCTGTTGTGTTTCGTTAGGTAGATCACGTTCAATCGCCGATTAAAACTGCGTTGTGCTGTTTCATTTAATTTTATTTTATTGTGATTTTATGTTATTCTAATAGGTTGTTTGATTTGGTGTCGTTTTCACTATTTATTTATTAAACAAATACTATCATTATCTAAAAAAAAAAATTACAAGATGCATTTTTTCGTCGCTCACCTCCCAATCTATGATTATTATCTATGTTTATTTGATAAAGACCTACCTAATTTCAGCAATCGGGAATCTAATATTTATTTTTACAGTTCAAAACTAAAACTAATTTGGTCGTAGGTGTCACTTAGTTTAACAATTTATAGGTCTCAAAGAAATTGTGTCGAACAGAAAGTTTCACCTTAGGTTCTGTGTTATTATCACCTCTATTTCTTTCAGTTCATCTGTTATTTTCAGTGTTAAAAGTGCTATCTAGACTACAATATTCTTAGTAAAATGCTCTTTATTTCATTGTCTGATCACAACTTCATTTCTATTTGATTCTATTGTCGAACTGACTTAAATTTTATTAAGCTTAACACTCGAAAATACAAGTCTGGATTTGATAATGGCTTAGCAACAATAGGTACCGACTCCAAAAAGTAAAAAATAAATTGTGTTAATTTGGATTTACAAAGAATTGATGAAGGCGGAGTTTTAAATTCAGTTGATTGGTTCGATAAAATTGTAAATAAAGAACATGATCACAAATTAACATAACCACAAAAGAGATTAGCCAAAAGTTTTTTTCTAAATCATTATTATCGAAATTCCAGTATCTAACGCAAGTTTGACTTCAGTAATTTATTTCGCCATCTATCAGAAGTTACATTGTTACGTGATCCTTTTCATTTTAATTAACGACATTTAGATAATCTAATTGGATTCATTGTCAATTCAAAACCCTTCTTCAGAGGAATATTCAATTTTCAGGCGACTAATCTCAAAGTCTCATTAGGATCCCATGAGACCTCAACGAAACTACAAAAATTAAACTTGTCGCTTCATGTTGGAATATAAAATGAATTTAAGTTAATTAAATAAAAATGTTGGTGTAACCTAATGAGCTCGCGTCTGAGCAAACTAACCAATTAGTTTGAGAATGAGTTTTTATGCAAGTCAAGTTGTTTTTAACAACATATCGAAACCGCAAAAGCTGGAATCGTGAAACATTATCACTAGTTTCAGGTGTTAGGATGTATAGTTTTCAGTCCTAAGACCGTATATCATTTTTTCCCCAACAAGTCTTCTAACAACTGTTGGTTGGTCATATTTGCATCACCAAGTAAGTTCGATCTGGATTCTCTAGAATTTTTCCTGCTAGATATTGAACGTTTTCTGCCCGCCGGAACCACATCAGTAAATACTTGTTCCGTCAACATTTGGAAGTTGTTATTTAATTCATTCAAAGCTGATTCAGGTATTTCTCCATTAGCGTTCACAAATTCATTAATTTTATCAACAGCTTCTAATTGTTGTACTAGTTTGTCATTATCATATCTCGATTGGTTGAAACATTTCATATGTTTGTCTATAACTTGACTGCTTTTTTCTATATCTTGGATGATATCTTTGCAATACTTCTCTATGGGCTTGCCAGCTATTTTACGTTCTAATGAACTAGTTTGTCGTTTGAGGCCCGTGTCTTCTTGATGTATTGCTACCGTTGTGACTGATTCTTCAACCGTTGTATCGAAAAAAGACACATTGGAATTTCTTCTTCCTCTTGACTTGGGACGCTCCGTTTCTTCTGATTCTGATTGTTCTTCAATAGACTCTTCTGTTGAATTTTTCCTTCTTAACGCGCTTGTTTTTCTTGACGGAGGCTCTTCACTCTTTATTTTATTCATAAGTTCTGTTTTCATAGCTTCCATTTTTGAGTGCAGTTCATCAGGGGATGATTTTGAATTGAAGTCATCATCGTATATTGTTAGATCTGCCATTCCATCTTGTACTGTTTTGGCTAGCTCCATGATTTCATCGGAAGCTTTAGAGCTCTTTCTTGTTCCAGGGTTGGGTGTGGAACGTGAGAGAGTGGAGTTAGATCTGCTTCTGGCATAACGTGAGCGAGGTTCCGCAGATGACGAAGACTCTTCATCATGAGACAGCGCACTACTAAGACTGCGAGAGTTCTCGCATAATTTTGCCATTATATTTTGCTCCATCTGAAAAAATTATATTTATTTTGAATTAATTTTATAAAAGACATCATTCTTGTAGATTCATCTTAATGAGAGGAAAATTAATCTTTATTTCCCACTAATTAGCCATTACTAAGCCTGTCTTTATAAAAATGGACTTATTATAGAAATACGTTTGTCAAATTGGCTTATACAACAATCCACGAAAGTAACAGAGGCATAATATGTCATGTTGAGTTTTAACAATAGGCCCTCGAAAACAAAAGGATTCTCTGGGGAAATAAATGTGCGCAAACATTTAGGCACGCGTTCGTAAATTTGACTAGACTGGAATTGTCAACGTAATCTCAATACAAACACTAAAATCTGGGACTAACATAAATGGCTTTGTTCCAGCTTTTTGTTACCGAGAGACAATATCCTCGCCTACGTCAAAACTAAGGGTCATATCCATACATAATAGTTAATTCTAAGAATATGTTAAATGATCGCAAATTCAATCTGCCGTGCCTTCGGTCGGCCTTCAGCTTACTTAGAAGCAACAGATCACCAGTATGTAAAACTTGGAATAACGAACCGACACTTAAATTTTATTTATAAGTATAGAAAAACATTTTTAGAAGTAATGTATCTTACAATATGTCGATCATCTCTGCCCCTTGTCAAGCTGGCGTCGGTCTCCGACCTGGCTCGGCTGGGCTGCTTCGGTACATTGAGGTTGATGTGGGTGCCAGACGCAGTCTTCACCGGAGACTTGACGCCGCGACTCGCTGCCGTACTGAGCATCTTCTCTTTCATCTAAAGTTAGAATTTGTTTGTTTTTATAATAGGAATATTACAGTTACTTTTTTATAATCAGTCAGGTAATTAGTGACACTAATGCTAAACTTCAGTTTACAAGTTTACATGTTGATACATATGGAGAAAGTTTGTCATTGCGACCGAGGCGAAATAGTTATGAAGGCGAGAGCTGCATTGAAAAATTATCTTATGTACCAAACGGATTTTTTATTTCACTTATGAAGAAATAAATAAACGGGGGCTGTCCGACGACTCGTGAGGGCTGCTTAGCAACCAGCCTGATAAAGTAAATATAATAAAGTAGCTTTTGCCCGCGGCTTCGCGTACATAAAATATAGCCTATGTCACTCAGGAATAAAGCAGCTTTCTATCAGTGAAAAAAATTAGCAATCGGACCAGTACTTTTCAGAGATTACCTCCTATAAACAAAAAAAACATAAAAACCAACTTTACCTCTTTATTATATTAGTGTAGATTGTGGCAGATGTGAGCGAGCTGACGAACTTTTCCACACTAGAATGGATAACAATGAAACCGGTACGGATAGGCGCTCTTATCCGTTATCGAGTAAGTATAGGTAGGTATTGAAAAAAATTTGTTTCACACTTGACAGAAGGTATAAGACTCTATCGTAAAATCGTTATTCCGATGGCTTCGTCAAAATTGCAAATAAACATTCATTAGAATGTGTATCAGTCTCGTTTGCATCCGCATTTCGCTAATAAGTCATCGCGCTCTAGTAATTAGATACTATTTAATACAGTAAACGCGAAGATAAGGCAAAAAAAAAACCTGAAACAAGATGAGGATTTTCCAAACGATAAAAAGTAATTTGACAGTCCAACTGAGGAGTCTACGCTCATGTGTAAAGGCAATTTCGACGACCTCGTCATAATAGCTGAACATTGCGAATTCACAAAATGTGTACTTTGTTGTTCGCTAATAAGTCATCGCGCTCTAGTAATTAGGTACTATTTAATACAGTAAACGCACAGATAAGGCAAAAAAAAAATCCTGAAACAAGATAAGGATTTTCCAAAAGACAAAAATTAATTTGACAGACCAACTGAAGAGTCTCCGCTCATGTGAAAACGCAATTTCTACGACCTCGTCAAAATAGCTCAACATTGCGAATTCACAAAATGTGTACGTTGTAATATTTATGGCGTCGCTTATGACTACAAAATTTATCTAAACACATTGAAACACGAATGAAAAGAGGAAAGGCCTTTGTTACTTCATCATAATAAAAGAAAACTCAAAACGAATAATTTTGAGCGACCAACAGATTTGGAACAACAACATTGAACAAACAAAAAGCGGGATGTTGATTAGGAAAATTTTAATTAATTATACTGAAGTAAATAATTCTAAATCGGGAGGATTACGTTATAATGAAGAATCATAAGGGAATTAAAGATGGCGAAACATCGCATTTGATATGATAAATTGTATCTCTAGAATGGATCACATACACAGAATCGCATAGTAAGTACCTATTAGTTGAAAGTTCAGACTAAAAGAGTTATATTAGGAGAGATAGACCAAAATAATCATGGATGGATTGTGTGAGTGTACACTGGAGTCGATTGAGAAACGAGTCAAGTAGATCACCTGCAATTATACACTTGACGATCAAAACAGTCTTGAGCATCGACGCCCTGTTGCTAGCCTGTTTTCTATCATTTATATTTCGGGGAGTGTGCTTTGGAACTGCACAATTTAATTCTATTAAGTCTGTATCATCAGACCACTAAACGTCCAACCATGAACCACCACTGGTAGATGGTGTCACCGATACGTACAAAGCGTTTTGTGAATGCATTCATTGCGCTTACAGCTAAGGAGTGGAATTCTCTGCCGGAGTCTGTGTTTTCTGATAGCTACAACATTGCAGTCTTTAAGGAAAGAGTAAATAGGTTACTTCCTGCCAGGCAAGCGTGCTCTATCGTCGGCTACATCATCGCTTACCATCAGGTCAGATGAGGTCAAACGTGAGCCTAGCCATAATTAACAGCAGTAAAATATACACTAATTATGTCTGTCTTGCTTGTTATATGAGAAAAACTGATCTTGAGAAAGTAAAAAATCGTACTGGATTCATCTATACTAATATTATAAAGAGGTAAAATTTGTAAGTTTGTATGTAGGGGGTAATCTCTGGAAGTACTGTTCCGATTGCTAAAAATTTTTCACCGATAGAAAGCTGCTTTATTCCTGAGTGACATAGTCTATATTTTATGTACGCGGGCGAAGCCGCTGGCATAAGCTAGTATCTAATATAACTAATATTATAAAGAGGTAAAATTTGTAAGTTTGTATGTAGGGAGTAATCTCTGGAAATATAGGGCCGATTGCTAAAATTCTTTCACCAATAGAAAGCTGAGAGTTTATTCCTGAGTGACATAGGCTATATTATGTTACTACGCGGGAGAAGTTGCGGGCAAAAGCTAGTATCTAATAAAAATGTAAATTTTTAAATGACAGTAATAACCTCAATAATAGTAGTCAACTTATCAGCATTGTTGATGGCTAAGTCCAGATCATGTCTGGTATCCTTATGCTTATTGATCTCCATCTGCAGCTGATGCTTGAAATTTTTCGCTTCGAGAGCTATGCGACGTTGCAGCATGGTAATCGTGTCATTCTGTTGCGCTACTTTAGTAGTCAGGTCTGTCACTTGAGCTTGAAGTTTTTCGCGTTCAAGGAGATTCCTAAAAGTTGAAGTGAGTGTAAAAAAGTTTTCTTAATTTCGATTTATTTTTATTCCTTACAGATTTCAAAGAAAATAAGACGTACAGGACCGGTTCTTTACGGGAACACTGCTGCGCCCAGCAGTATCTACTGCTGGACTTAATAGACCTTCCCCAAAATACACCTGTCTTTAGCTGAAATGATGATGATGATGAAAAATCTGTGTTACTAAACTGGTTCCTTGGTTGAGTAGATAACCAATGGCCTAACTAAAGGGCATTTATCTGATACCCTGGTCCCTCATGTAGACTAATAGTAGAAAAATTACATAACCACATAAAGAACTCCATCCAGCAAAACGTGAAGACTGGCATAATTAATCCTTGAATACGAGAAGTTCCGTTGTCCAACATTCATAGCCATATCATTATTGTAAACATATCAGATCCAATTGGACTAAACTTGCCTAGGGAGATAACGTTATGGACCACAACCACCTTATTGCCTTCCATACTACAAAAAACTGTCTTCATACCTGTCCTTGCTAAGCTCTAACAGATGCTGGTGTTCATCTTTCAGCTGCTGTAACTGCATGTCTCTCTCCTTTAGCTTCAACGTCGCCTCCTTCAACTGGTTCTTTAGTTGCTTATACCGTGACTGTTGTATCCTCATCTCTTCGCTGTGCGAGTTCAGTACTTGTGGCAGTTCTGCGTTTGAATTCTCGTATCTGGACATCATTTAAATGTTTTCCGAAAGAAAAATTTGTCTAACCAAAAGTTGAAAGATACCAAATTGAGATTCACGTAAAAAATAAATTATCTGTTTAATTTTACTCCAACTTAGAAGAAAAGATATATACAAATCAGATCATTTATTATTACACAAGTAGTTGGCTTTGTATAGCGTCTAGCACTGCGTGCTTGGCGTCTTCGGTACTCGTTAGACTTTACACGCTAAGCAAGCTGCTTAAATTAGTACATTTCGGCTTTAGATTAAATTAAGTAATGGAAAACTTAGTTCTTACCTTTGCAATGCTATTTCTTGTTTCTTCTGAACGGCACGTAATACTCTGTTCTCGTTACTTAACTCCTGAAAAATAATAAACAAACTCAACAAACATACCTACTTAACCCTTCAGATACCGTCAATTAGAGACACAATAGTAAGACAATAGATGCGCGGCCACCGGTGGTCGCTTGGGGATTCATGAATTAATGAAACCGTTTAAAAAAAGTTCAATTTTCATTGGCTCAAACAATTTACTTGAAACGCTCGATTCAATCAGTCTTGATAACAAAACCTTTAGAGATTGACGCCAATGCCACAGACTGACAGAATCTCAAAGGAGACACTTTAACAGCCTTCTTTTCACGTCAAAAAGCATACAATCGCAAAAGATTCATCGATTTCACAATTCAATAGTCAAGGTCAACTAAAACTTTACCTACCTGCAAGTGATAATGTGCATCAGCCAGTTGGTTCTGCAGCTGCTTCACTCTGTGCGTCTTGGCGGAGAGAACACGCTGGGTCACATACTGGTCCCCTCGCTTGTTCAGTGATGTTGTGGACGAGTCCATTGTGAGGGGGTTCAAACGCTTGCGCTTCGTCAAGAGGTTCAGGCGAGAGTTGCTGCTGTATACACTCTCTAGGGATTCTTTTCTGGAATTCAAGACATCATAATTTTAGTACATGCACTGGTATTATACGCCTATGACGTCTAACTTAGACAGTGCCTAAGATAGCGGTGAAAGAGGAGTGCTGAGTTCATCAACGGGCGAATGACCAAGCTCTCCATGCTTATGATAGTCAGGCAACACCTCATCATGATGTTTGATTCTTACGGCAGCTGTAGTTTCCATCTGCTGCAATACAGAGTGAAGAAACTCGTGATAAATAATTTTATTTTCCTCTGGCCTTGCCAGAGACTCTTTTGCTTTGGAAGACGGTCACTGTTGGATTTCAATCGCAATTCTGACAGTTACTATCCGATTTCAATCGCAGTTCCAATACAAGTAGGGCCTCGACCACTTTTCTTGAATAGACAAGAGACACTGCACAGGTAGAACTGAAGGCTTTTTCAAAAGAAACATGACAAAAGGTTTTAAATTGTCTACTAGCTACAATACAAATAAAGTTTCCGTTGTACAGAAAGCGAGCCCTGGGCAGAATGTTTGTCCTATATATTTGTTTATGTGGTGTACAATAAAGAATATAATAAATAAATAGTGTTGCGTGCATTCGAACTTGGTACGACGGATTTGGTCTTTTCGGTCCGGATTACTGTTTTAGCGTGTGTTCGAGCATGTATTATCTCACGCTACGTGACGCTCATCCTAGGTCCGGACAGACCAAATCCGTCGTACTAAGTCCAAGCATATGTTAACACTATATAACTTAACCCACAAGTAAGTGTTGCTATCTGTAGCGAAGCATTGTGTGTGGCGATGGCATAACTGAACCGATTAAATTGAAAGAAAGGCATCCATAGGTTCAAGGACACCTTGATAGAATACCTACAATAAATTCTTGTATGACGTGCAAAACTTTTTCATAGAAACCGCTTTTATACTTTTGTAATAGACCAGGTGAAGGTCCTACCATTAATAGATACTCGGTGCCAAGAACATATTCATAATAA
This sequence comes from Mythimna lalbum, assembly GCA_949319445.1. Classification (NCBI taxonomy): domain Eukaryota; kingdom Metazoa; phylum Arthropoda; class Insecta; order Lepidoptera; family Noctuidae; genus Mythimna; species Mythimna lalbum. The sequence continues at coordinate 1,684,526 of OX439347.1, forward strand.
TTCATTTATGTGTAGGCACACCACCCACCTCCCGAGACGTTACAAAGGTAGCTTTTTGTGGTGGAATATCATTGACTCCCAGTCTAGGGTAGAGCTGGAGGGCTTGTCTGACTTTTACTGGCTAAGACCACACCTGTATCCTTCAGACGACCTTCCGTTCTGGAACTTAGGTTTCCTTTTCAGAAATTCGCCACGGACCCAGCGAGCATCATCGGTCACACGTTACAGCTGTTCAAACTATATCAAGCGCAAGTTTGATCGTGTATGGAGTAGGTACTGCTCTCATCGTTAAACCGGATCTGCCTGATACCAGCTTGGTGCGCTTGACTCAATTAAGAATCAAGCCTAGAGGATCGTTGGTAAATATGCACTCGCATATCGAAGCTACAAAGTCTTGAGCATCAACACCGAATAGATGGCGTGTTGATTTTCTACCGGTTGCATTTCGGGGAATGTGCATCGCAATTACCTACATAACTTAATTCCTAATTAAGACCGTCAGACAACCGACACTTCAGCACTTCGTAGACACCCCATCCAGATTCCCTGCCAGAATCGGTGTTTCCTGATCGCTACAACCTAAGAGCATATTTAAATAAAGAGGGAATAATAGGCAGGGCAAACGTACTCCATTGTCGACCTCTTCACCGCTTATCATGAGGTGAGCTAGTACATAGTCAAGCGCGAATCTACCAGTTACAAAAGAAAATTCATGTGCCCTCAAGTAGACAAGTGAATTGCCTCTGTAACGACATATGGCGCTCAAATCATCTCGACTCACTGGGGCATCACCGCAGACAGTTCCGATCACTCACCAAGAACTGTGCGGATTTCGGTTCCGACTCACTGGAATCACTGGAATTTGACCGGCCTGTTTGTCTAGTGGTTAGTGACCCTGACTGCTATGCCGGAGGTCGTGGGTTCGATTCCCACCCAGGACAAATGTTTGTGTGATGAGCATAATCATTTGTTCTGTGTCTGGGTGTAATTTATCTATAATATGTATGTATTTAAAAATATATAAGTATATTTATCAGTTATCTAGTACCAATAACACAAGCTCTGCTTAGCTTGGGACTGGACAGCGTTGTGTGATAGTTGTGAAATATATTATTATATTATATTATTATAATCAACCTACCACTAACCTGGCACGCATCAAGAAAAACCAATCTCCAACCGCCGGAGGGGAGTGATGTAGCGACATATACGGCGCCATATAAGAACTACGAAGAAATACGAAACCCTGCATCGCGACAGCCCGATATCTTTTATCAAGCAGTAGCCCACCAGACATAACACCCGTCTGATCGGAGGATCCTCCCTTTTCAACGGAGGTATGTACATATGAGGAACTTTACACACTGTTCCGCATACCTACACCACAAGCTTACAATAAGGTTTTGCTGACTCCTTTACTACATACATTAAATATTTAACGAACCTTACCTATGGCCAGAATCCTTTCTTTAGCCCGGTGAACATAACAAGGGTCACCATTTCGGGCTCTTATTACGCATACTAAAAATAAAAGCCTTACCTGCTGTTGAGTCGTACGCAAATAGCTTTTTGCAATGAATATGGGTAGGTAGATACATATTAGGTTGGTAGAGACTATAAAACTTTAAGAGCTTTATGACATTTCGACCTCGATTTTTGCACGAAATGACCAAGTTTACTTCCTACTCGATGCCACTGAAAGACTTTGACAACTTTTCGTTTTTTTTTTTTGGGAAAGTGGGAAGTCATTGAATATCTTCTCCGGCTCTAGGGCGGAGCGCGAGGGCGTGTTAGGCTTTTACTGACTAAAACTACACTTATGTTCCTTCTTTGCCGCGTCCCAGGAGCAGAGGTTTCTTTTCGTAAGTAAACCGCTGTGGGTACGAAAAGATGCTCGTGGCCCGATTCACGTTTTTAATAATAATGTTAAGCGGTGATGCAATCGTTGATGGTGAAACGCACTAGTTTATTAAGAGCCTATTCACTCTAGGTACCCAAATTATAATCGGATGGGAACACCGCAGCAATCAAATTGTTCCAGTACTTGGATGTACACGGTATAAACGAAAGGCGAAACGCTTAGTCCAGACCGTAGAGGTTTCAACAAAGTAAGAGTGGATACTTGACGTACGTCGGGTTGTCCGATGCAAGAAATGAGATATCGGAATCAAGTTATGCAATTCCGATGCACACTCCAATATGCAACCTGTAAAACACCGAAAGGCTGGCTACCCAACGCCTGGGCTTTGAAGATTGGACTTAACCAAATCTGGATCACCACTTAGCCTCTTCGTACGCCTTTCCATCGACTCCAAAGCTAGGTGGCATTTTACAGCACCAGCCCATATGTGACTGCAGTATTCCACACACGATCGGACCTTTTTTTTTTATCTTTCGACGGGGAAAATCATCATTGACGAAACCCGCTCTTGGGTGGAGCGGGAGACAGTGTCAGAGTCTTACTGACTAAAAACCCCGCGCCGTTCCTTCTAGCCTTCATACCGGGGCTCTAGTTTCCTTTCGGATAACCCCGACCCCGGTAGGCTTCGACCCAGATGGGCCCCTCCTGTTGCTGACAACTCCTTGAGGCGCGCGGGAACAGTGCGCGCCGTCGACGCCTTGGCTCGGTCCGGACAGTTACCGGACGATCGGACAGCGAGCTACCCATGGCTCGCCGTCCGCGAGCCCGCGTCTACGGTGGCCGGAAATCGGGATCGGAATCCCGGCGGCGGCGGCGGGGGCGCCGTTGCCTGATGCGGTCTGCCTCCTCCTTTGCTAGCATTACTGCTTCGCAGAAGGAGACACACGATCGGACCTGGGCTTGGAATAACATTAAAAGCTGTCCCGGTGTGAAGTACCGCCAGACCTTTGCAAGAACGCCGAGTTTCCTAGCAGCTACCTTGGCTTTAGAGTCAATGCCGCCCAAAATCAAGGTCTGAGAAAACTTCAACTCCCAAGAGCTGAAGGCGGTCGGTGCACTTCATGGATATATTCTGAAAATCAGGAGCCAAGGTGAACGGGCTCCTTTTGGCGGTGAACAGTTACGCATGTGTTTTAGTGGCGTTGAATACCACCAGATTGGCTTCTCTCCACTTGGAGACTGTCTGAAGTGAAACATCACACAGTTCCATCTGCTAACTAAGATGAGTACTTACCAGTACGGCTTTATGTTCCAAAAAAGCACTGAGGACTCCCTCTATACGTTCAGGAGGCACATTCGTGGCAAACTCATATTCCTACCCATTTGTATTACCTACCAACAATAGGAAAATAGCATATTCCCGCGCTTGTTTTCGTATTTTTTACCTTAGCTTGATTTGAACAGGGAATGCTTATCGTCACGAAGTCATTGACAAAAAAAAAACAAAGATTATTTCAACTTACCTTTGGTCTTTACGTCTATCTTCCGGAATTAAACTCAGCACTGACATCCTTTGCTTCACATTCAAAACACCATTTTTATACAAAATAGGTTTGCTCGAAAACTGAGCAGTTATTTATTGTTGAAAATATTCGCCTCGACAGCTGGATGTTTGTTACCTTCGTTGCTATGGCAACCGATAAAATGTCAATCGATAGATTCGAAATTCGTATTGATACTGGCATGTTGCGACATGGGACCTCTATTATCTATAAAAATATAGATTCGTGTCGATGACTCATAAGTATGTCAAATGAGGTGGAAACGAATTGAATTCGCGATGTCGTGAATCGTTGTTTTTGTATTGGGTTTGTAGGTCCTCTGGTATAATTTTAAGAGGGAATTATTTGTAGGACCATTGAGTAGGTACCTAATGGCTACTATAGTCTGTTTAAAATGTCAAACGAGTTAGGAATCCTTACTAATATTATACAAGCAAAAGTGAGTTTGTTTGTTACGTCTTCACGCCTAAATGGCAAAGCCGATTTTGATGAAACATGGTACACGAATAGACCATGTCTTGGAATAGGAGATAGGATATTTTTTATCCCGGAAGTATGTTCCCTTGGGATAATTTTCTTCTATCACGCGGGCGAAGCCGCTGGGAGCAGCTAGTTTTGTATAATATACAAGGTTATTTGTAAAACAGTAGCAACCTTGCAGGACTGCATTACTAACATCATAAACAACAACTTTTGTTCTATGACTTTTTACAAAACATATATGTACATTTTCCCGAAAACAAATCTTCAACATTTCGTTGTTCTATTTAACATTTTTCAACTCTGTATTTTTCTGTATCTACCTACGCCTCCTGCACACTGTTCTCGTAGTTAATAGTAAGCAGGCTTCCAAAACATTGTCATCACACCTACCTAGCAAGATTCGCACCAGTTTTTATGTACTCGTCACACCAGAAAATTGAATTTGCCAGGATAGACTTCGTAACATTTATAACGTTCGATTTAAATAAAAGTCATAGAACCAAAGTCGAACGTATATAATGTGTTTGTTATAAGTGTTTTACAAAAATTTTAAATTAATAATTTGAAAATTAAATAAATTTTTAATCAATAAAATAGGATTAGTATTGCCATTCAGCATAGCAATTCCGAGTCTTTGGGTACATTACCAGTCGACAGCGATGCGGAGGAATTTTTCGACGCCTAGATTTTTTTATTTTTATTTACCAATATAATACCTACAAATATAACCAAAAATATAATTACCATTATTTTTTTTAGTTCTTTAGGGTTTTATTTTAATTTTTTAAGTTTTAATTAAGTTAAATTTATAAAATAAAACACATAATATGTAACCAAAATAATATACTTATTTAACAAGTTACTGTACATTGTATCAACTTTTTATTATTTACAATAACAACATTTCACAAATTCTCAGCATTTATTCATTGTAATCTTGTGTCAGTTTACCATAGGACCAGGCCTTGATGTCGCAGTAATGGCCGGATTCTTAGCATCCATAATTTTATCAATTGCCATCAATTGGTATATCGAAGTTGTTCGACGTGATTGTAACTTAGTCTGATGTAAAATAACTTTGCTTTTCAAATGACTAAATATTGAAAGTTTTGTTAAACCTTTTCGATGTACTAAAATTAACAATATATGATAAAAATATACGCATACACAACAATATGGACATAAGGCCGATTTTGGACTAACCAGAAACATTGAACACTTTTTAGAAGTCGCATACTTTTACGGCCGTCCAAAATGTAGTCGCGTTCCGGTATCTGTATTCACATAATGAAAAATTGTTTGAATACAGGTAAAAGTGTACGCAACAATATGGACTTAAGGCCGATTTTGGACTAGCCAGAAACATTGAACACTTTAAAAGTCGCATACATTTACGGGCGTCCAAATATTAGTCGCGTTCCGGTATCTTTTATATTCACATACTGAAAAAGTGTTTGAATATAGGCCATTAACACACAGCAACTAAATGCATACACAACAATAAACAGTTCAAATTAGCTGCTAGTGTGTTACAGGCCTTATATCATCTATGCTGCCCCCGTTAGTAAAAAAAGACGCATCTAACATTTTTTACAGATTTTAGTTTTAAACATTGCTGGAATCAGGAAAAAAAGAGCATCTGCCTGTATTTAAAATATTTTGCTAACACTCTCCAGTGCGGTTTTAACACAAGAAAAAAAGGCCTGATTTCCCGTTTCATTCATTAAAACCTTTTTTATCCGTTTTTACTTATTATTAGATACGTCTTTTTAACTATCAGGGGCAGTATGGGTATCAAGACATACTAGTGTTTATGGATAAGCGAACCGCGTTTTACAAACAAATTTAGAAGTTCGAGGCTCCTGGTTGTGCTGTCTACGTCGGATATACCCAATATACACTAGAGCGCTTATTCCGCCAGGGTCGCACATCCACGACCAAATACTCCATCTCGTCAGCTCCTGTCACCTATGGGGATTGAAGATCTAAACTATATAAGATAAGGCTGCTCGTCCACGTCCGATAATCGGTGCCCGATTTTTTGTAGGAGAAAAATAGAACACAATGATAGCAATAGTGCAACGCACACGTCCTAAAACAAGTTGGTCAGAAATACGGAACAATGTTACAAATATACAAAGTATATATATAGTGGGAAGCGTAACCCAGTCGCAAACATACGACCCTGGCGAATCGGACACGAAAACACTCGTCGGACTAATCCAACGCAAGCCGTTAAAGCACAGAAAAGATAAAAGAGGTTAGAAAAGAAATACTTTCCGATTTGTACTACAACGAGTGTCGCCGCTTGTCTCACACCCTTTAACTCCACTACAGGCAATAAACCAATACGAACGCGCATTGCGCAACTATCACATCGCCAGTTTGCTATTGATTGTGTGAAGTATGAGCATGATCATATTTTGAGGCACCGCCCATAAGGCCATTCTAACCTCTTTCAACTTTTCTGTGGGTTAAAGAGTATACGTGCGTAAAACGCCTTAAATCTAAACGAAAAATAATACAAAAAAAAAGTATAATTAAACATATCGTCTTATGACTTACTAAAAACTAAAATTTGGTATTGATGAAGAAGTAAATAGGTATATTGTGCCAATATCGAAATTACGATTGTATCAAATCGACATTTCTATTTTCGACCTTTAATTTTTGATGTGGGATGAAAAATATGGAACAAATTAGCTACCTATCACGTTTTGTTGAAGTTTTAATACATTATAAATACTCTTGTCTCTCTTTGTATTAAACTATCTATTGTTTTCGTCACCGCGTCGATTTATAATCGAGTAGAGTCTATAATCTTCACAAGAAATGCGCCCGAGGTTAGACATGAGGGTAGTTTTTTATGCTTGGAAATCTTGTTGTTGTACTTTGGCATCATGTATTTTTAATTTTTTAGATGGGAAATCTTGACCGGATTCTCTAGCTTTAAGGCGGAGCGGGAGGGCGTGTTAGACTTTTACTGACTAAAACCTACTCGTATGTTCCTTCTTTGCATTGGTTCCAAGGCCCCAGGGTTCTCTTTCGGACTACCCAAAGTAGCAGTAGGCTTTGGCCCTGCTGGGTCCTCGCTCTTCGGTTAGTAAATTAGTGTGTTGTTAGTAGCCGTAATGTTATTTATTTACCATCTTATCTAATATTCTGACCCTGAGAAGCTATAGTTTTACGCGTTGAGAAAATAGTGACTCATCGTTGTCACTCAAATTAGCCATGCCTCTTGACCAATAACTTCATAATAAATTAGAATGTTTAAAAATTTTAATTCGTATGAATACGTCTTTATTTTGCAGTAGCACTCATGACTCACTATTTTCGTCTGTACTTTGGAGATGCACTGATGACGTTACTATTTTCTCAACGTGAATATAATAAAGTAGGAAATCGGTCATTTTACTTCAAGGTCTATGACGTCATTATAACGCTAGTCGATTATTTTGGTTTCAAGTACGTTATTAACAGGTGTAATATATGTCAAACCGAGACTTTATTTGCTAGCCTATTTTTAAAGACGCCTCATGTAAAATAATTTTAATCAGCAGCATGTCAGCTTGAAAAAACTATCCTCACGTTCCTCGAGTGACTTCTTTCAAGACCTTATTGTCTTTAAAAAAAAAACTAGATTTTACGATTATAGTTCGGTCCCTAGTGTTGACAGCCGCTGTGGTCGTGTCCGCCATTGGCCCCGTGCGTGTGCGCGGGTGGAGCCACGGCCGGCGGCGTGTGCGGGACAGGAGACGTGCGCGGCGACTCCTTCTGCTTGTCCCACAGCTTGGAGTACAGCGACGTTGGGTTGCTGACGAGCTGCGCGTGCGTGCCGCGCTCGCTCACGGCGCCGTGCTCCAGCACCAGGATCTCGTCGGCGTCGGCCACCGTGGACAGGCGGTGCGCGATGCAGATGGACGTGCGGCCCACCGTCGCTGCCTTTAGAGCTTGGAGGATCGCCTGTAGAGAGAACAAATAAGATTTATTCGTTTCCCTTTGGCAATCTGCTACTTGAAACAGTGAATCTGGTGTACAGTATCTTAAGTTATCTTCTTGCCCATGTCCCGTTTTATTATGGGTTGGCGTAAGACGATTTTTTCTTGCAAACTGTCTTGTCACCCGCGCCACGCTTCCATTAAATTTCTCGATATGCCCTGCAGTACTTACATGCTCAGTGATGGAGTCGAGGCTGGAGGTGGCCTCGTCGAACACAATGATGGGAGAGTCCTTGAGGATGGCGCGCGCGATAGCCACGCGCTGCTTCTCTCCGCCCGACAGCTTCAGGCCACGCTCGCCTACTTGGGTGTCATAACCCTGGAACATAAAAAACCTTACATTTAACACTTTTTTTTGAGACGGAAATCGTAAAATGACTTCACGCTCTGAATTATCTGCCAGACTGGCAGCGGCTTGCCCATTGCGCTCTAGGGCCAGTCACTCTGTCAAACGTTCCCGTGTGCCATGGGTCCGCTTCTGATAAGAAAACCTGAAAAATCAGCCAAATAACATCCTCACAACAACCCTTGAGCGGAGCGGGAGATAGTATCAGACTCTTACTAACTAAAAAACGTACCCCGATCCATCTTGCCTTTCGTACCGGGGTCGAGCATTCGGATAACCCTGGCCCCAGTAGGTGTGACAGTTCCTAAAAGACCCTAGGCTGATAAAATTTTCGTTTTTCCTGAAGTTTTCTACATGAAGGTATTAAAGTCGGCTTTCTCCTAAGGGAAGGGGTCGAGCTCCACCTCTGCTTGCCCCTGTGGTTCTCATCTTAATTACTTGGATAAACCTCCATCGACAGTAATGGATTCCCAAGAAATATGACACCTTCTCCCGACTTCGAAAACTAGGGGATTAGGTGGGAAATTGAGAAAACCAAGGTTAAAATTAAATAGGAATTCTAGTTGGTAAGGAAATAAGGAAGGATAATCTACTTTTCTTTTGATTTATGAATCTGAGAAGGCTGTAAAAGGTATATAACACGGGACGCTTGTATTTGCAAATTAAATAATTTTAGAAAATACGTTAATCCGTTTTAAAGGCAAAGCCTCTGCTATTGGATAAGAGACACTTCCTTTACCGACTCCTTATAACGGCCTACTTACGCATCACTAAGACAATACAAAACTTACAACAAGCGCGACGAATCGTCAGTCGGTCGCAGAACTATTTACAGTTGCCTTGCTAGACGCCGAAGTGGTTTATCGACACTTCTCACTCTCTTATAATATTTTACATTGTTCTTGATATGCGCCAACTCGCACAGAGAAGGGTTACATGGCCTACCATGTATTCACGGACTCGTGTAGCTCGGATATCTTGCTGGTTTCGTACACTGTCTCATTAAAACAACAAGAATGGCCTACCGCCGTGGGCCATGCTAGTAGCAAAGTGTGGGTCATGCTAGTGGTCAACCTTGGGCTATGCCAGCAGCTAACTGTGGGTCATGCTAGTGGCTAACCGTGGGCAATGCTTATGACATACCTTGGGCCACGTGGTCACGGACTGGTGTAGCTCGGACATCTTGCTGGCCTCGAACACTTTCTCGTGCGGTTTGCTGAGGTCTCCGTAGTGTAGGTTGTGGAATATCGTGTCGTGGAACAGCACGCAGTCCTGTGGCAATCGAACTCTTCAGTAACAAGATTACATAGATCTATCACGATCTCTTTACCATTATGACTTTTTAACTGCAAAGGTTGACTGACCCGCCTTTGTAGCTGATATTTAAACAGTTTCAATAAATTCATAAACAATTGTTGTTGCAACTGTAGATAGACAGCCTGATAACAGACAGATAGAGAAGAGTCACTTGTAATAGACACACTTGGAATAGTATCACTTGAATGGCCAGATCTCGCGAGAGGTATTGCGACCAAGCAAAGTTCCCTCCATGTTAGTTAGGTTAGCTTCTAGTCTGACCGACCTGTGGCACAATGGCGATGGCTTTCCTGAGGCTGGCGAGGTCGATATCCTTGATGTTCTGTCCCGCCACCTTGATGGTGCCCGACTGCGGCTCGAAGAAACGGAACAGGAGGCGCACCATCGTGGATTTACTGTACAGAGAGGATAATTTAGATTGTAACATAAGTATATTATCCGAATCGCAAAAAAAAATTGCAATTCGGAAAAATCTTCGACTTCATTCGGGAATTGTAGTTTGCACGGAACACTCAGTGCGCAAGTTCGACTCGCACTTGCCCAGTTTTTTAAATTGACTAGCTTTGCCCGCGCGGCTTCGCTCCCGCTCTTCCCTACTCCACCCTACTATATCCAACTCTACCCTACTCTACCCTACCCTACTCTACCCTACTCTACACTACTCTACCCTACTCTACCCTACTACTCTACCCTACTCTACCCTACCCTACCCTACTCTACCCTACTCTACCCTACTCTACCCTACACTACCCTATTTTTTTTTCCATAAGAACCTTCTCCTCACAATAACAATGACAACAAAAAAAAATCAGCCAAATCGGTCAAGCCGTTTTCATGCCAAGTCGTGACAACGGAAAACGGGGGTCATTTTTATATATATAGACAAAAGCGCGTCCATCCATACAGTCTGAAGAGCTTATTCATTGTCAACTTGGCTTTCTATTTTACTATGATCCAAGTATCTGCTCACCCGCTGCCGGAGCCGCCGACGATGCCGATCTTCTTGCCGGCCGGGATGCTGAAGGTGAGGTTGTTGAAGATCGGCTTCCCGTTGATGTACTTGAAGCTCACGTCCTGGAAGTCGATGGTTGCCGACTTCGAGTCGCAGATCAGTGCGGGGGCTTTCGGTCTCTCCTGGAAATGGAAAAACATATGAGTTTTTAGCAATCTACATACAAAGCCGAAAGTTTGTTGACAAGTTTGGGGGCTGCGTCCCCACTTATATCGTGTACCAGCATCATAGTGAGTGTTACCTTGATCCTGGACTGCACCGTCATGAGCGTGAACATGGTCTGCATGTCGATGAGCGCCTGTCGCACCTCGCGGTACACGGAGCCCAGGAAGCCCAGCGGGATGGACAGCTGGAACAGCAGCCCGTTCACCATCACCAGGTCGCCTACCGTCATGTTGCCTGGAAGAACACAGTTTTAGGCTTAGTCAAAACCTACATATCTGTGGTGTAAAGGTAAACGGGGAGAGCACAACATAAAAGGAGTGGCTGCAGAGGGGTCACGACGTCTTCATTTTCCGTATGACGCAGGCTCTTCGGACATGGTAAGTTTGAGAGGTTCCCGCATCGGATTCAGGCGCAAGAAACGCCCGGTTGTCACCATTGTGTGATCGAACCGGAGGACGAGCGAGAAGGAATGGCAAGCGGTCGCCTCCTGCGAAGCAGTAATGCTAGCCAAGAAGGAAGCCGCACGCGCGAAGGAACGAACGTCCTCACGCCCCAACCGCCGAGACCTCGATCCCAACTGCCCGCCACGATGGACGCGGGCTTGTGCCACAAGCCGATGCGATTACCAGACGGCCGGTTGTTTGGTTGTTGGTTGAGGTGCGGGGGGAGCACTACGCGCCGTCGACGACTCGTTCCGGTCCGGAAGGTTACATAAAGTGAGCCATCCATTGCTTTTTATCCCCAAGTTCACGCGTACGGTGGCTGTAAGAGGATCCCGGTGGCTGGGCATCGAGGATGTCAGTTTTCTGACGCGTGCGGCTACCTCATTCACTATCATTCTATCATGCTTCGTTCCAGACCATGGCCTGTACCAGGGCCCGGCGCGAAAGTGAGTTGCCGTACGCGTGGCCCGGCGCGAGAGATCGCCGCCGCCGCACGCCCCACGAGGACACGGCGGTGATCTGCGCAAGCGGAGCTCAACTCGATATCGGTCTAACACTTATTTCCATCTATTTACACTTAACACTAATATCTACACTAATATTATAAAGAGGTAAACTTTCTTTTTAGTTTGTAAGAGGTAATCTCTGAAAATACTGGTCCTATTGCGAAAATTTTGAGTGCTACTGCCATGGAGTTAGTATAGAAGAGGAGGCGGCGTAAACAACTGTGCACTGTGACTCTCAACTGAGTCCTGACGTCATCACGGTGGGCGTGGCTTAAATCAGTGTATTGTTGGCGTTCGTCCTGAGCACAACTTCGTAAACCCACTTATTTGGCATCATATTCGCGATAGAAAACCAAAAAAATTTAGTGTTGTATTTTATCTTGTAAAAATTACTCGGATAGACGTTCTGATGCTATGGATGCCATCACGTTTCATTTGTAAGTTATTTTATATGCATAATTTATTAAAATACTTCTAGAAAAATCTTAACGTCAGCATTTCCAAATATAATTCTACTCGACATTAGATGGCGACACTTTATGTCATGGGAACTAAATATATTTAGGTACGTAGAGCTCAGTATTAATATATTTTAATAATCATACGTACTGAAATTTGATCAACATTCATTCCTAAAGGTCCTTTAATCGCCATAATATTATTTTTGTAGTATTTATATAATTTTGTAAACAAGTCGCCATCTATCGTCAAATAGCAAAAATACAGGGCAGTAATTAGAAGCCAATTATTTTACCGAATATCCCCAGGCTACAGAACTTGTAAATATAATACTTATATTTCTCTAATATATGATTTGGTCGATCAAATTGTTTTTAATTACCTCACATTTGGTGTAAAAAGTAGAGTATGCAACACAGGGATAAAGCTGTCTTTGTCTTGGGCGGCTTGAATTCCTCACTTCACTCTGGTTTCTTTATAATCTCCCACTCAATGCTCGGGAGCTAATTATATAAAACCTTCACTGACGTTCGGGATTAAAATAGCAACCTTCGTTTCGTTCGGAATTCAACATGCCGCCCGCGACTTAAAGACACTGCTTTACCCCTAGTCACATAATCTACTATTATTGAATAGTATCGGACGTAAACACATGTTTAAAAAAAAAAAAATACCTTTGTAATGAATCTTGATAATTCTTTCTATCAAAATAAGCCTTTAAAAAAGTAAAACCTAATAAAAATGGAATAAAAAAAATGTTACAATAAAAAGGATTTTGATGATTTTCGAATGATCTTCATTCGTCATTCATCTAATAATAGTATCACTATTTCAATGAAAAATATACGTATCGCATGGTTTGCACAATTAATTTAAAAAACAGAAATCCCTGGTAATTCTGAGTTCGACCCTGTTGCATCCTGCACTTAATGACATCTAGTGTGAGATAGTTACGTAACCACAAAATAAAATCAACAGAACGACCAAGTAGTTTGGCTATTGACCGGCAGATGGCAAATAAAAAAATGGGCGGAGTCTAACACCCCCTCACCCCGCAAAATGTCACGCTTTTTTTCTTAGGGAAATCTTATTACAACATCTCCTCTTCTATACTAACTCCGTGGCTACTGCTTTATTACTGTAGAGTGTCACAGGCTATATTTTATGTACATGGGCGAAGCCACGGGCTAAAGCTATTTGAATATAATATTCTTTAACTCGTTTACCTTGAGCGATCTGGTTAGCAGCCATGATCATGATGATGCTGAGGCCTCCGCTGAAGATGGCGTGCTGGCCGAAGTTCAGCACGGCCAGGCTCGAGGCAGTCTTGAGGGAGGCGTCTTCGTACTTCTTCAGGCTGCTGTCGTATTTCTCTAGCTCGTACTTCTCGTTGTTGAAGTACTGGAAGGAGGTTTTTGCATGGTTACGAATACACGGGAATGAATAGGTAATGGAGTCTGTTTATGCCGAGGTGCGACGCGACGAAGCGGACTATTTTTTCATGGTTTCTTTGACATCAACGCACAAACGAATACCATGGATCCAGTACATGATTCTGGACGCCCCAGTGGTGGAAGTTTTCGTCGGCTTTTTCATATAAAGAAAAGTGTTTTTTTTTTTAATTTAAACCGTGTAAAATCGTTATATAAACTCCGATGACATTTAAAAAAAAAAAACAAAAACAAAAAAGAAATGTTTTTAGTTAAAAAAATATTAATTAAAAAGACATCTGGGTAGGTAAAATCGTATCAACCTCGATGACATTTTTAATTTTAAAAGTAATCATTCATTTTTTTCACTAAAAATTTTGTTGATTTTATACAGTTTACAAACGTAAATATTTTTAATTTGGCAAAATTGAAGAACTCAAGGCTGAGTAAAATTTAAGAACTAGATTCTGATAAACTTTTTTCGTGCACAATTCGTCTAAAAATTTAAATTTTTGTAAACAATTTTTTTTTTATATTTCTCTCCTTTTTTTTTTTTTTTGTCGACGGGGAAAATCATCTTTGACGAAACCCGCTCTTGGGTGGAGCGGGAGACAGTGTCAGACTCTTACTGACTAAAAACCCCGCGCCGTTCCTTCTAGCCTTCATACCGGGGCACGAGCTCCCTTTCGGACAACCCTGTCCCCAGTAGGCTTCGACCCAGCTGGGCCCCTCCTGCTGCTGACAACTCCTTGAGGCGCGCGGGAACAGTGCGCGCCGTCGACGTCTTGGACTCGGTCCATTACCGGACGATCGGACAGCGAGCTACCCATGGCTCGCCGTCCGCGAGTCCGCGTCTACGGTGGCCGGAAATCGGGATTGGAATCCCGGCGGCGGCAAGGGCGCCGTCGCCTGATGCGGTCGGCCTCCTCCTTTGCAAGCATTACTGCTTCGCAGAAGGAGGCGACCGCCTGCCATTCCTCCTCGCTCCGGACCATGGCCTCGACCAGGGCCCGGCGCGAGAGGTCTCCGCCGCCGATCGCCCCCACGAGGGCACGGCGAGCTCCGCCCAGGCAGGGCACACCTCGACGGTGTGCTCCACCGTGTCCTCCGGGCGTTGCGCACAGTGGCGACACCCGGGCGTCTCTTCCGCTTGAATCCGATGCAGGAACCTCCCGAACTTGCCATGTCCGGTGAGGACCTGCGTCATGCGGAAGGTAAGGACGCCGTGAGGTCTTTCCAGCCACGCCTCAAAGAGGGGACTTACCGCCATAATCGTGGCGTGCCCAGCACTGGGTTGCGATAGCCGTTGACGCCATTTCACCATGAGATCCCGCCGGAGCTCTGTCCGCCATGCCTTGACATGTTGCGGCAGTGGACTTTTACCCCGGCGTTGCATCTCCACGCGCATGTCGTGCATGTGTGCAAGGACTGTTGCCTCCAGATCCCACGGTGGTAGGCCAGCCAGAAGGCTCGCCGCTTCGCGGGAGATCGTGCGGTAACCCCGCACCATCCGTATTGCCATGACCCTCTGGCAGGCTTTCAGTATGGACGCCGGTCGCTTTGCCAGCGACGGCGCCCACACCGGCGCCCCGTAGAGGGCCATGGACCGAACGATCCCCGCGTAGAGCCTCCGGCAGGAGGCGTCTGGACCCCCAAGGTTGGGCAGGAGCCGCTTGAGAGCAGCCCCAGCCCGGAGAAGCTTGGGAGCCAGACGTCGGAAATGTTCTACGAAATTCCACCGGCTGTCGAGGACGAGTCCCAGGTACTTCATCGTCGACCCGACACCGATGCGAACTCCTCCTACCGTAAGCTGGGAGTCCGATGGTGGCGCGTTACGAGGGCCGTGGAAGCACATTGCCTCGGATTTATGCAGCGCCACCTCGAGTCCCAACTCCTGGATCCTACCAACGGCTATCGCAACCCCGCGTGTCGCTAGAGCGACCGCCGCCTGGTGCGACTCTCCCTGCGCTAGGATCAGCGTGTCGTCTGCGTAGCAAACCACGCTGACCCCGTCAGGGAAGTTGCCGCGCAGCACGTAATCGTAGCCGATGTTCCACAAGGGACCGACCCCTGCGGAACACCGCACGACGTCTCGACGTTTCCAGTCTCCCTGGTGACCGGGGTAGACAATGTACCTGTCTGACAGGTACGCCTCGACCACTAGACAGAGGTATTCGGGCACCCGGTGGTACCGGAGTGCCCTCCGGATCGTACTCCAGGGCAGGGAGTTGAAGGCGTTGGCAATGTCCAAGGACACTGCCACGACACACCTACCCTGGGACACCGCTTCCCCTGTCGTGAGGGCTCGCACGCGCATGATGGCGTCTATTGTAGAGCGCGCCCTGCGAAAGCCGAACTGTCCGTCCGACAAGTCCGGCCCCACCCGTGTTAGCCGCACGACGAGGCAGTTTGCAATCACTCTTTCAAAGAGCTTGCCCACCTCGTCGAGCAGCACAATGGGCCGGTATGCGGACGGAGAGTCCGCAGGGCGCCCTGGCTTCGCTACGAGGACCAGTTTCCCCGTCTTCCAGCGAAGTGGGAACTGGCCCCTCTCCAGGCATGCGCTGAAGAGCCCTCTCAGTCGAGGCCCGAGAGCCTCCATGGCCAGGACCCAGGCTTTCCCTAGCAAGCCGTCGGGTCCTGGGGCGGCGTTTTTGGCACTGAGCCTTCGCACCGCCACTCTCAACTCTACCTCGGTCACTTCTAGAACATTGTCATCGTCGTCGCTGTTGCGGTCCGCGTCAGACACCGCTGGCGGAGGCGGAGCCATGGGCGGGGGGGAGTGTTCCCCCGCGCAGGGAACAGAGTGCCAACAACACCCTCCACGAGTTGGGGCCGGAGACTCTGAGTCAGCGGCGGAGCCCAGGGGCGGAGCTTGTCCCGTACCAATTTGTACGGGCGCCCCCATGGGTCCGCGTTCAGAGACCCCAGCCACACGTTGCGGGCCTCGAGTTTGGCCCGCTTTATCTCCGTTCGGAGGGTGCGTTTTGCCTCTCTGTATCCCTCATACAGCTCCGCCTCTCTGGCCTCCGCATCCGGCGGGCGGATGCGGCGCCTGCAGTGTCTGGCGTACCGGCGCCGCGCGTGATTGCACGCGTTGCGCAGGGCGCCGATCTCCGGCGACCACCAGTACACCTGGCGCTTAGCTCGTCCTGGACGGACACGGGGCATTGCCGCATCGCAAATTTGCGACATGGCCTCCCGGAACCACTCCGCCTCGACGTCGATATCGACAGGCCTGTCTGGTGCTTGCACCCAGGCCTGTACCGTCGCGGCTTCCAGGAGGAGCTCCCGGTCCATCTGCTTAAGCGCCCACCGTGGACCGCAAGGGCTCTGTCGGACCGGCGCGGCTGAGGTTTCGGCGGAGACGTCAAACCGGATGTACCGGTGGTCGGAGTACGTCTCCACCTCCTCCATAACGCGCCAGTCGATGACACGCGGCGACAGAGCGGGGCTGGCGAACGAAATGTCCACCACCGACTCACCCCGCATCCTCACCAACGTGGGGACAGAACCCCGGTTCAGTACGACCAGGCCCAGCTCTAAGGCCCAGTCCTCCACCATCCGACCCCTCTGGTTCGTGAACCGGGAACCCCAAGCCGTGTTCCAGGCGTTGAAGTCCCCGCAAACGACCACGGGGAGGGAACTGAACCCAGCGACGACGGAATTTAGCTCCAACAGGGAGACATGGAGTTCGTCGAGAGATCGGCTCGGGGACAGGTAGACGCCCACCACGACGATGTCCCCGAACCGTGCTGCCACGCAACCCCGCCCCCTCGTGACGGACTCGGGGGGCGGGGTACCGGCGGCGGTCGACGTAATTAAGGTCACCGAGCCGTCCAGGTCCTGAACCCAGTCACCCCTAGGCAGGACGAAATACGGCTCGGTGACTACGGCGACATTGATCAACCACTGCGCCATGCTCTGGAGCAACAGATCCTGAGCGGCGGCGCAGTGGTTGATATTCGTCTGGAGGAGACGTAATGGGGCCGTTATTGACACTCCATTACGGTCTCCTCCCGAGCCCCCCTAGGGGGCACTGCCGCGGCGGCGGGTGCGGCGGCGATGGCGGCGGCGGCCAAGGAGGCGGCTGCGGTGGCGAGGACATCAGCGGGGATGGACCTGCGGGCCTTGCCCTTGGCCTTGGCGGGGGGGTCGCAGGACCTGCCCCCAGCCCGGTGGTCGGCCGGCTTGCCGGCCGCCGCACATGCGTAGCAGTGCGGCGTAGCACGGCATTCTGCGGCCTTGTGACCGGGCTGGCCACACTGGTGGCAGCGGTCGCTGCGATCCTCCGCGGCGCAGTGGGCTCCCACATGGTGCCCCACGTGGCAGCGGAAGCACCGCAGAGGTCTGGGCTCCAGCAGCTTAACCTGCGCGGAGACCCAGCCCACCAAAAGCCGTCGGCCCTCCCCGATGATGGTTTGGGCCGCCTGCACTGGACAGCTCACCGTAACGGCTCGCATGCCCGTGCTGTCAGCACGGATGGCACCCGCCCGAACCTGTTCGGTCGTGCACCCACCCGCCCTGACAATGGCGGCCACCACCTCGTCCACCTTGACGGAATCGTCCAGGCCCATTATGCGCATGTCGATGCACTTGGTGGGCCTGGACACTCGGGCCTCTTCCGAACTGAGGGACGCCCTGATCCTTGCGGCCAGGGCGTCCGCTGCAGGACCGCTGGCCGCACCAGGGACCTCTAGGATTCGGGCCCCGGTGATCGTGCGCCTCATTCGGAAGCCCGCAGCGGCTCCGAGCTCGCCAAGGTGGGGCAACACCGCCTGCTTCGCCTTCTCCATGACGTCGTCGTACGTCACGCCCCTCTTTTCCGCTTCAGGCTGTAGCGTAATTACTACAGCCTCGGAATTCGGGGCGCGAAGACGCGCCGCCATGGCCCGCTTCCTGCGCTCCTGCCGCCTCGCTCGCTTTTTGGCCGCTCTGGCCACCTTGCCCGCCTGCTTTTTGGCGCCGACCACCGTCCATTCGGCGCCAAGCTCCTCGGGTGGAGGAGGTGGCAGGCGCGGCCTAGTCGCCACGGTGGCAGGTCCTGCCGGTTTAGCGGCAGGCACCGCCGCACCCTTTTTCCGCCGCTGCTGCTTGCCCGTTGGGGCCGGCCTCGCAGGCTCCGGCCTTGGCCTCGCAGGCTCCGGCGCCGCAGCCCCGCGCCCCGCTTGCCCCAACGGGCCCGCCTTGGGCGTAGAAGCCGCGGCCGCAGCAGCGGACGCCGCTTTTTTCGGGGCAGAGGCCGCCAGTGGAGGGCGCAGAACAATGCCCTCCAGGAAAGACAGCTGCTGCTGGACGCGCTGCTGGAACTCCAGCTGCTGCTTTTGCAGCCCCTGCTGCAAAGCTGCGAGTTCCCGCTGCACCAGTGTCAGCAGCTGACTCTCCGGCTCGGGCTGGGGCTGGGGCTGGGGCCGACTTTGCCCCTGCTCCTGCTCGCGCTCCTCCTCCATGGGCTCCTGGCGGCCTCCGTTCGGCGCTCTAGTGAGCTCCGCCCGGATCTCCGCCCGGAGCTCGGCCTGGAGCTCCGCCCGGAGCTGCGCCACCCTCTTCTCAACGGAGGCGTCTAGAGCCCCCTGGAGGGATTTGGCGTGGCGACGGATCGTCCTTTCGCGAGTGGCCTTATCCCTTTGGCGGGCCATGTCCCGAAGCAGGGTGACGGCCAGCTCCTTGAAGGGCATGGCCGCCTCCCCGCCTGACTCCGCCTCGGTGCGCCTCTCGCTGCCGGACGGCTCCGAGAGGTCCCTCCCAGAGTCACCCGCGCCGGGGTGGCGCCCCTCCGCGGCAAGCCTGTCGGCTCGCTCAGCGGAGTTTTTGGCCGTTAGGCCCCTCCCCTTCCCGCGGGCTCGGCCTGCGCCACGACTGCTGGTAGGGATCTTTTTCGCCCCCCCCTCGGAGCAGGACGACCCGTCCTCCTTCCTAAAAGAACCGGAGCGCTTCTTCTGGGAAAGGCTTGAGCCTCTCCCTGAAGTCTCCGCCGCCTCCTCGTTCTCCGAGCCCTCCGAGCTCCTTTCGGACCGCGCGTCGCTCTCCTGTGGTTTTTTAAAAAAAGATGATTTAAATTCCATATTTGTTCCCACGAGTATTTATCTTCGGGTACTTGCTCAAAACTCGTGGTCCGCACTAAAGACTAATTTAGCTACCCATTAGTCAAGCTAACAACCTCCCTCACGGTGCGCCGCCGCTTGGAGGTTTGGGGTAATTTTTTATAGAGGTTGTCTTCCTCGCGGCCCGGGCGGTTAAGCCAAGGCCCTCGTCCCCCATCAAGAGTCAGAAACATGACCTTGGACAATCTCTGGGGCTACGAGACTAACGGTGGCAGAAGGAGGAACACGTCTTCCTCCTGCCTGCCCGGCGGCAGTGTGAGTGCACACCGAGCCCGCTCTTACTTCGCCACTGTGCCCTCTGCTGTAGCAGAGGGACACGCGTTGAAGTGCTCCGTCAGACAGAACATTCGCAGACGGCCATAGAGGCCCTTGGGTAGGAGTGCCCAAGGGGGTCTATGGCCGCCTCCCAGGGTGCACCGTCCCGCAGACTGGTCTTCCCTCAGGACGTGTCCGCAAGGGAACTACAGCCCGCGGGCACTCGTGGAGGTTTTCTGTCGTGGCACCCCTATATTTCTCTCCAGGATTTGACAGTAAATCGTGACGTCACAACATGGCAATCGATCCTATTCTCATTAGGAACGCATTGTACCGAATTAGGTACATTCGCGCCTAAGAGGTTAATAATACTTACTAACCTTAACAGTTTCATAGTTGATGAGGGAGTCGATGGCCTTATTGCCGGCTTCGTTTTCAGCCTTGTTCATGTACACCCTGAACTTGGTGCGCCATTGGGTTATGGCCAGAGTGAATGCGGCGTATATACCCACGCAGCCCCATGCTAGACCTGAAAAAAAAATATTTACATAGGGTGACTGATAATTAGTGATCGATAATTATTCACGTGATTGTACTCATGATTACAGACAACTTTCCCTAAGAAACTTTTTTTATACTCATTATTTAATTTATATTATTTAACCGGACCATCTGTTCTGCGTGCAATCCGATGGATGTGTGACGCACAGGACTGGTCGTTGCGGCGACGCTTGGGGGAGGCCTATGTCCAGCAGTGGACGTCTTTCGGCTGTTGATGATGATGATGATTTAACCGGAACATTGTTAACCAATATTTTGTTTTCTCATTATTTTTATTTTTTTAATCAATGTGCTGATCACAGTACCAAACACTGAATGTAATAAGAAATAATAATACTTTTTTTAGACGAACTAGACATATTGCCAGAGAGCCACCAGAACTGTCAAGAGGAAGCCCAAGCGCGCGAAAGATGGAAGAAGTAGAGGGAGACCTTTACCTAGGAGTGGAACAGAACAGTGTAACAAAGATTACTCGTATTCGAAATATTAGAATGGCCTACAGATGTTCCGGCCTGAGTGTCTTACAGCACGCGTCAAATAACTTTGCCGCTCTGAAGTTGGCTACATTCACTGCGCATTAGTCAATTTTACGAAAAAGACAGCACTGCGCATGCGCGAACCTCAGTGTTACGTTTCTATCTCAGTCGCTCGTATACGTCAGATACCAGCTTGTGTTCCGCTCGCACCTATACCACTCGATAGTACCTGCGCCGTTGTAAGGAAAGCCTAACTTCAGAGCGGCAAAGTTATTTGACGCGTACTGTATGTATGTGAGTTTACAAGTTTGTAAAAAGCGCACACAAACTCACCAGTAAAAGCCAATCCTCCTTTAAGCCCCAGTATGGTGGAGACGAGCGTCAACTCGAAGATCGTAGGCACGATGTTGAACACCATCGCCGACAGCACAAAGTTTATGGCGCGGGAGCCACGGTCTATTGTCTGTGGAGATAAAAAAAAAACATTACAATTTAATCTCTGAAAATGGCGGCTTACTCAAAAGATGGTAGGGTCAAAATCGCAGGAAACAGTTTGTTGTGGTATAGCAAAATTGACCCATTTTCAGCAACGGGTGGATCGAGATTATAATCATAATGATGAATTTAGACCACGCAGCGGCTAGGTACCTATGGACTGCGTTGGTTTAGTGGCTGCAATAGCTACTGGCTTAGTACTTTTGTAGAGACTCTGGGGACCGCAGCAGTCCTCCCACAGACAGACATTAGTCGACGGACCCGGAGCGGGTACGGCTCCACAGTTCAGGTAACAACATCATGCACCGATTAAAAGAGGCGGAGCGGAGTAACCAAAAACGTGGGTGAAGTCGCGGCGGACAGCTAGTGTAAAATACTGGCACCCAGTCACGGCTGGAAACCGACCCCAAACGTAGTTGGCCGCGGGCCTGCGGACGGCGAGCAATGGGTAGTTCGCCTTCCGACCGTCTGGTAACCGTCCGGACCGAGCCCAAGTCACGCGTGTCTCAAGGAGATGCCAGTAAATCGGAGTGGCCCAGCAGGGTTCCAGAGCCTTCTGGGGCTACGGGTAGTGTGGAAGTGAAACCCTGGGACGAAGGCAAAGAAAGAACAGGACTGGGTTTTTTAGTCACTCTAAGTCTCACACGCCCTTGCGCTCCGCCCAAAAGTGGGAGATATCATTGAATGACTTTCTCACCTAAAAAAACAGTTGAATCAACTGTTTTACTAAGTTTTGCAAATTAATCGATAAACCGAAAGTAGATAACTGTATCTGTTGACTGTCTGATACTGATCAGATATATCCTGCTATACGTATGTGTGCTTGATTGCTTGTACCTACTTTTATTTGTCAGAAACAACAAAAAAAATGCAGTTAATAATTTATTGTTTTACAATATTCTCTATCTAACTACCATCGAACAATCTGACGTACGGCGAAAGTCCACGCTTACATTATTGACACCTCAACGGTCCAGATTAAGCATTTCACCTCGTCGTTTATACAACCATATATCGAAGGACTGAAAATTTGCCTGTTGCGGTCTTCCCGTCCGATTATAATTTAGATGTCTTCAAGGCATAGGCTCCTAATAAACTATCATCGTTTCACTGATCAACATACCTACCTACTTGGGAAAAGTTTAGGCAAACTGATTGTTTCGAAATATAGACTTTGTTCAGTTTTGGAAGTTAGTCGATAAACCCAAAGCAGATAAAATATCAGATATAACATAAAAAAGTTTACAGTTAAATGCAATATTTTTCGTCGTTTTGCAATCTCCGCTATCTAACTGAAGTGAAACCAAGTTGCAACACTATAGCAAATCACCTGCAATTGTTTTCTTACGCAACCAGGTTAAAATCCGCGATGATTTGTCATGCTTGCAGCCACTAGACCAATGAGACACTTAAAAATATCTTGAGCATTGACGCCGAATTGCTGGCCTGTCAGTTTTCTATCGTTTAAATTTCGGGGAGTATGAATTGGAATTGTACAATTTAATTCCGCCAAGTTCGTTCCACGTTCGGACCACTAGACGTACGGCATTGCGCCGCCGCCGCCAGTACATGATGGACATCCCACCCACGGTAATCTAATAGTCTTCAGAACAATCCCACTACCCTGGCCGCCTGGTAATCAGGCAGCTTACGTGGTTTTCATATTTCAAGATCACCTGATGGTAAGCGATGCTGTGGCCGACGATGGAGCACGTTTGCCTAGAAGTAGCCTACTCACTCTTGATTTTATGATTTTGTGGCTATCAGGAAACACAGAGTCCGGCAAGGAATTCCACTCCTTAGCTGTGTGCATAGTGATTGTGTTTCCAAAATGGTTTGTACATATGGATGAGATGCCGTACGTCTAGTGGTCCGAAGATAGAACGGACTTGGTGGAATAAATTATGCAATTCCAAGGCACGCTCCCCGAAATGTAATCGATAGATAACCGACAGGCCAGCAACTCGTCGTCGATGCTCAAGACTGGAGTTTTGACTCGACAAGTGGATGCAAGTGCGATAGTATAAAAAGAAAACAGTAGAAATGCAAGTTACTTTCGATAAAGCGCCCGTCTGCCTGCCCAGATGGAAGCTCAGGTCCAAGTTGTGCAGGTGTATGAACACGTTGCAGGCCAGCTTCCTGATGGAGTGCTGCGCCACCTTCGCGAACACCGCGTTCCTCAGCTCGTTGAAACCTGCCGCGCCGGCGCGAGCTATGCCGTCTGTAATGAAAAGGATTGACTAGTATGTCACTACAAGAAATAACAATCAGATTAAAAGTTTAAAATAATTTGTTTCACACTAGCTCCAAGCGTCCCCATGCCGAGCAAGGCGTCTCTCGCAGTTCTGCACATAGATCTTTAGATGTGTGACGTACCCAAATGGGTACAGTATCGAATCATTAAAGAGAAATGTAGTAGTCCCAAGTGCCTGCGGCAAGGCACGTATCCGACGCCATTCTCAAATGGGTACAGAAGTATACTCACATCCAAGCAGTAAAGAGAAGGCAGTAGTCCTAAGTGTCTGCGGCAAGTCGCAATATCAAGCAGGGCATCTCGCAGGTGTATCCGACGCCGTACTCAAATGGGTACAGAAGTATATTAAAACCAAGCAGTAAAGAGAAGGCAGTAGTCCCAAGTGCCTGTGGCAAGTCGCCATGTCAAGCAGGACATCTCGCAGGTGTATCCGACGCCGTACTCAAATAGGTACAGAAGTATACTCACATCCAAGCAGTAAAGAGAAGGCAGTAGTCCCAAGCGCTTGCGGCACAGTCGCCATGCCCAGCAAGGCGTCGCCTGCAGGTGTGACGGACGCTGTATTGATCTCATCGACGGCGTACTTGAACAGGAACGGTACCGTCACGTTCACCATTTTGGCGCCGAACAGCAGCGAGAGGGATAGCATCACGCGGTTTCTGATCATCTGGTTGTCCTAGAAGTGGAAATAATGGTTCTAGTATCGATTGATATGCACATTATTTTGTTTATTTAATCTTCATGAAAATAAAAGGTAGAAAGGTGGATTTGATGTCTTATGCTTTCTCTACCAGTCGATTAGAGATAAATATGAGAATTGGAGGTAATTATTGTATATTTGAATCAGAAATTTGAGTCAAAATGTTGGTCAGTCAAAAAAAAAGTGAAGCTAAGAATTCAAAATTCACTAAAGTCAATTGATTGGAATTATTTTGTATTATGAATTGAACTACAATTTCATAAAAACAATGTTTTGTTACTAAAGAATTTGGTGAACCTATCTTCAAACTACTTCAAACATGGTGAATCATAATGTGAAATGACTTTAGAAACATAAAATCTACAAATAGATGTTCCCCGTCTGGGTGTCCTGCGCATGTGAGTTAACATATTTGTGAATGCACTCACAATACAGGAGTAATGAGGGTTAAGATTTAAAAAAAAATTAAATGATGTCACAATTAAAGAAATGTTTAAAAATAGTGAAAAACACCTTCATCATTATGTATGAAAAGATTTCTTACAAATGCCAACTACTTTCTTACATGACAATCAACTAATATCATATTCAAGGCTAGTACTTATATTAACAGCTGCTCCATACCTTATATTAAATACAGGTACAAAATCTTACCTTAGGCCACACATACTCCAGCATTCCGCGGATCATATCCATCCCCGTCACCGGCTTCGCATCCCCCAAGTTTATATCTTCACGAGACAAAACAGATGCACCTGGGTGAAAGCAGTCTCTTTTTTGTATACCTAAGGAGGGGAGAAGACAATCAGGATGTTTTAAGGGTATGCGTAAGGTTATACGTTCAAGGATAGGTTATAAGCGGGCAGGACACATGCAGGATGAAAAGGAAATGAAAGGTATAAACAAAGAGCTGCGTTCCAACCAAGTATTAGTAACAAAAAATACACAAAAATAACAGTGGCAGGCACATATTGAAAAGCTGAAGTAAAAATGTTTGTGCAAGATCTACGTACTACAACGTATGGAACTGTAGCATGCAGGTTTCGTTGCACATTTTAATTTAAGGCATTAAACAAAAAAGCTATTGCGTAGTGCATTAGCCATCTAAATAAATAGTTAATTATACATTCACAGTAGGAAAATAATATAATTAAGTATGGAGAAATTAGAGAAAACGTCACAATGGAAGCATCTACGTTTTCACAAACATTAACTTGTGCCAAACAGTGCTAGAAAGCTAGGTATTTTAGACAACATATGGTACTACACTAAGTTTTGACTAACTAGTTTCAAAGAGCATAACTCAAAAACACATATTAATTAGCATTAAATAATTAAAATCAATATGCTATGTTTGGAAAGAGATATCGTTGAAGAGTATGCTTGGAAAATACACTTGATGGAACATGTTATTCCTTATGTTTCCAAACACTGCTAATGTTGAAAGACAGGCTGAACATAGGCATCTCCGAAGTATAACCACATTCACCAGTCAGATGCTAATAAATTAATTATTAACCCTTCAGATACCGTCAATTAGAGACACAATACTAAGACAATAGATGCGCGGCCACCGGTGCTCGCTTGGGGATTCATGAATTAAGTACAACTGACTGACTTCATCTTAAAATGCAGATACATATTTCTAAAAGATCATTGGAACAAGGGACCTTCTGACTTTATTTTTAAAATCCTGATTATAATATTGTAAATATGAAAGTAAATCTGTCTGTCTGTTACACTTACATGGTTAAACTATAAAACCAATTTTTTTACTATAAAACCGGCCTCATCTCGTTAAAACTGACTGAAAACAAAATTGATGTGTAAAAGAGTTTTTTGAAAACCTATTTACAAAATAAAGATCATTTATCATTTATAAAATTTAGTACTAAGGAAACTTGAACTCCAAGGATGACATAGGCCTCTTTATAGCCATCTTCGAATACAACTTAGTGTCCATAGTAACCAACTTTAACACGGACAAAGCCGCTGGCAGAAACTAGTTCAATATATTATATTTTTATCGTAAAGTCAACATAGCCACTTGATAACTAATAGTGTAAATACATAATCAATGAGTTTAAGGTCTATGAGGAATAGTTTGTTATTCCTGAATTTTCAAATAAATTCATTCAGTAAATATTGTGCAAAAAGAATGCATAGTCATTGTCACTTGAGCGTTTCACTATCAGTACATTGTAATATAGGCAGTAAGCATATGTGTATTATTATGCTTATCATTCAAGTGTGCTCACTTGGTGTCTAGTGATTAAATTAACAGTTTATACAAGGTCATTGTCAAATATTATGTAACTGTTTCACTTCCGGAAACTTTTAATAAGAAAAAAGAACTCAAATTAGAATTTAATACGTTCTAATTGTTCTCTAATACTATCTAAATTAGTTTATTTTGCTTACCAACAGGAATTTTTCCAGTTTTTGGTTTGTTTGCCAACACAGCTGCCAACACATTTTTCGCTGAGTCTGAGCTTCCAGAGGGAGTCGGGCTTGACGATGAATAATGCTACAATCAAAGAAGAGTAGATATAACGCCTTTTCTTGCCACTAAAGT
The DNA here is from genome assembly GCA_949319445.1 of Mythimna lalbum. Lineage (NCBI taxonomy): Eukaryota > Metazoa > Arthropoda > Insecta > Lepidoptera > Noctuidae > Mythimna > Mythimna lalbum. The sequence goes on from OX439347.1 coordinate 1,711,528, forward strand.
GTTTAAAACAACGAGAAATGTAACCAAATGAAAACTTATTATTGAGACGTAAAATATACCCTGTAGTGGCTTGTGGCTGCACATTGGTGACATAGTAAGTTGAGCGGTGATTTGGTTACAATATTTGATGTGAAATAAGACGAAGATTTCGCGAATTTAACGTGATGTCGAATTAATTTGCTCAATTGCTTGTTTGACAGCAGTGTGGCCGCCATGGTGGTAAACTGACAACTCCGACTGACAGACTAGAATTGACAAGTGACAGAAAATTAGTGTTGCTATATCAAGATCATTCTCTCAAATAGTGTATATTTTAGCGAAAAATAAAAATCTTATAAAAATTAAAAATAGAGTGAAAGATTTTTTCTTAAGTGACAAATGACAGAAAATTAGTGTTACTATATCAAGATCATTCTCTCGAATAGTGTATATTTTAGCGAAAAATAAAAATCTTATAAAAATTAAAAATAGGACTTAGGACAAAATTCTAGTAGAGCTCAAAAAACGAATACGATATATGTATCGTATTCATTTCTTGAGCTCTTATAAAGAAATATGGTCAGCCTCAAATCGGCAAAAATAAATGACGTCCAATAATCATAATAAAAAAAGAAAGTAATCTGTGTTTGTTAATTCTCACCTGGCTTGATTTGGGCACGCCACAATTATGGCGGTAAGTCCCCTCTTTGAGGCGTGGCTGGAAAGACCTCACGGCGTCCTTACCTTCCGCATGACGCAGGTCCTCACCGGACATGGCAAGTTCGGGAGGTTCCTGCATCGGATTCGAGCGGAAGAGACGCCCGGGTGCCGCCACTGTGCGGAACGCCCGGAGGACACGGTGGAGCACACAGTTGAGGTGTGCCCTGCTTGGGCGGAGCAACGCCGTGTCCTCGTGGGGGCGATCGGCGGCGGAGACCTCTCGCGCCGGGCCTTGGTTCAGGCCATGGCCCGGAGCGAGGAGGAGTGGCAGGCGGTCGCCTCCTTCTGCGAAGCAGTAATGCTAGCAAAGGTGGAGGCAGACCGCATCAGGCAACGGCGCCCCAGCCGCCGCCGCCGGGATTCCGATCCCGATTTCCGGCCACCGTAGACGCGGGCTCGCGGACGGCGAGCCATGGGTAGCTCGCTGTCCGATCGTCCGGTAACTGTCCGGACCGAGCCAAGGCGTCGACGGCGCGCACTGTTCCCGCGCGCCTCAAGGAGTTGTCAGCAACAGGAGGGGCCCATCTGGGTCGAAGCCTACCGGGGTCGGGGTTATCCGAAAGGAAACTAGAGCCCCGGTATGAAGGCTAGAAGGAACGGCGCGGGGTTTTTAGTCAGTAAGACTCTGACACTGTCTCCCGCTCCACCCAAGAGTGGGTTTCGTCAATGATGATTTTCCCCGTCGACAAAAAAAAAAAAAAAAAACCTGGCTTGATTGGATAGAGCTAAACGAATTACTTAAACTAAAATAAACTGAAATAGCTCTTATTTTACAATTTTTTATTCTGAAACTATGTTCCCATAATCCCATGGGTGATGGGACAGATACCTAATATCTACTTTTTTTTTTATCTGATATAAACTAGTACTTGACTGCAATCCCACCTGATGGTAAGCGGTAAAACTAGTTTATTAAGAGCCTATTCACTCTAGCCTTGAAGGCGCTCAGATTGTAATCGGACGGGAAGACCGCAGCAGGCAAATTGTTCCAGTCCTTCGATGTACGCGGTATAAATGACGAAGACTACTTTAACGCGGGTGAAGCCGCTAGCAGCAAGTAGTGTACTTACACCATTTATTTTTATTTCACCTATGCCTACATACCCATGTAGGCATAGGTGAAATAAAAATTACTTAAAATTAAATTACCCAATTGGGCACCAAAACGTCAAAAAATATGATTGTATTTTTCAATGTTATACATGAGCATGAACTAGACTTAGAAATAATATTCCCTATCCATCTTCATAAACAATGCGCATAAAACGCGGTCAAATAAACAGTTAAATTGAAGATAAAACAATTTTCTACTAAATCCGAAGTCGGCACGGACCATTATCATAGAGCTTCTCCCGCTATCATAATATTTACAAAGGTATCATGCAGGATCAATATCGGAAACGGGCCAAGCGCGAGCGTGATTTCAACAAATGGTTCTGAACACAGAAATAACTATTTTTTATTGTTATTATTAATTGATTCGTATGCACTGGTTCGGTCATGTAATGAGATGGGACGAACCTTCTTCACTGGGTGCTCCCAGTGAAGAAGGCCTTAGCGATCCTGGAAAGAAAAAAGTCAGAAGGCGCCCTCTAGCTACGCGGTGGACAACCTTATCCAAAGATCTGAAGCGAGCTCAGCTGGACGCACAGACAACCCAGAATAGACAATCCTGGCGCCTAAAAGACGAGGAGATCCGATCCCGAATGAGGGGATAAGGCAAGGAAGAAGAAGAAGATTATTAATTGACTCGCGTCTGACCACTATCTCGATTGTACCTAACTAACAGAAAACACAAACTCCATCAAAACGTATAATTGAATAAGAGTAACCGGAATGTTTTTACACGACACTAATTTTTAAATAGGTGGCAAGCTTGGTCCCAGGAATTGCAAAAAAACAGCCAAGTGTGAGTTGGAATCGCACAAAAAGGCTCACGGAACTTTTTTTGTGCGAGTCCGAATTGCACTTGAAAAAAAAAACGAAAGACTCTCTATCCCACAAACTGAACCCCAAAACACTAATGGCGGGTTACGTTGTCGACTCGATAAAATATCTATATGCTATAGTCTTCCGCATCCGCGTAATACCCTTTGATCGTTAGCGGTATATTTAGATGGCGTCCTAGATTTTTGAGACATGTTATATTAGTCAGCCTATCGCCAGGTTACTGTGCTGATCTAAGCGTGGCGTCTAAATTCTGTGATATTTTCAGTTCTTTGGTAAAGATTCTTAGAAGCAGTTGTGAATGACCCTGTTCCTGTTCCTTGCTGGAGTGCTTTGATTGCACGGAAACCATTGAAGAATAATTTATCATTCTTCGTCAGATAATAATCAGCTCTATTTATCAGTTCATAATGTTCCTTTTAATATATATAACTGGCCTGCTGGTCTAGTGGTTAGTGGCCCTGACTGCTATGCCGCTGGTCGTGGGTTCGATTTCCACCCAGTACAAATGTTTTTGTGACGAGCATCTTCGTTTGTTCTGTGTCTGGGCGTAACTTATCTATAAATACACACATATTGTGTATTTAGAAATATACAAGTATGTTTATCATTTGTCTAGTACTCATAACACAAGCTCTGCTTAGCTTGGGACTAGACGGCGTTGTGTAATAGTTGTGGAATATTTTTTTTTTGTGTCTCGTTGCTTCCACTTAACACATAGGTGTTCGGTGTCGGCAATTGTAACAAAAAGTGTCTTCGTTTGCGCAGAGCCACATTCGATTAGGTACAGGAGGTTGATTAAAGAACTGTTGTTGACACCGCTATAGATCCTGAAAATAACAGTTTTGGTGGATTCTAAATTCTTCAGCCCGACACGCAGGAGCACACGTTAAAAGGTAGGTAAGTATTGAGGTATGTGTATGTCTAGTCAATATTAAAACTAGGTACCTATATAAGTATTTAATCCCACACATTTTCTTATTTATAGCATAAGTAATTTCTGATGGCTCTTAAATTTTACCTACAACTTTTCAAGTCAGAATGAAATGCTATTATTGATCCATCTCGATACAACTATAAAACACAAGTACACCTTCCCCTCAATCCACAGTAACCCTCAAACGTTCCAGCAAAGCCAGCAACTCACGCAGCCAATTCTAAACTAGCACTCGCAACAAACAAAAGAAAACGGAGGCTTATAAAACGCCATATTTTAATAACAAAGCTCGGACACTCATGCACACACGTTTTTTGGGCAATCGTTTAAATAAAAACAAGCACATCTTCCACTCAACCTAAAGATGCCTGCAAACGTTACAGCAACGCAACACCAGCAACACATAGTCAATGCCTGCAACCACAACAAATAATAGAGAAGGCTTATAAAACCCCATATTTTGACAAAAAAGCTCCATACACACACTCACACGCACACACCTATTTCTGGGCACTCAATCAGACACTGCAAACGTTGCAGCAATGCCAGCAACACATGCAGCCAATACAGATCCTGCAACCACAACAAATAATAGAGAAGGAGGGCTTATAAACGCCATATTTTGACAACAAAGCTCCATACAGGTGTATCCATGTTCTATTTCTGCCGCACCTACTACCTCGGGATAGCGAATCGGGTCAGCCGTTAACGATGTACTGGCCTGTAGTAGTTCCCTAACTCTATTTTGGTGTTTTATGTCTTTAAGTTTTTGTTTTGAAGATTATGAGTGTTATGGAGTATGATGGGGGTCTTGTCTGCATGGATAGTGCTTGATTTTGGACACTTGCAATAATAGGTTTCTTTATCGTGGTGCTGTTATGGTTTTTAGCTGTAATAATAGTTTTAGCCAGGTTACTTATGTGGAAAACCTGGTGTCACATTGTTTCGCCCTATTTAGTAACTTTGTGTCTTTTGCAAAAATCATACATCGAAGGACCGAAACCATTATTATGCTTACTGCGGTCTTCCTGGCCGATTACAATTTGCGTGTCTCCAGAGTTAGAGTAAATAGACTCCTCATAGACTAGTGCGTCTTACCATCAACGATTGTACCATCAGGTGGGTTCACAGTCAAAAAAATTTCGAATCTGACCTACTTGTCTTTATTACTAGTATGACTTAATTCTACTTCACTACCAAGATCATGTGTGTAAAAAAAAACTGGACTAGGGCGAGTCAGACTTGCTCACGAAGGGTTCGGTGCTTCGATATTAAAATCGAGTACAATACTCGAATAATTTATAACATTTCTTCAATGGGAACCTCTTTAATTTTTAAGTTTTATCGGCAATAGACATACACATCTTGTGAAAACAACTCTTACGGTTGGTTTGACATACAAATACAACTTGCAGAGTCAGACAGACAGACGGGCAGGCAGGCTTAACAATAGGATCCTGTTATTGCGCTTCGGGTACTTACCCTAATTAACATGACTCTAAGATAATACATTTAAACTCGATTATGCAGTGTAATGACAGTAATGAATGTCCAGAATTATTTACTGATCATTAAAAACGTTCCATTTGCATCTTACTCCACGTTTCGAGGTGGTTTAGGTTCCGACGCGTCGTTTATAGCTTGCGAATCTACGAACAAGAGAATCATTGAATTATCTCATCATCATCATCATAATTCTGTGGCCCTAGTGAAAAAGGATCTAAGTTCAAAAATGCAATTTTACAGGAGACGCAAAAAACGCTCCGCGCGCTTCAAATTCGTGTTTGACCTCGTGTGACATTTAAACCGTTACCTAATGAAATACGAGTACATTTGATATTATTTTTAGGTAAACGATTTATGCTCTTTATTATTATTGCGTTAGTTAGTCCAAGCAGCGGGAACATTATAAGGCTGATTATACATGCTACTATACTATGCTATACCACTATGTATGCACTAAGTTCCTTCATTATAATATATAACAGTCGAATATTAACCCTTCAGATACCGTCAATTAGAGACACAATAGTAAGACAATAGATGCGCGGCCACCGGTGGTCGCTTGGGGATTCATGAATTAATTAATCCACGAGCTCATCAGTTCATCTTTATCCCAAAATAAACACTCCAAATCAATGACAAAACTGCTTAAGTATCTTGCCCTTAAAATATTTGTGAGTAAGGTATGTGGCCCAGATATCGGGCGGTACAATTTCACTGCGCCCTCTCTTTTAATCAAAATAATTAACTACACATATGATTTATTGCCTTAGTGCGGGGAGGGGGCATGTCTACCCGCCACTTTTTACCTTGCCGATAATGTACTGGCGAATGCTAAAGTGTTTGCGAACTGTCTGTGTTTGTATGTTTTAAGTTTGTATCTTCTTGCCAAAATTGTCAATCGTCTAGTACGATTTCTTTGACTGCCTGTATTATTTTGTTAGCAGTGGCTTTATCTTTATCAATCATTTATTTTTTCACTCTTCATGATTGTTCAATATTGAAACTTATTACCTAATTTATTTTAAGACTTACATAGTTACATTATTACTTGTTGACTTTTATTATCCCTGTTAATATAACTTATTGAATTTTGATCATTCTAATGTTGTGATATTGTTTAGTGATTTAATTAATGGATTTTTTTATTTATATGTCAATGGTTTTTATATGGGTTACAGTGGTATCTGAAATATGCCTTTGATAAAATAGGAGAAATACTACAAAACCGGAAGTTTGATGAATCGAATCACAATAAAACTGCATTTAGTTAAACAAAGTGCAGTTTTGTTGTAATTCAAAGAATTAGAGATGGGCTGATAATGAAGCCTTGTGGATTCCTTGTACTAGTGAATGTAGAAGGGATCCATAAAATGTTTTCACTGATAATCTATTTGCGAAATTATGACACAGACGCCCCTGTCACCTACGACGATGTTCCGTAATGTCAAAGACGACGATTTTGCAAAAAAGATGAATACCGACAGTCTTCTACGATATCAAAACCCTTTACTACGACTTTTCCTCTCACCGGTACTTGCGTTTGGAAAAAAAAGAGCCGAATGCCACCAACATCGCAGTACTGTTACGGTGATAAGTCTGTGTAATTTTTTTATCTGCTTCGATATAATTTAGCTTTGCCGTTATTCTCGAAGAGAATTGTCTCAGGCAGTCATTTCCTTTCATTTGGGCCGGTAGATAGAATCATTGAACTTATTTGGGTATTTAATTCATGAATCCCCAAGCGACCACCGGTGGCCGCGCATCTATTGTCTTACTATTGTGTCTCTAATTGACGGTATCTGAAGGGTTAAATGGTTTATTGTCCTGGGGTTTTAAGGTCTCGATTGAATAAAATATTGATATATTTTTTATGTATCGATAAATAAAAATGAATTTTCGTCTGAGAGAAAATTTTACTGAAGAGTAGTAGAATATCCATGAATTAAATTAATTTCCATATCCTCTTCTTCTTAATCGTATACTTCTGGTGGTGTGACTATGGTCATGTATCGTCTGGTAGATTGGTTGCGGCTTTTGCAAGACTTCTCCATCTCTCTGTTCGTGTCCATTCGATAAGGGAACACTTCGAAGATGATTGAATGAGTTCTGACGGTCTGGTGTGTAATCAGCCACGAGAACAATGGGTCTCTACTTTTCCTTGTACCACTAAACGTTGCGAAGTTTTTTCTTTAAAGATTGGCACTGGAACACTGACTCCCTACCCAGACCTGCTTAACCCAAACCCACAGAACCAGCCCCCCCCCCTCTCCCCTGACCTAATACCCTATGGACTATCGTCAGATTTAATGCTCGTTACAGATCATAATGGTAAGCTGTCAAAAAACCAACCGTTGCTGATAATGACTCTAAGCGGTAATTCCCAAAGAAGTGCAAAAAGGATTAATGACCATAACGTCAAAACGATTCAGGCAGATTCCACCTGTGAGGATAACATCGTCGTAATGCTTTACAAACAAGTAAGTACACCTGCCAGATGGCGTGACAAGCACGATCAGGTTTAATTCTTAACCTATAGATTTATTTATTTATTATTATTTAGTACAGCAAAATAGCCATTAACACTAAATTATGTTAAAACCTTTCTTCTCACAGAATCGCAAACTTTCTCTTTCTATAGAATCGCAAACTCTAGATAGATAGCATTAGTAAGTTCCATCATAGTTATTAATTAATTAAACCCCAAGCGAACGCCGGCGTTCGGTCTCTCATTGTCTTTCTATTAATGTGTCTCTAATTACGGTATTCGTAGTTAATGACATTATTATGAGAGCAGTGGTGGCCGAGTGGTAACGAACCCGACTTACCAGTTGAAAGTCGCAGGTTCAAACCCAGCCAGGTGCATTACTTAGTGTAATTTATTTCATCGCCATTATTCTCAAAACGGTGAAGGAAAAGATTGTAAGAAAACTAGCCTGTTCTAGAATCAAAAATTCGAAGACATGTGACATCTTTCAAACCACATTGAACTTGCGTGGTGGTTTACGGCCCATTTTCTCTACTAAAGAGGAAGCCTGAAACCCAGCAGTGAGAACATTAAAAGATTGATTATACTTTGAGAGAACTTGAACCTAGTTCTTTATCTGCTAAAAAAAATATAATTGATAGAAGTTGTTTCAAATTTACTTCTATCAATAATAATATTCCACAACTCACATAACGCCGTCTAGTCCCAAGCTAAGCAGAGCTTGTGTTATGAGTACTAGACAACTGATAAAAATACTTATATATTACTAAATACATACATATATAGATAAATTACACCCAGGCACAGAACAAATGATTATGCTCATCACACAAACATTATTTTGTCCTGAGTGAGAATCGAACCCACGACCTCCGGCATAGTAGTCAGGGTCACTAACTACTAGACCAACCAGCCATGCACTTTGTAAAGAGATTTATAAACTGTTTCGTCTCTTTGTAAACTGGCGAAACCACCTAATTTAAATTAGATACACAAGAGATCAAAATATTTTCCCTAGAAAACCCAATTCTCTCACAGTTCCTTCAAAATCATCACACGGTGTCTTCGAAGTTGGTTAATAAATAAACATACAAGTGATTACCGACGACCGCCGGGGAGTTGCAAAAAGTCGAAAAAAATACTAAAAAAGTCCGCGAAAGCCGTACAACTCAATTTTGGAGGCACAACGCGATGGAAATAAAGTTGGAAAAAAAAGTCGTACGGGCCTTTATTAGTGTGCTGGGAAACGGTAACGCGAATTTAAACTTTTAAAGCTCTTTTGATTCAAGTCGGGCAATGACTTAGCTGTTTTGGTATTATGAACTTTTTGTAATAAATTAAAAGACCTACCCTTACCCAAGCAACCTTACAGTAATCAAAGGCATTTTTAAACTTTAATGACTTCACGGAACATACAACTTAATTCATGAATCCCCAAGCGAAACCCGGTGGCCGCGCATCTATTGTCTTACTATTGTGTTTCTAACTGACGGTATCTGAAGGGTTAAAGTGTTTACTAATTTGGGATTGAATAGACGCATAGAACTTCCTTTTTACCTGACATTAATCATAGTACACTGTACTACCTATATCATTTATTAACTAGCTTCTGCCAACGGCATCACCCATGTGAAATTAAAAAAATATATTAACTTTTCAATCGTGATAATTAGAGACACAATAGAAAGACAATGGGTGCGCGAACGCCGGCGCTTCGCACACCCATTGTTTCGCGTTCGCTTGGGGTTTAATGAGTTAATGGAACAAAGGTACTCTCAAGATTTAAAGTATCCTATAGGTATAGGTACTATGTTATTCTAAGATATTATACATGGTGGATCATGTACCAAATTTTATCCAAATCTGTTCAGCCGTTCAAGCGTAAAGAATTAATACAAAATACACACACACACTCACCAACTTTTGCCTGTATAATATTAGTGTGATTAAATCTCAAGCCTATATTCATTTCGATCTATAAACGTACCTACCTACACAGATTTGATTTAATATTCTGTAAACAGCTCCAACTTACATTCAATAAGTCAATTATATTTATACGAACTCCCTTATTTTCCCAATACAAACTTCAATATATTTACCTTCAGCACAGTAACAAAGTCCCTGCACAAAAGCCCTGCGTTCATATTACAGTGGTCGCGAGCCGCGCGCGCAGCGGTGGTCTTCCCCGCGCCCCTCTCCTCGCACCTAACGAGACCCACTGCGAAACTCCGATTAATTTGCTGCCTTGCTTGCCTTTGCTGAACTGGTCTCACCCGATTAAGGGCCATACTGGGTCTGGGTCTACCTTTGGTTTGTCACGTGGGCCCTGCTGCCTAATCGTTCAGATGGATGTAGTTTGGAGATTAGTGTGTCTAGATTATGGGATATTATCGTAAAGAGTCCGCGAATGCCTGTCACTGGGTGTTTACTGACTTTTGTGAATTTAACCTTTCGAATACCTATCGTAGAGACACAACAGGAATACAATGAGAGAGCCGGCGCGTTCGCTAGGGATTTAGGTACCTACCTACTTAAATCTAAATTCTAAAAGTTACTTCGAAGTGATTTTTTCGGTTTATTATTCAATAGATACATTAAGTTTACACTAATTAGAGCAAAACACTTGTCTGAAAGCTTTCAAAGGTTTGTGACAAAGTGGAGTTAGCAAGCTCGCTCGCAGCTTACATCAAAATAAATAAGCTTATAATACCTAGACACTATTACTAGTATATCACATCATAAGATGTATAATCATCATCTATAATCATACATTTTATGATCTATAATCTAATATTAAAATACACTAGTAATAGTTATATTTTTTTTTCAGGGTAAAGTTAATTTTTTTATGTAGTTACTGGTGACATCACATCTTAAGATTTATATAGATAGTTTAGGCATAGGTATCTGTTATGGACAGCAATAGTTTAGCTCGAAAGTTTAGCCTAAATATACTTATACATAAATGCAATGTCTCAACTAAATGGCATCAAGCAAAACCATTGCAAATATTAGAAACCACATTGATACCTGTGTATTCGAAAGGCACTATACAATAATAGTAAATAGGCATTCTAAAATCTAAACAACGGCCCAACGGACCTGCCCTAACAAAAACAAAAAAAAAACCACCGGTCGACTTTCGCTATGATTCCCACATTACGTTGCAGTCAAATCGTGACTTCCGACAAACAGAGTAGCGCCCAAAAAAATGATCATCAATGACAGCCCGGACAAACGTGTCCCGCCGGGGTTTAAATGCAAAAGGTATTATTCAACATGGGGTGGTTCCCGGTATTGGGAACCAATTTTATTTTTAAATCCCTTCGAAGTGGGCACAGACACGTTTTGGGTTGAGTCTGACACTCACATAGATTCCTAACTCCCTTTTATAGCACCTTAATTATTTTTAAACGATCATGTGGAATTTGAAATTGAGTGACTTTGGCATTGGTGTTAGGGGAAATATTATCTGCTTGTGGATATTTATTACTGTCTTATTGATGTTCAGTTAGGAGTTATTCGTGTTTCATTTATTACTAATCTATGTTTTTTATTGACCAACCAATACATCAACGGCCAACTAAGAGCTGTATACACTGGCAAATGTAAAAAAATGCTTTCTATAATCTAGGTTAGTGTTACATTTTCTTATAAGTTAACACTGCATGCCACATAAAAGTAATAACTATTTGCTACATGCTTATTTGCGTAAGGTAGATACTTTAACATTTTCACACGATGAGTTCAAATGTATTGAACACAGACTAAGAGAAATCACACATAGAGACGAGAAAATTTCCACCTTGCAAAATGAACTTTGCATTGAAATTGTACCTCAAATTATTAAATCTTTTAATATTATTTATTCAGTTCATTTTAGCTGGGATGCCAAGAATGAATGAGCCAAATGACACATAAGTAGAAAATAAACAACTACTAGCAGTAGATATCTATAGCATGATGCAGTATAGATAGAAAAAACTTAAACCAGATAACAAAGATACTACTGCAAGAGATCTTAAAAGAGAAGAAAAGTGTACTCGTATTAAAAGATTGAGATTTGCTGTTTGTATGAATTTTTTAGTTCGTTCGTCATAGTTTCAGTGCATACTGTAAGTAGAGCAAGCAATTGATTGAACCTGAGCAGGAAATATTAAGGCACTACTAAAACAAATCATAGCATCATAATTTCAACTGAACAAACAATTCCAAAGTAATGACTACCTAAAAAGAATGGGAAGGCGCATTACCAATATCCGCGGAACATCTAGGTGCGTATGGGAGATAATAAAACGACACACAATACGTACGAGCGCGTCCCAGTAGAGGCTGTGCCGCGTCCCAACTCCATTCGATGCAAATTCTCACATCGGCCGTTTTATGGTGCGGCCCAAATAGAAAGATGAAGAGATGGTGGAGTTGCAAGGATAAATACTGTTGTATGTTTATGCAAAGAACGGACAAGATACTGTTGATCTAGTCTTGATAATAATGTATATCCATGCAAATCTCTTCTCTTATCTTGATTTTCTGTTTGTTTTGCTATACTAAACGTAATATTTACTTAACTTACATAATATGTCATCTTTTCTTCAGTCTCTTCTTTCCATCCATTGGTAAGGGTCATTGTCAATTGTATAAGTAGATTATCAAGACAAAATGACATCCGCAGACTTTGAATTTTTGTGGTATTGTTTTAGAGAAAGGTATGACTGATCAAATACTTCTACTAAAATACATCATCTAATTTCAACAGTCAAGTCCTTTACTTTTACTCCAAGGTATGTTACTGAGAATACAACTGTTGAAAAGATGTGACGACCTGCTTGAAACTATAGAGACTTGGAACTAAATATCACAATCACAGTCCAACTTACATCGTCTAACTTAGACCAAGCCTCCAGGTATGCAAAGAATGCAATATTCGCTTCTACGGTGTAAGGGCCGACTTTAAATAGCGTCGCGGACGAGTGAAGGATTATGGTATCGTACAGTTCCAAGTACGTGGTGTGTGTGAACAGATTTAAAACGCGGTAATTACGTCGATATTGCCTGCAAGTGACGTTTTGTATCCCCACATATTTGTTCTGTTCGATCACTCGGTTAGATCTTAGTAATGGGTGAAGATTGTTAGGTCTATTGGAATTGCTTTGCACTGTGTCATGGACTCATGGTTGGAAGGTATAATGACATAATTTATATATATTTATGTGTGTGGGACAGTTTAGTTTCGATGAAAAGAAGATGAGAGATGATGATTATAAAATATCTCTAACAAGTCTTAGACTGTAAATCTAAGAGAAATAGAAAGTATATCAACATATTATGTCTGGCAGTCCTCAATAAATTCAATCCTAAATCAGCTGTGATGGTTTCAAAATCACTCAGAACATAGTAAACTTTATTATAATAAAAATACTTACAACACAATTATTAATAGTGAAAAAGTTAACTGCTGCATTTAATGTAATAATTATTAATAATTACGCTGTCATTATTGACACCTACAATCACTTAGCTAGTTATTAACTCCCGTATTCGGATTCCACATCCAAAGTAAGAAATATTGAAGAAAAAACGTCTTTACGCACCAAATTATTATTTTTCATTGTCAGCTCTTTATAGGAGTCAATTAAGTCATAATTACTTTATAATTAGAGTACTCACGCAATAAACTACATGTTATACTACATTTAATGTCTTATGTGAAGAAAAACTAACTTTATATCTATTACTCATTATTAGTTCAGACGGTCTTTGTTCTAAGTTCATCCTATAAATCGTGCTATAATCTCTTAATGATCTTCCCATAGTATGCGACAGTCTGGTTATAAGCAAAAACGGCTCAAAGACATAAATAAAGTATGCAAAGTGGCGGGAAGCATCGACCGATGGATTAATCTTACGGAATCTGCGAGTTCCCACGGTCGCCGGCGAGGCTTGGAGGGCGCTGATGACTTTCGATTCGATTGCGAATATGTGCGGAAGACTTCTCTAAAGTTCCGTAGAAGGTTAAATTGCAAAATAATACATATTTTTTTTGAAAATTAACTTAAGTTTAAGTAACTTTTTGTTCTTATGTATTGCAGTTGCCTAAAAAAAGTACTATATATGTCAAAAATACTAAATGGTATCGGTTATTGAAGCAATAATTTAAATAGGGCCCTCTGAGGCCTTACCATGACGTGTTAAAATGTCAAGCGTATGAACGAGAAAGAAGGGTGAAGCTATACACTACACCCTTAACTCTTTAACAATTCAGTTTAGGTTGTAATATGGATCGCGTTTAGAGTTCGTGGTAAGGCTTCTGTTTTCTTTACAAGTTGTTTGTTTACTATAAGTCAGGAAACAAAATTTCACGGAGTTTCGAAAATTAATTGAAGACCGTGGGATCTTGAGCGTAGCTTCTGTAAATCTCCTTGAGTTTATTTCATTCGCTTCTACAAATCCAGTACTACTCGTACATTCGCTATCGAACAGCGCAAACGCACCCGGTAGCCCGCGAGCCCGCGAATAAGCATACGCACACAAGTGTAAATTGCTTGGTCGACCGACACTGGACAATGGCGTTGGGTGGTCGGGCGCTGGCCGTTTCCAGCTTTGCCCAATTTGAGCGTTTCACCGCCACATACGCGTATATAGATGTGGGAAAGTTTAGGTTTTATATAAATTCGCGTTCGTTTTAAAGGGAAATACGGTTGATGCTTATATGGGAGTTGGGAATAGTAATGAAGGGCTGGAAAACGATGAGGCCTAGTGTCGTGGGAAGGTGGGATTTGAAGAGAGGACTGGGTGTATTTGGGACGCGTAGGGAAGCCGACGACAACTTTTATATTTGGATTATTGTTTTCTTATAGATGACTAAATGAGTGAGTGGTCCTTTGTGGGAATAATTCACAAAGTATATAGGTATTCAATTATTGTGCATAAAAATATAGGTAAGTGGTACAAGACAGGCGATTTGAGTATTTTCTGCGGCCTACCCAAATATCATTTCTGTGGCATTGATCGTCAAGTTGTTGAGCTCTTTATTAGTCCTGAGTTGAGCGTTGCTTTGCGAATACTGCCAAATGCTTATATTGTACCTACTGTTCTTTCTTCAAAAGACCATCTCAGACAAATCTGCATGGTTCTCATGTGATTTGACAATTACATTATTTACTGTATGAACTTTAAAAGAGACTTTGACACCTGATTTTGTTTCGGTGTTTCTTCTCAGGGTAGTCAGATAGGAAACACCGGCTTCATCTAGTTTAGACTAACGAAAAAAAAATATTGACGTGTACCTAAAGTGTTTTTTTTAAAACCTACGAGTATTTGCAAAAATAAATATCATTTGTCAATTAGACCTATCAGAAAGAAATCGATAAACCTGTCATTCACTACCGGTCTGTTCCCTAATAAAGAATAGTATCACATTGGTTTAGTAGTAGGGAGTGATAGCAACCAACCCAGAGCCGGAGAACTTATTTGATGCTCTCACAAGAAAATGTGTGTTCGTATTTTGATTAATTGGTCTATTGATATGGTCTGTGGCTATGGACCTATTAGTACATAAGCAAGAACGTGACTATAATATCTAAAACAAATCGAGATGACTCCATCGACCAGCCAGTACATAATAGCAAGGATGTTATTGGCTATGTAATATCAGATCTAGATACGGATATAGATGTAGGATGGGAATTATATTATACCGGTTTCAGATACGGTTATGAAAATATTTCGGATTATCTACTAGTTTTGGAAAGTTGCGGTTACGGATATTAGAATTTTAAACATTGTTAAAGTAAAAAGCTATACAACATTATTTTTAGGCTAAGCGAAATCTAAATATATTTTGTTCAGAATCAGAAACTAAATCGATTCCAATAATTTTTACACCATGATAGATTTTTTTTCAAAAATATTTTACAAAAACTACAAGTTGGACATCTCTGACCATAGAAATATATCTATGGTCACGGCAGATCTTAGCGGGCATTAGGCGCCAGCATACAACTGGTTACGGGAGCAAAACATCCCCCATTGACCCGGATGGCCCGGTGACCATGTATTTGTGCCGTACAACAAACCGTAGTTTTGAAATTTTGTACACAGATTCTTTAAAAATTACTAGACACGTGTAGGTTTCGCATCTAAAAATAATGTTGTAAGCAAGCTTAAAAAGTTTCTTATACATATGTACTGGTATGCCAAATAAAATATTTTCTTTCTTTTCTAACTTCATTTGACTTTTATTTCTAGCCTAGTTAATCTATTGTTTGACTAGCTAAAACAGACAAAAAAATTAAAATGTAACCTGTCATTTAGACTCGGCCTTTACCCGAAACTGTTACCTAAGTAAATCGATTTCGGTCACGGCTATTTCGGATATCCGATATATCGATAATAGTTACGGAGCTCCATAAGATTCCTTCTCATCAGACAGCCAACTTACAATACATACAAAGTTATAAACCGAACGCATTGAGTTGTCAAAACTAATTTGATGAAACATTTTAACGACAGTATCGTAAAACTCGCCACACAGCACAGGCAAATCGTTAATACCACCAGTAAACTGACTGCCGATGTTATGGGCAATGCGCAGGGTATAAAGTTGCTGTTTAAATTCACTATAATGTTGGTTATAACTATGTGGGTGATAGTGTGGCTGGATGTGGCCTGGGTGGTACTTTGAAACCGAGAGAACGTCTCATTTATGTGGCCTTTTTTTGTGGGAAAAAATCATCCAATGACAACTCTCGCACTTGGGCGGAGTGGGAGATAGTGTCAGACTCTTACTGACTAAAAACCCACCCCGTTCCTTCTAGCCTTCATACCGGGGCTCGAGTCCCCTTTCAGATTACCCTGGCCCCAGTAGGCTTCGACCCGGCTGGGCCGACAACTTCTTGAGGCGCGCGGGAACAGTGTGCGCCGTCGACGTCTTGGGCTCGGTCCGGGCAGTTTCCGGACGCTCGAACAGCGAGCTACCCATGGCTCGCCGTCCGCGATCCCGATTTCCGGTGGCCGGTCCCGGTGTGAGAGGTCTCCACCGCTCATTCATCTGGCCTAGCTTTCATACTTAGCGTTGCCAGGCATCGGGATAAAGTCGGACATGGTCAGTCTTTGTACCTGCGTGTCCGGCCAAATTAGGCGGAGTCCAATCCGTCCAGCTTTTGTTAGGCTTTTTAAATTTGACAATTTTCTTTAGAATTGTCATTTGATTTCTGCCTTACCTTAAAGCGCTAGCGTAATTGGAGCGGACTAGCAATTACCTATACTTAGTTTTTAATTAATTACAGTAATTAGATTTTAAAAATATGACCAAAATTCAACCCCAAAATGGTTTGGCATGGGAATCCAGTTTGAATTTAGCAATCTATTTTCACGCGGGCTAGTGCTATTCAATTATAATCCAATACAGCTTCCGGTAAAATTAATTATTAATTCACAATTTCTCAACATTTGCAAGCCACTTCTAGTCTACAACACTGCTCAGTGTACAAAGAGATAGTTATAAAGCCGGTCGCGTCATCCCGGCGCCTGGTTGCTAGGCGACCGCTGGCGCCGCCGAGGCTGGCGCGCTGTCTGTCCCTACGTTTCAGACTCCGACCGTGAGCTCGTGGGGCCCTGGGCTAACACTACTTGGGGCCCCACCTGATTAATCAAACTAATTGCAATTTTGTCAAAAGTATTTTTTTTTTTGCAATGTGTACCTTTCCTCTTTTCGACAACGATCAATCAAAGGGACCTCCCCTTAGGTTGTAGCAAGAGAGTGTTTCCCTCCCCAGCTCTTATGTTACATTACCTGATAACGTTCTTCCTGAAGATTAACCACATATAAGACTTTAGTTAAATAAGTAGACTTCGAACACAAGATTGCTGAACTACATGACTAGTTAAGTGGCATAACTTCGTTGTCGGAATCGGAACTCTGGTGCAAAAAATCATCATCCTCATATTAGCCGAAAGACGTCCACTGTTAGACATAGGCCTCCCCCAAGCGTCGCCACAACGACCTGTCCTGTGCGTCACGCATCCATCGGATTCCCGCGACCCTGACCAGGTCATTGGAGTCCTTCCAACGCTGGTGCAAATAATAACATTAATATTTGATTGAAGTTATTTTATTATCTATATATTACAAAGAATTGCCAAACTTAAGTGGCAATGGGCAGGGCACATTGATCGCAGAACAGATGGCCGTTGGGGCCGAAAGGTTCTTGAGTGGCTACCTCGTACCGAAAGACGCAACGTTGGAAGGCCTCCGACAAGGTGGTCTGATGACCTGGTGAAGGTTGCGGGAAACCGATGGATGCGAGACGCACAGGAACGTTCGTTGTGGCGACGCTTGGGGGAGGCCTATGTCCAACAGTGGACGTGTATCGGCTGAAATGATGATGATGATGATGATGATGATGATTTTATTATCTAGCGTTGTATACTCTAGCACCCAAATTAAGATTCAACTAGTGTTAACAGCCCTCGCTCTTGAGTGCTAGTAGTAGCTTTTGAGTGAAATATGTTCACGTGAGTGTTCCCTCTTTTAGGTATAAGAGAAAAATATACCAAGTGCGAGTCGGACTCATTCGTGAAGGCTTCCGTACCGCCTAAATATTAATTTTATTCTATTTTTAGTATTCGTTAAATATTTTAAATAAATATTTATATTATTGAAAGAAAAAAAAAAACAAACTTATTTTGCCTGTAATTCTTCTAAGCGGGTCGATGCCTAAATGCCTGATATTTTTATCACCATCCTAAATTTTCTCATGGCATTTTCGACTAAAAGGAAAACAAAATTCATTTCAATTGCGAATTTTGTTTTACATTGCCAATTTGTTACTGAAACTATCGTAGGTATTTTGTATGGGCGTTGGTGTTTAGATAGTTAAGTAGATAGATCTAGTGAGGTAGGTATTTCTTTTAATAAGAGTAGGCAATACTCTTATTAAAAGAAATAGAGAACGTGTATTTGATTCCTTTGGAATCAAATACACTTCTCTATTTTCTCTATTACAAATTACGAGGTAAGTAAATAAAGGATACGGACTTATAGAATAGAGTGTCATTTATTTTTACAAGCTTGTATTTAGTTTTACCTATCCAGATGTTTGTCTGTCATCAAATCTTCTAAATTAAATTTGACCCACTTTCCGGTTACCGATTGAGCTGAAATTTTGCATGCATGTGTAAATTAGATGACAATGCAAAATTATTTTGACATGGAGCTGATCTGATTATGGAACCGAAAGGTGGCTATAGGAACTTCGTAGTTAAACGACACAACCCCATCGAGTTTGGGCTCGTATGATTTGCCTTGACGACTATTAAAAACTTAAGGCTGCAGTCTCGTAAAAATTCACCCGCGGCAAATTTTATTAGCGCATCTTTGTATGCTTTTTTTGAACAAAATAATGAAACAACTTGAAATATTATTATAGCACATATTTAACCATAGTATGAGTAGTAGCCAGTTATTTTTTTTAAGTCAATTTGGGTGTATTATGTTTAGTAAATCAAGCGTTAAACATAGCTCTTTCGTGCCAACATCATTTCGACCTATGTTTGTGAGCTTCGTTAATGGCAATAATATAATGAATTTACAAATCTTAGAAATGGAAACTTAGCGCAACATTATCATCTTTGAAATGCATTCATGGCTAGTTCTAATTATGTTTCATTTTCTTATTTTAGAAGTCACAATTTCATCAAATCACAAAATCATCACATTTATGTACAATCGTGTTTTTTTTACTTATAAAAGTAATATATTGTCCATCAATTCAAGACCTGTTTATTTATAGTACCTACTTTACTGTGGCATTACATACCTACCTGCTAAAATTATCGTGAGTTCATACTTATATCACGTAATTTGTAAGCGATTCGGTAATTTATGCCGAGAGTGAGGTGAAAAGGGCAGTTGTCGGGCAACGACAATGTTGTGAAAGTTGCGAACTCCACCATCGCTACCTTGACAAGTTTTTAACCTGCTCTTATCTAATATTTTGCGGTCTAAGTTAAAACTACAAACATTTTGAGATTTACATGCTTGTTTAAAAGAATCACTGTGGCCCTTTTTAGTGCTGGGATATCATCTAATGTCTTTTTCCGCTCTGGGGCGGAACGAGAGAGCGTGTCAGACTTTTACTAACTTAAACCATTGTTGTGGTTTAAGTTAGTTTCTTTAGTTACCTTTTGTGTTCTAGAAACCTAGGTTTCCCTTTCAGAAGTTAACCCATGGCTGCTGTTGTGTTTGGCTCTACTGGGCCCCTACGGTTTTGCTGAAATTCCTTTGAGGCGCAAATGGAACACTACGCGCTTTCGGGCTCGGTCCAAACGGTTACCGGACGGCCGGATGGCTAACTACCCATCGCTCATAGTCTGCAAGCTCACGCCTACGGTGGTTAGTAGCCGGAGTAGGGGTCTTGGCACCTGGGGAGTGGGCGTATAAAAATTCACAACAAAAAATGCATGAAAAAAATGTTTGTTAACTAACCAGTTTATCAATAAATAACAAAAATAGAGTAGATATTATTTATGAAAACAAGATGAAAATTGGTAGGAAAGCAAACGAAACAGGTACCTATAACAATTTTAAACAAATATATCTGTCTCTATGACGTCGTTTTCTATGGCGTAAGGGCTATATTTCACCGGGATACCATGGTGGCGCGACCAGTTGCGCCCACATGGTGTGCCGGTGAATATAGTCTTAAAGGTGTCAGAGCCTGTAACGTCAAAAACCTTGTCGAACTTTTCTTCCATAACCTTTAAATCTTTACAAATTTTTGTCATATTTATTTACTAGAGTTAAAAAGTATTTAGTTAAGCAAATAAAAAAAAATCCAGACACATTCCATATTTTATTGTCTAGTAGAGAAACTGGCCATTTTAATATGCTGACAACATGTTGGTGTACCTTCTAAAATATTTGGCAACAAAACCGACGCTATCGACGCTAGTTACCTTAAATTCGTAACAAAGCGGCAATAATGCGAAGTAATTTATTAAATGTGAAGCTAGTTAAAATTAAACTTATTACCGGTGTACCACTTACTATGACGGCAACTATGATATCATAATTGAACAACCAGCGACCTACCTAACCAAAAATATATTTACAAAACGTGGATTTCGATACATTTACCATATTAATCTGATATTAAAAGGAATGCTCCTTTTTAGGGTTCCGAACTTAAAAAGGAAAAAACGGTATCCTTATAGGATCACTTTCTTGTTCGTCCGTCCGTCCGTCTGTCTGTCAATTCGATACCTATACACGTTCCCGAGGTAAAGAGTACTTCGGGAACGCGTATACGCGAGTTGAAATTAGAACCATATACTACGGATTCTTGAAGCTGTAAAGAAGTCAAACTTGTATTGTACGTTAATGAGAAAAAAAACTATGGTTTAAGTGGCAAAAAACGTTCATTTCGGTATCCCGAGGAAATCTAAATTCATAGGGTACTTCCCGTTAACCCAGAATCTTAAAACTTGAATAAATTTAAAAACTGTAAATTAGTTGTTACATCACATTTTTTTTTGCGATTCGTAAAAATCTTCTGACACTCCATTCCAGAATTGAACTATTTACATAGGTAAGTAGGTACGGAACCTTCACGGATCGAGTCCGACTCGCACTTGCCCATTTTTACTTTTGAGGTACAAAACAGGTAATAATATTTTTTATCACCCAAGATGGTAGCGAGTGTGCTTTCATTATCCGAGTGATAAAAACAAACTCTAGAACAACTCTTCTTCAACGTTAATGTTACCCCCATCATACATGTTCTTCAACAGAAAAAAGCCGCTTCACTTTTCAGAAGGCTCTATCCAAAAGAATACCATAGAAACAGCTCAAAACCTCCCATAAAAAGCTTGAATCTCCGATCAAATCCCACTTTCACATGCGATCTTGATGTGGTCACGGTGAATGCGTCTACCGTCTACGCGTTGGATGTTATCGTCGGTAATTAGTTCGTATGGGGGCGAGCGCTGCCGACCGTGGAGAGGTCGCGACGTGTGACCGGACTGCGAGGAACGAGGTGACGAGACAACGTGAGCTGGGATTGTTTAAGTATGCTGACCTGCAGTGCTATTCTCTAAGGAACAGCCTTGAGCGCGGTGCTGGCCGTAGCGAGAAAATCCAAATAGGTACATTGGATTGTTCCTTATCTTAGTATGGTTATGTAAAGAAGGGGAATGACTATACATGTAGATAGATGGAGAGAGAGGCCAAAGAAAAGATGGATGGAGTTAGTGATAGTGTGACGGGTGACAGGACAGAATGGAAGAAAAAAAACATGTTGCGCCGACCCCAAGTAATATGGAATAAGGGCAGGAAAAAGAGGGATTGTTCTTAAATCAATGTACCTACCTATTTGGATTTCATAGCTGAGGCTGGTGTTGTGCTCAAGGTTGTTCTTATTTATCTATTTATTAGTAGGCACCTCAACGACTTATTCACTAAAACACACACTAACAGAAGACACAAACAAATTTAGGCATAGTGAATTCGTCACTTACAGAGGTGCACAGTACTGACAGAAACAAATACTTAACAATAAATTACAAAAACTACAAGCCTAATACATACCACCAGTGAGCTATTATACAAATTCTATTTTTTTTTTAGAAAGTTCTTAGAAAACGGCACCGCTGGTAGGGTTGCAGGTATTGGACCGCGAATGATAGCTATTTGTAGGTCTTTGACAGTCGTTACAGGATAGTCAGACGTCAGAAAGTCTGACGAACAGTCTATCCAAGGAGAGTGGTGATGCCCAGTGACCCAGAGAAAAGTATGAAAAGGATACTCAAGATCCTAGAACACAAAATGCTACTGAAGGAATATAACAAGGGTTTTAGTCAGTACAAGTCTGATATGCCCAGTCGCTTCACCACAGAGTGGGGGAAGTCATTAGATGATTTACCACCTAAAAAAATCGTGTTGTCCAGTACCTAGGCTGTGAAGGTTTGATAGGCTCCATAAAAACACGGGTATTCTGCCGCATCTGGTTAGACTGGAAGCCAACCTTAAGCTGAATGGAAAAAGACTAGGGAGATGAAGGATAAGTATTTGATCCAATAAGTGGTGACGAGAGGCGAATAATGAATATGATAGTAGGCCAAGAAGTAAGAGTTTCATCCGTGATAAGTCGTAGGTTGCAGCCTAGGTCGCGACGCGTGATCGGAGTAAACAAGGTGAAGAGCCAGTGTGGTTGAGAATGAGTGAGATGTCTGAACTGTTGTATTTTTTTTTAGTTGAGAAATCATCTTATAACTTTTAAATAACACGTTTGTGTTTCAGCTACTCTTTGCGTTCAAAACCGTTGTTATATTTTAAGCGCGTGCACCACTACGAGCCGTTGACGACTCGTGCTTGGTCTTTACGCAGAGGCCGCAGAGTGCCGGGTCTAGAAAAAACAAGCTGGTCGAAGTATAACCATGGGTGGTGATGATGCATTGCAAAGTCATAGCATTTTAACCGTAAAGATTCCTAAGTTACGAAAATAAGGAATTGTTTTCGTTCGCAAGTAAAACATAACGGTGACAGAAATAGAAATGGCTTTTCAAATTAACCCTTCAGCTACCGTCAATTAGAGACACAATAGTAAGACAATAGATGCGCGGCCACCGGTGGTCGCTTGGGAATTCATGAATTAACCCTTCAGATACCGTCAATTAGAGACACAATAGATGCGCGGCCACCGGTGGTCGCTTGGGGATTCATGAATTAAAGACGATTTCATGGAGAATTGTCACTGACTTAGAAACCTTCATAAAGGATGTGAAACGATGTGGTACCCCACGCAAAAGGCTTTGATGATCTCCTTAAACTCCTTTTACATACAAGAAGAGCTTTCTACAGACGTAGAGCAATTTCTCAAACAATTTTTCGCAAAAAGTATTTATAGAACCCTCATGTGCAGCGGAAGATATCCTCACCCGTATAGCTATAGGCACATTTTATAAGTGAAAGCTCCCTACCCCCAATTGTTCCATTGTGCCAGCTATCTTTAGTGCAAATCTACCCCAAGTCCAGCAGACCGCGGCGCCGTATCACAAGATACCTCCGATCTTTATAATCGTTCTATAATTGCTGTGTTTGTTTATTAACATAATGTAATATTGTGGAAGAATTGCAGTTGGTAAAGAGTGTGAAAAGTTTTCTTCGAGTTCAGAATATTGCGCGATGTTGAAAAGTACATACCTACATACCTATAGAAAAGAAAAGAGAATATAATACAGTCCAGCACAAAATAATCTTGCTAATTCATTTAGTTTTAGATAGCTGATAGCTACAACTTGGGGGTCTTTAAGTCAAGAGTGAATAGGTTACTTCTAGGCAAGCGTCCTCCATCGTCGACCACATCATCGCTTACCATCAGGTGAGATGGTGGTCAAACGCGAGCCTATCAATAATAAAAAAAGGTTAGTACTAGTTATAGCTCTAGTTTATATCAATAGAAAAAAAAAAACTTATTTCAGCCCGATTGGTGCATTGAGTCGCGCGTTTTAATCCTCGGGCTCTCATAAATTTAAAACTTAGCATAAATAGTAACATTGAGTAAATAAAAAAGGGTTTTCATTACTCGTTTTTCAAAAGTACGACTATATAAAATAATTGGGGATAATAATTAAAGAAAGGTTGTATCGGAGAATCCTTATTCCTTGCTTAATATTAAACTCGGGAAGAAATTATAACCTGTAGTGTGAAATTCACGCAAACGAAGTCACAGGAAAACTGGTAGTATATTCATCATCATCATCATCATCATTTCAGCCGAAAGACGTCCACTGTTGGACATAGGCCTCCCC
Source organism: Mythimna lalbum (assembly GCA_949319445.1). NCBI lineage: Eukaryota > Metazoa > Arthropoda > Insecta > Lepidoptera > Noctuidae > Mythimna > Mythimna lalbum. The sequence continues at coordinate 1,735,917 of OX439347.1, forward strand.
CAAGAGTTGCCACAATGAACGGTCCTGTGCATCTTGCATCCATATGATTCCCGCAACCCTTACCAGGTCATCGGCCCACCTTGTAGGAAGCAGGAGGTATATTTAAATTTCGTTAGAGATAAGCAGATCCTTTGTACTCTTCTATTCTTATTTGTGCTTTTCTTTTTTAAGTGTTTGTGTGTACATAAATAAATAAAGTATTACTGTATGAATACTCGTTGACGCGCAGCTATTCATTGATTAAATACTTATTACTATTTTCAATTTAGGCCATAGGACCAATATAAAAGAATGAAAGTGTCGACAGCGACAATAAACGTTTTAAATAAATACTATAGAAACAAATGAGTCAGAATTCGGCATCGATCCGACTCCCACGCATTCCCGTCGCATTTTGCCAAATTTTATTTTTACCCGTTTTATATGCATTTTGTTCTTTGATCCAGCCTTTGTTATTAAGGCGACGATATTTTATTTTGTTATTACGGCCTGGCTAGGACTTCTTCTTCTCTTCTTCGTGACATGCGGCGGCGGGGTATGTAAGCAGAGTGGTGCGGCGGCCATTTCACGTACGCTTAGTAGCGTTCCAGTAGAAATTCGTCCAAATATTTCTTTAACGAAAGCCGCACAGTTCGTCACTGTGCTACTACTGCCTGCCACACTCTGTGTTGTGGCATCGCTTTGGGTTGCACGTACGTTTGTTTCCGCGACTGCGAGCCATTACAGCCATTAGCTCGGCAAAAATCTGAGTATGGAAATTCATGGCGAATTCAACATTTTTAACCGACTTCAAAAGAAGATAGGTATGTTCAGCTGTATCTAAGACCATAATTTTATTCTTACCGCTCTCTTTCCCGTGCTAAGCTTTCTCTGATAGTAGCCAGGCTGTTACAAATAAATACTTACGCCATCGATCGAATTTCCACACGTTCCATGGTGAAAATGGATAAACCACTGAACTGATGCCAAAAGGCAGCTGATGACATAAAATTGTGTGGAAAAGAGCGAAAAAGCAAAACTAGTAATTTAGATTAAATTTTACAGCAATTATCACGTAGCTCGTTTTAATAAACCCAAAACACTTGTGTATTTAGACATTGCAGTCTGATGCATCAGGGAAATGTATCTGAGCTTCCCCTTAACGACTACTGATGCATGCATGCAAAAAGTTAAGAGCGAAAGATTTATTGCTTAATAACAAGACCTAGTTTGGCTTTAAATTGATCCTGATTCCTAATACTATGTCAGGAATTCGACCATAAATTAGGGCCATTCGATAATGTGCAATACATTTCAAACGTTAGAAAATCACACTAATACTATAAAGGTGTATGTTTGTTACTCATATACGTTAAATGGCTGAAGGAAATGGGATAAAACTTGACACACGGGTAGACCATGTGCTAGAATATAAGACATGATATTTCATGTACTATAAGTGCATGTTTATGTGCTTTTGGAAGTATGCGGAACAGAGAGTAAAGTTCCACATACCTCCGTTGAAAAGGGAGGATCCTCCTACCAGACCGGGTGTTATAGTCTGGTGGGCGACTGCCCGATAGTTGTTGTCGAGCTGTCGTATATGTCCAAATCGCGCGGAGAACTCTGATTGCGCGATGCAGGATTTCGTATTTTCTTCGTAGTTCTTATGTGGCGTCATAGATGTCGCTACATCCTTATAACATATAAATTATTATGTATATTATAACATATATATTTTCTCTATTTCTAGTTTTTTTTTTTACTTTCACTACACTGCTACTTTTCTTTTTGTCATAGAATGCATTCTATGAATGTTCTTTTCCTTGTGGTAGGGTTGCCAGCTTATTGCTACAAACTAGGCACAAAACTGCACTCTATGCTGCTATTAAGAAATTACTTGGTCCTAACCGGAAGATATACACCAGGATCCTGTGGTGTTATGGAAAATTGTTACCGCTGCCCTAGATCGCAAAGGACAATTAAAGGAACACGGGTGGGTTTTGGTCAGTCTGACAATACCTCTCACTCCACCAAGAGCAGAACCAGTTATTAGTTTTTTAGTACATTACACAGTTGCGCATGTGATTCTCCTGTGGTTTATCAAAAATCAAATAAACAGTAGCAATTGTCCAATTTAGTGCATCGGCTTCCGAGAAAAACACCACTGGTCGAGTACATTATCGAATTTGATCGACATTGACATAACTCCAAGAGGATATTTAATCTCCAGGTATATACAATTTCCTAGACTAAAACCCATCCTTTTAGACTGTAGATAACTGATTCAGAGCATGTAAATCCATTCTGTGCGCATTCCAGCCATGCAATGCACATCCACAAAGGTATTCTATGAATGTCTAGGAACTTTGACGTGAGCTCAGAAGGTGTTATCTTAAAGAAGGCCAGCTCGATTCTCTTTTGGAGTAATAATCAAATAATTCTTCAGTTCTGAATGGAGCGAGAGTTTTTTTTTATAATGGATAGGCTCATGTTTGACCACTGTGTTGCCTGATGGTAAGCGACGATGTGGCCGATGATGGAACACACTTGCGCGCTTAAAGACCCCTAGGTTATAGCTATCAGGAAACACAGACTCCGGCAGGGAATTCCACTCCTTAGATGTGGGAGTGTCAAACTTTTACTGACTTTTTAGCTGCTCTTTGCCTTCTAAGACCACGGTACCTCTCTAACAATTCCAATGCCTTGGTAAGCCAGCCGACTATTCAATCATTTAAAGATTTTATCCCCTACACTTAGGTATTCTTTTTTTTTGTATTAGGTAATAAAGATTTTCTCCTTTCTGTTACATTTACAAAACATCTTAGTGGGATCATCAAGTGACAGTGGGCAGTGCACATTAGTTACAAAACAGATGGTTGATTTCGATGATAGAAGTGGAGAGAGTGTGTCATTGTGAACAAGATGGACTTCTTATGAAGTTAGCTCCATGTGTATCAAACGACGTTCTTCAATACACTTACGAATAAAGAAAACAGGAGTTGACGCGTGACTCGTGGGGGTCGCTTAGTTCCCAGCCTGATGAACAATCTGACAATGCTTATTGGCGGGGCGAACTAGCGCACTTTTCCGCACTAGTGTGGAAAATAGTAAATTGCGTACCTAAAATCAGTAGGGATGTAATCTATTTTTTTTTTGTACGGGAAATCATCAATACGGACCAAAAACCACCTGTCTTCATTCAATTCTTCTACGGTCCGGACTAAGCGTTCGCCTCGTCGTTTATATCACGTACGTCGAAAGACTGGAACTATTTGCCTGCACACCGTAGCTTTAGCATTCCCGTCTGATTATAATAAATTGGGTGTCTTCAAAGCTAGAGTGAATAGGCTCCTAATAAACTAGTGCGCCTCATCATCAGAGATTGCATCACTGCTTACCATCAGGTGGGATCGCAGTCAAGCACTAAGTAGTTGATATTAATTTTAAAAAAAAGTTCCCTTTTGAGTTCTAGGCTTCGGTGACTCAGTCAAACCTAAACAATGATCAGACTAAGCATTTAAATTCTTAATATGTTAAAAGCAAAAAACCTATTGCCACCTAAGTTGTGAACTTGTATGTTTTTTGGGATTCCTCACTTAGCCCGCTAAAGATGTGTTTGTGTTACAGAGAAGTATTTTAATTAGTGCCTAGTGTCAGACTGATGTGGGTTTAGCTAACTAACTTAGGTTTTTTAGTTATTTGTATTATTTTGATTGAGATGGTGATTCATTTGTTAAGTATTGTTAGCGGTTTTTTCTGAAATACCTACTTGACGGGGTTCTTTGGCGGGAGCCGCGGTTCGCACTTCTACGTATAAAAATATTCGTAGGGGCCCAGCAGGGTCGAAGCTTACTGCGGCCAAGGGTCTGTTTTTGAAAAGAGCGAAGAGAGAAGGCTCGGCCCTGGTATGAAAGGCAACGAAGGGAAAGAGTGGGTTTTTTAATCAGTAAAAGTCTGACTCTATCTTCCGCTCTACCCAAGGGCGGGGGCTCTCATTTAGATGATTTTTACCTACCGAAAAAAAAACCTATAAAAATATTGTTTTGTGTTTTGGGACCACAAGGAACACGTCTATAAAACACATTTACCAAAAAAACCTGTATTTATTTTATTTGTGGCCCTAAAATACTACACCTATCACACTCCTACTACTGCAAAAAGAAAAATATTTTTAGGTGGAAGTTGGGACCACCACCCTGGTCCATAAAACCCCGTGACCCGCCTTAAATGTGGCGTTACCTTCTTGCTGAGCAGATTTAAATCATTGGAAGCCATACAAAATCTTTTAGTAATTGTAATTAGTAGGAACTCTTTCTGTGACATACATATCGCTCGTTTGGGACACCAGCACCATCATCATTTCAGGCAAAAGACGTCCACTGTATGACATGGGTCTCTCTTTCTACGACCAGGCTCTCCCTGTGACAACAGACAACATAACATAAATCAAAAAAAATATTTACGACATAAAATAATATTACAAAGTGTTTTTTTTTGTGCACAAACCTTTCATGAACAGAAATGTCGATATATTTCATTCAAACTTAAAAATGCTCTCTTGTAAAATCAAGCTGTTTGGGTTAGGTACTCGTATGTCATTCTTTTCGCAATTGAACGATATGCTGAGATGGTAACTCTTTCGGTACATTACAGCGCACGTTTGTTGTTTTAGTTAGTCTATTATGTCCCACTGCTGGGCGAAGGCCTTCCTCTTTTCCACTCACGTCTATTGTATGTCCTTAGCCATTGCGGGCCAGTTCTTTTGATAGTTGCTGCAGCGAGCAGATAGCAGCGCAATTTTATTGTAGCTGTAATTACTTTAATATTCTTTCTTTTATACATTACTAGCTGACCCAGCAAATGTTGTTTTGCCATATAAATTACTAGCTGCTCCCAGCGGCTTTACCCACGTGATAGCAGAAAATTATCCTAAGGGAACATACTTCCGGGATAAAAAGTATCCGATGTCCTATTCCAGGACATGGTCTATCCGTGTACCAAGTTTCATCAAAATCGGTTATGCCATTTAGGCGTGAAGGCGTAACAAACAAACTCACTTTCGCTTTTATAATATTAGTAAGGATGAGTGTTTGTACTATTGTATTATTAAAGTGGTCAAAAATAAACTTGTTTTGACATTTGTATTTTGACTACTTAGCGGCTTTTCCGGTGTATTGTAGCTATTATTTTATTATTTCTTTCAGTTTCGTTCCAAGTTACATTCTAGGATTTTTCTCAAATGTCAAAACGGCCTTTTATTTTTTAACGAGTTTATATAATAAACTTGTATTATATTCTATTCTTTTTGTAAGTTACGCGGATGTGTATCTTTTTATTTTTTACCTTAATTGCCTTTGTAACCCAAAACTTACGAAAAATAAAACAAAAAATATACGCCCAAAGGAACATTGGCATACTTTAAATTAAATAAAAAACTACACCATTGATGTAACCAAATAACCCCTTATTTTAAACACTTAATAACATCACGTCAAGTATTTGGGCCGAAATTCAACATCGCACATTAAATCGATACGAAATTCAAGTAACGATAAGTTTACATGATATCGATTTTAACAATTTTAAATGTCGATTCGAATCGGCGCGCGATTATAATCTAAAGTAATGATGACCTCCCAAAATTTTAGGTTGGGGCACAGCAAAAGCTGTGCTGGAACTGGTTTTATTTGTGTAAGATTTAAAAATGAAGTCAGGTGTAAGGGTGAGTACTTTTTAAGGCTGAGCTGGTTCTTTCAAACCAGAACGAAAAGGGCAATTGGTTTCAGTCATTAAAAGTCTGTCGGGCCCTGGTACAGGCCATCATTCGGAGCGAGGAGGAATGGTAGGCGGTGGTCTCTTTCTGCGATGCAGTAATGCTAGAAGCCAACCGAAATGGAAATTGGGGACGACTACCCGATCCCAATTTCCAGCTACCTCAGGCGTGGGCTTCAGGTTCGGCCGTCTGGTAACCGTCTAGACCAAGCCAGAGTCGTCGTCAGCGCGTAGCGTTCCAGACACCGACGCCCAGCGCATCGGTCTATCTACATTTAATAATTATGGAAATTAGACTTGTAGAGTTACACTCGATATACGCCACGCGACGTTGTTCTACGTACAAATCAGCCGTGTTACACGAGTGCGTCGGTCTAATAGTAGTTCTAGCTTAAATGAGTCTTTACGATACTGTAGCTTTTTTTCGCAACATATCGCATTAAATGTGCACTTCCCTAACTCGTATAGCCCGCGGCAGCAGTACCACTGTCCGCTGAATTTATGAAAATAACGTCTGATATTATAAGTACGAGTACATTCCAGGCCTCATCATTCAACGTACAGGTGTATTTGAACTCAGAGGAATGCGTGGAGACGACATACTTTAGGGAAATCGGAGTAGCGACTCATAGGGACACTGTAGTTACTTTACTCATATTTTTTAAAGCTATAAATTGTACAATTTGTTTTTATGTAAGCTTTACCCCACATTAGAATTCAGTCTTGTTTTGTGGTTCACAAATATTTAAAACCAGCTTTTGGCAGTGGCTTTCCCGCGTACATAAAATATAGCCTGTCACTCAGGAATAAAGCAGCTTGATATCGGTGAAATATTTTTAGCTATCGGACCAGTACTTTCAGAGATTACCTCCTACAAACAAAAAAACTAACTACCTCTTTATAATATTAGTGTAGATCTAATACACAAGACACTCAGACCCTCGGCGGCGGTGACCTCTCGGCTGGGTCGAAGTCTATTGGGGTCAGGGTTATCCAAAAGGAAGCTCGTGCCCCGGTATGAAGAGGCTAGAAAGAACGGGGTGGGTTTTTAGTCAGTAAGAGTCTGACACTATCTCTCGCTCCACCCAAGATCGGGGGTTGTCATGATTTTTGCCCACCGAAAAAAAAAATAAGACACTCAGACCCAAAACATTTATCTGTAGGCCATATAAATATTTGTTCTGTTCGGGAATCGAACCGCGTGTGGCGTAGAAGTCAACCGCTCAACCACTGCACTAACCGTGCTGACTCAATTGACAGAATGTCAGTAATACCTATACTCCATCTGCGCTGATCATCATCTTACTTGTAAAAGGACGTCCCCTAAGGGTATAGACCACCAAGCGTCTCACATCCAATGGAGTCTCGTCTCAAATCATTTGGTCTAAATTTTGGAGGTCTACCAACCAAGCGTCTATGCGATATGCGGTCATCATACCGGAACTCTACCAAGTACTTTATCCACATTTCATAAATTTAATTTGAAAATTTTAATATTCTGAATGTTTGAATAAAAAAATTAAACAATGAAATGTGTGGAGTTAGGTTTGAGATTAATTAGAAACTTGATTCCACAGATTGTAAAAAAACAGCTTTGTAAGGTCATTTGGTCTTAAAAATAGGGCCCAAATAATAAATTAATCTTAAATATGTGCAGTCAATCAAAATATCCCTAAAAGGCCATTTATGGAAAATATGTTTTGAACTTTACATGTCATCATAACCTTTGGAATTGAGACAAATAGGATTCATGAAAATATCCTTTTTTAAATACGAGCAAATTCCGAGACAGCAAACGTCAATGTACAGGTGTGTTAAGACCGTTTGAAACAGCGGAATGCATGGAGAGGACTACGTGAGTAAATCATATCATAAAATTAGTTTTTAATTTAAAATTGTACAATCAAACAAGAAACAAGTAATTTTTATATCTTTCGCTATAGTTTTTATTATTTTGCTTGAAAAGCTCACAAATGTCAAAGATTATTTATTGCCTTTGGCGGTAGTCCGATCAAATTAACTAAGACCTTTATTTAACGTACAGGTGTGTGGCGATTGTTTGAGAACAGTGCTGAGCGTGGAGTGGGCTCCTTATAACTTTGTAGTAGTTTCTACAACAGAAAAATAACAACACGAAAATAAATTCTGACATTCTGTTGTAGAGATCAAATCAGAATTTATTTTCCTTTCCGAGATTGAATATATTTTGTGTAGTTCTTTTTCCTTGACGCGTTTAATTGTATAAAAAACATGCATATTTTATGAAAAATTTTCAGTGTTTTGAGTCTACAGATGTAGATAATGAAATACGTATATAGCTTTAATAGCCTGTACAGTTTGATAAAATATGAAAAGGAAGAGAAAGAGGACAATAAAAAAAAAAAACTTGCTACTCAAACAGAAAAAATCTTTAGTCCTAACACCTCTCTACACCACTCGTATGGTGGTATCTAATTAAGTCAGCGGGCGAGTGCGACACGCGACCGACCGCAGATGCGCCGCCGACCGCCGCCCGCCTGTAGACGCCCTTACGGTGTTTATTTTTTAATTAAACGCCAGTCTGGAACGACGAACGATTTTTAAGACGATATTTTCTATATGCGGGGTTGTAAATGGTATTAACTTTATTACAACGTTTGTAGGAGACAGGAATTTTGCCGTAGTACTTAAGTGGGACTATTAAGGGTTATCTGAGTCTGTCTAAAGTTTTCTAGGTTGGCTATGGCAATTGGTGTTCATGCGAGAAGCCCTCCGAAGACGCGATTAAATTTTCAGGAGGTTTAAGCGTTTCCTGCTAAAGTTCGCATTACTCCGAGGTGATGTTTCCATGAGATGGAATCGCACTTAAAACAATACTTTTTCGATTTTTTAGTCTCTGGGGCACAAATCTGTAATTGTGCATGCCCTTGCTATTCCGCAAGGGTTGTGTTTTATTTTGTCTTTTTTTTATACACAAACAATTATTTTACACTGTAAAATTTGAAGCCCTGACTTCTGAGCTTTTTTTCTTTTTATAATGGATATGCTTACATTTGACCACTATCTCACCTGATGGTATGAGTTTTTCAAAAATTAGTGTCTTCTCCCATTAGCGTCACTTAATTATCAAAATTTAAAATTAAAAAAAAAAACAAAAAGTGAGAAAAATAAGATGAAAACTTTTATACGATGTTCTATACGGCTAATCACAGTCCTTCAAATTTCTGGGAGTGCAATACCGTTTACTAGATACAGCATTCATACCGGTGTTGGTTTAAGGCAACCAGTGGCAATTCAGCACGTCTCCACGGCACGCCATCCACTAAGTTGGAGTGGACGGAGCAGCTCCATACTGGAGAGGCATATTCACCAGCAAAGAAGCAGCACGCTATTCCAGTGGTTCGCAGAACTTGGGGACACGCTCCTCCATCTGGTTGATATTAGGTGACGTATAGTAGATTGTTTCTTGTAGTAGTAGCTTTTAGAAAATACTTTTACATTTATTACTAACACGTTTTAGCGACAGAAGAGGGCAAATGAAGAAGAGGTCGACCACCGACTAACCAGAACAAGCCGTTGACAATGGGCCTAACGTCACGCAAAATAGTTAAAATTTTCATAAAAGTATCAAGATTGATCGATTTATTACAAACCATTATACCTGAATAATGATTAGAGAGACATCGAATTAAAAAGAAAAATTTATTTATTTTTACATGCGCTTTAAAATTCGGTCTATTCAGGACTAACTATGCTGTAGTAAATAATTTCTTTTATATGATTCTGCCTTGTTGAAGAACATCCTTACTAATATTATAAAAGCGAAAGTGAGTTTGTTTGTTAAGTATTCACGCCTAAATGGCAAAACCGATTTTGATGAAACTTGGTACACGGATAGACCATGTAATGGAATAGGACATAGGATACTTTTTATCCCGGAAGGATGTTCCCTTGGGATAATTTTCTGCTGTCACGCGGGTGAAGCCGCTGGGAGTAGCTAGTGCTTGATATTCCTTCTTTCTAAAAAAACACCAAATCTCTAACTTCACCAGTAACTTATGGGAACGTGATTATCAGTTGTAATTCAGTCGAAGTATTTGTAATACCCTGATATGGCTAACAAATGTAGTGAAAATAGACGTCACTAAGTCACGTGGTAAAGGTGAGAGCTCTACCCCTACTACTGGCTGTGCACTCGATAATAACACTTCTACGATTTTTTTTTTGTCAATGGGGAAAATCATCTTATGACAAAACCCGCTCTTGGGTAGAGCGGGAGATAGTGTCAGACTCTTACTGACTAAAAACCCCATCCCGTTCCTTCTAGTCTTCATACCGGAGCACGAGCTCCCTTTCGGATAACCCTGGCCCCAGTAGGCTTCGACCCAGCTGGGCCCCTCCTGCTACTGACACTTCTACGATTTGGTGACAAGAGTCTCAAACAACCATAGAAATATCCTTAACAGCCCTTGATGTCCGAGATAAGCAATAGATAGAAGCAAAGAGATAGCGTCACAGTATAAGCTGAGCAACGGACAAATTCTTGCCTAGATACGACGCACAATTTGAATGTATTTAGATTAGATCTGTGTTTTGATTTTCTTTTATTTTTGTTTATTATGATGTTGTCTGTCTCTGTCGTCTCGAGTTAGCCGGCGTCGCATAGATTAAGTCATTATATTAGTTTTAATAGACCACCTAGACAACCGAGTTGTCTATGGTTCAAGTCAGTTATGCCCGGTCCACACATGACCTAACAGGGAAACTAATTTTTGTTTTGTTTTTCTTTTGATTCCTAATTAATTGTGTGTCTATTCGGGCAGAATAAACATGTTTTCTTTCTAGATATAGCAGGATTTAGAAGACAGAAAGATTTTCGACCAGAAAATACCCAACTTAACATCATCATTACAATTTCAACCAAAAAATATCCATCTGCTGGACATGGTCTTCCTCCCAGTTTGTTAATCTTGACACTTCAGTGATAGAAAAAACCTACAAAGTGATTAAAAAAAAACCGGTCAAGTGCGATTCGCACTCCCTCACGAACGGTTCCGTATCGTTCGTAGCAAAAAACGGCAAACCAACCACATTTGTATTGTATTTTTGTTATAGCGGCTACAAAAATACATCATCTGTTTAGGTAACATGGATAACGTGATAATTTCAACTGTTTAAATAACATGGTTCATGAGATACAGCCTGGTGATAAACAAACGAATTGCGGAGTCTTAGCAAGAGTCACATTTTTACCCTTCGGTAAAACCCTAACGGTTCTGGGTACGAAACTATATATAACTATCCAAATTCATACTCACTTACAATTTCTTCCATCAACCATCCATATAAAATACAGGCTGATAAGAACTACACTGACAGTCAACTAAAAAAAACAAAAACACATCGACAAGAAGACAGAACGTTCCAAAATCAAACTCATCATCTCATACACCAACTCTCAATCGACTTCAAAGCTTCCAATAGTAATGCTAACACCCGTAGCATGCGAGTTATATTTACTCCGGGGCGCGAGAGAAATAAACCACTCGCGACCTACCGAATGGATACTTTGGCGGCCGATCGTGTTCTGCTTACAAACTGCTACTGGTGATACTGATCGTTTTGTTTCTACGCTGGGTTATCTAGGACTGGCATTATGATTCGATGGATGGCGTCTCAGCGAAACAGGTCTTAGCAATATATCTTTGCACCACAGAGCTAACAAAGTGTAAATGTTAGATGCGCCGTTTTTGTCACGTACATCAGACCACATATGTAGCAATTTACTAATTAAAATGGACTTTAGATATTTGGAGAAAATGGTTCGGAATTGAAAACCGCCCAGTGAGAAAGCGTTGATCAATGATACATGATATTTATTTTACAAATAGGGTTTTTCCTAGCTGACTACCCTGAGAAGAAACACTGAAACGAGACAGTCTCTTTTAAAGTCCATACAGCAAACATGTAACAGTCAAATCGTACGAGAACCATGCAGATTAGTGTCTGAGACGACACACAGATTTTAGTGGACCTGTCCAGTCAGTGTAAGCATCAATGATAGATTCTGAATTCATGAGAGTGGTTAGTCTAAAAACGCAGTATCCATTGCAAGGAAAATGTTGATTAATATAGCTTATTATTAATTAATATTTCTCTTAAATTCATTAAATTATTTTTGTTAAATTCACTAATTTAAAAAAGATTTTTGTATTCAAAATATTGTACTCCATAGTAAGTGTACGTTTCTTTTTTTGTCTTATATAATATGTACATATCATATTTTTTTATTATTGTATGTGACCCTTACACATGTTTGAGCATATAAATATATATTTTTTTTTTTATTTATTTATTTCTTCATCTTACATCTATCTTTACAGGTTTTTTTTTTAATCCCCAATGCGATAAATGCGCTTATCCTAACTTATAAACTAACATCTATAACTAATTATAAATAATGCATTTCTTGTGAATTCACCCAGAGTACAACAAAATAAGTCCGTCTCATTAGCTATCTGGTTAAGCGTGTGAATTGCGCGCGTAAGTGGCGCCTCCCTTAATAGGTTGGTCCGGCCACGCGGCTCGACCAGCAAGCGCGGTCGTCGTCGTCGCCACACGTACCTGTCGGGAACACACAGGCTCAGCTGTCCTAAAACCATTGGATTGTGAACCTTTCCTCTCAGTATTTTAAATATATATGAGGCAAGTGCTAGATTCCTCCTAACCCTTAATTCGTTGTATCCTACCATACCCAAGATAAATAGAGTAGGATACATCAACGGATACATTGGATAAACCCCGTAATACCTCATATATAAATATCTTATAAATTTATTTTGTACTTTCTCCAGCATGAGACTATATTTAGCTTCATGCGGAGACCAGATGACTGCGTTACACTCTAGCTGGCTCCTCACCAGTGCGTTATATAATGTTACAATAGCTTTCAGATTCGTGAACCCTCGGACTGTACGAAGCATGAAACCCAGGTTCCTAAAGGCCCTTTTACAGCACCGCGTGACGTGATCCCGAAAAGTCAAGCCGGTGTTAAAACTTACCCCCAAGTCCTTGACTTCTGTGACCCGTACCATAGGCAACCCGTCAATATGGTAGCTGCTTAAGATGGGATTGTGTGCACGAGAAAAAGTGATTGTCACGCACTTCGAGCTATTAAATTGCAAGAGATTTTCTTTGCTCCAGCTCACGACCCTGTCAATGTCCCTCTGTAGCCTCACACAATCATCCTTGCTCCTTATTGTGAGAGATAGTTTGAGGTCGTCGGCAAACAACAAGCAGTTGGCGTCCTGGACTACTTCTGGTAGGTCGTTTACTACTAGGAGGAACCCCAAAGGTCCAAGGTTACTGCCCTGACTTACACCTGACCTCGTGAAATATGGATCTGACACGTGTCCCGCATACTCCACATATTGCCGCCTATCTCTCAAATAACTGGCAAAAAACTGGAGCGAATGTGGGGTGAAACCAACACCAGCTAACTTTGTAAGCAACACGTCATTATCGACTAAGTCAAACGCTTTTCGGAAATCAAAGTAAGCAGCATCCGTTTGCCCCCCACTATCCACTATACCTTATACCCCACCAATTACGAATCTTAGAAAGATTAAAATTGGAAATGTATAATCAATAATATGAAATGGATGACAAGCAGCAGTCATAGCCAACTTCTTCGAATCTGTATTTAAAATCTTTTTGATTAGAATTGTGGCTTTAAATTATTTAGTAAATATTGAACTACCCAATAGTGTAAATCCAAACAATAAGTTCACAACTCGTCACAATATACAGAGAGAATATCATGAGCTTGTATGTGATTACAATCATGTACTTTAAAAGTTTCGCAATTACGGTCAATGATCTTGGATAAGCAGGTAAATACTATCATAATCATCATTTTAACAGAAAGACGTCCAATGCTGGACATATTATGCCTCCGCCAAGCGTCGTCATAACGAACGTCTGGCATCCATCGCATTCCCGCGACTGTCACCAGGTCTACCTTGTGGTAGGTCTTCCAGCGCTGCATCTTCAGTACGCGGTCGCCTCTCTAGAAGTTTCGGCTCCATCGACCATTCGTTTTTCGGGCAATGTGCCTATCCACTACCACTTAAGTTTGGCGATTCTTCTGGTAAATTAGTAGAGTTCTAATTAAAGATGAAATAATGCCTAGCAAAAAGAAGAAATCTTTTTTATTTTTATTTATTTATTTATTTTTCCCTTCACACAGTTATCTTATTCTAGTACTTAACATTGCCTATAATTTCATTCTGTTTTCCTCAGGTCTTGTTTTTCTTGTACCATTTTTTGTATTTTAAGTCTTAGTCATTTAAATCAAACTTAAATAACGTGTTCCCACAATAAAGGCCACAGTTACGAAGGTCTTAAATCAAGTGAGGAGCGGTGGTCATCAGCAATTTGGTTATCAGTACTGGACCGATAAATAAATATTTATGTGGCAACATTATGCGGGCGAAATTATGACAATTTAAACAATTATACGGTTAACGAGAAACGAACGTCACTGAGGGTGGCCTGCCGAGGTGTAGGGGTGTGAAAGAAACTCTACTACTAAATTTGCAGGAAAATGAATATTGTTTTGAGATCCCATGATGTCTTAACATGACAGGGGCGTGAGTGAGAAGGAGGGATGGAAATATACATTAGCTCTATCCCCTTAATAGTTCAGTTTGGGTCGTACAATCTCGTGGTAGGGCCTAGTCCGGTTCAATCTTAAAAGAACATGAACATATATTTCACTGAATGAATAGACTAATATGACTGTTCCTTTTAATAAAACTATTTTTTTTCTAAATTTAAATAGGTTTGTATATTTTTTTAAAGAAACAATGATTCATGTTCAAAAGATGAAAAACTATCTTAACAATTTCAGAAAGATCATAACCGTTTTTAATTTTGAAAAAAAAAAAACAAAAGATTATTTTAAATTAAAATCACCTCAATAAAATTGGCTACTTGGACTATGCTGAAGTTATTTCTTAATTAACTCGTAATACAGACATTAAATCCTTGTTATTTTAATTGAAAATTACACATTCTTTTGGTGTAGGTCAAATACTTGGAATGTCAAGGTTTTCATTGTTCTAAAACGTGTGGGATTAATAGAAATATTTGTCTGGGGATTTCCAGAGAAACATATGTATGTCCTTTATAATTAGATGTAAGGAAAGTATTTTATCTCTATTCCTTCAGTTCATTCAAATATCTGTAATATACCACCTTATGGGCTGTAAAATAGGTCTAAAGTGTCACTGTGGTCCCAGAATGCAAAGGGCAACTGAAGAAACACAGCTAGATTTTAGTCATTAAAAATCTGGCAATTCCTCTGGCTACCAGAGTAGTATTTATAGTAGGTACATCAAGATCTTAACATTAAACAGAATTATAGACTTACTGGCATTACCAGTATAAAAATAATAAGAATAAATAGGGTAGGAATAGGGAAAATAAGACAAGAAGTTATTTGATGATTTCCAACCTTAAAAAAAACGCCCATGTACGATAACACCGCTTATTGCATTAAATTATTTTTATTAAAAAAAAAACTGATGTTTATCCTGTATTTATTATAAGGAGTGCAATGAACTATAAATATAACACAAATAAGCTTACATAACGCGACAGACTTCACCAAGTTCCTAATTATTTCATCAAGTAGAGCAACTTTTCACCCGTCTCGCCCACCAAATGTTAGCGGTTCGCGCGGGCACCAACATTATAATTTATTTTGTCATTTTTGCATTAAGATGACTTACTGCCGCCGTACCATGCGCAGGCTGTAATGAAGACATCACGAAATTCGACCATCTGGACCATTTTACGCGATCTTGCGACTTTTTTTGAAGTTTGTTGAGTGAGGTGGACATTATTTGGACGTTTATGTTTGAGGATAAAGTTGTTTCTTGCACCTGTTTGAGGATAGAAGTGAGAATGAACAGAAGACTTATTATTGTTTGTCGCATTTATTCACCTTTACGAGTAAATAGTAGTAGTAGTAGTAGTAGTAATAGTAGTAAGTAGTAGTAGATAGTAGGCGTATACCTACAATTGTTTCAACCCGCTGTTTCACTCCTGTTGATTAGATTTAATATAGTCTACATATATTACTTACATTGATAGAATCCATAATAGATATGGAGCTATAATGGATTCTATCAATCTATCAAAATAATAATTAATAATTTTTATTATTTATTTTCGGGCTACTACTGTCCCCATCTACACAGTTTAAACTGGCTGAAAAAAAATGACGCGTAAAATTGTTTACTGGCCCCCCATGGCACAGTGTATCTACACTAATATTATTTAATAAAGAGGTAAAGTTTGTTTTTTTGTTTATAGGAGGTAATCTCCGAAATTACTAGTCCGATTGCTAAGCCTTATTGCTGAGTGGCATAGGCTGTATTTTATATACCTACGCGGGCAAAGCCGCGGGCAAAAGCTAGTACTTTATAATTTAAAAGTTAAAAGACATCGCCTCAAAAATCTAAGGAGAATATCTAATCGAAAAATCAATAATTTTTATCTCCACCTATAGAAAAAAAATATGCAATGTCCCTGTAACAAACTCACCCAGCAATAAAACACCCACAATAATAAAAACTAAAGAATACGGTTTTTGTACAAAAAAAAAAAAAAACAAATTTCGCCGTTCCCATAACTAATTGCAAACACGTGTTTGTCAAACAATACCCGTTCGTAACACCTTTACGGCTTTATTTTATTGTATTTCTTTCAAACAATCTAAAGACTTTTGTTTAAAAGGTAAAATTCTCACCTGTTTACAATTAGTAAACTTTAAGGTAAAGCGATTTGTAAAGTGCAACGTAACAACATGCGTTTCGGATTTGTAAGGTTCTTTTTTAAATTTTGTTAGAATGAGATAAGGCTATGTTTCTCTATCGTCGGAAGATGCTACAAAAAAAAGCTTAAAAAAATGCTTAAGTTCCACAGTGCGACATAAGTATATATAATACAAGTGATTGGCGTACAATGGGTTAAACTCAATTTTATCATTAACCTGTAACAATCCTGATTTTTGATCAAAAACCTAAACTAGTTTGGGTTTATGATGAAGTTCAACTCATAAAATCACGGGTTTGCTTTGTTTTATGACAAATAAGTCAATTTAAATGAAATATGTAAATAAAACAATCCACCATCATTAGCAATTTAGTAGAAAGAAAACATTTTCCGGGTTTTCAGCAAAAACCTAATTTTATGAAAAACCTGCGACATATACACTAATGTACTATGATTAAGATTTTAATTAACATCATTGTATTATTTTATCAATCTAACTAGTGCGCTTCACCATCAACGATTGCATTACTGCTTATCAGGTGGGATCGCAGTCAAAAACTATTCTATCATCATCATCATCATCATTTCAGCCGAAAGACGTCCACTGTTGGACATAGGCCTCCCCCAAGTGCCGCCACAATGAACGGTCCTGTGCGTCTCGCATCTATCGGATTCCCGCAACCTTTACCCGGTCTCGGCCTGCCTTGAAGGAGGCCTTCCAAAGCTACATCTTCTGGTACGTAGTCGCCATTCCAGATTCCAGAACAAGTCTATATTATATTAAAAAATGGTAATAAAAGGAATTTTTTATATAAAAAACATCAATCAACTTCTCCCGCGGGAGAGATTATCAAACTTTTACTGACTAAAACAAACAGTGTTGCTTTACTTGCTCTTTTTGTGAGGGTTGTGGCAACTCCTTCACACAATCCGCAGCCCTTGCAGGCGTAGGTCTTAACTAGGCCCATCAATTTTGATGACATCTCTTTCAGGCACACGTGGACCTAGCCTTGGTTCTTAATTCATGAATCCCCAAGCGACCACCGGTGGCCGCGCATCTATTGTCTTACTATTGTGTCTCTAATTGACGGTATCTGAAGGGTTAATGGACTGCCGGCCAGTAATAACTTATAGGAAATAACCTAGAAGAAAATAGCGTTTCAGCAAAACTGATCTTCTCATTTACCATTCTAGTACGGTATCTGTTCATCTCGCTTGCACAGAAATGTGTGGCATAGATATCTATTCTCTAGATAAAACACAATTGAAAAACTGAAAATATTTATTCACAAGATAAACAGCTAGGAAATTTTAATGCCTAGTTAGCTATTCGACGACATATCTGAGGATTGAAAAATCGGCCCTGAGGCAAGCTGCAGTTAAAACAATTGGTGATTCAATATCCTAGATATGAGGTTCATAGAAATTTACTTTTGATAATACGAGTCCTGTCAAGTATAACAACTTGTCAGAGCGGTGCAGTGCTTCCGGCATGTCCGCCGACCACAACAGAGATGGCCGCTAGGTGGTGCTTTGCAAAAGAACGGCCTCCTTATGGTCGCGAGTAAAGAGAAGCACCAACACACTTCTAGGTGTGGTGGCAAACAGAGTGGACAACCAAATCTTGAGGCAGTGGCCGCTCATTCATGATCGAAATAATATATTTTCAATTTTACATCATAATTTCAATGTATAGTATATGGACTGGTCTGTTGGTCTAGTGGTTGGTAGCCTTGACTACTAAGCTGGAGATCGTGAATTCGATTCCCACCCAGGACAGATATTTGTGTGATGAACACGATACTTATATATTTAGAAATAATTATATAAGCATGTTTATCAGTTAACTAGTACTCTAACACAAGCTCTGCTTTGCTTGGAATTAGACGGCGTTGTGTGATAGTTGTGAGAATTATTATTATTGTAGGTATTTTCTTCTAATAATGCTGACGGGTAGATAGAGGCTCATATGAAGGAGGTCCGGAGTACCGGCTACTGGCTACCATGGCTTCTGGCTACCAAAGTATCAGCAATGTTGTGGATGGCGCTACCAGGAACAACATTGCTAATACTTTCCTGTGACTAAGAAACAGAATAATGTCCCTTATTTGTCCCAAACCAGCATGGAAGCCATTAGCCAATAATAGCAGTAATTCATCTACAAACGAAGGCCGCCTTCACACCGTGACGCACGTGCTTGCCTCAATGGGACACGACAAAAGGTAAGTTCCGGCCACCAGGGCCACCCGTTTCTGTGTTTGGTGTAAAAAATATTTGAGTCCAGTTTGGAAGATGGGTTCTGTATCTTTTAAAACGAAAATTGTAAAGTGTAACTGTTAAAAACAAAATCCTTACATCTACATCATCATCATCTTTTCCTTTCAATATTTTTTTTATTATTATCTCTGAATGCTTGTAATTTAGTTATTTATTATTGTTATTCTGATGCCATAATGTCTTCAGATTTTCTAAACAGTAAATTTTTTTAACAATGAATAAAAATAATAAGATTAGCAAAAATATCGATTAAAAAATATAACAGAATAAGAAAATCAGAGTATTTACCTATAATAGCATAACAATCTAGATAAAATTCAAAGGCTTAAAGACCTATTATTGTTATAAACATGATTGGTACCATGCTACTGTATTCTATTTATACAAATCACTATTTCAGTCGTGCATCAAATAAAACCAAAATTATGTAACTACGTACCTCCTGAAACATCTGCTACTAGTTTTTTTATTATTATTGATAGCCTTGTGTTTGACCACCATCACACCTGATGGTTAGTGATGATGTGGTCGACGATGGAGCACGCTTGCCTAGAAGTAACCTATTCACTCTTGACTTAAAGACCCCCAAGTTGTAACTATCAGGAAATACAGTCCCAAAACGCTTCGTGCGTATGGGTGGGATGTCTATCATGTACCGGGTGGCGCAACGCCGTACGTCTTGTGGTCCGATGATGGAACAGACTTGGCGAAATTAGATTGTGCAATTCTAGTGCACACTCCCCGAAATGTAAACGATAGAAAACCGATAGACTAGCAACTCGGCGGCGATGCCCAAGGCTTTGGAGCTTCGATTCTACAAGTGCATCATTGCCGATGATTCTCTTGGCTCGCCTCTCAATCGACTCCAGCGCATCAAGCTGGTATTTTTGGCAGATCCATCCCAAAGACGAGAACAGTACTCCATACATAGTAAAAGAAATTCAGATTAAATTAAACTCTACATCGCTATTTTCGATAAGTTAACCATCGGGTGCGATAGTGGTCAAACGCAAGCCTATCAATAATAAAAAAAAGTTCGACAAGGTTCATGATTATTAATGAATTTGTAAATGAGCTTTGTCAAATTTTGTTGTTTGTATAAAGCGTAGGTGCGACGTACTTCTTTTCACGTCAATCGCTTGTCTCCTCGAAAAATAATGTAAGTATCGTGTTTACGCTTAAAATTGTTGTTTCTTAATTTTCTTTTGTTTTTATTTTCTTATATCTTTATTATTAAACTAAGTGCCCACGTGAAAGTATAAAATTATACATACACCCGGGATAAAAGTATTCTATGTGCTTTTAGGACATGGTCTATCCGTGTGCTAAATTACATTGAAATCGGTTCAGTCGTCCGAGCGGGAAGAAGTAACCATCATCACACAAATTTTCATCTTTATAATATTAGTGTGATTCTTCTAAGGATTTAAATTGGGCAATAATAATATTTAATTATTATAATTATAATGTCTTCCTTGGGAATTAGAAAGAAGTGGCTCAAAACCGGAAACATTGGAAGGAGTGGAGGGAGCAGTGGGACAGTACGGGCTGGATATAATAATAAGAAAATATATTTTTTTTTAATATTTAAAAATGTATATAACAAGTATACGTGTATAGAAAAACAATTGAATTATTTTTTAATTTGCCTGTAAAAACGCCTCCGTCACATTTTTTTGTCTGAACGATTGTAAGCAAAAAAAAAAAACGAATACATAAAAAAAGAAATCTCGAATAGCGAATTCAGTAACCGCCCCACGGATCTCCAAATCGTCCGGTCATTCATAACCATTATGAATGAGTCTGTCTACCTGAGAGTACGGCCGAGATATAGTGTTCACACTATTTACCTTTTTTTACCCACCTTACCGGATGTGAGGCAATTGGTCCAAACCGTTAGGTCTCAATCATTCATTCATCCTGTGGGAATCGGGGAAGCTGATTCCAGGTATTAAGGATGTGATTGGGTATCGGTAAAGAAAGAAAGAAAGCAAATACTGTGTATAAGGAGTTTTTTGTCAAGTGTGGTTGGGTTGCCATTGTGATTATTTTGGTTGATGTCTTCATTACGTATGATAAAACATTTTTTTACTGAAAATATATAACCAACTTCAATGCTAAATAATATTTGAGGAGTTCCCTCGATTTCGCCAAGATTTCATAATTAGACTTGGTGACCCTTTCCGACAAAAAAATAATTTTTCAAATCGGTTGACAAGCGAGGAAGTTATGCGCGAACAAACATAAAAAAATACAAACATCCAAATTGAGAACCTCCTCCTTTTTAGAAGTTGGTCAAAAAACCTTAAGCAACGGTTATGGGTTCCACTTTAAATAATTTTCCCAAGTAAAACACTTAGGCCAATAGATGGAAGAAGTGTTAGCGTATTAAGGGAACGGTCACCAATTCTTTACATCAAAGGATAGCTCAAACCAGATATATTATCAGATACTTGCCTAAATTATTTTGGTTAAATTATTTCTGCGACAATTCTAACTCTATTTTTTAAAGTCAAAATTTTCGACTTCAAGTTTTTCATTTTGTCGTGCTTTATTTAACTAACAAGTGCCAAAATACTTTCAATTTGGTTATAAAACATGAAATATGAATATTTGGAGCTACGAGTCCAAGGCCGCGGGTCTACGCCTGAGGTCAAAGCTACGGTGCGTCTACGCGCTACAGCCTACAGACGAGTCGTAGGCGGTGCTACGAGCCGAGAGCACTTGGAAACCTCTGCTACGGTAGGTAAAGCTTGGTACTAGACAAATCGTACTATGTAAATTTTCACAACAAAAGATAATGGTGGTATTGTCGTAGATAAGGGATCCAGAAATATGCTAAAACAACACTACCAGCAGAAGTCAGTTTTATGCTTATTTAAAAAGAAATGAATTGATAAAATTATAATTATCAAAAAATTACACAAAAAAGTTCGTAAAACTCCCAATAAAAAGCCCTTTCAAAGCTAAAACTTTCACTCAACTTGAATCAATCGCACCCCAATCAAACAATCGACATGGTACCCACTAATTACATATAACAAGCGCAAATTAATCATCAGACGAGATAAATTAGCGACGCGTGCCCGCTCCGTACCGCGACTATTTCGGTGTGGGCGGAGAATGATTCAGTTGGGGCCAGTCGCGCGCCGACCGCTCACGGGAGAACATAGGCGCACCGCGAACGAGCAGGGAGTCACCGAGCGCTGTTGCGATGGCGCGATGAAGACAGAAAGGCGCGCGGCGTTGTGGGCTCTGCTGTCCCTGTGCTGTGCCGCCGTGGCCGCGCCGCGCCGCCTCTACTGCGACCGCGCCGACGTGGCGTGGCGGGCCTACCGCGCGCCGGCCGCCTTCGAGGCGCGCGTCCAGTCGCTCGCCAAAGACGCCGCTACCGTCCAGATCAAGCGCGTCTTCCGCCACCAGGGACACTGGCCCCACGAGAACGCCGTCATCCGACTCAAGCTGCCGCCCGAGCACCTCGACTGCTCCGGCCGCTTCGAAGTGCCTCTGAAAAATAGACGGAACTATATCGTGTTCGCCGAGAGGCGCGGTCACTCCGCCGTCGCCCTCGGGCCGCCCATCAAGAGGACCAGCAAGCTGGTCAAGAGGATCCGTGCGGTCTACAAGCAGGGTTACAGTGAGTGATCAGTGTTCTATTACGACGTGGTGTGTGCGAGCCGCGCGGTCGCATGGAACTTGAAGACACCGAAGGTATAAAAAAATCCCAATTTTATAAGTCAATTTTGAACCAACGCTCTGTCAAATTCCATGTGATCATGCATGCTATTATAAGTCGCATCGGTTCGCGAATATATCATTAGCCGCACATAGAACTCTATACAAATAATACTGGCAGCAAATATGCGATGACAGCAGGTGTATCGTAGGAACAAGTAGCCATTATGAGTCCATTTTAGGCTGAGCAGTGAATAGTGGTCGGCAAACGTGGTCGGCTGCAAAACATACTAAGCGCATGCCACTTACTCGTACAAAGCCGGACCTCATTTATGCACCCTTCATAAACGGTCAGGTGGTTAGGAAACAGATAACAGAAAGCTAAAATTAAACGTTACAACAATTTGAATGAAACTACAAAGAATATTATGAAACATAATCTTTTCCAGTTCCATAAAGTTGTTTTTCTTGACAAATCCTTGACACATTTTGTTTATGAAAAACACGAAAAATGAGATGAGTTTCAAAAAAATTACGAAATGGGATTGCAATTAATTTTTAAAAGTAGAACACTAAAACAAAGAAACAACGTAGGTAGAAGATAGGCCGATAAAAATAATAGGAAAATCATTTGCAAGAGTCTAAAATATAAACACGGAAGACGAAAAGATAATGATCACAATTGAACATTATCGTTTCTTAAAACAAATCAAATTGGACCCTTTTGTTAAGCTAATCAAATGCAAAATAATTATCATCCTTACCAAAGCTCAAACAAAAGTTTGGTAGGCTTAAATATACTTACATATGTTTTAAGTTTTACCAGATGCAACTGAATATCAATAACTGGAAATAATTGTCACCTCATTATCATTATGAGTTCCAATAATTTTAAATTGATGATCTAACTGACCTGAAACAGTTTCTACAAATATCATGATTGTGTTTTTGCACAAAGCAAACCACGTGGATAATTTATAATTAAATTTAATGAGATATTTTCTCTCAAGATGTTAACAATTAACATTATCTTGTCTAGAATGAATTTGAATTCAAAACAGGAGAGAATAGAAGTAGAAATAAAAAAAATCCCAAGATAACATATGAACTTAATAAATTCAAAGACAAATAAAATGAAGACCAAGATGACAATAGCAACATTTCTTCTGTTATAAAAAGTAACAACATAGCAGTTTAAGTGCAAAAACAAGTGGTTAGGAAAAACAATATAGGAAAAAAGCTAATCAATTTACCATTTAGTTTTATTAGCAAACCACAAAACCATGTGATTACCCACAGTAACAATGCAAAAGGAAAAAAGTCTAATTAAGTCACACCATGTATTTCTGCAACGACCTTACATAATAGAATCATTTAATACTGATAAGAAGATCCTGCTGTTATGTTTGTATGAGTAATACAAGAATTAATAAGAAGCATGAAATTCCCTGCCAAAATAGATAGGTGTCTTTTGATAATTCTAATCTGGAGATTCCTTAAGTGAAGGATAGGGATAATGTTCAAACGTCAATCACATCAATGCTCACTATCAAGTGAGGCAATAATCAAACGCTTACCTATCAAAAATTTAAAAAAGTGTTCCATTGAAGAATCAACGAAATAGAGGAACTATGGCGTATTTTTGATAACAACTCCGTTCTCACTTAGATTTACAAGAGGGCCGCAATGATATAAATCCAATAATGATAAACTGATGATCCGTTGCGCCTGCGACTCAATGGGTGACGTCATTACACGCTCTAGTTCGGACTTGTCGGTGCCAGTTGCGATCTCTTACGTGAACTTTTGGCTACTGGTTTGTTATCAAAACTATTGATTTGAGAATCTTTTCAGCGATTTAGTAGGTGTTTTGTGAAACTTTTTGACAAAGGATCGTGATAGTGCAGCTATAAAAACAAAGGTTCAAGAACAAAAAAAATCTTGGATAAAATGTCCATTATCTATAACAATTTTAATCGAAACTACCAAGTTGCCAACTGCATTTGTAAAAATATAAGGAATGAAACTATTGAATCAATCATATCACTTAGTGAATCATCTAGTTTTCGCATTTCACTTGATATTTCATTACGACAAGTTTACGTTCCACAAGACTAAGATGAACTTAGATCCGTATTATTCGCAAAATTCTCCTAATTCATGCATCATCTTCTAACATGATTAATCATAATTCAATATAATTTTAATCCCACGCCTTCACAATAAACTTTAACGTGTAATAGCTTGAGAATTTGCACCTGTCACGTCAGGGATGAAATACCGCTAGCTTCTAGCTTTTTATATTTGTGTACAGTGAGAATTGGTCAAAACATGCCTAATTCTAATGAAATTATATTATTATAATTAAGTTATGTGAAGTTTTAATGTATCAAAGGAATTAAAACTACTATCATCCTAAATGCGAGTGTGATCCTCATCATCCAGTACACTCTTATGGAGATCATATTCTTTGTGTGTTGACTAATCATCTCTTTATAGCCATTTAGGATGACATTGATTACCCTGGTCCTGATAGTTGGTCCTTATATCCGCCAAATTAAAATTTTTAAGAGTTGAATTAGAAATATTTGTATAAACTTCATGTACAATTATTGTTGTAAGTAGAAAATCTTAATGCACCGAGGCATTGTCTACCAGTTATCTCTTGAGTTTAAGAGATTACTCCGTGATAGTTTTACAACAACAAATAAAAATAATAAAAATTTTAAATCGCAATATAATATCATACTAACAAAATACGTAATTATAAGTAGGTAATAAAAATTATGACAAACACTAAACATTATAATTTGTCAATATTATATTCAGTTCATATTCTATCGGTATTAAAGAGTAACATAAAATCTTCACCTTTACTCTCTACACGTAAAACGTGGTTACTGTTTACTTCGTCCGTACGCTGTTTAGCCAAAATGTTTACTTCTCAAGATCCTTCGTTTTTTCCTTTGTTAATGTCGGCAACTCGGAACTCGGGTGCGATTGTAAATCTTTACAGCAAGTGTTGTGTGTCTACTCGTCTAAATGGCGTCTGGTTTGCGTGAATCTTTCCGAGGTTAGAATTTCATTCGATGAAATGGTGCTGTGAACAGCTGTGTAGATTTTTTAAAGACTTTTGTTTAGCATAGCATTTTTCTCACCATAAATTACTTAAAAATTTTGGATATTCATAAATATTTTGATTGATCGATTGAGATTTATTTTCGAACTAGTAAGGTACTATTAGTTCTCCAATTAAATTAGTAACCAAAATTATTAGCAAATATTCTCGTATATAGAAGGATCCATTACACACTTCATTTAAATCACAATTTTGAAAAGTGGTCCTGGCAAGTTCAAACAAGGAAGAATCTGATTCTTTATGAACTGTTTCTTGTGCTTTCCAAATTACAGCCATCTATTTATTATTTATCAGTGATAATTTTTAATCAAACATAATCAAAATCCACGACAATTGAACGCTAAACTTCCTAGCTGCAAGTCCTATGACTGTTAACACGCCGTTCCGCCCTGCCACACCTCCATTACGGCGTCGCACTCCGCTGGCTTTACTGTCCTATTATATATTAACATACGTAAAATTATTATATTTTACGACGGCTGCTATCTTTATAAGACTGTACTCGTTAGCCTCATCATGGGGTTATTGTGCATTTGTTGTAGTTGTTGGCATGAAACAAGCAGTTTGTCTGTGATATGCATTGGGATTCTAATTGAAAAGATCATCAGTCTGTTGTTTCTATACGTATATCAGTCTCAAAGACGAACTTATGAGGGTGCAACTTTGAAAACGATTAACCATTCTTACTTGCTAAATTTTTAATGGTCTCATTTTATTAGCTCATCTGAAGAAAAGTCTAAAGTCTACAAGTCTTAAGAGACAATTTATCACAGTATCGGATCCTCGCACACATCTTCCAATAAGTGCTACAATTAGGAAACGTGACGGGTTGCCAAAATCAACACGCTTGTTTCAGAGTAGTGAGCGAAATGCAATGATATTTATAAAATGTCTAGGGACGCTGTCGTCAACCAAACTCATCGCTATAGTAAGGAAGGAAAAAAGGGTTTAAAAAAAATGAATTTAGATAATGGAGAAAACTTAATTTTGGTACAATTTCAACTGGATTAAAAAAAAAACGAAATGCTATATAAAATCTGTATGATATGCACACAGATTTTAAAATCTGTATGATATGCACACAGATTTTAAAATCTGTATGTATATCCAAGTTTATATGTTAGACCAGATAATACTGATAATATAATAATAAGGTTTTCTTTTAGTACAGTAATTAAACCTAGGTCTACGGTGTGAAAAGTTTAATAAAATTGCTAAGTACGTTTAATTTTAGTCATTACTAAGATTGAAGTAAAAACTATGTTTTGAGTAATTAATTTTAATTTGTAGCTTTATTTGCAAAGATTTTATCGTTTGTAGGTGATGTCATTGTGTTGAATGCTTATATGCTCTTTTAATTTTAGGATTTAAATAGACATTAATAAAATTATTTTTGGAATAACTTGCGAATCTAAAACAGATAAATTTTTATGACCCAAAGTACATTACTTTCAGTCAGTAGTTAGTTTATTGCAACGCATGTTACGTTTAGATTATTATTATTTTGACAAAGAAACAGAAGTTTATTATGATGACATATAAGTTGATTATAATTTATAATAATTTTAATTTCATATTTTTTTTAATTTGTAATGATTTTTAATTAATAATAATTTTCAATATACTTACTCTATAAGAATTTGCATGCCGTAGGGTAGAAAAAGCGTATACCCGTCACTTATATATCATCTAACATCTATACCTACATTGTTAGCAAATAAATATCTGAGTCATAATGAGATATTTGAAGATAAAGAATCAAAGCACCAATATGTCATAATTTACTCGTTAATTAAAAAAAGCTATAATGTCAACGGCCTTATGACGTATTACACCTGTTAACCCCTCTAGTTGTGCTAAATATGTCTCATAGTACGGGAGTAGGTTCACCTCAAAATTGTTTATTTTGAGCCAAGATGCGGGAATAAAATTTAGAAAAAAAATCGATTCAGTACTTAATTTCTTTCTTTTACTTTTTACTCACATCTAAAGAATTTTCGTATCGTTAATTGATTTATGACCAAAGTAAATTTTATCATAAAAACTACTTTTAGTAAACTTCGAGCATAATAACCAGATATTCCTAATTGCACACCAATGTATTTTTACGTTTTAGTGTTCCTAAAACCAAAATAGATTCAATAAAAGTTTATGAAAATTATTACTGTGAACTGAACTAAAAATGTTTCATTAGCTTTAAAAACGAAAGGTGTATTCTATTTCTAATGTTTGGGTGTTTAAATCAAATTCCCAGTTTTATTTTAGCACACCTACTCATCGTTGGGTCTAACTAGACTCTGTTTCAAAATACACGTGACTCAACAACTAAAAATATAGCAAAATTATTTTAATATCAATAGCGACACTACTTGAAAGCTAAATTGGAAGCTTGATTCTTCTGGTTCTACCAATTCTTACTACTAATGGCAATGTATTTTTAATTTACCAATTTTGTACGTCATAGGTATTACCAGAAAGTCTAAAATCAAATTATCAGTACTTGTTCACAGTGAAAAGGAAGTAATTTAATAAATTCGGCAGTACCCTCTAAAGACCCTGAGCCAGAATCGAAACGAAATATAATTGCAGTAGATTATAGGAAGTTAATCAGGGACCTGACATGTTAAACTGTCAAGCGTGCAAGCGAAAAATAGGAATGGAGCTGTACATCATATATTGTTCCATCTTTTTAACAGTTCAGTTTAGAATAGATCGTGTTAATAGATTATAGTAGGGCCTCTGATCAAAGATGGAAGTTTGATATATGAATAATGTAAGAATTATCAAGTAAGTAGGGTTGACAATAAACTTAGTTTGGAGTTAACCACTGGTGCAGCAGTGAAATATACGAAATTGAGTGTACCAAATGCAATATTCTGCTACCACTCTTAAGGAAGAAGGTATTGGGCGGGAAATGATACTACTAGTTGCTCCAAAATACTCTCTATATTTTAGGACAGGAATACATAAAAATAAATAAGTAATGCATAGGTACATGATATCAAGTGCA
Source organism: Mythimna lalbum (assembly GCA_949319445.1). Classification (NCBI taxonomy): domain Eukaryota; kingdom Metazoa; phylum Arthropoda; class Insecta; order Lepidoptera; family Noctuidae; genus Mythimna; species Mythimna lalbum. The sequence continues at coordinate 1,764,593 of OX439347.1, forward strand.
GACTACACTTTTCTAGAATAAAACTGTAAGATTTGTTTCTTAGTTATATTCGTTTAGTGTAAATCACGCAATGTTTCAGTAGTAAAAGTTGTAAATTTTTTTACTATTGAAGTAGCTGAGGAAATATGTTACTTTACCCTAGCCTCTTGTAGATTTTAATATCAATAAAGAAGAATATTAATCGTTTCATAGAAACCTCATTGCTTATCTGCCAAATCAACTCATCAAAATTAGATTAAACCAAGATCAATTTCCAAATAAAAACTGCAATCACATAGCAACAACAGTCTGTCTGTTACATGCGATCCATGGGGCCCATCACGACACGATGGCCGGAGTTCGACAATGGTGTCGATCGATCTATGGGCTCGGTGGCCTCGCAATTAACGCGTATATCCGCACCCGCCCTCCTGGCCTAGGGTTACCATGGATTTATGGGTTAGATTTTGACAGTTAATTCAATAAATTTAAAAGTCGAATGTTTTAAATTTTTACTTCCGTCAAAAATTTAAATTTTTAACGGCATGGTTTCTGTATCTACCTACTTACTGATATTTTACAATTCTAAAAGTTCTATCAGCGCTACGACTGTTGTTTTTCGAAAAACCGAATAAAAAAATGGAGACGAGTAGGAAATATAAATCAAACATATAATCAATTAAATCATGAATTCTAACAAGACCCTCAAGTAAGAATAAGTTAACCCGAAATCCAAGAAACTTTTAAATATATAAGATAAAGCTGACCCAGTAAATATTGTTCTGCTATATAAATTACACTATCAAAGAATAAATGGGGGGTGGGGGTAGACGTGTAAAAAATATGACCTACTCTCAGACCCACCTAATATAGGCATAAATTTCATAAAAATCGAGTTTGATAACAAACACTGTGATATGAGAGTTTTATAATTATATTAGATAGTGAAAAACACTGTTTGATCTCATTTATTAAACAATATACAATTTTTATTACCAAAGGACGAATCTCACATTTTGCCAAAACAAATAGATAAGCTAACTTTCAACAGAATACCGAATGCGATTTCTTAACACACGCACGGTTCGCTTATGTCAAACAGTATAAAAAACCTATCTGTCACAATCATCAGATAGCGCTTTTATAGTTTAAGTACAAATTACCGTTTAGTCTAACGTAAACGTTAAAAAAATCGCGCTGTGGCACTTGTCCTACCAAACTCTTTGAAACTGGTATCCCTACTGTCCGGTTACATTAATTGTGTGTCATTGGTAGCTAAACCCGCGTAATGAACAGCTGTAATGAAAATGCATCAGATACGATAAGGTCGAGGAGTCCACTTCTAAATATAATGTAAACGTAACAACTTGTAATCGTAAAGTGGCTTTTGAAAAGGTCGGTTGGTTTGCATCCTGGCTTCTGAACTTTAGCGAAGAAGTTGGTGACCTAAGAGAGTCGCTCGAAATGAAACGTAATGAAGATAGTATATTGAACTAGAGCCTTCATTTGTTTATTATTAACAGCCACATTGGTCCTCCGTAGTGCTAATGTTCCAAGTGCTAATGGTAATCAGTTAAGAACTATTCTGTAGCTGCCTGGAGTTTTGAAATTGGTAGAGTGATTCCCCCTGCCTCGGAAAACACGTAAATCCGTTGGTCCAGCGCCTGATATGTCTCCAGTCTTCAGTCGTATTGCCGTTCCATTGGCTGTGATAGTAAGAGAACAGAGAGTGCACCTGTGGTTGCGCACACACTTGTGTACTATAAAATTCTGCTACCGTGATTGAAATCAAGTCGGTAGTATTATTTATTTATTTATATGTATTATTACAAAGACCATAGGTAATAAACTTATATTTGCTTATTGAATTTATGCTTGTTTTTAAAAATATCTCACTTGTGAGTTACAATTGCTCCTACCTATAGTGCTGTGTCAACTGGACATTGCTCAAAAACTACATCAAACATAAACGTTCATGGATCTTCCCATTCATTTACATTAGACGCTATTGTAAGTTTATTTTTATCATTTGCTCTTATCTGCATCGCCACTTTTATAGTTAAAACCAGCCAGCCTCAAAATTATATTAAAAAAAAAAACAAATAAAATAATAATAATGCTCCATAATTTTTAATTGACGCCTCTCTGTTGCACATTATAGTGAGTTAAAATTAACCCTTCAGATACCGTCAATTAGAGACACAATAGAAAGACAATAGATGCGCGGCCACCGGTGGTCGCTTGGGGATTCATGAATTAATGAAAGTACTTGTACCTACTTACATACATGAGAGTTGTTGTATTTTCATTACTTTTAAGTAGCCCAACTAATGTTAGACGAATATTAAATTATATATGGCGCCTTTTCAAAGGTGTGTTGGTAATAATAAGTTAGTTTTAGCGTCCATAACGAATGGTACGGGGTTGTTGGCCCTAGAATTCAGCTTAAACGAAATCAATTTGTCTCAGCAGCCTGTTACGACTTTGTCTAGCAGGTAGTGAACGTATTAAGTACCTATAATAATATTAATACGTCTTGACTTTTAAGTTTGAAAAAGAAAACAGTTTGTTCTAATAGACTCCTTAACGACTTCATAATGCTTCTTGTATCGTCTGTTTAATAGAAAACCAGTTTTGGGCCCAAACAACTTTAGTACAGTAGGTTAACAAAAATCCAGAACAGAAGATTCTAAGCTCAATGCATTTCAAATCTGCAGGATTCTTTGAAAGAGTTACCAATATTCTCCACAGCAATGAAACTTAAATATAAACAAAAAAATCACGAATGGATTTTAGTCAGTAAAAGCTTTTGATCCACCTAGAGCGGGAGATGTTATTTGATAATTTCCTATCCATAACCTTTTTATGGATAGGAAATTATCAAATAACATCTCCTTTAGAAAGTGAAACCCTATCAAAGATGACAATTTTATTGCCGAAAGTTCAGAATATTCTGTGAGATTAGCAAGTTAGCATTTCATTCGTACTTACATCGATCTTTTGCATATTTTTTTTAAATTTCTACCCTTTAAATTGTCAAAGAAAAAAATAAGGGGTGGAGGTAGGAGGGTAAAAAATAGAACCTGCCTTCTTAGACCGACTAAAACACAAAAACCATTAAAAAAAAAAACAATTAAATTATTTCGAAGGAGTTCGATAGCAAACACAAGACTTTTATAGATACATTAGATAAATCATTATAACGGGCAGAATAACACTTTGTCTAGACACTCTATTTCCTTCCTTATGCTCGGTTTATGACATCTAAATTGAAAATATTCGATATCTTTTACTAATGTAGTCATCGCTTAAAATTCCTCTCAGCTTCTAATATCATCAACACCCTTAGTTGTATCTGCGTAACTTCAACAGGTGTCCTCAACCTCAGTAAGTTTTAAAATGCAGTCACGTTTTCTATTCTACACACGAGATGAAAAGAACTGAACATTTCATTCGTTTTACTATCAAACCGTGGGGCAACCAGACCAATATATCCAAATTGTGGAATTTTTATATGTCACATAACGTCGTCTAGGTATTTCGGCGGTTCCAATTAGACGGCGCGACGTCTGTGCGGTTCCGACGCTTACGTTACATTTTTTTCGTAACTTCTTTTATTTTTTACGTCACAGCTCTTAGTGTTGTGTATATTACGGTTATTTTTTATTATTGACAGGCTCATGTTTGACAACTATCTCACCTGATAGTAAGCGATGATGTGCTCGACCATAGAATGCTTACCTAGAGATAACCTAGTCACTCTTAATTAAAGAGTTTGTAACTATCAGGAAACAGACTCCGACAATTCCACTTCTTAGCCTATTCACAACCTATCTATCATCTTCCTGCTTTTTTTTTTCTAATTTATTGTTTGTCGACACAGTATGTTTTTTATTTGCATGTGTATAATTTTCAACAATTTTAATATTCTTACCTTTCTATACTATAATATTATCATCATTTTACATCTTATCCTTTACTAATTCGGTCATTCCAATTCATCGACCGTTAGTGTCTTACGTCTAAATTAATAAAGGTCTCGATAACTATCGCACGCTGTAACATTATCATTGCAGGCTTTTAGAACCAAACTATCGTTAACTGCAGTTTCAGTATTGGGAGTAGCCAATAAAATGTTATGACTGAACATGTGGGTTTAGATACTTTCAAAAACCATTCTTATAAATCTGGTAGGTAAGGCTTGTTGATGGTTTGAATTGTTTTGTGACTAATAAGCATGAAGTAAGTTAGACGCATTATAGGTGATATTATGTTAGTTTTTTCAACCATGCGGCAGTTCACCATTACTATGATTTGTCATGATAGATCTTGACAAAATTTACCAATAATAAAACCTCCTTCTTAAATTATTATTAGCATCATCATTTCTTCTGTTTCCTTCATCAGTTCTTTTATTATTGTGTGTGCATACATTGTTAAATATGTAAAAAAATAAAAAAATATTATCAGAGTGTCATAGATAGGTAGGTGCAAATTACTAAAAATGCAGTAAAGTTGCGACTAGGTCACTAGTTTCCCCACAAACACTTGATGCTTGGCCAAATGAACATTCGACAATTGTCCTGGGAGACGTTTTTTCGTCCAATTTACCCATTAACTCCAATTGACAGGTTCAGCAGTACTATACTTATATATTATTATCTATGTCTCTTTGCTGTCTACAAAAAAGTTTGATAACGATCTGACTGTGTGGTTGCGTAATTGTTGGAAGGATAATGGTCCTTGATGGGAAGCTACTGTTTCATGTGCATTGCTCTTTTTAGATTTTTTTATTCGGTGTATGCTTTTTTGAGTTAGTTCTTTAACTATATGTAATTTTATAAGATGTAGTTATTGTGCTACATTCGAATTATCATCGATAAACATGATATTATCATCATTATCCTGTTTTTTGATATTTTTGAAAATAGATATTTTCTTTTTTTGTCAATTATTGCAATATCGATACAACATAACTCTTATTTTTAAACGACACATCGCTTATTTTTTATTAGAAAATTGTCTCGAAGGACCAAACATAATTTTCCTCAAGCAACTTAACTAGAAACAACTACTGCATTTTCCTTTCAATCCGAGTTAAAAAATCTTCATTTAAATCAGAACAGTCGACGCAGCGATCATTTGATAACGCTTGCTGGCCGCATAATAATCGTTATCAACGAATATGGCAACATTGCCAGGCCCGCTTTTTGCTGAATGCGTCTGCCACACATACTGGCGCGGTCGAGGCCCGTTACTGTTCGCCATTTTATTACTATAGGCTTTTTACCCCGGATTCACTTGAATACAGATAGGTCAGTGCAGGTGATACATTTTAGAAGACAATTTTTTTGGGATGGTAACGATGTGGAAGGTAAGAGATAAGCTGATTTCAAGAAGGAAAAAAGCTCAAGGAAAACTTACCTATAAAAGATTAGCACATAATGGAGACACAAAATGGAAAAGTTACGATACGTATCTAATTAAGTAAAATATACTACAGTGATAAGAATCGCACTAAATTATTTTTAAATATAAAGATAAAATAAAACATTTCAGGATCAGGAAAAAGATCTGTTGATATAATAGTCAAATTCACACACAAGTTTCTTACCATTTTAATAGTAAAACTATCAACAAATACGAAATTCTTGGTACTAATACGATCCGAGACGAAGTTGCATTTCTGATCTGTTTCACCCAGGTACCTCCTATATTCTATAACCATCATCGATTTGTACGAAGGCCTAGCGTAGCCATCGTCCTGCAAAGTATTTAACTCATTCTATAGCAACATGATATTAGTGATGTTCTGTTCGAATTACACTTTAAAAGTCATCAAGGAAATACCGAACGATAAACAAAATATGTACTAATAGTTTGTTAGATGACATGACGATCGTAATTTCTTGCCCTATGCAATAAAACCGCCTAGTGTGTACTTATTTTTATAAAAATGTTCGTCCTCTGACGAATCAAGGTGTGCAATAAAGAAATAAATAATGTGTTAGTTATAGAAAACAATTTTATGACCGTATTGGTTAGTATATCCCAGAATTTTGGGATCATGAGCCTGGATCTTTGAAAAACGTATTATAAAGAAGCGTACAGACAGGGTTTTTTAAAACTTTTAGCATCTCCTTTAGCTAGGCGTTATTACCCGAACCTTTTTTAAACGTGCATCAAAAATGTTTTTAATCATTGACATATTTTTATTGTATTACGAAAAGTTTCAATAAACTTTTACCATTCATACGGAGACGCAAGAGAGAGCGTCAGAATTTTCCTGACTGAAACACCCATCCATATTCCTTTTAGTTGTCCTTTGCGTTACAAGGCTGTAGAGACACTTTTGAATAATCTCGCAGCATGATTGACATTTTGGCAGATTGATTGCTTCTGCCAGTAGAAAGAAAGGCCTCACACAAGGTGGACCGAAGACCTGGTGAGAGTCGCTGGAGTCCAATGGATGGGAGACACAAAGGACCGGTCGTTATGACGACACTTGGGGAGACCTATGTTCAACAGCGGACGTCTTTCAGATGAAATGTTGATGATGATTTCAGAATGATTATCGATGTAAACACTGACATTCTTTGGCGATGTCTAATACAATGCAAAATAAAACTCTACCTAGGCAATTTACGTTATTTCTGGTTAAAAGCTTTCCAATCAACTATCGTTTGAGTGGAATATAACCGACCAAAAATAACTTGTATATGCCTTCGGATTAATAGATGAGCTATTATTGATGCTGTTGCTCATGTCATTGTTCCAGTATCATGAACATTGTCAATATAAAGAAAAGTAGATGTAAATCTTTCCAAAATAGCAATTGTACTTTTAACTGTTCATCAATTTATTCCTCCTGATTCCTACTACAAAATATGCCTTTGTTCCACCAAAAATACTAATTATCAGCTTAAATATGCTCTACTGGGTGGTTAAAAAAGAAATAACCGTGAAGGGGATGGCGAGGTCTGCGTTCGCATGGTTTACTTGATCACTAGAACGCGCCATCCAGTTATAACGTAAGCTTTAGAGTCGGAGTGGTCAAAGTCCCTTAATAATTATAAAAAGTCCATTATTTGGTTTGCAATTAGTATTCTAAGTAAACAATACGATTTTTGATACATAGTTAAAAAAAGATCCTATTACCGAAACAGTATGAAAATAAATTATTAGAAAACTTGATAAATTTGATAAAATCGATCACAACATTATTAGGGCAAATGTTTGTGACTGCGTGTGTATATTTCTTACAACTTCACGGTTGATCTGGTTTGGATGTTTGACACGTCAGTAGACTATATCCTAGAATAGCAGATAGGCCCCTTTTTATTCTTGGAGTATATTCCTTTAGAATATTTTTTTACTATCACGCGGGTCTAGCCGCTGATAGCCGCTAGACTATACAAAATGTCAAAAATACGACTTAAAAATTACAATCCAATCACAGTACATATTGCATCAGATAAAAAAGATTTTTTTTCCAAACTTTATCTAGACGAGAAACTCTTTACTATAACACTTTAAAATAGATCTTTCCTAAATAAATAAAACGCTATTAACGAGGTCAATAGGATTGTGCGGAGCTGCTGAAGTGCAAATCGGACTCACCTTTAATTTACTAAAACCGACAAAAAGATATACGTTTATGCTCTTATTCTTTTGGAGTGAGCAAAAGATTTATGAGCCAAAGATTTGGACAGAGACCAGATTCCTCGAGATACTCCAATATCAGTTTATTACATTGCCAATTTAGGTCGATTCAGAGATTGGCTCAAAAGACCAATAAGCTTTATGACTTATCTACGGATTAACATCACAAGCTTTAAATATGTCACTGCCTGATCGTAGATTTTTTCCAAGATGCAAAATATCGGTCATCGCAACAAAATGTGATTCTTTCATAATTTTCTGAAATCTATCACCTTTTAATTTTATTGAAACTGCTTCAAACCTACTCGTCCAAACTTTTTTCTTTATTGTTGTCGAAAAGGAAGCGAGCCGTTGAGTGATATGCGACATGTGACGGCATATCGAAACCTAAAGGACATAAATACTAGAAAACTTCCCAGTACAAAACTAACTTTAAGAATTAGGAGACAAGGTTGTTATTGCAACAGATTTGGAAGCCAGAGCTCGGTCTCTGAACTCCTAAAATAATATTCACTTCGGACCACTCACATGTTACGCAACTCACGATATAATTAAAGCTAGGACGAAGTTTTAAGGCAAAGTTAACGCGAATCGACCGTTTGATCATCAAACTGAGGTGAGCTTTAAATAGTTTTCTGAACTAGGATTTTGTTTTACGTATATACATTTAAACACGATGCAGAAGCTTTAAGAAATTTTGTGAACAACATAAGAAAAAATATGTGATTAAATATGATGTAAAGACTTCTCTTTTATTTGCTTCTTTCTCTCAGAGAAGGCTTGAGTCCCAGCAGTGGGAATATTAAAAGGCTGACTATGCTAAAGCATACTTTTTAGGGCATACTGCCAATCTTTTTACACGAGCAGTCTATGGGTTGACTACACGCAGAGGGCTTACAGCTCCTTGCGAGTCCAATACAATAACGCTTACAGGGCACTGTTGAGGCTGTTGTGTCTTTACTAACAATATCTAATGGCTTAAATTATCTGAAAATAAGTTATTATTATTATATTATGTATGCTGATTCCAAAAACTTTTTTATCTTTAACATTAAAAAAATTATAATATCCTTACAGGCTAAATAGACCCAATGCGATATTGTAGTTTTCTTATTTTAAATAGTGCCACTCTTTATTCCGTAGCTAGTTTTATATGTAGCTATGCTATATAGTATCTTTACCGTGTGTTTTTACATCTGTCTGTACGGAAACTTTACCTATCATTGCCAGTCTTACTTCACAGTAAAGATTATCTTAATCAGTTACGCACTAGATTATGACTATCCAAACTTATACAAAATTTAAACCATCTTAAACCAAATTTTTTAAATCATCATTTGAAACTTGCTACTTAAAATAAACTAGCACTTAAAATATAAAAAAAATTACCAATACATAAAACAAATTGTGTCCATAAACGGATCCTAAGCAATGTATTCCCTCTTACCTACGACTAAGGTGAAGACATTAATTTTCGAATCGTTAGAAAAACCCTGATCCGTTTATGGCGTGGCGCCTACCTGATCTGACGATCTGAACGACGTGAGCCGCTTGTTTATATATTATTGAATATGGATATTTGCGGAAACTAATTGCGTTTACAATACTGAATTGGGAACGAAATAAATTATCTGTTGTACACGTTTTTTTTCCTTAAGGTGGTGCATCTAGACTCACATTTTCACTGTTTTTCATACAACCGCTCATAACTGATTATGACGTTATTACACATTTTTCATTAGATATTTTGGAAACACAGTATCTTGTGGATATTATCTAGGTTTCAAAAGAAACCAATTTTTAAATTTGTGTAAAACTAATCCAGTAAAAACCTCTGAAAATGTCCTATTTTGTATGAAATTTGACAGTTCATAATTTGCCTAAAAATTAAAAAAGTCAAAAAAGTAATCCTCTAGAGACCTTGCAAATTTTATTCAGATTTTAAATGACGACAACTTTTTCCAAAAACCTTTAAGGGTTTAAAAAAAACAGCTATTTCCTGGAGCAAGTTTTGTGAAATTATCGAGTAAATTTCGGAATTACCGAATACTAACAGAGTTTCCAGGCGTTATCTCTCTTTTTTTGCGTTGCCTTTTCGTCAAACATCGCGTTGGAATGCATTAAATGAAGTAACAAGCTTTTAAACCATTTTCGATGTTTACGATAAGCGAGTGGAGAAGGACCCTCTTAAGGAAATCTGTTTAGGATAATGCGCCAGTTGAAATGGTGGTGGCCCTTGTCTTTGAAGGAAATACTATATAAGACGAAGTAGATCGGTAAATAGATTAGCATAATCAGCAGTTTAATATTCCCACTGCTGGGACTCAGGCGTCCTCTTTCTAGGAGAGGTAATGAACCGTAATCCACAACGCAAATTAGACCATTAGATGCGGGTTGATGAATGTCACATGTCTTCGAATTTTTGGTTCTAAGACATGCCGGTTTCTTCACGATGTTTTCCTTCACCGTTTTGAAAGCAGTGGTGATGAAATAAATTACACAAAGTAATGCGCCTGGCTACAACTCGCAAGTCTGGGCCATTACCACTCGGTCACCACTGCTCAATATTGTCTGAATTAACCAAATAATGTCACTATCAATATAGTTTCGCAACATAGCATATTCTAAATATTATTATATTGTATCCAGTTAAATTCAAAGGGGTACGGTTATACAGGGGACATTAGTGACCACCCGCGAACTATAATGAGAGTTGCGCACCTGTACGCATGTGTAATGGACTTCGGTAAACATCGGGTATACTCGTGTTTAGTTATTATGTCATTTATTATAGCGATGCATCGACGCGCCATATTCAGATTGGGGTAGGTACTAAGCACTAAGCGGGCTGAATTTTAACTGTTATTATTGTACCAAAATTACTATATACTATATACTCTATTCGTGGTATAATTAGACATTTAAATAAACCTTTTTTTGCTGTCCGTTCAAACGATTTTGACTGTTATTGCAATGGTGAGATGATAAATGGCGGCTGCAGTAAACAGTTGGTATTGTAAACATTTTTATGCTTTAAATGCCATTCTTATTGTTTACGAAATAGATGTCAATATCGGTTGAACGGACAGTAAGGTAACAAAAGGTTTGTTTAAATGTCTAATCTTATTGTAAATGGAGTATAGATAATGAATTTATTAAAGAAGTAGCGTCTCACCATTAACTATTGCATATATTAGATTGATGGCAGTCAAGCACTAGTTTAAATTATTTTAAAACATAAAAAATAATTAGCATTATAGGATTGTTCGAGAGTTGCGGGATCCTGAGTAAAGAGTATGTAAGTTCCTAGTGCAAATTTGTTTTACATTAAAGCGATTGACACGTTTATGACATTCGGCGTTCCGATTGGGCCGCTCCAAGCTCTTAACCAATAAGAGAGCCAAAAGCAGTAAACGTTCTGATCACGTTAAAGTAAAAGCCATTTGCACTAACGAATCTGAAGGAACACGTGTGGGTTTTAATCAGTAAAAGTGGCACTCCTGTCTCGCACCATGCAGAGCTGCAAAAGCCTATACCTATAAAGAATACAAACGAATGATGACGGCGATGATTGGTATATTGAACTTTGCAGTCCAATAGATGATTAGCGTAAAGGATATTGAACTCAGTCCTTGACTATTCAGAAAACCTCAATAGCAGCTGTTATTGCCATAGTCATGGTGATGTGATGTGGTGTTGACATTTGTACTGACATAGCACATTTTCGATTCTCTGAAAAAAATCAAACCAGCTAAATATCTGAAAATTATATGGCATATATATTATTACCTACGTAAAATCATAATAAAAAAAAAACATTTGAGGGTCGTAAGATAACCGTGTCAACGATGGTGTAGGTCACCACTCCATCAAGACAACCATCTCCGCAACCATTTAGCATTTTCAGAATTCCTCATAAGTCAACCGCCATATCTTCTGATAAGGATCAACCAATAAAGCATTTTCCAAATGAACCGTCCACAATAAATCGGGTGCACTTTTCCCTTCATAACGAAGTGGAACGATCGTATGCTCGACATATTGCGCAAGCGCTGACCGGGTTGCAGCTTGTTTCGGTAAAATTTACCACGTGCAAATGTCGAGGGCGAGAAGTTGTGGTGCAAGGATGGAGCGAGAGCGGGGATGTTGTGAGTGTCATCATTTTCTCTGCTTTCCTTATGCCCAACATACACGCTAGGTTGTCACCTGATAGGTTTGCCTGTACAGGTGACCGGAGCGTGTATGTTGCACACCTATGCAGGTTTCCATACAAGCCCACCAGTGACAGGTATAACTGTATACGCAAACCTTTAGCCTATGAAGTCAAGGGCTCCGATGGCATTAGATCGGAAGTGTTGTAAGCAGTCAACAAATTAAAGCAGCATATTTCGTGTACATTATTACTTGTACTCAAATCGTTGTGTGCCATAGTTTGAGGCAAAGATCTTAATTATTAATACAATTAATAGGTTTTGGTTAAAAAATTAAGAACTTGACCTTGACCTTGAAAATTGGTACAAATTAGACTATATTTATCATTATACTCGATATTATGTTTTGAATGAAAGCTTATTAAAATCTAATTTTGCGTCAGAAATTTGAAAATATCCCTGAAACGAAACACGGTCATCAGTAAAATGCGCGTCCATTGCAACATGAATTCCCACGATAACCGCTGTCAGTAAATAACTTAAATTAAAATTAAAGTGGGCGATTCATATGACATTTAGAATTAATTGCGGGGCGCGCCGAACTGGTGAAAATGTCGACCGAAATAATAAAATGTCGACGAAAGTGCAATCTCTTTGTAATTAGGGGTTACCGCCGGCGAAAATAGACGTGTCACCTGTTGAGATACTTATCAGTAGAATTAAATAAATAATGTACTTTAACGTCAACTGTATCACCACTTACTATCACAGAACATACTGTTTAAATGCAACCTGTCGAATAGGTAGGTATAAAACTATAAAAGTGACAGTATCGTATCAATTTTTTCTAAGTAATTATTTAATTACTTAAGATGAACCGTTAATTTTTATAATGCAATATTAAATACTCTTTCCAATATATATCTAACATCAAAAGTAGGTTTATTAGTACATTTATTACCATTATAACTTCTACTGCCATTGCAACTAATCAATCAAATATTAACGACCGACAATAATGTCTTTAGCATCTATTGTTTTAATTTATTTAGGAATACCTACTTACTTCATTTGAGTTTGTATGTGAATCTATTGACAACGCTATGCTTGAAGATTTTCCTACTATTTCCCTTCAATACTCTGTCATCATCATCATCCTCTTTATCTTGTCCCAATTTATTTAGGGCTTGTCGAGCACGTCCTCTTTGTGTAATGTGTTATGTTCATTTGCCGATATCTCATTAGGTCTTTCCTCATGGAAGACATCCTTCCATTATTTCAATGTATTATCTTATTTAAGTACCTACACAACTGATTATCACTTAACAACTGTAGATCTAGTAGAAAACCAGCACCAGAAACTAATTATCTGGCAATATCATGCTGAATTGGAACTATTCTGACGTAGTCCGCAGGCATGCTATTTTTTTGATGTTTATACCTTGTAACTGTGTTACTCAAACTTTCTGTATTGTGCCAAACATACTTTCTATCTTTCTTTCCTATCCAGTTGAAAGTATTCATTACTTTACCCTTTTGTATGCGTTCCTACCCGCATATATTAAATTCGCCCAAGCCATTCGTCTTAATCGTAATCGTAACCGACCAGTTTCTGATTACACACTTAAATATGATACATATTTAATTACTCCATTAAAATGTCCTGTTATCAATTCATCTCATGCAACTAGGCTATTTGATATCAGACGGACCTTTAAACACATAACTTGAATAGTTTGTAGTATTTATGTATAGTAAGTTTGCAATAAACTAGTTTAAATTGAACTCTAATTAAATATGATGTCACCCAAATGGTCAATTCCACAATCTCTATGACATTAACCAGTCGATATGACAAATTTACATTTATTACGTTTTCGCCAATAGGTACTGTATTTGTAACTTAATCACACACAATTAGAATATATATCCGAGCAGCGCAGCAGTAATAGAAACCAGAAGCTTTAATACTCACAATATTTTTATCATATAGATATGCTCAAAATTTAAGGAACTAATCAAGTTCCTTAAAATTTTATTTGACGACAATTGCTTTCGATTAAAGAATTTTAACTGTAAAATAATTTCTCCCATAAATAATAATAATTTATTTTTCTAAAACTCACCGATCTTCTTTCTGTTGGTTTTTACGTCCCAGGGTCGTGGTGAATCTTTGGGACAGTTACCCTGTCTATTATCTAAGGTAAGCCTATCGTAGTCCACTACTGGACCTCTTGCAGTTACGTTATAAATGACTAAAGATGGTATGATTGCTGCAGTGGTTGAGCGATTGGCTGCAGCGATTCCCGCACAATACAAATATTTGTATAGTTTACAAATAGTAAAGTTGTTCTAAGCCTGGGTGTCATAATTGTGTATAAGAGTTTACATTTTTGTGATCGCACTCACGATATAGAAGTAACTCTTAACCCTTCAGATACCGTCAATTAGAGACACAATAGTAAGACAATAGATGCGCGGCCACCGGTGGTCGCTTGGGGATTCATGAATTAATGTAAGACACCTTTTATTTGTATAAATAAAAAATTAAAGATACTAGAGTACTGCAAACCGACGAATGTACCTGATACTTATAAGTATTATCCATTTAGTTTTCTTGGTAAAGTTATGATATCACAAGTCCAACTAGACTCTTTGCATCATTCCAGTCCTTCCAACAGCTAAATCAGATAGTATTGGAAGTAGTATACGCGGTAACAGTAGGTGCAGTAGTACCTAGTAGTAAGGCAAGTGCTCATTGCTGACGCGCGTCACATAGTCTGACCAGCGCCTAATATGTAGGGCCGACCTCGGTCGTGCTTAGCGATGGTGTATGATGGAAGGGGGTGGCGGATTTGGAAAACTTTTGCGTTGTTTATTATGGTAAATGTAAAACTTTAAATAAATGCTTATAATTTTTAACGTCTCATTACGGAAAATGATGATAAAGGATGTAATACAAAAAACTAAAATAATTATGGATATAAATTACTTTCATGATTTAAAAGCAAAAGGGAAGATGATAAAAATTGATGCGTTATGTGAGAATAAAAGAAAAAGCCTGTTCTTATTACTCCAAGTCTGCGTCATGAGAAAATGCAGAAAGATGTAAAATCAACATTTCTTTTTTAAGTGATACTAACATAATAATTTGACCCAAAGGTGTCTTTTAATTATTTATTTTATTTATGTGATAAATAAATGTTAAACCACTGGTAGAACCAACAATATTATGTTTCACAAATATGTCCATCAAATATGTCCACCTAAATAATATTATAGGTAGTAAAGTAGTGACAGGGCTTTTAAAACAAAAGATTTCTAAAAAAACCTACGATCTAAAAGAAGTTTAGGTTTCCTTGTCTCATGTTAATCGTGCAGAACAGCATTAGCAAACGAGACGGTTAGAAGTGACAGAAATTAAAAATGCAAGACACATGCACAAACATCCGGATTCGAAACAAATATACACTTGTATGTAAGCCATTAACTTTTACATAATAGCTTGTAAGACAATCGAAGTCATTGCTCGTTTCCTGCAAGTACTCAGTGAATTGAAAGACGCGATGGAAATAAATATTTATAGTGTTGTTTTCTATTAGAATAAAAATAACATTACAATCTCTATATGTTTACAAACATCAGGCGAGATGGTGGTCAAACGCGAGCCTACCAATAATAAAAAAAAATAAAAAAAAAACATAACTCAGATGCACAATCAACCAAATCTGTATGGATTATTAAAATATTTACTGTGTTTATATCCACGTCTCCTAGCCCAGAAGTTAATCTTTTGGCTGTCGCTTCAACAGCTGCCATATTAGATCCAATATTATGATTTTTTTGTGTATTATATTATATTTCTTTATTTTATATATCAAAACTCGCCGTCACTCATAATTTGGTCCACAACCACCCGTCCTAATCAATCTAACGTTTATAGAGTTACAAGCTGACATTAACACATTAATCTTTTATATAAATAAGTACCGTTTATTTGTCATTTCTGACTGATCTTACCGGCAAATTGACGGTTTATTTATTTAACACTGATTGACAACTTTTCAATATTATTGAAATTGATTTGTAAGCAAATGTGTGAACTACATAATTGTTGTTTGACGAGATATTACTCTGATTTATTGCATTGAAATAAAATATATAATAATAGAATTTAATGAAAGACTTACAGACTAAACAACAAAAGAGAAATAAGAAAAGGGGAAAGAAGAAGTAAAAAAGAAAACAATTAGACAATAATTAGACAATTTGATAACAATTAGAGTAACAGTTGTAATAAATAAGAATTAAAAGGTTAAGGAATCTCAGTTTCATTTAACATGTCATTAAGACCCTGTTTCAACTATGATTGGACGTGTTACCTAATTCGAAAGGCTCTCAAAACAGACGAGAGCGTTTGTGGGTAAACAAATGGTCTACCACAAAGAGAACTAGGCTTATACTTAAGCCTTATTACTTACTAAATGTTTTGTGTTCTATATCTGTTGATTTCAATCTGCCTAGGGATCAGCAAAGTTTCAACACTCGATAACTCTAGCAACGATATTATATCGGATATGTTTGCGCAGTTCATCGAATGTAACCCATTTCCACAGAGACATGGTACAATAAGCAGATAGTTCTTGAATAGTTTGCATTCCTTGATTCAGAAACTAAAGCAGAGATATTGTTTATTAATACCCTTAAGCTGTTTTGGTAACCGCGCGTGCAATTTGTAGGTATATGCTGTATATACTGGAAATTGGGTGAGACTACGTTTTATAGTGGACCAAGTCTATGTTCCTTATTGATTGATTTTTAATTTATATTTATTTAGCTCAGGATTATTTTTTTCCTTATTAATAAGAAGACTATTAGCTAATTTCTTTATTCTGCAGCTTCACATTTGCTTACTACTTTATCCATATCTATAGAAGGAAATACTGACTGACTGACATATCAACACACAACCGAAACTACAAGGCTTAGAAGCGTGGAATTCTGCACAAAGTTTCCTTTTATGACATAGGCAAGCACTAAGACAGGATTTTTCAAAATTCACCCCCTAAGGGGATGACACGGAGGTCCAAAGTTTATATATTTTAGTACCCATAACATAAGCTCTGCTTAGCTTGGGACTAGACGGCGTTGTGTGATAGTTGTGAAATATATATGGAGTAACAGACTTTCACGCAGGCGAAGACGCTGGCAGAAGCTTAATACATATATTTCAGCAGTTTTTATATGTTAAGCCATGAACATAATATTTTTATCTCTCTCTTCTAAAAGTTTCAAGATCAATTTACGATAGTCAACATGGCGACAATTTACAATAAGCAAAACAGTCTTAAATTCGTTTTGGGACAGTTTCCAAGGGTCGTTGCAGATGAGAAATCGATAAATTAATACAAAACACTTCTCAGTACCGTGGGTGGCGCTATATATTTTGGCATCTATTCCCTATGTATCATAGCATATGAGTCATTTACTCGAATATTTATGTAAGTGAATATATGTATTTCTTAGAAACTCTGCTTTAGACTGTGTTTAGAAAACTGGGGAAATAGGTCTTCATAGATCTTGTAAGGTGCCATAGACAGCTTGCTTGATTTCTATATTATTATCTTATTCATAGGCTGTTGATAGGTAGTCAATCGTATCTACTCATCTCTTAATCCTATCATCTCTTTTGCCAATACTTGACAACACACTGTCAATGTTTTTCATATCATTTATTATAGCTAGATTATTAGGTATATCAGGAATAAAATCATTTTGCTTACTAAAATCCTGCTATTTACATCATAAACAAGAAGATGCACCGACAAATATTCTAGAAATTTCTGGAATCATTTCCCGTCTTCCTGACATCTAGACTTCACAAAACACTAGACTAAACAGCCGGCCCTGCTCTGTCTGGGCTCACGTAAACATTAAAGGGAATTCTTAATACGTACTCAACGTTATTGAGTAGCCTATGCATTCCTTATTTATCATTCTTCAGTACTGCTTCTAACATATTGTACGATTTGTGGGTAGGTAAATCAGGGGAGTAAAAATGTATGATTATCAAGACTTATTGAATTTATTATTTAACTTTCAGGAATACCAAAACCTATATCATTGGGTAAAGAATTATTTTTTTGTTAGGTTGTATTATATAATTTATTTACTAGGAAACACTTAGATACTTGCAAGCAGATCTTTCTCACTTGAGTTAAATATCTTTATTTACTATTTTTAAACTACGGTCTTCTGACAAAATTCTATCAACACGTTGGTTTATAATTTGCTGCACAACAGATTTACCAATGCTCCCCATTAGCCTAATTTAAATAACTGAATTTGCATCCACCCAGTGGCATGCGGTATTCGAAATCATTCCGCATACACACATAGGTATCTCATAAATTTTCAGTGGAGAGTGACGGACCAAAACAAAGCGGTGTTCACGTGTTTACTTTCTGAACTAAACTTATAATAATTGATACGGTTCGTGATGTTCTGGGAAACTTGGCTCGTTGGCGCCAATATTCTGACTACTGAAGTAAACAATGAATGAACTGAAGTTTCGGTGCAGATAAAAGGTGAGTTCGATTATTTGAGGTGAGGTGTTTTGTGGTAAATTGAGTTTGATAGATTTTTTTGGGACCAAATAAAAAATATAGGATATTTTTTTCAAAATAATGGGTGTTTTATTTTTTATTCTCATGGAAGCTCAAAGTTCTACATCATGTTTTTTTTAATAGCATTCGTTTTTCGATGCCTTAATACAGAAGATCCTTGTTAAAAATATATCTACGAATACTTAATTTTTTTCTTCAGAACTAAAACATATTAGTACGAGTATCAATACATTGTTGACGAGTTATGTACAGATACTCGTATATTAATTTGATATTTATTCGTTTTATTAAATAATATTTTATTAATAGTCATAAATGCCGAAAGCTGATCAGTGACACAAACATGCTATTCTAAAGCACTCATGCTGTTTTCCGCAAAAGCCATAAAAAAATATTTATGATTACAATTACATTATGTTTATAAATAACACTCTTTATTAGATATAAATGCAGAGATGTTTCCGTGGCAAATAAATTTTCTAAGTTCATTTTATGCATCTTTGCTTATCTATTATCTATTAAAGAGTGTTATTTATAAATATTATTATTATTATGTTATTTATAAACTTCGAAAATTTATTTGCCACGAAAACTAACATTTCGAAAAGACAATTATATCATCTAAATACACGTATCAAAACTTCTTCTGGATCTGAGATAAAATTTGACTGTGCGTTTTCAAGAAACTCACTAAATTCATCAATAAATAATAGTTACTTCGTAAACATCATGTTGGGAAATTTCCCCAAAAATTCCCCAAATTTGTTTCGTTTTATAAAGAAACTTCACTACAGTTCTCATCTACATCTAAAAATAGGTTTTTGAATTTATTGAGGAAAACTCAGGTCTTCACGTTTGTCAAAGCATTTTCAAAAAATTTTTGAAAATTTAATCCAAATTCATGACTTCAACATTATTAAAATTCAATTTTAAGCCTTTTTTTACTGTTCAAAATGTCTTTTTTTTTAAAAGAACATAAAATGACATATATCTTAGTATTCAAAGTAGCCTTCGCACGTGGAGTAGGTAGCTATAGCACATTCCGTTGAGTGAGCTTTCCGTAAAGAAAAATCGCGTAAACTTTATACATAGTCGATGTTCTTCGTATCCTATGTGACGTAACATGACAGAACAATATTAGAATGATTCGTTACCTTGATCGAGGCTGAATCGAAACATATTGAGCTTAAGATTTAGTATTCGCGGAATCCAACACGCCACAATACGTTGACCCGATTGTTTACATTAGATCAGACCCATTTTTATAGAACTCCGTAGATACTCGTATAAAATTGAGTTTACTTGTCTAGACTAGATATATATTATATTTAGGTGAACTGGTTTTGCGTAATAATGCCATGGGGAATCGGTGGGTGGGTTCGAGGGCTGAGTATCAGCTGTTATAATCTGATCTCTTTGGTATTTGTTTTGAGGCTGATAGAACGAAAAGTCGTACTAAGCTAATTTTGAAACAAATGAAAAAAAAAAAAGCTAAATTACTCCATCTACACAGAAGCGGTGAAACACTCACAAACTACACGTCCATTGCATTGAAATTCCAAATGCTAAATGCACTTATCTTTAATGCTAGCTAGGCCGCATTGTCAAACAATTTTCGTGCAAGACTTTGATCTTTCTGTCAATACAAATCACTGTCATTTTTTTTCTCTCATTGTTATCGTGAACGATCTCTATGAAAATTTTTCTTCCGGTGATTGACTATCGTTAAAAGCCAGAGGAAAAAATTACAGTTTGACTAATCTGACTATCAAAGTTGAAATGGAAAAATTGTTCACGCACTAACATTAAGTTTTGATAGGATATTCACCTGTCACCGTGTTCTGTAAAATCTATTATATTTAATGCTGCTGCTTTGTAAGCATTGTTTCAACCAAGCGATCAAGGTTCGGCAAAGAATTAGTTTTAATTAGTATTTATTGGTCCTTTATCAACATTAAAACCACAAACTGCGGTTTGTGGTATTGTTGTTCCGTCTAAAAATATGAATAAGGTTAAGAAAATTTGATAAAACAATAATGTTATGTTGAATAATTTTTATATATTTTTCTAGAATTCTAAACTACCCACATATCGTGGGAACCAAACCAAAACTGTTAGAAAAATGAGATAAGACAAATTGCAACAATCAACAATCCAGCCGCATATTATGTCCATTTATCTTTATATAGCCAACATACTATTACGCACACTATGTTACCTTCTTGTTGAATAACACGTTTATAAGGTCATTATTTTTCATAGAGCCGTGAAACAAAGGAAATAAATCATTCGGCTGATTGTCTATTTATGTTTATTATAAAGACGTTTGCGAGATATTTGCATGGATAATAATAATAATAATAATAATAATTTATTTAACACACATGGTAGATACAAACATCAGTGGTGCTCTGGCTCTTGTACTAGGATATCCTGTATCACAAGAGCCAGTCCTCTCAAAATACATGGTGATTAAAAAAAAAAAAAGATGCGTGATAGACAAACAGGAAAAATAATGAAATAGTAAGCATGCAAAAAGAAAATCATAATAATCGCAATTATACAAAAAAAAAAAAAAACTTGATACTATTTTCATAAAATTATTTAAAACATGTCAAGAGTGGTTCACTCACCCCGGAGTGTGAGGTGTGAGTGGGGGATGAGTGGGTGTGTGTGTGGTGTTTGTGAGTGGTTGTGAAGTGATTGTAAGTGTGCATTAAGTAACTGATCCGATTAGGCCTTCTGTTTCCTCAAAGTTAAAACTGTTCAGCCACTGCATTACTGTTATCTTAAATTGGTAATTGTTTAGATGTTTAAGATATTTCATCCCCTTATCCTGACCGATTTTATTGTATAGTCTTGCGGCAATGTAGTTATAGTGTTTGATAGCAAAAGCGCTCTTAGTCCTTTCAACTGGGCACCTGTCAATCCGCCTAGACGTGGTTGGTAAACTTGGGACAGTGCATCGGTGGTATTTGCGCAGACATTCGTATACGAAGATCTTCCGGACACTTAAGACATTAGCCTTTTCGTAAACAATTGAGGTGGGCGTCCGGAATCTCAGAAGGAGTAGAACCTTCAGCACGGTGCGTTGCGCACGCTCTATCTCAATCATATGAGTCTTACCGGCGCGGCGGATGACGTAATATTTGAAGAGATGACAGCCTATAGACAGGTGTCGGGTAGAAACTAATCAATCTTTGCCAACTCAATTCAGTAGATATTAGAGAAACAATAGCAGTAATTGTCAATGTTGATACTTTAAAATGTTGAAGTGTGATAAACTACCAAAATAACGATAGAAATCATGTTTTTAAAGTAAGGACTATGAAACACAAAATAGGACTACATTTAGAATAAAACAAAAGTAAGCTAAGTTTTCAATTTTTATTTATATAAGGCAATGTATAAAAGTTTACAACATTAAAGATTGTTTTTATAAACATCACAATAAAAAATAGCAGCGATAACACAGACAAAGCTAGTACAAATAGAGACACAGAACCATTTATAATTTTTCCAGATAACGATCATATTCAAATCAAAGAGATAAATGATCTAAAATCACGTTAACAAGATAATGCGGGGTAATTTTGATGTGTGATGTATTACACGCCTCGTGAAGTGGGTGAAGGTTACGATACAAAAGGTTAAAGGCTCAATATCCAAGATCACTCACTTATGAGAAATATTCGAGACAAAGTAGATACTGTTGGAAATTTTAACAAAGGGTTTATTTATATGAAAGTATGAAAAAATACTCTGTCATACCAAATTACAGATACATAATTAAAGAGAGCTAGATGTACTAAAACTTTAGTATTCTTCTTCGAAAGTTTTCTTGTTGTAAATACCTAATTATGTTCTAATTTGTTCTCAGTAGAAAGTCGACCCAATTAAAAATATTGCAAAAGAAAGAATCAGATTTATTACTTCCTCTGAAAATATCAGGTCAACGTTCTTCCAGCAATATTGTTATACAACTTGCATATTATCTTGATTTAAGATTATCAAATCTGACAAAAAGTGATATATTATATTATTTAATAGCAAAAATAAAATCAAACAATTTGCAATGAGAAATAAAACACTAAAAAGCACTTCCAGCTGAATTCGCACTCTTCTAGTAAATTTTCAGATTCTGGAAAATTTTCTAAACAAAAACGAACATTGAAAATACAGAATCCAAAAAATTACGTCGAAGCTTATTACACATAATATCCAACAGAAAGTGAGTTCAGACAATTTTTTATTCAGGACTGGAGGCATGCCAGAGCCGTTTACCATTAAAAATGAAGATTTAATGCGCTATGAGTTGGAAATGCATAATGAAATGTCCACCCAGATAATAAAACGTAACACTACATAATTTTCCTGCTTGTGATCATATATATGTAGTGTGATTGTGCTAGTATTGCACGAATACTCTTGTAATGTCCAATTTTAATATGTACAAAGACTGAACCTATACTCAGTTATTTCTTTATGTGCATCATATTTCTTTTATTACAATTGTTAATAAGAAATATGTCTAAATATATTTTGGTAACATTTGAAATAGAATAAATTATCATTTTATTGTTCAGTTAAAAAAGTGAAATTGAAAAGCTTTTGTTTTGAATACTGAGCGGCTGGTGAATAAAGCTACTCACGAAACTAAAAATGGCAATATAAAATTATTCTAATATAGTTTTTGACCTCTTTAAAATTATTATTCTGCCACTAACAGTCCGCTTCACATGATGTTGCCTTCAGTAAACAACTTTGTTATCATTTCTTTAAATTGCACCTCTCGCTAGAAAGTACTCTGATCAATGACATTAGTCATGCCGCTGCCAAAGCAAATGAAAAACTAAAACATTGGCAAGTGCAAATTCAACAATAGATGAGTTACTCAGCCTCGCGAATGACTTGTTAGACTTATTATTAGACCCAGTCAGTAGTAGCTTTAGATGCGTTCGTGTATTTTTAGATAAGAATGTTGGTTTAGACGTTCGCTATAGCGCTTAACACAACGGAGTCGGTAGTAGCCCATGTAGTAATACAAGTGAAGAAACACCATTGACTCTTGCTGTGCAGTCTAGAGTGCCTGAGCAGTTTTCATGTCACGCAGTTTCAATCTTTAATAAACCACGTTGAAGGAACAAAATGTGTGAGAGCACATATAAATGTCAGCAACTAAGGTATCGAAAGAGGAACTGCTGCAGTGCCTCAACTTTGAGGAGATTAAGAATTTACGATGACACTTGGCTTGGGTGTATTCAGGCAAATGGCTGAATACACCTTGTAAGATTAGCATAGTCACAAGCCTCCTCCATGCTTCAAAATAGATTCAGTCTGTACTGATGTCAAAATAAAGTAAACCCTAACATACATCGGAGATATTTCGAATGTCATAGATTCATAGCAAGTACCCAATAAAAGGCCTAATATCGATTTTTCATACAAAAACATGCGTACTGGCGTTTTATTTAGTCTGACACCTACTCAGGTGCTCACAAGATCTTTAGGCTAAGATTTTCCTGGAAATATCTCTTACGTGCAAATTTCTGCCGCTCATTTAAGAATAGTAGTGCATCGACTTCTCGTCATACAATTGATTAAACTTTCTATTCCATCACTAGCATTATGTTATCTTCAATGTTTGTAGTTTTTATTAGGGTCGGCATACTGTGTTTTTTTCCCAGTGATACGTTACTAAAATACAAATTTCATAAACAACAGTTGTTAGTTTACTTACAGCGATTTCGTCCCTGTCAGCTGAATGAAACCTTTGATAGCGTAATTCGGATGTATATAATTGAACCACCTGTCGACACCTACGCACGTGATCTTTCAGTGCTAATGTTACGTCACAGCGATCGATCGTTACAATAAGTACAGCAGATGTTCATCTGTTTGTACAGATGTCTTCTACATGCTGTCGGTGCAACTACATTCGATACAATCACCAAGCATGAACACTGATTTGAATAATTTATGATTGATCTTCCTAACATTGATTTTTGTGAATGACGTCGTTAGTATTTTCTGCAGTACGATTTCTAAAATTTACTCACGATTTTAGATCTTCTGAATCATCCATGTTCACCCATCTGTGTTTTCCCATAAAAATCAATCACGCGTACCTACCCATCAGCTCGATCACATTAACGTCAAAGCTCATTTAGTCTGGGGCAGTCAAAAGTCAATTCGAACTGCGAGGTAGATGTATGCGCTATACTGTTTCTGTTTTGTTTATCCTAAAAGGTGAACAGGAGATAGTTTTCTTTGTTAAATAGATTGTACTGCTACATAACTCTGACTTTTAAAACATAATAATTGTTTTAACAATAACATTGAAGAGAGGCTTTGTAGTACCTATTTCAAATAGATCATCAGTATTGAATAGTTCCAAAACAAAGCAAGATAAAAGACAATCTACCACTGTATATGTAATTTTTCAAGTTACATATTTTCGATAATTCATCACTTTACAACATTTTTGTAGACTATTGGCTCAGACAATCTTTCAAAAGTGGCGTTAAATTGTTTAAATTTATGCAGTCAACCAGTCTAATAAATACTACTTATTGATCAACAAAGTAGTGTAGTAGGTAGCTTACAACATAGATTGGGATAACAATGTAGCAACGAATCTGATAGCACATATAGATATAGCTGAGCTAGAACATTTTGGAAGCGCATGCTAACGCCCGCCCACTTCCCTGAGTTATGTGCTGTCGACGGATCAAAGAGCCGGCGCGATGTGCGTAAGGCGCGTAACTGAACATTCCTAACCTCATGAAAACCACGTGCTTAGTATGTCGATAAACTCTTAACATATTTGTATCATTATCATTAGTCTTTTTCAATTATATTGAGGTCAATTTCCAAGTGACTGGTGGTATATTCATCATTAGCGAACGTTTTCCCTATTCTGTATCTTTTCTATTATTCCACTTGAAGTTAAGTCTGACTTTCTTCTGGTTAGTTATATTAAAGCTGTATTTTGTAAATAGCAAAGGAGGAACGCTGCCACCTGAGATATAGGACTTAATTCTTAGTTTGGGTGCCAAAAGCCTCAAGTTTGATGTTCTTAATTGTGATTAGCTTAAATCTTGATACGTACGTACCCACGCTTAAGACCTGTAGGATTATATCTTATATGCTAAAATGTACTTGCTCTAGAATCCTATCCTATTGTATAAGGCTTGTGATTAATAAATTATAATTAAAAAAACTATATGATTACTCGTATATTTAGCTATGATGATGTAAGTTGATGCATTCTTAATCTACTTTGTCGTGCAGACTGTTGTACCACTTTTATAGAGATATACTCCTATATAGTCATCGTATAATAGACTCTTGTAGTTGTAGTATTGAATATACATACGTCTAAAGTCTATCTCGTTACATATTCTTATTTGAAAGACGTTAATTAATGAATGCATCATCGCAACGGAACATAATTGCATATTTGACGAACAGTTGCATATATTCCATGCACACCAACAATAGTTTTAATTATCATTATCCAAATTTCTTATATAAAAATCTATGTTATTCTCATTCAAACTTAATAATCTGTGAATAAGTCAGCAGCAAAAAATTTTAGTTCTATACTTAGGTATTATAATTCAGATTTTCTCGGAAACTAGAGTTTTTTTATCGAAATGTCTAAGTTGATTGTGTTGAAACAAAAACTGTTAACTATGGTATAGTTTTGTGGCTAATTGGTGGGAGTTGGGGTGAACGTTAAAAATCTGCGGATTTGATAAATATCATAGTACTATCATAACTATAAAGTCAATGAAGAAGATACAGATTCTGATGTCGTAGATGCCTTTACGGTTTTCCTCAAATGGTTTCAGCAAAAATTATCGGTACACATACCGACCTAAAATAGTCTTCTCCATAATTATTACATTTATCTACATTTCCTTTGGAAATGATTTTAAGTCATATATCTCTCACTTTATTAAAACAGTGCAAAGACGCTTTCGCACAACTGTACTTTTCATCATTAACTAAGTCTTTCCTTAAGTCTCAACTAATATGTACTCATCCTGCCTTGATGTCATGTTTACCTGATTGTTTACTGTATTTAACTAAAACTAAAGAATATTTACGTCTCTTCAGTCTATCGCATTCGCCCCTAACTTGCACAGGCACTAATAGCAAAAAAGTGTTGCCACGCTCCGCTGCATCGACTATCGATTTCGTTCACACCGACGACGCTAATTATGTTGCTAGGAAAAAAAATAAAGCAGATACTTGTACAGAGAAACAATAGAAACATTTGTATTTGTTATTTATTTTAAGTAGAGAAAAATGGCTGACGATATTTTAGATCTATTAATATTGGAAAAAAAAGATCGATACAGTGAAGGTAATTTGTAGAAGCTTTATGTAAATTAAGGTCAAAATGACCCTGATTCACACAGGCAAGAATAAAAATATTACATCATTTAATTGAGAATAAAAGATTGTAGATTGTGAAGTTCAATAATATACCTTAGCAGTTGATGATCTCAATTAGAGCTATAAGTTACATTGTATTTAAATATCTTGATACTACTTTGCAATAGTCATTTTAGCCGTGATCTAAGCAAAACTAACACCTAATGCTATAGTCTAGTCAAGGACTTTGAGTATCTGTACCTTGAACATTTAATAATAATTTTGCAGTAGAACTACGACAAAGATTAAAACAGAACTCCCTGACTATAGATATGACTGTAGATCTCCAACCCCTAGAAATGTTGAACATGAAAGACGATTGATATTAAACTTATAGAGTTAAAACCAATGACCTTTCTAAGCTTGAGCTATGACGTACAGAAACTTAGCTTATAGGGACCAATGTCAAACAGATAGGCTGTCAAGAAGACAATAGCAGAAGATCACAAGGACCAATCCGTCAGCTAGCAATTAGACCGTCTGTAAGCCCACCTACGCGTTCAAATCTCGTCAAAAGTCCAACATCGTTCGTCTGGTGATATAACATTGTTGTGACGTGTTTTTTCGACGGAAGCGACCGTGACTAGGCTGGCTGCCGAGCCAGTCGGTCGGCACTAATTACTTGCTTCTGCGCCGCCCGCGGTGGCGCTACGCTGATGATTATGATTTTAATTGACTAACCACCAGTTGTGAATTGTTGAACTTGAATGCAGTGATTTTTGTTTTAATGATGATGGTAGAGTATATGCTAAATGGAATTGGTAAATCATTCATAAGTGTATTAACGCTAGCGGTTATTGACTGTTTAAAGATAAATATATATATTCATAACTTATTACTACTATACAGCTATGTAGGATTGTGTTTGTATGTTGCTTATCTAGTGTTTGATTTAATTTGTCAGCAGTACACCGCAGGCTATCCCTGTATTATTTTAGTCATTTCGATCCGTCCTAAGGTTGTCTAGTAGATATCGCTGTCAGCGATAAGACCGCAATTGTACCCATAGATATTAGTTTATGTATGTGCTATGTTACTTTTTTGGTATACAATAAAGTATATTCTATTCTATTATATTTAGGAAATATATTAGAGCATTGCAGTAATTGTAGCTTGAAAATTTAAGTTGTCAATCTAATTTTGAAGTAAATCATGATAAAAATTTTGATTTAGAATTTAGGGTTTAGAGGTTTTCATATGACTTTTTTATTTTTGCACATGTTGTGAATAGTCATTACATAAAAAAATTGTATTGTTTTAAATAAGGATTGCGCAATACATAAAACCTTAAAAATTACGTGCGCAAAGGTGAGCTTAAAACCAAGAATTAAAGTTTTCTTATAGAAAATCTCCGACTGATAGACTTAATATAAGATTTTTTAATGAGCATCAATAAGCATTTTTTAATGATATAAACTAGTGTTTGACTGCGATCCTAACTGATGGTAAGCAGTGGTGCAATTTGTTGACGGCTAATCACTCTAGCCTTAAAGACACCTAAATTATAAGTGTACGACCAAATCTTGAAATTACATAATACTAGCTTTTGCCCGCGGCTTCGCGCGCGTTAAATTCAGGATAACACGGTTCCCCTGGGATGTGGGGCTTAGAAAGAGACAAAAAGTCTAGCCTATGTCACTCTCCATCTCTTCAACTGTCTCCACTTAAAAAATCACGTCAATTCGTCACTCCGTCACTCCGTTTTGGCGTAAAAGACTACACCGTTTTACCGATATTAGTATAGATACCTACTCGTAAATATCCTTTTTAGGTATACTAAATAAGCTACCTACATAAAATTTTGTATAAAACACATAATACATATTATATATTTAAAATGCATGTAGTTTTAAAAATAAACGAATAAAATTTCGAAAGAAATGTTCTTGAATTCTTCTTCTGGAGGACCTCCAGTGCATGACCAACCCTTTATGTAGACTTTTCATTTATAAGCTACAACACATCTTATGGGAAAATTTCTCAGCCAAAACACAGCAAATTCCAAATCACAGACCATGTTTATATTTTTTTTATCGTTTTTTTGCAGTTGGCAACACAAAGAGTGTCAGTCTGTTTGATAACTAATATTAATGGCTGGCAACACTTTGTGTATAAAAACCTAATGGTTTGTGCTAATTAATTGTTTATATTTTACAATCACGGTATTTTCGAATGTTTGTAAGCACTCTAGGAGGACAGAAGAATGTTAATTGTTTCGATTGGTTGATAAATCGGTATGTTTCCGTCGACTCTGGAATTTTGGCGCATATTCGAAATTACTGAATATTTGAAAGTAATAAACAAAAAGAGGAATTATTAACACTTTAAACATTCATTATGAATAATTCATAGGCTCGTCTGCCAATAAACGAAGACAAGAAAGATAGTGAAGTCTTACCACGACCTGTTAACGCGATCCATTTGAAGATCTAAACCAAACTGTTAAAGAGATGAAGCTATATAAGGTGTATAGCTTTATCCCTTTTTCTCACTCGCACGATTGATATTGCAACACGTCATGGTAAGGCTATCTTGCTGTTAAATAAATATTTTGTTTTAGTAACACATAGTACAAATGGGACCTATTTTTGTTATTTCTATAAATGGTAAATGACGCGAAACTCATACAAGTATAACTACTTAAATATTGCACTTACCAAAGATAAATATTACCGCTTAAACCGACAAGGCAAACATAATAAAATCCAAATGCCAATTATAATCAGTACACCAGTGAATGAATTGAGTTTCATTCCACATCCAAATATTAACAAATTATCACTCTCAATACCAATCTACAACACTACTTAAATATCGATACCAGATTTCAACAGGGCACTCGAGATCGCACAACATAACAATATTATCGAATATCATTTGTCGATAGCGCGCTTCACTAGCTGCTAATAACAGATGAGTAGTCGGCTCAAACGTACTTGAGAAATGAATCATGCAACTCGTGAAGTGGCTGAGCGATGGATATAGGGATATCCCTAGAATAGAACTGAATAAGTGAATATATTAACTAGAGTGAGACGAATTATAGAAAATTTAAGCATATTGGAGACAACAGTTTGGTTTTTGACAAACTATTCAAGGTAATTTCTCTCGCATAGACAAGGCATGAGTCCTGGCAGTGAGGATATTATAAAGCTGATTATGCTAAAAAAACTCATAGGTCTGCTACTAGAATAAAAGAAAAAAATAAAGGAAAGTATAAACTAGAAGTTGAATGAAGTATATCAGAAGATGATAATCTGGCAGCAATTCATTTCAGTAATAGTATCTAAATGAGACAATCTCATCTGTTAAAAAAGAAGATAGAAAATATTATGTAGTCATGATTATAACGTGTATATCCTTCTAGTTTGCTAGATCAGAACAGTCAACTTGTGCCAATTGAAGAATTGAGTATTACGATTACTATCTATTTTGGCGCGGTGCCTATCACATAAGATCTGACACTGCTATGCAAATGTGATACTTTACAGGACAAATCTTCGATACCTATCAAGGTTGCATTGACTCTGACATTGAACAAATAAATTATGAAAATGCGACTCCTTGTACAGCATATTTTAAGACATAGATTTATCAAAGCAGAAGTTGGATTGACAGAGTAGAAGTGGGATCATATTCTTAAGAGCTTAAAAAAAAATGTATTTGCAAGGTTTTATAGTAAGTTGTCTGAAAGTATTAGTTACAAATTATTTAACTGGTAGAACTACGTGCCATTGGGTATATAATAGAAATAGGATAGAAAATACTTTATAGATTTATCCCTAAAAAAATTGCATAGCGTAAAAGGCTACACAGCACGATGGTAACGCAAAGGAACGGAACCGATAAAAAAGGTACACTAGGTAGGTATATTTATATAGCAATAACAAAAACAGATTTACATTGTTATTTTACTTATTCGCTTCCAATTGATCAAGTCCAGAATAAAATCCACGGACGATTCCGGAACTGAAACACATTGTTACGTTATTCACAGGAGTATATCTTTCATAACAGGTTTTACACGTGGGAAACTGAGTGAGTTCACGATACATACTGTATTTTACGACTTTAAACGAACAGATTTAGATAGCGTTAAATTGTCTTGATTGTTTGCCTTGGTAATGAAGAATTATGATTAATATTCTTTTGTGTTTTGCTTTTCTTAGTAAGGGTATCGTTGAGGAGTTTCTTCTTCTGGTCTTCTATATTATCCTAGTAATTTGTCTGTTTTCTTTTTGGTATAGGTATACCTACATCTGTCATTGTAACCATTTCAAGTAAGATAGCTATTGCGTTCTTAACAGATCCGCAGTGGCGTAACTATAGGGTAGCAAGGCTGGCAAAATTTCACGGGCCCCTGGCCTGTTGGGGCCCCCGGTCCAAGAGGCCTTGAGCTCTCGAGAAGTAAATATACAAATTCAAGTAACTTATTAAGATTTATTAAACACATGTGAAAATTATCAATTTGCCGTGATATTTTGCCAGCCTTAAGTCCCACCTTATAGATTCTCCACTGGTAAGTCCAGCATCAGAGACGAAAAATAAAAGTCATAATAAATAATATTTTATGTCTGTCCTTCAGTGATTTATCCAAATTAAATTACAAGTTGACAATTTTCCTGGGGCCCCATCCAATGATTTTGCCACAGGCCTCAGATGTTATAGTTACGCCACTGCAGATCCGTAGTCTTCTTTAGGCTTTGTTACTGTTATGCTTGATCCTTCAAATCTAACAGTCTTTCTCCTCTCTACTCTCTACTCTCCAAGCATGATGAATTTGATAAGCAAGATACTTATAATTATCCAACAAGGTAATAAAATTGAGAATCCTACGCAAACCATGCCATGATATTTTTAAAGCAATAAATATTTTGAACAGTACTACCACATGATCAAACCGCAAGCTTTATATACTCGATTGGCCATCGTTTAACGTGATATTAAGTGGGCTGCAAATCAGCTATCAATAAGAACTCTAAATCGCTTACTACCAATAAACACTTTATCAAATATATTCTGATTGATCACGACATAAAATTATTACGAGCTATGAAACGTCTCAAGTGCATACTTAAATATTATATTTCTAAATATTATAAGGGTGATCGTAAATAAGATAATGACTTCTTTATATGCCTGAAAAAGCATCTTAAACAGTTGAGTGGGTGATAATCTAATGATGAGATGTAAGAACGTGTATTATGAGGAAAAAGGATAGAAATTGTTTGACTGGGGCTCAATTATTGACTTGTTAGCTATTGAACTCCACAGTTTGCAATTTTTCATCTGGGTTAACGTGCGTCAACTACATTTTTTTACTTTTTATGTCTTATCATCGACTATCTCATTATAAAGATCGACTTCTAAAAGCCCTCACTGGCCTCATCTAGTTTAAACTGACTGAAAATAAAATTGACGTGTAAAAGTGTATTTTTTTTTATACCTGTTTGCAAAATAAATATCATTATCATCAATCTACTCTTCTATATGCCTAGTAGAAGAGTAGATTGATAATAATCTACTCCTCAATATGCCTCTGTATATAATTTTTTGATAAAAATAATAAAAATCTACTGCAGATTAAATGATTAAATATCAAAAGATACCTAGAGTTTAGTGACGTACAGAATTTATTTTCTAAGAACGATGTAAGTAACAGCTATTATTGACAAATTTTTGGTCCCGATCAATTGAAGAAAGATAATTATAGACGATTACAGAAAACATTCCTAGACAAACCCTAAATCGTCCTTAAAACCGCAGCTAACAAAGAAACCATTAATAATGAAACACAAACAAATGAGACACATCAAAGGACAGACCATCCCGCAAAGCCGTTACCACCACGTAAAGATTTACACAATTGGGTAACAACAAACAAAAATATTTTCCCGATCGCCTGTAAATGTGTTTATCATCGGTAAGGTCGGTTTACGAGTATGATAGGCATTAAAGTCGTAGTAGTTCACTGACCTTTGTGGGAAAATCATCTGTCTAGTTTTGTTTTGGCATTATTTTTTAAACTTTCATAAGCTCCTGAGCGGGAAAGGCGAGCAAGTTATGGAAGCATTTATTTAGGTGTGTGCCACACACCTAACCACCACCCCACTCGAGCCACGGTATGAAGGCTAGAAAGAAACGGGTGAGTTTTTAGTCAGTAAGAGTCTGACACTATCTCCCGCACCGCCCAAGAGCAGGGGTTGACATTTAATGATTTTCCACACACTATCTCCCGCTCCGCCCAACAGCGGGGGCTGGGCGGAGCGGGAGATAGTGTCAGACTCTTACTGACTAGAAACCCACCGCGCTCCTTCTAGCCTTCATACCGGGGCTTGAGCGCCCTTTCAGATAAACCTGGCCCCAGTAGGCTTCGACCCAGTTGGGCCCCTGTTATTTCTGACAACTCCTTGAGGCGCGTGGGAACAGTGCGCGCCGTCGACGTCTTGGGCTCGGTCCGGACAGTTGCCGGATGGTCGGACAGCGAGCTACCCATGGCCCGCCGTCCGCAAGCCCGCGTCTACGGTGGCCGAAAATCGGGATCGGAATCCTGGCGGCAGCGGCGAGAGCGCCGTTGCCTGATGCGGTCGGCCGCCTCCTTTGCTAGCATTACTGCTTCGCAGAAGGAGGCGACCGCCTGCCACTCCTCCTAAACCTGACCCATGTGTAATTTTCCTTGTTAAGTACAACTTTATAGATCAATTTGATATTCCATTATTTTCAGCCAAAAACGGTTGAATGAAACGTTTAAATGAAAACTCTATCATCATTCACAGTCCGTTGTTATTCTTTACAAATAAATATGACTTGTTTACACGAATGCATAAATTGTTACATAAATACATCAGTTTTTCAGTTACATAAATACATCAGTTTTTCAGTTACATGACTATTACATAAGTATGTCTGACGCTGGATATCTCTTCATATTTATAACTCTAAACGTCAGGTATTATAAACAAACTTTTCTTATAATATTATAGAGAAGTTTGGTGTTCACTTTTGCCGCTGTTATCAATGTTAGTGGTTGCATTAATTATACATTGTTGAACTTTGTGAAATCTAGGGTCAGTTTTTGAGTTCTTTTCAACAATGTATGTAACAGGCATAGGTAGTATATTTAGCTAATGACTTATAGAACTATTTAAGATAATAAGAGCATAAAACAAAATGTTATCGAATTAATGAGTAATTAAACATCATCATCATCATCAGCCTTTTTAATGTTCGCAATGTTGGGACTCAGGCCTCCTCTCTAGGAGAGGGAGTAATTTATAGTCTATATTAATATTATTAGTCTATAACAGGTAATACTATAAAGAAGAAAGATTAGTCTAAACTAATAGTATAAAGAGGAGAGATTAGATTTTTTTGATTCTTTGTATGTTATGATTTAACTCAAAAACTATTGGACCGATTTCTAAAATTTTTTTCAACAATCGAAAGCTACTTTATCACTGAGTAACATAAGTTTACATTTTCTATTTTCACGCGAGCGAAGCCGCTGGCAAAAAGTTTATATATTTATGTAATGAATAAGCTACCAGACTGATTTAAAAAATTCTTTCACCTAGGTATAGAATGCTATCTTATCACTGAGTGCTATAGGCTAGTTGTACCTATATTGTCTACTTTTACGCTGGTGAGTCGCTGGCAGAAGCTATCTTCAATAAAAAGATATATCTTCGAATCAAGATTGCAATGTAAAAGTCCACATTAGCAAAATTTCCAGAACACGATAAAGATTGTAAACAAAAGCGAAGAATGCATATCGAGTGTCCATTGATGAGAACACAGTACACATGAGACAGTAAGATAATATTCAATTTAACAAAACGAGCCCGTGAAACTTTTTTTTTTACTAAAGACAAAACGTGGGTTTTTTGAATTTTGAATTGAGAATTATAAGATAAGAACGCGTCATACCCTTCTTTAGTATAATTTTCAAATTTTGACATGTTTTATGTCAAACTAGAACTGTATTTTAAACCTTCCTCATGAATACTCTGACAATTGATAAAAATTGAAAATATCGTTCAGTAAGTTTTTGAATTTTTCGCAGACAGACGTGAGACGTTATTTTATAATATCTAAGAAAAATAACGATAGTAATTGTAAATGGGAAAAACTTTGAAACGAATCTTTTTTTTTGTAAACATGAAAAAGTGAATTTGTTAATTCAAATTCTTGTTAAACTACTGTAAACTCTACACTGTGACGAGGTATCATATTAACAAGATAAAAGGTTTGTATGACACACAGTGATTTCCTGTCTGTCGGTAGTCTAGACATTAAACATACAGTACATATATACATAGTACATATACCGGTATTGTGAAACGGTAAGTACCCGTGAAATTAAATAATAAACCAGTAATAAACATAGGTCATGATCGCAGATCAAATGTGGTCATGATGCATAGCAAATGATTTGTACTCTAAGTCTGGATTTAATCCCGCCTCTGTTACAATCCAGTGCTGGGCATACCATAACCATAGTTGTAAGTCTCTTTGAGGAGTGGTTGGAGAGGCGTCACGACGTCCTTCGGACATGTTCGAGGTTGGAGCATACGGTGGAGGTGTGAGCGGTGGAGCATTCAGTAAAGGGTAACTGAAGACTTTTACTGACATGCTTTTATTGCCCAGCAATGGAAAAGTATAGGCTAAACAACAAAAAAATAACAAGGAGCTTTTACTTCCCATCGGGTACCTGGGTTATCCACGTAAACTTTACACCGAAGATAGGCTTTTCAGTTTGAGTGAGTTTTCCACTTCTATTTACTATCTACTTAATGCCCTATGTCTTCTAAAGCAGAGAGTGAGAGCGGAGCAGAGAGCGCCCACATCTTTATCGCGAGGTCTTGAGTTTCACAGTTCACCTCGCTCCACGTAATTCCATTACTCTTCGCTTTTGCCAAAACATGGTGCGACGCCGGGTTTGACCCAACCGGTCATGCTTTCTTTTCCCTTAAGAATTCCAGTCTGACACTTACTTGGGGTATGTGATGAGAATTCCTCCGGAGCGTGGTTTTTTTTTTGGCACATCTCGACTGTGTGCTACACCGTGTCCTCCGGGCGTTCCGCACTGTGGCGACACCCGGGCGTCTCTTCCGCTTTAATCTGATACAGGTACCTCCCGAACTTGCCATGTCTGTTGAGGACCTGCGTCATGCGGAAGGTAAGGACGCCGTGAGGTCTTTCCAGCCACGCCTCAAAGAGGGGTTACCGCAATAATCGTGGCGTGCCCAGCCTCCGGAGCGTGTGATTAATCCATCTCGTGTTATCTTTGTCCTTTTCAGAATTTGCAGATAGCAATCAATAAGTGGATTGATGTCTCCTATTGTTCAGTAGTAGAAAGTTACAGGAAAAACTTGGATGAAACTTCAAAAACACACTTACGAATATCCCTAAACACACTTACACTTATCAATATATCTTAGTTATATAAAAAATACAAAACCTAACAAAAATACTCGAAACAAACAAGTTTGTTGGCAAAACGATACAATCCAACCTTGACCTATCTAAAGACTAATTACTATTGGCAATGTTACCCGAATACACTGTTAAACGTTCAATGGAATACGTGGAAGCAATTTGTTCCTGCTCTCCGTATCGTGTTACGCGATACGCATCTTTATCTCGCTTCAACACTTCTAGGAAGAAGGGGATGCAAACAGTTTTGATCGTTACGTTTCAAACGTTACAGGTGATGATTGTGTTCGTGGATTCGCGTGGGTTCCTAAAATGTCTAAATCGTTAATGGATGAATGAAGTGATGTTAAAAATAGAGTAATGGTAGAGACAATGCGATAATGATTTAAAAAAAAAAGAGGGTAGATTCGACCTCTTTTTAAATGTTTTCGTTTCATTGTCATTTATTTATTTGCTAGTCTGTCATTGGCTACGCCCGCGCGAATAACAAGAAAACTTCCGGAATGAAAAGATCTATGTCCTATTCAGAACCATGCTGGTCAACTCATGTGTCATGTTTAATTCAAATTCAGCTTCTCAGCGCACCTATAGTACATATAAACTGTCGCCTTCATATTATTAGTGCAAAATGTGATTATACACATTTTGCATAACTAAGTACTTATACTGAAGAAATAGCTACATATACCGATAACATCAGACTTGGGACAAAAAGCAGTGGTACCGCCAAATAGCTGTGCAAAGAGTGCATGTATGTGCAATTTAGCTGTGTTGTTTCCGTACATACGATGGGGAAGCCAAAGAAGAGATGGATGGATGATTGTATCCTATCACTCATGAAAGAAAAAAGAATTAGTTATGGTATAATGGGTAACAAGACAGAATGGGAGAAAAAACGTGTTGCGCTGATCACAAATAATACGAGACAAGAGCAGAAAGAAGAAGTTTCCCTATGATCTCTGATAGGCTGTGAAGGTCTTTTAACCAAGATTCTCTAAGTAAACGTGCTCTATCATCAACTACATGTCATCATCGCTCACCATCAGACGAGATTGAAGTCAAAATATACCTTGTCAATAATAATAATAAAAGAGTCTGATATACAGCAAATCTTTTTCCTAAGACAGCCAAATTGCATACGCATAACATATGTCAAACTTATGTTTAACCAAGGGCTTCAAATATTTTTTAGTACTTCAATAATATAACTAACTGAAACCAAACACACCAATGAAACCAAGTTCAAAAGAACCATCTCCGGTCATGTGAGATCTTGCAATTAAACAAAAATCTTCCTAGAATAATTTAGAAAGATAAAAGAACTATAAAAAATAATAATAATAATTTGTTTGTACGTATATGTAGGTACGTATATTATGTGTTCAGGTCGTGGGAAAGATGGACCCGTTGGCACAATGGCGGTTTGAACTGCTTCGCACCGGTTAGTGTTAATTAACTCAGTTCGTACGATGAGCTCGATTTACACGTTGATGTTGGATTTGAATGCATTTTGCTGATATCTGTATACAACCATATCTTTAGTATATGAGAAATCATAAACACCTGTCTAGTATTTTTATTTAAAGAACCTATGTATAAAATTTCAAAACTGTATTATGAAAAATCACAAAGTTATAAGCCTGTTATAGTACCTGCTTGGCGACGAATAAATGATCTAAAATCATATAAATCTGATCCGTGCAAAAGAAATATACCTATAATACATATATACATTACATACTCACGAAAAAAATAACCTTCTTTTTGGGGTAGTTGCGAAAACTTGGGGTCGGCACAAAAAGTTTTCTTCTCGTTTTTGCTTTTGTCAACCATGAAAGAAGTCTACATTAGAAACTCCGACTTTTATAATCAGTTCGGAACCAAACTCTAATTCAATCTGCTTCCACAGTTTATCCGCGCCATAATTTCCCTTTAACCGATCACGGTGAACTCCAGCCAAACTAAACAAAGATAAATGTATGATTAGCGTAAAAGTGAATCGTTTACGTTAGTCGGGTGCCTAGGCGCCGGGGGGCGGGGCCACACCTGCGCCACCTGGCGGCGGAGGCGAGCTGCCCTACTTGTGTAGTGTAGTGGAGTCGTAGGGAAGTCTACTTTATCTGTTGACTGGTATTATGTTTGATATGACATACAAAAAAATTTTTTCGAGATTGATTGGAGTACCTACAGCGATTGTTGAAGGCCAATTTGGGCGAGCCGCAGGTGAGGGTCTCATAACAAATTTATGCCGAGTAACAAATTTTCACGTGTAGTACGAGCCAATAATTCTCATACAGCAAAATACGTATTGCATAATAAACAAATACTTTTAATTAGTCGTAACTACACTTCCGTCTCGCGGTAATGTGTATGAAATAATAAGTGCATCTCTATCTGTATAAAGACGCACTTTTTTTTTATTGGTAAATACAATACAGTTCTGTAACTTTATTGAATAAAGTTACATACAATAAAATTTTGGAACTTTATTGTATATACCAATAAACCTTTTAAACGTGTTACTAAGTGGTTTGGTGTCCAATTTATTTACAACAACTACTGGAAGATCAACAGCGAAAGACTCCTTACACGTGTATTAAATGACGTTTTTCAATACTCTCATGAAAAAAATAATAATCAGCGATTGGCCAGTGACTCGTGGGGGCTGTGCGGTACCCAGCCTGAAACGATAAATAAATTGAGGCGGGTGAGCTCACGCACTTTTTCACACTAGTGCAGAAAACGGTAAATTGTGTGCCTATCAAATTCAAAATTCAAAATCATTTATTTTAAATAGACCAAATGTTCGCACTTTTGAATAGTCAAATATCGGTCAGTCCAAGAAAAGTGAAGCTAAATTGCACGTTCCAAAGCGTAGATCTCTATGGAGAGGAACATCAGTGGTAGAGACACCATTGTTTTTTAATTAGTACAAAAATAAATAGGGCTCTATCCGTACCCATTGGAATACTAATCAAGTAAAAAAAAACGATATCCCAAAGTAATCCACAAAAATTTGACATACCTAATTAATACATTCATAACATTCAGTTATCATTCACAACAATTGCTACTAAAAAATACTACACGCACTATTTTTTGCGTTTAGGAAATATATTTTTATCAGCATAGCCAGATTTAGGATGAGGGATGAAGGGGAACAGTGATAGATTAGGTAGGTTCGTAACTATCTTTCATAGAAAATAATTTTTATTATGGTTCGGGTAATCTCTTATTTTTTATTACATATTAGCTACCCGCCCGCGCTTCCGCCCCGTGAGGTTACTGCCTAATTTTAATTAAATTTGATTTTTTTTTATAGTTTATTTTCTTTCTTTATTAAACCACCCCTATATAAAGGCAAACAAAAAAAATTAGAATAGGTCGAGCTGTTTTTTAATTTTAGCGAGACTAACGAACAGTAATTGATTTACGAGTAAGTAT
The DNA here is from genome assembly GCA_949319445.1 of Mythimna lalbum. Classification (NCBI taxonomy): domain Eukaryota; kingdom Metazoa; phylum Arthropoda; class Insecta; order Lepidoptera; family Noctuidae; genus Mythimna; species Mythimna lalbum. The sequence continues at coordinate 1,804,335 of OX439347.1, forward strand.
TATTTCATCATCATCATCAGCCTTTTTAAAGTTCCCACTGCTGGGACTCAGGCCTCCTCTCTAGGAGAGGGAATGGGCCGTAATCCACCACGCGGGCCCAGTGCGTGTTGGTAGATGTCACATGTCTTCGAATTTTTGGTTCTAGGACATGCCGGTTTCCTCACGATGTTTTCCTTCACCGTTTTGAGAGCAGTGGTGATGAAATAAATTACACAAAGTAATGCGCCTGGCTGGGTTCGAACCTGCGACCTACAACTCGTAAGTCGGGGTCATTACCACTCGGCCACCACTGCTCCTAAGTATTATTTATGTAATGATTTTTATGGAGAAGAAGATGATAACAAAACGTTGGCTGACTACAGTTTTAACCCTTCAGATACCGTCAATTAGAGACACAATAGTAAGACAATAGATGCGCGGCCACCGGTGGTCGCTTGGGGATTCATGAATTAAGTTTAAGCACCAAGTTGATCTTAACTTTCACGCGTGGCAGATTAAAAAAGTAATTCGAGTTTTTTTTTAACAATAATCATTTTTGCAATGCTTATTAAGACTCTAAATATCTATAAAACACGTCAGTTATAACAAAAACAAGAGCTTAAGCAAACAGAAACCAACCCAACGGTCATAACAACTTAATTATGACGTCATCTCGGCACCGCGGCATCGTTGACGCGATCTCGTTACATTTCGCGACTCGCATGCGCCGGCGCGGGCGCAGCTGCTCCGACATCTGCCCTGTGCACGCGACTACCTCAGTTGGCGTTTGTGTCTGTCTGTAAATGGATCGGAAAGTACGTGTTGTTGGAGGGTGTTAATTTGTTTTTAGTTGGGTTTTTGCTTTGTTTGGAACACAAATTAATAACTTGTTTGAATTTATGGATTGACTTTAGTTTTCATTTTAGCAGAGTAGGATATTTTTAAAGACTATCTTAACGCCTATCGCAAGAGCTGGTTTCACAGCATATGAGTATTCTTTTCTCAAGCCACCTCAAGAGAACTTGCCCAGCAGTGGAAAGTATATGTAAGCTAAATTATAAAAAAATCGGCGTTACTTTGTCGCAGAAAGCTTTAAAAGCAAGCGATTTGCTGAAGGTTAATAAATCACCCAATTAAATCAAAAATACCACTTACATTACCTATATCCTTACCAGCCTCTGGTTCAGTGTTAAGACTGAAACTTTGCCTCTCTGCCCAGAGCAGACATGCAATTGTTTTTCTTTTCTTTTATATTACTTCTTTCCTCTACCCTTATCTGTACCTCTTCCATGAGACCTTATTTCGCATCTTTACTATTTTGTGAAAAATAAATAAAAATCTTTACGATTTTCATTAGAAAAATATTCCCACAGTATTTTTACACGCATACCGACCTGTATAATTAAACTTATTTTGTTTTCAAACATTTTTATATAGCAGCTAATTTAGGTTGCGTTAGTACGAATATACAACATCAAAATTTTATAAAACAAACAACTCTTCATCATTTTATTAAAAGAACGTTTGACGTAGGTAACATTGCTGTAAACGTATAGTTACACTCACACGTGGAAAAACAATGTTCACGACTGCATATATACAAGCACCTCCTTTAAATGGTCACCTCCAAAATGTATCCAAAGCACGCCTATTATTGACGCCGGTTGGTACAAGAAATTTGCTAATGATTAAACTGGTAAACAAAAAAATGAATCTAATATCTCTGGTTGGATTCAAAAGCTCTTGTCTAGGACATATTTATTTATACGAAGTACTTTAAAAAGAGTTAAATGTTTGTTTGCTTTTTACATATTTCAATATGCTATAAAAGCATGCCCATTAGCTTTTGAATCAAATGTTTTTTTTCGTCTACACTAGGCACTGTAAACACTCTACATAAGATTTGAAGCTTACTCACATCCAGCCCTTTCGTTTAAACCGAGTCGTTATTTGACATTTCAGTTCCGTCTTTAGCAGCCATACGTTTTACAATTTGCAATTCTCACTCAAACGAATCCAGACAGGGTTCAAGCCAGGACAGTTTCTGCGTTTCGTCTGTCTCGAAAAGGACATCAAACTCAAGCTCCGGACCACATATTAGCACGGCACTAGCAAGCACTTCGGCTGAGGTATTAGCAGTTAAATCCCGGCATAGTATAGCGCGTTAAGTCGTGTCAATAAACTTGGATGGGCGGGCGTGGACCGAAATAGCGCGGCCGAGACGGCGCGTCGGTGCTATACCGTCGGCACGGAAAACTGGGGAAACTTTAGGAAATGTCGCGTGACTAGCGATAATTTTTTTCCTTATAAGGTTGAAGAGGTTATGTGATGAAGATGCAGATAGTGGGATAAATGACAGGATCTAGTAGGCCTAAGTGATTTTCTTAATGAGTGAAGTCGATAACGAGGCAGCAAAGTTAGACTTCTTGGATATTTCAGATATTCACCAAGATTCTCCAGTTAATGAAAGTAGAAACAACAGAGTCTGTCATAAAATTTTCAAATATTACATGATTGTTTGCAAGTAGATGGTTGCATTATTAACGTTGTTGATATGGTCGCAATATTTTTCCAATCCAATAAGTATAAAAATAATAAACTAAAATTGCATCTAATTGAAAAGTCGTATTGTTCCAGATTTCTCTGCTAACTCTACCGAACTTATTTTTTTCCCATAGTGCACATTCAAATTGAGACATTACGTGCTTCCAGACAAACGTTCGGCTAGTGGGTGTCCCATTACAGCAAGTTTTCATAAGTACCCTCCATTACGTATCACTGAAATCATAATATTTGTACTTGAGTGTGATTGCGTGTAAACGCCACTTTACGAGTATGATTTAGTTGGAAGGTTCTTTGAACTAGCACTTAGCCAGTATAGATTTAGAGGAAAAGACTATGCGGTATAGAGTGTCGTTTGTGGGATGAAAATAGAAATCTTACAAATCTATGTGTAGTTTTTGACTGTAAAGAAAGTGTTCTTGGTTGTATTAAACATTTTTTTTAAATGGCGGATTCCAGATGTCCATTTCTGTCCCCACATATCTCAGCGTTGAGTAGTCGAAGCGCTTCACTGGTAAATGTCAGGCAGGCAAATTAGTGGTTGCAATAATGTGACTAATAAACAGTTGTTTGCCGAGACGATCTCATCAGTTTGATACAAAAATAAGGAAAGAAAACACAACAAATATATCTTGTTTTGATTACTCCGAATGGGTTGTTAGTATTCTTACATCATCAGTTTACAAATGCAAGAAGAAATATTTCATTCGAATATGACATCATTTAGGCTTCTTAATTATGTGTGTACGTGATATATTTGGCAACTTAATAACTCAACGAGTACGTCATTGATTTCCAGAAAATCCGCCATCTTCTCTGAATAAATTGAAAAATCGGGGTCACACTGTACGGTGAGGGAAATAACTTTATACATGTTTAAAATGTCGCGCTCGACGATTGCATGAAGTGACATAAGCCTTTTACCAGCTGTCAACGTATTTTTTGCAAATAAATGTTTTTGTATGAAGAATTGAGAGTTACTGATGTCGTTGTACTGGGTGAACTAATAAATAAGTTCGAAAATGTGGTGAGTAATATCTTTCGTGAAACGTCCAATAAAAAATAAAATGAACGAAATTATCATCATTAGGAACTGGAAAACCAGTTCATGATACAAAAGTGAAAGAAATATTAATAGTATTTTATTAGTTTCTATTATATTTTTTTTCTATTGCACATTAATTTAGAAGCATGGTATGACACTATAAATTATAACGCTGGCATTCTCACTTTGAGTCGAAACGGTATTTTGCAACCAAAATACTTGACGCGACGAAAAAAGTCACTTGGTCTAAATATAATCCGTCTGGACGAGAGAACGAGCGTTTAACGGACTACGAACTGCAGCTGAATAGTTTATGAATGAAAAATTGTTGTTATGTAAGATTTTTCTCTGAATGTAGTGTGAAGATATATTGAGACATTTTGTACTGACTTTTGAGATATTTTTAATAACGTTTGATAGATAAAAACAAAAATACACTCCATAATTATATTCTTTTTTAATAAAACCAGTAGCTTTAAGATATTAGGAAAGTTAAGATCACGTGCGTAAAGCATATACTGAACAAGTTTTCAATGAAAACTATTTTTCAAAGCAAGCTTATTTATAGCGCGGTGTAAACCTAGATCGATAGTTAAAATATTTATTTGATGCAACCCTACAATTAATACTCATCAAGATAAAAATAACACCAAAAAGCTTACACACGATAATTTGATTACAGACAAACAAACATCGGGACAGGTGAAACTAAGTAAAAGGTTTTAAAAAGCAGACAGAATAAAAAAGGTCAAAATATTGAGATTTTCTCAGAAATAATACATTATACTTACTTCATTAAAAGATATTCTATACCGTGTTCTATGAGACATTTTGTACTAGTGTTCTCTAGATTGACATTCTGAGTCAGTTTTCTGCGGAACAGAACTGAAACCAGTGATTACTCACAGACAAAATACAGACTGGTTAGATTCACCCGTAAAATCATATTTCTGGGTTTTCTTTGATTTATTGTCACTTGCTTTGCATTTGTCATATCTGTCTTGAATCTTGAATTACTAGTTCATGTTTTCAGAGTTCATCACACTTCTAGATAGACTGGGTACTGATATAGATTCTAGAATTTGTCACATGTCTTCTATTTTGGATATGACAATTCATTGCTTTATTTACAAAAACTTCTGTAGATAATATCTTTACTGCTGAGTTCTGGTAGTAGTTCGCCTGTATTATTTTAAGTTCTTACAATCCATCTTAAAGTTTTCTGGTAGATATCGCTGTCTTTGATAAGACCGACATTTTATCCATAGATTTAAGTTTACGTATGTTATTTTTTTAGAGTACAATAAAGTTCATCACATCATTGGCATTGGCACCAACAATAGTATCTAGGCCTTTCTTTTTATGAATACTGCTGCTATGTATAGTAAATGTTCTAGAGACGCCAAATTCCGTTCCTTAATTTCAATTAGGTATAAGAAAAAGTCGTACTCAGTTATTTTTATGCAGTCCTCGTACCGCAACTTCATCGTGCATTTTGTTTTATTTTAAAACTTGTGTGAAACTATTTTTTACTACTACAATTTTTGCGTAAGCTCCGAGTGCGTGAGTCAGAAGTAAACACGACACATTTTCATACTCTCGTGCATATTTTATATCAAAAAATACTTGAAGTCATAAATGTTTAAGTAAATTATAATAATGGCCACCTGTTTCGGTGATGGAGAGATAAAATATTTGATACGCGCGCCCCACAGTAAAGCTGGGTAGTAACTATTTTTTTTTAAATACGCTATAAATATCAGCAAAGCCTCAATAAGATTCTTCAAAATGTAGTTTCATGATCCTCTCTATCTATCAGATTATCTGCAGTAACTACCACAATTGAAGATGATTATATAACCTCTCATTACTGTCAAACCTATATATCTATAATGACGAAATAGTTACTTCAAAACATAAGTTCAATAAATATTACATGCAAGTAAAAACGACATCTATGGCACTATATATGAACTATACTACGAAATTCTGCATCGCGCAATTAAAGTTCTCCGTAAGATTTGAACATTTATAACAACCCGAAATCATCTATAGAGTAGTTGCAGGGATCAGACATAACACCCATCTGGTCGGAGGATCTTCTCTTTTGAATGGAGATTTGCAGGACTTAATACTCTGTCCCGTATACCTCTATAGTTATAATATTATCAAAATTATGGTAATCATTGTTAGTGTCTAGTTCACCCCTTCAGGGTTTAAGAACCAAAGATGTATGATAGTCCTCACCTGTCAATACGAACATGTTATGGTAAATGACAAGTGTAACGGTATCATAGTCACCAACAGCAGGTGCAGTAGTATTCTATTCATTAGCAGGCCTGATAAATTTCTAGATAGTGACTTCAGTAATTTAAGTATGTTTTATTTATTTTATAGTTAGTTTTTATTGCACAGATGTTTTTTGTATATTGTGATGTTCTTTGTTAAATAGACCACCTATTTATTTGTTTTTTATATTATTTTCTTTATGTTTGCGGAATTGATGATCTTAGACATTTCAAAGAATGGTGATGTTTTACAAGTTTTTACTTAGTTTCATTTGTCCCGATGTTTGTCTGTAATCAAATCTTGCAAATTAAATTTGATCCACTTCCCGGTTACTAATTGAGCTAAAATTTTACATGCATGTGTAAATCAGATGACAATGCAATTTTTTTATGGAAATAGAGCTAATCTGATGATGGGACCGGAAGGTATAGGCTACAAGAGCTTGGTAGCTAAACGACAAAACCCCATCGAGTTTGGGCTCGTATGATTTGTCTTGACGAGTATTAATTATATAGGTACACCAAGCCATAAAAGTTTGCTATGAAAAAATGATTTTCACTAAAGGCTTTTTTTAAGTTTTACTTGACAGAAATAATGATAAAGATTTAAAATAACATAGGTGAGAAATTTTTAAAATACATCCCAAGATATAGAATCGAGTTTTCTTAGTTAAAATGTTTTATTTCGGTTCCAAGTTCGTAAAATTTTTACGAAATTCTTTATTCACTCATAGGAACAGAGGAAATCGAGTCTATAGGTATATTTTACTGTTATAAACATACGAACTATAAAAGCTTTCAAGTCTATTGCTACCCACATAACATCCATCAATTTAGCAAATACGTAGATTTTTTTCTTCAAGAAAACGTTTTAGGACTGTTATTTATGAGAAGTATAATGTACTTTCATAGTTTTAAAATACTCAGCAGAAGAAAGCTTAGTAAATGGCCGATTTGTATTAGATTGATGCCAACAGTTTACTCAGGTACAAACTATATATTACTAAGATAAAATCGGATTTAAAAGCGAAGTAGGTACAATAACGAAAATCCTTTTTATTTTTATTAGAACGTGATTTGTATTTATTATGTAAATTAAGAATAATGTGTAGGCGTATGTATGATTCTGACACAAAATCATTTTGTTGTTTTTATAGATTTTTCTTTTAGACACCTTTATTTTTTATTGCTGGCCTTGTAATAACAGCCCATAGAACTGTCACAAGACCATTACTTTTGCTTAGTTTATTCAATAATATCTATTTAGCAGCTTATTTAAAACTCTGTCGATAGTAATGAAAACATTTAGTGTAAAAACTACAACCCCAAAACGATTTACAAAAACATAAATTAGAATTTGAAGTCCAACAGAAAGAAATACGTTGACGGTCTTGAAGTCCGAAAAAAAAAGCTAATCGTCTATTATTTAAAGCTAGTGTGAGTAATATATTAACGTGAGTTATAAAGGCTGGGCAACACCGCCTGGATGATTCAATTCTTGTAATAATAGAAAAAATATTATCACATCAAATTATTGGCAACGTATGCCGAAAGTTGCTATTAAAATACAAGAGTTCGTCGCGTTCTAATCGTATGATCTGATTTTAGTACCGATGTTTTTATTATTAAAATATCCAGGCACTCCCAATTTTTCGATAGAAAACTAAAAACTATTTTCAAACTTTTAAATTAACTATTAACACAAGTTAAATTATTATTTTGTGAAAAAAAGAAAACAAAAGTAGGATATTTTTTGTATTCACCATCGTGCTGTCTAAAGTTTTTCTGAAACTATAAATAGAGAGAACTCTCACTAAATATCATAATATTTCTCACTCTCACTTAAAAACGCGGGAATATAATGATAATGTATACGACTAATGCCCTGCGTCTAAAAACAGAACGTGCCAAACCTAAGAATCGTAAATTTTAGAATTGCAATGTTTTATTTACAACACGCGGATTCTGGCGCCGACTTCTTGACAGTCGGCCTCTTTGCCGATTTCAAACTGTCAGAATCTAATTACCAAACTTACGATTTCATTTTGCTAGCAACATCATCTGTATTTTTAACCAGCTAAAGATCATTTTAGTTCACGGCTATGCGTTTGATTTTTGTGAAAAATATTATGGTTTTTGCTGCCCATTCTTTATAGTAGTGTCGGTTAATTTTTTTTATACCAAAATGGGGTGTTGGGGTCAGTGAAAAGACGGCGCCACGGCTCTTTAAGATTGATGACCTGTTTCGGTTCGACTCCTGGGTTGAATATATTGAAAACTAATTAGAATTTCGATTGTTACGTCTCAGCTTTATAGGTTAGGGCGCTGTGGTGCTTTGATGGACTGCATTACGGTTTTTTTTTTTAAATTAAGTTTGTCTGCTAATCCCTCAATAAACAATATATTATATTCTATTTCTTAGTCCACCCAATTTAATTGACGATTTCCTGAACTAAAAAAAAGTTGCTGCGAAAAAAAATCCATGATAAAATAAAAATTAATAAATACAAAATTTTTTACAATAAGTATTTAATATTCAAATAATTTATATGTTGTTTTATTAAAGAAACCCTTTATTGGATTAGCTTTCCAAAACTTCCATGATGAAACCAATAAAATGTCGCAACTTTTGAAACTAGCAAAAACAGAAAACAAACAACAGTGTTCACCATTTACGAACAACTGCGCGTACGCAACTACGACACAACCCGTTCCTTCTGCGGCGCCTTAGCGGCTCAACAAAGACTCCTCGGTATTTATGTAAATGGCTGAATTCCGAAAATGCCAGCAACCATCGGCCAAAAACAATGTGAGTGGCAAAAAACCGTGGGAGGGGAAAGTTCGCTTTTTCGGGTTGTGATGTTTTCGCACTTGGACTGTGGTGTCATCTTATGTACTTAGTTTAGAGCACCGCACTTTTGCGCATAACATTGGTATGTTCCCTGGATTATCTATCTATGTATATAGGTATAGAAAAAGAAACACACACACACAATGGAAGAAAAAAACGTGTTGCGCCGACCCCAAATAATACGGGATAAGGGCAGGAAGATGATGATGATGAGGTATAGTAAAAGAGAAACTGACTGACTGACATATCAACGTACAGCCGAAACTACTGGGACTAGGAACGTAAAATGCAATTTCCTTTTATGACGCGGGCGATGAATTTTTTCTTAGTGTTAAGATAGGATTTTTAAAAATTCATCTCCTAAAGAGAAGGAAAGAAAAGAGAGTTGATGATAGCGTGACGAGTAACAGGGGAGAATGGAAGAAAAAACGTGTTGCGCCGACCCCAAATAAAACGGGATAAGGGCAGGAAGAAGAAGCATCTTCTAAAGGGATGAGATGGAAGACCAAAGTTTATATGAGATGGGGGCGAATCTTGCCAATGGTAGAAGCTAAAAGGCTAAGTAGCCGGTGAAGAGTTGTGCCTGCTTTAGCAATGCATCATCATTTTTGACTTAACTAAAACTTTGAGACCTCTCTTTCAAGCCTTTTAACCAAAATGTTATTGCAACAGTAGATGTAAGTATATGCATCTCGTACATTAGTTTGTTCAAACAGCTTGTCATATTACGAATAACTCAACAATAACTTTCAAAGCACAAAAAAATTACTCTCAGATTTTAGTTTCACGAATTTGTGCGCAGGCGCCTCCGGCAAGGACTAACGGAATGCTTTTTTGCTCAACTAACAGTATCTCAATTTTATCCATTGCTTTTTCGCCGTTTTATTTTGTCTGATGTCCGATCCCAGGGTTTGATTTAGGGATTCGAAGATCAAGATAAACGATTTTATTGTGTTCCTTTTTATTATTTTTTTCGATGCATTTTTTTTTTTTTTTTTTTTTTTTTTTTTTTTGTCGACGGGGAAAATCATCATTGACGAAACCCGCTCTTGGGTGGAGCGGGAGACAGTGTCAGAGTCTTACTGACTAAAAACCCCGCGCCGTTCCTTCTAGCCTTCATACCGGGGCTCTAGTTTCCTTTCGGATAACCCCGACCCCGGTAGGCTTCGACCCAGATGGGCCCCTCCTGTTGCTGACAACTCCTTGAGGCGCGCGGGAACAGTGCGCGCCGTCGACGCCTTGGCTCGGTCCGGACAGTTACCGGACGATCGGACAGCGAGCTACCCATGGCTCGCCGTCCGCGAGCCCGCGTCTACGGTGGCTGGAAATCGGGATCGGAATCCCGGCGGCGGCGGCGGGGGCGCCGTTGCCTGATGCGGTCTGCCTCCTCCTTTGCTAGCATTACTGCTTCGCAGAAGGAGGCGACCGCCTGCCACTCCTCCTCGCTCCGGACCATGGCCTGAACCAAGGCCCGGCGCGAGAGGTCTCCGCCGCCGATCGCCCCCACGAGGGCACGGCGTTGCTCCGCCCAAGCAGGGCACACCTCTACTGTGTGCTCCACCGTGTCCTCCGGGCGTTCCGCACAGTGGCGGCACCCGGGCGTCTCTTCCGCTCGAATCCGATGCAGGAACCTCCCGAACTTGCCATGTCCGGTGAGGACCTGCGTCATGCGGAAGGTAAGGACGCCGTGAGGTCTTTCCAGCCACGCCTCAAAGAGGGGACTTACCGCCATAATTGTGGCGTGCCCAGCACTGGGTTGCGATAGTCGCTGACGCCATTTTACCGTGAGATCCCGCCGGAGCTCTGTCCGCCATACCTCGACCTGTCGCGGTAGTGGACTTTCACCCCGGCGTTGCATCTCCACGCGCTTATCGTGCATGTGTGCAAGGACTGTTGCCTCCAGATCCCACGGTGGTAGGCCAGCCAGAAGGCTCGCCGCTTCGCGGGAGATCGTGCGGTAACCCCGCACCATCCGTATTGCCATGACCCTCTGGCAGGCGTTCAGTATGGACGCCGGTCGCTTTGCCAGCGACGGCGCCCACACCGGCGCCCCGTAGAGGGCCATGGACCGAACGATCCCCGCGTAGAGCCTCCGGCAGGAGGCGTCTGGACCCCCAAGGTTGGGCAGGAGCCGCTTGAGAGCAGCCCCGGCCCGGTTGAGTTTGGGAGCCAAACGTCGGAAGTGTTCTCCGAAATTCCATCGGCTGTCGAGAACGAGTCCCAGGTACTTCATCGTCGACCCGACGCCGATGCGAACTCCTCCTACCGTAAGTTGGGAGTCTGATGGTGGCGCATTCCGAGGGCCGTGGAAAAACATGGCCTCAGATTTGTGCAGCGCCACCTCGAGTCCCAACTCCTGGATCCTACCAACGACTATCGCAACCCCGCGTGTCGCTAGAGCGACCGCCGCCTGGTGCGACTCTCCCTGCGCTAGAACCAGCGTGTCGTCTGCGTAGCAGACCACGCTGACCCCGTCAGGGAGGTCGCCGCGCAGCACGTAGTCGTAGCCGATGTTCCACAAGGGTGGGCCTAGAACCGACCCCTGCGGAACACCGCACGACATCTCTCGACGTTTCCACTCTCCCTGGTGACCGGGGTAGATAATGGACCTGTCCGACAGGTAAGCCTCGACCACTCGACAGAGGTATTCGGGCACCCGGTGGTACCGGAGTGCCCTCCGGATCGTACTCCAGGGCAGGGAGTTGAACGCGTTGGCAATGTCCAAGGACACTGCCACGACACTCCTGCCCCGAGACACCGCAACCCCTGTCGTGAGGGCTCGCACGCGCATGATGGCGTCAACCGTAGAGCGCGCCCTGCGAAAGCCGAACTGTCCGTCCGACAAGTCCGGCCCCACCCGTGTTAGCCGCGCGACGAGGCGGTTTGCAATGACTCTTTCAAAGAGCTTGCCCACCTCGTCGAGCAGCACAATGGGCCGGTACGCGGACGGAGAGTCCGCAGGGCGCCCTGGCTTCGCGATGAGGACCAGTTTCCCCCTCTTCCAGCGAAGTGGAAACTGGCCCCTCTCCATACATGCGCTGAAGAGCCCTCTTAGTCGAGGCCCGAGAGCCTCCATGGCCAGGACCCAGGCTTTCCCTGGCAAGCCGTCGGGTCCTGGGGCGGTGTTCTTGGCACTCAGCCTTCGCACCGCCACTCTCACCTCTACCTCGGTCACCTCTGGAGCGTTATCGTCGTCGTCGCTGTTGTGGTCCGCATCAGACACTGCTGGCGGGGGCGGAGCCATGGGCGGGGGGGAGTGTTCCCCTCGCGCAGGGAACAGAGTGGTTACCACACCCTCCACGAGTTGGGGCCGGAGACTCTGAGTCAGCGGCGGAGCCCAGGGGCGTAGCTTGTCCCGTACCAATTTGTACGGGCGCCCCCACGGATCCGCGTTCAGAGACCCCAGCCACACGTTGCGGGCCTCGAGTTTGGCCCGCTTTATCTCCGTTCGGAGGGTGCGCTTTGCCTCTCTGTACCCCTCATACAGCTCCGCCTCTCTGACCTCCGCATCCGGCTGGCGGTTGCGGCGCCTGCAGTGTCTGTCGTACCGGCGGCGCGCGTGGTTGCACGCGTTGCGCAGTGCGCCGATCTCCGGCGACCACCAGTACACGCGGCGCTTAGCACGACCTGGAGGGACTCGGGGCATTGCCGCGTCGCAGATTTGCGACATGGCCTCCTGGAACCACTCCGCCTCGACGTCGATGTCGACAGGCCTGTCCGGTGCTTGCACCCAGGCCTGTACCGTCGCGGCTTCCAGGAGGAGCTCCCGGTCCATCTGCTTAAGCGCCCACCGCGGACCACAAGGGCTCTGTCGGACCGGCGCTGCCGAGGTTTCGGCGGAGACGTCCAACCGGATGTACCGGTGGTCGGAGTACGTCTCCACCTCCTCCATAACGCGCCAGTCGACGACACGCGGCGATAGAGCGGGGCTGGCGAACGAGATGTCCACCACTGATGTACCCCGCATCCGCACCAACGTGGGGACAGAGCCCCGGTTCAGGACGACCAGGCCCAGCTCCAAGGCCCAGTCCTCCACCATCCGACCCCGTCGGTTCGTGAACCGAGAACCCCAAGCCGTATTCCAGGCGTTGAAGTCCCCGCAAACGACCACGGGGAGGGAACCGAACCCAGCGACGACGGAATTTAGCTCCATCAGGGAGAGTTGGAACACGTCGAGAGATCTGTTCGGGGGCAGGTAGACGCCTACCACGGCGATGTCCCCGAACCGTGCTGCCACGCAACCCCGCCCCCTCGTGACGGACTCGGGGGGCGGGGTACCGGCGGCGGCCGACGAAATTAACGTCACCGAGCCGTCCAAGTCCTGAACCCAGTCTCCACGGGGTTGGACAAAGTACGGCTCGGCGACGACGGCGATATTGATCGACCACTGCGCCATGCTCTGGAGCAACAGATCCTGAGCGGCGGCGCAGTGGTTGATGTTCGCCTGGAGGAGACGTAATGGTGTCCTTATTGACATTCCATTATCGTCTCCTCCTGAGCCCTTTGTGAGGGTCCTGCCGCGGCGGCGGGAGCGGCGGCGATAGCAGCGGCAGCCAGGGTAGTGGCTGCGGCGGTGAGGACGTCAGGGTGGATGCCCCTTCTGACCTTGCCCTTGGCCTTGGTGGGAGGGTCGCAGGACCTACCCCCAGCCCGGTGGTCGGCCGGCTTGCCGGCAGCCGCACATGCGTAGCAGTGCGGCAATGCACGGCATTCGGCGGCCTTATGACCAGGCTGTCCGCACTGGTGGCAGCGGTCGCTGCGATCCACCTCTGCGGCGCAATAGGCGCCCACGTGGTGCCCGACGTGGCATCGGTAGCACCGCAGAGGTCTGGGTTCCAGCATCTTGACTTGGGCTGAAACCCAGCCCACCAACAGTCTTCGGCCCTCGGTCGTGATGGCCTTGGCCACCGACACGGGGCAGCTCACCGTGACGGCTCGCATGCCCGTGCTGTCAGCGCGGATGGTGCCCGCCCGAACCTGATCGGTCGTGCACCCTCCCGCCCTGACGATGGCGGCCACCACTTCTTCCACCCTGACAGAGTCGTCCAGACCCATAATGCGCATGTCTACGCTCTTGGTGGGTCTGGACACTCGGGCCTCCTCGACGTCCAGGGACGCCCTGATCTTGTCGGCCAGAGCGTCGGCGAGTTCGCCGCTGTCCGCCCCGGGGACCTCCAAAATTCGGGCTCCGGTCACGGTCTTCCTTATTCGGAAGCCCCCGGAGGCTCCGAACTCGTCGAGGTGGCCCACCACCGCCTGCTTCGCCTTGGCCATGACTACGTCGTAGTTCACGCCCTTCTTTTCCGCAGCCGGCTGTAGTGTGATCACTACAGCTGCGGAAGTCGGGGCGCGAAGTCTGGCAGCCATGGCCCGCTTCTTGCGCTCCCGTCGCCGTTTGCGCCTATTGGTCGCCCTAGCCGCCTTGCTCGCCTTCTCCTTGGCGCCGACGACCGTCCACTCGGCGCCAGCCGAGGAGTCTTCGGGCGGAGGAGGCGGCAGGCGCGACCTAGTCGCCGCCGCGGCAGGAGGCCCCGCCGGTTTGGTGGCAGCCACCACCTTGCCCTTCGGGGGGGCGGCAGGCTTCCCCTGCTGCTGCCGCTTGTTCACCGGGGCCGGCCTCGCAGCCGCTTCCGGTGCCGCGGCCTTGGGCCCGACTTGCCCCGACGGGCCTGCCCTGGGCTCAGCAGCAGTGGCTGCGGCGGCAGCGGCATATGTCACGGCTCTCTTCTGGGTTGAGGCCGCGAGCGGGGGACGCAGCACGATCCCCTCCAGGACGGAAAGCTGGCGCTGAATCTGCTCTTGAAAGCGTAACTGCTGCTCCTGCTGCTGCTCCCTGGCAGCAGCCAGCTCTTGCCGCAGCAAGGTCAGCACCTCGCTTTCCGCCTGAGGCAAGGGCAGGGATCGGCCCTGCTCCTGCGTGCTCCGCCCTTCCGGTGACGGTTCAGGACAGGGGTCCTGGAGACCAGCCAAGGCCTCGAGCCGGCCAATCCTCCCATTGAGGGTCCGCTCATAGGGCTCAAAAACGAACCCCAGGGCCCCCCCAATCGTGATATTGGCCAGCTCGATGGAGCGCTTCTTGGCCACTCTCTCCCTTTTATTGGCCACGCTCATAATGGCGGCTGCCACGACCTCTTTGAACTTGGCCATGGCCTCCTCCATGCCTTCCGGCAACTCAGTGGGGAGCGCCGGCACTATGGCGCTGGTCTGGCGTCCCTCGCTGGCGCTCTCAGCGGGGAGCCCTCTTCCTCTGCCCGTTTGACGGGCTGCGCCCCGCCCCGAGGACGAGATTTTTCGGGCAGATCCCGTTTCGCCGTCGGAGACGGAGCGCATAAACTCCGCCTTCCTCTTGTTGTTGTTGGAGGTGGATATTTCCACCTCCATAACATCAGAGTTGTGTGAAGACGCGGCATCAGAGTCTGACGCCGCGTCTTCACTCACCTCTCTGAGGCCGAAACTGCGGCCGGCCTCCACCGGCGTCGCGGACGTGCTGGGAACTGGTCCCAGGGACTCCGCGCCGCCGTCAAGTGAGCCACCCTGGCTCGATGCGTCCACATTGGACGGTATAGGGTCCGAAGACCCGAGGCGGTAGTTGCCCCCCCCAGAATACGAGGGGCAGCCCGAGCTTAGCTCGGGGAGGGATTCTCCTGCAAGCAGGTACCCTCCTGGGGTAGTTATATTTTTACTATCCGCACTCATGTTTTGGCTGACCACAGCTTTGCCTTTTTGGCGATGGGGTGGGGTCCCCAATACACGTTCGCCATCGTGGTCGTGTCTGATGAGCAGACACGTACCCGAGGCGAACCCACTCTCCGAAATCGCTGTCCAGAAGGTGCCAACAGCTGTTGGTGCCAGCGCTCCTGGACAGCGCACCCGCCGGGCGGTCCGACTGGACTCCGCCGTGTGTTCCTCTTGGTCTGGTCTCTCGCTTGAGGCCTTCCGGCATGAGTAGCTCTACCGGCATAGCCCTCAAGGTCATTGAGACACGCAAGCCCCACCACGACGACAACGTGGGAACACGGTTGGTGGGGTTTCGATGCATTTAGTGTCAATAATTGGATGAGATGTCGGTGTCTCTATAGACATAATATTTTGATTTACTTTATTTATTGAAGTGAGTGCTATTATTTATGGAGGAGCTAAATTATTTGCATTTATAGATTAATTAATTACTTTTTATTTTATTGTTGTTTGTTCTGTGCGTGTCTCAAATAAATATTTTCTTTCTTTCTAATTAAAGTCAAATGTTTTGGTAGTCAGCAAGCACCCCTCAGTAACTAATCTACGATTTTCGAATATTTAACCATATTAGAGAACAGTGGTGGCCCAGTGGTAACATGTATATTTATCACATTGGATGGGTCCTCAGGGATCGGGACCTTCAGGGATTAACCCGCGGTAACTGTCCCGATTTACTTACACTGCTCTCAAAACGGTGAAGGAAAACATTATCATTAAAAAGAAAACCGGCAAGCTCTAGAACAAAACAAATTAAGACATGTGACATCCACCAATCCGCACTGGGCTCACGTGGTGGTTTACGGCCCATCCCCTCTCCTAGAGAGGAGGAGCCTGAGACCCAGCAATGGGAACATTAAAAAGCTATGCTATGATATGCTACATGTCTTCGAATGCCGGTTTCCTCTACAAATGATTTAACAAAGTAATGCGCCTGCCTGGGTTTGATCCCAGAACCTACAACTTGTAAGTCGGGGCCTTTATCACTAGGCCACTCTCTCTGATAATGGTTAATTAGCACCAATTAATTAATGCCTAATTATCTACTTTGGAGAAGAAATAATCGGAAAGGCTTTCTATAGCTTACTTCAGAGCTTAGAGTGTACATCTGAATCTTTATGCAGTTGATATATAGCTTGTTGTGCTACTTGGGGTTTTTTTTTGGTGGGCAAAAATTATCCAATGACAACCCGCGCTCTTGGGTGGAGTGGGAGATAGTGTCAGACTTTTACTGACTAAAAAACCACCCCGTTCCTTCTAGCCTTCATACCGGGGCTCGAATTTCTTTTCAGATAACCCTGGCCCAGTAGGCTTCGACCCAGCTGGGCCCCGGATGAGACTAGACTACCTAGACTGAAAAAAATCTGTAGTTTTTTTTTGTGAGGTCAGGAACTCAGGTCTTGGAGTCAATGCAAGTAGTGTCAAGGTTCCCGCCCACTTGGCGTCGTCGTCCATCGCGTATTGAGGCCACGCCGCACTATTTTGAATGGAGACTTAAATAAAAACATGTCATGTTTTCACCACTTTCCGCTGTTTCACAATAGCTGGGACTTTATTATGTTTGTAGAAGGTTTTCATAAGTTTTCTGTCTACGTTCATTGATGTGTGTATCAATAAAACTTTTTATTGTTCTATCCAAAAACATAAACCTAAATACATAGATATAATACCTGGAGAAGTTTTTCTTGAAAATTACAACCTGGGGATCTTTAATTTAAGAGGGAACAATAAGCCGTGTGCGAACATTACAAGGCCGACTTTACAAAACCCACCTATAGTGTCCACACGGGCCTCAAAAAAACGCCGCCACAAAAAAACGCTAGAAGCGACCACAAAAAAAAGCTAGAAGCCACCGAAAAAAAAACAGCTGAAGCTGCTGAAGCTTGAAGCGGCTTCAAGCGTTTTTTTTTGTGGCGGCACCGCCACACACGAGCCACGAAAAGGCGTTTTTTTCTTCGAAATTCGGCAAAGATATCGCGTATGTTGTATGGGAGCTCCCCTTACATATTTATTTTATTTGTTGTTATATCGGCAACAGAAATACATAACTTGTGAAAAACTTTTTACAAAAAAAAAAATTAAACCGACTTCAAAACGTACAAAATAACTTTAATTTCGGAAGTCGGTGTTAAATAACGAAGAGACAAGATTAGGTATCTATTATAGAAACACCGACTTCCGAAATTAAAGTTATTTTGTACTTTTTGAAGTCGGTTTAATTTTTTTTGGTAAAATGTTTTTTATTTTTCACTTTTTAGTTATGGTACGAGTAGCACCACTAAAAAGTACCTACCCTTCAGCTAAATATAAATTACCTTATAGCCAGAGTACATCTCATAACGATTTTAATAATCCCAAATACGGTTATATTACATGAATTTACCTTCCGGCATTATCAACAGATCAGTTCGATACATCCCCTCCCCCTTTTTTTCCAGTCAGTCATCGACTACACGTATAAACAAAGCAATTTGACTTGTTACCACAATTCTGCTATGATTCTATGAGGAGTTCTGTTCCATATCTTCAAAGTTCATGATCAGATCATAGCAATATTTCTATGGGACCAACTTGGAAGCATAAACTTTCAATCAAAAAAAATATTTCAAAATCGGTCCACAACTGACCGAGATATCGGTGAACATACATACAAAAAAAAAAAAAAAAAAACATACATTCAGCCGAACATAGAACCTCCTCCTTTTCGAAGTCGGTTAAAAATAACAACTATCTAGCTCCCGCGATTCTTGAGATACAGACAGACAGCGACGTCTTAATAATGGGGTCCCGTTTTTACCCTTTGGGTACGGATCCCTAAAAGCGTGAAGATAGTCTCTGGATCTCATTCACACTCTTTTCACGACAGCCCTTCTCTCGAGGTCTTCAAGAGTAAAAATAAAGACCACTTCGTTTCGTTATTAGCATAATCTTTGGTACATTTTATTAAAATGTACCTATAATTTAGTTTTGTTATATTAATAATTAGCTTTTGTCCGCGGCTTCGCCAGCGTACATATAATATTTTAATATTTATACATTAATATTTATTTTGACTGGCCTGTTGGTCTAGTGGTTAGTGACCCTGACTGCTATGCCGGAGGTCGTGGGTTCGATTCCCACCCAGGACAAATGTTTATGTGATGAGCATGATCATTTGTTCTGTGTCTGGGTGTAATTTATCTATAAAATGTATGTATTTAGAAATATATAAGTATGTTTATCAGTTGTCTAGTACCCGTAACACAAGCTCTGCTTAGCATGGGACTAGATGGCGTTGTGTGATAGTTGTGGAATATTATTATTATTATTATTAATATGTCGCTCAGGAAAGAAGTAGCTTTCTATCGGTCAAAAAATTTTAGTAATCGGACTAGTACTTCCAGAGATTAAAACAAAAAAACAAACTTTTTATTTATTCGAAAAGAGAAATAATACGTGTCCAATATTTTTTTATAATCTAAAAAACGGAAGTAAAATGTACTCGTAGTTATTTTGGCCCTGGTAATTACCCTATTATAATCGTTTGTTTGTTAAACGTTTCGGGAACACATTAAAGTGATGCATTTCGACACACATTTCACTGTTTTTCATACAACCGCTCTTACCCGATTATGACGTAATTACACACTTTTCATTAGATATTTTGGAAACACAGTATCTTGTGGATATTATCTAGGCTTCTGTTGAAATCAATTTCTAAATTTGTGTAATACTAATCCAGTGAAAATCTTTCAGACCTCTGAAAATCTCCTATTTTGTATGAACTTTGACACTTCATAATTTGCCTAAAAATTAAAAAAGTCATAAAAGTAAAACTACAGAAGCCTTGCAAATTTTATTAAGATTTTAAACGACGACAATTTTTTTCAAAACATTTAAGGGTTTAAAAAAACAGCTATTTCCTGGAGCAAGTTTTGTGAAATATTCGAGTAATTCTCGGAATTACCGAATGCTAACAGAGTTTTCGAGCGTTATCTCTCATTTTTGCGTTGCCTTTTCGTCAAACATCGCGTTGGATTGCGTTAGATGAAGTAACAAGCTTTTAATAAATTTTCAATGTTGACGATAGGCGAGTGGAAAAGGACCCTCTTAATTGTGCGTACAGCTGCAGTGGAATTTTCTGGCGGAGTCTGTGTTTCCTGATGGCTACAATCCGGGAATCTTTAAGTCAAGAGTCAATAGGTTACATTTAGGTCAGCGCATCTCATCGCCGACCGGTCGATGCGGTAAGTAACCTATTCACTCTTGACTTAAATGATAGTGGTCAAGTGCAAACCTATCAACAATAAAAAAAAAAACTATTTCTCGGTCAATCGGGAATCGATTTTGTTCTGTTTTGTGAACAATAAATAATGTTTCACGCACTTGGCCCGCGTCACAGTATAAATATGCAATTTATACTGTGCTCGCGTGGTGGATTTCGGCCTGTTCCCTCTCTTAGAGATGAGGCCTGAGTCCCAGCTGTGGGAACATTAGAAGGATGATTATAAGTACTGAAAGTTTACCTATTGCCACGTTATTGTCGCCCGCAAAAGCTTATTTATACATATGAATCAATTTACAATAGACCTTAGGAAATCGTGTAGGGTTTTCTTTTAATTCACACTAAATTATGTATGGGTATCACTTTTTAATAAAATGTACCTATAATTTATTTTTGTTCTGATATAAACTAGTACTTGACTGCAATCCCACCTGATGGTAAGCGGTGATGCAATCGTTGATGGTGAGGCGCACTAGTTTATTAAGAGCCTATTCACTCTAGCCTTGAAGACGCTCAGATTGTAATCGGACGGGAAGACCGCAGCAGGCAAATTATTCCAGTCCCTCGATGTACGCGGTATAAATGACGAAGCGAAACGCTTAGTCCGGACCGTGGAGGTTTCAACAACGTAAGGGTGGATACTCGCCGTACGTCGGTTTGTCCGGTGGTAGAAATGGGATGGCGGAATCAAGTCATGCAATTCCTGCGCGCACTCTCCAAAATGCAACCTGTAAAACACCGAAAGGCTGGCTACCCTACGCCTGTGCTCAAGGCTTTGAAGATTGGACTAATATTGGATTGGATTTATTGGATTGGATTTGTATTAATAACTAGCTTTTGGCCGCGGCTTCACCCGCGTACATAAAATATGAGTCACTCAGGAAAAAAGCAGCTTTCTATCGGTGAAATAATTTCAGCAATCGAACCAGTACTTTCAGAGATTACCTCCTACAAACAAAAAAAAAAAAAAAAAACCTTATCTCTTTATAATATTATAAGTGTAGATGACATGGGTTGGAACCGTGATCGAACGATTGGGTGCTGCACTGCGGGTCGCGGGTTTGATTACCACCCAGGACAAATATTTGTATGGTCTTATTGAGATAATGATAAAAAGAAAGAAATAATAGGTATTGCAAATTAAAAGAAAATATCGCCATACTGCCAAGGTTTCAAATTGTGTCTGCAATCAACAAAAATAGTAAATTTTATTTGATTTCGTCTGCTTCCCAAGTGGTTTCCGGCTGGATATGTTGCCAAGTCTTTTTTAGAATTCAGAAAAACCCAATTACTGTAATAACAAATAATGTATCGAATGAATAATATGAAATCTTTAATTGGCACCGAAATTATATGACGCAAAATGCTAATGACAAACGCCAAATCCATTCTGATCAATTTATACAAAGAGGTAATACTGGACCAACTTTATATCGTTTGCTCATCATACACATTTATCTTCTTATACATAAACTTTTGAAAATTGATCACATCGTTTGTATCGATAACTAGCTTTTGCCCGCAGCTCCGCCAGCGTTCATAAAATTGAGAAAAATTCAAAAAAATGAGGAGTGGCAGGCGGTCGCCTCCTTCTGCGAAGCAGTAATGCTAGCAAAGGAGGAGGCAGACCGCATCAGGCAACGGCGCCCCCGCCGCCGCCGCCGGGATTCCGATCCCGATTTCCGGCCACCGTAGACGCGGGCTCGCGGACGGCGAGCCATGGGTAGCTCGCTGTCCGATCGTCCGGTAACTGTCCGGACCGAGCCAAGGCGTCGACGGCGCGCACTGTTCCCGCGCGCCTCAAGGAGTTGTCAGCAACAGGAGGGGCCCATCTGGGTCGAAGCCTACCGGGGTCAGGGTTATCCGAAAGGAAACTAGAGCCCCGGTATGAAGGCTAGAAGGAACGGCGCGGGGTTTTTAGTCAGTAAGACTCTGACACTGTCTCCCGCTCCACCCAAGAGCGGGTTTCGTCAATGATGATTTTCCCCGTCGACAGAAAAAAAAAGCGTTCATAAAATATATGTCTGTGTCACTCAGGAATAAAGCAGTTTTTTATCGGTAAAAAAAGTAATTGGACTAGTATTTTCAGAGATTAGGTACATCCTACAAAAAAAAACACACTTTTCCTCTTTAAAAACTTTAATAAAGAAGAATGGACCAGATAAACAAAAACAAGTCATATAACAAGTTTTTAATGGAAATATTTTTTCATAGCAAGCTTTTATAGCACGATATAATACTTATAGAATGAATACTCCTTAAGACCAATCATACGAGCCCAAACTCGATGGGGTTGTGTCGTTTAATTACCGAGTTCCTATAGCCTTCCAATTCCATCATCAGATAAACTTAATATCATAATATTTTTGCATTGTCATTTGATTTACACATGTATGCAAAATTTCAGCTCATTTGGTAGCTGGGAAGTAGTTCAAGTTTAATTTGCAAGATTTGATTACAGACAAACATCGGGACAGGACAAAATAAAAGCTTGTAAAAACAAAAACTATTAAGCAAGTAAAAGCAAAAACCATGTAGCAATAACGACAATTCTTGCCAAACCCATATCACCATTTACCGTTCATCAACAAAAAAGGCGAAATGCCATTATCCCTTAGTTTCAACAATTTACTAATTCACTTTACTCATGGAAAGTTCAAAAAATCGGCCTCACAGACTGTTTCGTCGTGCCGGCATCTCCCACGGCACAATCGATAGCAATCGCCTTAATTACCAACCGATTAAGGCCGATTATGGCTTCACCAGTAAAAAGTTCACCAAACTGTTTAATTAGAGCTCTCCGACGTCCTCAAATACATTCGAATAAGAAACTCTGTTAGGATTAAAGGTTTGTGATTGTGACTGCTTTTCTTAAAAGTAATTTCTTTAAAGGTAAAGCAAACTTGCAGTTTATGGTTCTTTTGTCATAACGATTGTTAAATTTGGTTGAGCATCCACTTTTAGGGTTCTGTACCTCAAAAGGAAATAACAGAACCCTTATAGGATCACTATGTTGTCAGTATATCGGCCTGTCTGTCAGTCAAGACTCTTTATCCCGGGAATGGGTGGAGTTATCGAATAGAAATTAAAACCATATACGGTTTAGTCTCTTGAAGCTGTGAAAAAAAATCAAATTTCTGAGTTAAGTAAAAAAAGATACGGCCGTTTGTGTCGCAAACACGTATATTTCGACACTCTTGAGGAAACGAAAATTCATAGGGTACTTTCCGTTGATCCAGGATCCTATAATTGGGTATCCGCATGAAGCAAGGTCTTATATAGTTATATCAGAAAACTGTTTTCGTCACAAAAAATTATTTTTTTTGCAGTTCTGAAAAATCTTCGTAATTAAATTCGGGAATAACTGTTTTCATAGGTAAGTTTTTACGGAACCCTCAGTGTACGAGTCCGACTCGCACTTGCCCGATTTTAACTTAAAACTACTCGTGTTTTTTTAGTAGCCACACTTGATTTGCATTCAGACGGACATCAAGACTGACCTTAGACAACACGTCAACAATCGGACTCTATGTTTTGCAACAAATTTAGAGCAACTACTATTGTTTTTCTAACCTCACACAGTGTCAGGAATATATGTAAGATAAGAACGTGCTTTAATCCCACAAACAGTGAATTATCTTAGATGGTGTGATCGATTCTGCATATATGCCTGACTATTTATGCACAATTCTGATTTGTAAACCAGACACGTTGCTATTGATCATTAAGTGGCGCCGTAGCATATAGGGTTGATACTTCTTCGAAACAGTATTTCATTTCATTAGAATCAACAAACGGAGTGAAGCCTTTGTCTCATGGAGACAGTGCAAAATTCACATTTTAACATTTCTGACGTCAGGCCAATCAAATTATTTAATAATCAGGTCCACATTTCCAATACGACACGCGAGCTTCGAGCTAGTTCCACATAGCCTCGTCATTTGCATCACTATGCCAACACACCTCTAATTACAGTAATAGCTGCCATGTTCACCTTTTAACCTACTTGTTGCCGTCTCTGGATTCCGATGCATTGTCACCAACTCTCATTTGTATTCTGTCCGTTCTTTCATCACAGACCGCTGTGGACTTAAGTGTTTCTATCTTCTCTCCTTTTTCTTATTTAAGTTATTTTGTATCACCATCCTTTTCTTTATAATATGCCCAATTCATGTGGAAAACAAATACAGTGGGTTCAGTATTGTGATCTAATATTGTTTAAACATCACTATGTGAAGGTTTTCTGTTACAATTGTTCTGTGTTTGCTTTGGGAATGTTTCGCCTTTTTATTAACACCGACTACTTATCATGTCTGCCGATATAGTTATTTGGTTTTCTTTAAACGTATATTGTTTATTTGTTCAATTGGTTGTTCTACATTCCTTGAATGCTTTGACATCTGTATTAATATGCATATAATTAAATTCATGGCATATTTGGTCAGTTTAGTTGTTATTATAAAAAGCTCATGCTTTTTTCATTTATTTTAGGCTTGAATTTGCCTATGATTTTTGACAACGTTCACATTACTTTTAGAATGTTGTTCATACGTGGGGTTTAATATTGCACTTTTATCGATCTACTCATTAAGAAGCCGTTTTATTTTACATAATTGCCATAGTCTAAGTATATTTATTCAAACCCTTAAAACATTCAGCTTTTATAAAAACTTTGTTAATGTTATTCGTAAAGTTCCCAAAGTCGTATCTCACCATCATCCCAACAATAATGGCTGTCATTACACCAGAAACAATCACTTCTCACAGTTTATGTATCACCACATGTTTGTACCGCGTCTAATTCGCGTAAATTAGGACACGTTGTAAAACTAAAACATGTTATTTATAACTTGGACGTAGCTTCCAAAATTTCAATAGGTGTTTACTGCAAGTATTTGTTTAATTCAATCATAAATTGATACAATGGTATTTACGCGTCATTCTAGTGATCTACATAAGGTAACCTTATCAGAGGTTTTTCTCTTACAGCCATATTTTGTATTAAACGTACTCGTACAAATTTGTATTGCATTGATTAACTACCTACGTAATAAATCAAACTCAAAGGCTCTATCGCTAAGGCCTCTCATCTACCGATTAAGCTAAACATTTGATTACCATATCAGACAAATTACCGATTCATGTCGTCCTGAATTAATTCCAGACTACTACATCGAAATCAATCGGTCATTAGCCGCAGCAAGGCAGGTGTCTCATGCTATCATCATGATTGGTCTCATCCTGCCCTCTGCATAGCAACCTACCATGACCTCTAAGCAAGAGTCATCGAACCCTAAAATATTTCCTAAAACGGTTAACGTCCCTAACGATTCGCCAATTACTAGGGTGCGAATGGACTGTGTTTTAGAAACACCATAATTTAGGGCTAAAATGGCTAAAAATGGATTTTTGTTTTTGGTATATGGAGAATTAACTAGATTGGCATAACTAAAGTTTCTGAAGAAAAAAAAATAGTTAGTTAGTAGTTAGATACTTTTCTTTCTTTCTTAAAGACTGAAAAGAAGACAATTGAAAGGCTACCTTTTTTTTTTTTTTTTTTTTTTTTTTTTTTTTTTTTTTTTTTTTTTTTTTCGACGGGGAAAATCATCTTATGACAAGACCCGCTATTGGGTGGAGCGGGAGATAGTGTCAGACTCTTACTGACTAAAAACCCCGCGCCGTTCCTTCTAGCCTTCATACCGGGGCACGAGCTCCCTTTCGGACAACCCTGTCCCCAGTAGGCTTCGACCCAGCTGGGCCCCTCCTGCTGCTGACAACTCCTTGAGGCGCGCGGGAACAGTGCGCGCCGTCGACGTCTTGGACTCGGTCCATTACCGGACGATCGGACAGCGAGCTACCCATGGCTCGCCGTCCGCGAGCCCGCGTCTACGGTGGCCGGAAATCGGGATCGGAATCCCGGCGACGGCGGCGAGGGCGCCGTTGCCTGATGCGGTCGGCCTCCTCCTTTGCAAGCATTACTGCTTCGCAGAAGGAGGCGACCGCCTGCCATTCCTCCTCGCTCCGGACCATGGCCTCGACCAGGGCCCGGCGCGAGAGGTCTCCGCCGCCGATCGCCCCCACGAGGGCACGGCGATGTTCCGCCCAGGCAGGGCACACCTCGACGGTGTGCTCCACCGTGTCCTCCGGGCGTTGCGCACAGTGGCGACACCCGGGCGTCTCTTCCGCTTGAATCCGATGCAGGAACCTCCCGAACTTGCCATGTCCGGTGAGGACCTGCGTCATGCGGAAGGTAAGGACGCCGTGAGGTCTTTCCAGCCACGCCTCAAAGAGGGGACTTACCGCCATAATCGTGGCGTGCCTACCTGAAATTGAAAGCGTTAAAATTCACAACACCAGCACGCTTTGCATTTCGATTCCTGAAGTAAATATTCAGGCAAATAGACATTCAAGCAGTGTTTTTACAAGTTATATTTAGGTGTCTATTACAAGTTCAGTAACAAAGGGATTTTAATGAGACTCTCCAGTAAATCCGCAAAATCCTGGTTAATCCTAAGCTCTTGGTGGCACTACACTCAAATATCACGCGATCACATTCTATTCACAATAAATTGCTGGAATCCACAAAAATTATACGAAAATTCGCTACCACGCGTGCCCTATAAATATTTAAATTGTAAATCGCCTGAAGCTGGTATTGTTCGTGAATTTGAAGTATTCCGATGGCCTGATGATTTCATACGAAATGGTATACGGTTATAATGATGATAATTTGTTAAATCTGAGATTTTATTTTATTTTCAAGTGAAGGCCACAATTAAGAATTAATCAGAGTCAAAATATGTCTTTATTAGACAAGATACTTAGTTTTAATATCGGTTGCTGTATCACGTTCTTACGTTTTCATCTTCTAAGTGGTATCTATTATAGGCATTACATATAGTGCCTAGATAATATACAGTGTCTAGATAATATAAAGTAGTATACAATGTATACGTAATGTAATTGTAACGTGTAAGGTTGACTGGTAGAGAATGCCTTGTTGCATTAAGTCCGCCTATGTACCACTACTGTACATGAAGTTTAAATAAATTAATGTATTATAGTAGTCGTATGAGTGAAAATATGAACACTCTAAGTACTTTGTTTTTGATGCACCATTCAAATCAAATTAATTAATTTTATTTACAAATATGAGTACATTTCACCATAGAGTTTGTGAATTTTCTAGTTTTTTCATGATTTAAACTCACATTTGATTTTCCAACGGCAGTTCTTAACGTTTTTTCAAAGATCGGTGTTTCAAGTTGAACTCAACATTTAACTAAATGGAATCCTAATTCCATTTAACTCAACTTTAAACACCCAATCTTCTCGATATCGCTAACCATCTCAAATGTCACAAAAATAAGGAAAAACGCAAGTAAAAATGAAATAAACAAAAAACAACAATAAATGGATACTTTTACTGTCCTCGGCCGGGATGGGATATGGAGTCGCTTATCGTAACTCCGAACCATGTGGGGATGAACAAAAGATTGTATTTATTTGCCGACTGCAGTTCGTGCGCGCGATTCTAGTGCGATCTTGTAAGCTGAAGGATTTTCTACTTGTCGACTGCTTGATATAGTAAAGTTTGAGTCATCGGAGGATTGATAAGTTTTTCGCGCTTCGGCTTCTTTTGTGTATGATGAACTATAATGTTCGTTGAGTTTATGTATAGTAGGTTTGCTTTTTGAAGACTACAAAAGTTTGATTACATGGTTTTCATTCTTCTTAGATTGAAAAAAAAAAGTATTATGAAAAATGAAATTTAAGGAACGTAATAATATATTGGGACTTAAACATTCGATACCGTACATAAGAAAGGAGACACAAGTCTTATGTTCATGGATACAGTAAATTCCGTCGGCATATAAAATCATACAAAGGACGCACTCTAAAGCAACGCGCGTCGCGTCGTCTGCGCAAGCGGTCGTCATTTAAAAACAATTCTGCGGGGTTGCCTCTCCAGTGTAACTGTATATGGAGTTGCTACGCCAAACTGGGCGCTAACGAAAAAACCAGGCGCTCAAGTCAAAAGGAAACCCGATTGTGGTAAAAAACGAAGTCATCGCCGCCGTAGCGTAGTAGAATGCCTCCCCTCCTCCGCACGTCGCGCATGCGTACTACGTGCTTTTTTCGCCCGCGCCGGCGCAGCGTAAACAAACCGATCGCAACTGCGTTTGTCGTGCGGTTTTTAGTTTTTGTGAAAATGTTTAGGATTAGTAATTAAGTGGCTTTCTTTTTAAAGAGATTTGCATTTGATATAGGGATGCGATGACTTCGAATCATGCTTGCCATGTCTGCATTTTTATTTTCAGGGGTGGCTCGACGAAAAATGTGCAAAAGTTTTCACCGGTCAAAGATTCAGACAGGTCAATGCGCTACGCTCTACTTTTTAAAACGATAGTAAATATTTCTCTTCAAACTATGATTTTAACTGACTGTCGCAACACTTGCTTACGTAGATTCGGATGTGTGCCAATTTGCTTTTGAATGGTTTTTGACAAATGACGAAGCCCGTGCTAATCTTAAACAAAAGGCAAAAATAACATGCCTATTTCTTAAACAAATTAATAAATCATGTAATTGAGACCACAAGAGACAATCGTCGGACATAAAAAATCTAAATGTTTTATTTCACGTAGGCCTACATGGGCACTTATTAAAAGGCAGAAGGTAATGCATGACTCCAAGTGATCGTTTCCTATGGAGCAGAACCGGCAAGAAACTCCAGGAACACTTAAAAAAAAATGATATTACAATATTTTCATATAACAATATTATTAGCTAATCCATCCAATGTCTACATACCTTCGTATCCTAAATTTTCTTTCGAGTATTTTCCGAATCAAAAGTATTGGGTAAGGTAGTAGGTTGTTCGTGATAACGTACCTGAGTTATATGTAACACTAAGTAAGAATTGCATAGATTTTGTTTAATTGTGTACCTTATCTCAATGACTCAAAGAATGAGGGCTCTTTTAAGGGCCTATTAGACTACGCGTTATTCAGAACACTGCTCTCAAAAACTGCAGAAGTCTAGTGTAGTGAACACAAAGCTCGATGCTTTAAGGGAAGAATCACGTAGGTTATTTAATAAGGCTAAATCGACTGACGATTGGGATCGGTATCGGAAAGCTTTAACTACCTATAATAAAGAAATCCGAAAGGCGAAAAGACTTTCGTGGAGGAAGTTCTGCGAGGAGATTACTAAAGTCCCTCAAGGAGCCAGAATCCACAAAGTCTTATCCAAATCGCCTACGAATCAACTGGGACTATTAAAGAAACCAGACGGTGCCTTCACTGCATCAGCGGAAGAAACCCTGAAACTTTTGGCGTCAACACACTTCCCTGGCTCGGTGATGGCACAAGACATTATCGTACATAATACACCTCATATCCGCCTCTCCAGGCCTACAAATGAAGACTGGGGAAGAGCGGCGAGGTATTTTAGACCGAACAAGGTTGAATGGGCTATAGACTCATTCAAGCCGATTAAGTCTGCAGGTGATGATGATATCTTCCCAGCTCTCCTGCAGCAAGGGAAGACTATACTAATCCCTATCTTAATCAAAATCTTCAGAGCAAGCTTTGTCTGGGGATATATACCTGAGAAATGGACTACAGTTAAAGTCTGTTTTATCCCAAAGGCTGGTAAGAAAGACTACTCTCAACCAAAGTCCTTCAGACCAATAAGTCTTACCTCCTTCCTACTCAAGAGTATGGAAAAGGTTATTGACGAATGCATCAGGGATGGACCATTAAGGGCTAACCCTCTGCACCCGAAGCAACATGCTTACCAAAAAGGAAAATCCACAGAAACTGCTCTGTTAGAATTAACAGACAGGATCGAAAGGGCTTTGGAAGATAAACAGATAGCCCTATGTGCTTTCCTTGATATTGAAGGAGCTTTTGACAACGTCACCATAGACGCCCTTTCCAAGGGAATGAAGGCAAAAGCGATTGACGAGACAACTACTCGTTGGATCGAATTCATGCTCCTCAATAGAACTATCAGCGTTACCTTACACGGAACTACAAAAAGCTTCAAAACAACTAAAGGGTGCCCACAAGGAGGCGTTCTATCGCCACTTCTATGGCTACTTGTTGTTGACCAATTGCTGGTTGAAGCCTTTAAAAGAGACTTAGATGTACACAGCTATGCTGACGATGTGGTGGCTTGTGTTATCGGCCCCTGTCACAGCACGGTATCATCTATACTGCAAAGATCTCTGAACGTTATTAACACATGGTGCACAGAGAACAATTTATCGGTTAACCCGAGTAAAACAACAATAGTCCCCTTTACTAGGAAGCGAAAGTTGGACAAACTTGTAACGCCCACTGTAAAGGGGACTCGCATACCATTCTCCAATGAGGTTAAGTACCTGGGCGTAACTATCGACCAGAGACTGACCTGGAACACTCACATTAATAATGTGATTCAAAAGGCTAAAATAGCTTTAGGAATATGCTGTCGCTTAGCAGGGACGAAATGGGGCCTAAACCCTAAAATCGCCCTGTGGTTGTACACCGCCATAGTCAGGCCGATAATAACGTATGCCTGCGTAGTATGGTGGAGGAAAACATCCCAAGTGACAGTCATTAACAAACTTAATGGTTTGCAGAGACTTGCATGCATTATATCAACAGGGGCCATGTCTACAACCCCAGGAGCTGCTCTAAATGCCCTGCTTAACCTTCCGCCACTTCATCTATTCATTGCGAAGGAGGCGAAAGCGGGCATGTATAGAATAAACAGCACTGGCAAAGTAAACTGGCGCTCTCAAGCACTGAGATCGCTACACGAATCAGTGCTTGAACACGATCAACTAGCTATGACAACAGACGTCATGCTTCCACAGTGTAACTTCACAAGAAATTACACAGTGGAACTGCCGAGCAGAGAGGATTGGTCAAGCAACCTCATTACTTGCAAGGCTGGAAGCCTGATCTGGTTTACAGACGGATCCAAAATGGGTGAGAATGTAGGTTGTGGAATATTTGGCATTAGCCCGAAATTCAGCAAAAGCTTGAATCTGGGTAAATATGCCACCATATTCCAAGCGGAGGTATACGCCATTATAGAATGTGTGGAAGCCAACCGTCAACGAAACTACATAAATCAATTAATTCTGATTTACTCAGATAGCCAGGCAGCTCTTAACGCCTTGAACTCGAATGCAATAAATTCGAAACTGGTAAAAGACTGCGTTAACAAACTAAATGACCTGGGGCAAAGGAATGAAGTTATTCTGAGATGGGTACCGGGTCATTCTGGAATTACTGGCAATGAAAAAGCCGACGAACTTGCAAGGACTGGAGCTCAAGGTCATCAGATAGGACCAGAACCTTTCTGTGGAATCTCAAAGAACCAGGCCATGCAGACCCTTAAGGGCAACCTATTTGGCGATTCAAAAAAGCACTGGTTGTTACAACCAGGACTGCTACACGCCAAATCTCTTATAGAAGGCTACTCACAAAAACGAACTGTCGAGCTTCTTGAGCTTAGCAGGACGAACATCTGTGCGATAGCCCGCGCCTTAACCGGCCACTGCAAATTAAACAGGCACCAATTTCACATGAAACTGAGTGACACTGATGTTTGCCGGTACTGCAATCAGGAGAGGGAGACGCCTAAGCACCTATTGTGTGAATGCGGGCCCCTTATCCACAAACGGAGTATCCATCTGGGTCGACACATTATTCGCCCGGAGGAAATTAAAACTCTTAAAGCTAGGAGTATTCTAGACTTCCTGGAAGCCTCCCAGCTAAAAGAGTTACTCTAACAAGGTGGCGAGTCACAATAGATCTTTTAGGTCGCAGTGACTACATCTCCTACACTACGGGAGATGCATAGCCCCTTATCTTTAAAAAAAATAAATTAATATTCAGAACACGATATTCAGACTCGTCTTATTTTTCATTCCGGGAAAGACTGTTTGACCCTTATTACACTACGCGACATCGATAAAGACTGTCTAAATATCGAGTGGTGTAATTGGCCTTTTAATTATGAATAAAAAGTATCTACCTACTTTGTCGTCTCATAATATACCAACGGATTTAATCGAGTCGTAAAATTACGTGTTCATCCTCAGTTATATGCCCTTTCACTATATGCCAACGGTCAACGAAATCAGAGGTAATTCGCAAAATTAATAGGGCTGCACATTTGCCAACATTTTAAACACTTTTTAAAGACTTGTTGATTTTTCTTTTTATTGTGGGCGTGAAAGCGCATTGACCTTTATATTGAGACGTTTTGGAAAATACTTCTTAATCCTTGTAATGACAGTGATAAATATTTAGTAATACAAATGTTGGTGTCAACCCTTATTGTAACTTTATCATCATCATCATTTCAGCCGATATGCGTCCACTGTTGGACATAGGCCTCCCTCCTCTTGCCACAACGAACGCTCCTGTGCGTCTCGCATCTATCGGTTTCCCGCAACCTTCACCAGGTCATCGGTCCACCTTGTAGTAGGCCTACTGTAGCTTAGGAGCCGAATATTGATGTAATTATTGACTGTTCATCAGCTCTTCGTGTTATTATGAGATTTTAAGGATAAACTAAAGGAAAGTGGTCCATCAGGGCCAATACCTGTTAAGGCTACGAGAACGTTTGAAAGAGTGACCGTGGCTTTAGTTAGTATGCAACCTCTCATTTCAACCTAGAACGAGAGAAGTCATTTAGTGGTATCCCACCTCAAAAAAAAGGATTCAGTTGTTTGTTCTTGATAGAAGTTATTTACAAGCTTTTATTTAGTTTCACCTGTCTCGATGTTTGTCTCTCATCAAATCTTGCAAATTAAATTTGACCCACTTCCCGGTTACTGATTGAGCTGAAATTTTGTAAATTAGATGATAATGCAAAACTATTATGTCATGAAGCTCATCTGATGATGGAACCGGAAGGTGGCTATAGGAACTTGGTAGTTAAACGAAACAACCTTATCGAGTTTGGGCTCGTATGATTCGTCTTGACGAGTATTAATTAGGTGTATAGGTATACCGAGCTAAAAAAGCTTGCAATGCAAAATTTTTTTTCATTAAGAACTTGTTATTATTTACACATAAGTTGGTAATGATTAACTTTTTGTACCTAATGTCTAAACAGATGACTGTTCTTACTACTACTTCTACTTGTATAGAAAAATAACAATAATTTATCAAGGCATAACCAGGTAAATACTGATTAAACATGCCACTTCAAGAAAATTCACAAGAAAATGTGGCTCATTCAATCCGTGAAAAATCACAACATGCATTCGCATTTCGAGAAAAACCTGTGACTCAGGGAAACGTGTTTTATTGTTGAGATCGTTACGTTTAAATTTACGTACACGACTTACGGCGCTTGTGTCATTTCGGAACTACCTATAGTGGGTGAACTATTTTAAAATTTAAAAAATTGGAACGCCACTCGGCCAGCAATCGGTCACTGTAATTACGAGAGTTCGGAAGAGTGAATTCGTTTATTTGTTGTTGAGAAATTTTCGAACGTATCTTTTGAACCCAAAAGTTGTAACCTAATTCGTTTATTTTATTTAGTTTTATTACTGTTACTTTTTTAATTGAACTTTAATTTTTCGTTTTTTTTTTATTTATTTTTTTATAACATAAAGATGTAAAAAACTGTGATGCACTAGCAATTTTAAATTTACACAGTAATGGTAATCTGTGAACAACGCTGTGGGCTACATTATTGGTATTTAACCCTTCAGATACCGTCAATTAGAGACACAATAGTAAGACAATAGATGCGCGGCCACCGGTGGTCGCTTGGGGATTCATGAATTAAGATTAAGTATTTATGTAGTAATTATTTTTTCAAAATCGTGTAACGTAGCTGTTTGTTGTTCCATATCAATAAAATAAAATATGTTGGTTGATGTATCCTCTGCTTTCTGAATTGAGAATTTTATGCTACGTATATCTGCAATATTTCAACAGAATTTGCTTCTCATCATCACTAGGTATAGGTACTTTCAGTTTGCTAAAATATTATGTTAATATTTTAAAACGCTTTTCATCACTGCAATAAATCTTCTCTGCGCATGCACAAATCCAGGTGCATCTAAAGATTATTCTCAAAAAAATTATGTTCACGTTCAAATTTAGATTTTCAGTTCATAAATCTACATTCCAATACCCTTCAAATATGTCCGTCCGAAATTAATGAAAGCAATATATCAAGAGAAAAGTATAATAAAAATAATAGACATAATAACCACATGAATTTTAATGCCCATCCTTTATTTAAAGCTAAATATAAGTATACTGAAAACCAAGCCGCCCCAGGATTGAATGATGTTTTTTATTATGGAATTATTACTGAAGCACTTAAATTTTTACGACGACTGTCCTGATCGACCACCAACGCATTTAATATGAAGACGTAACCTGAATCTATCAATACATGGACGGTCAAGTAATACAGAGGCAATACTGAATGCATTGAAGTTGGTCCAATTGCATTATTGTACTGTGTACTTGTAGGAAGGGTAGTATTTAAAGTCACAGATACAGTAGTATTAGAATGTATTTTTTGGGCTCGAAATGGCATTTATCTCTATGCAAGGGCTCTTTGTTGGGAGACTGGGTGTAACTTGGCTGGGCATTATTTTGTTATTTTACCATTTGCTATGATATCTACAAGCGCTACTGTACCTATATCGAGCCCTTTCTTATCGTAAACGACTTCTTTAGTGTATTTTTAATAGATATCGTGCGAAGAATGCAAAAAACCGCGTCTCGCGTGCGTAGTCCACGCATTACAATAAATACTTGTATGAAATGGACATTTACGGAGGTTACGCGTCATAATCAAAACCACACGATATTAAAACACTCTTGGATTTTTGTGGTTTTTTTAAACTATATCTTTTAAAATTACGATACAATATATCAATCATCTATAGAGTACAAACTACTGTTAAACCGTGAATTAGCAATCAAGGGAGCCCTCGCGCCCGATCATCCCGATGAAGATATAAACAAATGTTTTTATGGCGATTGTAACGCAATTTCTCGGACGAACACACACGAAGCCACCACGGTAGGTGGAGATTGGTTCGGATCCTCAGTAAAACATAAATTGCTGTCGATATTATATTATGTGGGAAAAAATGAACTGCAAGCAACATTATGAAGATCGTTTGTGTTTATGTTTTGAGACAGGCTTAAAGATTTAGTTTGAGTTTATAGAAGGTGGATCAAATATTAGGATATATTTGGAGAGATCAAAAGAAAATCAACAGAAATGTATTTAAAAGTTAATGATTTATGTTTGAAACATGTAAATATGCTAAGTATGCTTAGATAATTAAAAAATAAAAGCATAAGTAAACAACTTTTTCACAAAAATAAATAAACTTGTCAGGGCAATAGGATACTCGTGTCCATACTAATATAATAAAGAAGTAAATAGGAGGTAATCTCTGGAAGTACTAATCCGATTGCAAAAATTTTTTCACCAATAGAAAGCTGCTTTATTTTTGAGTGACATAGGCTTGACTTTTTGAACGCGGGCGAAGCTGCGGACAAAAAAATGTATAATACATATGAAGCTTGAAATTTATTTAAGACCCCATCAGTACCTAATTCATAAGATAGCTGATGAGCAAGAAGTAGTAGCTCTTATCAAAGTAAAGAGTAGTGAAGACCTTTTTTTTTTTTTTTTTTTTGTCGACGGGGAAAATCATCTTTGACGAAACCCGCTCTTGGGTGGAGCGGGAGACAGTGTCAGACTCTTACTGACTAAAAACCCCGCGCCGTTCCTTCTAGCCTTCATACCGGGGCGCGAGCTCCCTTTCGGACAACCCTGTCCCCAGTAGGCTTCGACCCAGCTGGGCCCCTCCTGTTGCTGACAACTCCTTGAGGCGCGCGGAACAGTGCGCGCCGTCGACGTCTTGGACTCGGTCCATTACCGGACGATCGGACAGCGAGCTACCCATGGCTCGCCGTCCGCGAGCCTGCGTCTACGGTGGCCGGAAATCGGGATCGGAATCCCGGCGACGGCGGCGAGGGCGCCGTTGCCTGATGCGGTCGGCCTCCTCCCTTGCTAGCATTACTGCTTCGCAGAAGGAGGCGACCGCCTGCCATTCCTCCTCGCTCCGGACCATGGCTTCGACCAGGGCCCGGCGCGAGAGGTCTCCGCCGCTGATCGCCCCCACGAGGGCACGGCGATGCTCCGCCCAGGCAGGGCACACCTCGACGGTGTGCTCCACCGTGTCCTCCGGGCGTTGCGCACAGTGGCGACACCCGGGCGTCTCTTCCGCTTGAATCCGATGCAGGAACCTCCCGAACTTGCCATGTCCGGTGAGGACCTGCGTCATGCGGAAGGTAAGGACGCCGTGAGGTCTTTCCAGCCACGCCTCAAAGAGGGGACTTACCGCCATAATCGTGGCGTGCCCAGCACTGGGTTGCGATAGCCGTTGACGCCATTTCACCATGAGATCCCGCCGGAGCTCTGTCCGCCATGCCTTGACATGTTGCGGCAGTGGACTTTCACCCCGGCGTTGCATCTCCACGCGCATGTCGTGCATGTGTGCAAGGACTGTTGCCTCCAGATCCCACGGTGGTAGGCCAGCCAGAAGGCTCGCCGCTTCGCGGGAGATCGTACGGTAACCCCGCACCATCCGTATTGCCATGACCCTCTGGCAGGCGTTCAGTATGGACGCCGGTCGCTTTGCCAGCGACGGCGCCCACACCGGCGCCCCGTAGAGGGCCATGGACCGAACGATCCCCGCGTAGAGCCTCCGGCAGGAGGCGTCTGGACCCCCAAGATTGGGCAGGAGCCGCTTGAGAGCAGCCCCGGCCCGGTTGAGTTTGGGAGAGTAGTGAAGACCTCACATTACGCTTAAAGAAAATTAACGATACTATATTCCGGTGCCAATACAATAAGACTGTACCTATTTTTATTAGTGTTGAAACCTACCGTAGTAAATAAATGCTCATCAACAAAGCTATGCCTGAACACTCAAACTAAGCTGCATCTATTGTGGCTGCAGAGTTAAAAATAAAAAGCAGTTTATTTTGAAACTGTCGGCCCGTCTGCGCTGCCTTTAATTACCACTGGATATTTATATCGGCCAAGCACACTAACGCTCCTTATTTTCATTGCTGGGTAAACAATTTGTTTTATAGTTTCTTTTGATTCGGATAACATATCAATCTATGATTAATTTTCAGCTGTTATTTCGTGTGGTGCGTTATTTTGATGTTTGGTTGTTGATAGTGACCGAGTAGCTAACGCCATCTGTTTTTGAGCAAGAGATGCTTGCGTAAAAGCCTTTGTGAAGTAGTTGTTAATTTTCTTTCTTAGCACATATTTGTGTATCGATGGTACTACCATCATGGAGGTGTACTTATCACGTTTATTTTATCATCACCATCATTTGCTTCACCTTTACTCAACCTTGTCACATTTCTTTTTTATTTGATTCTATTCACTTGATGCATCATTCAGGTAGGTAATGCTGATTTAATGTACTGAAACAATGCCACGACCTCTGAAAAATCAACACTTCGGAGAAGTCATGACAGGCTTAACGGGCTTCTGAGACTTAATCAACTGCATCCATCTTCTTATATTGCCAAATACCTTTCAGCTTAGCAATACCAATTACAAGTACCAAAGCCAGGTAATGAATCTCTGACCTTCGGCTCTTCACATTATTGGACAATTGTCTGTCGCTCGGTCGACTCCAACGACACTGTTCTGAGTCACTTGGCTGGCAGCCAGTTCACCTCACCTGTGATGTTCCAATTCAGTTTCCGTTCAGGATGTGGTCCCTAGCTCCCAGACTATTTATATTAGGTGACGATGTATTTGATTAGCTACGGTCTACGCTCGTAGACTGATTTTTTAGTAGGTGTTTTGGTGGGAGCGATGTAATCGGCACCTCAGGTGACATGGTTATCTATCTTGAGGTATTTTGAGAAGAATCAGAGACTGCACTGAAATTAACACCCCAATTTACGTCAAGTCTGAAAGTGGCAAACAACAAAAAACTAGCTGTAGGTAACTATCCCACGCCATATATCCTGTCTGCAAATCAACACGTCGGTATATAATGTATTATGTGACGCCTCTTCAAAAGACGTGCCTATTTACCTTGGCAGCTCTAAACTACTTTCGTCAGAGACATTTGTCCACTTTCGTCAAAAGAAACGGCGTGAAAATCCCATTCATGAGTCGAAAACTACTGGTTAGATACCTGTGACGTCAGACCTACAAGCGTGGGTGGTAGGATTGGCATAAATGTCAATGATCCTCCATTCATATAGCTTTATAGCATTCCATTCAAGCGTGATTGAATGATACGTTACACCTACAGTCAGTATTGGCAAAAAAAATAAAGCATTTGGATTTTAATACATGAATGACACTGAATAGTTGAAGAATGCTCGCGAACCTACAAATAAAAAAATATACAGAATTTAAATCTCAAATAGCAAGGTACCTTTCCACCGAAAAGAATTAGAACTGTAAGTCATAGGAGAGGAGACAAAACCCTTGGAAGTGTACGTAGCATATTGATAATCTACCAGTCGCTAAGGAAAATCCGAACGAAAATATAATTTTCAGTATCTTTCATTTATAGAAGACCTCAATTCAAGAAGCAGGTGCAACGTATTACCTTAAAGTCTTTAATCTCATTGTACTTGAAACTTATCTTAACAGGCACACATCCTAACACAAAGTAAACCCACATTTCTAATGGGTTCCCAGAAGTATCACTATACATTTCAACAACCTATCGCAAAACGATTTTGAATATAGGAAATATAGCGATCAAAGAACGCCATAAATCTGAGCGGTCAAAGTTATGAATGAACTAGTGAGTCAAGTGAATGAATGAGTGACGTCACCGTGATGAGCTCACAAGTTCTAGTATGGGGTGTCAAATAAAGAACATAAACTAGTCATTGGTCACTGGATGTAGGTGGACGGCTATGGCCTACGTATATACGCTATTAGTTAAAAGTTTACGTGTCTGTAACAGCGTCAGTCTAGTAGTTTGTTTCTAAGAAAAAATGCTTGATTTTTAGAAGTAGGCTCAACATGAAAATGATTGTGAACGGGTAATTACCGTTGGTGAATCCGCATACGGCTCTGTAGCATTAATATTAGAAGCGAAGACTTGTCTTCTAATCCAATGTCAATGAAGGCCTATATCTTTTTTATTACAACCTAGACCGAATCTAATTGCAGGTCTGTATGAACACTTGCTTGCAGCTGTTACCAAACTCCACATAACACGGCTCTCTGCCAAATTTTGTTAACGTTTGGTCAAAATTTACAGTCTCGTGGCTTTATAAAGTTTTCATCGGCCGGGGCGCCTGGAAGTCCAATTCATATAAAAATATATGTCCAACATAAAATGTGTTCGAGCTTTCGCAATTCTATCTATTCCGACCAGACATTAAGGATGACACATCCTAAAGAAATAGTTAATGATTTACTACTAACGCTTTCTTTTTTTTTCGCTTTACACACTGAAACACAGCCAATTTTTTTTCCGTCGCCCGTGGATGGGATGTTGTCCAAACGAGTGAGTCCCGTTTAGATAATACGAGTTTATTTCGGTTCTTACATATGTTACTCGTCACACAAAATAATAAGGCCATTGGCCTAATGACAGCGGCTTATTTTTAGTTCGGGACTTTTGAAGGCGACTTGCTTAAGTGTTTGTGTGGAGATAGGGATTTTTCCAATTTCCTCGTTAATGTTTTGCTTCGATTTGCAGTTGCGTTCGCTACTGTATGTAGGATACTAGAACTCGACTTCTAGAGAATTAGATTAACGACAGTCGTTTAAAAATTGAATCTGCTATATCAATTACTTTGTCACAGATTTTCAGGAATAACGCTTCAACCGTTCTGGGAATACTTATACTACAAAATATACGTCCTGGATTTCCAAGTGCTAGAAACCTTGTGAAATGTTAAGAGAACAACAACTTATCACATTTTAATTAGACAGCTTTTCTTCTATTGAATATTGACTAATAATAATAATAATAATAATAAATCATTTATTTTCAGGCATCTTGGCCCATAGATATATACCTTACAGACTAACATATATATAGAGTAAATACAAGTTGTCGTTAGTAAATAAGACTTAAATCTATGTTAGTAACACTTCACATCGCACTACGTTTACTTCGTGCTGTTCTGTGGCACCTGTCCGCGGAAGCGACGGAACACCACGCCCTGCGGCCAAAAGTCTTCCTTCAACACGAGGGGCAGAAAAGTGTTCGGGACTCGCACCACGAACGCCTTGAAGTTGACGTTACGGTGCGACTCCAGCAACTGCACCCTCAGTGTGTACTTCAACTTTTGACGCACATACTCGACGATGTCCTCCACCTCTTAATAGCCCATGTTTGTCTCCAGGTAGCCCAGCGCGCGTGGAACCAATGCAGTCGGTGCGGACGACACGAGGCAACCGGGTGCGACTGGAGTGCAAAGCTAGTGCACGGCCGCCCCCTCGCATCTCATGGTATAAGGACGGGAAACCCGTCGCCGATATCGCGTTAAGGAGATTCCGGGTGCAGAATTTTAGGTGAGATACAAGTTT
This sequence comes from Mythimna lalbum, assembly GCA_949319445.1. Classification (NCBI taxonomy): domain Eukaryota; kingdom Metazoa; phylum Arthropoda; class Insecta; order Lepidoptera; family Noctuidae; genus Mythimna; species Mythimna lalbum. Next base: position 1,844,657 of record OX439347.1, read on the forward strand.
TGTTATGTTGAAAATCTCTAGAGTTAACTTTTATAAGTAGTCTCACTTCTTTTTACTAGAATTGAAAGGACTTGACTTATACATATAGGATACTTGCATTACCATAATAAATCTACGAAGCAAAGCGACATTTGAAGACAGATGCACTAATATTCCCCTTACTACAGCCATAATAATGCCCATTAATAATAAATAAACGCATATTAAAACTACCGGTATTTATCTTCTAAGCTGCTACCGTGATGACCCAGTTAACTTAAAGCAATGTTGATCTTGATCCAAAATGGGAGCATGTTTGTGTACTAGCAACGTACTTAATACAGCTAAATAGTAACAATGTTGTCTGCAAACAAATGAGGCATGCACTCATATGGTGCTAACATTAAATGCAACGATTACTACACTAATCGCAACTGCAGACAGCTGTCATTGACCGACCTGGAAGTGCATCCCCAAATACTTTTGCTGCTGCATCAAGCAAAAATAAACCATAAGTCCAAGTGGTAGAAGATAACACAATACCTTAAGAGGTCAAAATGGATGTATAGAGTAATTATGATTGAGCGTCGCAGACAATTTCATGGGTCGTTGGGCCTTTTGATGATGATTTAGATATTTTGCACAAGCGATCTGTTTGCCAAATGCATGTTACATCGTGCTGAATTCCTGATATTGTTTAAATGTAATATTGCAAGTCTGCAAATTGTTCCCACTAAATAATGAGAAGTTGGATTTTCTCCATATGATATTACATCAAATTATATGCTTTTTCTACGATTTATATCCATATCTTTTCAAGCATTTATTTAGTTCCATCTATCGATGTCTATCTGTCTACAACCAAATATTGCAAGTTAAATTAGAGTCACTTTCCAGTGTTGAATTAAGCTGATATCTTACACACGCGAGTTTTTAGTGAATATGCATTTTTTTATATTTATAAAAATTTGGTTTAAAATGGATTTCTTTTTATTTTTTGTTAGCTTTTCAATACCTCATTTTTGGTATTTCAGGAGGCGCTCGGTATTAGTGATAAGGCACGCGCGCAGTGAAGACTCCGCAGCGTACGAATGCAGGGCACAAGGTGCAGTGGGACCGCCGGCCGTCGCCAGTGCCAACGTCAGCGTTCTACCTCCAGTCTCAGTCACGCCTGATGACTCGTGTGAGTATCTACCACGGAATATGCAACTATTGTTGCTTGGCTTTTTGTAAAACGTGTTTTATATGCGTGGAGTTATAAATATAGCTGAAAAAATCTTTTGGGTAAGTAGGTCTCCCGTTTTGCGAAAGTGACCCACAAGGTATGATGCTTGGTCCGAAGCTGTTTTGAAAATTTCGAAGTTTTTATCATTGGGTTCCGCAAGGTTACTTAAACTTGGAACAATCTTAAATATTGCCATATCGGAATTAGTGATGCTTAACTTAATCATGCGCAAAAAGACAGCTTCGCTGCTACGCAGAGTGCGGAGTAGTCGCAACTATATCCTGAGAGCGGTGGCGGAGAGCTATACGCCAAACATCAGACATTTTGTGCTAAGGGTGATTAGGCAAGGAACATGCTTTCCTACCTGGTCATTCTAGCTTTAAATTATTTCTTTTTCACTTTTGATGTTACTAACACTAGAATATAAGTTGTGTGTAATACTAACATAATATGGATTATTGTTGTCCGAATTAAAGGGATTTTAATTTAATTTAATTTAACATATCACATAGGTACATAAATGCACATAATAATAATTATGTCTTATTAAGGCGTTTTAATCTGAATCACACGCGAATAACGACACTCAAGTCGACATACCCTCACCTTCATTTAACAGTATCGATACGTAAACAAAGGAACAGAACAAACCATGTCACATTGTTTACCGATACTCATACCGTTGTACTGGGAACACTTGGGAAACTTACTGCTTCTTCCGCGAATGTCGCTCAAACAATGTCTGTATACAGGCCAATAGGGTGATCGGTTACATTGTATAATGAGTTTCTTGTATCATTCGTTTTTGTATCATGTTCTGTTAGGGACAAAACGGATAATTGTAAAATGCTATACGTTACGAATTGATCGCTATAAAATATGGGGCCCTGTGACCCCTGATTCTTTAATGAACCCTATCATCTAGATTCTTTGTATTGTCATTACCAACTTTCAGCGATATTATTTGAAGCTCTGCTCTAATGAAGTCACGGATACTGTTGCTTTACATTACAATGTCTTCTTTTCACAGCGACGCTGGGCTCGCCATGTCCGATGCCCGACCCGTCGTCCTACTGTCTTAATGGAGGCACCTGTTTGTTCTTCGAAATCGTTCAGGAACAAGCTTGCAAGTGAGTATCAAATTAAAATCCTTTCTTCATTTACAGTGTCGAATTGATTTTGGCTTTTGATTCATTATATTTACTGGCACCTCCGTTTTGCTCAAGGCATTATGTAGTTTTGCCCTTACCAATCCTTTTTTTGGATTAGGTAAAAGTTTCTTGCTAGTTTTAGACCGGTAAAGCAAGCGTCTCATGAGATGAAAGTATATTTTCAATGTTTGGTAACCTTTCGTAAGGTGGAGTACCTTACGAAAAGTGATTTCTAATATACTTAATATTTTTTCTTTCACTCCAGATGTCCGGAAGGCTTCAACGGGCAGCGTTGCGAGAACAAGGATATATCGAACAGAAGCAGTATGTCCCATTCCTACACATGTAAACTGGGCCTGTCGAATACATACTACTGTTAGCCAGCGAAGCGCAGGCGCATAACCCACCTCGTTCCAATTTTAAATTTAAAATTTTTAGCTCGCGTCTTTCCGACGCACTCGGCTGGACTGTGAAAACTTTTACGTTTTACGAGACAGATATCTGCATCTATTTGTAGATTTACATTAATATTCCTCAAAATTATCAACGTAAAATACGTTTTTATTTGTTTTTATAATTTAAACTAATGGTATAGCACTTTTATTTGGTATGCTAGAATTTGTTTTATGATTACAGTTTTTATAGTTTTCACAGCCCTAAAGCCCAGTGATTCCATCGCTAACGCTTGTAGGAAAAAAATACGAGAATATTGCAAATACGAACTGTCGTAAATGTTGCGACAATGTATTATGCTTAATACTTAGGAATTTTAGTAGCAAGCCATGCGTTTGGCATTTGTAAATAATTAAAAAAAAAACATGTTTTTAGGAACCTCGAGTCTGAAAATCGATTTGAAGATTCTAACTTATTATTTTTTACTCGTTAATATCTATCGCTTTTATGTAGGTATATATTACATTTGAAATCGGCAACATTTTAACTTCATGGAGCTTTAAATTATTATTAAATTATTTATACTAATAGCCCAGTGAGATTATAAACTTATAAGTATTTCCATTTAACAGTTCCAACAATTATATTAACTATAATTATAACCGAACTGATTTTTTTTAACATTTCACGAGTTTTATCGATTTTTCTTTGGTGATAACCGAATAAAGTCCATTGTACGAGTAAGACTTATCTTTTATATATTATTGCAAAAAGTGCTATTTCTTTAACTTTTACTAGGAGCGATAAATTTTGCAATCCATTTTTTCTTCTATTATTGAAGATGTAAATATTTTAAACATTATTTGTAATATTTGCAATTTATTATTGTTATTATTAACTATAAGGTTTGATAACTAGTAGTATGTAATATTATGATAAAGAGACTTGCAACTTATGTACATATCTATTAGGGTAAGGTTTTTTTTTTACAAAAATACAATTCAGAAAATAGTATTGCGTGCTTGCTATGCTATTGACTCACCAAATATTTTAATTTATAGTTTTATTAATTATTACCCCCAGCCGAAAACATTAAAGCAATAATCTTATTTCCCGTATTTTTTTTATTTCAAAATTATTGATTTTAAATTGATCACTTAGTTTTTTGTAAATATGAGTACATAAAGCATAGCAAGTATAGCCAAAAATGTAGTTAAAAAGGCAATTCCCATATTTTCACCGGTCCGTTACATCACCTAGTCAGATACCAGTTTTAACTATAGCTAGGTAGTAATAAATAAATTAATTTATATATAATTTTACGAGTGTGTCTAATTGGACGTATGGTTGTGGATATAGCGATAACATTTATTTCTTTGTTTTTTTTTTTAACTCGCTATATGGGACCGAAACTTGCACAATAGTTTTACAATTATGTTTTCGTTTCTTTTTTTTCATTTTGTATAAAGTTCTTACGAATTTAAGTTCACTATTTATATGTAATTAAAGTAGAAAACTGACTATTTATTTTTAATAAAATTTTGAGGATTTTTAGGGCATTTATACGACAAAGATGAAATGGCGTCGTTCGGGAAAATTCTGGGACTCGGTAACTAAATATTTACTTCGAGGTTTACTTTAATAAAAGTCAAGGACTTAAAAGCTTTTCAATTGAATAAATACCACTTGGTGCCGCACTTGCATCATCGGCTCGTGTCAGTATTTTCTTTGAGTGACGTCATTCCATTTTTAACTTGAGTTTTTGTATTCTCACAACAAATATTAAGGCGCGAACATCATGTTAAGTCAATGTAATGGATATACCAAAACCACAATAAAAGAATGAGTGTTGGAATTAACAGAAAAGCGACAATGTTATGTTTTTATTTATCATTTGCATTTCCCTTTAATCCTTTGAAATCACGACGGAATGAACATGGGAATTAGAAAAATCTGGAATGGTATGTATGTTCGAAATTTATTTTATGTCGTGCACTCGTGTAACAATCAGCACTCATCTACGATAAATGGGAAAATGTAACAATTTACATCATTAAAATTCTTTTCTCTTTTTGTTACATTTTTTCATTTAACTATCCTCATAGCCTACTAATGCTTTTTTTATGTTCGTGGGTACCTACTAATAAATTGGGGTAAAGCATGCAGAATGCATGTTTCTTCTTTAAACTTACTATTTGTTGTGAGATAACAATAACTTGTAGGTACTCGTATAACATTGCATGCGAAAAAAGTTACATTTAAGAAAATTCTTGACATGTTTTTCTGGTCACAGGTAAAGGGGAACCACTGTGGTGAATCGAGGTTGATGAACGCAACGAACATAACGAAATGGTACGACTGAAGCGAAATGGTATTTTGGCATTTTTATATAAAATATTAATAAGAAAAAAAGCATTCCTGCATTTTAATGTTATCCGATGTAGGTAATAATTTGCGATTTGTTATTTTTATTTGTATTTTGCCTATAAATATTATGATCGATAGCAACTAAAGACACGATTTCCCACTGCCTATTTATTTGTCGAATTTAATTAATATACCTATACTGGAATCTAATGTGATGCAAGCCGGTAACAAAGTGTGTCAGTCAGGTATACCTACTTAAATTATTCAAATTTAATGGGGGCTTGAAACTTGAGAAAAGGTAATAGAAAGTGGGGGAGAGGTAATTCACAGTAGTGCACTTCATTCGCACCATTAAATTTGAATCTATTTGGATCTTACCACGGAACAGATGAAAGAGTTTAGAATGGCCTTGTCTGGCGTGCCGCGTAAGGCAATGCTCATTGTTCAACTACCAATAGCAAACTTGTGGTCTAAGTGTGCGTGGTATTGCCGCGTTTATATTGGTTTATTGCCTGTAGTGGAGTTAAAGGGTGTGAGACAAGCGGCGACACTCATTGTAGTATAAATCAGAAAGTAATTCTTTTCTAACCTCTATCGTCTCTTCTGCGGATCTTACCACTCAATTTCAGAGTTTTTTTCAGAAACCTAAGAGTTATTTTTTAAAGGTATTAACGCTATAGTCTACATGTTCTTTTAATCGGATAAAATAACATTGAAAGACTAGTTTCATTTAGGTAACTCCATTGACAACCTATTTTTATCGTCTTGCTTGTGGCTTGCAGGGGCGACATGTGGCCTTATACCTACTGGGCGATTAGGATTGCAAGACTGTATTGTGGCTTGCACATTGTATAAATGTAGGTGCAATCAGGGAAATTGTACTTGCCTGTATCTATTTTTGTACCATAACCAAAATACTCAACACTAAAAAATATATTTTTCTAAAGACGTATTAAAATTGGTCATAAAATGAAGCAGCAATTAGATATTTGAAGAATGGGAGCGTGATAGCAACTTCCCGCTATTTCTTTTCTATACGCATACTATACATACTATGCGATGACGTCAAATTTTAGTTTGAATTTCCTTTTTCTGTTAATAGACAGTTTCCCCTTCCATCCGATCTCAATAATTATCACTTTTCTTGGACTGACTGACATTTGACTATTCAAAAGTGCAAATGGTCTATTTGAAATAAATGCTTTGATTTTGTTTTTTTTTTATTATGTACTTAATTTTGAATAGAGTTAAAGAATTCTCTCTGCAGCCAGCACCCGAACTATAAAGGAGTTGAAAAGAAAAGAAATATACTTAGTTAAAATTTCCCTGACTGTACCTATACAAATCCAGTATACACTTATATAATATGTGCTTTAGATAAGCTAACTTTTGTACTATATTTAGATTTAAGTAATATTGTGGTGCTTAGGAAAATGTGAGTGTTAACAAAATTAATTCCATTCTATGTTCCTAATATTCGAACGGTACTCCTAGAATTAAGAGAACATCTTCGTTTCTGTTTATATTATTATACACCTGTTGCTTTAAAATTGATTTAAGAAAACTTCGCTTTCTTAAATATAATAATCTTTTTTATTATTGAAAGGCTCGCGCTTGACCACAACCGCACCTGATGGCAACTTAGGATGTTTGCAACCTATTCACTCTTGACTTAAAGACACCTAGGTTTTAGGTAACAGGAAATACAGATTCCAGCAGGGAATTCCACTCCTGAGCCTTAGCTGTACGCACAATAAACGTGATCCCTGCACGTTTAGTGCGCGAGATGTCCACCGGGTACCGGTGGCGTATCGTGCATATGGTGGTCGGATGATGGAACGGGCTTCGGCTTTCGACACAATATTTTTTGCTTACATCTGTACTAAAATTAATAATTCCACACACAATCCATTCACCTTTTTGTCCACCCTTTCCCCTTCCATCTATAGTATCTTTACTCTGACTACAGATAAGACCAGTAGCGACATCTATGAACAAAATTAAGGCAACAGGTGATAGTAAACATAAAAACAGAAGACTGATAGCAACAGAGTGACAATAGATAGGTATATTAGGTAAAGTTGTCAAAAAATAAAAAGACCGCTTTGACATTTGAATTTTGACAACCTAGCGGCTTGTCCAATGAAATTTAGTTAGATACTACTAAAATAGCTACTATAAGTCTGTCTAAAAAGTCAAACGACTAGGGTAATTATTAGGGTAAAATGAAATCTGATGTATTCAACACAGGTTTAATAATCAAGGTTGATTAAGAGATCTTGATCAATGTTTACTATTAGAAGAACCTTATAAAAAGTATCGAATATTTAAGTATTTTTTAAATGAAAAAATATTGTACAAAATGTTCATGTCATTTGACTTTTTAGACAGACTATACTACACCGGATGACCGGACCCCAAATTATTATTTTCTTGTTTTTTCAGTTTCGTTCAAAGTTACATTCTAGGGTCTTTCCCAAATGTCAAAACGTGCCTTTTATTTTTTAACGAGTCTAATGCGTGAAAATGTCTCAATAACAAATAGATTTATATACATCTGAATTAATATTTTAAAGTGAATGTTTTGCGAACTTTTTTCTATATATTTACGAAGTTGTGAACACTGTGCAGAGTCGATACAATTGGTAGATTTTTGCTGTTCCTACCCTTCATAAATTTAGTGGGGATTTCGCCCTACGAATCTCAACATTAGTTTTAAAACTTTACTACTACTTATTATATTTACCTACGTTCTTTTAACGTCTTATTTCAGTTAGAAACCCACAGGCAGCTAAATGAATCAATTATTTTATCTAAGGCACAAACAATTTCTGTTTCTATTTATTTAATTTTAAATATGGAAAAACACTGGACATAACCATAAATGCTATTTTTTTTTTAACTGACGCACAAAATTTGTACAATTTGTATTTCGCCTTTTGAGTTGTGACTTTACTATCGAATAAGCCAATAATTAATAAAAATGTTAAGTTGTATTAACAGTCATGTACAGTATTATTTGCTGATTAGTTGTTATTTATTGTAGCTTATAACTGCTATGTTTAAGTGCTTTGTTATATAATAAATGAAATGTGAATATTAAATTGAGTTTCTTTTGTTTATATTATCGGAAGAGTGCAACAAAACTGTATCTACAAACCTTTCTAGATCCGCCTTCATTTTGAGTCGACGATAAACTTCTCCCCCAATGGTCGCCACAATAAACGGTGCTGTGCGTCTCGCATCCATCGGATTCCCGCAACCGGGAGGCCTATGTCCAACAGTGGACGTCTTTCGGCTGAAATGATGATGATAATAATGATGATAAACTTCTCAAATCGTTTTGGCCCAGTAGATTTTGTTAGACTTTAACTGCAGAATCGGTGGGACTCTTCACCACTTTTTGCAACCAATGCGATCCATGAAGGTCCCTCCTGGATGTTGTGGAAGTGATAGTGTTGGACCAGTAGTAGAGGTAGTTCTCATCTATTAGGTACTGTAAAAACAAACAAACAAATCTTAGCTTGGGTGTCGGAGGTAATAACTGTGTGTTAATTTTACAATTTTCTACATGTACGTATGAATACTATCTATTATGTACAATTGTAAACTTGGAAATAAAGATTTATTACATATTATTTATTAAATAAACAAACAAACTCACTTTCGCTTTTATAATATTAGTAAGGACAGTAAGGATTTAAAAAAAAATGTTCTGCTCACCCTACCCTAACTGCCCGTTCACGACCGTGCTAAGGTGGGGCGGCGAGCGGTAAGATCACAAGTATGAAAATGTTTGAAGCACGCCACGCGATTCTGCTCATAGCGTCGCGCGCCCGCTTACCGATGCGCGCAGGCTGTAAGAGATTTGATTTGACAGCTATGACATAACAACATGGCGCTAAGTCGATCCTATTCTTTTTTGAATCGCACATTAATTCATGAATCCCCAAGCGACCACCGGTGGCCGCGCATCTATTGTCTTAATATTGTGTCTCTAATTGACGGTATCTGAAGGGTTAATAAGCTGTTGCACGCCGCGCGACTCCACGCGTTCTCTTGAAGTGTGGACTGCGCGGTACAAAGTATCAAGTATGCTGGCTCCGAAAGCTTTTCTTTATCGCTTTTGGGTTTCTTACTGCTACTCTGCCTACTGCTAGGACATGTCGGTTTCCTCACATGTTTTCCTTTACCGTTTTGAGAGCAGTAGTGGTGAAATAAATTAATGCGCCTGTGTGTTTGAACCCGCGACCTAACTTGTAAGTCGGGGCCGTTACCACCCGGCCATCACTGATCTCAGAAAAAAAAAATGTAGCAATAACGCGAACAGAGCAGCATTACTGCTGCTTTCCAATATCCTGCACGTGGTGGTTCCACCACTGCGTATACATTTTCAGGCAATGGTTATACAGCAAAAAAAAAAAACAAATATTTTAGTCTAATTTTATATTAAGAAGGTAGACCGCACAGTAATGTACACAAGCTTAAGAACTAAAACTACAACTATTTTTTGTACTTAAGACTTAAATAGGGAATGCATTATTCTAAGAAAAGCCACTTCATATACTTTAGGCTCATTGTACGAAAAAGCATTCATCAAAAATCTACAAATAACCTACATTATTCACCGACTTTTTTAGTTACCATGTCCTTTAAAATGATCATACACAGCTGACACGTATAACAACCGATGTAATCTTCTGAAATCTCTTCATGAAATGAAAATTCGGGGAAAGTGAAAATGATGATGACGATGACGGTAGGCTGTGGGATTGCTTGAAAAATTCAGCGCATCCCTAGAATGCAAAGGGCAACAATGGAACGAAAGTGGCTTTTAGGCCACTTGTACACGTTAAGAAAAGTACCACACTCAAAAAAAAATGGCGACGTCCGGTAATCGTGAAACATCTATATTTCTAGCAAGGAAGTCGAAGAACGGTGGCGTAGTGGGACATCACGACATGACAGCATCATGCCGTTTGCCGTCACGGTATTCGAAAGTCGAATGTCGTGACGGCAAACGGCATGATTACTGCTAAGACAAGAAAATAGATGTCAATAAGAATCACTTTGCAAGTTTTTATGATGGGAAGTTTACTAAATATAAATTAACCAAAAAGAGTATGTCTAAAAAGAAAAGATCATACCGGTGTCATTATTATTTCTGTCCCTCATGGGAAAAACAATGAGAGATTTCTAAGGCATAGGTATGTCAAAGCGCTTACGTTTTCCGACATCATTAAAATTGACGTCAACATCATGTTGATATGTCAGTTGGTTTGTCGATTTTAGGACCTCTTGCCAAACTGACGCCTGAGTACCCTCGCTAATGACAACTTGCTGACATTATTCTAATATTTACATTTAAAAAAATCATGCAACAATTGGATATTCATTAAAACAGGAATGTACGAGCTGCTCTTAAGCCTGATTGCAGAACAATTATTCTAGTACCTATAGACATTGCAGAATCTTGGTAAAGACAGGTTTACCAACTTAAAACTCTTGACTATAAAAACAACCATCATATTGCTAACTAATTTTTTATCACCATCCAAAAATATCCTTTAGATATATATCATTAGCCTTTTTAATGTTCCCACTATTGGGACTCAGGCCTCCTCTCCTCCAGTGGGAACATTGTAAGGCCGACTATGCTATGCCATGAATAGACAGGTAAAAAAAGTTTCTTTAAATGTCTAATTTTAAGGCAAATAGATAATAGTATGGAGACCAACGCGGCATGTCCTAGAATATCAGACTTTTACTGACTAAAACCCACTCCTTTCCTTTTCGCATCACTCATCGCCTCAGTAGGTTTTGACCGTGCTGGTTCCCTACAGTTAACAATCTGTACTGGGCCGGCGTGGTGGATTTCAGTCCATTCTCTCTCCTACGACGAGGCCCGAGTCCTAGCAGTGGGAACATTATAAGGCTGATACACTATTCTACTATTATTATGCTTAACATGGAAACATATTGGATGGTGCTAAGAAATCAGTCGGTATTTCTAAGCCGGTTGTAGACCAAGGTCTAAACCTAAGCTAATCAAAGCTTAGTTTGTCCAGCTGAAATAATTTTTAATAAAAGCATGCATATAATATGTATGTAAGCTATAACTAAATTAACATAGCTCTTGATCTGCAAATGGCTCTGACTTTATAACATAAATGGGACATTCTTCTTTTTTATCGACAATTGATCAGAGCAAAAAAGTGTAACAGAGTTGTATTTCATCTATCGTCACACAAATTTAAAAAAGAAAAATATATTCAATAAACAATTTAGTCTTTGAATAATAGTAATAAATAAAAGAGAATTGAGAAACCTGAAAATGTCAATCATAAATACGATATCTACATTATTTTACAAGAAGACAAGCAATTGTCGGTAAAAAAGAAAACCCAAATGTAAAATCATATTGCTACCTCAAGACAACATTATTTTGTTTTGGTAAGACTACATGCAGTACCAATGTTTAAAATATTTGAGAACTAAAAATCAGGTAGCTCTAAAAAGTTTTGGAGCAAACAGGCCATATCATTAAAATTACAACATTAAAAACGACTGTATCAAACAAAAAACTTTGGTTACCTTACTTCCAAAATATTAAATTTAATACTGTTAGTACCACAAGTTCAATTTATTGAAGCAGCATGATAAAATCTTAATACTACGAACATTCTACACTAATCTGCAAGCTTGTAACTAACAACGGTTTCCATTTTGTGAAGACTCGTGGAAAAGTTTTTCAATTGTACGTTTTGTGCGTTTGCTATTAAAATGGGCTTTGCTTCTGCCCACATCTCCGGTACATCGCAATCCGTTTTAGCGTGAACTAAAACATCAAAGGAACATCTACAATCTAGGAACGGTAAGTAAGATATTGTAGCGGCTACCTGCAACATAACATCTCTAATTTCCTGTTGGATTTTTTTCAAGTCTTTACTGCCTACGGTTTCGTTTTTCTCTTTGGATAATGCTACGTCTCCGTCTTCGTATTGCACGTTGAAGTCCCAGCATTCTAGAACTTCTTTGTTGGCTACGTTAAGAATGATGAGTGATAACTTGCTTACTTTCTTGTTGATTATCCATTCTGAAAATATTAATGATAATGTTTTCATATTATGTATAGAAAAAACCAACCAAGTGCGAGTTAGAGTTGAGCATGTACCCCTACATGCTCAACTCTCTGTACCATTTATAGCAAAAAAAAAAATGGTAAAAAATATCAGGTTAGTTATATGGGAACCCCACTTAAATATGTATTCTGTAGTATTTATTGTAAAAGCGGCGACAGAAATACATCTGTGAAAATTTCAACTGTCTAGCTATTAAGATTCATGAAATACAGCCTGGTGACAGACGGACGAACAGCAGGGTCCGTTTTACTCTTTAGCCAAGGAACACTAAAAAAGTATGGAGATAGAAGTTCCTGGAAGCTAATCTTTACATAGTTGGAAGTATGGATCGATGCGTTAGGAACTACTGCATGAAAGCCATAAATTACCTTAAAAGAATGAGAATGAATAAATATTTAACAAGGTAACAAATTACAACTGATTTTTTTTAGTTTTTAAGCCAAACAAGATTGCTCATTGAGCATGTATAATACAAACAATAAAATAATTTACTTCTTACCTTCACTCTGTGTAAGAAGATTGTTTAAAAAACTCTTGATCTGTGCGTCTTCTGATATCAAAAGTGTAATGCCGTATTGTTGTTCAGCTTTGAACGTCTCCGGTGGATATAAACCTCTTTGGAACAACACTGAATTTATGGCGAATTCTGTAACAATGTTTAACTATAATCAACTTTTGTCTTCATTTAAAATATAATACAGGCCGAAAATAATAGCACCGTTAAAAGTTATCAACATGAAATACAGTTTGCATTTATTTTGCTAGTGATCTATTACTACTTACTGAGATATTCGCAAATAATTTGAGCCGATCCTCGGAGTGTTATGCAGTTTTTGGTCTGTTGTTGAGACATCGTGGGTTAAACTTAATGAACCTAAATTCAAAAATGATTGAATTTGATTGCAAAGAAAGTTAACAATATAAACGAAAAGTCGAAAACGACGAGCGAAAACCGTTTGGCTGTTGAATTCGAATCACTCCAATATGGATTGTGGAATTGAATTTCCGAACGAAACGTTGATTCCACAAAAATTATTATCCAATTCAAAAGTGACGAATACTGCTGCTAAAGTAAGGCATGTAAGTTTTTGTTTATTAAAATAGATGGCATTTATTTTATATTTCATGTTTAATAATTAATTTGAAAATCATTTCAGTTCGAGTCGGTAATGTGGTTTAATCATGTGTCCGATATTTCTAAACGTACCTAAATCTGTTATTGATTCTACGTTTCGTTATTTCTTATGTATATAGGTTTAACAGTATTAACCAATTATGGTGATTAAAAATGTTAAATACAAATAATCAAAAACAGTGATCTACAAGTTTTATTGATGATTGAAATGATTTTAAAATAAGCGTTATCCATTTTTGATTAGATACAGAAATATTCAATGAAATGGCTATGGAGAATTTATAGTAACAAAACGCTAAACGTTATGTCACGCACGACGCCCATCGCGTGTGTGTGTACGCGAGTGGTGTCATGACAACAAACAAATTCGATTCAATTTTACAATTAATTTATGAAGGTAAAATCGGAAAAGGTGTATCATTTAAATGAAATTGAAATGTGTGGCATACGTTGAAGTCAGCTATGGGCCGAACCCGGCGGAAACGAAACATAAGAAAAGCGCGCGACTTTTGCGCTTGTGATGATAAAGAAGAAATAATTCAATTAAATTCTTGGCTTTCCGAAAATGGCATGGGCTGCAACGATAAGCTGTTCCTGGCCGTATTTCACGATACAGGCCGAGGAGTCTTGACGAAGAGGAAGATACGAAGTGGAGAGGAACTTATGAATTTACCCCTAAACTTAACCATCAACGTCACAACAATTTTGATGGATAAATTATTTGATAAAATATTTTTAGAAAATTCCAAACGTTGTTTAGTAGAATATAAGCAATCTGTTTCATTTCAATCTTTGATGGCGTTTTATCTCGCATTTATAAAATTCCAAAGTGGCAAAACAAAGTGGCATATTTATTTAGAAAGTTTGCCAAAAGAGTACACTGTTCCTTACTTTTTGCCAAATGAAATGAAACAAAATATTGATAGTGACATCCTGACTGTGATCCTAAAGCAAAAAAATATCATTGATTCCTCCTATAGTATTTTTGAAAATATTTTAATAAATAATGTTAGTAAAGATAATACAATACAAGACTTTAAAAAGTCATTTACCCTGGCCCAGTATGAATGGGCATACTTCACAGTAAATACAAGATGTGTGTTTATGGATCTGAGTAAAGTGATTGATTTAAAAAATATAGAGAATTCCATACTTACCCTCATAAGTGATAACACAAAGATATCATTATGCCCATATCTGGATATGATCAACCACAGTTCTAATGCAAGAAACGAGACCAAGTTACTGGTTAGCAAGAACATAGAAAATGTTAGCATTAATAGTTTAAATGAAAATTTATTTTCAGATGTGCAATTTTCAATATACACCAAAAATGATTTTGATCCTTATACACAAGTTTTCATATGTTATGGAGATAGCCATAATTTAAAACTGATAACTGAATATGGTTTTTTCTTACCGGCCAATGACTTGGATTATGTGTCCTTTAGCTTCGAAGAAGTGGTTCTATTTTTGAAAACAAAATCAATTAAGTTATCCCAAGATCAGATTTCTTTTATCAATAATCATGGATTATGTAAAGATTTGTACATTGATTGTAAAGGTTTAAGTTATAATTTTTATGGTTTATTATTAGTTGTGAAGTACTATTATGATCAGAGTACAGATGTAAGTAGATTGATATACTCCGCTGCCATTTGTTCCAATGATAATAATCTCAATATTATTATTGCTCCGATGGTAAGAGATAAGTTAGAGAGTGTGAAAGAGTCTCTAGATAAACTAAGCAATGTCAATAAATGTGTTATTTTAAATAACTGTGTAGAACTAATGTGTCAATATGTTAGAATATTGGAGAAATTTATTAAATGTTAGATGCAGAGCAACTGGTTTTTAATTCATGAATCCCCAAGCGACCACCGGTGGCCGCGCATCTATTGTCTTACTATTGTGTCTCTAATTGACGGTATCTGAAGGGTTAATTTATTCCATCTATTAACTATGCATGAGATAATAATTTATTCTAGTCTTTGAGGAAAATTGCTACTGCAAAGTAAGTCGAGGTTGAAATCAAACTAGTTAACAGCGCCATCTTGTAGTAAATATAAGAAACTGCGTAGTCCCACTGTGGAATCCGTGGAATCGCATTGAGAAATTTGCAAAACTAAGTAGACATAGATGGCAGTACTCCAATTAGTTATAGAAAATGGTAAACAGATGGAGCTAGCTACCTTCATAATTTTGGGTCCCCGATAAAGTTTGGAGTTTACTTAACGTTTTTTCAAGGTTTTGAGTGTTTATTTCCAATACCTAGATACCTCATTATCCCGCTGTGCTTTTTTCAATTTATTTAATGAAACCCGGAGTGAACGCTCTTTCATTCGTTTCGCTCTCTCATTGTCTTTCTATTGTGTGTCTAATTACGATATTCGAAAAGTTACTTACAAGTCGACACAGCAAGGTCTTATAATCATCTAGGTAGGTATTACATCCTTTCCTATCTAGCAATCATTACACTAAGTAGATGGGTAGGCAAGTAAGTAGTTGCTTTTTTATTTCATTAGGGAGGGATTCATGAAATAACTCCTCCTGTTCTGGGTGAAGCGAGAAGGAGTGTTAGACTTTTAGTAACCAAAACCCCACCCTTTAGTTGTCTTTTGCATTTCAGGGCCACGGTAACTATTTCGAACTTTTCCGAACATATCCTAACTCGAACGCCGACATAGTCCGAAGTATCGCTAAACTGAAATGTCAGTAGGTAGGGCACAGCTTGTAGAAAGGATGGTCGGTGAGGCCGAAAGGTTCTGGAATGGCAAGCGCGTACCAGAAAACAAGGGCTCCCACAAGGTGAACCGAATCTATGACCTGGTGAGAGTCGTCGGATTGCGGTGGAAGCGAGACGCACAGGACCGTTCGTTGTGGCAACACTTGAGGAAAGTCTATGTCAAACAGTAGACGTCTGTCGGCTGAAATGATGTGATAGTGATATAAGTATCCTTATGATTTTCAGTACCTAATTCCAGTAAAAAATCTACAGATTTCTACACCCTCCCGTTTAAAATTAAGCCAAACTTGTTTACCTATCCCCACAGAACAACACAAGATCATAATCGTTTACAGTCGAACAAAAACAAGCGCCACAAATAATGTGAACAACAACAGTTTCTGCGCCAATAAGTTGTCAAACAAAACACATAGGTTTGTTCCGAATATTCACGCTTTGAGAATTTGATTCGGGCTTGTTTAGACTAGGGAGTGACGATGCGGAGACGTGACGACATTATTTAGTAATCGATGATGAAAAATTAGACTTTTTATAACTTTGGGCGGTTCATTGAGTCCAAAACCAAGGTAGCTGCTCTGCTAGGAAACTCAGCGTTCTTGCAAAAGTCCGGCGGTAGATACTTCACACCGGGACAGCTTTTAATGTTATACAAAGCACAGGTTCGTTCGTGTGTGAAGTACTGCAGCCACATTTGGGCTGGTGCTGCAAAATGCCACCTGGCAGCTTTGGACTCGGTGGAAAGGCATGCGAAGGGACTAATAATTGGTCATCCAGATCTGGTTAAGTATATTTAGGTATCTCCAAGGCAAGAGTGAATTGGCTCACTGGTACGCCTCACCATCAACGATTGCATTATTGCTTACCATAAGGTGGGATCGCAGTTAAGCACCCATATGTGCGTCGGTCTAATGTAGTTCCCGCATAAGTCCTCTCTGTGACGAGTCATTAAAGAGATGCCATGACGTCTTCACTTTCCGGTCCTCACCGGACATGGCCAGTTGGAGAGGTTCATGTTTTGAATTCAAGGGGATGAAATGCCCAGATGTCATCATTGTGCGGATCACTCAGAGGACGCGGTGGAGCACAGTGGAAGTCTGCCCTTTTTGGGCGTATGACCGCCATTTCGTTCTAATGACAGTTGGCATCGGCAATCTCTCGCATCCGATCTTACCTACTACTCTCTCTACTCTTACTAATTCAATTCAAATCAGTTAATTTATTTCAGGAGAAAAAAGATCCATAGGTGTTTAACTTTCGATTTATTTACTTTATGTAATGTATTTCATCACCACTGCTCTCAAAACCGTGAAGGAAAACAACATGAAGAAACTGGCATACAGAACCATATTTGAAGACATGTGACATTGTTGGAATGCCACTAGTCCATCACTATTTTAGTCGGGTATGGTGACATCCCTATATGTCAAATTTGCTTTTTTCCTACTTCCGACAACCTCTAATGTATGTTCTTATTAAATTCCTGTACCCGTGCTCTCTGATAGAATTAGCAAGTGATCCATTACTGTGTTTAACTCGTATACTTACCATTGTTCCGTTTTACATAACTTCTAGTAATAACGCTAAACTGTAAACTGCTAAAAGGGAAATAAATACCAATTGTGTTTTGATGACAGTCGTCTTTTTATTGTGATCACACCGAATCAAACCTTGTATCCAACAAATTGGTAGCAGAGCGTGGTTCTTGATTCTCGGTTTCGGTCACAATGTCTACGACAATGCGTAATCCGCATTATCATCACATCGAGCAGCTCAGTCGTGATAACTACGATACGTGGGCAATACAAGCCCAGGCGATCCTCGTGAAGAATGATTTATGGGCCACGATCGGCGAAGAAAAACCAGATGCCGCAAAGGATCTGCTCGCACGTTCAGAGCTCTTCCTTATGATCTCACCAAAAGAATTGAGGCAAGTTAAAAATTGTAAATCTGCATCTGAAATATGGGCAAAATTAAAGTCAATTTATCAAAGTGAAGGCCCCGCAAGAAAGGCGACGTTGCTCAAACAGTTGATCCTAAAGAAAATGACAGATTCAGACGATGTACAGGATCACATGGCCGCCATATTCTTCTGTGTCGACAGGCTTGAAAACATGGACGTAAAAGTAAACAATGATCTGCTGAGCATTATAATTCTCTACAGCCTGCCATCGTCATTCGAGAATTTCAGGATTGCCATTGAGACGCGGGATAAATTGCCTCTGCCAGAAGACTTGAAAATAAAAATCATTGAGGAAAGCCAAGCAAGGAAAAGGAACAAGAATCACAATGCAACAAGTGAAAGTGCTTATTACTTCCACAAAAAGAAGCTCAAATGCACAGTGTGTGACAAAGTTGGACATCAAGCGTCCAAGTGCTGGTCTCGAAACAAGAACCAAAGTTCAAGCTCATCGAGTGACAGTAATAAAAAGAAAAATGCTAAAAACTTTTTCATTACAGAGACGGCAAATAAAATCCATGCTGATGCAGGCGATGTTTGGTGTCTGGATAGCGGGTGCACATCCCACATGACTGGACAGCCTGAAAAATTCGAAAACATTGAAACCGAGCAAGGGAAGTTGAAATTGGCATCAAATCACAGCACTGAAATTAAAGGTACGGGAATAGTCTCAGTAAATTGCAATAACTCTGAAATCAATTTAAATAATACTCTATATGTACCAGAGTTAACAACTAATTTGCTGTCAGTCGCTCGTATAACAGAGCATGACCATGCAGTCTTATTCACTAAGGATAAAGCCTACATTAAAGATTTAGCTGGAAAAACTGTATTGACAGCTGATAAAAGGGATGGCCTTTATCTGACTCATTTTCCAAGTTTGCAAACAATGGAAAAAGCAAATAATGTTTCAAAAGATAATATTATGCAATGGCATAGGAAGTTAGCTCATTTAAATGAAAAAGACTTAAAAAAATTATCATCCAACAATCTTGTGTCTGGATTAGACTTAAATAAAGATGATATACTTGAAAATTGTGAAAGTTGTATTCAAGGAAAAATGACAAGGTTGCCTTTTCCCAAAAATGAGGGTATAAAAACAAAACAACTTTTGGAGGTTATACATACTGATCTATGTGGACCCATGCCACATGCAACAATTGCAGGTTCCAGATACATGTTAACATTTATTGATGATTACAGCCGATATTGTTATGTGTACTTCCTGCAGAACAAATCTGAAACATTAGAAAAATTCAAAGAGTATAAAAAAGAAGTGGAAAGATTCACAGAACATAAAATAAAATATTTACAGTCAGATAATGGAACAGAGTATTGCAACAATGAATTCGAGACATATTTAAAGAAGAATGGCATCCAGAGAAGATTGTCAGTCATATATACACCACAGCAGAATGGATTGGCCGAAAGAAAAAATAGAACTCTTATTGAGAAGGCCAGATGCATGCTGATAGAATCGAAAGTTCCTGAAAGATTGTGGGCAGAAGCGGTAGTAACAGCAAATTATATTGTGAACAGATGTCCCACTAAAACTTTGAATGGCGAGACACCATACATGAAATGGGTCGGTCGGACACCATCTGTAAAACACTTACACATATTCGGATCAAAGGTATTCACACTCCACAAACAAAAGAAGCACTGTAAATTTTCACCAAAAGCAAGTGAAGGTGTGTTTGTCGGTTATGCAAAATATAGCAAAGGATACAGAATATATTTGCCAAAGAAAAATGACGTCATTGTACGTCGTGATGTAAAAGTGTTGGATGGAAAAATGTACTATAAAAATAATGATGTCCAAAATGACCGGATTCTGCCTGAACTGGAACCGCCTGAAACAGAAAAAACAAATATCAATAAAAGCAAGAAACAAGAAAGGGAGACAAACATTTTACCTTTTCAGCTTTTTTCTTTTCAGCCTTCTACTTTTCAGCCAAATGTGGAAAGTAGTGATGATGACCATGATAATGACACTATGCACTCGTTCAGTGAATATGAAGATGAAGTATCTGAAAATGAAACTATAAATCCACAAAATATGACCTCACCTCATCAAGTACAGCCAAGTCAAAGTGTGGAAGTGGATGAGGTCCAAGGTCAACGTCCTGAAAGAATAAGGAAACCTCCAGTATGGGCCAAAGATTATGATCTTCAAGAGGCAGATGAATGCTCTTATCTATGCGGAGAGATAGAAATAAACGAAGGTAATAAGGATGAGTGGCGGCAAGCCATAAAAGCTGAAATAAAAGCTCACATAAAAAATGGCACATGGAAAATTCAGCCTAAGGAGGAGAATACAAAAAATTTTGTGGACTATAAAATGGTCTTGAAAGAAAAATTGGGGCCAGATGAAAAAGTGACCAAAAAGGCACGTTTGGTGGCTCGTGGATTCACACAAAGGCCGGGCATTGATTACGATGAAACATATGCTCCAGTGGCCAAACTAAGTTCAATAAGAACATTATTGGCTCATGCAGTTGAACATAATTTAAAGCTCCATCAAATGGATGTAACCACTGCTTATCTTAATGGAGATCTAAATAAAAAAATTGTCATGAAAAAACCTGAATATCTAGAAGAATATATAACTGAAATTATGCTTGAACAATCTGAAAAAGAAAATTTGGATTTATTCAATAAAGCTAGAAACATGCTTCATGACTTAAATAAAATAAAAGGTGAAAAAGTCTGTTTATTAAAAAAGGCCTTATATGGCTTAAAACAAGCTGGTCGACAATGGTTTTATAAATTGGACCATGAACTCAAGAAACTGAATTTTAAATCTTCAACAGCTGATCCATGTATCTATACATGGGCACAAGGCACAGATAAGATGATTGTTGCAGTGTATGTTGACGATTTGGCCATAGCTTATTCAAATGAAAGCTTATTAGAAAAATTCAAGAAACATCTGAGTCAAATATTTGAAATGAAAGATATTGGAAAATTAAGATATCTTCTTGGTATGGAAATTAATTATGAAGAGAATAAATTAAAAATAACTCAACAAAAGTACATACAAAAAGCATTGAAAAGTTATAACATGGAAAATTGCAAGCCAATAAGTACTCCAATAGA
This sequence comes from Mythimna lalbum, assembly GCA_949319445.1. Lineage (NCBI taxonomy): Eukaryota > Metazoa > Arthropoda > Insecta > Lepidoptera > Noctuidae > Mythimna > Mythimna lalbum. Next base: position 1,865,851 of record OX439347.1, read on the forward strand.
ACCATATTTAAACCTTGAAAAATCTGAAGATTGTGACAAGAACATTCCATATCAAAATCTGATTGGAACTTTGATGTATTTATCTGTAGCAAGCAGACCAGACATTTCGTATGCAGTAAGCTATCTGTCACAATTTAACAATGCATACAATGAAGAACATTTCAAATATGCAAAACGCATACTGAGGTATCTCAAAGGTACCATGGATGTTGGTATCTGCTACTCTAAATCAAATAAAAATTTATATGGAATGGCTGATGCTGATTGGGCCGGTTGTAAAATAGACAGAAAGTCTTACTCTGGCTATTGCTTCAAATATGCAAATGGTTGCATCAGCTGGGAATCAAAGAAGCAAAGATGTGTTGCTCTATCAACAGCAGAAGCTGAATATATAGCCCTAACCGAAGCGGCAAAGGAGGCTATCCATTTAAAATTGTTACTTAGTGATTTGGGCACTAATATTAATAATATTGTAATTTTCAGTGACAATCAAGCTGCCCAGCGACTTTCCAACAACCCAATCATCACTGGAAAGTCAAAACACATCGAAATAAAACAGCACTTCATAAGGGAGTGTGTTCAACAGGGGGTAGTCAGCATCCTTTATAAACCAACCCAGGACATGGAGGCTGACATCCTGACAAAGGGTATCCCAGGACCGAGGCTCCGGATGCTGCGAAGCTGCCTTGGCCTATCTTGAGTGAAGAACTCGTGAGGAGGAGTGTTGGAATGCCACTAGTCCATCACTATTTTAGTCGGGTATGGTGACATCCCTATATGTCAAATTTGCTTTTTTCCTACTTCCGACAACCTCTAATGTATGTTCTTATTAAATTCCTGTACCCGTGCTCTCTGATAGAATTAGCAAGTGATCCATTACTGTGTTTAACTCGTATACTTACCATTGTTCCGTTTTACATAACTTCTAGTAATAACGCTAAACTGTAAACTGCTAAAAGGGAAATAAATACCAATTGTGTTTTGATGACAGTCGTCTTTTTATTGTGATCACACCGAATCAAACCTTGTATCCAACAGACATCCACCAATCCGCACTGGGCCCGCGTGGTAGATTACGGCCCATTCCCTCTCATAGAGAGGAGGCTTGAGTAATAACAGTGGGAACATTATAAGCCCGACTATGTTAATAATATCTACCTAACAATACAATAGAGATCATAATAAATGTCAAAATGAAAAAAAAAAGGAAAACCTTTGGCTCACGCCGTTGTCTAAAGCTAGGGGGTATGGGAAGTGTGAAGCAGTAAAGCGAGTGAAAGATATGAAACCGCAAGGAAGAGTCATTGTTCGAGGAGTTACAACAGCCCTGGAACAAAGAGCAATTGTAAGAACAACACCTGTGTTCTTACAATAATTGCTCTTTGCGTTTGGTTTTAGTCTGTAAAATTCGAGATTCTTTTCGTTCCACCCAGAACGAAAGGATTCATTTGATGATGAAACCAAAAAAGATAGGTAGGTAAGTCGTAGAGTATAAATTGCTTAAAATTTTATAGTTTCGGTTGAATTCAAAGCTGTGAATAGTGTTGCGAATCGCGTCAATGATTTCATTAAAAAGTTTTGCTCTTTACCTACAACCAGGTTTGAAATTTATGTTAAAACAAAAGACTACGTGCAAGCTTTCTCTGTATCTAAATATTTAGCTTTCTGGATTGTTAGCCACTGAGACAGCAATTTTGTGCTAAATGTTGCTAGAAAGGTACCTATAGGTACCTATAGTTGAAACATGTCAATAGTTCCACTATTTTTCTTTGTAAGTAGGTACACCTATATATAACTTAACCGTTTGGAAAAAACTAAAGTTATGGATTCTAAGACAAGTGAATGCTTCTGATCATTTTATAAAGCATCAAAGTCTGATAAGGACCTGGTCATAGATGACATCTAAAGAAATCATCTAAAGAAAATATGAAAAATCTACGTTCATAGTATGCAGGCTGGTCGATCGAACATGCTGCAAGAGCGCAGATAAGTCATTGGAGAGTGGAATGAGGGCCGCAAGAGTTGCAGGATGGTATTCAGTCAGCGTAGGTCCCGCGGGCTTGGAGACTCGGAGCAATGGGTAGGTCGCTGACCGATAGATACTAGGGCCAGTTCGATGTGAGTTTATGTTGGAACATAATTTAATTGTTTTAGTAAGTCTATGTTTGGAAGACAAAATAACGAGAACATGAGTGTCAAAGTATTGCTGTCCAGAGTTTCTCTTCATACTCAACAAAATCTATGAAGCATACATCCGAAGCCACGCCTGCGCCCTTTCACTTTGGTGGAATCTACCGGTAGTGTCTACCTACTAAACTTGTACTTACCTCATGACAATTTATTTGACATTTGTACGCAAGCAATACAGTACGTATTGCTTGCGTACAAATAGCGCTGGTTTTTAGCTGGCACCCCGCAGTTACGCATGACCTTGAGCCACCCATTACAACCTACCTGCTTATCCTTACTGTAGATAAGCCCTGTTATTCCTGCGTGTGATCCTTCACTACCAAACTTCCAAGCGGATAACTATGGTGTACAGACTTACATTCCCTCAAAACTGATACTTAAATTAAAAATGCCGTTCCATCGACAAGTTCCAGCAATCTCCCTAGCAGTGTAGTTGGCGAGGAACGGTTTACGACGATCCCAATCAAGAGGCGACGCCGCGACTAACTGCCGCTCTCTAGGGAACCTTATGACGCCTGGTTGCACCGAATATCAACAGATTTTAATCGTAGTTTAAGGTTCGCCTTGCGTGATTGTGGATTAACGGTTCTATAATGCTAGGGACCATAGTATTTGAATGTGAACACTACAATTGAATGGTTTGTGGTTAAAATTATATAGCCATACCTATATTGTATCTCCAAGGTAGCAACCCATGTACACACATAATTATATAATAAAAGACAAAAAGAAGGAAACAGAAAAATAATAAAATAAATTATTTCTTCAGAAATCTCTTCCATCATACCTGCGAGGAGAGTTGGAAAAAAAGAAATTTTTCTTACATATCCGGCACCGTGTTTTAGAGTCATTAGAAAAAAAGAATTACCCACAAAACAGTTATTATTAAAATAAAAATCATTATCATCATAATTTCAGCCGAAAGACTACTGTTGGATATAGGCGTACCCCGAGTGTTGCCACAAAGTCTGGTCCTGTACGTCTCACATCCTTAGGATTCCCGCGACTCTCACCATGTCATCTGTCCACCTTGTGGGAGGCCTTCAAATTATTAAAAGATTTTGTTTTCTCCAATGACAATGACCTTTTCGTAATGTGTATTAAACAACATATGCTCCTATATATCTATGGTGGTAGTTTAACTGAAACAGCCGTTGTTTCACGTCGTTATCTTCCTGCCCTGGTCCTATTTAATTTGTGGTCGGCGCAACACGTTTTTTTCATCCATTCTGTCCTGTCAATCGTCACGCTATCATTAACTCCCTTTTCTTTCATATCACTTCTCACACAATCTATCCATCTTTTCTTAGGCGTCCCTCTCCCACTCCATCCATTCGCATGTAAGGTTGTTTTTTTTTTTGTAATGTTACTTAAATAGTCCCATAAATGTGACGCTTTTAAAAAATTCTTTAACCTCAGTTTAAATAACGCCTCATGGTGCAAATCCCTACCAAAATTCCGTCAACCAATATTGGTTAATAAAACCATGATCATCAAAACTTGGCGCCGATTCCAACACCATAATGTAAACTGTTTCTGCAGACACACACCATTAATTTTCGAACACAGTGTTCCTTTCAACTATAAAATCTGTACCAAAAATGTTACACTGAAAAACACAGTGTCTGGTTTTGGAAAACATTGTAGGGGATAAATAATAAGGAACGAAGTGTCTGTATACTAGTTGTGAAGTTAATTTTTGTTATCTGTTTATTGTTGAGACTTATTGTATCGTTTTGTTTAACTAGTTTTTGCTGGGGGACGAAAACATAATATTTTAGTGTTTGTGCCGAAAAAACGAAGATTGTTGCTTGTTATGCTAGCTATAAACATTTCATCTTGATTTGGTAGAAATGATTTCAGGCAATTTATCTTTTTATGTACAGAAAGGAACGGAACAAACGAAAATCTGATTGGCTGATCGTACCTAGGTAGCTAGCCTCAGGTAATCAGATAGATTAGAACAAAACAGTCTGGATGCTTCAGTCAGCTTTCATAATAGTAGATTCTGCACCGAGGGGCTAAAGTAGTGTCTTATGTCACGGGCGTCATATTGAATCTCGAGCGCAATGAAGGATTCGGGATTTAACTCACGAGCAAAGCGAGGGAGTTAATACAAGAATCCTGAATGCAGCGAGGGATTCAAGCTAGCCCAGGGCAAAGACACCTTTAGCCCAGAGGAGGATACTCTACTTTTTACACCTACTGTGAGAAAATAATAGTCACATTATTGACCAGCGGGTCATAATGAAATCCAGTACAATATTATTGACCGGCTGTGCCCTCGGTATAATTCAATGGCCCCCGGCCACTAATGACTCACTTTAGGTTAAGGTTGCTTGACATATAATTTGACATTTTCGAGCAGGTGGTGTGAAAAATCTACTTTTTACTCCTACTGTGAGAAAATAATAGTCCCATTATTGACCAGCGAGTCATAATGAAATCCAGTATAACATTATTGACCGGCTGTGCCGCCGGTCACTAATGACTCACTTTCGGTTAAGGTTGCTTGACATATAATTTGACATTTTCGAGCAGGTGGTGTGAAAAAATAATTACCTAATACATATTTTTGAACGGTTTTAGAATACGCTTTGGTACCTATTTAAAAAAATCTCAAAGTATTCTTTATTCAAATACGAATATCATTCCAAACTACCACTAAGTAGGTATTATTCTTGAAACAAAAAATAAAAATGTTTTCATTCTGTTATTATTTTCCAAAGACATTCTAAAAACAAAGTTGGGTAACATTATCCATGGCTCCATGAGTAGCCTAATATTAATAAAGAAAAAATGATATAAGGCTTATTTGCGGTCGTATTCTGCAATAATTCATCGATTGTTTTCGTCGCATACCCAATAAGGCATAACGTAAGCTTTGCTTGCAGAATCGCCCGGCATAATTTATAATCGTCGTAAGTAATACATTATTGCCTACGCCTCTTCGAAATGAGACTGGCAGGCGATAAAAAAACATGACTTTCTAGCCTTGTATAAAGAATAGGTAAGGTTTTTCATGAGCTTATTGAAGCTAGATAAAAAGTCTTTTGGGTATGTTTTTTATTTTTATGTAGAAAACTTGTTTTTTTCATTTGTTAGATATCTAGAGTGCTTTGGGATATATTGTGTTTTAAACCATTTAAAAATGAAAACGCACTACACTTTTCAGCATTTTATGATTTTGAGTGTTCTTCTCTTTGTTTTGCGATAATGTCGTCATAATTGATCTATATCTAAATCTTTTTCTTCTACGTTAATAAATAGGTAAAGTTTGTTTTTTTGTTTGAAGGCGGTAATCTCTAGAAGTACAGGTCCGATTGCTAAAATTTCTCACTAATATAAGGGCTAGCTATGTTATATGCGGGCAAAGCTGCAGACCAACACTAGTTTTAAATGAAGTCCTGTATAAATATCTTCATCATTATATCATTGGAAAGATGTGTGTTGAACATGTGCGTTCTCTAGGCGTTACCACATCGACCGGAGTCCTTCTTGTCTCCAATAGACTCCTGTGGTCCTTACTAGGACCTAGACCATGACGTTTAAAAGTAAGATTGTTTTAATCTTGTTTCAGTGTGGGTAAGAGATGGCGCTAGACAACCTGTATAGCTCTGTCTCTTACCCACACTGGAATAAGAATAAAACAGTCTTACTTTGAACGTTATGGTAACCCCGTAGGTCCATCACACTAAAATTCTAAACGTGAAACATTCATTCATTAATTTTTTTTTTGATGGAATTTTACACCAGGGTAGACCATGTCCTGGATAAGCATATAGGTTACTTTTTTATATCCGAAATATACTCGTATGTTTTTTTGGGATAATTTTGTACTTTGCCGCTGGCAGTATGAAGTAATACAAGAAAATTGCAGTACAAAAACGAAAATACCTTAAAATTTGCCAAAAGGGTTTCAGGTCAGCATAATGGGTAGCTCGTCGTCCGACCGTCCGGTAACCATCATGACCGAGGCCAAGTCGTCGACGGTCGCCTCAAGGAGTTTTGTCAGCAAACCATATGGGCCCAGCAGGGCCGAAGCCTACTGGACCCATGGAACAATGGCAAAGAAAGAACAGGAGTGGGTTGTCAATAAAAGTCTGAAACTATCTCTAGCTCCGCCCAAGGGCAGGAGATGTCATTTAAATGCTTTTCCCACCTACAAAAAAAAGGTCAGCATAATGCCGGTAACACACAGTCACCACCTGACGCTGATTTTCAGCTGCAGCCCACAGAAAATATACAATAACAATTCTAAAATTATATATCTTTCATATATTTGTAGTTTTAAGATTTCGTTTATCAAAACACGTATCTCAGCAAAAAGCTGTTTACAAATAAAAAGTGTACTCCTTATCAAAACACCATCAATCAAAATCGGACTTATCTTATTATTTCGTCGAGTTTTTCCTCCATTAAGGAATAACTGTAAGTCCATAGATTTTATCCGTCAATGGCGAAAACACTGTATCTACTGATTGACCATATAAAAAACCGGATGATTTATCATTTTTATTGCGACAAAAACATGTTTATGAGCATCTTAAGAGGGTTGGAGGGAGAGGGCGTCTATTCTGGGTGGCTGAATTGAAGGCTGGTTTGAATTTGGCCGCAATTTTTTGTTGAAACAGTTTTGATTTTTGTGTTGAACCTGGGAACTGACTGAAATCGAAATTAAAAAAAAAAAAAAACGTGCATAATCAACTTAACTGTAGAATTATTATTCATTTAATGACTTTTTCCATTTTAGGACGCAACGAAAGGGCCTGTCAGACTTTTACTGACTCATACTCGCCTATGTTTCTTTTCTACCATGCGTTCTAGGACCCCAGGGACTAAAAGGGAACTTTCTGACAACCCATGAAAGTATAGATGGTAAGTAGTCTTGTAAACAAACGATAACTGGGGACCTATTAGGATAGGAACACAATTTATAAACTCGGAATTTTACTTAGGAAGTTTTAGTCCAAAACTTATCGATAAGTTTAAATTTTTTACCAAAAAACAAACATCATTTTTGTGACTGCCGCTACCAGAATCGGCCCCCTTACGGCGAAACAAAATAATCATTGGCTAGTTATAACATCCCCGCGGGACTGTTCTCTTACTATAAACGCGATATTGCCCCAGCTCGGGTGGGGTGACTAACGCAAACTTTGATCGCTTTTTGCTTATTATTTTTTCGTCACTATTTATGTTTTGCTATTTAGTTTTAGTTTGTGATTGATTTTGGAAGCATTCTGTTTTATTATTTATTTATTTATCGTTTATTTTAGGAATTAATTAACCTGTATTATCATTATAAATAAATTAAATTAAATTGAATACTTTGGGTTATATAAATTATTGAAAAATTGATAAATTTTTTGATAAATTATGGAATTACATGAATAAATTTAAAAATTACTGTTATTGATATTTCAATTTAAATAACCTGTAAAGTTGATCAAGATTTAGGCATTCAGTTAGATATTAGAAGGAAATCTAGAAAAGGTTTATGTCGTGGCTTAGTCCAGACAATGTCTGTGAAGAGTTACATCAAACTTCTCAGTAATTTTTTTTATGAATAACAAAAAACATTTATTTCAGGCAAGGTTCATTAACAATATCTTAAAAACTAATGTTATTATTATTTAATAAACTTATTTTTTCCAAATTAAATAAATAAGTTACAATTATAATTCAAGCACTGCAATTTTACTTAATTGCAATTAGATATTTGTTATCATAATTATATATAAATACTCTATGTACTATGTACATACCTAACAAATTGATATCTGACGTATGCGGTAAGCTGCTAACATTTTAGATCGTTCCTTTGATCAGTGACCTGCCATTGGAACGTCATTGTGCAGTCATTGCTTCAGCTCGATATGGTCACTATACCACAGCTCTATTACGAGATCATTGACCGATCAATGGTTGACGTCGATCATTATGCATTGGCAGATTACGAACTTTTAGCAAAATGACAATGGGATCATTTTGGAATGACGAATTTATAAAAATAGCAGACTTGGGCCCTTGATATTGTGCAATTTTACGGTCCAAAATGTAGCACGATCGCCTAGAAGTAAACTATTCACTTTTCACGTAATATAACTCTACTTTACAAAGGGACACACAAAAGAATGCCTGCTTCAAGATTAAAATCAAAGTAAAATTAAAAAAAAAACAATGTGATCCTTTTCTATAATGATTTTCACTATTCAATTATGAGCTAGTACTGACCGCACAACGTAGCATTAATAAATTAAAATTTTAATGGATTCAATATTAATTTTCAACTTTTGTCATTATACTGTGATAATTGAATTCAAAAGAGTAGATATTAAATTTTATAGTCTCTCCAAATCAACGCAAAATGGTTTCAATTAACCAACAAGCTAGATAACTAAGAAATTTTGCGTGGCTCTGAAATAAGCGAATTTGATAACGGTCATATTTCTAATTCTTAAAGTCGAGATTGTGCTTAAGTACCGTCATCTTCTTCTGTTCATATAATAATCGTCAAAAAGAAATAAAACATGCGTCTTTGGTAGACATAAACACATTATAGCAACAAACTTAAATAAACAATAACATTGTGGGCCTCACGGCTGCACCAAATAGGTAAAAAAATAGTTATCTACTGCGTGAGATCAGTTGCCATCATCATTTCTGCCAAAAGATCTCCAAAACTGGACATATCATCGTTACTACTGCAACTGGTCTTGTGAGATATGCATCCATGTATGAAATCAATAAACACACTGAATAATCCAGTCTCTTAAACTGCCATTTACACACCTGTTTTTTCCTGCCCTGTCTTAGCCATAACATCCTCTGCAGTATCTGGTAGTTCTTTAACTGACTTTAGCGTTTTGATTTCATCATTTTCCAACCCGCTCCTTTTAAAGCCTTCTGAGTAAGTACATAGAGCGCTGTAACCACCAAAATCTCTGTTCCGCGCAATTAATTTATATAAAACGATAAGGTTTAAAGGCGAGGAATATGCAAGGCGCGAGCGCGATCCGCGTTACGTGATCTAGATAACGCTGGGGTACGCTTCTTGTGTTCTAGGGCTGGTAGAACTAGCTTTAGCTTATACTATTTGAAATAAAGAGTGGAATTTTAAAAGCAGTGGTGATAATTTTTATTTTATCATCATTTCTCTCAAAACGGTGAATACAAACATCGTGTGAAAACGTGTAGAAGACACTTTGACCCGACTACGGCAAAGCCAGAGGAGGGTTATGAATTTTTTCCCTGTGATGGCAAATCATCTAATGACTTCTACTGCTTTAGATTTTTTTTTGTTAGTGGATTGTGGAGTGAGAGAGTGTGTCAGACTTTTACTGACTAATACCACATCTAGTTCTAGTATTTCTATCCTCCAGATTCATTCTACTGTATGTTTATTGTCCTATTATCTCTACAGCTAACCAGCCATCTGTGTATCCCTTAAAATACACTGGGACACTAACCAATTCCGTCACTTGTCTTAAGATTAATTCATGAATCCCCAAGCGACCACCGGTGGCCGCGCATCTATTGTCTTACTATTGTGTCTCTAATTGACGGTATCTGAAGGGTTAAGATGAAAAATTTGTATTTCATTCACAGTCAACCCTAGAAAACAGCGCGTTCTCCGCGAATCTTGCTAATAAAATATTAAATGCTCACTTAAACATCTATATTGCTGCGAGTAATGACTGGCAACACCTTCTGAATACGAGAGAGGATTGAGGTACCCACGCAGCGATGTAAAATATCACGCTCACTGATAAGAAGAATTTCAAGGAAGAAAGCTTTAAAAATATGCAGTACTTTGTCTTGGTTCTCTTCACTTACTTATGGCTGATACTATGAATTAATGTATAAAAATATGAACGCGTACCCTCAGTGGAAAATAGGCATAAGTGAATTTACATTGAATCATCGATTTTATCATATTTGAAAAGTACGTTTAAAGATACATACGCAATTTTTTTTTCATATTTTTCTTGTTTAATTTGACGAATTAATTCAAGAAAATAGTTTTGAGAATTTATATTCCATCACTTTTTTTCTTAAGGATTAGTAGATTATGTGATATAACGCAAATAATAAATTAAAAAATATGACATATTAATTAATAATATGTTTATACCTAAAATTTAATGTAGAAAATAAATAGTAACAAATATTATGATTTAAATGCGTTTGCTTTTTTTACATCGCTAGTCTTGTATACACGATTATCTTTTTATTCGTTATATTAACTAGGTAAGGAAATTATCTTAAATGCGCTTACTTAACCAAAAAGATAAACTTAAAAAATAAAAACAGCAGTATGACTGTTTACTTCTTATGAACTTAAAATAAATTACAATAATAACAATTACTGCTTTTTTCCACTAAAAACTTTCCTTTACGTCGAAACATAAGACTACAAACTGCAGCACGGCTGTAACATAAGAATTATTACTTCTTTCTTCCACTAGAATATTTTCATTGCACCGGGACGTAAGATTTGATACAGCGGCGCGGGAGTAGACAGCGGGAACATAAGCGTGAATACGTCGATGCAGGGGGGAGGGGGCGGTGCGTATCCACGCGCTTGACAGTCAGTGCCCGTTTCTAGGTCAAGGTAATAGCTGCGTTTACGCATTTGCGAAAACAAAACAACAACAATTGAGTGGTTTTTCTTCTTATTTTAAAGTAAAGTGACCTGAAAATGTATAACCGGACACAGCACAGTAGGGCGAGAAGAATTTTGAAGTTAATAGGTAAGTACATTTAGATTTAATTCTTATAAAAGCTAAAAATAAATTATTCCACAATGACGTGTTTACTGTATAATCAATAACATTGAGCGACTGTCGTCCGACCTTTGTAACCGGAACCAAAACAATATCGTGGTTACACATTCTGAATGAATGAAGGTGCAGTTTCCTCACGATGTTTTATCTTACCGCCAGCTAGTGGTTCAAGTAGTATGTAAGTGCGCTAGACAATTACAGCAATCGTCTGGTCTCAAACTAGGGGAACCTATATGAATGATTCGCTGTCTATTATTATAAAATTAATTTCTGTTACTAACGTGTAATTTTATTTCTAATTTGTAAAGACATACCATAGATGTTATAACAAAATGTGTATTTGTAAATATTTATATTAGGTACATGATACTTTCAAAATCGTTAACTAGGTATTATTGTTTAATCTATACTAATATTATAGAGAGGTAATATTTTTTTGTTTGTTTGTTTGTAATAAATAGGCTCCGAAACTACAGGACCGATTTTAAAAGTTCTTTCACCATTCGAAAGCTACGTTATCCACGAGTAACATAAGCTACTTTTTATCCCCGTAAGTAGGTACCACGCGGGCGGAGCCGCGGGCGGAAGCTAGTATATTTATATAAAAGTAATCGATCTGTGTCCGAAAAAACCGACACAAAGTTTGTTCAACCCGGGAATTGAACCCAGGACTTATACCACTAAACTAACGAGGCGTTATATTTATATACTTACATCTAAAAATCTCAGCCATATCACTTTAATTACCTGGTCTTAAACTAAGGATTCTGTAAAGGATTTGGCAAGGGGTACGTACACTCAGACCCAAGTCAGTTTAGTAAAGTTTGTTTGTTTGTCCGACCGGGAATCGAACCCGGAGCCTTTCGTCCTATAGACACTAATAATTGTGGCATCGAGGATGTCAGACAAAGAATAATGTCTTACCTTAACTTACCTTATTTTGTGAGCAAGACGTCTTTAGTAACAACTTAATATGATATTATTTATATTACATTTTATAATAAAATAATTTATTTACAGACGACGACACAGAAGCAGAACAAACATCTGGAAATTATGAAGTCAGTCGTGGTGATATTATGTACACCGCGCCGTCAACAAGTCGAAGTAGCAGACGACAATCTACAGTAAATTACAGAATTAGTGAGTCTTCGAATGAAGAGCCATTTTCACCACCGGTATCTGAATATTTACCAAGTTCGAGTCCTAGTCCGATAGCAGACTTAGGCAATACTTTACCATCTTCAATATTGAATGACTTCGATTTTAGTTTGAGAGATTGCTTAGGTAATTCTACACTTTTCTCTTCTCCAATTTCCACCACTCATAATAATTTAATTTTTATAGCGTCACCTACTGTCGTTTTTATATCTAATCCTCAAAAAACAATTTCTATGGGTAACAAAGACAGTTATGAAAATTTAGCGGTATCATCAGGAAATTACATAGAAGGAGTTTATCCTTTGCCGAATGATGCCGATCTTGAACCCGTATCCACGTTCTGGTATAATGCACCACTTCCTGAAAAGAGCATAACTGCCGCAGAACCTGAAACAGAACCTACATTTACTAGCCCTACAAGAACTCTGCTGACTCTTGAAAGTACTACGGTCATGCTTCGTGAAGCAGAGCCTGCATCCATAGCATGTCGCGACGAATTTCCGTTAGTTGAACATAATACTGCCGCAGAACCTGAAAAAGAACTTACATCTACAAGTCTTGCAAAAACTCCACAGACTCTTGAAAATACCCCGGCTATACTACCTGAAGCAGAACCTACATCCATAACATGTTATAACGACGAAACTCTTCCAGTTGGACATAATACTCTCACAGAACCTGAAACAGAACCTATATCTACAAGCCCTGATAGAACTCCACCGGTCTCTTCAATTGCCACAGCTATAGTTCCTCACTCAGACCCTCCAATCATAGCCTGCCACGTTGAAACTCTACCAGCTGGATATAATTCCACCACAGAACCTGAAGCAACGAGTTCTCGTCCAGTGTTAGTAACTGAAGCTAATACAAATCCTAGAAAAAGAAAGCGTAATCCCGAAAAATGGTCTCAAACACAAAAAAAAATCAAATTAAATACAGGTCAACAGCCTCAAAAACAGATGCAAGAGCCTTGCAAGTGTAAGCTTAAATGCTTTGAAAAAATACCCAGCGACAGGAGGTTGGTAATATTTAAGCAATTTTGGGCTTGTGGTAACCATGAAACTCAATGGCAATTCATTTTGAAAAACACTGAGATTATAGAACCTAAACTTATGAAAATTCAGCGTAAGCGTGAACGAAATCGTACACTGGTTTATTATTTGCCGTCAAAAAACGATGTATGCCTTGTGACTAATTTGAAAGTGTGCAAAACTATGTTTCTTAATACGCTAGGTATTAAAGAAAGAACAGTTTACACTGCCATTGATAAATATGCTAATGGGGACCAAATAACAGACCTTCGAGGAAAACATACCAATAGACCTCATAGAACAGCCAGCGAAACAGAACAGAGTGCAATTCAACATATTCAGTCCTTTCCTTGTATCGAATCTCACTATCTTAGACAAAATTCCAGCCGTCAATATTTGTCACAAGACTTAAATATCTCAAAAATGCATCGTTTGTACAAAGATTGGATATCAGAAAATGAAAACTTTTGTAATACTAAAGTGGCAAGCGAATATCAATATAATCAAATATTTAATACACATTTTAACCTTTCTTTTTTCCGGCCGAAGAAGGATTTGTGCAATTTATGTAGCAAATACGACAATTCAACTGAAGAAGGTAAATTACAACTGAAAGAGGATTATGACAGTCATATAAAAAATAAAAACATCATACGAAATATGAAGGATAGTGAAAAAGAATCAGCAGATCCTAATGTGAAAACTGTAGCTGTTTTTGACTTGGAAAAGGTTCTTAGTTTACCGCAATCTAATGTGAATATTTTCCATTATAAAAGGAAATACCCCGCATACAATTTCACTGTGTACAATTTAATATCCCGTCAAGGGTTTTGTTATCTATGGCATGCACAAATTGCAAAAAGGGGTGCGAATGAAATCGCTAGTTGCTTATTACACTTCATTAAATCTGAAGTTAACAGGGGTATAAAGTCAATTTCACTGTATTCAGATAATTGTTCGGGCCAGAACAGAAATCGGTTCATATTCGCGATGTATATTTATGTATCACGTGTATTGAACGTAGAAGTTACACACAGGTTTTTACAAACTGGCCACACTCAGAACGAAGGCGACTCAATGCATGCCTGCATCGAGAAAAATATGAAAAATAAGACATTGTACTCGCCTGACCAACTGTACGAAGTAATCATGAATTCAAAAGTACAAAATAAGTTTGTAATTAAAGAAATGAATCAAAATGACTTTTACAACCTAAAAAGTCAAGTCACGACAAGCAAGAATTGGTCACAAGACACAAACGGGCATAAAGTATTTTTCTCAAAAATTAAAGAAATCAAAACAAGTCCCGATGCACCAAATAAATTATTATTTAAATATGATTTCGAAAGTGAATATTTGGTACTAGACACTACAAATCGTACGACGACGACGCGCACACGCAAATCAAATAATGCCAATGCTGTAGATGTTAATGAACTTCCACTTGCATATGCTCAATTGTTACCTATTTCTGACGCGTTGTTCAAAGACTTAATTAGCCTGTGTAATACAAATGCTATACCTCTACATTACCAAACATTCTATAGAAATTTGTTACCAGCGACTGAATCTCCAAATTTGGAGGTATTTGATTCATCTGAAGAAGAATAACTTTACTAGTTCCCGTATTTTTGATCTCATTATTATTTTAATTTGAATTTTGTTGAATTTTTATATTCATACGTATAAACATATTGATTATTAATAATTTTAAAACAAAAGGTACTGTGAAAGTATCAAAGGTCTTATTTTGTTAACAAATTATGCATGTCATGTTACCATAGATTTGTATTGAGAAAATAATAATATTTTGTTACATTTATATCCCTTCATTACCAAACATTCTATAGCCTAGAATGTTTGGTAATGAAGGAATTCGTAGAACGAAGATAACGTAGAAGGGAACAAGAATTTTTTGATTTATTGCTTAAAGAAGGTTTTTTTTTGTATTTTTATTTGTTGATTATTTTAAAACAAAAGGTACTGGCAATGTGTAAAGTACCTTGATTTGTTAATAATTTTTGCTTGTTATCTTAGATTTTTATTGAGAGAACATAATATTTTGTTGTACGGAGCCAAGAAAGAAGTTATTTCGTTAATTGTTACAAATCTTAACAAATGATCTACTGATTAGTTAATCATTTAAAAAAAAGTCATTAGTGGTAGTAATCTTCACCGAAACTCCACATTGCTGAATTATTACTGTCAAATTTTATTGTTGATAGTACGAACTTTAATTGTAGCCAAAACTATAATTATAATTTGCCTGAAATAAAAAAATAATGAACACAAAAAATGCATTTCCTTTTTTTCCCTTTAGTCATAAATATTAACTCTAAGTAATATGTGTTAATATGCAGCTAACTTTTCTTTAACATAATAATGGAATAAGTAATTATCTTTGTTTATTTAAGTTACCTTAGCAAGCCCCTAAATTGAAAAATGGGGTAAGTATTGCTAATACATTTCAAACATAATTGTAATAAAGGAAATAATGTAGTAATCTTACTTATACTAGCATAAATGTTTGTATTTACAAGTTCATTACTGCTTTAATACAACATACTTTTTGAAATATTTTTTCTTTTCTGGCAAAGTCTGGCATACATTTTGATACTCAGAATCCTGTATTTCATTACATTTTGAAAAATAGCATAATATTTTTTTTTTACAATTCCTAATAAACTATAAACATTAGTACTAACTTAAATACAACACGCAGTGCAACTTTTTTTTCTCCTTTTTTTGATACAAGAATAATTCTTCTTCGTTTGAAAATAAAGTAAATATGCCCATAAATTCAATTTTTTCGCCATACTGAAAAATCACCATTTTCGTCTTATGCCTTTTTTCCACTGGGGGTACGAACGAAGATGATAGAGCAAATATTGAGAAATGATGTTGGCAGTCTTTATCGTGATGAATAATATAATCGTATATTGGATACATATACGATGATCCTTGCGTAATCGAATCAAAAATGAAGACATCCGCAAGAGAACTAAAGTTGCCGACATAGTACAAAGAATTGCCAAACTTAAGTGGCCATAGGCAGGGCACATTGCTCGCAGAACAGATGGCCGTTGGGGCCGAAAGGTTCTGGAGTGGCGACTTCGTACCGGAAGACGCAACGTTGGAAGGCCTCCAACAAGGTGGTCTGATGACCTGGTGAAGGTTGCGGAAAGCCGATGGATGCGAAACGCACAGGAACGTTCGTTGTGGCAACGCTTAGGGGAGGTCTATGTCCAGCAGTGGACGTGTATCGGCTGAAATGATGATGATGATATTGGATAGAAATAACAATTCTCATGCCAGTGTTTATTATTATTTTAAGTTAGGTAGAGCCGATATTTCCTTTTTTTATTGATATAAACTAGTGCTTGACTGTGATCCCACCTGATGGTAAGCAGTGATGCAATCTCTAATGGTTAGGCGCACTAGTTTACGAGTATTAACTAGTGACTAGTCTGAGAGGAAACGCTCAAATAAACTCGGATGTCAAATTCTCTTGTAAAATCTCTTTTATCATCAGAAAGACGCCTACTGCTACTAGTAAGCCTTCTTTAAGTGTAGCCACAACGACCGTCTTGTGCATCTCGCATCTAATTGAGGCCTTCCAACGCTACATATTTTGGTGCGCGGTCGTCACTCCAGAACTTTTTTGCCCTATCATCATCATTTGCATCGCAGCACGTTTTTTTCTACCATTCTGTCCTGTCGATCGTCGCGCTATCTCTTTCATATCACTTCTCACTCAGTCCATTCATCTTTTCTTTGGTCTCCCTCTTCCCTTTCATCCATCCACATGAGCTTGTCATACTACCTTAATATAGTAGTAGTATGATTCTTAACTTCAGCCTTATAATGTTTCCACTGCTGGGTCTTGGGTCTCCTCTTTATGAGGGTGAATATGCTGTAATCCACTATGCGGTTGGGTTATTCCAAATTTTACATGTCTTTGAAGTTTTGGTTCTAGGATATGCTGGTTTCCTCGTGATGTTTTCCTTTACTAATTTGAGAGCAATGGTAGTGAAATAACTTACGCAACGTGAGTGAAACGCTTGCCTGAATTTTAACCCGTAATATACGACTGATCAATGATTGCTTGGTATGTGGCTTCGGCATTTAAACCGGATTTTTTTTAAACTTTAAGGATTTTTTATTTGTTTGGTTGCCAATTTCCAAGGGATTCATCATCCCCTTACTTCAACGTTATGACAAGAAACTACACGTCATAAATAAATTACACCAAAAATATTTGGAACGTCTTTGCTCCCCAAAAATATTTCAGCAACCTCGCATGAAATAAACAAAAGCCACATTACAGATATCTGACAAATCTACATACGTAATATCTAAATTCCGCAAAATCTGATACACGCCAAACATACCTATTGTTTATCACGAAAAAGTACGCCAGCAAACAAACGTTCAATAACATTATTACAGTCAATAAATCTGGTTGATAGTAGAAACGGAATCAGATTCGCGGTGTCGGCTCGTATCTGTTGAAGTTTTGCGATAAATACCGAGCGAATCTGCATAACTCCCATGTGAGTGGCGGCGGTGGGGCGCGGCCATAGATGTGCGACGGAATTTGGAAAATGGGTGCGGTATTCTCTTCTGATATGCCCCGCTCTTGGGCGAAGCTGGAGACTTATACTGATTAAAAACGCACTCCATTCTGCTCCGTTGTTGACTTGGGGTTTGTAGATCGCTGTTCTTTATTTACTAATTGACCGATCGATGACTTGGCGAGGGTCGCGGAAATCCAATGTATGCGAGACGCACAAGACCAGTAGTTGTGGCGTCACATGTGAGAGGCATAAGTCCAACAGAGGATGTCATTCGGCTGAAATGATGATGATGACTAGCTGTTTGACATATACATATTATGTGGTTTTGCCATAAACATTAGCGAAGAAAAAATGGGACGTATGGGTGAGAGAGCAAAAAATACCCTACGACATATTCTCAGACCTTTTTTTATTGTTGATAGGTTAGCGTTTGACCACTATCTCACTTGATAGAAAGATGTAAGATATCTGACGATGTGGACCGAAAAATTGCAAGAAAATTAGGCAAGTCGTTTCCGAGGAGTTCGATAACAAACACTGTGACACGAAGTTAAATAAAACTTTATGCACTAGTAAAAAACACAGTGGTACGTAGGAAGATTTAAGACAATTTTTTGGGTGATTTAATTTTTCATTCTTATAAAAATGACCTTATTTTGCAAAATTGTAGCTGCGTTTTTCTTTGCCTTTCATATAAATATATATTGTTAGTACTGTATGTACTTTTTCTGTACTGTGTATATATAAATAGTACACCACGAACCTGTGTATCTTTTTTTCCTTATCTGACAAATCCATCCAAAGTTTATGTGTTAAAATTCCCTGTTTAGCAATGTCACCCTATTCATTTTAATTTCCTATGGTAATTTTATGGTTTTTTTTTTATGGTAATTGTGGTATTTTTTTTTTGGTGTACAATAAAGAATATACCTATCTATCTTCTTTAGATTGCTAACATTATGTTTTGTAATACACATTTATTGTGCGTACAGCCAAGGAGTGGAATTCCCTGCCGGAGTCTGTGTTTCCTGATAGCTACAACTTAGGGGTCTTAAGGTCAAGAGTGTATGGGTTACTTCCAGGCAAGCGTGTCCCATCGTCGACCACATCGTCGCTTACCATCAGGTGAGATGGTGGTCAAACGCAAGCCTATCAATAATAATAATAAAAAAAAAAACATTTGTCTTTATATACCTTCTCCACTGTCGCGACATTTGCGCCTCCCAGCACATCCAGTCGGGTGAACATAAGACATTGTGTGCGGTACCACACTTCCTGCGTTAGACTCGCTAGAACAACTGTTTGTTTGTACGGAGCTCATATAACATATATTATTATGCATATTCCGAGCTGCCTTAATTTATAGGTATCTGGGGTGAGCAGGAATTGTGTAGGTGGTATACCTACCTATGTACTGATACTGTTTTTCAACCCAGTTTTCTCTGCTTTATTCCAAGTTTTCGTCTCTGTAGCTACCTATCTTTGTAACTAAAGGAACAGAGATGACTACAGAACTTTTAAAAAAACAACTATTTTTTCTAGTACTTTTCTACCTACCTAATTTCAACTACCTACCTTCTAGGCAAAAAAAAAAACAAATAAACATGGACTCTTATAAAACATCAGCTAGTGTTGCCAAGCTGTTGGTTTTATAACTGTCCATGTAGGTCTATGTGATTTTTTATATTAAAAAACTTAGTATACTATGTCTTCAGTTGAATGTTTAGTAGGATCTTTTTTTTAGAATTTTGAAATGCTGATAATTAATTATAATTATTATACTAGATACTTTGCTAGATACCCATCTCGGCTTTGTACGGGTGCAAATTATACATTAAGGATACAATATATTCACGCCTATGTTTATTACTGTGTACTAATATTTAAAATTATAACTTATTTAACTACTATGAAATATTATATTACCTTTAAAACTTAAAGAAAGGGTCAATTTTATACGTCATGAATCACTCAGTCTGTTGGTGAAAATTGCATGATTACGAGTATCCTTTCAGTATTTTTTGAGTTTATCGCGTTTATACAGACGCGGGGGACTAGTATTATAGTATTTATATAAGGAATTACTAAATAAAGGTAGTTTATTTAATTGATAACAAACTCTAGGTTAACAATCTTGCGTTAAATTACGCTTAATTTTTCTAAACAGCTTCTAAATCATAACCCCAAGTTTCGAAAAATCCTATTTGTCTCACAAAAAATATTCAATGTTACAAAGAAGGTAAGATTGTGCATAAATTGGATCCGAAGTGACCCCTGTCCGATGTGCCCCAGTCCTTCGGGAACACACTTTACACTTATTGCCTCATTTTGATTCTGTTTTCTTCTTATTTCAAGTAGCAAATGAAAATAAATGTAATAAAATACGTTTAGTTTTCAATATAGTCTCGTTGTAATTGGAATAGCTTTGACAGGTCACAAGAATCAATCACATTGGCGACTGCATATTTTTTTTAAAATTGATTCTGATTGCTAAAATTTTTCACCACATTAGTGGTTCCAAAATTACTGATCAAGAATTTCTTTTGTTCTCAATAATTATCATACTTAAACTTTTTTAAATTGTCTCTTTAAGCTGGTGTATCGTTTAATAGTGAGATTTATTAGCAAGGTAATCTACCATTTCAAACTTAGTGACGTGATATTCAATTCGATTTTAAACATTATTTATTTATTGAAGCACCTGCCCTGGTGAAGGTTGCGGGAATCCGATGGATGCGGGATCATTCTGGTGACACTTGGGTAGGCCTATGTCCAACAGTTGACGTCTATCAGCTGATTATTGCTGCACCCCTAACACAGTTTTTTTTAAGCCGGAGCGGAGGTTTACTGGTAGATCATAGAGTTTTCCTGCATGGAATCCTCCTATTTATTTATTGGTTTTAATAACTCCTGTATCGTAGGTCTCTGCTTTCACAAACATATAAACCCACATACACAAGACACCCAGACCTGGAAAAAGTACGCATAGGCTATAGAAATATTTTTTCCGTGCGGGGATCGAATCCGCGATACGCAGTGCAGCAACCAATCGCTCAACCTGCGCCATTGTGCCGTCTACCACATAATGTTGAAATAAGTAAATTTAATGGATCGAACATGTGCTATGTGCTACCAAAGTGTTACCAACCTTCAAGAAAAAACGGAACTGCAGTATCATCTATATGCCATCATTATTATAATTTTACTCAAATCCATTTCCTTCTTCGACCACTACAGAACTATTCCAAAGTAAGTATATCAAGTTATACAGCAGCAGGGCCATCAGTGGACCGCTCACTCAATATGGCGGCGGCGGGCCCGGCGCTACCAATATGTAAGTTACATATTTTACGCCAGACCTCTTCCTATTTTTTATCTTGCACACCGGGTATACATAGAGCTGCGTTGACTGGATGTGTTTTGAAAAAAAAAATTTGGTATAAACTAGTGCTTGGAATAAAAATTAATTATAATGTTTTTTTTACATGGGGAATCATGGAATCATCTAACTTCTGCCGCTTTAAGGCGGCGCGAGTGGGCGTGTTACACTTTTACCGACCAACCATGATCCTAGGGTTCACTTTCAGTTAACCCATGGCCCTGGGGTTCACTTTCAGATATTCCATCGCCCCAGTAGGCTTTTGGGCTCCTGCTGGGCTCCTATGATTTGCTGACATCTCCTTGAGGCGCGCGTGCGACACTACGTGTCATCGACGACTTGGGCTCGATCCAGACGGTTGCTGTCTGGTAGCCGTCTGATCGTCCGACCGGACAGTGTGCGGGTAGCACACCGTTGCTCGCCTTAGGCATTGATTTGCGTTGTAGGCTAGGGCGTGAGGGCCATTCCCTCTCACGCGTGTATTGTGGCCGCTTCTTTCGCTAACATTTGGTAACAACAATACACAACAAGACGCTTCGCAGAAGATAACGTCTTGTTGTGTATTCTTTCTTATTCCAGACAATGGCCTGTACTAGGGCCCGGTGTGAGAAGTATTGCCTCAAATCGCCACCACGAGGACAAGATAGCGCTTTGCCCAAGTGGGGCACACCTTCACCGTATACTCCACCATGTCTTCCGGGCAATCCACAGAATGGTGACATTCGGATGTTTCTTCCTCCTGAACCCAGTGCAATAACCTCCCAAACTTGCCATGTCCAAAGAGGATATGCGTCATGTGGAAGGTGACGTGTATATTAAATTGTCCTCGGAGTCATGACGCATTTTGCGGGCGATTCCTTTGTTTCTATATCCCTGTGATGTTTCCTAGTTACCACAGAGCCTTGGGCGGTGAGGTAATGGGAAGGCGGAGTCGGGGCGTAAAACTATACTACGGACATCTCATTCCTTGCGACTTGAATATGATAATAACATATTTCAGGGCCCTGTTTTGGTAGAACAACCTGTGTGGAGAAAAAATAGGAAAATGTAAGTGGATATAACCAGTAATAATTTACAATGTAATCTATATGCTATTAAAACTCATCTTAAACAAAATAATTTAGTTTACATTTGTAGAGTTTTTTTAGGTGGGAAAATTACCCAATGACACCTCCCGCCCTTAAGCGGAGCGCGAGGATGTGTCAGACTTTTACTGACTAAAAACGCACTTCTGTTCCTTCGTTGCCTTGGGGCCGAGCTTTCGTTTCAGAAGCAGATCTTTGGCCCCAGTAGGCTTCAATCCTGCTGGGCCGCCTAAGGTTTGCTGACAACTCCTCGAGGCGCTCGTATATATACGCGCTGTCGACGTCTTAGGCTCCGTCCGGACGGTTATCGGACAGTGGCTGGGGCGTGAGCGGAGCGCCGTTGCCTCACGCGTGCGTCCTCCTCCTTTGCTAGCATTACTGCTTCAAACATTTGTAGGGTTTGGTTTGTATATCGTGAACTATAATGATCTGTTTTTTTATTGTGAAGTGAGTGAGTGTGTGTCTATCTGTGGCACCGTAGCTCTTAAATGTTTTAACCAATTTGGATGTAGTTTATTTGAAAGCAGGTTTTCTAGCAATAATTCTAGGGATGTTTTATCTAAATCGGTGGTTTATCTAAACTTCACCCGAGTGAAAGTAGAAAATTAACGCAAAGAAATATGCTCCTGATATAAAAAATATCCTATCAACTAATTTAAGAAATGGTCTATCCGTGACATTTTCATACAAATTCGTTTATCCGTTCGAGAGTGGAGAAGTAACAAACAAAGACACAAAATTATAATATTATACCTCTGTAGATATAATATTATAAATTGGTTGTTTTACGCTATTGTAAATAGATATTGCCCCGTACTATATAACACAATTGTTTGCACAAAATCCTCCCGAAAAAAATTCAAATATTAGGTAGATATTACGACAGTTTGCAAAAAACTTTCTTACAAAGAACTTTTCCCTCAAAAATTAAAAGCAACGGTTATTATAAGGCAATAAAGATGTCGTGGCCGTTGAAACGAAGTCGGTATTAAATCACATAACAAGTGGGTATCTACGAGTCGTTACATTTACATACGGGGCGCGGGCGACGCGGCCCCGGCTACGTACCTACGCTGTACCATGTCTAGGGTTGCCGGCGGCCTGTCTAATAAAACTGGCAGGTAAATAATCTGTTTTTTTTTTGCGTGCGGCTTCATCTGTGAATAGAAATTTTTCCCAAGGCAACTTAATTCATGAATCCCCAAGCGACCACCGGTGGCCGCGCATCTATTGTCTTACTATTGTGTCTCTAATTGACGGTATCTGAAGGGTTTAACCCGGAACAAAAAATATTTATGTGCTATCAGGATATCGACGGTTGAACGGCAATATGATCTAAGCGACATTGAGTAAACTTTACAAAAAAGTGATTTGAAGTTAACATTTTTAGAGTATACATTTGTAAACTATACTCAATGTCGCTTAGATCATTTTGCCTTTCAACCGTCGATATGGTCTACTTGTGTGTCGAGTTTCGTTCAAATCCGTTATTTATTTATTTATACCTATATATTTTGTTGCTCATCAAGATTTTAAATAAATTTACAAAAAAAAAACCATATAGTAAAAAACACAATTGGCGGCCTTATTGCACCAGGCGATTTCTTTCAGGCAACCTGGCCTACCGTTTAGCAGTTCGAGCGTAAAAAAGTAACAAACATACACACACACACAAAGGAGAAGGGAATGACTCCATAGATTCCTGGGCCTAGGTGTTAACTGAATCAAATTAGCCTTATTTGTAAGAGGATATAATAACTAGGCCTCACTAAAAATTTTGTGAAATTTTGCTATCCAGGAACCAAGTTCCATGAATTATAGTAAAAGTGAGGTTATATTATAAAATTGTAGTTTTTTTAATGCTATTTACGAAATACTTAATATTGAAACAGTGTTGGCCGAGTAATAACAGCCCCGACTTACGAGTTAAAGGTCTCAGTTCCCGTGTCTGAGGAGAACCTGCGCAATGCGGAAGGTGAGGATCAGTCGCAATCGTACAATTTACACAGTGATCCATGTCATCAATATCCGATCGATAGGCGTAAACAGTTGTCCAAAATAGAGAGCCAGGTAATATAGAGTAGCAAGATCCGTCAAATAGTCCATTAAAATATGCAAAGCCGAGGTTAAACAATTAAACAAGGAAAATATCAGAAAATATTCTGAGCGCACTCAGAACGAAAAAAACGAACGAGTGCATCTGTCAGTCAGTGATTGATAGATATCAGACATAAGTGTTACCAGACGAAAAAAAATCACTATGTATCGATTCAATCAATTTCACAAAAGCTTGATAATATGCACTTGTCACTCGATTTTCATACATTTTTCCGAATTATTAATAATCGATTACTAGTAATTCAGGCATTATTAATCGATTATTTAGTTTCATTAACTTAATTTAAGTTTTCTCGCTTCCTGGGTAGAAACATGGTACCATATCTTGTGATTTCCATAAGAAAAATATAACGTTTTTTTTAGTATAAATTTCAACTAGTTTACTGCTGGGCCCAGAAGTCCCCTTCTCCTTTTCGACTTAGACAATATTATGACTGTGATTTATTGATAAGGCACCTCAACGACTTTCCCATACTCGTTAAAAATTAACTGCTAGAACGACTGACCATTAAGGTTAAAGTGATGAAACAGGAAGGTCACGACCCTCAGCATTGAGGAATACGTCGCAAGAAGGAGGAGGAGGAGAACGACTGAACCGCAAATAAATGAAATCTTGTCAATTTTTGATACAGGTACGAATATATGTAACTTTGAAAAAAAGAACGTAGAACTTTTAGCTAAACTGATTGTAGCGACATCTATGGCGTCAACTAAACTACGAAATCTTGCATCACGCAACTAGAGTTCTCCGCTCGACTTGAGTATATTCAACCGTCTGAAATTATGTATCGGGCCGTTTTTCAGATCAGTCATAATATCACCCTTATTTTTTCTATTGTAGGTACTCAAAATTAGACTCATCATCATCATGTTTTATTTGGGGTCGGCGCTACACGTTTTTCCTTCCATTCTGTCCTGTCGCTCGTCACGCTATCACTAACTCCCTTTTTATATATACATGTACATGTAAATTCATAACTCAAAATTAGAATTATTGAAATTATTTCTTGGTTGACCATCTGTTCCATTACTATTTGATTTGTAGATCCATAGGAATTAGAAAAATTACCCATAGTGATTTGAGGACCTGGGGGTACGACGGGTCCGAATTCAGTTCCTGTAGCACTCTCTGGAGTACCTATCTTCTGGGAGTGGACGGAATGTTCTGGTAGAAGAATCCTTCATTTTTAAAGGAGGTTTGTGGGACTTTGCACTGTTCCACATACCTCTAAACTCGTGGGTCTGTTCAGCTTTCCGCCTTTCGAGGCTGGCAGCCCTAGCCCGTACCCTGTGCCGTGCCGGAAGCGAGGGCGGCACGGAAGTGGAATCGGCACGTGCTTTATAGATGTGTGGCACAGGTACACTTGTTTATTCCATGCCAATTTTGAGGGTTATGTACCGGGTGATGGGTAAATAGGAACATTGATATAGAGGAGTAGGTATTTACTTATGTTGTTTACTTTATGGAAAAGGATTTCTTTTTCAAGGTGGAAAATCATCTAATAGTCTCGCTCTAGGGCGGAGTGGGGAGGCGTGTAAGACTTTTACTGAATAAAACCACACCTATATTCATTCTTTGTCTTATATTTCTGAATCCCGGGTTTTATTTTCAAAAGCGAATCCATGACCCCAGCAGACTACGAACCTGCTGGGCGCCTACGGTTTTACTGTTTTTTTATTTTTATTGTTTTTTTTTTATTCTACTTGAGGTGCAATGAATAACTACGCACCATCGACGACTATTGACCTATCGTATTTTAACATTCGGGGCTCAATAATGGTGTGATGGATAAGAACTCAGAGCTTTTCTTAGGCTCATGTGCTTATCTATAATATGTATTAACATTTTTGTGTTTTAAACATATTATTATATAGGGTTATTTGTAAAACACTAGCAACCTTGAAGGACTGTATTACTATATCATAAACAATAACTTTTGTTCTATGACTTTTTACAAAACAAAATTCATTTACCAAAAACAAACCTTCAAGATTTCGTTTTTCTATCTAACACATTTCAACTCTGTATTTAGTTATACCTACTTACGTCTGTATGACGCGACGCAAATGCATCCAGCACTTCCACCGCCCATTGCCTACTCCCTTTCACTATTGTACTATCACTTGCTTCGCATAGACTTCGTAATATTTAGAACGTTTAATTTAAATATTTTTATTTTTGTATGAAAATCTGATAAACAAAATATGATGTCATAGAAATTCATAAAATAAAAGTGGTTTTATATGACGTTTGTAACATAGTCCTAAGAGTTTGCCGGTGTTTTATTAATAACCCTGTATAGATAGATTTATTTTCACCTAAACACTTAGAGAAACCTACTTTGCCTGGGCCGCGTGGTTGATTACGGCCCATTCCCCCTCCTTGAGAGGCCCAACAGTGGGAACATTATAAGGCCGACTATGCTATGCTATGCTAAATACTGAGAAACAAACATAACAACCACAGATAGTGCATCATGAAGAGGGTGCTTATTTTAAAATCTACCACTTAATATAAAATGCTATTGATAATAATTTATTGCAAAAAAAAACTGGATTTCAATAACTTCATTATATTCGTACAACAACCAAACAAAATGATATGTTAAATTACTCGCCAAAATTTTTCCCCAGTTCTTCAGAACTGCGTCTCTTTATTTCCATCTCGCCATTCAATTACTTAGCTATAAGGAATGCGTTATTCTCGGACACGTCCATCTTTATGTGCGTTATGTACATATGCGAGCATACGGGCAGGCTTTTACGTGGGATTGTTCTCGCATATTGTTGCCAAAGTATACAACGATGTACGAATGAAAATGAGGATATATATTATATTATCTTCTTCAGAAAGAAAACTGTTTTAACGTAGAACTATATTGTGCTCACGTGGGCCACGAACGCTGATCTGGGCGCGTCGTTCTCCATACATTTTATATGGCAACTAGACTTGCAGGGCTACATTAGATACACGCCACGCGACGCATTGCTACCTACAAATTAGAGCACTGAGTGCGAGTTGTTTAATTGCTTTTGCATTTGGCTCTCTGATTGGTTAAGAGCTAGGAGTTGGCGAATCGGAGCATCGAACGTCATAGACGTGTTGATGGCGTGGTCCACGTGTGTGTCAGTCTAGTGTACTTGTTCTACTCGCTTTGTTTTGCGCGCGTAAACATCTAGCTGTCTAATAAGAAATAAACTTACAAGCTTTTCCAAGCCTCTAGTAATCTTTTTTAGTTCTCATTTTTTAAGGTTGGAAATCATATAATGATTTCTCCCACTCTAGGGCTTATGTTCTTTCACTAGTTCGTTACGTTCCAGGGTCATGGTAACTCTTTCAACAATAACCACCATGTTTTTGTACCTACGGTTTTGCAGACGTCTCTATGAGGCGCGGGAGGCTAAGGCCTTATGTGGTTACGAAACCCTGGAGACATTTTAAAAACAAACCATCTAACTTTATTGTAGTGCGCTAAAACACCTCTACACAGTACTTAAACTATCTAGATTATGCTTATGCTTACATAACGCACGCAGCCCCAGTGCGGATTAGTAGATGTCAACTAACAATTTTTAAGTTTTGGTTCTAGGACATGCCGGACGTGTCTCCTCACGTTATTTTCCTTCAGTGTTTTGAGAGCTATGATGAAATAAATAACACAAAGTAATGTGTCTGGCTGGTTTTGAACTCATCTATAATTCGTAAGTCGGGTTTTAAATCACTAGGCCACCAATACTTTGTTCTCATCATCATCATATCAGCCGAAAGACGCCCACAGTTGGACATAGGCCTCCCCAAAGCGTCGCCACAACGACCGGGCCTGTGCGTCACGCATCCATCGGATTCTCGCGACCCTGACCAGGTCATTGGTCCATCTTGTTTGAGGCCTTCCAACGCTGGGACAGGCCGATGGAAAGGGTTATGCTCGGAGTTTCCTTGCGTGATCACATGAGAAATAAAGATGCTTTGTTCTGCACTACTCAAAATAGCAATACAGAATTTCTTTTGTGTTGATGTCTTATAAAAAAAAAACCTGTAGAATATGTGAAGAATAAATTATTCACATTTTTTTGTGATCGTTTTTTTTTTTATCACTCGGTCACCTCTACTCCTGCAGCCTACATCTTCGTTCGGCGTATTGTCGCCTACGTACTTTATAGCGAAAACTCTTAAAGTTATTGCCCATGTTTCAGTGGCGCTAGCGGCAAACTGTTCGCCATTATATCTGGGTGGCGAAACTGCTGTATCATTGTGTTATTTTGTTTATTTCTGATTTAGGAGCTGCGAGTTCGGCAAGATTGTTAACTTTTTGGATATGTTAGCATGTTTTTGGAAGAGTTATTTTTTTACAAGCAGTGTTGGTATCGTTTTCTTGTTTAGAAGCCTCGGTTTTTTTTTGAAATCTTTATTAAGGAGCTTTGTCTCAATTTAGACTATGTCGCTCCATCGTAGCCAAATTTTGTGTTATAGTTTATTTTGAGTGGTTGTGATAAATTTTGTATAAGACTCTTGTCTCGTCTGACGTAGGCTTTGCTAATATGTTGTTGAAAATACCTATATCTAACATATTTAGAGTGCTAATAATATTTCTCCTGAGGCGTTCGCCCCGCTCACACTCCACCAGAATATGTTGTACGTCCTCGATTATTCCGCATTTTACACAATTAGGTCAAGCTGTGATGATGTGTGATGTGATGTGTGAGACTCATGAGGAACTTTACGTATCACACACGGAAAGTAATTGAATCGTAAGCCTCGGTTACGATTCTTCAGAGCCATTATTAACCTATCTGGTCCGGGGAGTTGTCTGATAGTTCATGTAGGACAGTTGCATATGTTCTAATCGCGCTGAGAACTTTAATACCTCGACGCAGGATTTTGAATTTTAGTTTTTATGTGGCATCATAGAAAAGAAATAAAGAAAAGATGGATGGATTGTGTGAGAAGTGATATGAAAGAAAAGGGAGTAAGTGATAGCGTGACGAGTGACAGGAGAGAATGGAAGGAAAGAACGTGTTGCGGCGACCCCAAATAAAACGGGACAAGGGCAGGCAGATGATGATGTGGCATCATAGAAGTGACATGTCACGGAAGTGTTTCAATCGATCTAATGAGTAGATCCTTGCTCTATGTCTTAGTGTCCTTGTCCCATGTTATTTGTGACCGGCACAATAAGTCTTGTTTTATTCCATCCTTTAAACTGTCACTTCTTCTGCATTTGTTTCAATTTTTTACTTCTAGATTACACACCTAAAGGCATTTAATGTGCTATAATTGATCAGCATTTTTTTAAAGACAAACAACAAAACAAACTCTACCTCTTTATTATATTAGTGTTGGTCAACTAAGAAAGTTATGAAATGTATTATAACGTCAGAATTTTACAAAATGTGGAGACAGAGGCTCAGTACAATGCTTGATGGCCTTAAGCTGAAAAAGTCTAATAAAAATGAGTATATAATACAGTCTGTGTGCACTTTGTATTCAGTTACTAGTTGACTAGGCAAACGTTGTTCTGCCATATAAGTTACTTAGAAAAAAAAAATGAAGGGATATGTAAGAGCGAAAAAAATAGCCTACGACCTATTCTCAGATCGACCAAATATACATAAATAAAAGTCGGCGTTGTGTCGGCTATTTCGAAGGAGTTCTATCACAAACACTGTGACACGGGATTCTTATATATTAGAAAATTTGATTTACTTGCTTTTTGAATTAAAAAAAAAAAAACAAAAACACATTTGCCGGTAAAAACTTGCTGCTAATTCTAACAGAACGAATCACGTTCCCGAAAAACAGCTTCATAATATTCGCAACCATTTTTCATCCAGCTAAACAGATCCAAACTAAACAGATAATCCGTTTATTCGTATATAATATAGGGTGTTAATATTTTAAAGTGTCGTGTCGTGTAGTCTCTGCTCCGCTCGGGCCGCATATTTCATCTACCCGTCGCCGCCCGCCGGACGGCGGATTCTGTGGTAATATTGTTGTATACAGAAAATAAGGTTGTGAAATATAAGGTGAATTAAGTGGTAACGCAGTTGGTAATCTATATATGTAAAAATGAGATACAACTCACTGATTAATCACGAAATCTCAGAAACTTTAACACCTACAAACTTAAAATTAATTAGTTTGTTTGCCTTTATGTTGCACCTACCATGTTTTATTTCTGCACCACCCTAAGGTCGACTGGTAGAAAATGCCTAAGGCATTAAGTCCGCTTTTGTACTGTTTTAGTGCATAAAGTTTTAATAAATAAATAAATAAAATTTGCCATGTAGGTTTCTTATAGGGTGTAGACATTCGCTAAAAACGGATTTTTCGAAATTCACCCCCTAAGGCGGTTATCACATTGCCACGCATCACGCGGCGTAGCGCGTGAAAACGCATCTACGCACGTACTTACAGGAGTGTAGATCTGCATCATCGTGCGGGTTTTCCACGCACTCAAATTCACACAGGTACTACGCACTCATTTCACACAAAATCACACACGGTACTACGAGACTCAGTGTGGCATACCTTGCGTGTCGCTTCGCACCCACCCACGTGAGTGCATGTTTCTCCGCCTGTAAGTGCATGATCTGCATGAAAGCCCGTAGATGCAGTTTCGGTGTGTTGGACTGTGCGTGTTTTCTATACAAATGGAGATACTTACAAGCAACGTTAAGACATGCATTCACGCACTACGCTGCGGGGTGCGTGGCAGTGTGACAACCACCTAAGGGAATGAAACGGTTATAAAGTTTGTATGGAGAAACCGACTTTCATGCGGGTGAAGCCGCTGGCAGAAGCTAGTAATGTTATAAAGGATAAATAAAAATACAATTAAAACCTCTTAATTTAAGATGTTTTGAGTGTGCAACATTACGTTGAAGTTATTGTTCGAACACCTATTATGAAAAACTAAAATTAAAAATTTTAAAAAACCCCCGACGCAAAAAGAACTATAAAAAGTAAAAAAATAACTTAGTAAATTACTCTTTCAACCTTTTAACGTCATTAAAGGAATCTATAAATATTTAAAAGATGAGTGTCACTAAGTCGGGGGACCGCAATATGAAAATTATTATTTTACTTAAACGAATTAAAAATGACAATTGCGGTCCCCCGACTTAGTGACACTCATCTTTTAAATATTTATAGATTCCTTTAATGACGTTAAAAGGTTGAAAGAGTAATTTACTAAGTTATTTTTTTACTTTTTATAGTTCTTTTTGCGTCGGGGGTTTTTTAAAATTTTTAATTTTAGTTTTATTTTAAATTTTTTAAATTAATCGAGGAATCCATTATTGTGATATTATCTTTTCTATATTGTAACAATCATGAAGGCCACACTAATACTACTAACTTGCAAACTGGCTAGATGTACTTTTTATTAAGGTTTATCTTTAAACAACTTTGGCATTCATATTCAAAACTTGATTGACAAGACAATTAGAAAATTAATTCCCTCTAAATAATAATAATCAATTAATTTCATTAAATTAAATTTCATTCCTATTTTATAATATTGATTCTAGAGTTCCATTAGCTATCTCCCAGTTATAGCATCAGGTCCTCGGCATCATGAACAATGTTTAGAACTGGTTAAGACGAATCTAATGAGCATAAACTCGACGAGTTTACTAGTAGGCATTTCAGGGTTTCATCAACTAGGTACCTCCCAGTTCTAGCATCAAGTTTTCATAATCATGAAAAATGTTTGAAACTTGTTAAGACAAATCTGGTGAGCCCAAACACGACGGGTTTACTAGTAGGCATCCCAAGGTTCCATCAGCTACCTCCCAGTTCTAGCATCAGGTCCTCGTCATGATGAAAAATGTTTGGAACTGGTTAAGACAAATCTAATGAGCCCAAACTCGACGGGTTTACTAGTAAGAATTCCAGGGTTCCATCAGCTATCTCCCAGTTATAGCATCAGGTCCTCGTCATCATGAAAAATATTTAAAACTGGTTAAACCGAATCTAAAGAGCCCAAACTCGACGAGTTTACTAGTAGGCATTCCAGGGTTCCATCAGCTACCTCCTAGTTCTAGCATCAAGTTTTCATAATCATGAAAAATGTTGGAAACTTGTTAAGACAAATCTAATGAGCCCGAACAAGACGGGTTTACTAGTAGGCATCCCAAGGTTCCATCAGCTACCTCCCAGTTCTAGCATCAGGTCCTCGTCATTATGAAAAATGTTTGGAACTGGTTAAGACAAATCTAATGAGCCAAACTCGACGGGTTTACTAGTAAGAATTCCAGGGTTCCATCAGCTATCTCCTAGTTCTAGCATCAGGTCCTCGTCATCATGAAAAATATTTAAAACTGGTCAAGACGAACCTAATGAGCCCAAACTCGATGGGTTTACTAGTTCGCATCCCAAGGTTCCATCAGCTACCTCCCAGTTCTAGCATCAGGTCCTCGTCATCATGAAAAATGTTTGGAACTGGTTAAGACAAATCTAATGAGCCTAAACTCGACGGGTTTACTAGAAAGAATTCCAGGGTTCCATCAGCTATCTCCCAGTTCTAGCATCAGGTCCTCGTCATCATGAAAAGTATTTAAAACTGGTTAAGACGAATCTAATGAGCCCAAACATGACGGGTTTACTAGAAGGCATCCCAAGGTTCCATCAGCTACCTCCCAGTTCTAGCATCAGGTCCTCGTCATCATGAAAAATGTTTGGAACTGGTTAAGACAAATCTAATGAGCCCAAACTCGACGGCTTTACTAGTAAGAATTCCAGGGTTCCATCAGCTATCTCCCAGTTCTAGCATCAGGTCCTCGTCATCATGAAAAATGTATACGAGTATTTCAAACATTAGGTCACACATAAGTATTTATTAGTAAAGTATACATCCGTAAAGCGTTTAAGATCCCAGCCACAGCCAACAAATGTGCTGCTGACCTTGAACGCCTGATCAAATCTTCATGAATTGTATCTAAGAACCATCTTGGTAACGTCAGCTTTCTTATAAAAAAAACCGCATCCAAATCGGTCCATTCGTTTAAGCGCTATGATGCCACAGACAGACACACAGACACACAGACACACAGACACACAGACACCCTAAACTTATAACACCCCTCTTTTTTGTCGGGGGTTAAAAAGTAGCGCAAACAATTGTTTCACTTTTCAATAATGTCTGTGTAAAATGCTTCTAAAAGTAATTTAGCCTAAAAATTGTTTTTATTTAGGGTTGTGAATTAGAAACATAGTTTTTTTTTTTTACAATAGAGTCTTACAAATCAAAATCAATGGATCAATTGTTTTATTAGATTTCATGTGGCTGTTTTTCCATGGTCTCATTAATTTTTTGGTTCTTTTTGTACTATATCCATTATTATGTAGCAGAATAAAATTATTTGGTTAAATCGTTTCAGGCTGGTTTACTGGCTGGACTAATTTCTTTTTTTTTTATTGATTTATCCTAGTGCTTGACGGTGATTCCACCTGATGGTAAGCAGTGATATAATCGTTGCTGGTGAGGCGCACTAGTTTATTTAAAAAGTATCACTCTAGCCTTGAAAACACCTAAATTATAATTGGAAACTGCATCAGGCAAATTGTTCCAGCCCTTCGATGTACGCGGTGTAAACGACGAGGTGAAACGCTTAGTCCGGACAGTAATTTCAAAACTTGGTCTAACCAACTAAGTTTTTCAAATAGATGTATCGATGACTATTCGAGCCGAAAAATGCTTTTTCAAAGTATACGTATTTTTTTAATATCTTCGCATTTGTTTCCAGCATTTTAGATCCATTGACGAAAACCGTCTAAACGATATCGTTACAACATCTCCAACTAGCATCAGAATTTTCCCGTGCGTCCGTCCGGCAGTTACCATCATTTTGATTGAAATTTACTGCATCGCAGTGGGGCAGAGGGCGCCGTAATAACGTTACTGCAATAAGCTACTTCGTGATTAAATGGAGCTATTGTAGTCAACGTATTGTTTAGTGGAGACTGTGATTTACATCTCGGAGAAGAAACTGTGCGTTGGGTCCTTGGGTGACATGAGTAAGGAGCTTGTGTCCAGAGGACGTTGATGACATGCTTCAAGGCATGACAACCTGCTGACTACTTCCTTTTCAGCGCTCACGTTGTGGAATACACTGAAAGTCACTCGGCGAGGCTCTAAGGCGATGGAAAGGGCTATGCTCGGAGTATCCTTGCGTGATCACATCAGAAATGAAGATATCCGCAGGAGAACCAAGGTTAACGACATAGCTCGGAGAATCGCCAAACTTAAGTGGCAATGAGCAGAGCACATTGCACGCAGAACATATGGTCGATGGGGACGAAAGGTTCTGGAGTGGCGACCAAGTACCGGAAGACGCAGTGTTGGAAGGCCTCCAACAAGGTGGACTGATGACCTGTTCAGGGTCGTAGGAATCCGATGGATGCGTGACGCATAGGACCGGTCGTTGTGGCGACGCTTGAGGGAGGGTTATGTCCAACAATGGACGTCTTTCGGCTGATATGATGACGATGATGAAAGCCAGGCTTATTTATCTACGGGATTGTTTAAAAGAGTCACTGCGGCTGCAGCTCTGGACTGAAAAGAGCAATAGAAAGGACACGGATGGGTTTAATCAGTAAAATTCATATTCTACCTCTTTCTTCGCCTAGAGTGGAAGAAGTTATTTGATAATTTGTCACCCTCAAAAAATAAAGTGGATTTAAAAACTCTCTTTTTACAAGTTTTTATTTTTATTTTCACCTGTCCCGATGTTTGTCTGTAATCAAATCTTGTAAATTAAATTTGACCTACTTCCCGGTTACCAATTGAGCTGAAACTTTGCATGCATGTGTTAATCAGATGACAATGCAAAATTATTATGACAAGGAACTGATCTGATGATGACGACACAACCCCATTGAGTTTGGGCTCGTATGATTCCTCTTGACGAGTATTAATTATGTAGGTATACCGAGCTATAAAAAATGTTTTTCATTAAAAGCTTGTTTATGATATCTATCCGATCATTTTTGAGTCCGTAACAAGAACCTCCCAAACTTGCTATGAGCGTCATATGAAAGGTGAAAATGCCGTGGAACCTCTTCACCCACTCCTCAAAGACGGGACTTATCAGTCAAGGTTGTTTTGTAATTTTGACAGCAAAAGTATTTTTCGTAAGTTGGACATTTTCCTGTCCGGTTCATACTTTCCACTTCCTTTAAAAGCATCAGCAATTCAAAACTAAAATTTTCCACCCAATTCAATATGGCACAAGAAATATAATTCTAAAAATGGTTCAGCCTGAAAACTCTGTCTTCAAAGCAGATAACTTTTGGCAAACGTTCCACAATACGTATGCGTCAGGACATGCGAGGAAATATTAAAAATGGCTGGCTATCCGACAAATATAATTAAATTGGACAACGGAACGCAGTGGACCTGTCAAGTGGTATGATGAGCTTGTAAAGAGGTGGTGTGGATGTGGTATGTTTAGCAGAAGTTAAGGTTTTATTTTTATATATTCGTATTTTTTTTTTTGTCAAAGATTTGAAAGAAGGAAGGAAATTGCTGCTTGCTAATTCTTGAGAGACCTGCTCTTATAGGTTAGATCTGCAAAATTCATAATTATTTATTACATTATTCCCATTAATCAACTTTGTAACTGCAAATGCTTGACTTTTTGATGAAAATATCGAAATATAATCGGTATAATATTTGAGGCTTGCGTTGCAAAATTCATAAATTAAATTATTAGTTACTTTCTTCCTCTTTATCAATTTCCTAATTGCAAATGCTTGACTTTTTGATGAAAATATTGAAATATAATCGGTATAATATTTGAGGCGTGTCTTTAATTTCTGATCAGACCCTTTTGCATTTCCACATTTACTACTAATTTATTTCTCTTTTCATACTTCTATGTAGAACCATTTACTAGATTGCGCTGTGACGTCAGAGCCATCACATATGCGGCCGACAAAGTTGTCGTCACAATATGAACACAGTGATACGTCAGGACCTACACAATCGGTCACGCTGTGATATTACAATATTTTATGGAAAATATTGGAAATGTCACTTGGTTTTTTTGTGATTTTCTTGCCTTTTTGGTTTCGAAATTATTCTGGAAATGTTAAATGTTTCTTTTCCTTACATTTCTATTACAGTGAAATATAGCGTCAGGATAGCTCACGAAATTATAACCGGACATTGACCTACAAATTGATACAAAAAAAATATAATTTGTAGTTCGACCGTAAATATGAGCTACAGTCATTATTGTGTACCGTTTGACCATAATCTAAGTTAGGTTTTGCCTTTCTATGTTATTCAATCTGACTTCGAAAAAGTTTGAAAAAATATGAAAAATCGCAATTTTATTATTTAGCCATACCTACTTATTGATGCTACTACTTACGGTGTGATTGTAACATTGTGCTGCTGTGTTGAGTCAGTGCCTATATTTTGTTCTGTTTTTGACGTAATCATTTCTAATTTTACTATTTTAACTAAACAATTTATATTTTAAATATGACATCACTTAAATTGTTCAAAAGTCGTCTGTTGTACCTACTCAGACGCATTTTTATTAGCTTTCATTAATTAAAAAAAAAATAACCAGAAACATACTTAAAACAAATAATAATAATTATCTACTTTTGAGAAAGGGATAACTTGTCAATCCAAAGTGATTACAGCTCAAAGTAATCCGTATAAGAAAAGCGGCAAATTCATAGACATGAGTAACAAAAAATCTCCTGAAAATTAAATGGTGAATAGAATAGAATAGGATTGAATTTTTATTTTGCAAATATGGGTAATACAGGACCTACATTTAGTTCTTAAGATTACATTTAGCTCAGCCAAATTTTACCAATTGGCATGCAACATTCTTAAATTATTTATTAAGTATTATATCAATTAATAAATTACTTAGATCAGTTTATAAATTAATAATTTTAAATTTTAAATAATCAACTTAATTAAAAATATATGTTTTTAATAAAAAGATCATGGTGACCATGAATGAATGAATGGATAGCGGACAGTGGTAGATAATGGTAATGCTTACGGGCAATCTGCGCCGAGTGCTGGACTCCTGGTAATGAATTGGCTGTGCTATGATTGATGTGCTACTATCGTCATTCGCTAATGGGTGGACGCACTGGGTTTCGGAAACGCAACGTTTTATATTTTTGTTCCCCATCTGAAGTATCTTTATGTGCTTTAGATAATTAAATATTGGATCACTGGTTCACGCACTACGTCTTCACTCACTGACAGATGTCTTTAACCAGCCTTAGTCTGTAAAACATGATGACAATAAATATACACATGACTGGTGGTGACGTAATTTAATGTAACGATAAAATGTTTTATACAATGTAGTTTTTTTATTAATTTATTGAGCTTTTGGTTGTAGATATACATTACATCTCCTTAAAGCTATACTTTTCAGCGATAAGACCGCCATTGTACCCATAAATTTAATTTTATGTATAAGCTGTGTTACTTTTTGGTGTACAATAAAGTTTATTCTATTCTATTCTTTTCTTTGCGTTAGTTATCAATTACAATTGATGAAACATCGGAGTTGAGTGTTTATATTTTATGAAACACAAATATTTCAGATTAAAAGTACGCGTTTAATATTCTGGTCATTACTAAGAATAACCTCAGCGATTTTTTGTCTCTGTGCGTAATTTATGTAGGGTATTCTCCGCATTTCATTACACAACAAAATATGATTCAGTGTTGCTCCCTGATTTGGAGAAGACGTTTAGTCCAGTGACACTACGTTTCATATTTTGATTGCTTATGATTGATAGCTTTGTAAAAGTAGTGGGTATACGATGAATTGTTACACTGTTTGCAATACTTGGTTGTTACGTTAATGGGAACTTAACCTTTCAAATACCGTAATTAGAGACACAATAGAAAGCCAATGAGTGGGGTTTAATGAATTAAGACAGTAAGTAGCCCAGATAAAATCGTAAGGATTGGAAATAATAAAAAGGATAATGCGTATTATATGGGAGGATACGAGCAGATTCCTAACAAATTACTTCTTTTACATTTATATTTATAACTAGCTTCCCGCGACTTCGTCCGCGGAAAATTTCTTGTTTTAAAATAAGATTACACTCGATTAGACGCTGCGCACGTTCAGCGCTAGATTCCTGAGCACGGGCCTGCGATGTTATAGCATTTTGCCTAGTGAGCCGCTGCGAGCGCTCAGCGCTAGTCTCCCTATCCCTTGTTTCAGAGACATGCTGCCTTAAATGAGATAGACGCTGCGCACGTTCAGCGCTAGATTCCCGAGCACGGGCCTGAGATGTTATGGCTTTTTGCCTACCCAGCCGCTGCGAGCGCTCAGCGCTAGTCTCCCTATCCCTTGTCTCAGAGACATGCTGCCTTAAATGAGATAGACGCTGCGCACGTTCAGCGCTAGATTCCTGAGCACGGGCCTGCGATGTTATGGCATTTTGCCTAGTGAGCCGCGGCGAGCGCTCAGCGCTAGTCTCCCTATCCCTTGTTTCAGAGACATGCTGCCTTAAATGAGATAGACGCTGCGCACGTTCAGCGCTAGATTCCCGAGCACGGGCCTGCGATGTTATGACATTTTTCCTACCCAGCCGCTGCGAGCGCTCCGCGCTAGTCTCCCTATCTCTTGTCTCAGAGACATGCTGCCTTAACTCAGATAGACGCTGCGCACGTTCAGCGCTAGATTCCCGAGCACGGGCTTGCGATGTTATGACATTTTGCCTACCCAGCCGCTGCGAGCGCTCAGCGCTAGTCTCCCTATCCGTTGTCTCAGAGACATGCTGCCTTAAATGAGATAGACGCTGCGCACGTTCAGCGCTAGATTCCTGAGCACGGGCCTGCGATGTTATGGCATTTTGCCTAGTGAGCCGCGGCGAGCGCTCAGCGCTAGTCTCCCTATCCCTTGTTTCAGAGACATGCTGCCTTAAATGAGATAGACGCTGCGCACGTTCAGCGCTAGATTCCCGAGCACGGGCCTGCGATGTTATGACATTTTTCCTACCCAGCCGCTGCGAGCGCTCCGCGCTAGTCTCCCTATCCCTTGTCTCAGAGACATGCTGCCTTAACTCAGATAGACGCTGCGCACGTTCAGCGCTAGATTCCCGAGCACGGGCTTGCGATGTTATGACATTTTGCCTACCCAGCCGCTGCGAGCGCTCAGCGCTAGTCTCCCTATCCCTTGTCTCAGAGACATGCTGCCTTAAATGAGATAGACGCTGCGCACGTTCAGCGCTAGATTCGCAAGCACGGACCTGCGATGTTATGACATTTTGCCTACCAAGCCGCTGCGAGCGCTCCGCGCTAGTCTCCCTATCCCTTGTCTCAGAGACATGCTGCCTTAAATGAGATAGACGCTGCGCACGTTCAGCGCTAGATTCGCGAGCACGGGCCTGCGATGTTATGACATTTTGCCTACCAAGCCGCTGCGAGCGCTTAGCGCTAGTCTCCCTATCCCTTGTCTCAGAGACATGCTGCCTTAACTCAGATAGACGGAGCGCACGTTCAGCGCTAGTTTCTCTAGCACGGGCCCGCGACGTCCTCACATTTTGGCTAGCTAGGCGCTGTGAGCGCTCGCGAAATATACTCTCTATTTCTCGAGAGGCGCTGCTCATTTTCAGGGGCAGATTCTTCCGTAAGGCGTACTCGAGCGGCTCTTGTCTGTGATGTCTGCCGGGACATTTGAGATTTCCTTTTAGGCATGCATGTGTGCACTCAACAAACTGCGCACAGACTTGAAAACAATTATGAACAAAGGGAGAGCGACTCGAACACCGTCCGCCTTTACAAAACAAAACAATCGTAATATCGAATAACTCGTATCGATTATTTCGATAGAACAAAGTACGAAACTACGAACATACAAAACAAACGTACAACGAAATTACGATATTTTCAATTATGAGGTATCTATCAACAACAACAACCATACGAACGAAACAACCGAAATCAATAAGCGACTGACAGAAGAACTCCAACTAACGACAACGTGGGCATAATAATTCGAGAGGATCATCAATCCACAGAAAGTCTTAACACCGCGATTCCGAAAAATTATGTAATTGCAGAACGCCATCTATGGGCAAATAGGTAAAACGTCTGCACAATGAAAGTTATACTAGGGGCATTTTGCGTTTTAGTAATTTTATATTATCTCCGAAACTGTATGACCAATTGATATACTGTAAATGGCAAATCTTATCTGTATGATGTTCTTGTGATACTGAAATAATTTATTGTCATAAGAATTAATATTTTGTTGCTCAAATAATCAACCAAACGTAAGTATGCCGAAAAAAAATATTTTTAATGCAATAAAAGAAGTATAAAAGATAAAATATAAAAGATAGAGATATGGTATCGCGGACTTTTTTGTAGAAATAATTAATACGAACCAGGTAGCCATATATTGTTTTTAATTTTAAGCAACTGTTTAGGCAGCGCACGCTAATAATTCTGTTTTATGAGGTATTTTTTTCCGACTTGCTAGACAAAAGTTGTGATAGCTCGGTTAATATACAGTCTATAGAAACAATTTATAGCCTATAGCACTCAGGAATAATGTAGCTTTCTGCCAGTTAAAAAAATTTTTAGAATTGGATTATGAGTTCCAGAGATTACCCCCTACATACAAACTTACAAACTTACAAATTTTACCTCTTTATAATATTATAGTATAGTATATAGTAATAGTATAGACTAGTCAGCGTGAACTAGCATGCAAGCGACTTTGCTTGCGTTTTATATTAAATTATTTATTTTAATTTTAAAAAAGCTTTTCTTTATATGAAAAAATAAAAATCTAAATAAATAATTAATTCCATTTACATTAAAATTTAATATTATACATAACTTAAACACTTAAAATAATTTAGTAATCAAAATGTTTCTAAAATCTAGGTCGATTTACAATTTTTATAACAATATTATTAATCATATGTTATTTACGTATATCGAAATAATTTAAATATTTATTTTGTATTATTAATTCAGAAATTTAGACGTTTTGTAAAATACCTGTTCATTTCAAACTAATATTTTTATTTATCTATCTAGTAATATCTATATTTATTGGAATTAGTACTAATATTATTGAGCTAAGCCTGCGTGATAGAAGATGTGATCAAGTACCTGTCTATTGTTGAAACAATTTTTAAATTCAGTTCAGTAGTTTATTCATTACAAATAAAAATACAAATGTACATCTCAACACTTTGTAATATAGGTATATTATTAGGAGCTGTCAATAATGATTAAATTTTCAGTGTGTCTAACCCTATTTAAAAGTCCATAAATTTAACTGCGGCCACACTCAACAACTAATCGTTCAAAAACAAATCGCAACTCATTCCAGTTTATTTTCATGCAAATGTAACCACAGTAAAATCGAGCTAAGGCCATGTAAAACTGTTTAATTGGCAAACCCTTCCGCTAATGGCCTGAAACCGAGAGTTAGGGCGGCGCCGGCTGGCGGGGCTGTGGGGATGGATATAGGCGGTTTATTGTGTGCAGGCTATGTGAGATGTTATAGACTTTTGACTTCGTATACTTTGACTTTATATATCGATGTTTGATGAGAATTGATCGCCTGAAACACAGGTTGTCATTAACCTAGATCAGGCAGGTTTATATTATATTTGGAATTACTTTTTATCTCGGCTGTACTTAATGTAAATCATAATTTTACTTACTTTATACTGAAATAAAATTTTATTATTATTCTCTTTATTTATTTTGTATACATATTGTATCTACTTATAATACGTAACAATGAATATTTTACAATAAAATGTAACGTCACGTGTCAATAAATAACCCGCCCCTGATCGTTCCTGGTGGAAAGGTGCATATTGTATTACATTTTTAAATATTTTTTAACAAAATTATATAAAAAAAACATTTAAATTTATATTACGATAGTTTCCGCCGGTGTCGGTGGCTAGCGCTCCAGAGACAGGAACCCTCTCACAATGCGAGCCGTATCGAGGAGTACTGCCTTCTGCATCAGGCCCTTGATCCAACCGCGCAACGAAACCTTCGACAGATGGTCGTCGAAGCTTATTATTATTATTACGTGTATATATATTCTTAGCCGCATTTAGGCACTAGTCTATCATAAATGAAGCTTTGGTTTGTAAACCACTAACACTTAAGATTGGTGTTAAGTAACTTTTGTGGACAAATACAAGTAATCAACATCACCATTTCACCCTCCACCATCTATCGGATTCCCACAAACCACACCGAGTCATCGGTCTACTTTGTGGGAGGCCCTGCAAAGCTGTGTCTTGCGGTATGTGGTCATCTCTCCAGAAACTTTTGGCCTAAACAAAAATTTGTACTGCGAGCAATGTACCCTTCCACTGCTACTAAATTTTGGCGATTTTTTGGGCTATGACGGTATCCTTGGTTTTGCTGCAGATATCATCATTCCTGATGCGATCACGCAAGGAAACTCCAAGCATAGCTCTTGCCATTGCTCTTTGGGTGACTTGAAGTCCAATGAGGCAATGAGCCTCATCAGAAAACATGTAATAATAAATAAATATAAAAACCTTTTAGATGTAGAAATGAAACATGGTGATATAATTTTAATGTAAGGCGATAATAATAATTACATAATATTTTTTTTTTATAATTAACAACAAACATAACTCTTTTCAAACTAGAACTAAGTCTATGTAGTGTCTATTATTATCATCACATTGCTATAAAAAAAAAACAACCTAACAAATTGCAATATTATATCTCGCTAAATCTTAATGTATGTTCGTTATTTCCGAAAATCGGTTCTAAGTGTCATGTTTAAATTTTCTTTTCTTAAATCTTATTCTAAATTAATTTATAGTCCCATACTAAACCCTGTAACAAGTGATATCAAACTTCTGGCTACACATTTTCGGGCCTTTACGAAAGCGTAGCGGGGCTTCGTAGCACCGTAGCGCGTAGCCGCGGGCGCTACGAGATTGGAATATGCAAATACCAGATCCGTTTTAACTTAGACAACTGTTGTGATGTTATTTAACCTGTTATTCTGTGTAATGGAACTGGTAGACAGTGTATTATTTTTTACTATGTTTTCTGCTGTATGTAATATACACCGCTAAATTTTGATCGTTTTAATCCCGTGGAGTGTCGAATCGCAATAGAGGATCACTATCGATTTTCGTAACGGTATAATTAGAAAATGTCAGCTGAGCGAGTCCAATGACCTGTAGGTAGTTAGTACGCAACGCTGACTATCCTGAAAAGAAACACCGAAACTAACTTTTTAGGGTTTCGTTCTTTAGTAATAAGTATTTCAAAAAAGTGTCGATATCAATTGGAGTATAAATCAGTTAGAGAAGATTGTGTTGGAAGATGACGGTGTAACGCGGTTTGAGCGGGTACGCTACCGTTTAGCGCCCACCGACACTCTAGGGTTGTCATAGAAGGAGTTCACAAACAACAGTTATCACACAGTTTTAAAAAGTAAGCGTCAAAACCCCTCGCCAATAGCAATATTTGATGTTTAGAAAATATTAAAATACACTATTTTTTTGCTCTTAGTACCTATGTTCAAATTTTCGGTACCTCTATTGACAGTGAA
Source organism: Mythimna lalbum (assembly GCA_949319445.1). Taxonomy (NCBI): domain Eukaryota; kingdom Metazoa; phylum Arthropoda; class Insecta; order Lepidoptera; family Noctuidae; genus Mythimna; species Mythimna lalbum. The sequence goes on from OX439347.1 coordinate 1,909,771, forward strand.
AACACGCGTAAAGAAAGTGGACAGACAAAGTGTTGTCAGGACTATTTTTTTATAGTTCGAGATAACACAGCTAATTTATCTTTTTGTTTAATACCTTTTTAGTATTTCAACATTTAATTTTTTCAATTTTTTTGGCGTACTAGAAAAATGACAAGATCGAAAGATTTTTTATGATAGGTTTGTGTCTAATTTGATACATATAGCGAAATATTTGATGTAAACCATAGATTTTAAAGGAGACATTGATCTCTTAGCTTATTTCGGTGCTTCTTCTCAGAGCAGTCAACTAGGAAACACAGGTCTCACCTAGTTAACCTAATCGAAAAAACAATATCATTGATCTTTAGGCCCTACACCATGTAACGATTAGAAATGGTCGAAGAGTCGATAGTTAAAACGTTGTCAATGATACTTATTCACGCATATCGATTTCTTTCACCAGACTAAGTGGATCTTTTGAAAAAAAAAATTGAACATAATTGGGGTCTGATAAAAGTAAAAATAAAATCAAAGACCATTAATTAATGTCACACAAATTGAAGCAGTTTTTATTCTGTGTTTATTTATGATGAGTAACCTAAAAAAAAAATATTATTATCGCCTGTTAAGATTTTAGTATGTATCTCAAAAAAGAGTTCAAGCCGCGGCAACCCTACCGCTCCCCAGTTATAGCCTAAAGGGTTTCTCTCCCCGTCAAATAGTCGTTTAAAAACAACGCTATTAAACAAACCGCACGCTGATGCGTTTTGCGAAACTCATAAATATTAAACAGACAACGTTCTACAGCGTTGATGCTGCCCTGGTACTGGAGCTTGTTTAATTTTAACTTTTTTTGGTAAAGAATTTTTCAATTCATATGTACTTTTTTCTAAGTTTATCTTTTCATCATTTTCTAAGTAATGTCCTAATTAACACCATGTGACTCGGAATGCAGGTGAATTCGTTCGTCCCGGTTGTATAGAATAGAATTTTTAATTTGCAAATATATAAATGCAATCATCTAAGGTGACAACCTTACACCTTAGATGATTGCAAAACATTGAACAAAATGTTGATATATTTACGCTTTTAATCAGGTCTACACTATAAAATAATACGAATAGGGAATCTTCACCAGGTCATCGCATCGGTCCAACTTGTAGGAGGCCTTCCAAGGCTGCATCTTCCAGTATGCGGTCGCCACTCCAATCTTCACAATAAGAATCTGATGGATGCGGGACGCACAGGATCGTTCATTGTGGCAACACTTGGGGGAGGCATATGTCCAACTGTGGACGTCTATCGGCTGAAATGATGATGATAAGGGAATTTTAGCATGTAGGTACTTTGGTGTATACTTGGTTAAATAGGTACCTAAACATTTGAAGAGGCTCTCGTTATACAGTTCCGCTTGATGTCAATTCAGAAAGGAGTACCCCTCGACACCGCGCATGGTACTGACCTCTTTCAGGGGCTTAGGGCTCCTGTAGTTTAGAGTGATCTGTTGTTGATAACAAGAGGCTTTTTATCCCAAATATTCGAATTTCTTATCTTCTTTGAAGTAAAATTACTTTTGAATTACCACACACTTGACATGACTGATACAAACGCATCAATCATTACGTATCTTTTATTTCAGTACTTTTGTTCCAATGTTTGTCTCAACAAAGTTATATCAAGTGAAAAATCCGAAATTAAATTCAAAAAGTATTCTTCAGATTATTATTTCATTTATTGTTGACTATCTTTTGCCTGAGGCGTCGCTTGCGATCATAAAATATAATCGGACCAATACTTCCAGAGATAACCTCCTACAAACAATAAACAAACTTTTCCTCCTTGTAATATTTATTTATTTATTTAAACTTCATGTACAGTAGTGGTACATAGGCGGACTTAATGCAACAAGGCATTCTCTACCAGTCAACCTTTGGGTTAAAAAAGACAACATAATATTAAGTATTTATATGTTATATAGTATATAAGTTTACGCTTGACAACCTTTCGCGTTCTTTTGGAAGTAACCTGTGGAAGTACTGGTCCGATTGCTAAAACTTTTTCACGGATGGAACGAAAGCTGCTTTATTCCTGAGTGACATAGGCTATATTTTATGTACACTGGCAAAACCGTTAGCAAAAGCTAGTACTAAATACAATTGTGTACAGTCATTCGTCCATTTTCACTCACCATCGCAATCCATGGTGGATTGCGATGGTGAGTGAAAATCCATTTATACACTTTCCATAAATACCTAACACTCATAAAATCATACACGTATTTCCTAAAGGATAGATGGACGTCCCATAAACAACGGATCCAGCATCATCCTAATCACACGCACATTAGAATAAAAGAACTGGAATCGTTCCGTGCCATTTGTTTCGACGTCATTACGATATCTGGTTTACCACGTCGACACACTCGTGCCAATGTTAGGTGTACGACTATTGTATGACGATTAGCAGGTGAAGTCGTTAAGGGGATGGAATACAGCTGTAGAAAATATATTTTTCATTACTCATACTCTGAAAGTAGGTCTGAAGTTGCCTGAGGAGCGGGCTGAAAAGTATCACACTTTTCATCCCTAGGGAGTTTTACTTTCAACTAACAGCTGTCAAATTATTAAAAAAAAAAAACTAGGTCTATCTTCTTGTATTCGTAATGAAAAGTACAGTGCTTACCTCGGGGTTAAAGTCCTCGCTCCGCTCGGCCGCCAACTCCTTCTCGGGACGAAATAAGTAACTTTCACCCCTAGTGTAACAATGTACTATTTTTTTTAATCTGGGAAATCATCTGCTTAACCAAAAATGTTGGCATTTCATTAGTATGTACTTTCCTATATATACTAAAATTATATAAAACACGACAACATCTTCAAAAATGTGTACACCTATTTAGGTAAAACATAACAGGACTATTTTTTTCTTTTTATGTAACACCATGCTTCGCAAACTATGTTTTTGTACTGCTTTCTCATGTTTTGACAAATAAACTATCTTTATCTTATCATCTAATGACCTCTTCTACCTGAGGAGGAGCGGGAAGGCGTGTCAGACTTGTAGCGGCTAAAACTACACTTTTGTTTTTTCTTTACCTAGCGCTCCAGGACCCCGGGTTTTCCTTCCGGAAGCCACAACTGCCTTAAGCCACGGTTTTGCTGACATCAGTTTGATTGAACAAACAGGACAAAAAAACAGTTGCTCCATCCATACTAATATTACAAATGGGAAAGTGTGTGTCTGTTTGTCCGTCTTTTACAGCAAAACGGAGCCACGAATTGAAGTATTTTTTTAAGTGGAGATAGTTGAGTGTGTGACATAGGCTAGTTTTTATCTCTTTCTAACCCCTCACTTCCCAGGGGAACCGTGTTACCTCGAATTTAACGTGAGCGAAGCTGCGGGCAAAAGCTAGTGTAAAATAACTAGTACTTTGCAGCATCTGGGAGCCCATCTCAACATAGTGAAGAGAAAAATAGAGATGAGTTATGTGTAAGGGTATTACATCATTTATGCTTATCATGAGATAAAAGGTAGTTATTACACGATTCAAAAGACCAATAATTTAAAAATCACTCCTAAAAAGTGCTTCATTTAAAATCATTCTAATAACCCTTTTAAAACAAAATGCACAACCCCTTAACAACACTTTTTAGAATTCGAAATTTGAAACGTTTCCCTCGCCAAAGTTCGGCGGCATTCGGCGACGCTCGTAACTCGCGTGCCCACTGATTCGTTGCGCGTTCGATAAGATAATGGCCGACTGAAGTGCCGCCTACCGCGATAGTTCGTTTGGATTTAAGTACATAATGTTTCGCCTCTTCCTTTCGATGTGGATTTGTTGATCATTGTTGCGGTTGTTAGGAAAATGGTGGTATTTTGCGGTTGTAAATTGGGGAAGACAAAAGACAATTCTCTACTTCCACTACTCATTTCTGCAGTTTGGCTTATGTCATCACTAGCACAGGAAATAATTGAGTAACATTTATAAAAAATCTAGATTTAAAATTAAATACGTACGTGTGTGTAAATTCGTTTTAAATTAGACATTGGAAAAAGAGAAATTACACTTCTCTTTTTCCAATATCTAATTTGTAATAACTAAACAACAAAACGCTATTTTTTCTTAAGTTTACTAAAACTCACCTGCGTGTTTTTGGGCCAGATGAGGAAAGATCACTGTATTATTGTAGCTGTTTTTTTTAAATAGCCTGTTGTGTCTCATACTGCTAGTAATGTTCCCTTTCTCCTTCCAAACCTCTCTCTCTAGGCCTCACCCGTCTAGGGTGATCTCTGGCCAAGCTTATCTCGCGAACATGATATGATCGAGAGCATTGGTGGCCGAGTGGTAACGGCCGCGACTTACGATTTGTAGGTCGCTGGTTCAAACCTAGCTAAGCGCTTTACTTTGTGTAATTTATTTCATCACCACTGCTCTCAAAACGGAGAAGGAAAACATCGTGAGGAAACCGGCATGCCTAGAACCAATAATACGAAGATATGTGATAGTCACCGCACTAGGCCCGCGTGGTGGTTTTTCGGCCCATTCCTTCTCCTAGAGAGGGGGCCTAATTCCCAGCAGTGAGAACATTAAAAGGTTGATTATGCTATGCTTAACCAAAGATTTTCTTTTAATAACTGGCCTAGGTAAAAGTCAGTCGGTACTCTCTACAAGTCATTCACAGAAAAACACAATCACATTTCAAAACTAGCGCGACATAACTGAAATTAAGGGGAACCTTTACTCAAAAACATTTAAAGTGCGTTCACACTCCACCGGCATAAGTCATTAACTCTCTCTCAGCAGTTATTAGATTCGCAAAGTTCCCGGTTTTGTTCGCCAATGATGTTTTTATCTAGTTACAATTTTGTTCGTGATTTGTGGGGACCGAGACTCTGTTCGGAAAGTTTTGGTTCAGCGTTGATTAACTTTCCGACGATTTAGTACGATTTTTAATTATTATTGGGTGGTTAATTTTGGGGGTTGTAGAAAGATGTTTGTTATTGTTTGTAGTTGGGATTTCATTATGTTAGGAATAGTCTTTTCTCAATATTTGACCAAGATATGTAACTCAATATGATTTAAAAGAGTGTCCATGAAGTTTATTGCGCGTTCTTCTCCATAGTGATCTACGCTTTGGAACGTGCAATTTAGCTTCACTTTTTTGGACTGACCGACGTTTGACTATTCAAAAGTGCTTGCAAATCTTCTTAGTCGGGCACTCTTGTCAGAGTGGTCGTGGCTGTTGATGAACAGGCCTGCGGCGTGCCGCCGTCGTTTGCCTCCAAGGCCGCGGCATGTCGAGCGATGTCTCTCCATTTCTGGCGGTTGTTGGCATTACGCGCACACTGTACTGCTGTCGACTGCGTAGCCCTGGTGATGAGATCGATCCATCGAGTCGGGGATCGACCGCGGGCTCTCTTGCCTTCAACGCGACCGTGGACCACAAGTCTCTCCATCGAATCCTCGTTTCTGGAGATGTGCCCAAAGAACTTCAGTATTCGCAACTGCACAATCGACGAAAGTCTATCCCGTATGTGAAGCTCCTTGAGGATGGAGTTATTGGTGCGGAATGCTGTCCATGGTATTTTTAACATCCGTCTCCAACACCACATCTCTAAGGCATCGATTTTTCGGCGATCTTGCAGCCTTAATGTCCACGTCTCGGCCCCGTAGAGAAAGATTGGAAAAACTAGACACTGCATTAAACGAACTTTGGTCTTCTGTGTTATTCTGCTGTCTCTCCAAATCTTTCCCAGACGCTCCACTGCCGACCTGGTGATAGCTGATCGGCGCTTAATCTCGTCCTCACATCCTCCAGCGTTCGAGATAGAGGAACCGAGGTAGATGTAGCTCTGGACTACTTCGCAGTTGGCGATAGTCAGTACACCTTTGCTTGCAAATAGTCTATTTGAAATAAATGCTTTGATTTGATTTGATTTGAATTAAAGATGCAGATGTTTTTAGCGACTACCTAGAACAGTGAGGAAGTAAGTACCGGAAAACTATATATTTTGTGTTGATAATTACACACTTTGTTGGGTAAAATCAATCGATCTAAAAAGAAAAAGGAGCAGTGGCCCGGTGGTAAGAACCCTAACTTACTGAGTCATCTTACATCGTGGGTTCGACTAAAATGAGCGTTTAACATTGTGTAATTTATTTCATCACTACTGCTCTCCAAGTAGGCAGGGAAAAATATCGTGAGGAAACCGGAATCGGACCTGCGTAGACCACGCAGTAGATAAGGGCCTGTTCTCTCTCATAGAAAAGAGGTCTGAGCCCAGTTATAGGAATAGTAAAAGGCTGATTATGTTTATTATAATCTAAAGACATCATAATCAGACGCATAACCTACGGCACACAAACTTGGTATTTGACTAACATCCAAAGGTCCAAACTTAAGGTTTGCGAACGAGCAATGGAGCGCAGTATACTAGGTGTTAAATTAACGGATCGAGTTCGAAATACTTTACTTTACACCAAAATAGTTGATGTGGCTCAAAAGGCTGCCAGGCTGAAGTGGAACTGGGCAAAACACGCCTGCCGCATGCCCGACAAACTGTGGGCTAAAGTAGCACAGAGTTGGTGCCCTGAAACAGTGCATCGCGGCCACGGTAGACCGCGAAGAAGATGGCGCAACGGATTGGATAGATTCCACCAGAATTGGCAAGAAGAAGCCTGGGCGCGCGAAAGATGGAAGGAGTGGAGGGAGGCCTTTGCCCAGGAGTGGGACAGAACAGGCTAACAAAAAAAGACATCAATATTGGCAGATCATCGCCATAATAAATGTTAAAAAAAAAACAACTATTAATGTTTGTGAGGGTTGCTTTACCTTCATGTTTTCAGAAAACCAATTACGTCACAGCAAAACAATTAAAATCATAAAACAATACCTACAAAATTGATACCCGAACATAATTCTAATCTAATACCCCTTCATAATGGCGGCCACACAAAAGGCGGTGCCGTATCAACAATTAGCCGTTACATCGGCCGTCGGTCCGGAACGCGTAATGATCGGAACGGGTCGCCCATTCTAATTCCGATCACCGGACGCAAGCCGGAACGGCCCGGGCTAATCACGACCGGGGATTAGGTAGCTTCACTTTTGATTCTGTTTTTGAAAACGGGATTAGCAATCGGACAATTCTGTTTTTGAAAAAAAGAGTTCTGTTTTCGTTAAAAACAACTGGCAATCAATAAATTTCAGTTGTTTGCAGTTCATTGTTTTTCTTTTTGTTTTTTTTGTTGACCTAGTCTTTTGCTCATATCTCATCACATGGGTTGTCTAAGGATGCCTGTTGCCAAAGGTGAAAAGGCAACCCAAGGGTCTTGAGAAAGCTTGCCTGCTTTTCAGTTTCTGTTAAAATTGTTACTGTTTTGGTGTATAATAGAGTTTATTCTATTTTATTTTTGGCAGGGCAGCGGGATTGTGGATTGATTTCACAGCCTTAAAACAAAAAGACGCCATTCCATGACATTGCTGCCTGATATTACATAACTCACCTGTACTCGAACGGTGTGTGTCTTGAATGTGACTGTGACATTATATGATCAAGGGTTATATAGTAAGAAAGGGGCTATATAATACAGCATATAATGCCGTATCAAAAACGAAATACTTTTTTTAACTTGACAATAGAAGACAAACAAAAAAAAAACAATGTAGTGTATAGCCCATGTCTAGTAAGCACATGGCCTTAATATATATATTATATATATCTGTAATAACATACTACTTTATCAGGAACTCTTAGTATTATGACTTGATTATGCTAGGAGAAGAAAAGTAAAAGGAAATAGGAAAAAGGAAAGAAATAAAACTAAAGTTAAAGAAAATAAAAGCAAAAAAAGAAAACAATGACGCTTTCCAAGAAGATCCTAAGCTTACTGAGCCATAGTAATTCTAAAATTAGACTACCATCTTGTAGAGTAATATTTTATACACATACATAAAACTATAAAATACATTTTACAATTAAATTTTTGTGTTTTTTTTTTTACTGTTGTTGATGATTATATGCATGTACGGTGAAGGAAAACATCTCGAGGAAACCGGCATGTCCTAAAACCAAAAATTCGAAGACATGTGACATTCACCAACCCGCACTGTGCCCGCGTGGTGGATTACGGCCCATTCCCTCTCCTAGAGAAGAGGCCTGAGTCCCAGCAGTGGGAACATTAAAAAAGGCTGATGATGATAATGATGATATGCATGTATTATAATGATTGTATTTAAATAGTATACTGTACTTTAACTTTTCTAACTTATTTATATACACTGGGTCTACATCTCTCATCCCACTCTCCTGTCACAGGTCTACTGAAAGAAGTTTAATTTGAAATAGAGCACAGCACCTTTGTGTTCTTCTATCTGCATTTATTCTTTTCATTTTTAAGTATATGTGTGTAAAAATAAATAAATGACTCTAGCTAGAAATCGAACCAGCTTCCCTCTGATGGTAATTACAAATCGTATCGTACACAGGTAATATCCGCAGGTTGATTCAAACGACCGACGCATCGTTCGCTTTGTACAACACTACCATTGTTATACTGAAATATTGCTCCAGCCAGGAGTACGCGACGTTGGCCAGTTTTCACATGCCTTGGGACAAAAAAGAAACGCTTGGTCACATTCGCTGGTTTTAACTTTTAACAGATTTGGATATTCACTGAATAAGTTATCTGATAAAAACATCTGTGCCAGTGGCTTATACTCAGTAATGCGGCCCTGGAGATACGGTTTCTTTGAACTCCATTCTTGGAAGTCCATTTTTTAATTCATAACTGTTCTTATTGATTACGTTAGTTTTTTATTCCATACCTAAGTTGGCAAAAACACAATCTTTGTAGAATCATTTTTTTGCCGTCTGTCTGTCTGTCTGTTGAGACTTTTTTTCATTGGAACGAGTAGAGTTACAAAGCTGAAATACTCAAGTTGGCTGCCCCAGGCAGCAGTGAAAAAAATAAACTTCTAAGTCTAAGTACTTTAAAAATACGGCTGTTTATGCTCCGTTTAGGCACACATTTTGACACTAAGAAATTAAAACCTATTGGGAACTTTCCGTTCACATAGAATCCTGTTTGGCATGAAGCAAGGTTTTATAAGACAAGTATAAGGATAAGTCTGAAAAGAATAGGTTTGCAGTTACGTTACAGTCCAGTTTTTTATTATTATTTCAGAATTTTAATCCGTATTTTATCCTAAGACATTATAACAGGGTCTGTAACGAAATCACTTAATTTCCCAATCCCAATGAAGCTAAAACAATATAAAAACAACCAATTTCACAATCCCACACTCACCTACGCACCCCTGCTTGTCATTAATTCACCGAATCGAGTATTGTTTCCTGCAGGGCCATCATCAACGATGCCTCTCTCAATTTGTGCTTTAAAACAAGCTCCATCCCTTTCTTGCACGGTATACCAGAATGGGACAGCACTTGTCAATTGGTAAACCGTCACCGTAGCGATTCGGCCGTTTCCGCCGGCGGTCGGGCTGTCCGGTGACAACTGAAAAAAGCTTTCAGCAATGTTTTACACCTTTTTGTATAAGATTCATGACCGGGCATTGTTTATTTTACAGGCTTTATTGGTTTTATTCCTTTTGTGTGCAGTTATGTATGTATATTGTAATTTTAATGTTCGCGATATACATTAGTTTTGCATAAATTCATCATCATCATTTGACTGGCCTGTTGGTCTAGTGGTTAGTGGCCCTGACTGCTATGCCGGAGGTCGTGGGTTCGATTCCCACCCAGGACAAACGTTTATGTGATGAGCATGATCATTTGTTCTGTGTCTGGGTGTAATTTATCTATAAAATGTATGTATTTAGAAATATATAAGTATGTTTATCAGTTGTCTAGTACCCGTAACACAAGCTCTGCTTAGCATGGGACTAGATGGCGTTGTGTGATAGTTGTGGAATATTATTATTATTATTATTATTATTTCAGCAGAAAGACGTCCACTGTTGGACATAGGCCTCCCCCAAGTCTCGCTATAACGATCAGTCCTGTGCATCCATTGGATTCTTGCGACTCTTACCAGGTCATCGCTTCACCTTGGAGGCTTTGTAACGCTGAGACTTCCGGTACGTGATCGCCACTCCAGAACCTTTCATCTCCAGTGACTATCTGTTGTATGAGCAATGTGCTTTGCCCACTGCTACTTGAGTTTGACGATTCTTCGGGCTATGTACTGACATAGCCGAACCAAGAATCAAGGTTACCGAACCATGGTTACCTCGGCTCCTGCAGATGTCTTCATTTCTGTTGTGATTACGCAAGAAAACTTCGAATAGCATTTTTCTTTTTATGCAGAATTTATGGTGGGAGAATTCAACTGAATATCGAATTAACAGACGTTCACTTATAATATAAGTAGGATAAAATTAACTAGAGTTTCTGCTATCTGAATTCTACAAACTGAAATGTTTACGAGAAGTTGATTTTTAGTCAACACACACATAGAAACACTACCTTGATTTTTTTAAATGTTATTTACATCTACTAGTGGCGAATCACACTAGTTTATTAAGAGTCTATTCATTCTATCCTTCAAGACGCCTAAATTTTAATCGGACGGAAGATATCTGTAAGCAAATACCTAGAAAGTGCTAAAAATTCTGGATTTATCATCTACCCCGTAAAAGAGATGCTACAGAAACTACACTAAAACAAAATACATTTAAAATAAAGTCGAACAAAGCCACTCCCCCTCCAGCATATCGGCATTTTATTTCGTACCAGCAATATTTGCATGGCGGCTGTCAATATTTTACGTTGCTATCGTGACGGCCCGCTGGTTTTATGATCATACAATACTAGAATGTATTTGTTTTTACTCTAACTTTTACATACGACTTGATATCTATATACTTTATGTGATATATATGATGTTATTTAGGTTTACTACGTAAAAATAACTAATTCGCAACATTTGTATCTGTTACTGTATAGGTGTGATCCATGATAAATCTCGAAAGGTCTGAACTGTTCTCTGATACTCGCGCTGATACTCTGATACTAGCTTCACTAGACATGCTTGAAAGTCATCACTGAAGTAGATGCTGTGTTTTTCCGTAGTATTGTTCGATATAAGTTACGGTGGCCCTCAAACGCAAAAACAATTGAGACTAGTTTTTTTTTGAGGTGGCTATATTTACATAAATTTAAAAAAATTAAAGATAAGATAAGATAAGATATTCTTTATTTGTCTAAACATTGTATACATACAGTAGCATGCAAGATATAAAATTATTCTTTGTGTCCAGTCATGTTTATGCCAAAGTATCGGCGTACAAAATAATATTTTCTTAAAAATTACATAATAGCTCTATGCATGCCAGTGACAACCTTTACATTCTTATATAGATTCTTCTAAGGGGTAGGTAAGTAGGTAGGGTTGGTAGACAGGCAGGTTTAGCCGGTATCACAATACTTATTATTATTTATTTATTAAATACTTTAATAAACGGTACGGTACCTATAATCACTCATACATTTAGACTTTTATTTACCTATAAGACGATCGGTATATTTTCACTATTCACTTCATCATAGGATTTACCGTAGTTTGGACTTAGAAATACAGTAACAGATTTGATAATCTCGATTGAAGGAACACAATTTATTAAAGAATATTAAGCTAAATATTGTCTTTTTGGGCAGACACTGGAGTTAAATAGTGATGGTGCCTTAGAAGATTTGATGTTTTACTACGAACCATGTTGCCTAGAAGTTAAAACGGTTCAATTCAATTCAATTCAATTCAATTCTTTATTGCTATAACACATGTGTTACATAAGGTCTTAAAAATAGTTAAACAAGTGCACATGGACCCTGTCGGGCACAGCAATTTCATATGGGAAGAACAATTTTAAGACAATAAAGTTATAATAAAAAAAAAATTCACATCGGATATACAATTCAGATTAAATGAAATACAAATGTTAATAACATAAAAATTAAAAATATTAAATGTCATGAATTCATTAAGTGTCAAAATACATTCTTTCAATTGTCAGAACCATATTCATTATAAATGTCAAAATAAATTCACTATTAATGTCAAAATAAATTAATATCAAATGTCAAAAAAAAAATTTTTACAGATGTCAAGATAAATTCATTAAATAGGTCAATTAAATACGTCACAAATACCAAAATAAATTAATGCCAATGTCAAAAGTAAAACAAATTCATTAAGAATATCAATAATAACCACCAATAAATAACAATATAATAAATTATAAACCGAATAAAGAAAATTGAAAGTCATTATAGGCATTTTTAATTTTTAAAGTCATCATCAAAGAATTCTTTTACTGAATAGTAGCATTTCTCAACTAGGAGTTTTTTTAGCCGTTTAATAAATTTTATGTCACTTTCCTCGGTTTTGATGTCATTCGGTATTTTATTATATATCTTTATTGACCCTACATGAGGACTCGTACTGTGTAGTTTTAACTTTGATGGAGGTACTATAAGCGTGTTTTCAAATTTTGTACGTGTTGCGTATCGGCGAGGTTGGTCTGTTATTTTTTTATAGAAATTAGGGTTTTTTCTTACAAATTTACAGTTTTCTAAAATATAAATTGAGGGTAATGTGAGACTTTCTAGTTTACGGAAATGCGGTTTACAAGTTTCATCATTATTAATATTTGCAATTATTCGAAGACATTTTTTTTGTAGGATAAACAAGTCGTAGCTATCTACACTGTTTCCCCAAAGAATGATACCATAAGAAAGCCATGCGTATGCGTATGCATAATAAGCAGATAGTGCAGTTTTGATATCAGTGGTTTTTTTAAGTTCACGTAAAGCATAGATAAAACTAGACAACTTGGTTTTAATTTTCTGTACATGTGCTTTCCAGGTCATGTGAATATCTAAGTCCAGACCCAGCAAGGTAAAAGTTTCGACACATTCCAATTTTATACTGTCAAACGCAACTACTACTACTGTATGCAAGGGATTTTTTTTTTTAAGGTTAAATCCTGATACTACAAATATTGACAACTATTAAACAATCTGTTCCTGATTATTGATAGATTTAACTTTTAAAACAATACAATAGAAAAACCAAAACGAAACAACCGAAAAGAAATACATCAACATTACTATATAGGTATTATCTCTAATTTTTTATTCGGTACTCTTAGAATAGGAAACAAACAACATAATTGCGTAAAACACGCTGTCCCTACGATAGTTTTCTTCCTCACTAAAAGAGTAATGTGTAAAAAACTCGGCAATTATTTCCCGAAGGCGATATATTAGCTATCAGGGGTCCTCTATCAAACAGACAATCAAGTTGAGCACATTCTCAGTAATCTATAAATCATAGATCAGACGACGTCGCGAACGTTTGACAACTAGTAATCATATTTTTATTTAAGGCACAGTGATTTGGCAAAAATATTCAACTAAGATTAAAACTTGCATTTTATTTTATTGATGGAACAAGAAACAGCTTCATTATGCGATATTAAAAACTTAATTACATTAATAATTATCTATTATAATAATGAATACAATTTAATTTGCTAGGCTGCATGTATGACAGATACTTGTAAATACGTGCTACAAATTTGCCTATTCCTAACATTTCCAAAAATGGTTCAAGTTTAAAAAAAAAACTCATGAGAATCTTTTTTTTCTCGGTAGGTTTGGGTAATTCTCATGGAAGCCCAAAATGCCTTTCAGATGAGCCAGTCTAGGCAGTGCCTGTGAAACAAGCGTAAGTATAAATAACACTACAGCCACCAGTACTCGTCACTCTAAATGGAAATAAATACTTAAGCTTAACGTTTATTTTAGGTAAAATTATGTACCTACTAGCTTTCCGCCCGCGGCTTCGCCCGCGTGGACTACAGTTTATATCGCGCGGGCCTCTACCCGTGCTCAGCAGTGGAATTATAGGTAGCCTATGTGTTATTCCAGTGTCCCTTCTACCTACCTACCAAATTTGATCTAAATCCGTTCAGTAGTTTTTGCGTGAAAGCGTAACAGACAGACAGACAGAGTTACTTTCGCATTTATAATATTAAGTAGGGATTAAAATCTAGAACAAATTAATTAGCTGTTGTGTTTTTTCAGAAATATAAAGGATTATAAATGAACAGTAATATTCTTCAAAACTGAGACATCGCCTTAACATCCCATATAAGTACACCACGTCACTCCATACATCAAGCTAATGTGATATCCGATTTACGATCCCAAATCGAACCTTAATGGAGCACACTAGATTCAATTTTATAACAGCGTCGAATTTGTAACTCATTCTCACCGGGAGCTATTTGGAAGATTGTGCGATTTAAAGTGGCACTTTGTTTTAGAGTAAATTAAGTTAGCTTTCAATTGGAATAGGAAAATTGTTAATGACATTATTGAAATTCAAAATATTTTTTTCAGATAAACATCCATATGTGTTAGTAGTAGAACAACTTAGTCTAGTGTTAGTATTTAATTATTAATAACTAGCTGCTCCCAGCGGCTTCGCCCGCGTGATAGCAGAAAATTATCCCAAGGGAACATACTTACGGAATAAAAAGTATCCTATGTCCTATTCCAGAACATGGTCTATCCGTTTACCAAGTTTAATTAAAATCGGTTGTGTCATTTAGGCGTGAAGACGTTACAAACAAACAAACTCACTTTCGCTTTTAAAATATTATATCATCACTACATAGTATAAAACAAAGTCGCTTTTTCTATCCCTATATCCCTATGTACGCCTAAATCTTAAAAACTACGCAACGGACTTTGATGCGGTTTTTTTTAATAGATAGAGTGATTCAAGAGGAAGGTTTAATAATATCCATTAAATAGTGGAGAAATACTGCTGCCCGAACGAAACCGGGACGGGTCGCTAGTATATATATATAAGTAAGTATTATATTTAGTATTTGTAACCTAAATCACAGTGAAACACAATTATTTTATTTCTTGCTCTAATTAACTAGGGTACAATGTTCGAAACGTAGGTTATTATAATATGTATACTAATTGTAAAGCTAGGCACTCAATTCTTGCACGTTTTTTCCCAAGAAAATCTACGCTTTACAATGTGCTATTTTAACAAAAAATTTTCTTACTGATGGACTTCTTTAAAATTTAGAAATGTCTGTGAATGGTTCATTTGAAATGCTTAGATTTGATTTGTTATCGGTAAAGATGTGTTAGACTAAACAATTTCTTATGTTATCAGCTGCTGTATTAACTTCTTTACATTTATTAATTTACAAACTGATATTGGTTGAACCTGATCTTGCCAATTTGGAATAATGTGAATATCAAGAACCTGTACACATAATTTATAATCATTATCATCTTCCTGCCCTTATTCTGTATTATTTGGGGTCGGCGCAACATGTTTTTTCTTCCATTCCATCTTGTCACCCGTCATACCATCACTAACTCCCTTTCTTTACTTTCATATCCTCAATCAATTTATTTATCTATCCTTTTCTTTGGCCTGCCTCTACTTCTCTATTTATCTACATGTACACATATTCATATTCACCGTACACCACATAAGAGTTATAGTTACATAAGTAGCAACGATACAGCAAGACAAAATATAATGTATTCAGTGAATATTGTCGCGAGAGCCCGCTTATTACTTTCGACTTACTTTCAAATTGGTTCCACTTACGACCTGCTGTCATTCGCACCTGTAGACGAATAACAATTTTCTGTCTCTGTTAACTCAGTGTGCTTCTTTTGCAATTTTGGTGGTAGTTACCAATATTTCAGGAGTCACAGCAGTAAAAAATCAGAAGAAAGTGGAAAGCTGTTATGACAGGCCCGCTTTTGACCACTATTTCACCTGATGGTAAGCAATGATGTGGCGGACCTTGAAGCAGGCGTGCTTTTGGTAGTAACCTATTTAGTTTTGACTTAAATATGGGAGTATTTGAGGTTGTAGTAATCAGGAACTACACACTCAGACAGGGAACTCTAATCTTTAATTGGTCGCACAAAGGATGTGTTCCCCAGACGTTTTGTGCGTATGAGTAGATAGATAGAGAGGTAGACACCGTGTGTAAGAGTAAAAGGAAAATAAATACACTCAAAACTGTTATCTATGAAATACTCGTAATAAACCATTAATTATTAATTATCCTTACTAATATTATAAAAGCGAAAGCAAGTTTGTTTGTTTGTTTGTTACGTCTTCACGCCTAAATGGCAAAACCGATTTTGATGAAACTTAGTACACGGTTAGACCATGTCCTGGAAAAGGACATAGGATACTTTTTATTCCGGAAGTATGTTCCCTTGGAATAATTTTCTTCTATCACGCGGGCGAAGCCGCTGGGAGCAGCTAGTAGTAAAATAAATATCACAAAAATACATACTGCCGTTTAATATCAAGCCCCAGCTTACTTAATATTCACTAGTTTCCATTTAAAATAAAATGGTAACTGGTTTGGATTAACGTTATATACCTATAAGGCATGGGCTGATAGTGTTTATTTTGATGATGGGTGGGCCTGGAGTGCTAAAATACAGGCTTATGCCTAGTTTAGACTCCAGATCTCCCACAAATTACAATTTCATCTGCTATGTGCTTATGTTTTTCTGTCAAATAACATGTTGATGTTTGAAGTGTAATTTGTGGAGATAAATAAACATTTATTTTTATTTTTTTGATAACTTTCTTACAAACAACATCAAGTTGATGTCGGTTAGTCATCATGAGAAAAGTCCTTAAACTGTTTTCTGTTGTAGATTTTCCATCAATCTGAGTACGAAACGAACCCTACCAGCAACAGCTCTGCGCGACGGCATATATCCATATTAATTTAAACCATATTTCACTGTATTTAATTCATATGCTAAATAGATGCGGTGTTTTGTCAACCATTCGCTATTTCGCTACCAACTTTATTGTTTTGGTGCTTGGAAACCATTATTTATAAATTGCCTGTAAATGTAGGGATATTGTGCCCTAATTTTGAAATAATGCATTTTGATTTAATGAGTGATATATGAATGCCTATTTTGTATTCTTGTATAAAATGGAATGCAATAAAGTCTCCTTTGATGTTGAAGAAATCAGCAAAAGATTTGCTATAAGTACCTACATACATACTACATTAGTCAAAAAACATAAAACTTAGTTTATAATAATAAAAATAAAGCCTTGATCAACACCTGAGAAGGCTCGCGTTAGGTGGCTGGATCAAGTGCTTGATTCAGAAAGCAGTACTCCTGGACACAGCTCGTATTGTTAGGAGGTTCCTTTCTCTGGAGCCCTGACCGCCGGTGGTTTGGACCCTGTTCCCGATACCGGTAGGATACTGTTTTTTTATATTTTTAAATGTTTTATTTTTATTTTTGAAATATTTAAAAATTTAACCAAAATGTGTTTAAATGAAATAAAAGAATAATAATAATAAGCTAACTAGATATGCTTTGCCATATTTGATTCTAATTGCTTTACTAAAATTACTTTAGCTATTGCTTTAACATCATGACTCACAATCTACAATTAAAATGCTTATTGAGACGATGTTTCATTGTGACACTATTAATTTCTCAATTCCTGTTGCATCTTTTCTTTTTATCTATTCATCTGAAATACAACCGTATTGAGTATCTCTTTTTTTGTCAGTTAAAAAACTGGCTGAGTGATATGTAAAAAATGATTGGAAAGAGGAAGAGGAACGTGTTTTTCAGAAGGCTTCTTTTTATGATGAAGACGAATTAAGAAGAATTTCCAGTAACCTCTTGTTTTTGGTAATTCTACCTTTACAGAAGTGAAAAGGACAAATTTTCTTGAATAATGCCACAAATCGTAAACAAAGTAATAAATAAAAATTTAAACTTCCAATTCTTAATAGTTTTACAATTAACAAAGCTAGAGTCTTAAAAAAGATGAGAGAGAAGAACCTTGCGGCATTTTGCGCCTCAAATTTCTTCTCTCATCGCTTACTAAGTTAAATAAATAGTAAATACAGTCATTAGTTTTGGTACTTTCTTAGTTATTTTGGGACAACTGTTTACTCCAACAATATAATATTGCTCTGCAACTATTATATTAAGATATTCTGGGCTCCATATTCCAAGATGTAGTCCCAACAAAATGTAAATAAGGCGTTATAAATCAGGTTTATTTTGAACAGTATCCGCTCCACGCCAACCATCTGCTAATTCAGTGAAAACAGTCCCTGCTTTATATTCTAATTTATTTTGAATAATATTCTATTAAATTTTGTGCGAAACACTATATTCAGAGTTATATTTTAACTACCTTAAAATCACAGAAGCTGTCAGTGAATTCGTTTTTGGACTTGGACTTTCAGCCAAAATGATCACCATCATCGAATCATGAAAACAAAAGAATTTTGTTCAAAAATGCATTACCAAGATTATTCTGTTGTTAGTGCGATAAATATGTCACAGTCTGTTGTAGAAGTTGCCTTAATGAGGAAACTGGATTATAAAATCATCGTTTCTTTATAAACTGGAAAGTACCTATTCAAGTCAGTCATTTCGAAATTGAACAAGAATATTGACAGAAGAATTGCTTATTTATCTTTTGATATATACGGCCAAATGTTTTTATCTGAGCTAATTTTATGACAGTTAAAAAAAAATTATTCATAGAAGTTATGCATCGCACCGAAAATGTCTGAAAGAGCAAAACCGATGAAACACCTGATGAAAAAATTACTTTCACCTTACCTCAGAAGATTTCTACTCCCACACATGGACCACAAATGTGGTCAACAACGAAACGTCTAAAGATAGTTTCTTTTGGTCTCTTGCGCGCAAGTAATGAAACGAAGTATTCTCGGAGTAAAAATTACGGGCAGCGTAATGATGGATGAATATCTACTAATTTCCAAAATAAAAAATTCAGATTTAGGAAACTCACCCACCAAAAAAAAAAAATTGAACTGCCATATTTGCCGCATATCGCAACAAATTTTGGGTAAAGGCAGCTACTGATTGGATCCCGAACAACAAGAACCGGTGACGCAGTAGGTTCAGAAGGATCTCCTTCCTAAAGTATTTACCATTTGTAGGTAAGAACAGAAAACACTGGAAGAATGGAAGGGAGACTCATAATCTAAACTAATATTATGAAGATAAAATATTTGATTTTTTGTTTACGATTTAACTTCTCAGCAGGTTTAAAGAATTCTTTCACCATTATAAAGCTACATTTTTTTACTGAGTAATAAGTACTGATCAAAGTTGGGGGGGTAGCTAGTATACATATATTTTTAATATACAAAAATAAAAATTGCTGAAAAAATACATATCTAATACCCGCAGCTTCGCCCGCGTAGATAAAATATACCCTATGTCACTCAGAAATGAATCAGCTTTCTATCGGTGAAGAAATGTTTGCAATCGGTCCAGTACTTTCAGAGATTAGGTTCTTCCTATAAACATGAAAACAACCTTTATCTCTTTATAATATAATATTAGTGTCGAATTGTAAATGTATATCTTCCTCAATTAAAAGAAATCCGTCTATTAAAAAAAAGGTCCTTTCAAGTATATTTACAGGTACAATTTTCCACGCCACATAAGCATAACACACTCTAAATAAACAGTTCCCAAAACAAAAAGCCAGAATAAAGGGCGGTGTACAATGAAGTACAACGGAAGGATCCAAATATTTAGTTCTATTGTTAGTTTGTTCGTCACGACGGATGAGGAAGTGCGTTAGTTCCTCTTATTTACGATACGGCTTTGTTTCGTGTGTATGGGGAAGGTACAGGGATAGTGAAGGTGTATGTAGGTGTTTCTGGGTGAAAGGTTTAAGTGAATATTTTTGTTTATATCCATGGTGGTTGGTTGTTTATAGTTCCTGCTTTGTATAAGAATATTATCACACTACTATTGTGTGTGTATATGTTTGCTAAATTTTGATGCTGTGAAGTTTGGTACATAGTGTCTTGGAATAGAACATGGAATACTTTTAACCCAAAGAAGGCCTTATCTTGGGATAATTTTCTACTTTTACACGACCAAAACCGTTGACGACGCTGATAGGTAATGTAGGTAGGTATAACAAAATTGGTTATCCTAATTACTTCTATATAAGTAGTAGCTAGCGTGAAATTAGAAGGCACTGCCTATTTTTTTATATAGTCTATAGTCTATGTGTTAATACAGGATATAAGCAGCTACCCAGGTACTATAATTCATTCAAATTCATCTAGCCGTTAGACCGTGAAGCAGTAATAAATATACACAAATAAAAACTTTCACCTTTATAATATCAATGAGATTAAATGGTATATTTCCAGACTCAACACTATCTTCCCAATCTGCTTACATTCTTCGTTCTAAATCTCTTACTTAGATTTTCATGACCAGAAGCATTTTATTTGTCAATTTTACAAACCAGCAATTATTTTTACTACCTACTAACAGATTTGCGTTTAACTCATCGATGATATGGTCGATGAAAGTGTACGCTAAACTTGTAATCTATTCATATTTGTCTTAACCCTTCAGATACCGTCAATTAGAGACACAATAGTAAGAAAATAGATGCGCGGCCACCGGTGGTCGCTTAGGGATTCATGAATTAAATAGCTTCAAGTTGAATCAATTGACTTATAACAAATAATTATAATTGACTTATAGCAACTGCTAAGGGGGATTTCATGCTCATACCACCACAAATATGAACACGCCTGCGGTAAAATTGAATGCAGATTCTTCTTCTTAGCGTATCGATGGAAAAACTAGTCAAATTGCTTACCCGGCCCTGATTTCGGCCACGGCTATGCCGTTCGCTGATCTACAGTGCTTGTGCGGTGTCACTCCGCAGACGATGTCCCACCTCGTGGCCTGGTTACCTGCTCACGTAGGGACCTAATGACAGCATCAGCGGACGGCATAGCCGTGGGCGAATGCAGGTTAGTGAATTCAGAACAAAAGAACAGTTAGATCAATCGTTATGTAGATACGTAAGAAGATTACACAAGAATAGTTACCTTCTTATTAACCAAACCACTATCTTCCCAACATTCTAAGCTGCCCATACATTACAATATTACCCAAACAACTCTGTTACAACAATATCTTGTGACGGCGAGCGTGTCCAATGTTTTCCGTCTGTTCTTGCGTTGTTGCCCACCCTATGTCTACGTAGGAAGTATTCATTCCATTGTTCCTCTTAGTTATGATCGCCTGGTACTAGCCCGTTGAATAAATTAAAGGATATTTTAAATTGTAAATGCTCTGGAGAATATGAAAATCGAAAATCTTAGCAAGCGGCTACATTTTCGTTTATTTTAACAACGTACGTTAATTATATAATAATTACAACATAGTCATAGTCGGCCTTTAATTTTCCTGCTGCTGGGACTCAGGCCTCCCCTCTAGGAGAGCGAATGGGCCGTAATCCACCACGCGGGCCCAGTGCGGTTTGGTGGATGTCACATGTCTTCGAATTTTTGGTTCTTTATGGTGGCCAAAATCATCCAATGACAACCCCCGCACTTGGGCGGAGCGGTAGATAGTGTCAGACTCTTACTGACTAAAAACCCACCCCGTTCCTTCTAGCCTTTATACCAGGAAATTTTTGGTTCTAGGACATGCCAGGCATGTCCGGCTAGAGCAATGGCGATGAAATAAATTACACAAAGTAATGAGCCTGGCTGGGTTTGAACCCGCGACCTTCAAACTCATAAGTCGGGGCCGTTACCACTCGGCCACCACTGCTCTACAATTTGATTGAATTTTTATTAGCTTGTATGTATTATAAAAGGAGAAACTGATTGACATATCAATGCACAGCCGAAACTCAGTAGTTTAGTATCAGTATACCAGGAGAGTAATTTTGCACAAGGTCTCTTTTTATGACGTTAAGAGAGGATTTTTCAAAATTCACCGCCTAAAGAGATAAAACGGAGTTCCAAAGTATGTTTGGAAAAACCTACTTTCATGCGGGTGAAGCCGCTAGCAGAATCTAGTCCTAGAATATGAGTTTTACTGAAAGTGGTTGGTTATTATAAAGAATATATCTATCTATCGAAATGCGCTTCAGGAGCAAGTTGAAAAAACCAAATTAAAGAAAAAAAAATTTTCTTACACCCAGTGACTTAGCAACAGGAAAAACAAAAAGAATGAAATCCTTTATGACAAAAACGACTCGTTTTCCTCACACAGTAATCACAACAGAATCCTCCAATGAAGAGACACAATCATTCAAACAATCACTAAACGCCAACACTTAATTCAATAACAGAGATCCCTATCAAGCACGCCCGGTTATCTCTTCACCCCATGCGCCAATTTACATACAAATACATACAAATCGGGTACGGAACCATAATCGGTTCCGGGTCACGTGGCCTCCGTGGTGAATCAGTTAAAGAGACCATTCGTTCACGGTTAATAAAGTCACAATCTTCTCACAATACAAAACAGGCTGCCTGCCGCCTTTCCCTTGCCTCGAAAAAATATTCGCGAGGGTAGAACAGATTCGAAATTAGAATTTGATTATCGAAGTGTGCCGACTATTTATCATTTGTAATGATGCGTTCGCAGCGTGAGGACGTGCTCGCTAATATTGTAATCTTGTAAATGCGTTCAGCAAAATACATATTTATTATTTTTCTTATTCTGTGTAGCTATTTGAGTGGAAAATATTGTTTTCGCATTGATTATGCATGACGATCTAATGTTTTGAACGATTCGTGAAGCTGTCTAGTCATTTATATCCATCTGTTCGTAGTTTTTGGTATTGTTTGGCAAAGTTTGACCAAAGATTGTGAGGTCGGAGTTCAAACACGAGTATTGCTCTGAACCAGTTCCAAACATAACATATAACTTAATTACCCGAAGCACTATTCAGGAATGGATAGTAGTTTAATTTGTGAAAAACGAAAAAATGAATTTGTCAGGAAATTTTGCCAATGAATAGCCCCGCATGTTTGAAAAATTTAAGCACGGCAAATCAACTAATTTCAATGAACTGCAAATACGGTTTTATCCAAAATTGTTACTCTTTCAAGCTAGATTCAGGTTAGGTAGCCTTAACGCTTAAACTTTTGTACGCCAACGACGGCTAGACATAGCGTTCCTTTATAAAAATAATTAACATATGTACCTAAACCACCTATGTTTAACAAATAAAAATATTTGTATATAATTTGTATATAATAATAACGAAAACTGTCAAGCCGCCAAACACAAAGCTGTAAGGCGTCGTATCGTGAGAGAATCGGTGTTGAAGGAATCGACCAAGACATGACCACAACCACTCTGTCAAGAGAGTACGACTTAGAAGAAGTGAGCCTTAAGCTGCATATCGCGACGCGATCGTAATTAAATGTAACCGTGTGTAATTGTAGAGCTGAAGTCCTTATCAGCATTTTATATCAACATGCTATAATTTCCGAAAGTGTAGGTTCTTCGAGCCGGATTTCTCTGATTAAAAAATAGGTACTTAAATCTGATACTGTCATCTTCAAAGAATGAAAAAACTCATTTCCACCTCAAACAAGACATTCAATAAAACTTATTTCGGGTCATAAGGAGCAAGTCAGATCTAAGCTGCATATCTTAGAGCGAGGGTATCGTATTCAAATGAAGCTGTGTGTTACGCGAGCCATCCGTCTTACTGCTGGCGTCTGCTAACACCACGGTGTACAGGATGCTTGCAGAAAAGACAATTTAGTTTTTTTAATAATGAAGAATCAAGATTCTTCTTCATGAAATACTAGCTTCGCCTATGACAATAGGCGTAAATACGTCTCACCTAGATCAAAAGTTGTTGGTCATCTTGCATTATACTTATATTATTAACATAACCATAAAAAATACGTATTATAAATGGTAAGACGCTAATGTGAGTTCCAAGTCCTCTCTAATTAACCTTAGTATCCTGTATTGGTTTCCTAAAGTCTTACCTTTGCTGTATGTAAGACTAATTTATAATTTCTAGGTGATCATTACCTACCTCTTTATTTGATATCAAGTTCCTGGAAACAAAAAAGAAAAATGATAGGTAGTGTCAGTTGTTGTTACTCGAATAAAGTACACTAATCTAAATAATTTAAGCACTGAACTTACTTAAATACATTTACATCGCTTTTTTTTTTTAAGAAATTTGTCATTCAAATTGTATTGGTATCTACGCATGTTCTCACAAACACGCTTGTGTCGCAATCAAAATTTATCAAGAAATTATCAACATAGGATATATTTTTCTTCTAAAATAATTCTTGATGATTTTAGGATAAACAATGACTTATTTTGAAAACAGCTGAAATACATTCAGTAGCTCATTCTGAACATACTAATTTCTGATATGCATTTATTATGTTACATATTGTATATTGTTCATTAGATTTCATATACCCAAAATCCCGTATAGCTTCTAAAAAACAACACGCTATACGTTCTTGTAAAGGGGCGCCGGTCTCAGTTCCCAGTATGAATATTTTCTATTGAATTACTCACGCTTCGGCAGACCACCAAAAATATTGTCCTCTTCGCACTTTCGCGGACACAAGAAGTTTCCACATTACGAGACACAGATGTACTTACCACTGCATATTTGTTTCAAGTTTTTGAAATTCCTGTTGTAATGCGGACGTTGGTCGAGATAAAAGTAGAGTTAGGGTTTCTGTTTTTGTAAGACTATAGTTTTGCTATACGGTGAAGTTTGAAGGTATCTATCTATTATGATACGCCAATTCTTCAAAACCATTACAGTTGTGATAGTTTATACCTCTGTAGTACGTTTTGTTCTCAAGAGAAATCAATGTACTCGTATCTATCTCTGCACTATAATTCAAAATGTCTGGTTTAAGTCATTACAAGTCTATAACTAGTCTGAAATTGTATACCAAGTTCTGGCTGAAGCTAGTCACCGACGTCGAATGTAAAACAGAACGTATGCAACGTAATAAAAGAGATAAAAGACTCTCAAATATGTACATATAGTATTACTATTAAACTAATGTAAAGTCGATAAGGTTGCTCCGTATGTTATATAAAAAACTTTTTACAAAATAAAATTAAACCGACTTCAAAAAGTACAAAATAACTTTAATTTCGGAAGTCGGTGTTTCTATAATAGATACCTAATCTTGCCTCTTCGTTATTCAACACCGACTTTCGAAATTAAAGTTATTTTGTACTTTTTGAAGTCGGTTTAATTTTTTTTTTTGTAAAAAGTTTTTTATTTTTCACTTTTTAGTTATGGTAGCACCACTAAAAAGTACCTACCCTTCAGCTAAACATAAATTACCTTATAGCCAGAGTGCATCTCATAACGATTCTTATAATCCCAAATACGGTTATATTACATGAATTTACCCCCTCCCCCTTTTCTTTCAGTCAGTCATCGACTACACGTATAAACAAAGCAATTTTACTTGTTACGACAATTCTGCTATGATTATATGAGGAGTTCTGTTCCATATTTTCGAAGTTCATGATCAGATCATAACAATATTTCTATGGGACCAACTTGGAAGCATAACCTTCCAATCAAAAAAAAAATTTTCAAAATCGGTCCACAACTGACCGAAATATCGGTGAACATACATACAAAAAAAAAAAAAAACATACATTCAGCCGAACATAGAACCTCCTCCTTTTCAAAGTCGGTTAAAAAGAACATTAAATAAAACTCCATATATTTCATTACAATATGTCTCTTTGTAAAAATCATCCTGTTTCCTAAATCAAATCATATTAAGCTCGCTTGCTAAGTCTCATACAAATCCTTCTGGCTACTGAGGCTTGTACGATTGATTGATTAAATTAACAGAATAACACATTAAACTCCCATAATTAATTTCTCCATGCCCTAAAATCACCGAAATCTGGTCCTAGTTTCCCATAGCCATTCGCCACGGCCGTCCTGCCAACGGACCGGACTAACCTACATTGGTGCTAATGTCCACGATACATGGGAAACGTAGGGTTCGCAAGGAATTCGTCAAGGGTCTTTAGTTCCGCCACAGCTACAAACGGGATGTGACTTTTCTATGGAGTTATTGGGTGGATAGATCTGATGATGAATTTGATTATTGATAGTATGTGTGTGATGTTGTTTTTAATCGGGTGGATATGGGAATGAGAGGGAGATATGGTGAGATCGGTTTGCTTCATAATTTGTTGAGTATTGTAAAAGATATTCTTAGTTTTTCAAAATGGATATGTTTGATTCATTATTCTGGTTCAGTTGCAATATTGCTGTGGATACTTTTACATTGTTAAGTTAATTGTGTATACGTTTCTTAGTGTTCATGACTGTAACTTCACTATAGTTTACTTTCATGATTTAATTCAATTCCAATTTGTTTTTTTTTTATTAATTTGCCAGCTTCTCTGATAAATCAGAAACATCTCTCTTATCAGACAGAAAAGTGTCTTCTATCTCCGTTACTCCTTCATGACTAATGATGATATTCTTTAAGACTTACTTCCACTCACCCTAAACAGAAATAAAATCATAAAGATAACCAAGTAGAACATTATTTTAAATCAAATCAGCCAAAACAGGGGTACAATGACGTCTATATCTGTCACCCTACGCATAAATTCGCCACGCTTCGCCCTGTTAGCGAATCTAATGCTGCCAGGGTAGCTATGCATCAGATATGTCTCATATCAAAGGGAATACGGATGGTAGTAATTGTTATAATTGTGAAGGCTATAAAGAAAATTGGATTTTATATTAGCTAGTGGTTTGATTATTGTCATGGGTCTATTTTGTGGTCGGAATCTAATTAGGTAAATGAAAAGATTTTTTGCTTTTTAAAACACCCTATGACGTAAATTACTCAAAAAGTTGCTATAAATAATAATAAGATGTAGCAGCGTGTCTCTACAATTGAAGTAATTATTGATGATTAATCATAAATCAAACACTGTTAGAAGTCACTAAATAAAAAAGAAAAGGATGTAAAATAAAATCAAAGTAGACTTTTAAACCTCTGTAATTCATGATCCGCTACTATAACTAATATTTACAAAATAAATACTTAACATCTAATATTGCACATAGATTAAGTGATAACAACAATTAACATTATAGAAACAATGGAACAGACTCGAACTTGACACATTCCCCTATTAATAGTCAAACTAATTTTAATACATTATGTCCACCGAAACACGAAAAATAATTTATACTAAGCCTTCGGCAGTAGAAGGAATTTCATCCCAAAATTGAACACTAACTTTATAATACATTCAATTTTATTAGACTCACTTCTCGTTGCGCAGTTTCAAAGACATTAATTTAAATTTAATAGTTTTCGACTCATGTGTTTCGGTACTTAGTCCATAATGATTATTTTATTTATGTATGAGAGAACTACTGTTGTGCGAATAAAACTGCTTGCTTTTCTTGTGCCCAGCTGGCACCTCATCTAAATCACCTTCTTTATCCTGATGGGCTGTCATGTGCCTGGTCAGATGATGCCTTTCACGGAAACTTTCATTACAAACAGGACATTTCAATTTCTCTTCCCGTTTTCTTCTATGCGGATCAATCGCCGACTCGCTCTTGTGATGAGTCCGCATGTGATACACCAGATCCGAAGTCATTCGAAAACTGATACTGCACTTTGCACAAACGTTTTGCGACGGCAGAGAAAATGCGGCCAGAGTTGGAGGCAATAATGTACTCAGGATGGCTGCAGCTGGATTTGCTATCAAAGGATTCTCCCTCGGTGGCACAGGAAACTTCATAAAATCTGGATTCGGTGATTGAAAGTTTTGAACACCGAAAGGATATGACGACCCAGCCTGAAGATACGGTATCTCCGGTCTAAATGGCAGAAAGTTCAATTTATTTGGTGACATTTGAGGGGTTTTTGTATCATGTTTATCTTGGTATTCTATATTATTTTTATTGAATCCTGAAGATCGTTGGTTCATCGCTGAGTCCGGGTAGTTTGGTGAAGACGACGGCACATTCTGAGCTTTGAAGAAGTGACTTCCATTTATCAGGTGAGCTGGAGTGAGAAGATTGTTGAAGCCTGGTGTTTTATTAAATGAACTGGACGGTGGACTAGCAGCAGATAGCGGCGGACTAACAGAGTTCTGGTAAAGTAGGTTGTCGGGGCTGACCGAAGGATTCGGTGACCTCATTGAGTAGTTTGAAACTTTAGTGAACGCACTTTTTGGTGACATATCTGTCTTTTCCGAATATCTTTCGTACCTTGCTCTAGACTGCATACTGATCAAAGTCGGATCATCGAATATTTTGTTTTTATATTCTGGTAAAAATTTTGGTTGACGCGCTGCACTTTCATTGGAGTTTGGCCGGCTCCTTGACCTTTCCGAAGTATCCGAGTCACTACAATACATAGACTTGCTAGGGTACTCATCTGTTCCGACGTCAATGTTGATATCGGAACCAAAACTCGGGGATATGTTGTTGTTCGCGCCAATTCGGTCATCATCTTGATCTTTCAGGTCCATTGTATTATCACTGGAGTAATCACTGTGCTTGTAAATTTCAGGCATTCTCTTAGGTACTTGTTCCCATTCTTCGTTATGAAAAAGTTGCTTTGAGACTCTTAGTTGCCTTTCTGGTGGTTTTGGTCGTACCTTTTCATCCGGCATCATCAGAAATGCCACATCAAAGGATCTCTTCGAAGCTTTCCCGGGGTTTAAAATAGTTGATTGCATCTCAGGTTTTATTTGTGAAGTTCTCGCACTCTCAATATTCAAATTAGTTTCCTTAGAATCAGGAGACGCTTCTTTATAATTTTGATAGCTATTTTGAACGTCCATTGTCATCGTTTAATCATTTAATTAACTGCACACGAACTCAAAACTTTTCGCACTTATATCGCGGCGATACCGAGAAGACGCGTGCGTACTACCCGACGGCCACAATACGAATGTGAGTAACATAAGGGTGAAAAATATATAAGTGGGGTTTTGAACTACCCTTAACAGAGCGTTTGAAGTTGTGAAGGCGTGGCGAGACGGACCAATAAGCGCCGACCGGGAGGCGTGAAAGGAATCGGTGGGCCAATGAGAGAGCTTCACGACGATACAGAGCAGGAGAGCTCAATCACCAGGTCAAGATAATAATAACTGCTGTGAATTGAGAGCGCATTGAGTTGTGGTAGGGTCAGCTTGACAATAGCGGCGCGATATTGAAAACTGTGGTTTATTTCACTATTCACTTTGTACGGTCAGCAAAATTATTGCCTTTATCATCTTACGATAGGTTTTGAAAACTCTTTCATTGTTTCGTGGTCTCTAATAAATTATCGATATTTTGACGATAAAAAAATACTGCTGTTGATCAATTTATACAAATAAGTGTAAGAAATTAATGGACGCTTATGGCTTATTTTTCAGTTGTATAAAGCATGGAATTCTCATAATAATACCACTAACAAACAAAAAATAGGTAAACTAAGTTCATCAATAAAAAAAGTTTTCCCAACTATTATCTTCTATTTATCTCACCCAAACATGGCACTAGAGAAACTGAAACGATTATGATTGCAATAAATATGTTTTATATGTCGCATAAAAAATGATACTTCATATAGTCGGCCTAACCCCCGACTGTATAGATGAGATTGCGAATAATGCTATTAACACAGACGCTTCTCCTCAAATTGATATCATACTTGAAGATGCTACAGACAAAATTGAGCTCAAACTAGAGAGCAATAAAATTGTGAATCCTATGAATAAGATCGAAGCTAATACCGTAAAAATTGCCAAAGTAAAATCGGTCATAAAAATAAGAGTACAGGGCATAAATTCGATTGATGGGTAATATATAGGAAAGTTAAAAGAAGACCCAAATGAGTTCTGTTCGGTAGTGGGTAACGATAATAAGATGGGCGCAGACGTTAAAGGAAAACCATTTGTCAGATTTTAGCCATTTTTTTGGCCATTCGTTGGTTCTCAATGAAAATCTGTTCCATTTATTTTTCTCGGCGCGTTAATGAGAAAATTTAAAGAAATATTGTCAGGATTAGCAGCAAGCTGGTTGTGATTACTGTTCTATCTACATTTGAATGTATGTTAGTGTATTTATAGATGGTATTGGAATTACTGAATAAGTTAGGTTTAAAAAACTGAGTTTTATCACATCTATTATGGATAGACGTAAAATTCCAATAGAATAACATCGGTCATCTATGAAAACATGTCAAGTCGACGACCAAAATATTGTAAAACTCTATTATACTTTTAAACACTAACAATTTTTGATTAATTACAGTATTTTATCACAAAAAACCTAACAACAAAGCTTTTTATTCACCCATTGTACACAGATTGTATAAAAATGATAAGGAGCCAGTAAAAAATGTGTTTGCGATGAACGGAGAGAGAATCAGCCAGGCTCGCCCGTCATTTGTCTTCGCTGCCACAATGAAAGTGATTCGTAAGCTAAAAACGTGTATCTTTTTTAGGAAAATAATATGTTTTCCCTTAATATACTTTTGATGTTATAGATATTCATGCAGCTGTGAAATATATTCCGTGTTTTATTGGAAATTGTGCCTTCTTAGAAAAGTTATGGAAATTGTACTATAAGCATTTGGAGTAACTAGCCTATAATAATCCTACTATAAGGACTTCTGCCTCTTGTATGACAGAAGGAGTGGGCTAGTCTGTATCTACTAGTCGAATCAAGTGCAGACTGCAATCGTGCAGTCGGTACTTACATAACATGTAATATGTAAAAAGGTGGGGTCCGAGTGCTCACAAATTATTTAAAGAACTTTCAAAACGCCTCGTTGACACTTCGCGTGACCCAAAGGCTGGCTTTTACAAAGGATAAGCATTGCCATTCAGCGTGGCAGTGCCGCCAGTCTTTTGGGTACATTACCAGTCGACAGCGATGTGGAGTAATTTTTCGACGACTTAGTTTAAATTGCCATTTTTTTTAGTTCTTTAGGGCTTTTATTTTTATTTTTTATTGTTTTTAAATAAAATTGTTAAATGTTTTCGCATAATTATGTAAAAAGTACATAAGGATGTAAAAAAACTTGGTTTTGATGTAGGCATCTAATGTATAATATAATACATATTTATGATGTGCACGAATCTTTTCCAACTAATTACAAAATAAAATCCCACATTCAATCCAAATTCTCACTGTCAGCTTGGTTTTTTCTGTGGAAAACGATTTGTTCAAGACCTCGACGGATGAACGGACGCTCCCGACCAATCTTCCGAAGGACATTTGTCGGTGTTTACTCCTAATAAGATGTCAATGACGAGTCAGCCTGTTACAGAGATTGATGGATCAACGGCTACAAGGAAAACGACTTGTGGGTACTGTTTGTAAGAATATGTGAAATTCTCGTGTTTACATGTTGATCTTGCATAAAGCTGCTTATTTCATGACAATGGAATTCAATTAAAGAGTTTTTTTATGATTTAGGTATATATGCTTAAGATTATGAAAGATATTTTAATTCATGAATCCCCAAGCGACCACCGGTGGCCGCGCATCTATTGTCTTACTATTGTGTCTCTAATTGACGGTATCTGAAGGGTTAAGAATAGAAATACATAAGGTACTTGCTGTAATTAGAAATAAGCATTAGGACGGTATCTTTGTATAATTTTTTAAAATAATGTATCTTTTTTTATGTTTTCGTGTACAAAAATTATAAAATAAATAAATAAGAAATATGATTCTTAGTGACAATTTGAAAACACATTATTTTACTATAAGTATAGATAAGTAAGTACTTACCTACTTCTACTTCTTTACTCTTTTATACCGTTGCCTTACCTATTGCTTGAATAGCCAACCGAACAATTTAAGCAAAATTGACATTTTAATTTCAAAGTAGTTCACCAAAATTTTATTGCTTGTAAATATTATTCAGATATATATAAAAAATACTAAATGTTTATATTGTGTGAAAGATTTTAATAAACTTCTGATTTATGTGTATTACTTAAGTTTCTTGAAAAAAAATGTCACCTGTAATATTTCCTTACTAGCGATTGGCCACTCAAGCACTAAGGGGCCAAAATGTCATATACAAATAAATTGTGCTTAAATCGTTTATCAATAGAGGTACCTCCAAATTTCTAGATAAGTAATTGTTGACACACGCCACGGATATACTCGCACGTGTCGTGTGAGGGATGGCAGTAGTCGTGGATTTGTAGTTGTGTCATTTTTGCACCAACGTAATCCTATTTTGCGATAAATAACAGATTAGAAGATTATTTACTTGGAATATAAGATATTATCGGAATCACAATTTGGTTTTAGGAGAGGGAAAAGCACTGAGGATGCTGTAAGTCAACTAGTAGACCATGTATCATCCTGTGTGGATTCTAATCAAAAATGCATCGGTATCTTCCTTGATTTGGCCAAGGCTTTCGACACCGTCTCGATTCCTTTTCTTGTAGACAAGCTAG
Source organism: Mythimna lalbum (assembly GCA_949319445.1). Classification (NCBI taxonomy): domain Eukaryota; kingdom Metazoa; phylum Arthropoda; class Insecta; order Lepidoptera; family Noctuidae; genus Mythimna; species Mythimna lalbum. Next base: position 1,942,138 of record OX439347.1, read on the forward strand.
AAAGGATTGGTATTCGTGGAAACGCTTTAGAAATTTTCAAAGATTTCCTCCACGACAGGACGCAAAGAGTGAAGATTGGGGATCACATTAGCTCAGATTCTCGTGTTGTATATGGCGTACCACAGGGCAGTATACTCGGTCCAAGTCTTTTCCTTATTTACATAAATGACTTGTGTCAACAATCACTGGAAAAAGGTAAAATATTTACGTATGCTGATGATACAGCTCTTGTTTTTCATGGTGGGACTTGGGACGAGGTCAGACGAAATGCTGAGACGGGTTTGTATAGAGTTAGCCAGTGGCTGAGCGCTAATTTACTGACGCTAAATCTTTCGAAGTCGACACAGATTCAGTTCAGCTTCTCTAGAAGTAAACCCAGACCAATTGAAATCAAACTGCATGTGTGTAACTCAATTCATGGAAATACTCCCTGCTCATGCTTAGTTATAGGGAAATCAGTATCTGTGAAATATCTGGGAGTTACATTAGATGAAAAGCTAAGCTGGCGCCAACACATTGAACTTACCACCTCGCGTATCAGAAAATTGGTTTGGGTTTTCAAAAAACTCAGGGATGTGGCTGATTTCGAGTTGTTACGAACGGTGTATTACGCGTTAGCACAGTCAGTTCTCGGATACTGTATCCGAGTTTGGGGCGGCGCGTGTAAAACGCACATGATACGCCTTGAGAGAGCTCAAAGATCTCTTCTTAAGGTAATGACACGCAGGCCATTCAGGTTCCCGACTACAATTTTATATGAGTCATGTCAAGTTTTGACAGTACGGCAAATGTATATTTTACAAATTGTCTCCAAACAGCACCTTATTACTCCATACAATAAAAGTATTTTAGGAAGGCGCACTATACGGAACGTTTGTCCTTTGTCAAAATGTCGAACGGCATCGGCTAGGAGGCAGCACAAGTATTTGTCCATTAAGTTGTATAATAGAGTGAATAACGAACTTCAGATAAATCCTCTCGCAATCATAGAAGTCAAAAATAAGGTAAAACTGTGGCTTCTGACCCTTGACTACACACGTACTGAACTCTTATTTAAATAGCTTCAAGACAAACGTTATCTATTTATGTATTCTATAATCTACAAATTTTCCACATAAGCACTACATTCACAAACACTACACTACACACCAACATCTACAGCTACATCAACATCACACATACATATTTTTTGTTTTTTACTTCATTTTAATTTTGTATAAATGTATTTTTTATTCCAGTATTTTATTGTTTAAAACGACGCACGTAATTGGTACAAGACACTGGCTCCTGTAACACAGGCACTATGCCTAGCGCAGGAGTCAGGGCCTCACTATTTTTGTAAATGTTTATTATGTCAATAAAAGAATTATTATTATTATTATTATATTGAATAAATGGGTATCAGGGTTTGATGGAGTGGTATAAAATATGAAAATAACTTATATCTAGCTTTGTGATTTCTAAAACTAATGAATGAAATCGGTTTTCTGATTGCAGTTAAGTACCTACTATTATAATCACAGTCAACATTACCTTTAGTAAATTAGATAATAGATAGGAAGACCATGGGAGATATTTAAACCATAAAATTCTTTAACTCTTCAATCGTGATTATTAGAGATACAATAGAAAGACAATGGGTGCGCGAACGCCGACAACGTTCGCTTGGAGTTTAATGAATTAAAGCTGGCCAGATGTTTTTCAAAACTTGAAAATCAGAACTGAACTATTTCATGTTTTTTTTTTAAAGTAGATTTTTCTTACTCTAGGGTAGAGCGTGAGGGCTTGTCAGATTTTTATGAAATAAAGAAACACCTATGTTACTTCAGTTGCCATTTGCGTTTCAGAACCACCAGTATCCTTTTCACACGTTTTCCCATGAGCCTTGCAGACATCGGCATTATATTGTGTTTACTGATAGCTATAAGCTGGATGTTTTTATGTCAACAGTGATTAAATTACTTCTTAACAAGCACGCTTTATCGTCGACCACATCATCGCTTACTATCAGGGGCCACTATATGGTCGAACGTGAGCTTATCAAAATAATAATAGATCAGCCTAACCCTTTGAGAAAATCTTCACAAAATAAATACCAAGTCGTGACGGATGATATCGGAGCAAAGTTCACATGTGCAAGTTTGATTGCGATCGGTCCTTGGACAGGTCCCGACAGATTAGCTGCTACTGCTAATGTTGTTCCGATTGGACGATCGGTCTGTGACGCGTCCCTTAGGAGCCGGTCGATTGTGTTCAGACAATGATGAAGTGGGTGTGAATGTGGAAGTATTTGTTGACTGGTTTTTGTTGGGTGTCGTTTAGTTTCTTTTGGGGAGTGAGAAAATAAAGGTAAGATTAATTAAGCCATTATGGGTAGTCAGAAGCCAGGAACACGCTCACCCCTTTAGTAGAACTAATGTCAATACATTCCTGCCAAAGAGTAGCGCGTTACCCAGATACTGTGTTGTGTAGGTCAGATAAGTAATCGCTCCGTGTATCAATACTGTTACTCAACTATATCAAGGTAGACTGGAAGCTGACCCCAATATAATAATATTGGGAAAAGGCCAAGCTGTTTGATTTCAGTTTATCAGTAATCCAACAAAAAAGTTTTAAACTCTAAATAAGGGTACTGTATTTTTGACAAAAATACTTAAAAACCTCCAAAATTTTACATTCATTATTGAATGTATGATAATTTTGGTGACACATCTATAACAATACATTGCGTGTCATCCACAAAACAAACAATGACCTCATAAATCAAAACAACACCTGTATAGCTTATTAAAATATGCTCAGTTTAATCCTCATAATACAGAACGCTTCTAATACCAACGTACCATATGGTGTCCTGATCACCAACAATATACGTACCCTGCTACGTAATCATGCCTTTTGTACTTTCAATGGCCTTTGGATCATTCACCCTATTAATTGTAAAAATACTTTTATTGTTACCATCAAAGCAATTCAAACTTTATTTCAAGGGTTCTAGGCTTACAATCCTGTTACGTGCTTTCATCGAACAGCTCGTTTATAGTAGTTTTGTCACGTTTAAAACTTGTGCTCAATACTATTGTATTTGTTGGCGAATTCTCTTCTATTATATTGAATCTAAATGCATGAAATTTAAGGTTGATATTAGAAAAACGTATTTATTAATCAAATTGCCATTAATTTCAAAAGTATTTTCAACTTTATCACCTAACAATAACGTTCAAGTTTACGTTTTATGGTGTATGAAACTAAACGTAGATTGTTAAAGCGGGATTTTGCGAGCACTTGTTTATGAATTTTTGGACCATATGGTGTAAAAGCCGACTTGGACAATACGCCCCCATGGTGGTACCCCATTACCATATGGGACACGTTAAATTCGTATTCAAGAGTTTCGTATTGCGTTGACCTTAAAATCTGGGCGATCGATAAATAGGGTCTGATGGATGGTAGAAACTTGACAGAGTAATTTTATTCTCCAGGGTTCATAGCTATATTATGATGTTGACAAAAATGACGGTGGATAAAGTTCTTATTAGTAAGTTATGTTCTTGACTGAAGGCCATATTTAATTCAAAGAAAAAATATCTGTATATTATTAGGTCACATCACATATAGCGTTGATGAATTTGGTCCTGATAAAGAGTCAAAGTATCTACCTAAATAAATACCATATGAAAATTAACTTGATTTCAAAATGTAACTCTCTTTCAACAGACGAAATTCATCAATTAAATCAACATGTATGATAATGTACCCACTTGTCGAATAACATGATGGTGCGCTTGCGCAAATAAACAACATTTTGGACAATGTGCCGCAATAATGCATATTGTATGCGCTGACAATAGTGAGGCAGTGATGTAGATGGCGAATGATTTTGATACTCGCAGTTAGGGCGTTGTGGATTACGGCCCATTCCCTCTCTTAGAGAGGAGGCTTGAGTCCCAGCAGTGGGCACATTAAAAAGGCTGATGATGATGATGAGTTAAGGTATATATTTAAAGCATATTCAGGTATTAATAGTGATGCAGCATTTAATAAACTATTAACATTAAATTGTAGACTTTGAATTTTTCAAAGAATGTAGCAAAAATGTAGTACAACGTATATCTCTGACTACAGTTGAATGATACAAGAATTTTGTAATAAGTTGGCAACAAATAAAAAGATACTACAGGAGCACCTATTGTTTTTAACTTTTTTTTTCACTCAATGACTTATCATAACCCAAAATGCAATTCCAGTTGTACCTTTATATATTCATGATTAATACTACATTTCTGTATCAAAGTATCAAAATCATTTAACCGTCAATTCTATACGTTACGATCACACAACATATGCGCTGGTGTACTGCCATTTGATCACAATGAGCATAATGGTCACTGAGCATCCCCTAGGGCAGTTATCATTACAATCGGAGTTTGGTTTGAAGTATTTCAGACGAATGCTTTTAGGTATGTTGTAATTGCTTTGTACTATGTAGAAAATTTTATTAATTTTAAAAAGATAAATTCGGACGATAGTCTAAATTGACTATGTGGTGAATCCTGTTTTCAGATCTCAAACTATTGTAGCTAAAATTATAGTGGTTTTATTTTCTAAATCACGCAAATGTCTATAATTCCAAGTTACTAATTGTTTTCATTAAGATTTACATCACCTTAACACCAAATAATTTTCAATATGTCACTAGAGTAAACAAAACAATTTTCGAATTTGAATACTATCTTGAACAAACTTGCAATAAGCTAAACCATTAGTATTTCAACTTTCAAACAAGACCCCAAGCTTCACCATCACCACACTGCACACTCAAAAAAATCCACAATAACACTGTACAACAATTTGCAACCACATCAATATTTTTTAGGGCCTCATTCGAAGGGCTGCTACTCAATACGAATAGCATTTACACGCCATATGTACCTTTGGGCTTAAAGGCTCTAGGGACAACGCCCTACGCTAATGAAAATGGAGTAGAGGTTTTAATATTGTCAAATGATAGTGGTGCTGTACCAGTTTTAGTTTTTTGTATAGGGATTATTCCTTATGTTTCTGGTCGTATGTTTTGAAATAGGTTGACTCCAGTAAAGGCGAACCAAAGAGGTTGTTCCTCTTTTTGATGTTGCTGTTGTAGACAAGTATTTATATTCGTGCAGCTTGGTTGGTAACATAGTCAATAATGTTTGGTTGTTTGTCATAATTATTAACATAATAGGACTCCCGACCGTATTTCGAACATGGTGGTGACCCTCAACAGGGAGTAGCCAAGTACGCAGGAGATATGTTAGTGCACAAGTGCTTGCGCAAACACTCACTGCTCCTTTAGTTTCATAGCACACTATAGCATAATACGTCTTATAATGTTTCCATTGCTGAGACTCCTAAGAGAGGGAATGGTTATATTATCTACACTAGTATTTATAAACGAAAATTATATGTGTGTATGTGTTGTTATTTCTTTTTTGGAATAGGATTTAGGGTGATTTTTATTCCAGGAGTAGGACATACTCCTCTATAGATAGATATTTTGAATAGATATAAAAATGCTGTATGACTTGTTTCTGCCAACATATTCAGAACTTGAAAGTCGAATATGATCCTATGGGAATGTGCTTCTAGGTTAAAAATCATTGTCCTTCTCCAATGCCCATTCCTATCTAAGTACCAAAATTCATTGAAATTGGCTTAGCGGTTTACAGTGTTATTATTTCCGTCTCAACACCTAAAGACGTTTAACCCTTCAGATACCGTCAATTAGAGACACAATAGTAAGACAATAGATGCGCGGCCACCGGTGCTCGCTTGGGGATTCATGAATTAAGATAATCAAACTAAGTCACAAAGACTTTTTGCATTAGCTGTATTTGTTTACTAAGTATTGATAGTTTTGTTCACCATTGGGGTAAAATAAACCCTAAACATTCAAAAAACATGAAATCAATATCAAAAAACCATAAAACTTCAAAATAGTCCACTCATTCGTTCATCGTCGTTTAGCTAGCGCACCCTACAACGCAAGCGCATCCATCGCCATATGTCGCGAAAAATTCAGCTGTAATTGCATTACGTTACCCCAAGTCGAGTGCAGCTTTTAATTTTGACGACCCACTTAGGCATATGTGGTGTTTAGGGATAGTTGCTGGTGTGGCATGCTGGGCGCAGGGATCAGTAGAGATGTCGGTTGAAAATGTATTATGTATGTTTTGAGACAACGTTGAGGTCTTGATTATCAAAATGATCAACTAATGTTTACAAAATATCGCTGAGATGATTACTGTAGAGTTCACAGTTCGAAATTCTGTTACCGCGACATTTCGTGGAAATCAGAAATCAGAAACGGTTATTTCAAATAGACTAATTACAGGCATTTTTGAATTGTCAGAATGTCGAACAGTCAAAAAAAAAGTGAAGCTAAATGGCACGTTCTAAAGGGTAGATCTCTATGGGGTAGTATAGTGGACAGAACTCCGGCGGGATCTTATGGTAGTATGGAGACAGTAACTGCGGCACAATCGCGGCGACGGTTACCCTCTTTAATTACTTAGGGCATACTGACAGTTTCTGATTAACAAGATTCTGGTAAACAAGACTAGATGTAAGTCTTTCAGTATACCCCGCGTAATAAGACAGGTACCACGACACCCTCATTTTCCACCTGGCGCAGGTTCTCATAGGGCATGGTGCTTTGGGAAGTTCATTTATACAATTTGGTTTGAAGGAACTGGGCACGGGGTGGATTGCTTGAAGGGCACAGTGAAGCATACGGTTTAAGTCGGCCCGTGTTAAACACCGCCATGTCTTCGTCGTCCGACCCAGGTTCAGGCCACAGTATGGAGCAAGAGGGAATGGGAAGCACTGTGAGGAAAGTGTGGTGGGAAAAAAATCCACACGCCCTGGCTCTGCAGGAGACGCCCAGAGCACGGAAAACAAAACGCAACTGAAAAAACATAAGTGGGTTTTTGTTAGTAAAAGCCTGAAACTCTCTCTCGTTCCATTCAAGCCAGTAAGAGTTATTTGAGGATACTCATCGAAAGAGAAAGCGATAATTAATGTGTCTACACTAATATTATAAAGAGGTAAAGTTTGTTTTTTTTATGTTTTTTTATGTTTTTTTTTTTGTTTGTAGAAGGTCATTGTTACTAATTCTATCGGTTTTTTTTCTTTGATAGAAAGCTACTTCATTCCTGAGTGACATAAGCTACATTTTATGTATACGGGCGAAGCCACGGGTAAAAGCTAGTATTAGTACTATAAGCTAGTATACAATCATTTCTAGGCCACACAAATAATATAAAAAAATATATTATATAAAATACATGAAATAGAATATGAAGAAAAAACTTAGACACTACAAAAAATCTTTTCCAAAGCAAAAACAAAAGCGCTCAATAAAAAACCGCAAACAAAAAGCTTCTAAAAATGTTACCTTTAAAAAAGCAAACAAACTCCAGAGTCTAGATGCAAATTGGGGACAATATGAGCGTGAAATATGGGTTCAAGAAATCCTGAAGCTGAAAAAAAGGGAAACAAATGAAGAGAAAAAGTTCCCAGGGAAAAAATACAATGCCCCTGAACACAGGGCAGGAAACACTGCGTGAATAAGTACCCTCGTTGTACAGGAAAGGAGGGTAGTCGAGGTTTCTTTTGTTGATAATTTGTAATTAGAATGTTTACCTGGAAGTGTTTGTTGACATGGTAGAGTAAATGATGATTAAGGAACCTAATATAGTAGACGATTGTAGAGAGTTTTAAGAACAATTAACTGCTAGTAGTGCCTTTTTGCTCGCAGAACAGATGACCATCATCATCATCATCTTCCTGCCCTTGTCCCGTTTTATTTGGGGTCGGCGCAACACGATTCTTTCTTCCATTCTGTCCTGTCACTCGTCATGCTATCACTAACTCCCTTTTCTTTCATATCACTTCTCACACAATAAATCCATCTTTTCTTTGGCCTCCCTCTCCCCTTCCATCCATCCACATGTAAACTCATAACTTTTTTAGCAGAACAGATGACCGTTAGAGCCGAAAGGTTCTGAAATGGCGACCACCTACCGGAAGACGTTATAAGGCCTCCTACAAGGTGCACCGATTACTTAGTAAGGATCGCGGACATCCGATGGATGCGAGACGCATAGGACCGTTCATTGTTTAGACAGTTGGGGCAGGCCTATGTCCAACAGTGGACTTCTTTCGGCTGAAATGATGATGATGATGACCCCTGAGTTTGTTTCGGTATTTCTTCAGCAGCTTTTGTAGTCAGCTAGGAAACACCGGCCTCATCTAACATTAACAGACGAAAAATAAAAATTGACGTGTTTTTTAAACCTATTTACAAAAATAAATATCATTTATCATTATCATCATTTATCATTTAACGTAATTTTCATTTCGTATTTGAATATCATCGAATTAAATAGATCCTGAGAAATAATTCAACGCCAGCGTGCGTTCTCTCATCGTCTTTCTATTGTGGGTCTAATTACGGTATTCGAAAGGAACCAATATTTGTGGTGCCGTAGTTATAACAGCTTAAGACTGCCAAAATACGTAATATTTTTCACAAATCGCCAAAAAATCCATACGAAACGATAAAAATGTGGCCGGTAACCCTCAAATGAATGGTAGCTCATTACGTATTCAGAATCCTCTGCCCGCCCGTCTGCCCGATATGATTTATGAACTATTTTTTGTTGATTTTCTCCCCTTACTGGAGTACCAGCCAAGACTTTGAACTCTGCCAAGTAATGTGAGAGCATATTGATAGAACTGAGTTAATTAATTCTACAGTTTTTGGCGCCAAGTTTTTTGGTTATTGCCAAGTCGGTGTTGAATGATGTTCATTTCTATGAAGATGTTTTTTTTTATTATTATATAACTAGCTGCTGCTAGTGGCTTTGCCTGCTAGATACTAGAAATTTGGCCAAAAGAATCATGCTCCCAAAATAAAAATATGCTATTCTATCCAGGACACGATCTATTTATCCAAATTGAATGGACCGTTAAAACGTGAAGAAGTAACAATCATACATAAGTACTCACAAACTTTTGTCTTTAAAATATTAAATGATTTAAATTATAAATTGTTTCATGAACTAATTATGTACCAGTGATTATATAATTTTATCTTGTTATTATCACAAATTCTTAAATAAAACGAAAATACACACCGAATTATATTTTGTTTAACTTTTCGATTTTCGTAATTAGAGACACAATTCAAATTGAATTAAACGTCACTAACTCGAACTTATTTATGGTAGACAAGAAGCAAATAAGTTATCATTGTAATATATCCACATTGCATGTCAATGCAATGTGGACATATTACAATGATATGAGCCATAAGCAGAAGCACGATATGACGTGTATCTAAATACATTATAAACTTACTACCGATTTGACTCACATTTCAACCCATCCATATCCTTTAGACACAGTTCCGTATTTATCAAGCACGGTGTCATCCGTGTTAACCATTAACACAAAAGGCTCTCAATGTTAAATGTCTCAATTTAATGTAACAACCGCGTCGCCCTCTCGGTGCGGTCGTTATGACCCACAGTCGGTTTTGTAGGGTTAATTCGATGGAAAGATTCTAGCTTACCGCGCAGTTGTAAACGGGTTGTCTTTGTTTAATAATATTAATGGTGGTTGAAAATGTTGGGACATATCGTCTGTGGTAGATACTGTGGGCACAAAAGATCTGTATTGTTTAGAGCATGGCAGATTTCATTTAAATTTGTGCAGATTTGGGAATAAAAGGGATTCGCTCGACAAACGTGGACAAAACTAAAGCAGATGTGAATAACAGTAGATTTCTTTATTTTATCGTCTCAAAGAAATAAATCAGTTGGCATTTAACTAAATATTGGTAATGCCAGTCTATAATATGCAATTATGCATATCTTATAAAGAAAAAAAGAAAAGACAAAAAAGTATTTACCTATTTGGGCGCACAAAACATTGTAGACAACAAAAACTTAATACAAACACAAAAAAATAATAATTAAAAAGTAACATTGTATGTCTCACGTTTGCGTCCAGTCCAGTTCAGCGAAAATGCCAGACAACTATAAGGTAGTTGTTGACGCTGGTTTTTAACTGAACCTTATTAGGAGTAAAAAGCCATTTCTTACAGAGTTACATACTCGTATGTGAATCCCGTCATACCACACTAATATTATCAAGATGACATTTTTGTGTAGGTATGTATTTTCCATACTTGTTACTCCTTCACGCTGAAACGACAAAAATCGCAACGAGATGAAACAAGGATAGGCTATGTCTTTGAATAGAACATAAGATACCAGAAGTACATTCTTTTTGATAATTTTCTACTTTCACCCAGGTAAAGCCGCTGGCAGAAGCTAGCATAACATTTATTTCGTTAGGTTGGAGAAGATTAAAATATATATCATCATCTTCCTGCCCTTGTCCCGTTTTATTTGGGGTCGGTGTAACACGTCTTCCATTCTGTCCTGTCATTCGTCACACTATCACTAACTACCTTTTATTTCATATCACTTCTCACACAATCCATCCATCTTTTCTTTCGCCTCACTCTCCCCCTCCATCCATCCACATGTAAACTCATAACTTTTTAGCATATAGAAGATTAAAATATATAACAGCTTTAATTGTTTTCATTTAGTTTAATAACTCCTATTAGGTGTATATAAAATTTTGACTCTGCTTCCGATGAAAAATTTGCAATGGAAAATTCAGACTAGTCAAATAGTATATCACGTTAAAGTCCACATGGCTGGCACATCACATAAATAGGGCTATAACAGCTTCGCATTCACATTCAGTTGACACATCAGCATTCTGTCTCCAATGAACTGAGAGCCCATGAATCATGGTTGAGTTACGTCTTATGTCTGGGTGAATATCAATGGAGGTAGAAAGTTCGAAATATTGAGAATAATCAACAGTTTTGAATGAAAATATTAGTAATGATCTTGTTTTCTAGATCAGTCGTTTTGGATAAAGGAAGATTTCTATCATTGCCTAAAGCTAATTCATTGATAAGTTTAAACATAAAATCTTGGCCATTACTTATTTTTGCGATCACTTCTTTATCATCAATGTCACCTATAATATCATTGGACTATCTTTTGTTTTCCTCATCGGAACTTTTAAGTTCACTTACATTAATTTTACTTTCTAATCTCAGTCGTCATAACCCTACCATATACCAACGTTCAACCCTTCACACGTTAACTAGTCGCATCCGGCAGTAACTCAGCACAACGTAGCAATCCTGATGTCCTCTACTAATTAAAGGAAATGGCCCAGAAACAAGATTGCGATATTGTTCTCTCTAAATCTCTTGCCCTCTCTTTCTTACTTACAGATTTCTACATCTATCTATCTCGTTTTCTCTAAACGGTGCGTGGAATGTCACTCATTATGCTAAGTATCTTCCCCCCTTTGTTCGTTGAGATTGCCGATAAAGCTTTAGGTTTTTTTTCTTTTTTTTAACTTGACAGTTGGTATATGGAAGCAGATTAAGATAATTCGGTCGAGGTGTTTTTATAATGCTTAATTTTATTGTTTCACTGATTCGCTTTTGGCGCGGTTTTCTTTTTCTTTTGTTCGTAAGAAAATGTGGCCTTGCTTTTTGCAAGCTTTGTAATACTCAAGAGTTGGTCTTTATAATCAAAACTTATTTTCTATTTTAATATAGATAGAACACGATATATAGAAAAGGAATATGAAAACTAGGACGGTTTTATCGCATATTGCGATTTCTGTCAGGCAACCTGAAAACTTAGTTTACTAAATGAATTTCACCGTTATTAATAAGGCATGATTATAAAATCTCCCAAAAATAATGTACTGAAAATAATCTACTAACATTTTGCATTTACAGTTACATTTAACTTTTGCAATTAGCAATCAGAATTCCCTTTTCAATTAAAACAGCTAACATGAAACACGAAGGAAAATAAAGCAACAGATTCTGAATCACAGCCGCATATTGAAAAACGGGCGATTTTTTAATAAATCGTCTCGAACATTCTCCATTACGAGCAGAAATACCTTATTTCATTACGCCAACCGTTCCATTAGTAAGATACGCCAAAATCTATTAAACTCTTTTTTGTAAAAACAGCGCTTGAAGCGAGTTCGTCGCTTGAAAATGTTTTAAACTCACAACCTTCGGACGTAGCCAGCTACGAATATCGTAGCAATAAGATCGTTCATGTTGACCTGTTACAATTCCGTTGCTTGGTCAATGAGAGCTTTCTGGTCAATGCAATACAATCTCTTCTTTTGCAATTACTAGCCCCGTTGATCTATTGTCGCTTACACCGCTTGATTTTTGAAACACAAAGGGTTTACACCCTACGTTTCTAAAATTAAAATTTATGTTTTGTTAGATTTGATCGCATTTAGCGGCATGCGCTGGTCCAAATGAACGATAGGCACTTTTTTAAATATGATTTATTCGAGCAAGGGTTTTTTTGTGTGATTTGTTTTGAAATATATATATATTTATATTAAGTGTTTAACTAATGACTGTAATCCAATGATTCGTTAGAATCATTACAAGAAAAACCATCTTACCACCTTTTTTTTTTAATAATCTAGTGCTTGGCCGTGTTCCCACCTGAAGGTAAGCAGTGATGCAATTGTTGATGGTAAAGTACACTAGTTTATTAAAAGCCCGTTCACACATATACCACTGGACGCAGTAGTGATTTTTGTTTTTATTTAAAAACGTTTAATTAACAAGCAGATACTAGGGTATTATAGATAATAATAATAATATATAATAATATTCCACAACTATCACACAACGCCGTCTAGTCCCAAGCTAAGCAGAGCTTGTGTTATGGGTACTAGACAACTGATAAACATACTAATATATATCTAAATACATACATATTATAGATAAATTACACCCAGACACAGAACAAATGATTATGCTCATCACACAAACATTTTTCCTGGGTGGGAATCGAACCCACGACCTCCGGCATAGCAGTCAGGGTCACTAACCACTAGACCAACAGGCCAGTCGATATATAATATTCGCATTTATATTGAAGAATCTCATAAATATATTATTCTGTCATGCTAATGTCGATACTTTGAACATATACTATCTACTACTAAATAAATACTTCCACACATTAGATATCACAGATAGCCTTTGTTGACAACTCCTTGAGGCGCGCGTGGAACACTACACGCCGTTGACGACTTGGGCACGGTCCGGACAGTAACCGGACGGTCGCGAGCTACCAATTTGATTGCTCACTGTCCGCAAGCCCGCACCTACGGTGGCTGGAAATTAGGATCGGAATCCCGGTGCTTTTTTTTTTTTTGTCGACGGGGAAAATCATCTTATGACAACCCCCACTCTTGGGTGGAGCGGGAGATAGTGTCAGACTCTTACTGACTAAAAACCCTGCGCCGTTCCTTCTAGCCTCCATACCGGGGCACGAACTCCCTTTCGGACAACCCTGTCCCCAGTAGCTTCGACCCAGCTGGGCCCCTCCTGCTGCTGACAACTCCTTGAGGCGCGCGGGAACAGTGCGCACCGTTGACGTCTTGGACTCGGTCCATTACCGGACGATCGGACAGCGAGCTACCCATGGCTCGCCGTCCACGAGCCCGCGTCTACGGTGGCCGGAAATCGGGATCGGAATCCCGGCGACGGCGGCTAGGGCGCCGTAGCCTGATGCGGTCGGCCTCCTCCTTTGCAAGCATTACTGCTTCGCAGAAGGAATCCCGGTGGCTGGCGCGACAGGGCCATTGCCTCGCGCGTGCTACCGCCTCCTTTTCTAGCATTACTGCTTCGCAGAAGGAGGCGACCGCCTGCCACTTCTCCTCGCTGCAGACAATGGCCTGTACCAAGGACCGACGCGAGAAAGCGCGATCGCTGCCGCCAAGCGCCCTCAGCAGACCTCCTGTGAAGAACATGAATGGAGATGGAGGAAACAATCGCGTATGTGCTCCTTGAGTGCCCGGGTGTAACCGAGATACCCAATCTAGGCTCACCGGATTTCGCCAAAGATGTCCTGAACAAGCCGGTAGGCTTAATCAACTTCTGGAGAGGTGGGCTGACTGGAATAAAGAGCCCTCTAAATGATGGGTGCCATAACCCACACACAATGGTCCATTATGGACTAACAAAACGCCAGCAGATAGATCGATAGACACATTACCCAAAGTATCTAATCTTAACAAAATCTAAGACACTCCATCCAATCCAATCAGGAAACCCATAGCGAGTTCTCTTCAATATTTTTCCTCACTTCCGAGCAGTTGTTCCCCACATTCGTATAATACTACCATTAGCCCACGCTCCATTGGACAACGAACTCGATACTTACAAATTCAATAACGATTTTAATTCGATTTCATATCGATATGAGAACATTTGCGCGATCGAGTCGTAATGAATGGTGGTTTAAACCCGTTCTGATTTCTGGTGGTCGTATGTGTAATGTGTTTTTGTGAATTGAATTTTTATTTTAATGGTTTGCTATTACAATTGAAACTTTAGTTTAAATGAAACCATTTTTTTGGTGGCAGCGCTTCCTTTGTTTTCTAGAAGCAAGTGAAAAAAGCCCATTTTTTATGTTCTTCTTAAAATAGCAAATATATCAAAGTAGGTATAGTGTATAACAGAAAGAAAGAACAATAATGTAGAGCTCGTGTCTAAGTAATAATAGGCACACGGACCGATGTCCCACAACGTGGACCGACGACCTGATGAGAGTCGCGAGTCTGCGATGGATGCAAAATGTACAAGACCGTTCATTGTGGCGACATTTGGGGGGAGCCCTATATCCAAATGGTCGCATCTTTTGGCGGAAATGATAATCGTGGATCGATCTCCAAAGTTAAACTACACGTCTTAACCTTTCGAATACCGTAATTAGAGACACAATAAAAAGACAATGAGAGGTTCGAGCGAACGTTTGATTGAGGTTTAATGAACTAATGAGGTCGATCAGTAGATGGATAACCATTTCATCATACCGAGTTCCCTTCGTGCCTCGCAAAGCACGCTAAACCCAAAGTAGCTGGGACAAACGTCCCAGCTGTATGTATTATGTAGGTAGTCAGTAAGAGCTTTCAAAATAATTATCTATTCGTCTAATTTTGAACAGAAACAGATTAACACTATGTTTAATTAAGGCGAGGATTATTCGGGGTGTGTTCGACCGTCAGGTGTGGGTCGACATGTGGCTCCCACCGGCTGAGTTTACATAACCCGGTGTATCTCTGCGTCTTGTTGTATACAGGGCGATCGGATTCTGATATATTGGATAAAGTAGAAAGAACTAAAAAAAAAACAATTGAAATGAAATTAATTGGATTTCAACATTAATTGCTCCAAACTTTTTGGAAAGAATTTCAGAGAAAATTTCACGGAACCGTTTTAACTATATGGACCTACGGGTGGTTTTTAACTGCATCTAATTCCAAGTTTGTGCTATCAACACCATCATCGTCATTTCAGTCGAAAGATGTCCACTATCTGGACATAGGTCTTCTCTAAATGTGGCCACAATGACCGGTCCTGTAAGTTTCGCATTCATAAGATTTCCGCGACCCTCACCAGGTCGTCGGTCCAACTGCGTCTACCGGTGCGTGGTTGCCACTCCAGAATATTTCAATCCTATCGACCATATGTTATGCGAGAGATGTGCCCTGTCCAATGCCACTTAAGCTGTATTTAAAACTAATCCTAGAATTGAGTTATCATGTGAAGGTTAAACTATACGATTAGTGTTCATGCTGCAGTGATGAAAATAAAAAACAATTTGAAATATGTAATTAGGTATAGTTATTTAGAACCCGCTGTACTCCTGCATACATATGCGAAGGAACGGCTCAGACTGCGAACTGTGAGCCGTCTACACGATATTGTAATTCAATCTAAGATTAACATGTTGAATATTGAACTATTGCGAATTGGATATTATGGTTATATCCTTCATTTGAGGATTTGCCAGAATGCCAGATGAATTTCTTGCAGTGAATATATATTTTCTTTAAAGAAAAAGATACTATTTTCACTATAAAGGACAAAAGTAAACTAAAATAAAATAACAAAAAACTGAGATTGTCTATCAAGAGAGAGAGAGAGAAACTTTCAAACTAAAAGCAATTATCTTAAATTGAAGAATGCCTACACGATCGTATTTCAGTCGAGATTCATAATCAAAATGAACAGTCAGAATGTACTTAATTCAAAGAATCGAGAAAACTTCTACATCTATGTGATTTAATAGGTAACGTTTTTTTTTTTTTGTTTGGTTGAATAATCATCAGATCTCTTCCATCACTCTTTAAAGAGTGGGAAAGAGTGTCAGACTTTTACAGACCAAAACCTACCCTTCAGCAACTGAGCAAACACTCCTTCAGTTGCCCTTACGGTGACTCTTCCTAACAATCAGCATTTCATGCTGGCGTTTAAAGATCTTTTTGACATTACATTATAGCCTATACAGGGTTATTGTAAAACACTAACAATCTTGCAGGACTGTTTTACTAACATCATAAACAACAACTTTTGTTCTATGACTAAACTTTTTATAAAACATAATCTGTTTACCAAAAACAAACCTTCAAGATTTCGTTGATCTATCGAAGACATTTCAACTCTGTACTTTGCTTGACGTAACTAAGTCTGTACGACGCAACGCAAGCGCATCAAGCACCCCGGCCGTCTGATCCCCGCTCCACTTCGCTAATGTACTATTGCTTGCTTCGCATATACTTCGTAATATTTAGAAAGTTTAGTTTACATATTTTTAATTTTTAATGAAACTGTGATGAACTAAAATATGAAACATTTTTAAAAGTCTTAGAACAAAAGTTTGTGTTTATGATGTTAGTAAAATAGTCCTGAGAGATTGCCAGTGTTTTACAAATAATAACCCTGTATATTAAAAAATGGACCTCCGAGATCTCTTCACTACTCACTTAATTACTCTAAAAATAATAAAATAATAAGTCCGCAAAAGAATATCCGCACATGTCCGCTGGCCGCAATAAATTATCCGCGCGGCGCTAATCCGAAGTTTTGCGGCGGTCCGGCACTATCTGTTTGCCGCACGCCGCAACCTTCCGCGCTTCGTGCAGAATACGCACGACTAAGTACCGATGGCAAAATAAAAATTAATAAAAATATTATGTATCTAGATTTATACAAAAGAAGAAACTGGCTGATTGACATATCAACGCACAGTCGAAACTACTGGGACTAGAAGCGTGACATTTTTCATCTTGTATTATTGTAGGTGAACGCTAAGAGAAGATTTTTCAAAATTCACCCCAAAGGGCATGAAAGGGGTTTCCAAAGTTTGTATGGAGAAACCTACTTTCGCGCAAGCGAAGCCGCTAGCAGAAGCTGATCTACCTAAATTCTTTGTTGAGAAAATTTACATGACTACTGAATGTGATGCCGGTTGGTATGGAGAAGATGAAATATTATGCCGTCCTCCAAATTGAAGGGGGTGATGATAATGCTACTGTTTAGAAATATTTCGTCAGTCTAAGTGACATGATGCTGATTGTTGAGTCACTAAAAACTTGAGGAGTCACCAAAATCAATAATCAAACCTCGCGAACAACTTTACAAATCTTCTGGTAACTGCAAGTAGTCAATACTAACAAAGTTGTCAAAAATATAAGGTCTGTTTTGTATTTGATATTTTTATAATTTAGAGCTTCATATAGAATTAGTGACGGTATAAACAGTGGCAATATTTAAAATAAGGAAACTACAATATCGCATTGGGTCTGGCCTGTAAGATTATTGTAAATTTTTGAAATAATTAAATAAAATTTAAGTTGTGTAACCATTATATAATTAATTATTATTTTATTGTTTCTTTCAGTTACGTTCCAAGTTACATTTTCAAATGTCAAAACGAGCTTTTTTATGTTTTTAACGAGTTTAGTAAATAGGAACGTGGTAATTCTTGCGACAAATTGTAAATAATAGATATCGAAATCTAGTTTCAAAATAACTACCTATTCTATCAAAAACAATGATTCCTAAAGATTATAATGGTTCTTACTGAAATATTTTGAATCACAATTGAAATTTAGTCTGCGGACGGTACGGTCCGTCGGCACGACTATTAATCATGGTTTATCGAGTGCTAATCCAGGTTTAAACAGATAACTATTCAGTCGGGCCATTGTCACGTTGAACGCACGGTTAGGGTTGTCTAAAAGATTTTAATGGCATTTGTTTTATAGGCGCTGAAAGGTTTGGTGATGGATTGCTGATCTTTTTGTACGAGAGAGAAGTAATGGAAGGAGGAGAGTTTTTAAATATGTTACTTACTTATTTAGTGTAGTTAATGATGGTCTGTTATTTTTACACGAATGAAGAGTATAATTCGCTTTCAGTCACAATTATTTGGGATGTACTAAATAGTTTGAGTGACAATGCACTGTTCTGTTGCAACAAAAAAAAAAAAAAAACTCAAAATAATTTTGATGGAAACAAAGTAGAAACATGGAATTATTCATCTGCAAATAAGCCTCAGCCCTAATATGTCTTCATTGCCTTAACAAAGCAATTGTTTAGCGCCCTTTGTGACATACTGGTTAACGGTGGCGCATTCGGCACTGTTTCAATTATGTTTTATTTAGTGTTTTTTGCTACCTTATTTAGGTAAATAATAAATATATTTAATTTTTAAAGTATAAATAAAAAAAAAACCTGTAAATTCACAAAAATTTAAGCGACCAATTAAAAATAACTTGCTTTATGGTACACAGTTTTTATCACTACTTCATAGCTCACAATAATCATTCTTATTGTTACAAATTGATAGTAACAGTAAGAATTGTGAGCTATGAAGTAGTAATATTTTTTTTTTAATTCTATGTTGAATTAAAATGTTTTTTTAACAAGTTGCCAAGACTGCAATGCCTTTCAAACATGACAGATGTACAAACATACATAATCAAAAGTATTTTATAAATCAGAACTTTCTGTTGATACATTGTTCATAAGAATAAAGGTGGTCCGGGACCGCAAACAGTTATTGAAGTAATATAGGTGCTTCACACAAAAGGGAACAAATTAGTTTTAGAAATTGTCATCCTCAAAAAGTAATACACGTAGAGTTTTCATTTAATAACCATTACCACACACAGGAACGTTCGTTGTGGCGACGCTCGGTGGAGGCCTATGTCCAACAGTGGACGCATATCGGCTAAAATGATGATGATGATGATGAACCATTACCACCGACAATCTAACGCGTATACCTTTACTAGAAGGATCCGCAACTCGTCCATCCCCAGACCTTCTTTTGTTTATTCAGATAGTAATATACGAAATCATATTGTGTTGCCGTACTGACAACCCTGAAGTTTCAGGTGCATCAAGTTGACAACTGATTCATTATGAAGCCACGATTTTTGCATAAAATATTTACTACTAGAGTTTTTTTAAACCATAATGTGGTTAGTCTTTTTCAAGCCTTAAATGTTAAGTTATGAAAAAACTCTAAACGATATCTGATGACAAACACATGTGTTTAAAATAAAAACTGCGTGACCTTTGTTTGACCCTCTCCTAGAGAAGAGGCTTGAGTCCCAACATTGGTAATTATGGACCAAGCCCAAGAAGTCTACAGCGCGCACTGATCCCGCGCGCCTCAAGGAGTTGTCAGCAGCAGGAGGGACCCAGCTGGGTCGAAGCCTACTGGGGCCAGAGTTATCCGAAAGGAAACTCGAGCCCCGGTATGAAGAGGCTAGAAGGAACGGGGTGGGTTTTTAGTCAGTAAGAGTCTGACACTATCTTTCGCTCTACCCAAGAGCGGGGGTTGTCATAAGATGATTTTTGCCCACCGTAAAAAAAAGGCTGATGATATGTTAATAATAAAGGAAGAAATAATAAGAAAGGAGGACAATGTTTACCGTAACATAGCTTAAAGTTCTAAGTAAAAAAAGGAAAGTGGTTACCAGCTCTATGAAAATATGTATGTGCAATAGGTACCTCGCCGTCCAACCGTCCGGTAACCGTCCAGACCCAGCGCAAGTTGTCGACGACGCGTAGTGTTCTACGCGCACCACAAGGAGATTTGTCTGAAGCTTACTGGAGCCGTGGAATTGCTTCTGAAAGAAATACCTGGAGTCTTGAAATGCAAGACAACGCAGGAACACAGGAATGGGTTTTAATCAGTATAAGTCGGACACGCCCTCCCACCCCGCATCTAGAGCAGGATGTCATTGGATGATTTCCCACCTAAAAAGTAGTCTTTGTTTAGATTAGAATATGTGACAAGTTTGATTCGTTAACCCAAGAACCAAGAATCTTCCATACAATTTATAAAGCCCCCTAAATTGTTCTATTGCGGGTAATTCATTAGGTATGGGGCATACCACAGGGCAGTGCGCTGGGCCCTTTATTATTTTTGCTGTATATGAATGATTTACATCGACACACTAAAAATCATATCGTATTATTCACATTTAATCAAGGTAGTAATATACCTTGATTAAATGTATTAACGAAAAGCATGAGTGTGACATTAATTATGCTATAGCAAACATTAAACGGTAGCTTGACCAAAATAACTTAACGATTAATGCATTTTTAACAACGGATTCCACCAGATGTCTTATTTTTACACTAAAATGTACAAAAAGTTGACTAACTCAACATCTCCTCAGTCTTTTTCTCAACCTTGTTGGGATCAGTTTTCAGACTAACCGGAAGCAGTTGAATATTTGTATTTTGCATGGAGCGACTACCTATCAAACCTCCACAACCCAGTTTGATAAATATTAAAGAGTTGAGTGAAGGTAGAGAGCGAAGAAAAAGAAGTCCATCAAGGAAAATATGCGTTTGCTGCAGAACTCACATACCCAGTTGGCGTTAGTCAATAAAGGAAGTAGGCAACACACATGCGTCATAGATTTTAATAAAGTGTAATTTTAGTTGGATTTTTATTTGAATACCCCCAGTACTTTGATTATGAGTACGAGTTACAACTTAGGTACCCGTTATCCTTTCTGGAGAACATCATTATTATAAGGTCCGTATATCTAAAACATTCTGATTGGATAATTTTTATTCAAAGTTACAGCAATGGTGAAATTACAGTAAAATTTCAGAATAAATCGAAAGAAAGACAAAATTAATAACCATGTTAATTCAACCAAGACATTGCAACTTGGTCCGTAACACAATTTATTTTAAATATACTTGAAAAGCCCTCACTAAACATACCGACCACATTTCCTCTAAGCCTCTTACCGTCCGCCATCTTATTCGGGTGACGACGACAAAATGGCGACGGTCTCGGCGCGCCGTTCAATTTGAATATAGAACAGCGTATGTCGCGCGCGCTCTGCGACACTAACTCATCGGATTGAGTGTGATGGCGTGGCAATCGTAAAAATATATTCGTTCTTTTTGAACATAGAACGAATAGAAACTCCCTGTTTGTTGTTCTACGTCTTCAATGAAATGCTTTTATCAGTCCTTTGTGATTTGAGCGGACATGTCAATTAATTTCTTATATCAGTCGGTCGCAATCTTATCAGTTTTAGGTGAGCGTGTTCTATCGTCGATCACATTATCGCTTAACATCTAATCGAATAGTACTTAACTACAGTAGTCAAACAAGAGCCTAACAATAATACAATAAAAATACAAAATAATTGGAGCTGTGAGTATAGAGGTTATGCCCAAACATTAAACTTTTTTACAAGTTCATATTGAGATGCATTGGAAGCAACTAGAAGTTAGACTGAAAACCTGTTAAAGGTCTAAGTGGAATTTGTCAGCAACTTAAATATTCAGAAATGTCAGAATCAAAAGCAAGTAACCCAGTCATGTCAACAATTAACGTCTATGGTCAGTTAGGTAACTACCTACTCTGGAGCGACAGCTTCATATAAATTATTGGTATTCAGCTGCATCTGGTTAGACTGGAAGCTGAACCCGAAATAATTAGGAAAGACTGAGCAGAATGATTGATTCATAATAGCCTACTTGATTAAACAATCAAATAGAACAAAAAGGAATTATTAAATTCTTACACAAGTTTCTACATTGTTATTCAACTAGCTGCTACCAGCTTTGTCCACGTGATTGTAAAAAAATATCGTAAAAGAATATACACCCAGGATAAAAGTAACAAAATTATCATAATATAGGTAAATATGATTTCAGACATTTTCTGTCTCTGTCCGACTATAAAACTTTGCAAGTCAGGGCACATTTTTAAAGCGACTTCTAAAAAAGGGAGGACTTTCTCAATTCAGATGTTTGTATTTTTTTTTATGATTGTTCGCACATAACTTCGACTCTTGCAAACTGATTTGAAAAAAAATTGTTTTGATAGAAAGGATAAGGATATACTTCCCAAATGGTGCCATAATGAAGTTGGTTATTTTAATTTTATAAAAAGGTTTTTTACAATTAATAAAAGTGCAGCCGACTCCACACCTCTGTCCCAGGGTTCGTAAGGCAAGCGCTAAGAATATGTCGGTCAAACCACGGCCGCTGGAGATAGCAAGAAAATCCGACACCCTCGAATGTTCGCTGCCGTAAAATATATACCTTATTAATAAGTACTATGCTGGGAGCTGTTTTGATACGGGTTTTATATACTGGTTGTAATATACCTTGTGTTTATATGAAGTGTACTGTCAGGACGTCCCGTTAAAACATAGCGTTAGGGCTAATATGATAATAAACGATATTTTTTTGGTTTTACCGACTTGTATAGTTCGCAAATCAGTGCGCCTGTGTTTAAATGATAAAATCGAGCCATTATCGTAAGCGACATCGTTTTGAAAATGCAAACTTATGAACTGAATAATAGCCTACATTCGATATAAGATCTAAAATGCATTTTTATAAGAATGTCGCTTACGATAAGTCGGTGGTAAGGGCTCGAAATGCTGCTTTGGAGGCAGTTATTTAGGTGTCTTCAAGGCTAGAGCAAAAAGGCTCTTAATAAACTAGTGCGTCTCACCATCAACGATCGCATCACTGCTTACCATCAGATGGGATTGCAGTTGACTGCAATTTAAGCGATTATAAACTAGTGCGAACAGGTAGCTGTTTGTACTAGTTTATAATCGATTAAAAATAACAATCTTAACCTTTCAAATACCGTAATTAGAGACACACTCATCGCAGTGAAGCTCGTTCGCTCTAGTTCATATCAATAAAATAAAATAAAATAGAAATACAATGAGACAGCAAATGCCGTTCGCTTGGCGTTAAATGAATTAAGTAGAATGAAAGATGAATTAAGTACATCATCAGCATCCTTGGTCCTAGAACGCAAAGCGAAACTGAAATAACAATTGATGTGGTTTTAGTCAGTAAAAGTCTGACACGCCATCCCGCTTTAACTTAGAGTAGAAGAAGTTATAAGATGATATCCTTATAAAACAAAATAGTTTAAGACACTAATCAAATATCTAATTCTACGTAACATTAAATTTGAGCTTTCTTAAATCTATTTTATTTGCTCGAATGTTACAGATCCCAATATAATTTATTTATTTATTTAACAATTTACGTACACGCATAAAAATAAAAGAAAAGAAGAAGGAATCAGACAAATAGTAATGCTTCTTTCTAATGAAATCTCTTCCAGCATACCTGCGAAAGAAAAATTGAAGAAAAAAAAGAAGTAGACACCGTGTGTAAAAGTGAGAGGAAAATTAATAAATAGATTTCTACTCGAATTTTAAGTTGTTGTTATTACTAATTAGTAACCTGCGACAAGTCCTTCAGTGTATTCCCCAGCCGCAAGCTACCTACTGTTTTACACTTTTTCTCTAAGCCTATCCGTTATCATACGGCCCACGCTGTGTCATATTATTCTCATAAAACACCACATAAGCAGCAGACGTGTAATATTAGCCAGTTATGTTTTATGATTCGTCTATTCTGGTTATATTCGCTGATATAATGATTTTAGTCTACGACCCTTCAATTTCAAGAAAACGCTTTTTCAAAAAGTATGTCTTTAATATTTTGATTCCGCCTATGATAATATGAAGGTCATACGCATAACAAAATTACTAAGGTATCTAGCCCAAAGAATCACTTTTAAGTGGCCAGGCTACATTTCTTGCAGTATAGAAGGTCAATGAGGTTGAAAAGTTCTGAAGTTGTGACTGCGAACCGAAAGATGCAGCTTTGGAAGGCCTCCCAAAAAGTAGATCAAGGTGATCGAGGTTATTTGTGAGAGTCATTGTTGCAACACATACGGGAAGCCTATGTCCAAAATGTACGTAATTTGGCTCATATGATGATGATGATGACGACTTCCCGGACTTACCATGTTCGGTGAAAAACTGCGTCATGCTAAAGGTGAGGACGCCATGAGGTCTTTCTAGCCACTGTTCAAAGAGGGAACTTACCGCTATAATTTTGGCGTGCCCCACCAACATGACAGGAGCATAATAAAAAGATTAGGTATTAAGAAAGCTGAAGATGATGACACTGACAAGATGCAGTGACGGCAAGTGCAAGCAAAAGGGGTATGGTTGCAGCAGTTTTAGAACTAAAAGCAGGTAAGACTGCGAAATAGGCTGTTGACGTTGTTGCAATCGCGAGTATAAAATCTGGACGAAACAAACACAGTAGTGAAGATTGGCAGGGAAGAGGAGAAGCCAGCAGTGAGTGAAGTCAGGCCACGTTTAATGCTGATGAATAGGTTTTGGGTTGTTATCCATAGAAGTTTATAAGTATTATTATGAAAATTGTTTGATTCAATATGCTTTGTGTCTAGTATTTATTATTGGTTCTACTTAATTTAATTTCTTTCATCATTGGTCCACCAATGTTTTGAATGTTTGGAATGAGTATATTAGGGGAAGTTTGAAAGTGGAGCCAGTGACTGAAAAGTTGAAAGTAAACCGTTTGTCTTGGTATGGTCATGTAAAGAGGAGGGATGAAACGCATGTTGCTAAAAGAGTTATGAGTTTACAAGTGGCTTGATGGAGAGGGAGGCCAAAGAAAAGATGGATGGATTATGTGAGAAGTGATATGAAAGAAAAGGGAGTTAGTGATAGTTTGACGGGTGACAAGACAGAATGGAAAAAAATAACGTGTTGCGCCAACTCCAAGTAATATGGGATAACTGCAGAAAGAAGAAGAAGAATGGCCCACCAATGTTTTATCTTTTTTCACTTTCATTTAAGTGTGTAACACATAACTATGTGGATATACACCTATATATTTGTAAGCTTATGTTTTTATCTTATTTATATCTTTGTAGTTGATTTTTATTAATATAATCAAGGTATATACCTACTAACGATACACCGTAGACTACTCCCTTTTTAAGTTTAAGTTCTAATAGTCCACCCTAAGGTTGTCTGGTAGATATATCGCTGTCAGCGATAGGACCATCATTTTACCCCTACAATCAAACCATAAAATTAAGTACTAGTATCAAGACTATTTTGGTGTACAACAAAGTTTATTTTATTCTACAAGTAATAATTTTGCTAAAGTCCATTCCTCAAATAAACCCACTCCTGTAAATAATTCCCATCCATATCAAAATCCTTAAACAATACCTCTTTTGTTCCACATTAATACCAAAATCGTGTCGTCTTGCAACGAGAACCTCTCGACCAATATTTTAAGAGTTCTTCAAAAGCCATTTTTCCAATAACCACTTACACACCCCATACCAACGTATTTGTGAACCTTGATAACTGCAATGTGACCTCTAAATCTATCGGAATAAAGTTGAGAAAGGATTCGCTGGAGTGTAAAATAAAGTGGTAAAGTTTTCAACCCGTGCAATGCGATAGGTGCTTGACTTGAATTGATCAAAATAAATGAATAAAAATGTTCTATAATTGTAAGAGATAACGGCTCAGTGGTTTCAGGAGAGTTGGTATTGTTTTTTTATTAATTTTCCCGACATTTGTCCCGTTGAAGTGTGGTGGTCATTGTCGGGTTTTTTCCTGTGAGAATATTGATTGTGAGTACGTTTTGTACTGGGAGCAGAAGTTTTGGGCAGATTGTGTGAAATAAAATATTCGAGAACTTTTATTGAGGAACTAGCCCCTACCAGCGGCTTCCCCGCGTGAAAGGAGAAAATTGTTCCAAGGGAATATATTCCCGGGATAATAATCATCCTATGTGCTGTTCCAGGATATGGTCTACACCAGTTTGAGGTTGAAGAAGTAAGAAACATACACAAACACTCACTTTTGTCTTTACTACATATAATAGTGTGATTAAGTAAATCATCATATCAGCCGAAAGACGTCCTCTGTTGGACACAGGCCTCCTCCAAGCGTCGCCATAACGAACGGCCTTTCAATGCTGCGTCTCCCAATACGTGGTTGCCACTCCAGAACCTTTCATCCCCATCGACCATCTGTTCTGCGTGCAATGTGCCCTGACCATTTTCTTCGAGCCACGTCGGCAACTTTTTTGAAATCACCATTTTATTTCTAACTCTTTTGATCATTTTATTCAGTAAGTTTTGACAATAATCTTAACATTTATTTTCAGTACAGGTTCATAGAACGAGACATGAAGCCATCCAATAATCTTAAAGAAACGTCCTTCTTTAAATTTTATTTTATTCTTAACACAAGTAGCAAAAAATCCAACATGTTCTCTTCCACCCCTACACAAGACCCTGCCCTAAGTAGGGCACGATAGTAGTCCAATCAAAAAATCAATCATCGCCCACATTCGCCGGTAAAAAGGTTCCGTACCCAATATTTTCTGTTATCGCACGACAGTTGAGCCCTGCGAGCACTAAAAACTCAATACAGTATTGCTTTCACAGCGAAGTAGCTGAGTTAGTTTAGTGAGGATACGACGAGAAGATTATGTAGGTCTGTACTCGTAAATCAAGTATCGTAGTAGGCAAACGTGCTCCATCGGCGGCCACATCATCGCTTACCATCAGGTGAGATAGTGGCCAAATGCAAGCCTATCGATAATAAAAAAAAATCTGACATAGAAGAGTGTAGCTGGTACTTAATAACTAATGATGACCGTTTTGTATCTTCGCAAAGTTTTTGCCATTTATGGTCATAATGTCGGCAAGCCCTATGATAACCTGAAAGTTATATCAACATTTTCTTTTATTGTTGATAAGATCATTAAAATTTATTGACCACTATATCAACTACACTAAACCACCATCACTTAGGTGATGTGATCACATTGTCACTACTATATAAAAAAATTGTTACTTTACAATAAAACAATTATCACTTTGATATATAACAATTATCCCTTTACTGTATAACACTGTTACTTTAAAACAATTGTCATTTTACAATATAACAATTGCTTACAATATAATTTCGATTGTTCGAAACAGTCATAGCTGTGGAACTGAAGAAACACGGGTGGGTTTTAATCAGTAGAAGTCTGCCGTTCGGTCTTAGTCTTCGAAGTCG
This sequence comes from Mythimna lalbum, assembly GCA_949319445.1. Classification (NCBI taxonomy): domain Eukaryota; kingdom Metazoa; phylum Arthropoda; class Insecta; order Lepidoptera; family Noctuidae; genus Mythimna; species Mythimna lalbum. The sequence continues at coordinate 1,969,561 of OX439347.1, forward strand.
GGTATTCAATTCAAGCTTTTGGATACCAAGAGTTCGAGTTTTATAGGTATTAAAAAACATACTTCTCAAGACAGTTTCTTATTCAAATTTAATATTTTTCAGTACTTCTCAGTAGGTATTAATCCAGTTTCTAAATTTTCTTCCAGTTTTTAAATTTTCTTCCAGTTTTTAAATTTTCTTCCAGTTTCTAAATTTTCTGGGCCAAATATAAGAGAATCGACTTTCAAATCCACGTCCATACTATTCCATCCCCTGCTAGGTCAGCGCTATGAGCGAGTCGTGGACACATAACGAGTTTAACAGAATATGATTTTCCCACTCCGTGCGAATGAGAGACGTTTTAGCGTCACTTTTTATCAACCCTCATGGGACTGCGCTGCAGACTGCGGCGAAATATGCAGCCTTTATAAATTGTACGAATAAAATTATGGTACGAATGGGTTTTGGATCTGAAAAAGTTCATGTTTAGCTCTTTACATTTATGTATATTGTAAGGTGTATACAATTTAAAACGTTGAAGATTCAAGGTGTTGGATTTCTGTAAGAAACCACCACACACTCATACGCACCAAAAGGTTTGGAAATATACGTTATGCGTACAGTTAAGGAGTGGAATTCCCTACCAGAGACTGTTTTCCGATAGCTACAACTTGGGTATCTATAATTGAAGAGTGAATAGGTTTTTTCAAGGCTGGCGTGTTCTATCTTCGGCTACACCGTCGTTTCCCATCCGAAGAGATAATGAGTGTGAGCATAACGTCAGTAAAAAAAGAGAAAAAAAATCTATCCACTACACTTCTAATATTAGAAGAAAACGTATTAAGAGAATTTAATGAGGCCCTTCATACATTGATACTCCAGTAGCGCTTACTAGATGCAACAGAGGTCGTTATATTGAAGAAAAGACGAATCTCGTACCACTTTGATTTGTTGGGAATCACAGTGGAGAGAAATTGACAGAGTAGAGATAATATCTTATACTTATTAAATCAAAAATGAGCAGAAGGATCACAGTAGGGATCAGATTGAAAAACTAAAGATTAGTTTTGTGAAACATACTTAACAGGAAATGAATCGATGCAATCACAAACTGAAAAAAAAAACTGAAATCAACCACTTTCGTTACCTTGTTTAAATGAAAAAAAAACGAAAAGACGTTTTTTCTTCCATTCTGTCTGGTCACCTGTCAAACTATCACTAACTCTCTTTTCTTTCATATCACTCCTTATACAATCTGTCCATCTTTTCTTTGGCCTCCCTCTCTCTCTCCATCCAAGACAACAAAACAACATTAACCCCAAACGCACCTGCTCATAAAATCCACTTAATAAATCCCGCAACATACTTAAAGCGATGATCGCTTCGCAAATGCCACAATATCATAACACGGAGATTTTCTCCTAAGCCGCGTTAATTTGCCGGCTCTCCCCGCGTCCGAGCGAACGTCAAATACAATTTTACGGAGCGGTGGACACTGAGCCGATTGTGAGAGACAAGAGACAAGCCTGCTGGGGCGCACGGAGGATGAGGCGATGGATGTGGCATAAATATTGTCTGCTGAGAATAGTTCATCATGTTGCGCTTACTGTATGACTTTAGATTATTAAACAAATAAAATTGATGATAAATTAACAGTTAAAGAGTCACAAAAATTACCTATTAGGAAGCCTACCTAATCCTTTCATAACGTTTATCGAGTTAAAAATCAAAATGTAAAAAGGTGTGTTAAATTATCATAATCACAACATTGCCTATTTTATTATCAATTGAACATGTGGGATTTAGTAGCGGTACTTTGAAAAATGCCCGTCGGCTCCAGTTATAAGTATGCTTACTACTTGGGCCGACAGCGACACAATTTTCATTATTATTATATTATATTCTTTATTGACAACCACATAAAAACAAAAAAAAAACAAAATTTTACACAAAGCTTCCGCTTGTGACGTAGGCGAAAACTAAGACAGGAGTTTCTAATTTTTTCGCTTCTTAACGGGATGAAACAGGGGCCAAAGTTAGTAGAAAAAACCTACTTTGACGCGGGTGAAACAGAAGAAGCTAACTGATCATAATTTTAAAATTGAAAGCAAGGAAATAATGAATTTCTAGAAAACATGAAAGAATAAGAAAACATTCAGTCAAATTCACCGACACCACCTCCAAAAGTTCCCACATCTAGCCACATAATGCTTGTGGTCACGTATTGGTTAAAGGGTAGGGCGGGGTTGTCCACGGATTATGTCCGTAGCTCACAGCTCAAACGCGATGCTATATCGGTTATCTGCCACAGGATTACTGCCTTACGGAGCTTAGTTTTCAAATCTATTTTGTGCACATAGGTCAGTTAGGTTTTAGAAACATTGACAGTTTAGTTTTTTGATAAAATAAAATATGTTTTTTGTGTAAGTTATGCTGGTTTTACTTAACATTTTTGAGTCTTGTCTATTAAGACGTATTAAGACTATCATGAAAATGCTATTTGATTAGTTAGTAGTTTTTTTTAATCATTCTCAGATGATTCGTTTTTGAGGAGATTTTGACGATAATTTTATTTATCATTTAATTTTATTCTATTTATTTGCTGTCACAATGTTGGTAAGATGGTAACAAAAAGACTTAGGCTATTGAGAAATATTTTGCTGTGTCCTAACAGGGGCTACAATGTTCACATTTAAATCAATTAAAAACATACAATAGGCACTTACATGAAAAAAATCTAAATTATAGATAAGACAAACAATATTATTCACTAAAATTAGATATATGAACTTAGATAAATGAGCGTGATGATAATATAGTAAGTCTTTTTAATCACTTATATACCACAATACACAAAAGTGCTGAGTTTAAATAAATACCAAAATTATTTTTCTGTAACATTGCTTTGTGGTTTCTGTCCATCTAAGACTCTATAATTCAATAATTATTTGGCATCGAAGTGTGTTCACGTGGCAAAATATTCAACGATATTAAAGCTTATAAAAATATAACAAAAAACAATCAACACTTGTTCCATAAATTCGTACACCTGTGGCCACAAAAAGGTCATATTCAATTAAATAGTGCTTTATCGAAATGAACATCACTCGCCAAAAAACGAAACGTTCATTCAAAATCATTGCAGCGTAAAAACACATCAGCTTACTGAGCGAATGAAAATAATAAAATTATTTTATTATATTTATTACTGCTCCGAAAAACCGATAAAAGATAATCAGATAAAGGTTTTAATTCGACGAGAAAAAAACAAATTAATAAAGTTCGCGTATAGTCTGTGGGAATGTTGACAGTTGTGTGCGAGCGAGAGGCAGATAAAATAAGTTGGGATGACACAAGTGAAGCAGATTATGAAAGATTATGAACGTGATTTTTTTAATGAAACAAATAAAGTCCGTTCTAGTTAAAAGGACTTTAGTGGGGTTTTAATTACAAACTGTCTGTGCTCGAACTTGAGTTTGCTTTTTAAACATATTTTTTGTAATATTTCGATTAAATAGATTCTTCTTTAACCCTTCAGATACCGTCAATTAGAGACACAATAGTAAGACAATAGATGCGCGGCCACCGGTGGTCGCTTGGGGATTCATGAATTAATTCTATATTGTACACCATAGCAGCTTATAAATGGATAATTAAGTTCATGTGCTCGTACATAGCCGAGCTTAACTCAAAGTTGAGTTTTCTTCCTGCAAACCATTCAGTTATAGAGAGAGATCACAATAGGGTGTAAAATCAAGTGTACAATTCTATAATTACAAAAATATAAAAAAATACATACATATTACATTCTGATACATTTGTCATATGTTTACTATGTACCTATACTTACTACTTTTTGTTCATTCTTGTAGTTCAAAATATAATTTCATTTATTTTTTTTCTGCCTCATACTATCTTATCCGAGATTTTATCTGATTCCTTCTTTATTTGGAGTGCTAAATGAAATAATGATCTGCTTACCACGATTGTGGGTCTGCAACACCCTACTTAAGAACAGCCACTTACTAATCTCACCCACACATTCGTCCTAATCACTTAAACCTTTCTCTAGGCTAGCAGACCATCGAGCCATCCAACGTGCTATCGATCTCCAACGCTCCAATCAGCCGTGAGCCGAAAAAGTGCGGTCTATAAGCGGTTTATCACTTGGCAACTAAACCCGCTTGATCGAGTTAAGCTCCAAGATTCGAACAATTGGAGACGCGTCGTCGTCGTCCCGCATTCGTTTGCAGCACGTGACGTGGGCGTTAAACAGAATGTTAAGGAAGAAAATATACTAAGTTGACAGTTGGGAGATGTTTAGAGTGAATGAGACGAAGACGATCCGACGCGCATATCGTAGTGTCCAATTTCAGGGTTACCAAATTCTTTGTACTATTGTGCTAACGACAAGAAGAAGAAGCAATTATAAGGGTAATGATATTTACTGTAACCTTGCTAAGAAGCTCAATTATCTTTGTTGCCATGAAAAAAGATTACTTGACAAAAGTCGTTATGAACTTACAAAGAGTAGAAGTAGCAAACGATTTTGGTTATTGCGTTAGTACAGTTTTGTAATATACATTAGCAGCAAGTAAGCTCAATGCCATTACATTTCTGCCTGTCGTAAAACTAAAGTGCAATAGATTCGAAAATTTTTGAAGTGTCAGCGGTGTAAGTACTTGACATGGTGTATCTATCAAAGTAAAGAGAAAGGCGAAAATGATCTCATGATTGTTTGATTGATCAGCCATTGTTTATTCGATTGTGACCATTGGATCCAATATCACAGCGACGCTGAATAAACTATAATCATAAGAAATACACAGTCATGCTTTTTCTTCGCAAACTTTAAGCATTTCAAATTCCTAACAGAAATCACACTCGTTGTTGTCAATTGTCGTATTGTATAAAAGTCTGACGCACTCAAGCGGCTCACTACAAACTCGGGTGGAGTGGCTCTAACAACCGGCCGCGGCCCCGCAAATACGGATTTACTTAAGTTTGTCCATTTTATCCACTTTTCTAACAAAACTATTATGATAATCGGGTCCAGTGGTTAGCAGTTTGAATATTATTTTTGGAGTACTTTTGGAACAGAATGCTGTTGTAGTTTTGGGTAGATTGCGTCTGGTAATAACGATTTCGCATTTCGAGAAGCCCAAATTTAATACTAGTCTTCCTAAGGGGTATAATCCAGTCAATTGGTTGTTGAAGTCAATAGTCATATTATAGTCAGTCGCTTTATACTCGTACTAGCTGCTCCCAGCGGCTTCACCCGCGTGATAGCAGAAATTTATCCCAAGGGAACATACTTCCGGGATAAAAAGTATCCTATGTCCTATTCCAGGACATGGTCCATCCGTTTACCAAATTTCATCAAAATCGGTTTTGCCATTTAGGCGTGAAGACGAAACAAACAAACAAACTCACTTTCGCTTTTATAATATTAGTAAGGATAAGAAGTGATACTCAACTAGATACGGTTGGACTTGAAGCCTAAAAAATAAGGCAGATTGATTTTTTTGAGTGTATGAATGTCATACCTCCATCGTTCTGATCTAGATATTTATGTTTTATCAATAGCTACCTAAACAGTAAGTAAATATTGGTTCTATACAGTGTTCAGAATTCAAGGTGAATTCAAATAAATTTTGTTACCTTCACAGTTCACTACGAATTTTTCATGTAAATGTGAAATATTCCAACAAAGTCAAAGCTTTCCGTAAAATAAGTAAACCTTTGATATTTTTATTGATTGCTCCACCTTTAAAGGCTCATTATACTTCGAAATTCAGCGGAAAGGCGAGCCAACCCGTCAAATTTGAATTTCCGTACCGCAAATTAAGAAAAGGACAGAAGACACTTTTTGTAAGGGAGTGAACGAAATAGAAAATGTTATTCGGAATAAAAATGTGACTGACGAATTCAGCTACTTACATATTTTTGCGCCATCAAAAGGAGTCGATGGTTCTCGAATAATTTTGAATTGAGAATACGCTTTGGCGCCAAACGCCTTTTGTGCAATCAATATTCAATGTTGGCAACACTGCTCTTCCAAGTTTGAATTTGAAATCAATCATTTGAATTTTCAAGTGAAGACGTTTCGTGTGAAAATTGGTTAGAAATGAATGCAGGGTGAAAGGTTTCTAGTAGTAGATGAGCACATAGTAACTTATTATTATGTAACTTAGGAACTCGATATTCTAGCAAAATAATTGTTTTTTTTTATCAATATCGATATCTCAATTTAATGTAGCAATTGTGTATTAGTAGATGGATAGAGTACCTAAAAGAGTACAGAACCTACCTACCTAAAATTTTTGAAGAAAACCGTAACTATTTTGCTAAATTTTGTGACATTGACGTCAGCTATTTCCATTGATGCCACGTTGCTCTAAATGTTTCCGCAAAAGGGCCTCAAAACAATGTTGCTTCAAGCTAATTTTTGAAGCGGTTTTTTTTGGTGGCTCGTGTGTGGCGGTGCCGCCACAAAAAATCCTTGAAGCCGCTTCAAGCTTCTCCGGCTACAAGCTTTCACGCGCTTCAGCTGTTTTTTGCAGCGGCTTCAAGCTTTATTTTGTTGCCGCTTCTAGCGTGTTTTTGGGAACAGATATGTTATCTTATTTTATAACATTCGAAACGTTAATACTATAGAAAAATTCCAGTTTTTAATTTTTTTAGTATCTTAATAGTTTGAGCTTGTTGCATTGAGCAAAGATGAATTCCATCTGAATCGTAAAATTCTGGTCAACTGTAATGAACTTAGTCATCAAAAGCTGTGAAACCTCCTCACTCATGCCATCTGTCCTATCAGAACCAAACCCTAGTGCGTTGGACCGCGTTCCAAAAAAGGACCAAAATGGTAGTGTGGATATATATCTATTATTATTTTGTTTGAAAATGCTTCTCGTAGCAAAGTTCACTCTATCGACTATAGGTGGCGTTGTTCTTCCTCATGTACTTCCAAAGCGACGCCTGTCGAGTTCTTTCCGAACTAACAACGAAAGGATAACGCTAGCGCCATCTCTTGGTTATCATCCAAACTAGCTACGGCCGTCTTCTAGTCTATGCAGCTAAATACCCGTGTTTTACATGGAAGCTGCGTCTATCAAAACTCTACAACCCAGTTATTGGCCAATATGAAACCCTCCTTGGATTCCTGTTTAATAAAGTTGAAAAATCGACATATACAGGGTCTAAGGGACAGGCCTCCGCAAACTTTAAGGGTCTGTTTGCTCAGTAGACGAAACTGAACAACCTTTCACAAGATTTTTTTACCGGAAACGAAAAAAAAAATCAGCCTCCCCATACAAAATCATAAATTTGATTGGACAGTTTGTAGAGGGCAATTTTTTTGTCGTTTCATGAAAAAAAATTTTTTTGGATAGTTCAGTTTGACTACAACTACAGAAGATGTAGTTAGATTTTCGGAAATAATTAAGATAAAAAAAAATCTTAAAAGTAGAACTCTCAAGGAAAATTATTTTGAACTTGATGGGTTGAACAGTGTTTGTTCAAAATTATTTCTGAACTAAGTTTGTAATTTAAACGTTTATGCAAGCATTTTTTTAACTTATATGTTTTTTTTATTCTAGACGTACCTTCCAAAGGTCTGCGAAAAACAACCGAGACCAACGGCTTTACGTTGTGTGCATTACGAGGCACGAGGTGCCAGTAATATCCTAAATACATTTAGAAAAGTACATAAAATGAATTAGAAATAACATTAGTACTTACCCGGTTTTGAACCTATCATGCTTGAGAGGCGGGTACTATAACCGCTAAGCTATCACGACACTTGGTGATGCGCGCCATCTCTTGATAATGTTCAGAACTTCGAACGATGTAGTGCACTGAGCTTTTCGTTGAAGCTTTTATTACGCTGTCCCGTCAACACGGGTACAGAAAGCTTTCGTTGTGGGGTTCGTCACTGCGAGATTTTGCAGAAGCTCCAATATAGATGGCGCTGGGTGTCTTGATGCAAGTTTGATAAAACTTGATGAGATTTTGTACTTTGTAAACTATATCTTTTCTCCAGTTATTTAAGACTCTTTTGTTTATGTTTTTTTCTAACGATTGAACCAATTGTTTGTGTTAGTTGTAAAAATATTTTCGCGTGATAGTTTTTTGTTGATTTATTTTATGTTTTTATTGTATTAGGAACAATGATAGACAAGAGGCAACTTACAATTTCTATCAAAAGTTGCATATCAGTTGTATAGCAACTCTATACAACTGATTAACCTGATAATCAGATTAAATTTTAAGATTTTGTAAATGCTGTAGGTAATCACTTAATAATTTAAAATTAGGTACGTTTAGCTAGATAGTAAATAGCTACGAAGTCAATAGAGCTACGTTTTTTTTTAAAGATACCAACTTACAACGATGTATCTAACTTACCACAAAATAAGAACGAATTTTTCTCCAATTAACAATCTTCACACGCTAATTTTCTCTCAGCACATTTAAAACATTCTGTTTGCTCTTCAATTGTTTCAATTTCTAGTCTCATTAGAACAAAAAATTTAAGGAGGAAACATAATTAATATTAATTGGCAACGCATCCCATGGCCTCGCGTGGGCCATACAATGTATCACCATGATATATGGGGTAGCTGTGTTCTCCAGTAACCCGTGGACTACCGCGGCGAGCGCACGTTCGTTCGTCCCCGTTCATTTTTCGAAAAACATCGCGATTAACATTGAATGAAGTTTTTGTGAGACAGTGATGATTTTGAAAAGGACTTTGAGGATTTTATTCTTTCTCGTCATGAGTGCAAGGAGTGTCATGAACGGAGGTGAGATTACATAGTTTTATTTGTTGTTTATCTGATCATAAAAGCAATATACTGGTCATTTTGTTTATGAGGGGTGCTTTTTTGTAGCAACCCTTTGACCGCTTGAGTCATGTGAGGGGTGATTATGAGATTGCAGCTGTTTAAAAAATATAAATGTGAATTTAATTCGTCTGACAATGATGAGTAAGTAGTCTTTTCATTCATTAAAAACAGTATTTTTTTTTATAGACACGGTTGCTTTCTGTGTTCAAAATTTCCATTTCAGGGATAGATGTGTAACAGATTTAAAGGATCTGTTATAAAGTTATCTTCTTACACTGAACATATCATTTGTATTTAGCACTTCATGAACTGATTTTCTCAATTGTTTTTAAAATTACTAGTGCTTGACTAGGATCCCACCTGATGGTAAACAGTAATGCAATCGTTGATGGTGAGGCGCGCTAGTTTATGTCCACCCTATGCACTAGCCTTGAAGACACCCAAAATATACCATCCGGGAAGATTTCAGCAGGCAAATTGTTTTAGTCCTTCGATGTACACGGTATAAACAACGAAGCGAAATGCTTAGCTCAGACCAAAGAAAAACCTAACAATATAAATAAAGCAAGTACTAGTACAGCTACGTTTTAGAATTGTGTCTGCATTTAATACATTATTTTATAACTCAAGAGCTCTATTTAAAACACGTACTTACCTAATCACCCATGAACGGTCTAAGTGTGCCTGTAACAGGCCATTGAGAACAGAAGCCAAAAGATTATGACCACTAATTAAATCGATTACCACTTGAACTCATCCAATTATATCTCGAGCAAGGAGGATGTATGATTCAATTATAATAGTAATGAAGTAGCTGAGATCGTTAAAGAGCATATCTTTTAACCCTTCAGATACCGTCAATTAGAGACACAATAGTAAGACAATAGATGCGCGGCCACCGGTGGTCGCTTGGGGATTCATGAATTAACATAATAACAGTGTAGCATAATCAACCAGAACAAATGATCGATGGGGACGAAGGTTCTGGAGTGGCGGCCACGTACCGGAAGACGCAGCGTTGGAAGGCCTCCAACAAGGTGGACCGACGACCTGGTCAGGGTCGCGGGAATCCGATGGATGCGTGACGCACAGGACCGGCCTATGTCCAGCAGTGGACGTCTTTCGGCTGATATGATGATGATGATGATTATGATAATCAACCAGAGACAGCAGTGCTAGCTAAGCCCCAGCTTAAGAGGGTCGTGGGTTCGAACACAGTTTTAGTCATCATATCATGATATCAGTCGAAAGACCTCCACTGTTGGGCATAACCTTCCCCCAAGCGTCGCCATGATGACCGGTCCCGTGCGTCACGCATCCATCGGGGACGAAAGGTTCTGGAGTAGCGCCACGTAACGGAAGACGCAGCGTTGGAAGGCCTCCAACAAGGTGAACCGATGCCTTGGTCAGGTTTGCGGGAATCCGATGGATGCGTGACAGCTTTAGTAGTTTGTGTAATTTATTTCATCACCACTGCTCTAAAAACGGGTAAGGAAAACATCGTATGGACACCGGATCCTGAAATTCGAAGACATGTTACATTCAGCTACCCGCACTGCCCGCGTGGTGAATTACGCCTCATTTCTTCTCCTAGAGAGGAGGCCTGAGTCACAGCAGTGGGAACAATAAGAGAATGATTATACTATGCAATTACATGCTATAATCACCCTTATAATGTTCCCATTGCTGGTACTCAGGCTTTCTCTTTAGGACTTTTCGCACTGCGCTCTCCAGTGCGGATTAATTCATGAATCCCCAAGCGACCACCGGTGGCCGCGCATCTATTGTCTTACTATTGTGTCTCTAATTGACGGTATCTGAAGGGTTAATGGATGTCACGTGTTTTCAAATTTCTGGTTCTAGGATATGCCGGTTTCCGCAGTATGTTTTTCTTCATCGTTTTGAGAGCTGTGGTGCATAATTAAACTACACAAAGTAATGCGCCTGGCTGGGTTTAGACCGGAATTTTAAGTTGGGGCCTTTATCATTGGGCCACCACTGTCCGCCATTGTATAAATGCGTATCTAAATCTAACAAATCTTGATGTTATGATAGACTATATTCACTAATCTACCAAATTGTTTCAACTGCGAGATTGTTTGACAAAGTCTATACAGCTCTGAAACGCAAAAGACAAGTGGGAGCAAACCATAAGGTGTTAAAATGTCAAGCTTCGAGCGAGAAAGAAATATGAAGTTATACGATCTATATAGCTTCATTTTATTTTAACTTTTGTATTCTTAATAATTAATAATCATTTTTATTTTAATCTTAAAATCAGGTGAGATCGCAGTCAAGCTCAGATAAAAAAAAAACCTTTTTTAAGCACCTACGATGTCGTCTGTCTACTTTATATTATTAATAAGTCAGCCTTTGTACATTTGTGTTGCATGAAGTTTTAATAAATAAATAAATTAATATAATTATATTTTTTGTAAAATATTTCCCCAAACTAGGAATTACTTCTGTGCTCACAAACATGTAAACATACATACATACACAAGGCACTCAAACCCGGAACACGTATCTCGACAAACCAAAAACGAATACTAAATCAAACAGTAGCTCTATTTCAAACTTCTATCGTTATCTGGCTAGACTAAAAGCCGACCGTAACATTGAGCAATGCAGATGAGAAAGATACACAATCAGCCCGCAGATATTCATCTACATTCTACTGCCTACTGTTGAATATGACGCTTGTCACTGTTACAACGAATCTCCGGGAGATAAAGCGCTGATCCCCTCGTTGACAAGACTTGTAATTTGAGTAGCTATTGTGATGAATGCAGCTGTCCATCCACCTGCATCACACTTTTATTTCATGTACACTATAATACAGATACAGCACACTGTATATTTGTAATCTTGTAATTCAATAGTTGCCGACATAGCCCGAAGAATCGCCAAACTTAAGTGGCAATGGGCAGGGCACATTGCTCGCAGAACAGATGGCCGTTGGGGCCGAAAGGTTCTGGAGTGGCGACCTCGTACTGAAAGACGCAGCGTCGGAAGGCCTCCTGCAAGGTGGACCGATGACCTGGTGAAGGTTGCGGGAAACCGATGGATGCGAGACGCGCAGGATCGATCATTGTGGCGACACTTAGGGGAGGCCTATGTCCAACAGTGGACGTCTGTCGGCTGAAATGATGATGAATTCAATAGTAAGTTTCTTAGCAAGTTTCTCAGATTATTAGCAACTAACTTTTATCCGAGGCTTCACCCGCGTATATAAAATATAGCCTATGTCACTCAGGAATAAAGCAGATTTCTATTGGTGAAACTTTTCAGCAATCTTGACAGGCCTGTTGGCCTAGTAGTTAGTGGCCCTGACTGCAATGCCGGAGCGTAGGTTTGATTACCACCCAGGACAAATGTTTGCGTGATGAGCATGATCATTTGTTCTGTGTCTGGGTGTAATTTATCTATAGTATGTATGTATTTAGAAAAATATAAGTATGTTTATCAGTTGTCTGGTGCCCATAACACAAGCTCTGCTTAGCTTGGGGCTAGACGGCGTTGTGTGATAGCTGTGGAATATTATATTAATGTTATATAGTGTACTGTATATTTGTAATTTTGTTATTCAATATTAAGTTTCTTAGCGATCTTCTGAGATTATTAGCTACTAACTTTTGTCCAAAGCTTGATCCGTGTACATAAAATATAACCTATGTCACTCAGGAATTAAGCAGCTTTTTATAGGTGAAACATTTTAGCAATCAGACCAGCCCCCCTAGCCAAGTTACATACAACCATATCGCTTGCGTCAAATGCCACGAGTTGGCCGTGCTCCCGATCCTATTGTTCCGGCCACGTGACTGAGCGTTGATATGACGTCATTCCCGTACATTTGAACTTTTCTACTAGCGTTAACGATTGCAGATTATCAACTTGGCTAGGGGTACTTTCAGACTATATCCTATAAACAAAAAAAAAAATTACCTTTTTATAATATTAGTGTAGATATGGGTTATAGAAACAGAAACTATTGCCCATTTCCACTTAAGTTTGGCAATTCTTCGAGCTATGTCGGTAACCTTGGTTCTCCTGCGAATATCTTCATTTCTGATGTAATCACGCAAGGAACCTACATGTAATCTATTAAATGCAAAAACAATCAATTTTGCATACAACTCCAGTCTTGAACAACGACACCGAGTGGCAGGCTTTCGGGGAGTGTGCATTGGAATTGCACAATTTAATTCCGCCAAGACCGTTTCATCGTCGGACTACTAGATGTACAGTGTTGCGCCCTCGGTACATAGTGGACATCCCATTCAAACGTACAAAGCGTTTTGAGAATACATTTATTATGCGTACAGCTATGGAGCGGAATTCCTTTCTGGACTCTTTATTTCCTGATAGCTACCACCTAGGGGACTTTAAGTCAAGAGTCAATTGGTTACTTCTAGGCAAGCGCGCTCCATCGTCAGCCTCATCACCACCCAGGTGAGATAGTGATCAAAACTTAACCTTATTTATAGTAAAAAAGAAAAACGTTATATTTCAATTGTAGGAAACCTGTCACCTCTATTTTTTTGTTGTGTTTGTGGACGGTTTTTATTAAATTTCTTCTAAATGTGAATTTTATGCATACGTAATACCAGATACAATCTTTTCACCTCCAACACACCATACATAACATAAGTACCGAGGCTGATAGTGACAGGATGTCAATCCATCGTTTACGCGCGTAGTAACCCGTTCCTCTCGGGACCGACGCTTGCACGGAATAATAAGCAGGAGATACATTCCATATTTTCATTCATATCGGTAACGTACTGTGAATGTAATCAATCGGAGAGCAGCGATGACAAATCGGATTGCGTTCATTTGGGAGGTATCTGTTTTTAGTATCCTACTCGTTTTAGGCAATGGAAAGAGCTAGGCTCGAAGTTAACTTGCATGATCACATAAAAAATGAAGATATTGACATTAAATGTTTGTTCATGGGCCTAGTCCGGCCTTGACTTGTAGGCTAATTTGACTCAGACCACGTATAAGATGGACGCAGGACAAATAGTATTATAAACTTATGATTTATATTAAAAGTCACCCAACAGCCAAAGGGCTTTATTTGAACTTATCTTGCGTGATGACACTTAAGTGGCAGTAGGTAAGGCACATTGCTCACAAAACAGATCGAAATCGATGTTGCTGAAAGGCTCTGGAGTGGCGACCGCGTAAGAGACGCAGTTTTGGAAGGCCTTCCAGAAGGTGGACCGTAGATCTGATGACAGTTGCGGGAATCCGATGTATGTAAGACAAACAGAACCGGTCGTTACATCGACACTCGGGAGAGACCTATGAGGACATAGGCCTCCACCGAGTAAACACAACGAAAGAAGACTACTATAGGAACAGTGGACGTCTTTGGACTGAAATGATGATGATGACTCGCTTTTGTCTATACAGATGATATGGTCAATCCGTCATTGGCCTATTAACATTGACTTTTTAAATGTCTATTTCGGATATCCGACAATGTACCCATCGATGTCATCCGACCCAACTCATTTTTATAAAAGGCGCCAGATAAACTTGGAATAAAGTACATTGACCTTTCCCTAATATCTTTGCGAAGGTATCCAAAAAACAAACAATGAAAGTAGTTTTCATTACTAGAAAATGTAAAGGATATATATCAATTCAAGACAGCCTTTATATCTTTGTTTCTGTTATTGAAATTAAGAATGTCAATATATATCTTGTGTCTTTCTTAGTACTGTAAGCATCTAGTCTTTTTGATTTTTTTGTCACGCTGTCGTGTCGTTTGATCTCCTCAATCCGAAGGGAGGCCAGATTCTCACAGTTGGAGTTATTATTTTGATGGATGCTGCTTATCCACTTCACATAATCCCTGTTTCACCACTTATGACGCCCTAGGTGGCGTTGAACCAAAGAGCGTGGAACGGTTGAGGGGGAGTCTTATGAGGGTAACACTATACTTTTAGATAAATGAATAGCTATAGATAATATAGGCAATGTAGGTTGATGCTTATACTGGGGACAAAATCGATTTCAGGAGTGTTTTTCGTTTGAGTATCATTGTAAATTACTGGTTAGGTCAACGACCGACATAGCCCAAAGCTCTCCAAACTTAAGTGGCAATGGGCAAGGCACATTGCTCTCAGAACGGATGGTCAATTGGGCCGACAGGTTTGTCATTTCAATCCAAAGACGTCTCATGTTGCACACAGGTCTCCCCAAATGTCACCATAGCGACCGGTCTAGTCCGTCTTGCTCCTATCGGATTCCCACGACTTTCACTGGGTCATTGGTACACCTTGTAGGAAGCCGACGAACGCTACGGCTTCCGGTACGTGGTCGCCACTCCAGAATCTTTCAGCCCCATTGACCATCGGTTCTGCAAGCAATGTATTTTCTGTATCGGTAACATTGGGTCTTCTGCTATCTTTTTTTTTTTTTTTTGTCTACGGGGAAAATCATCTTTGACGAAACCCGCTCTTGGGTGGAGCAGGAGACAGTGTCAGACTCTTACTGACTAAAAACCCCGCGCCGTTCCTTCTAGCCTTCATACCGGGGCGCGAGCTCCCTTTCGGACAACCCTGTCCCCAGTAGGCTTCGACCCAGCTGGGCCCCTCCTGTTGCTGACAACTCCTTGAGGCGCGCGGGAACAGTGCGTGCCGTCAACGTCTTGGACTCGGTCCATTACCGGGTGATCGGACAGCGAGCTACCCATGGCTCGCCGTCCGCAAGCCCGCGTCTACGGTGGCCGGAAATCGGGATCGGAATCCCGGCGACGGCGGCGAGGGCGCCGTTGCCTGATGCGGTCGGCCTCCTCCTTTGCTAGCATTACTGCTTCGCAGAAGGAGGCGACCGCCTGCCATTCCTCCTCGCTCCGGACCATGGCTTCGACCAGGGCCCGGCGCGAGAGGTCTCCGCCGCCGATCGCCCCCGGTCTTCTGCTATCTCCATTCCTGATACTCATTTAGTTGCCTTTTGCATTATAGGGCCACGGTCATTTTTTTCCTTAGTCCTAACATACATTGACTTTGCTCTAGGCTTCTTCAGTTTTGCTGGATCACTACGTACTGTCGAATTCCTGCAGCCCCAGTAGGCCCTTCTGAACTCAATTGACTTTGTTGACATGTCGATGAGGCGCGCGTGGAACATCCCGTCGTCGAATCAAACTTGGTCCACATCGGACGGCTGAATTAATCATAGTTCGCAAACTTCAATCCATGGAAGGCTCAAATCAATATCATCAAATGCCGACATTTCCATAAATAAGCATAATTGGTCTCAATAATTACATATTAACACCAACCAATTTGCCAAAGGTATTAAATTCTGACGTAATATCCTGTATTCATAAGCCAACACGGTTTAAGAGGAAGTTACGCAACAAGTCTTACTTACATGGAGCTCACATCCTAAATTTATTAAAGTCAATTAGAAGACGAGTTTTATCCTCTGATTAACTGCGATGGTTAAACGTGTAAGTGGTTAGGCGGTTAGCTAAACCGTTTTTGTCGCCGTTCCCTTAATGCCAATTTGTACTTTTTAAGGTTGACTATTTGTAATTTGCCCATAAATGGTTGAAATGGGCAAAGCATTTATTGCATGTAACTAATGACATTTCCTAAGTCCGTTATTTAAGGTAACATTAAATCATGGGCCATCATGGCCATCGTTCATGGGCCTAGGATGGCCTTGTCTACTAAATACCTAATGACTTGTGGCCTAATTTGACCCAGACCACGTAAAAGATGCAAGCAGAATAAGCTAGGTTATCAACCAATGATCCACACTAAAAGTCAAGCCAAAGGGCCATGCTCGGAGTTTCTTTGCGCAATCGCATCACGAATGCTGATATCTGCAGGAGAACCAAGGTCACCGACATAGCCCGAAAAATCGCCAAACTTAAGTGGTAGTGGGCAGGGACATTGCTCATAGAACAGATCGTTGATGGGGCTGAAAGGTTCTGGGGTGGTGACCGCGCACCGGAGCATTGCACAGCGTTGGAGGCATTGCCACAAGATGGACCGATGACTTGGTGAAAGTCACAGGAATGCGATGGATGCAAAATGCACAAGACCGTTCGCTGTGCCCCAATTGGGGCAGGCTAATGCCCAGCGATGGACGTCTTTCGGCTGAAATGATGATGATCCACACTAACCATGGACAGAAACAGCTGGAAGTCTCGGAGGAGGCCTATTCTCAATAATTGTAGGTTGATATAGGCTTACACGCAAAATACCTGTGCACATGGCGCTACGAACCTTTAAAAGAACTTTACCTTTAATCTTTGTAGAGCTATTTTCTTTTCTAGCGAAGTGTGTGACCTTTGTCAAGCTATTTTCCTTTTAAGTACACCTAGTACCTATTTGCTATCGTTTTCTTACAGTCATATTTTACGTGAACTTTATCGCTTCTAAGTCATAAAGCTCCGCGCATAACACTCCTGAAATCATAACTTATTTGATAGCCTTGTTTACCTCATAAAATCCATCTTGAAACAGGTTGACATCACTCTACGTAAGTACCAATTATACTAACTTTTTAATAGTCTTTAACTTGTTTATTGGTTAATCATAAAATTACATTGTATGAGTGCTTCAATTACCCATCTAAAAATAAGTCGTAAGACAAGTGAAGCTACTTGCGATCAGTCGCAGTTTTTTCAATTAAAGGGTCGAAACACGCAACTGCGATTATTTTCATTACCTCGTTTAAAAATCGTAAGTGGTTCGAAATTGGAATGGTAATCGGAATATTTTTAGTCTGTTGACAACTTTATGGATAGTTTGACTTGCTAATGCGTCCAGCTTGTCAATGGCAGGATGTATAAGGCCATTATAAGTGGCTAAACGGATTCTACTAACATCAATGTTCGCTTTGCAACAAGGCTTGAGGTTGACTAACATGGAATGCCTTCTTGCATTAAGTTCTCTTATTTATTAATTATTAGGAACACAATATATTTAGGTATTTATTTAATTAGGTACAGGTATACACAAGTTGTAAAGTCTGATATTTGTCGATATTGGATATCAATGAAATAATTTAGTACGTAATTAATTAAATTATATTAAATATTGTTTTATAACTGGCGAAATGAGATTGAGGTATGCTAGTTGGAATGTTGGGACCATGACTGGAAGGGCGAGAGAGTTAGCGGATGTATTGAAAAGAAGACGGATAAATGTAGCATGTTTGCAGGAGACTAAATGGAGAGGAACAAAAGCGAGAGAAATTGGTGAGGGATACAAGTTTTATTATTGTGGAAGTGATGGAAAAAGAAATGGCGTAGGAGTAGTCCTAGATCGTAAATTAAAAGAAAGTGTGATGGAAGTAAAAAGGATTAATGATAGATTTATAGTTGTGAAAGTTATGTTAGAGAATGTGATGTTGAATGTAGTTAGTGTGTATGCGCCACAAGTAGGATGTGATGAAATAGTGAAAGAGAAGTTTTGGGAGGATTTTGATAGAGCTTTAATGGCCATCCCTGTGCATGAGGAATTGATTGTTGGAGGCGACTTTAATGGACATGTGGGAAGAATGAAAGGTATTTATGAAAGAGTACATGGAGGATGGGGTTTTGGAAGTCTGAATAATGAGGGAGAGACGCTACTGCAATCTGCTACTGCATTTGACTTGGCAGTAGCCAACACTTGGTTTGCAAAAAATGAGGAACACCTTATCACATACAAAAGCGGTCACCACAGGACCCAAATCGACTACTTTTTAGTCAGGCGCAAAAACTTAAAGCACATCAAAGATTGCAAAGTGCTGCCAGGAGAAGACCTAGTATCACAGCATCGACTCCTGGTAATGGAATCAATAGTCGAAATAAAACGCAACAAAGGCAAAGAGCGTCCCCCCCCTAAAATAAAGTGGCATATGTTAGAGAAGAATGATTGTGCGAAGAAGTTCAGAGAGCGAGTGGTTGACAAAATGATAGAGATGGGTGACATGAATGACCGAAGTATAAATGAAAGCTGGAATGAGATGGCAGAGTGTATTAGACATGCAGCAAAAGATATTTTGGGAGAAACGAGAGGAAAGGGCACAATAGATAGGGATACATGGTGGTGGTCGATAGAAATTCAGAATGTGTTGAAAGAGAAGAAAAGAAAATTTAAGGAATGGCAGCGTGTAGAAGTGGGAAATAGTAGTCTAAAAGCTGAAAAAAAGAGTGAGTATGATCTTTTGAAGAAGAAAGCTAAGAAAGCCGTGGCATTAGCTAAAGCAAAAGCCCAGGAAAAACTGTACCACACACTGGACAGTCCTGCAGGCCAAAAAGACCTTTATCGGCTTGCAAAAACAAGAGAGAGAATGACGAGGGATGTTTGTCAGGTAAGATGTGTAAGGAATGAAGCTGGAATGGTCTTATCAGATGATGAAAAAATTAAAGAGAGGTGGAAGGACTATTTTGAAAGACTGATGAATGAGGAAAATAATTGGAATGGAATTTTAGAAAATAAACCAGTGAATGTAGGGTTAGTGAGAACGGTTAGTATGGATGAAGTCAGAATAGCAGTGAATGGAATGAAGAATGGTAAAGCCATTGGTCCAGATGGAATACCAGCTGAAGTGTGGAAGTTATTGCGAGTGGATGGTTGGATGTGGTTAGCTTTATTCTTCAATAAGTTGTTGCAGGAAGAGGCCATACCTGATGATTGGTGCAGCAGTTCCTTGGTGCCCATCTTTAAAAACAAAGGTGATGTGCTTGAGTGCAACAATTATAGAGGAATAAAGCTAATGTCACACACTATGAAAGCCTGGGAGAAAGTTATTGAAAGGCGACTGAGAGAAGAGAGTGAAATTTCGCAGAACCAATTCGGTTTTATGCCGGGTCGGGGTACAACGGATGCCATTTTTGCTATACGCCAATTATGTGAGAAATACAGAAGTGCGCATAAAAACTTGCACATGGTATTCGTTGACCTCGAAAAGGCATACGACCGGGTACCTCGTGAGGTTCTGTGGTGGGCCCTTAAGGAGAAAGGTGTGCCTGGGAAGTATGTGCAGTTGATCCGAGCGATGTACAGTCGGTGTAATACCCGGGTCCGGTCTACAGGTGGCACCACTGACAGCTTCAATGTGGCTGTCGGCTTACATCAAGGGTCGGCTCTCAGCCCTTACCTCTTCCTGATGATAATGGACGCTCTGACGTCGGACATCCAGGAAGAGGCTCCCTGGTGTATGTTGTTTGCCGATGACATTGTTCTGGTTGCCGAGAGTGGCCTAGAGGTCCAGAACAGATTGGAGGTGTGGTGGCACAGACTGGAGAGTGTTGGCCTGAAATTGAGCAGAACCAAAACCGAGTACTTGTTCTGCGATTTCGGCGGTCTCTCCAATCCTGTGCCTTTAGCTCTCGCCGGAACACCCATACCGATCTGTTCCGACTTTAGGTACCTAGGGTCGCTCGTCCAAGGGGATGGTGAGGTAGACCGGGACGTAACACATCGGATCAACGCAGGATGGATGAAATGGCGACAGGTCACGGGAACCACTTGCGACCCACGGATGCCCCTCAAGTTGAAGGGTAAAATCTACAAGTCCGTGATAAGGCCTGTCGTACTGTATGGATCAGAATGTTGGGCTGTGAAAAAGAAGGATGAAAAAAGATTACATGTAGCAGAGATGAGAATGTTAAGATGGATGTGTGGTGTGACAAGAATGGATAAAGTGAGAAATGAGTATATTAGGGGAAGTTTGAAAGTGGCGCCAGTGACTGAAAAGCTGAAAGGAAATCGTTTGTCTTGGTATGGTCATGTGAAAAGGAGGGACGAAACGCATGTTGCTAAAAAAGTTATGAGTTTACATGTGGATGGATGGAAGGGGAGAGGGAGGCCAAAGAAAAGATGGATGGATTGTGTGAGAAGTGATATGAAAGAAAAGGGAGTTAGTGATAGCATGACGAGTGACAGGACAGAATGGAAGAAAAAAACGTGTTGCGCCGACCCCAAATAAAACGGGACAAGGGCAGGAAGATGATGATTGTTTTATAACTGGCACAGGCCACCAAAGATGCATTCAAATTTATTAGTTAAAATTTTATTTTTACTACTTATTAGTTTAAATTTCATTTTTACGGTTTAACTACTTAACCCTTCAGATACCGTCAATTAGAAACACAATAGTAAGACAATAGATGCGTGGCCACCGGGTGTCGCTTGGGGATTCATGAATTAACATACTCTAATTACTCTTACTGTACATATCGTTCTTTTAAATTAATCATTAATAATATCCATCATCATCATAATTTTAGCTGTAAGACATCCACTGATGGACATGGTTGGATATAAGTGTTATCATCATCATCATAATCATTTCAGCCGATATATGTCCACTGTTAGACATAGGTCTCCCCCAAGCGTCGCCACAACGAACGATCCTGTGCGGCTCTCGTATAAGTGTTATAAATAAATAGAATTTTGTACAACGACCCATAAAATTGCGGTAACCTTTATATCAGTTACGTATTTTTTATAATACTATTCAGGAAACACCTTATCAGGAACAACAGTTATCACACTACACTGACTCCATCTGCATAATCATTTTGAGCCGTGGTTCGTTTCGGTGCGCCCTGGGATGGTTCCGGGGCGCGGTTTCAAATCACTTTACTCGTACACTTCACTCACTGTTCTACCTCAATGTGAGCGCACCCGAACCACAGAAGAGACAGGTGCAGAAGGCCAAATTGATACAAATAAGAGACATAAATAGGTACATGCTTAAGTAGACATAGGTCTAAGTGAGCATGCATTTATGTGTACAAGTTATTAAGTGTGGTCTAAGTGAACATGCACTTTTTTTATTTGCTAAATTAAATAAATATTTATTTTGTAAACAAAATAAAAATCTTCATCAACAACTAAGTTATAAAACTTCAAAGCTGCTAATAAAAAAGATATACCTGTACTGCCGCCATAAAAAACAAAATCTGGGCGAAAGAGACAGATATATTTGTTTAAAGATATTTTTTCTTGTCTGCTTTTCTACCAATCTTGATATTGTTTTAGCAATTAGTAATCTATTTTAATTTATTTATTAATAAATTATTTACATAACACATAACAGTAGACGAAACTGAACAACCAGACAACTAAAGCGGTATTTTGCCCTTTATGTGCGTGCTTCTGATTTCGCTAGTTTTACGGAAGCAACCTTCTGTCCCTATCTCTTCAATACCCCACTACTGTTTGTGGCAAGTCTGTGTACGATTATAACGCATCGTTGATTTCGTGTGTAACCGACCGTTTGGGATTGACAGGTGGTTAAGGATATTGGGTAGGATAGCGATAACCTTCAGTGGTAATGGCGATTTTAAGGATATTTCTACTGTATTGGGATCTTTGATATCGCAGAATTGTTGTTTTACAGTATCACTATCATTTTATGAAAAGCAACAATATTGTTGGGAATAGAAGTAACATATTCACTCTTAACTTTGTTGAATAGACAGGAACACAAATACAGGAATTTATTAACTAATGAATTATCATATCCGTAATATATTTTATTTGCAAAATGCTCATAATGTAGTTCATCTGTAATAATTTTAGTAACCAAACATCAACACAGTAATTTATTCATAAATTTTAATCACGATATCATGCTCCATGAATCATCTATGGGCATCCTTGATTACGCCATTATCTAGTCTATTTTCATAGCCCAGATATGCGCGCTTAAATATTTATGATCTCAGTTAAAAACATGTGGTAGCACTGGCTTACTGGCGTAATCTTAACTATTTATCAACGAAAAGACGACTACCTGATGTGAGCTAAATGCACTCTTTGAATTACCGACAGTAAAAACTAAAATGCACTTATAGTATTTTATGTTGAGTCTTTATCAGCTTCGTAAATTAAAACTGATGAACTTTCCTTTGAGATTTATTATTATATTGAGTACTTTTACCATTAATATACTTCATAAAATCATGATATAGCGTTTGAAAGCCCAGAACGTACTGATGGATGAAAAATCAACTTAACATTAATAAATAGCCAGTAACTATAAAGAAATATTAGTTACGATAATTTTAATGAGATTTAGATAAAGCTTTTAATAAACAAATAATAATAAAATTTGTTGTTTCAGATCCAGAACACACAACAAAAGAAACAAGACCAGAATACATCCACCCAGATGGTCTTCTAAACTTCGATCCATATCTCTCTGACTTCAAAGCAGAGGCTGAAGAAGAAGATGATTACATACCGTTACCAGAAAACGATGAAACTATAGATGGACTACCAATATTTCTATTAGAACCTAAAAACTCCTATGTCCTAAGAAATAGACCAGCAAACTTACTTTGTAGAGCAGCCAATGCTCTTCAAGTATATTTCAAATGCAATGATGTAAGGTCTGATAAAACAGTTCAGCTAGAACATGTGGATCCCCACAATGGGGTGAGGGTTGTTGAAGCGGAACTCAATGTGACCAGAAATGAACTGGATGGTGCCAATAAAAAGTATAGCTGCGAATGTTACGCGTGGAACAGTAAAGGCAGGATACGGAGTCAGGGCGTTTTGATTGAATTTGCTTGTAAGTACACAGTTTCAAATATTGCTCTTTTAGTTGTTCTAGTGTTTGTATTTTATGTAGAAACAAATAATTTATCGTAATTATGCGAGAATGATGCAATGATGAATGAGCAAGCAGCACATAGATTATAAGTATTAAAGTTATAGTTTATCTAATTTTATATGAAGGACAATTAATATCAATAATTCAGATTCATTAGCTTTTCATACAAGTATACTACGGTATTTAAATTAAACATTACAATTATAAATAAATTATACTGTTTTTTTAGTGAATACGAGATAATGTCACTAAAAATTGATGCTACTACAGTTGGTATTACTTCTATCTAACTCGTATGCACCATTCACAATGTCATTTGGCGCGTTCTCCCGCCAAGAAGTGTTTTCCCCAGCCAACTGGGTCTACGTGCCAAGTTAGCTGTAAACTTTGAACACTAGACTTTAGTGCATTGTTTTCTAAGTTAAAACTTTAGGGACACCGAACTTTAAGCTAAAAAGTTCCGTTCAGAATTTATTGAACAAAAATAATTCTTTAAACCACTACATAAATGGAAAGTAAATAAATCATTCTCAAGCCTATAATTTTAACACAGTAGGTAGGCAATTAAAAATCTTAATCTCATGAGATAAACAATAATTAAGTCTTACTAAAAGATAATAAAAGTTATTTATTGCATATAGCAACCCACTACAAAATGTCAATGATAGTAATTATTAAATAAGTGATATCTATGCTTACGTTATAGTTTTGAATTTCATTCAAACTAGATGCAGTCTGTCATGTAACCCTCAGGGATATCAGTTCCAAAGCACAAAAAATCGTTATCAGTATTACAACTTGCTTCCTATAAAAAAATTGTTTAAACTAGTTGCTGTATCAATTCCCAAGGTGGGTTGAATCTGGGAACACACAGAATCATGATTGATCACAGTCCCATCAAACAAATATTTTTTGTTTCCTCTTCACAAACATTCACCGTTAACCGGAGCATGCCCTTTCTCATAAATATTCCCCATCCAACAGGTAAAATTAAAAACTTTACGATCATCATAAGTAGAACTAAGAGCTGTGCCGCGTACAGTTTTGTTTTCATTAATATTTTGTTTCTACAAGTTAATAATTTCCGCCGCTTAACGATATATCGGTGATACCTATTAACATTCGAATGTTTCTATTATTTTGTAAACGATACGCCTAGAGCAGTTTTGAGATCAACATTTTTATAAATTATGCTAACGAGAAGGTTTATCAATTTTATAGAAATGTTCTGGTATTGAAAGTTATGACATAATCGTTGGGCCGGAGGCAGAGTTATGCCCATCAGAATAACTGTGGTTTGTTAATCGAAATTTGACAGATATGGTAAAATATTATCAAAAAGAGAACATGGTGTGGACAGGTGAGGTTGATTGAAACAAATAAATTGCCGTCTTAAAATTGTGTAGATAGCCTGAGTGATTTAAATCACTTGCCACCAACACTAGCCAAGCAAGACGTTGTTCTATCAATATTCCCTACATCAAATTCAAAGAACAAGTTATCCGCTGCTCTGGGAGACTCATTTAATTTAATTTACCCTTCTTAGCCTTTTATGCAGTGGACTGAATTGTAAGCGGTCACACGAGTTATGTCAAAGAAGACTCGTATAACAGTATCGTGTTAGGTTTACAGGACAGGTTGCGTCGCTTACTAGTACTTAAACTGGTTTTTGTTTCTTGTAACCTGTGCTTATGTCTTACAGTTTAACACTAAGTCTATTATAGACCATATTCGTGGGAGATATGTTTCTTACTGTGAGTTGGTATTGACGGAATTGATATTGTGCTTGGTAGCTGTGTTTAGCTAACTTATGTTTTTTTTTTATTATAATTCACAAAACTGAGGTAAAAATATATCGCAACACAATGTAATTAATTTACACCTACTAGATATGAATTTATACATAAAATAAGCACATAGTTAATATTCATAAAATCAAAATACAAATTGATTATTTGATGAAAACATGACAAAATTAAAAATAAAATTTAAAATAATTATAATATCAAGTTATAGGTTAAATTTTTTTAGAGACTAGAAGACAAAGCAGCAAAGACTTACCTTGCAATGAACTGAGTAAGAAAAAAAAAGCATGTGGCATATGAGAGAAAAAATATCTAAGTATGTAAAAAATAATGATTCGCCTTTGTAATGGTAAATTAGTGTTTCGGGTTTGAAGATAGTCATGATTAACTTTTAATAAAATATAAATTAATAATGGCACAGAAGATCGAAGAAAATAAATTGCACCTTGTCGCACGAAACAATAATATAATGAAGCTCGCTCATAATAACTTCATAATTAAATCACACGGTACGAAAATAAAATAAAACAAACAAGAAACAAATGTAATACAAAACTCCGAAACGTAACGCATAAATTGTAACAATAAGAGGAAAGACGAAAATAAAGTGGAGTGCAGACAATTAAGGGGCACGCCTATTGTCTAGAAATAAACACCCCACGCCACGACGCTACACGCCATGTCAGCGAAAGAAATAATCAACGAAATGACACTTTGAAAAGCTGGAATATTTTAACGACTTTATTACTTTTCAATGAAACTGAAGATGTGTAGGTTTGGACGTGTTGAAATGATGTGGGAGACAAAGGTAAAAATAGAATTCTAAAGTATAGAAATGGTAGTGATAGAGAAATTGGAAGATGAAGTGTTATAGATATATTAATACTAGCACGCCCACGTGATCTTACCTGCGTCTTTGGGTGCTGCTCTGCTTCCGCAGATCGTAGCATAATGTTATATAGCATAGACATCCTTATCCTTACTAATATTATAAAATTGAAAGTGAGTTTGTTTGTTTGTTACGTCTTCACGCCTAAATGGCAAAACCGATTTTGATGAAACTTGGTACACGGATAGACCATGTCCTGGAATAGGATATAGGATACTTCTTATCCCGGAAATATGTTCCCTTGGGATATTTTTCTGCTAGCACGCAGACGAAGCCGCTGGGAGCAGCTAGTTCTCGATAAATAGGCTATACAACACTTAAAGGATTTTTCAATTCAATGAGTAGTTTCTTCAGTTCAGATTATGCAAATAAGTCCTGGTATAGTATATAATATACTTTTTATCTCGGGAGTATGTTCCCTAGGGACAATCGTCGGCTTCTATGTATATCTTTACAAATATTTACGAATTCGTATCATAATTATACGTACTTTAACATTTTATTAAAATATTCGTTGTATCGTGATTTTTTTGAGTATAATATAAAATTTATTTATTGTACAGAAGTAGCAAAAGAGAGACATGCAAGGTGTCCACCACAATCAGTGTGAAACTTTGAAAAAAATAACTGCTTTCAGACCCCCACAACTTAAGTCGAAATAGAAATCAAAATCGAAAGGAAGAAAAAGTTTTGTTACTTCTTGAAAAGAGACACTTAGTTTTTATTAGTGAATCACCCCCATAATAGTTTCACTTACTTTTAATTTCCAGACAGTTCTCTCTCGTCTATCGAAAAAACTCAACTTTTAACGATACAGCTCCAAGTTAGGTGCCCAAAATTTTTTTACGACTATTTTTATTTTCATCCCTCATTTTTTAAGAGGGTGGATAACGGAACCATTATATGGAGGAAACATTATTTCCGCTCGTTAACTCGAGCGCTTTGCACTTTGATGAATGCTCACTAGCTTTCTATTTGTGATACGAGGGTAGATCTACGTTTGTTCTGGTGAAAGTCTTGAACGAAAGTAGTTCGTCAGTTTTCTATTTACTACTGATTTCACTACTTGACATACCTCCGTGTAATTCGAGATCTTGTAGTTTTCATGCTTGTCTTAATTGTTGAGTGGTGCTTGTTTGTCTTTTTATTCGTGAAAGCGATCTCTACCTCTCTTTCCTTTTTATAGTCTTAAGTTTCAACGATCTACTAACACAATATATCTTTCAGAATCTACATTCGCGTTGACAGGCTCCATTTAATTGCCAATAAACGTCAAATCTTGTTTTCAAAATTGAACCTTTCTTCAACAGACATAAAGAAGCAATTCCTGCAGCAGCCTCTATCTTCAACGATAGAGGCCGGTAGAGGCGTAACTTTCAGATGTGTGCCACCACCAGCTGCACCACCTCCAACCATCAAGTGGACGAGGAATGGAGTTACCATTGAACCTACTGTTGAAACTCTAGTGCTACCTAAAGTCAGTTTACAGGTAAGATAGGAATTACTAGTATTTCAGTATCCTGAACCTTATCTTGGAAATCAGTGCTTATTTGACGATCTGCAGGAGTTTAAGATCATTCAAGTCTAAAATATTATTGCTGACTACTTGACATCTTACTCAAGTTGCTTGATTCTAAGTGGAAAAAATATGACTAGAAAGCTGTAATAAAAAACGAAATGAGGATGCAATTCATTCATTACTTACGTAATATTTAGGACATGGCGAACTACACTTGCGTGGCTGAGAACATCGCCGGTCGGCGGGAGTCTGATGTCGCTGTTTTGTCTGTCTACGGTATGATATCATAACTTTTGTATTATTATATATCAATGTCTTAGCCATTGTGGTCATCTTGATTGTGTAACACATTTTGTTATGGTGCCTTGAAGAGCTATGTTGATAAGGAGATCACTATTAAATGTACAAATAAATGTTAAAATTTGTTATTATTAAAATTTCAAACTGGTAATATTATGGTTGCGATTATCTACTACAAATCTTTTAATGCAGAAACAGCCTGATCAGTACACTACGCTACCCCCCGAAGGGAGGACTTCCACAATCGATTTAAAATCAATTTGAGTTGTAGGAACGCCGGAAAGGCGACTTTCTAACTTCATGTTGATTTGTATTTCTGGCATGGGTAATTTATGTAGACACTTTTCGTTTAGTAAACGGTGGTTGGTCGGATTGGTCCTTTTAACTTGTCTCCAATTACAGTTTTATGAAGTAGTTTATGGTGATGATCAATTTTGTATACTATTAATTTCTGATAAATAATTTTCAAAATTAGTACTTTTCGGATAGAAGATGGAAGCGGATCAATATTGTCTAAATAGATAGCAGACAATAATTATTTAGCAGTGCAGAGCAGACAGTGGGTCTAGTTATCAATTACAAACTGGGCTAGTTTGTAGAAACAAACACACACACACAAATTCGACAAAAGCATTTGTTGGTACAAATATCGACTAGATATTCTGTAACACCAAAGCGGGCTCGTCCTGAATGTGTGTAAGTTCACGTACACTTTTTTTTTCTGTATGCATAAATTAAGAGCACTAGTTGTCATAAATATTAACTTAACTTATTGACATAGAAATAATCACCTGGGAAATTTACAAGGCCAACACCCACCTTCATAAATTAGAATTTCTTTAGTAAAATTAAAAACAAAATATTTTTTGTATAGTAAACGGTGGCTGGTCAGAATGGTCAGGCTGGGCACCTTGCCGATGCGGATCGGCTACGAGCGGCCGTCGTCGTACACGCAGCTGCACCGAGCCGCCCCCAGCCAATGGTGGAGCACCGTGCAGGGGTCACGCCTCACAGAGCGACGAGGATTGTGTTTCTTGTCAGAATAGTAAGTAATTAATTCATGAATCCCCAAGCGACCACCGGTGGCCGCGCATCTATTGTCTTACTATTGTGTCTCTAATTGACGGTATCTGAAGGGTTAAGGAATATCAATTTTATTTTAAATATAAACCATGTGGCAAACGGTAAAAGTTTAGACGACTTTTTTTATAAACGTAAAAAGCACGGTTCTGCTGCTTGATATGGAATTGGTGAGACATGTTTAGACTAGAGTAAGATAGCACAAAAGGCACAAATATTTACAGTTCTCTTTCTGATTCACAATTACATATGTTCTTATGCTGAGATCAGTGATGATGATCAATCTATGAGTGTAATTTTTATTCTAGTTATTGGTCAGACAAAAATCTTGATTGTCTAATAAGATACCATTTTATTATATTTGTTTTAGTATAGCTGCATAACAAGAAACCTAAATCGACAAATAAAATATAATAAAAAAAATGTACTCTTACTATCATAGGTGGTTCCTGGTCATCATGGAGTTCATGGTCTACCTGCAGCGGAGAATGCGTGAGGATAAGAAGAAGAGAATGCTCTGGCAATAACTGCCAAGGGTCAACGCTTCAACATGCTGCCTGTGTAGACGGGCTGTGCACTAGTGGCATGAGTAAGAAAACAATTTCTCACAGACAGTCTTAAAGTTACCGTTTGTTCAGTTTTGTTTAGCTTCTTCTGTTTTAAGCGATAAGACCACCCATTGTTACACCCCATTAATTTTAAGCTGCTACTGTATTTTTTTATGGGTTACAATAAAGAGTATATCTATCTATCTTCTAAACTTTCTTGTATTCTTCGTTTTTTCGGTGATTAGTCAAGTATATTATCTATTCGTATTTCTTTACGATTTTAAAATCGGTTGTGTGCTTTGATTTATTAGTTATTTTTCTTACCACTTTCAGACATGCAATTAATAGGGCTTGTTTTTACATACGCAGTTTGTTCTTTATCATTTCTTTAATCATCTGCTATAAAAATATCAAGTTCTTTTTCTGTTTAGGATTCTACACCAACAACACGACGTTATATGTCGGTATCGGCATTACTGTCGCCATGCTGATTGCTGGGGCGGCCATCTTGTATGTATGGTGCAAGTACAGAAGTAGACCTGGGTACTCTGCAGGCAGAATAGGTATAAAATCTTCTATATCCTTTATAGTTTCTTCTGTATTCCTTAAGGCTATTCCAATTAACTACTGTCATTGATATAGAATATTTAGTAAATAATTTATGTTATTTTTATTAGGTTGAACTTGAGTCAATCGTAAATGATGAATAGTCATTATTTCAATTTAGTCACTTTAAAATTAGTTTTCAAAATTAAATGTTTTCTTAAATTGACAATTGAATAAAAGTATCAAAATGTAAAATCAAGGATGAAGACGCAATTTATTTACTTTTAAGCAATCCATACAACACTAGGTATACCAAAGACACATTCAGGCAGGGACAAGAGCACGGCGGGACCCGACCTGACGAGGACCTGCAACGAGTACTGGATGCAGGGGCCTGACAACCACTATGATATGCCTCATGTTAGAGATAGGTGAGTAACGAGTATGATTACATATAGGTTTATAAACTAGTGCGTTTCGCCATCAATGATTGCATTACTGCTTACCATCAGGTAGGATTGCAGTCAAGCACTAGTTTATATCAATCAAAAAAATTATCAAGTTTATTATTTTCACATGTATTTTTAGGTTCTTAACTTCTGACTATTTGTAAACCTCACGAGCATTAATATAAATATTAATAAGAGGCTATTCCTATACAGGCTGTAAGAGACAGTCTTTCACAAACTTGGGTTTGCTCAGTTGACCAAACTGACTTTTTCAGGAAACAAAAATAAAAATCGGCCTCTCGACACAAACTGTCCAAACAAGTTTTTAATTTTGTATGGTGAGGCTTGTTTTTTTATCGTCTGTCTCTTACACCCTGTATAATTTTACTTACGTCATTGCAAAAGGTTTTTAATTCGGTTTCCTTTTTAAAAATAGGTTGATGATTTCACGGTGCTACTAAGACAATTGTACTGATCCCTCTGTCGTTTACCCATTTTGTCTTTATTTTTTTTTGTTCATTTGGTTTTGCGGATTTGAAAAAAAATACTAATGTCGGTGTTGCAACGATTCAAGATTAATTATTAACCTCATAACAGGTAGTTGCGATAATATTGTTTTATTTTTTTAAACATATTATTTATAAAACTCGCCCGTTATAATTTTTGATTAGGAAAGAAAACACCTAAAAATGAGAATTGTCGCTTACGATGTTTTTACTGAAAACGCTCGATATTTATGTAACTTTCCCTATCTCGGTTTCTAACTAGGCTCTAAAAAGCAATATCTCCACATAAACGTCCGAATCCAAATAATATTGCACGATCTATTTTTATAGTTCCGTATTTTTCTAATACTTTCCTTTGAATAAAATCTAAAAGGCTGAAGTCCTGCTCACCGTAAAAGAAAAAGGCCGTAACATAAAAAGTGATGTTATGAGATATTGTTGTTTGTATAGTAATAAGTTTTCACATCCATTTGGTTTATGTGCCATTATTCTTCCACCCCTAGCTATTCGTCCCCATTTGGGAACCGGAGTAGACATCAGTCGTCAGCCGGAAGTAACCATTACGAGATGAAGCCTTACAGCCCTTCCGGGGACTCGGCGTCCAGTTGTTATACCAATTGTGAGTATTCCTGTTAATATAAATAAAGAAATTGAAGGTAATATCAATATTTGAAGACAGAAATACGATATAGAAAAAATCGCATAACGTAATGAAAAAGCTGATTAAAAAAGCTTCCAGTTTTTTTTAAGCTAAAGTAACTAAATATTACGTATCTTAGTTATCATTATTGATGATTATTTAAAAACCTTTTAAGAAGTACTAAAAAGAATATTACCTGCCTATTAAAAGTTGAAATTTGATATTTTCTTAAGCGCAGCTGCATATGCTGACGTCAAATATTGGACCCTTTTTTTAAAAGTCAGTAGACCTTACATAATTGAATATTTGATTTTATCTAATCGACGATAAATTTAGATGAGAATCCGATATTTGTAGATGTTTGGATTTATACATATAAAGACTAATATAACTAAAAGCCATAATATTATAGTGAAATAGAATAAACATAATTGCACACCAAAAAAGTAACAAAACTTCTGCATAAACTTAAATCTATGGGTACAATGGCGGTGTTACCGCTGGTAGCGATATCTACCAGACAACCTTGAGATAGATCATAATAACTTATAAAATAGTATTCTAATTACTGGTAAGCGTTATTAATAAGACACCACTTAACGTGATCAACTAGATCAGTTGATTAAATCACTTACATACATGGCTCAAATAACCCTGTAACACTAATTTATTTCCCGTGTTCGAGTAATTCGTCTCTCTATATAAATTGTTTCCAGAAGTCGATGAAAAACCGATATTCTAGAACAACTTCCTAACTTCCTATTTCTTTTCAGCAAGAACAATGACATCTAGATCTAGTGAATGCTCATCCGCCCTTGCTGAGCTGGTCACAGCATCACCAACTTCAATGTCAAAGGTCGATGTAGCTGTAACGTTACCCACAGGACACCTTGATACTAGCTATAGAGATAAAATATGTCTGACTATTGTCAAGTAATTATATTTTGACGTTGTTTTAGAAGGAACTAATGAGAATATTTTTACTGCAGCTAACATTCTAAACATTTTTGGAACAATCTTGCCTAATGAACTTGACGGAAGTTAGTGGCACTAACAGGTGTAAATATTACGAGAGTTTAAACTTACGTTGATTTAAATCTTTTTGTTCAATTTACTAGTGTTTTCAATCTCATTTAATATCTGCTGCAATATTATTCTTTCATCACGATTCTTCATAAGTTTATTTAGGCATTACTGTTGAATGCTATTACTCTGTTTGTTGTCACCCTATAGCAAAGTTCCATAATTATATCAGTAATACTTTTAAAATCATAAGAAATATGAAAAATAACATTAATGATATTAAAACATGCTTTCCACTCATTCATACTATCTTCAATCACTTCATATTTTCTAACATGCATCTTTTTAATAATCACTAGTCCTTCCTCACACACAGCAAATACTTCTAAGCCCCTATTTCATATGCATTTATGTGAGAATTTTATTCATATTAGTTCCTGGATATTATGTCTGGAGAGAGTTCTATTTGAATGAAAAAGGTTCAAATACATGTTATTGATCATTATTTATTTCTTCTTTTATTATTTCGATATTATTAGAATTCTTTTGTTTTGAATTTTGTAGTGATTTCTAAAATAATTTTTATGCTAAGCTAAAAAATTGGTACGGGTATTATGAAATAGTATTTGGATATCGCAAATAAAACAACGCATCGAAAATAATGGCCTAATTTATACTTCTATCGAAAAGTGTGTCAAGATTTAAGAAATAAATTTTGACACAAAAGCGTTATTGAACTGTATTATAGATATATTTCCTACAGAAGTGTTATACTTATGTAAAAACAATACTTTTCTTTCAAAGACTGAAGAATCAATGAATCAACTGCCAATTTGTTACGCATTTATTTTTATTGTTTATTATATACTTAGCTTTATATACTTTAATACCTGATTGTAATAAACGAAAATATTACTGTGCAGCCTGCGTTTCATAATGAAAAATACTATTGCTTCTATGATAGCAACAGAAGGCAAAAATTTAGCAAAACGTTGCTTTTCTTAATTTTTATGGATCGTAACTTTAACGTTTATTTCTAAATTATGACTCTTCATAATTATTTCTCTAGATCTCTATCTCCTTGTTTGTTATGTGCTTAAGTGGTAAGGTGGGTTAGTGCTGGTCTCTTTTAGTCGAGAATGATAATATTGGTACAGTTCTCTCAGCTCGTAATATTTTCATTTAATATATGTACATTAAGGACATTAGTTAAGTACTATGTAGATACTAACCGATTGTAAATTTTGTATTTAAATCTGTGATATTAAATGAATTAATTTGTAACATATAGTTTTGGTTTTATTTATTACTAGGTCCTGCCGGCGGCTTCACTTACAATTTCATTTCCTTAAGACCCCACCCCGTTTTTTCAAAATTCCCCTTATATTGAAAATTATTTCTAATTTCTTGTATAAATTATAAAAAGACTGTATAAAGTTTCAGTGTTCTAGGCCCAGGGTTTTAGGCTGGGGGGTTCATATTTACAGATTTAAGTTTAACTGACAAACTTTCATCTTTATGCACTTTTTCCAGTTTTCTTGGGATCGATATTTTTTTATTGTAAAAAGTTTTTTTCCTATCAACCGTCACACTTTTATTTACCTCTGCTTGTTGTGACTGTTGTAGTTTATTTTTATGTCCTTATAGAAATGAAAAAAAAAAACGACAACAAAAAAAACTCTATTATTCATAGCCAGAAATACCGTTCAAACCTGAAAATACTCTTTATAGCCCAAAACAAAACACATTGCAATACGATACTACACGGGTTTCCGAAGGATCAAGGAATCAATATAATAATAGTAGTCGTTCATACAATACACTGATTTTGGCATCAATCCCACCTACCTGGTACCTTCTCAAGAGTATCAAATTCCAAATGATAAACGAAAGATCCCCTATCGCACAGCAACAGAACATTCAACTTATAATATTGATCTTTACCCTTTAATTTACCACGTGGCTTTCCATGCTTACCATTGATACCACCATAACACAGATACTGCAGAAGGTTTACTTGACGCTATGAAATAATAGCTATAAACTACGCTTGCTGGAGCTGGTCAAGAGATTAGTGACATCTTTACTTTTATATGACTCGAAAAACCGTTAATCATGGCTGTCAAAAATTAATATTAAACAGTCGTGAGGAGCACAATCAGTTTCTTTTATCTAGTTAGCAGCCAAAAGGGGTCCATTGTTGGACATAGGCCCACCCAAAGTGTCGTCACACGTCCTGTCCTGTGCGTCTTGCATCCACCGGATTCCCATGACCTCTACCCAGGACATTGATGCACCTTTTGCGATGCCTACCAACGCTGCATTTTCCAATTTGCAGTCGTCGCTCCAAAACCTTTCAGCATGACCTGTTTTGCAGTAAACGTGTCTTGCCCACCGCCAATTAAATTCGGCTGACTATCTCGGTAACTGTGGTTCTCCTGCGGATTTCTTAGGCTTATAAGGCAATCGCTCCATAGAAAACACAGATATTTTACTGCAGTCGTTTAGACTGACATTTGGCTCAAGCACAGTTGGGGCAAGTTAAACAGAATAATGACGATAAAAGGTTGGGCTTCACACAACTAGATACATTACATGCACTTGACTTTAGTACAAAAAATGCAAATAGGATGAAGATAGACAGTCGCATACTGTTTGAAATGGATCTCAAAAAATCTATTGAACAAATCTATTAAACATAAACATATAATATGTAAATTATTTACCATACAACCAACACTAATAACTGATTACCTAAATATAAACCAATTTTTCAACCGTACACTCGAATTAAGGTTCAGTTGAAAACCAGCGTCAGGCAACTAGTAGTTGTCTGGCATTTTTGCTGAACTGGACCTATTTGGCGCCACCGCGAGACACACATTGTTAGTCGTCTCTTTCTTTTATAAAATATTAGTGTCTACATGTTGTTACTAAATTGTGTGTATCTACGAGAGTGTATGCCAAATAAATAGTTTTCTTTCTTTCTTTCTTTCTTTCTTTCTTTCTTTCTTTCTTTCTTTATTGATATTCGTAAGTCTGATCGGTGAGGTAGTTTTGTACAGGCGTGCCCGCTCGTTGGAAAGTGTCAACCTTCTGAACTTTGTACGTTGTTGTTGCTATTAGCACCACTTTGATCGCAACCATTCAACCGTGGAGGCACTAAGTACATAGCAGTAGCCTGCCTTAATGGCCGGTTATTAATCGTACGTATCTAATTACTGTGCTGGAACTCCGCAGGATGGTCTGGTCAATGTATAAGTTTGGTACGGCAAGATAGTTACAGAAGGTGTATTTATAAAATTAAATTCATTAAATGTAAGAAGTTGTATTCATAAAAGCAAATTCATTAATTGTATAAATTTAAATTTTTGCCTTGCTTCTAGCTCTACAATAGTATCTATGTTAAAAGTTGATTAAATTTTTAGTTCATGTTTTAACATTGAAATTAGTTGAATGCCTAGGACTAAAATCATTAAAAATAATATCGGGACAAAAAATGACTTAACCCTTCAGATACCGTCAATTAGAGACACAATAGTAAGACAATAGATGCGCGGCCACCGGTGGTCGCTTGGGGATTCATGAATTAATATTGATACGTTTGTTATCGATAGCAGACATGAAGCGTCTCGCGTGCTACCTGATATTATACGGTAAGTAGAGAAATTCACTTTGGAAAAGAATAGTGCCTAGTAGAAACATGACGAAAAAGATCATCATCTTCCTGCCCTTATCCCATTTTATTTGGGGTCGGTGCAACACGTTTTTTTCTTGCATTCTGTCCTGTCGCTCGTCACGCTACCACTAACTCCCTTTTCATTTATATCACTTCTCACACAGTCTATCCATCTTTTCTTTGGCTTCCCTCTCCCTCTCCATCGATCCACATGTCCAAAACCAAACATAAAATATCTATTCTAGACGCCAAATCTACCATGTTTCAGGACAACAAAGGAATCAAACCAAATATTATCGTGGGGTATTTTTATTGGGTTTTCTATGATAATTGTATAGTTAAAACGACAGAAACATGACTGTATGTACATTTATAACGTCAATAACCCAAAGGTTTATGGTGTTCAATCACCCAATAAAAGTTAAGCACTTAAAATAATTTTTAAAACCCTTTTAAATGATAGATAAGAGCAATTCATTGCATAGACAAGCTTTTAAAGTGCACGATATCAATAATCTATTAGCTTAATTTTGTAGAAGTGTTCTGAATAGTTCAAAGATGTATAAAGGTTTTTTTATATCGAAAAAGGAATTACGGAACTCAAGTGGAGTTGATAAGGGATTGTTGTGTCCCTATATACACTAGATAATTAAATATAAATAAATATTGACTTTTTTATGGTGGGGAAAATCATCCAATGACAACCTCCGCTTTTGGGCGGAGCGGAAGATAGTGTCAGACTTTTACTGGCTAAAAACCCACCCCGTTCCTTCTGGCCTTCATACCGGGGCTCGAGCTTTCTTTTGAATAATCCTGGCCACAGTAGGCTTCGACCCAAATAAATATCGACTAGTTAACGCACTTACGTCTTCGCTCCCTGACAGCTATCTATCGACCAACCTCAATTAGTACAGCCCACGCAGTACATAAATGGAGATGACAATAATAAACAGCCAATACTAATATTAGTATACTAGCTGCTCCCAGCGGCTTCGCCCGCGTGATAGCAGAAAATTATCCCTATGAAACATACTTCCGGGATAAAAAGTATCCTATGTCCTGTTTCAGGACATGGGATACTTTATACTTGGTACACGGATAGACCCGTGTACCAAGTTTCATCAAACTCGGTTGTGCCATTTAGGCGTGAAGACGTAACAAACATATAAACAAACTCACTTTATAATATTAGTAAGAATTGTAAATAAAATGTTTAACTAAGATAATTTAACATTAGCTTTACTAGCGAAACACGAAACACGTGTCTAGTATTTTTATGTATGTACAAAATTTTATAACTAAGCGCGAAGCGCGAAGCGAAGCCGCGGGCGGAAAGCTAGTAGCTTTCCGCCCGCGGCTTCGCCTGCGTGGCCTATAGTTTATATCGCGTGGGCAGAGACCCGTGCTCAGCAGTGGAATTATAGGTAGCCTATGTGTTATTCCAGTGTCTCTTCTACCTACCTACCAAATTTGATCTAAATCCGTTCAGTAGTTTTTGCGTGAAAGCGTAACAGACAGACAGACAGAGTTACTTTCGCATTTATAATATTAGTAGGGATTACGATAGATAATGGGATTGGACAACAAGAGACAGGCAGTGGATGATTAGAAACTTACATTGTTTAAATTTTATATTTTGTGTTATTTACAACTCATATTATGGTTAGATTTCGATTAAATAGTGCGATTAAATACCTACAGTTTACATGACAAAATTATAGTTATTAGTAAGTTATAAGTAGGTACATTAACTGTTTTATTTCTTTCATCCATCTTTGGTTATAACTCTGTTCCCGTGCATCGTATTGTGATGTTATAAATATCCGATAGCCTTTCTCGATAAATGATCAAACACGCAACTGGTTACAAAGAAACTATCTAGCTTTTATATTAGTATAGATTACCAAAAGCTATGAAGATTCCAAGTTTAAAATAAAATACGAAATGATTTGTCATTAACAAAAAAAAAAAAAGCTCATTCTTTCCTTTCAGAAATCACTTATCACGTCTGTCTTGAAGCAGTCCCATAACACAAATCGTATCGCATCCGTCACGTGACTACAAAGTGGAAGTCATTTGAGTAACAAATCAAAGTTATTTTTGTGTGAGCCCATTAGTCAAATAGTGTGAGTAAAACAAGCTCAAAGTCCTTTTAACTGCTCACATTTGTCACTTAAAACTCACTAATTGGGACACTTTAAGTACTTTAGTGTTATAAACGAAGTTACAGATTTTTCATTTTTTGGACACCCTGTATTTATTATGTGCTTCAGTTATTTTAACCCTTCAGATACCGTCAATTAGAGACACAATAGTAAGACAATAGATGCGCGGCCACCGGTGGTCGCTTGGGGATTCATGAATTAATTGTTTGACTTTCGGAGAATTAGTAGATGTTTTGCTTAAGGATTGAAGTAATTTTACATCCTTACTAATATTTTAAAAGCTAAGGTGAGTTTGTCTGTTTGTTACGTCTTTACGCCTCAATGGCAAAACCGATTTTGATAAAACTTGGTACACGGATAGATCATGTCCTGGACATAGGATACTTTTTATCCCGGAAGTATGTTCCCTTGGGATAATTTTCTGCTATCACGCGGGCGAAGCCGCTGGAAGCAGCTAGTTTTGTATAATTTTACACTCTTTTGTAGTAAATCTCGTTTTCTTGAAATTACCTAATGCTTTTAATGTAACAACATTAATTGTGCCTACAGCCAAAGTGTGGAATTCCCTACAGGAGTCTGTGTTTCCTGATTTACATATTAATTCATGAATCCCCAAGCGACCACCGGTGGCCGCGCACCTATTGTCTTACTATTGTGTCTCTAATTGACGGTATCTGAAGGGTTAAGGGGCTTTAAGTCAAGAGTAAATAGGTTATTTCTAGGCAAGCGTGCTCCATCATCAACCACATTATCGCTTACCATCAGGTGAGATAGTTGTCAAACGCGAGCCTATCAATGATAAAATGAAAATGGAAAATCTTCGGAGCATTAACCCTTCAGATACCGTCAATTAGAGACACAATAGTAAGACAATATATGCGCGGCCACCGGTGGTCGCTTGGGGATTCATGAATTAATTGATGGTTAACTAAATAAGCAAAAGCATGTTTGCTTTTTTTAAATTTATTTAAACTAGTGCTTGACTGCGATTACACCTGATGGTAAGCAATAATGAAATCGTTGATGGTGCGCACAAGTTTATTAAGAGCGTATTTACTCCAACTTTGAAGACCCCTAAATCATAATATAATCGAACGGCAAGATCACAACAAGCTAATTCGGTAAATTCGCAGACATATACCAGTAACCTGTCCACATTAGCCCCACAGTATTCAGATAGGGATTGCCCCTAACGAAGACCTTAGTAGTCTTGACATAGTTCTTGGTAACCAATCTAATTAAACTCCCCATTGTTTCTGCAGGAGACATAGTCTACATTTACATGGTTCTTGGTAACCAGTCCACTTTGATTTCCTATCAGGTAGTTGCAATCCGAACAATAGTCTTAACACAGTTCTTAGTAACCAGTGCACTAAAGCCTCCCAAGACGATAGTCATGTATTTATCTATTTATTCAAACTTTATGTACAGTAGTGGTACATAGGCAGACTTGATGCAACAAGGCATTCACTACCAGTCACTATGAATCTTATCATTAATGAATATTATTATAGGCATGCATGTATCTCGAGCGAGAGAGTGAGAGCAGTGTTGGCCGAGTGGTAATGGCCCCGACTTACGAGTTGTATGTCGCAGGTTCGAACCCTGCCAGGCGCATTGCTTTGTGTAATTTATTTCATCACCACCGCTCTCAAAACGGTGAATGCAAACATCGTGAGGAAACCCGCATGTCCTAGAACCAAAAATTCGAAGACATGTGACATTCACCAACACGCACTGGGCCTGCGTGGTGGATTACGGCCCATTTCCTTTCCTAGAGAGGAGGCCTGAATCCCAGCAGCGAGAACATTAAAAAGGCTGATGATGATGATGATGATGCATGTATCTCTATACACCATTTATTTCGCAGTAGTTTCTCATTATTTGGGGTTGTTCTTGAATACTTGCATAGCATACATGGATTATCGTCGATTGGTGCCTCTTTCCATAAAATGTGCGCAACTTTTTCTACAATTTTTGTTCTTAGAATCCCACAGAAATATGTATTTGTTACAAAATCCTTAAACATGTAAATATTTATTATATTTGTGTATATGAGTCGCCGTATATAAACTAACTTGTATATGTGGATTTATAAAACAAGCTATTATCTGCTCATTCTATCTAAAAGCAATCGCAACATCTGATTCAAGGCAAAGCAATGGCCTTGTTACTAGGAGCACATAACATAAAAGAGGGTATGAGTAACCTACTTGATACTATGATTTCAGGGAAGGATGAGTAAGACAAACAAAAATATCATTCAGATTAGTATGACTAAGAGTTTTCCGGAGAACAGTAAATGGTCCATGAAGCAATAATAATATGCTAGATTAGCTCTGTTTTTATCCTTATCGGATGAGTTTTCCAAGAAATTTTCTGGATAATTATAGTTGTTGTGACCTAAATGGATATTCAACGTCACTTTTATCCAGCGTGCTCTAATTTAGTCACTTATTATGAAATTAATTTGTTTTATTTATTTTTGATTCTACATTACTAAGCTTTGTGACGAGTAGTTTGTCTAAAAAGTCAAACGACTTGGGTAATTATTAGAGTAAAATGAAATCTGATGTAGTCAACTCTGGTTCAATAATCAAGGTTGATTAAGAGATCTTGATCATTGTTTACTAATAGCAGAACCTTACAAAGAGTATCCTTACTAATATTATAAAAGCGAAAGTGATTTTGTTTGTTTGTTTGTTACGTCCTCACGCCGAAATGACAAAACCGATTTTGATGAAAGTTGGTACGCGGATAGACCATGTCCTGGAATGGGACATAGGACTTTTTATGCCGGAAGTATGTTCCCTTGGGATAATTTTCTACTAAACGCGGGCGAAGCCGGTGGGAGCAGCTAGTTGAATATACATTCAGTCAAAAAAGTATCGGGAATGGATGATTTGTTTATGGTTCCAAATTCAAATTTTTGTTTTTTTGTGGTTGTTAGATTGGCACAACTGTTTTCTATTTTGGCGCGGAGTTTGAGTTGCATCTGTTATTTATATTAAATACAGTGCTGGTTTTAGTAATATCATATATAGTGTGTATTGCGAATTTCATAATGGACAAAAATATCGAACAAAGAGTTTGTCTTAAATTTTGCATCGCCAATGGAATTTCGTGTTCGGAGTCACTGAAAATGTTACAGAAGGCTTACGGTGAATCGACTTTATCAAAAACTCGTGCTTATGAGTGGTTCAAAGCGTTCAAAAGCGGTCGAGATGTGATGGAAGATTTGCCTCGCTCTGGTAGGCCGCCAACGTCTGCAACTGAAGTTAACATCGCAAAAGTGAAGGAAATAGTGACTGAAAATCCCCATTCAACTCTGAGAGAGATAGCCGCCGAACTTTCTGTATCTCACGAGTCGATCCGTACCATTTTAACTAATCATTTGGATATGAAACATATTGCTGCTCGGCTAGTCCCAAAAGATCTGAATTTTCTCCAAAAACTCAATCTCATGAAAGTCGCTGAGGACATGCTAGAACGAGTCAGTTCGGACCCAACATTCATGAAACGCATTGTTACTGGTGACGAGACGTGGGTTTACGAGTTTGACATGCAAACTAGTCAACAAGCTTCGGAGTGGCGCCTTCCAACTGATCCGAAACGAAAAAACCACGCCAAAGTCGATCAAAAGTCAAAGTCATGTTGACTGTTTTCTTTGACTATCGCGGTGTTGTGCACTGTGAATTCTTATTGGAAAGTCTAACGGTAAATAAAGAATATTATTTGAGCGTTATGCGGCATTTAAGAGAGCAAATTCGACGAAAAAGGCCAGATTTGTGGAAAGAAAATTCTTAGATTTTGCACCACGACAATGCGCCTTCGCACAAGGTTATCATTGTGAACGAATTTTTGACCAAACACTCAACAAATACCATCCAGCAACCACCATATTCACCAGATATGGCTCCTGCTGACTTTTTTCTTTTTCCTAAACTCAAATTACCACTTCGTGGCACCCGTTTTCAATCGATAGAAGACATAAAGGAGAATTCGCGGCGAGAACTGAACTCAATTCAGGAAGCAGCGTTTAAAAAATGTTTTGATGAATGGATTATTCGTTGGCGCAAGTGTATCGTTTCTAAAGGAGCATACTTTGAAGGTGATAAAATAAATTTGGATGAATAACAGACATTTTGTGTATTATTGACCTTTTCCCGGTACTTTCTTGACAGAGTAGTAAGTCTTAATAAAAGTTTTAATTTTTGAAATGATTAAATAGTATACAAAATTTCCAAGTTGTTTGACTTTTTAGACAGACTAGTTTAAAAAGTACTTTTATAGTCTTGGGTTTGTGGCTACTTCTAAAAAGACAAGATTTACGTGAGTGGCCTGAAAACTTTCCGACCTCAATGTGAAGATAGCAGCACTCGTCAATAAAAGTTTGTGATTGTAGTTGTGCATCTTTTAACTGTCAATCATCAAAGTTTTAGCCATTTTGGATTTGTAATTGTTATTTGACAGTCATTTGAGTGAGTTGATGTGAGATGCAGAAAAAGAAGTTCCTTTTTTACCAAGACAACGCGCCCGTCACACCTCAACGGTGCCACGGCGAAAA
Source organism: Mythimna lalbum (assembly GCA_949319445.1). Lineage (NCBI taxonomy): Eukaryota > Metazoa > Arthropoda > Insecta > Lepidoptera > Noctuidae > Mythimna > Mythimna lalbum. The sequence continues at coordinate 2,012,685 of OX439347.1, forward strand.
ATCTACAAATTACGGGTTAAACTGCTTGTCTGCTTGATCTACCTTAATATGATACGTTACTCACCAGATTTAGCCCCAAGCAACTTCTTTAATATTCCTCATGTAATAGTTAGATAGAAAGACACAGATAGATTTCCGGTAAATGTGGAGGGAAAATTTCGTGGATAATTATTTTGCAGAGAAAAATGCCAACTAATATTTGAACGGGTTAGAGAGATGGGGGATCGCTGGGAGAAGTGTTTGTGACTGAATTCGAGTTTTACAATTGGGGTACATTACCGACCGGGGCCTGTTGTCGAAGGTCGAAAAGTATTTGCCTACAGACTAATAATAATTCATCATAAAAATCTTCATTTCACAGTCTCTCTTTCGTAAAACAAAACTTTCTAACAATTGACAATTCTTAATATTCTTTTTCAATCCATTGATCAACTGACCAGCTATCGACTATTGATCCTTCCATCCTGACTGTAGATATTTAATAGCCACCTAATAACTGCGGACATATTATCTAATGGAAACCAATAATATCAATCAATCAATCAGACAATTATGTCGCATTGATTGATCGCGTGATTGCTACGTTGGGAATTGTATTTTGGTAGCGTTCATAGCTAGAGTGAAAAGATAAATATAGGATTACGTAATTTTATGTACTAGTAGAGTGTTTTATTGAAAGGAGAATGTATACATCGAATAAACAAAAACGTAGAAATTCAAAAGCGAAATTGGCGTAAAACAGATATTTTATAGTAATTTTATAGTGTAGTCATTTTTATTTGCTATTTTAGATTGATACAAAAAACTATATAATTTATTATATAATGATTGATTAGAATGATTGGTGTATTATGATATTAAAATGCTTTTTATAAATATCATCGATAATTATACAAAAAAAAAAAAACTTAAAGACTTTCCTAAGATATCGTATTTTTTATCTATGTGGATTTTGTCTCCGTATAATATAAAATAGCAAACGCAAACATGTCTTTTCACCACTCTATTAGATTGGCAGAGAATGCCCATGGCATTAATTCCGCCTATATACTTTGTATTGCATAAAGGTTAAATAAATAAACTTAAAAACATCTATACAAACAAAAAATCAAATAAATCATTCAATTTCAACAAAACCACAACACACAAGTAACATCAGTGCCTATAAAAACTGCACATCACAACCTACCCACACACAGCACACACAAGCAGACGCGCCGACTGTTTGCATACAACTACCCGCATATTCATTAAGTTAATTGTTCTGTCAGTTCCTGGAAACTATTACCTTAATAACACTTTCCATGCATTGCTGGCCTAGGCAAATTTAGAGAGGCTCTGCTATCGATGCAGAATTTGAGAAGTTAGATGAAGGTTTTATACAACATAATTTTTAGTTTATGCGAAACCTGAATATAGTTTTTTTCAGAATCAGTAACTGAATGGATTCCAATAGTTTTTACACCATGTTATATTTTTCCCAAAAACATTTAAAAAGGTTACAAGTTGGACACCACCGATATTAAGTACCACACAGGACACGGCAAGTCATGGTGGGCATTATGGGTCAGCAAATAGCTGGGTGCAAGTGGAAAACAATCCCTCAGGCTCAGTCACCTGGATGACCCGGTGACTGTATTTTTGCTGACATAACAAGCTTATAACTTTGTGGTGTTTCATAATACAGTTCTGAAATATTGTAAGTAGATTCTTTACATAAAAATGTTAGACAGGTGTTCCAAGTTTTGCATACATATACTAAAATTAAGGTTGTTTAGTGTTCAGAAGTCCTGCAATATTGGTAAACATAATCAGGATTGCGGGATTGATCGAAAGCATAACCCTGGGATGCAAAGAGCAACGAAAATAAACACGGGTAGGTTGTCGTCAGTATAAGTCTAAGTAAAAATACAATGATGCACATTAACGAACTAAATGTGCATCTTTTTTTCCTTCTCTGTCAATTATTTCATGAATCTCCAAGCGACCACCGGTGGCCGCGCATCTATTATCTTACTATTGTGTCTCTAATTGACGGTATCTGAAGGGTTATATCCAAAGCTTGTCTCTAAAAAATCGCTATTAGCAATAAGACCGGCCATTGTGTGCCCCATTTTAAGCTCCTACTGAAATGTTAAATGTTGGTGTACAATCTATCTATTTTTTTTTGGATCTATCTATTTTTATATCTCTTTCTTACCAAAATGGGAGACGTAAGTCGATCTTTTATTACACAAAAAAATAGATTACCATCTGTCTTCTAATAGCTAAAAACCTTCAGATATAACCTGCTCTGAATTAAACTAAAGAGATACGTGTATGTGTATGTGGAATGAGATTTCTAGCTTAATGTTTACTATGTGTGTATGTATGAGTTCCTTGACTAATTCACTTAAGCTATCCAATCGTGCCTAATTAGTATCTTTCATTTTCAGAATAGTTATTACCGTCTCTAACACAAGAATCTTTACGCGGAGTTTACAGAAATGATGCTCCATTCGCAAGTATGTACCGGCGCATTTCTCCTTGCAAGCTTCCTGATAAATGCCTTTGTATCACACCCGATTCTAAGCTCTCTAGCTAATCTCCCTGGGGCGTTTGTTGCTTGGCTGTGCTAAAAGGCAGTTATCTGTAATTCGGTAGTATAAGCTACAGAATGTTCCAGAGATGTTCGATTGCAGCGGACTCGACGCGCCGACTGCGAGCTTCGGACTCGATGCCGCTAAAATGCTGCTGTACTATCAAAGATTATTACACTCCAATAAAGCGATTCTTATATTAAAAAATCAAGTATTATACAAAAAAAAATCTATCTAAATTATTGCTCTTTAAAATTTAGACAGGATTTTCAAAATCGCGTATAAAGTTTTGCACAGATTTCTAAGCTGAACCAATGATTAATTCATATAAAGCTTAGGTTGGCCGTGTCAAAATAACTATCATAATGCCAAAGAACCATAAAATACGAATACCATTTTCAAAGCAGTTGCTTAGCTAAACCAATCGGTAATCCATACAAGGATAAGGTGGTCGTCAATATCATAAGTCATATCATGTCATAAACACCTTCCGGCTATTCGCCACCCAGCGTCATTTTATTAGAGCGCGTGTCGATCAAGCGTGCACGTCTTCGGATGTCGGATGTCATATCCGTCTACCACGCGGAATTTGCTAGACACCGGCGAACCGATATGTAGAAGTATTGGAATATTTATTAGCCTGCATATGTCCAGTAAGTTTACAGCACGGTTTTATTTGTTGTAACAATTTCATGACTCAATAAGTATATTCTGTAATACTATGCTTTCCAAATGAGAATAGGAAAGCCAATGAAGTCGATCTGTCAAATTTTAATTGAAAAGTATAGTTTTCAAAAAAGCTTATTTGCGTTTAAATGGTTTTGTTTAACTGAGCCTTATTGATTAATAGATAAAAGAGTTATTTATAACTTTTTTTTTAAACTATACTTTTCAATCAAAATGTGACAGATGGAGTTCATTAGCTTTCCTATTCTCATTTGGAACGCACAGTAATGTCGGATTATTTTTAAATATTTCTATTTTTATCTGCAAGAACAATATATTTGAAACAGTTACCGTGATCTAGAACGTAAAGGGTAACTGAGAGAACACAGTTGGGTCAGGAAAAAATTTACATGCTCTTACGCACCATCCAGAGTGGGAAAATTAGTTATTTGATAATTTCCCAACCGATTTTTTATTTTTTGTTTTAGGAAAATGTGTGGTTTTTGTGAAAAGTTACGCCATTGAAGCCACCAGAAAACAACTCTATTTTAAAATTGTATATTTGTAGCTTCATGCAAATTAGTAACAAATAAAGAGAGAGGGTGGCCAAAGAAAAGATGGAAGGATTGTAGGATGATGATTCAAATTAGTAATGACAGTAGGTATATGATTCATCTCACTCTAGTATAAAAAATAGAGGTCACTGCAAACACAGCTTTCCAATTCTTTGTCATCTAGCGCCATATTAGCAGCCCGAATACATGTCGTGGTATCGTCAGACATGCACGTCGGATGTGTCTGCGACAAGCGGTATGTGTGCGACTTGTCGCACCGCAGCTATAAGATGCGACAAGACGCATTGTGATACTACCTAATAAATTTTTGTTTGGGGTGAGTTAAAGTTGTCCAATTTCATTGATAGAACATAGAGAATGACTAAAATGTTCACAAATAAAGATTCATTGATTTATTTAAATAAAGTACAGCCACGTCACATACATTTCAAATCCACAAAATGATCTTAAAACAAATATTGTATTATAATCTTGCTTCCTTAAAAGATTTAACTAAAGTAAGACAACAAATCCAACAAGTGAAATAACTTGTGCTGGTATTTCTACTGTTCAATTCTTAAAAAAGAGTTGAAAACAATGTTAATTTATCGTTAGGCGTGGCAATTGGTGTAAACCTCTAGCTCCATCGTCAGCCACATCATCGTTAACCATCAGGTGAGATAATGGTCAAACGTGAGTCTATCAATAATAATAAAATCTTACTACGACTAAGCGTACATGAAATAAGGTGTCCAATAATTTAACCTAATTTCGCAGATACGGATTGCTGATTACAAGTATGCTGAATAGAAAAATATGGAGAAGGTGACTGCTTGATAATTAAACACCGGTATGTACAAAAAAATATATGTATAAGTGATGCAAAAGAATGTTGGATATTTATTCAAACAATCACGACCCCCAATTTTTGATATTAATAAGCATTTAAAGTTAAGTATGTTCTAACTCTATTTTAGCCTGAAAACCTGTCAAAATGTAGCATTTAAGTAGGATTTAAGACCTTAACTCAAAATACTCAATTCAAAAATCCGCCCAGACTGTAACTAAAGCAGACTTGAAAATTGAGTACATTAATTTTGCCAATATTTTTGTTCCCAGAACCGACCCTTACTCATTTGTTTTGGTCCTAAGTTAAGCAATAAAGGGGATCGGAAAACTATTCGGAGAACATTGCGGAATATAAGCACTAGTATGCTTATCCACCTCATTTAATAGCTAATCAAAGAAAAATTAGTTTTATCTTTCTATTTGTTTTCTCATTCTCAGAAGAAAATAGGTAATCAAAGCGTGGGATTCAGTTAATAGCTTGCCATTATCGGATGAGTCATGTGATGGGCCCTCATGGTCTCACGGCTTATTCAACATATTTGTGTTTCTATGTCGGAACGTTGCTTTTGCCATATTCATGAGTCATTTAATGATTTGTGTCTTCATTAGCGAGTCTGTCTAAAATTTGAAAAAATGTTAAGTGGATACATAGATCAAAATAGTATCATGAGGTGTACAACATCCGATACGTTTGTGGGAGTATGCTGGTCAACATCTTATTCCAAATATTTATGCCTTTTTGAAAATGAAACTTTACATTTATAAAACTTCGTCTTTGGGACTCAAGAGAGAATAATAAAATTTTGTTTATGAAAACATTTTACATTATTACAAAAAAAGCACAAGTAGTGCATACCTAAGAAACAGTAGATAGCTTAGGCAAAGGGACAGCAGATGTCTTTTCGCCTATCTTTTTGGAAAAAAGAAATTTATGAATAAATACAACACGAAACGTGAATAATCTACACCCTCATACATCCCAATTAGAAAATAAAGAAACACTGAAATTTTACTGAAACGCACCCAATTTTGCGTGTACTTATTTTCATATTACTTTTACATCTCTATTTTCCCAACTTTTATTTTGCAGGTATGCTAGAAGAGATTTATATAGAAATAAAACCACCTTTGTGTTCTTTAAATGTGTACACGAATAGATAAATAAATAATTGTTAAATAGGTAGGAATAGGTAAAACGGGCTGTTATCCGCAATTCCACGTCTAAGGCGCGTATTTTGCGTACAATTAATTGTTAAATAGATACAATATCATTGCCAATTTCTGAGATTATCCTATTCCTATCTGCCAAATTGCCTCTTCAGAGAGGTAAGCAGCTACTATTCGGACCATGATCTCCAAGTCAAATGCAGCTTCAATTACCCCGAAACAGCGAACATTGGCAAATGACGTCATTGCAGTATGGACACAGTGTTTGTTGGACTCTTGTGGCAATATGGTGATCGTACAAACTAATGGTACTAGATTGTATCGAATTCTGCCTTATTATGAACCAATGATTAAACTGTCCTAGAGAGAGCTAAGGCCTTTTTTACCGACTTCCCAAAAGGAGGAGGTATTACGTTCGGCTGTTTGTATGTTTTTTTTTTTTTTTTTTGTATGTTTGTTCGTCGAATACTCCCCCAAATGTGGACGGATTTTCAAAATTCTTTTTTTGTTCGAAAGTAGATAGTTCTGAGGTGGTCCCATTATCACCAAATTAGGATCTGATGATGGGATCTTGGAGCAATCGAGGGCAACCTTCAAATTTTATAGGCTCACTTATTGATTTTCGCATATTTTATGAAGTATCTTGTGTATTTGCGTATGGTCGTTACCATCTCAGGTAGCTGGGCTGATGATGGAAGGTACAACTCCTTAACAGTAAGAAGTTACTCGAACAGGCAAGGACTGTTTTAGTAAATTGTTTTGATGTTTGATAGGGCATTTGCCACATTTGGTCTCATGATCATCAAGTCATGACCTGATGCTGCAGTCAGGATAGTCTGCAGAGTACCTAAGCCCTCGACAACAAACAGCAGATATATCGAGTTTAGGCTCATTGAAAACGGCTCGATGTGTGGATAAACGTACTGCTAATACACCGAAGTACATAGAGACCTGATGCTGAAGCCAGGAGCATCAGGAAAAGTACAAACCTTGAAATTACAGCACCGTAGTCGTGTTTGGGCTCATTTTAAACAGGACTAAATTTTAAGTTCATTGCAATGTTGACATAAATCTGGCCTGATGCTACAGCCAGGATTATCAGCATCTAGTCTAATGACTGATTGAAAGATTTACCTTTCGGCTTCATCATCAGATCAGTTCGTTATATCCTTTCCCTCTCCAGCATCTAGTCTAATGACTGTTAGAAAGAAGAGGGGGAGAGGATATATCGAACTGATCTGATGATGAAGCCGAAAGGTAAATTAATGTAATCTTACCGTGTTTGGGATTATTAGAACTGTTATGAGATGCGCTTGGACTATAAGGTATTTAAGTTTGACTGAGGGGTACTTTTTAGTGGTGGTACCATAACTAAAAAGTGTAAAATAAAAAAAACTTTTTACAAAAAAAAAATAACCGACTTCAATGATAAAAAACACTGAAAAGTATCAAATAACTTTAATTTTGGAAGTCGGTGTTAAATAACGAAGAGACTAAACTATTGTAGAAACACCGACTTCCAAAATTAAAGTTATTTGATACTTTTCAGTGTTTTTTATCATTGAAGTCGGTTATATTTTTTTTGTAAAAAGTTTTTTTTTATTATAGACTAATACTGTTTAATAAGAACGCTAATATTTTATAGAGAAGAAATATTTTTGTTTGTGACAACTAAACTCAAAAACTACTGGACCGATTTGAAAAAATATCTAGACAGCAGTCTATTGATGAAAGATTTATTTATTTATTGCTTTACTACTAAGTCGTTGGTAAAAACTGGTAATTATTATAAAGAGAAAAGATTAGGACTAATTTTAAAAGTTCTTTCATAAATAGAAAGCTACTTTATCTCTGAGTAACATTGGCATATTTTCTACTTTCACGCAAGCGTACCTAGTAAAGCAAAGTTGTTACAGATATATGGAAAGCAAAGCTATTAATAGTTATTTGGAATTTTTGATTACTGGATTATTTCACTGCTAGTCTGTTTTCATTAAGGGAATTATTTTGTAAGAGCGTTATCCCCCCAGGTATCCCCTGCGATATGGTTAGTGAAACAAAGCACCGTTGGTCTTCTTAAAAGAGATGGGGTGGATCGAATAACATACTTGACCCAATCTTACGAACAAATACGCGTTTTGGTCGTGTAGTTGCGGATACGGAAATGATCAAATTACTTATCTTGCTCTGGGTCAAGCGAGAGAGAGTGTCTAACCATTACTAACCATTGACATTCCACCTGTGTTCTTTTAGTTGCTCTTTACGTTTTCGAACCGCGGTAACTCTTTCAGATAATCTCGTAGACTCAGTGTTTGGGAATACTATATGTACTTCTTCATCTCAAACTGATGGTTCCTTTTTTGCTCAACGTTTTTGGGTCCAGTATGTTGCCAGGTTTGTAGCGCCATCAGTAGCGTTTTTTAGGTCCTCCAAGTTCAGATGTTGGGACATTTTGGCTCTCTATAATTGAGCCATCGTATGGTCACTCCCTCCACCTTCCCATGGCCCGACCAACTAACATATGTTATACAGGCCGAATCGTGGGGCGGCTACGGACATAGCACCCTTGGCCATCTTATTTTAGTGTCCACAGGCGCTTCTTGATCCCTTACAAATTAGCCATCATGTCATACAAGTAGCCATGCCCCTATGTTGGCATTCTCCATACTGGGCTTGCACAACGACACACTATAAGAAAGTTTTTGGTATTCATCGTCTGCGCCGTCCATCGTATGGTCAGGAGAACTGCACTCGTACTGAGTATCGAAGGAGTCTGTAATCCCCTATTTTGCCAGGTTATGTTTTCAATAGCCTAGTTGGATTCGCAGTCTATTGATTTCTTTCCATATAGGCCACTACAGATTGCACTATAGCACTAAAAATATATCAAATATATTGGAACTAATACTGTTTCATTATACTAAAAGCTACAACAATGTACGGTCACCACATTTGATGCCGATGCGCCCAATGACGCCTAATTAACTGGCGGTCATTACCCGCTATTGATATGACGTATTACCGTATGGGAGCGACGCCGAATTCAAATGATGAAGTGTTATTTTGCACGCTCGATTGGCGTTGAATGCAGTGGCCGTAACTAGTGTTTATTTTGTTTCGTACGGTTCGCTTAGTTGTATAGTGTTTGGGTTAGATGAGGGTTGGTTAGAAATTAGAATTTGGTGACAATGATAATATTACTTACTTAGTACCTACAACTAAATAGTAATTTCTTGGGTGACTAAAGCGAAAGCCTAAAGCAGTACTTTTGTGTTTCATAAAAGCGGATTAGCAACTTGGCTAGGAATACAGGTGAGATAGTGGTCAATAAAATTAGAACTTGGAACGTGCGAACTGTCAACAGAACTGCTTTAAAAAGTTGTAGACGTATGCGAAACAGGGTGTAAAGTTTCGTGTGTTGAAAAGGGAGGTCCCTTCGACCAGACGGGTGTTGGTTCTAGACCAGGAAACTACCCAATAGTTTATTATGGACTATTGTATACGTTCTAACCATGCGGGGAACTCTGATACTACAATGCGGAGATTTTTTTTTTTTTGTTTCTATGCGGCAAGATAGATGTCGCTACAAGGCTTTAGTTTTACAATTACTTTCAGTGACAGATGTAAGTGATTTGCATTCGATGAATTTAATTATATACAATCATGTAGAAAACAAAAAAAAAAATTGAAGAAAACAGAAACTTATTTAAGAAAAACCGTACCTACCTACTAACCGTACCCCAAAAAATAGTGTTCATCACTATTTTTTGGGGTGAAAAATCATCAAATCATCGTCGCTAGGGCTATGAGGAATCTCTATAAAGAAAACCTGTGGTCCTAGAATGCATCAGCTGCATTTGAGTCAGTAAAAGTCTGACATGCTTCACAATAGAGCGGGAGAACGATGATTTCCCTCCTCACAAAAAAAAAAATGTACCAGGGAAATAGCTTTATGTGTTCCAGCCTACTCAAAACTGTGCAAAAACAATCACACAGTAACTACAATAGGACCCGATTCATCTCCCCAAACATTAGTCTTACATACAAGACAACGCCCGAACAATTCTAATATTGAATCAGTAATCGTACCGATTGAATCGAATACCGTGGTCGACTCGATTCCCTAGTGCATTGCGGAGGAATATCCAATCGATTATGGAATTGTTTCCGAATAGAGCTGTATCGAGATGTTCCGAATATTAGATGGATTTTAGATAGAATTGTTTGATTGGAATAGTTTAGTGTGCTGGAAATTAGGTGTTTTGTTTCCAAGATTGGTTATGATTCAATTTGGTAAAGGAAGATTTCCCGCGCGCAAAAATTTTATATCAGTCTGGTTTTCTCAGAGTTACTTTGAGTATATAAGTATATTCATATTCATATTCATATTCATATTCATATTCATTTAAAATAGTAGTAGAATTATGAGTATACGTGTTGTGGAGACTGGAGTCTGAGTATGACTAGGAATAGCTGCGTAACAAGACTTCTAAACTACTCGAAAAAATATAGCTGTACAAAAATTTACTTACAGTGCTAATTATGATGCAATGGAAAATAACAACTGAAATAAAGTTGGAATCTCCCTAGGGACAGAATGACATGCTTTAAGTAAGGGGTATAACATATTATATAATAGGACGTTATCGAGCAGGTGGTGTAAAAAATAATTAAAATGCAATAATGATTACTACATTATTTGACAAGAAAGTGAGAGAATAGAATAAAATAAACTTTATTGTACACCAAAATAGTAGAGACAGAACCTTTCTAAAACATATAATTCCTTTCAACACACTTGCTCAGCAAGTGACTCTTAATGCACTGTACTTAGGTATATAATGGCACTTATTACCAATTTGTGACATTTTGATTACTATTACGCACTAGTGCGATAATGTAGTTAAAATCTTTTTTTAACCTCTTTGTTCGCAAAACAAATTTTAAATACGAAAACAAAAATGATTACCGTTCTACCGATCCCTCGCCACAGCTCGGGGCTAAATACCGCTTCGATGGTAATCACTAACATTACACACTTGAATTCTATTGTACTATTACTAACACACTAAAACACACACACACAACTTTTATATTCGAATTTCCAAAAAAAGGAAACACAAATATTTAGCTGAATAATCTCTTATTTTGTGACATGTATTAACAACACACAACCACTATAAACAAGCCTAACATTAACTCTTATGCCAGACCTTGAAAATATTAAAATCTAATCCACACCAACAGACAAGAGTCACAAACGAAGATATTTGCCGAACGACTTCATAACCTTCTCATAAACTGTCTAATTTACGAGAACGTTTAGTGATATTCGGATGAAGCGCGTCCGCCTGACGTTTATGGAGACATTAACCGTTTATGGTCACTAGCCTGTGTTATGTTTGGTGTGTGCGTTCGTTTGCAGGTTTTGTTCTCATTAATGTAAGACGAGTTGTGTTTTCTTTCATTGAGTGCGTGACTTAATGAAGATGTGGTGCCGTTGATGTGATTTGTAGCATCTTGTGACTTTTCAATACACTTACTTCAAAACTCGCTATTATGCCACCGCTTTTAGGTACGCAATAGACCATTTTCCGCAGTTTCGTGCAGAAAAGTGAGCGTGTTCCCCACGCCATAATTTATATAATTGTTTACAATAAATTTTAAATATAACATATATGTCGAAGCGTTGGCGCATATCAGTCGGTCTGCATCAGCGCCACCTATCTTTCACTGGAGGAACTATGTAGTTAGATTGAACAGCTTACGTTTGGGAACGTCAAGTATTAACTTGGGGATGGTTAGCGTGGAGTAATAGCAACACTGAGCGAATAGTCGAGTCAAATGTCGATCCGGAGGTATAATCGATTATTCGACATTGACAGGTACTGACGTTGACGGGTAAATTGGCTACCCGGAATGGGGGTAGGTTCACCTGTCGGGTGACGGTTGATTTGGAGGGCACTTTGAATCGTTCCGTCGGTCCGAACAGACGTTGGTTACTCCACGCTGAATTTCCCGCGTTCCTAAATTCTTAATCAAGCCATATCTCAGGCATCCTTGATTATTTTGTACTGAGTGTGTGTTACGAGTAATTAAAGGTGTTATCAAAGGTTTTTGTGAGTGTTATTTCCGATGTCGCGGCCCACTGATATCGATCCTCCGTCATCAGAATTGGGATTGGACCACGACGACCCACGTGTTCAAAAATGAAAACGCTAGCGATGAAAAATGGATGCGTTTGTTGGAACAACAGAACCGCAATTTTCTGACGCTGATTCAAGCCATGAAAACACCTACTACGTCGTCACATGACCTTCGTTTACCGGATTTCGATCCTGAGAAACAAGATGTAGATGCACGTGCTTGGTTGACGACTGCAGAAATGTGCTTGACGGACCAAGACCAACATGGCGCCCTGCTTATGGTCGCTTTAAGAAAGTAAGAACCGGATTGAAGAGCTGACTTAAATGGTCTGATTAGGTTTTTTTCTGGGGTTGTTCCCTAATCCTGAGCAACAAATGTTGGACCAAGGTACCGCTGTATCCCCAGGGAGCAAATTACAACGTACCACCCAGCTAGTGACCGGGAAAAGAGCGATGGGTGCAAGGGCTCGTTTACGATGTACTACTTTCCGATACGTGCTTCGCGTGTGTGTGTGTGTGTGCGTGCCTGAGGTGCAGTGTGTCGAGTGCGATACCAGATCAGAAAACGTTTCACACAAAACGCTACCTGTCAAATGTTACACTGTGGAATAATTGGACGAAGCAAGCGACGTGAAGGCGATGGTGGTGCCAAGGCATCACGTAGCGAGTGACTGGATGACGTATGTGCTGTCAAAGGAACCAGGAACAAGGTCAGGTATTCACATTCCATTTTAATTCTGATGCTGAGTGTTATATCTCTTTCACTTTAAAGTCTGTCATCACTATTTCACGGCAAACGTAAACACAGTTTTGTTACATTGAAGGGTCAGTTTAGCGTGTTCAGATTACTTGCGTAGTTTGATTGAGGTTTTATTCACAACATCTATTTGCGAAGTGATATTTTGGCCGTGAAATATTGTTGCAAGGATTCAGTTTAAATAGTATGATCGTGCGTGACACACTTCTTTTGTTAAATTGCTAAAGTTCACGACATAAACAATTGTAATTACATCTACCCTCGGTATATCCGGTAGATACCGTTTCGATTTTTGTTTGACAGTGATAACTCCTCCATAGATAGTTTTTACGTTATTGACATTGACGTGTACCTATGACAGTATAGTATGCTATAAACGCGTGTTACAAAAAATGAACTTATTCGTTTAATTGACTCATCTTAGCAAAAGACGACCATAGCGGTCTAGCGCAAAAAAAAAAAAAAAATAATAATAATAATGCGTGAGCGGGTAGATGAATTGTTGCGTGCAAATATTATTTTACCGAGTAATACGGTGTCTGTTAATTTAGCTCTTTCGGCTTAAAAACTCGACCGGTCAGAAATAATGTGCAAAGACTACTGTAAAATAAACAATAACGTGCCTTACTGGTATTCGTTGCCACGTATCTCGGACCAAATAACTCGTTTACATAGTGCGCTTTATTTTACAAAAATTAGATTGTATATAGGCTAGGGTTAGGTTAGCGTGTTGAGTGTGTTTGTGTTGGTTGTGTAGGTGTAGTGATAGCGTGACGAGGGACAGAACATAATGGAAGAAAAAAAATGATGATGACGGTGATGATGATGGTGATGATGATGGTGATGATGATGGTGATGATGATGGTGATGATGATGGTGATGATGATGGTGATGATGATGGTGATGATGATGGTGGTGATGATGGTGGTGATGATGGTGGTGATGATGGTGGTGATGATGGTGGTGATGATGGTGGTGATGATAGTGGTGATGATGGTGATGATGGTGATGATGGTGATGATGATGATGATGGTGATGATGGTGATGATGGTGATGATGGTGATGATGGTGATGATGGTGATGATGGTGATGATGGTGATGATGGTGATGATGGTGATGATGGTGATGATGGTGATGATGGTGATGATGATTTCAGTAGTGTTTCAGCGGTCAGTATAAACACTTGACTATGCCACTCGGTATCGAAACGTGATCTCTGTTTTTCAACGGGGTTTTTGATAAATCGGTAAATACCTACGTCATAGTTTGAGTTGTCAATATTTTGATTATTTTGGAATCTATTAAGAACTTCGAGAGACTTAATGTAGTATTACAAACGTTGATTAAAGCCGGATTTTCATTAGATTTGAAAGAGTGGTTGTTTTTCATAATGCAAATCGAGTTGCTTAGGATATGAAATAAAGTCAAGTGCTGAAGTTAGGAGATATAGAACTTCAGAAAGTAGATCGCGTACATTCGATTCTGCTCTCTACCCTACTTTCGATGCTGTTTATCATAGCTCAGTTGGGACAGCTAATAGGTCTAGTAGTTTACTTCGGGTGGTTTGTACCTAAATATTCTCGTGTCCCATACACGCCGTTCTTCTAAAGATTTAACGTGCGGTAAAGTTTTTTTTTTTGACAGCGGCGCCACGAAAACTGAATAAGAATTAATTTAATTTTTATGAAAGAGTCGGTTAACCTTTAACGTTTCAAATTTTTCAATCGTGTCAATTAGAGGCGCAATAGAAAGACAGTGACAATGCAATAGAAAGAAAATGAAACGCAGGCGTTTCATTGGGAACATAAAAAAAAAGAGGCTGATGATGACGATGAAGTTTACAGGATGAACTGATTATAGGAGATTTGATTTGTAGTCGTAGCTTAATAGAAACCGGTATCTAGCGGTCACAGTAGTCCGTAAGTACGCGGTATTCAATTCAAATTGCGATCAAATCTGGGACGTACTGTGGGAAACCATTGAGTCTTGAGAGACTTGGCGATCCTGTAGGGATGCGCAGGAGTGATTGAGGTTCTTAATGGTGACCGTTATGTTTCGAAGTACGCACATAACCGCCTGCGAAAAATAACTGACGTTGACATGCACGTAGGCGATGATGACGAGACTAGCTATGACGAAAATGATAACGCTGACAAGACTAGTTGAATACTAAGTAGTCAACTTAACATTTAGAGTACCTAGCATAGTAAGAGTTTTCTTATAATCTGTAACGTTATAGGAAAAATAAAGCAACATGTTGAACAAACCTACTTTAAGGATTATTTTGATTAAAGGCTCGAAATGATTATCTTGATGGTGTTGTTTGTAACCGGATGGAGGTTACATGTGGAGGTGACCGGATAGAGGTTGCCTGTTGTGTTAGTGACCGGATGGAGGTCGATTGGTTTGACGCTTATGGCCGGATGAAGGCTATAATGTGTTATGATGAAGACCGGATGGAGGTCGATTGGTTTGATGCTTATAGCCGGATGGAGGTTATAAGTGTGATGATGAAGACCGGATGGAGGTCAGAGTATGAGCACTGCAATATTTTAATGAGTTTCCTATTATTTGAATGAGTTTGAGTGTTGTTCAACATGTCGGCTTTGAGAGATTGAGATTGTTGTGATTTTCCTCTAGATATGATTGATGATTTTGATCAGAGTACCTTTTATGCCCCACCACCTTGGGCCAGGATTGGCCGAACGACTAGAATGAGTACTGTTCGAGGATTTTCTTTCATTCCAGGTACTCCACACGAGGACGTGTGATCATCAGGACGGCCGTGTCGAAGCGTTGGCGCATATCAGTCGGTCTGCATCAGCGCCACCTATCTTTCACTGGAGGAACTATGTAGTTAGATTGAACAGCTTACGTTTGGGAACGTCAAGTATTAACTTGGGGATGGTTAGCGTGGAGTAATAGCAACACTGAGCGAATAGTCGAGTCAAATGTCGATCCGGAGGTATAATCGATTATTCGACATTGACAGGTACTGACGTTGACGGGTAAATTGGCTACCCGGAATGGGGGTAGGTTCACCTGTCGGGTGACGGTTGATTTGGAGGGCACTTTGAATCGTTCCGTCGGTCCGAACAGACGTTGGTTACTCCACGCTGAATTTCCCGCGTTCCTAAATTCTTAATCAAGCCATATCTCAGGCATCCTTGATTATTTTGTACTGAGTGTGTGTTACGAGTAATTAAAGGTGTTATCAAAGGTTTTTGTGAGTGTTATTTCCGATGTCGCGGCCCACTGATATCGATCCTCCGTCATATATATAAACACGAGCTGGATTTTATATTAAAATTGATTTCTCTGAGATTAAAAGAAACACCGAATATTCCTGTGTAGTTTTTTTAATTGTAATAATCAAGTAACAGAAAAGCCATTCGAATTGCCTGTAATAATAACGAAACTGGTTACAATATTGACTTAAACACCACAACCGTAAATAATACAATTTGCAAACCGCACTCAACCTTCCCCTTCTTACATCGACTTTTAATTACCCCAATTTCCCTCAAAGGCAATCAAAGTTTATACGCCCATGATAATAACGTCTTCATTATAGGCCTACAGGAACTGCATCCCTATTACGGAACTCGCTCAATATCACAATTTAGAAAGAGAGAACGAAAGAAGAAAGAAAGAATGATAGAAAGAAAGAAAGAAAGAAAAAAAGAAAGATAGAAAGAAAGAAAGAAAGAAAGAAAGAAAGAAAGATAGAAAGAAAGAAAGAAAGAAAGAAATGTCTATAATTGAGCGACTTAAATTCCTATTAGACCTCCACAGCCCAGTTTGGATAGACTGATAGTCAGATTTTCTGACGTCTGACTAATCGTAATGACTGTCAAAGATCTACGAATGACACGGGAACGACGGCTTTACGTCCTTTTCGAGGCACGAGGTGTCCGTAATGACCTAGATAAACTTAAAAAAGTACATTTGTTGTGGCCAAATGTACTTTTCTTCAAGTATCTGTGTATGTTAATTACTTTTTCTCGCTCCAACGGATAGGATGAACCATAGGATACTGTTTCACTTGCTCTCAAAACCGCTAGCAGCAGCTAACATAAAGCTGCATTTGGGTAACTGTTAACAGTTTTATCTGGTCGAAAATACTTCGGATCATACTAAGACCAAATTTAAAATATTGTCTACTAGCTGCTCCAAGCGGCTTCGCCCGCGTGATAGCAGAAAATTATACCAAAGTAACATACTTCCGAGATAAAAAGTATCCTATGTCCTATTCCAGGACATGGTCTATCCGTGTACCAAGTTTCATCAAAATCGGTTTTGCCATTTAGGCGTGAAGGCGTAACAAACAAACTCACTTTCGCTTTTATAATATTAAGTAAGGATGACATAAATAACATCACCCTTTACTTCATAATTATTTTCATCTGCTGAACAATGCAATAACATTGTAGAATTCTAAAACGAACGGAAACGAAAGTATAGCACGTAATAAGGCCTTACCCACAATTTCAATCCCTTTAATCAATCCCTAGACGTGAATAAGGGGATGATCACCTCCCCTCAAAAACTTCAGAACTGCAATTATGGTGCACCGATTTAGTATTGAAAGCACTAATTTGTGATTTTCAAAATTGCAGGGGGACATTCTGTATACAGTGATTAAGTCGCTTGTTTCTTGTCGTTTTGAAAGGAAATCCGAAGTATTTTTGTCGTAATCTTTGTGTTTTTGAAAGCGATATTTCTATGAGTCATTTTTGGGAATTACTGTTTTTTGAACCGACCTGTCGAGGGATGTTTTAATGCGCATTGCGCAAATTTTGGTCATATGATACGGAAAGGCTGTTTCTTGATACTTTTGACTAAAATTATATTATGTTTTCTTTTAAAATTCTATAGTAATGTAGGCTTTCTTTAGATGGAAAATCATTCAATGACTTCTTTTACTCGTATGTTTTTTCTTTACCTTGCATTCTAGGACTACGGATTCCCTTTCGGAAGCAAGTTTGTGGCCTTAGTAAGCTTCGGCCTTGCTGGTCCCCTACTGTTTAGTTGACATCTTAGAGGCGCGCGTGGAACACGCTGTCACAAAATATATAGGTAGGTACAGAAGACAATCTAGATACAAAGCGTGCTCGAGCAACGCACACATAGACAGCTCACGGACAGTACGATAGCGGTAGCGGTTCGGTAGCGTCTCGGCCCACTCGTCGAAACAGTTCCGGCTCAAACGCTCATTAGTGTGCGTCCATCGAGCGTAGGTATAAAAAGTGAAATACATACATGAGATTATAATCTGTACCTATCTATTTTGTAACACTGTGAACGGCCGGATGATGAAAAAAAAAACCTAATGTTTAAAAAAATTTCAGCCACAAAAACATATTCGAGATCTTTGATGGTAAAAAACCCATACCTCTGTTTTACCATTCTTAAATACAACCATTTTCTTGGCTTCTCTGTACTGTTAAATTCTAGATAAACTTTAAACTAATTTGCAGTACTTGATACGAGGAGTCGTGTTTCGCCACTAGGGAAATATGGGGAAGATACTAACACACTTGCGAAGTTCATGCTAACAGTTTGAAACTAGGTTGCTAGTACATTGCTCATCAGATGAGATGTATCGGTTATGTTATGAATATACCACTTGAACTATATGAATGTGTCTGCGCTGTGACTAAGAATAAATTTCTAATGGAAAAATTGAACTTTATGTAAAGGTGGGGCTTTCACTTGCAGTCTGTGTGGTGTGTGTGTGTTTTTACAGAAATAAGTTTTATCGTTTGTTCTATCTATTGACTTTTTTTCTTAGTATATTGTATTCAGTAGTTAGAACTGGGTAAAATTTGCGTAGTCAATATTTAAGTGTGCATCAGCTCATCCAATAGAGTTAACGTGTTGTCAATTGAAAATAGGCTTGTGCAGGAAAAAACCGGGATTGTCGTAATTTTTAACATTTTAAAACGTGGGTACTTTTTTAAGAATGATTTATCGAACTATATTTCCGTTTATGTAATCATAAGTTTTATGATTAAGCTTCAAATAGTCTAAGGTATCTGAGCAATGGAACATTGACCCTATTGGTGTATTCTAGATACAAATTGGAAACACAAGCACATTGCAGTTCAGTTCACAAAAGTTTTATGTAGACTAAAAATTATCCTAATAAGTAATTAAGACGTATAAGTACCAACCAAAAACAAAATTATGATCTACCAAATGATTCATCTTAACTCCAAGTAATCATGTTTGTTTATCTTTAATGGTTTTAAATTGAGACAACTTTGCAGACATTCTGAAGCTGGGTTGAAAACTTCAATCTGGCTTTCAAAAAAAAGATAGGAAGATACATTAAATCAATACTTTCTTCAAAGAAGAAGGCAAATAGCTTCAGGACTACCCTATTCCAAAGCGATTAAAAAATAAACACCCCACTGCTGAATCCAATCAAAACGAACAAATAAATAAATAAAAAAAAACACTTAACAAAAAAAGCGAATCAGAATGTTTAGCAACAGGAAATCTTGGTGCTCAACTTAAATCACATTAAGTCGACAAGGCTTTTTAACCTTCCCTCGTCGCGGGGGTAAATAACACCGCGACAGCCGACGGAGCCGTGGTCGCCAATAAAACACTAATTTTTCCCTGTTGGGCTAGCTGTACACTGAAAGATATAGAGAAGATATTGCATCTCTTGTCCAAATAGTAGAAAGAAATTAAATCTTGATAATATACAAGGACGATGAAGAAACTGTGATACATACGCGTCCATCAGTGGCAGTTAGGGACGCGCAGATAGAGGTGCTACATAGCTGATCGAGCCAATACTTGCCTTCAGATTCGGTCACTGGCAGACGTACTAAGCGATCCATTTAAATTTTGATAATTTTGTGACTGAAAAACAATATTAAGTTATTAACAAACAAATCATTTAAATTCATATCAACATTATCGTCCATGAAATCATGGGTAAAAACCTCTTTTCATTGTCATCTCAGTAATTTTTTTTTTTTAGCTTTTTACAACAACAAATTTTAATATTCATAGAAGGGATGTGAGAGAGGGAGGCCAAAGATTACATAGAGGAAAACGAGGAGTTACATAGAGGAGGTGTGTTATATTACGTGTTGCACTAAACCCAATTGAAATAATAAACAAGGCCAAGAAGATGTTAATGAAGAGAGATGGTCTATCTCTTTTTTTTATCTGTGCGATTTAACTGTAAAATATACCGTATTTCTAGAAAACGTTTGCGAACCAGAGCTATGCTGTAACTAAATCGCTCTCTTTACACTGGAAAAAAACCCCCGGACTCCTACTAGATTGGACGAAACAGGAAATTAACTTTCGCCCTCTCGCGTGACAAGTTTATTAAGAACAATTTCTCGTTTATTCTTTTTACTTTTTTTGTTTCATTAAACATGGAGACGCCGGTTTGGGCGGTACTTGCATTTTTTAATTAACTAATTTTCCCTTTAAATGTTTACAGGTACGTTTGATCCAGGTGGAAAGTAACGGGTTAAGTTGTAAAGTTTATGTGGGCCGTAATTTTTCACGAAAAAATTTTTCTTTAAATTAACCAATTTTTTTTTTTTCAAAATAGGTCAAGTTTCAAATAACTTGTCGTCATCGTCATCATTTCAGCCAAAATAAGTCTAGTGTCATGCAAAGGCCTGCAAAGGTGTTGCTACGATGACTAGTCCTGTGCGTCTCTCATCCATCGGATTCCCACAACCCTCGACAGGTCGTCGTTGGTCCACGTTGTGGGAGGCCTTCCAATGCTAAATTTATAAGTTGTAGTTTAATGCATCAAAACCTATTTTTAGCTTTAGGTCTTAGGTATGACTGTTGGAACAAGCCAACAATATAAAACTAACTTGTAAAGTAGTATTTTTAACTACAGTCTACCAACTTTTATCGTGTTCATTTAAAAGCATCCCACGCTTAGAAACAAATACAAAAGTACTTAAGCCCCACAAGTTTCAGCAACTAACACACATATCACTTACCAACTTTAAAATGCAGAGCATGAAGGTAAAACCTAATATCACCTACTCAAAATTTAAAACGCTAGACCACGCAGCTTCCCCGTAGATCTTAGAAGGAGACGCTAAACTGATTTACGATGCGGAAGCCAGGCCGATTCTCACAACTACGCGGGGAACCGACAAAGATTACAATATGATTGAAGATGCGATGCTAACATGAAAATTGAGATGACTTGGAGGAACAGTTGTAGAATTACTGTAAAAAAATTCAAATGTAGAAGGCTGGGTATATTCCGCATGCCTAGTTTGATTAATGTGGCAAACACTATTATTAAATTGTAAAAATGAAACTGCTAAAAAAAAGTAATACAACTTAAATAATAGATTCAAGCAGATAGGGCTGGTCATATTTCTCACAGAACATATGGTTGATGGGGATAAAAGATTCTTGAGTGGCAACCGGAAGACGCAGCGCTAGAAGCTCTCCCATAAAGTGGCCCGATGACCTGGACAGGACAGGTCATTGTGGCAAAATTTGGGAGAGGCCTATATCCAGCAGTGAATGTTTTTCAGCAAAATAATGATGCTGATAACTGATAATTGTGATGAATAGATTCAAGAAGAATACAAAGAGGATTGATTGATAATAATTATAGGCAAGATCATGTTTTTTTTTTAAATCTTAGATTTCCAGATAAGATTTTTACCTACTTGACCATCTACAGGTAATACATTTTTCTATTAACAAATTGCAAGTTCTACTAGGAATGGAAAGCTTAGAACATAATATTCAGAACTGAGTTCAAATCGCGCGTACACAGAAACTTTGTAACATTGTATAATACTTGTGAAATTTACTTTATGACTTCAACTATTTTATGGGTCTCTGTTACCGTATAAAGCATTGAATGACTGTGTTACTTCATGACACTATTTTAAATAACGATGTAGACTGGATTTCAACGTATCATGGATATTGGGTCTAAGTGCTAAAGTAGATTAGAAAAAATTCGAAAATGTTCTCGTAAATATATTTTGGTTTAGAGGGCCAAGACAAAGCCTTATTCGATTTGTGACAGTAGGAATAAATCTACACTAATATATATTATTAATAATAAATAATTAAGAGTTAAAGTTTGTTTTATTTGTTTGTAGGAGGTAATCCTCTGAAAGTACTACTACTGGTCCGATTACTAAAAATTTTTCACTGACAGAAAGTTACTTTATTCCAGAATGACATAGACTATATTTTATGTACGCGGGCGACGCCGCGGGCAAACGCTAGTATATAAATAAAGCATTTGATTTCAGGTGACAATTCACTTATCACAAATACTTTGTAGACTAACATAAAACACTAATTATAATTGTAAACGTTGTGATAGAAAGTCAATTTGATTAAACAACGACGTGATTAAATTATTGTTAAAAAATAATTGACGATCCGATAATCTAAGGATTTTCGCACAGTCTCATCCGTAATCAAGACGGAAATTTTCTCACCACAACAAACAAATTGTATACAGAAATGCCGGGGCCCAGTAACCAGTTTCCAGATTTTTCCCGCTGCCCCACTGAGCGAGACTAAGTGGCCCCATCTGTCCTTATTACGGAAACTCACCGATATTAATTCTGGTATTACACCGACTTTGTTTTATTGTGAACATGCGTCAAAAAGTAGACGAAATTTGTTATTTTTGTAAATAAATAAGAAATGCTAAAGAAAGGTTTTACTGTAAAAAGTCAAGTCATTGTAAGCACTTTGGAGTGGTTTTTTTTATAACTTAATTTTATTTTCATTTATTTTTATGCATTATGAACTTAAGTTTGTATTAATTTTGTCACACAGGACACTGATAGTATGTTAAGTATACAGTTTTGGGCATGCCATAATTATGGCGTTAAGTCCCTTCTGTGAAGACTGACTAGAAAGACATCACGGCGTCCTCACCTGCTGCATGACGCAGGTTCTTACAGGATAAAGTAAATTTGAGAGGTTTTTGCAACATATTCAGGCGAAAAAAACGGGTGTCATCATTGTGCAGACCGCTCGGAAGATACGATGGAGCATAGAGTGGAAGTGTGTCCTGCTGGGGTGAGGCACCGCCGTAATCTCGTGGAGGCGATTCAAGCAACGGAAACTTCTTGCATCAACCCCTGGTTCGAGCCAGAGAAGAAAAAGGATACGGTATGTGAAACAGTAAGTCAAGTCAAGAAGTCATTGGTGGCCAATGAATTCTTGACTTGACTTACTGCTTACCTCAAATAATAACAATTCGGCTGTTACCGTGAAAATTTCATTATTTTCATTCGAGGTTATCAAATTCACTACACCAGAAATATATTACTATTTTAGTCTTAGAAAAGAAAATGGTTTTGTTCAATATTTTACATGAAATAATAACTTTTGATCAGAGACCTGCTTTCAAAACTGAGTTAAATCCTATATTTTCTTTAATGGCGTTATCTATTTGTACCATCCCACTATTGATCAAAATAATGAATATGATAATCCGTCAAGTTCTGTCGTTAGAGCAATGGACAAAGTTTCAAGTGTATTCACCATTAGCATGCTCCGCTCGCTTAAACTTGAAGTTGCTACAACACCATCGATCGATTGAGACGTTGCAACTGAAGGATAGTGTTTCAAGATCTTCAGGGATTTTGCTAAGTCAGATAATAAAGTATGAGTTGGTAAATTGGGATAGAGCTGGAGAGAAATAATTATGTTTTTGATCCCATTATTCTTGTAACATTATGGTTTGTATAGTTTTTGCATGCCGTTGTAGGTTTTTCATCTGGAATTAGGAATTCGCCTCATCGTTTATACCGCGTACATCGAAGGACTGGAACAATTTGCCTTCTGCAGTTTTCCCGTCCGATTATAATTTAGGTGTCTTCAAGGCTAGAGTGAATAGGTTCTTACTAAACTAATGCGCCTCGCTATCAACGATTGCATCACTTCTTACTGTCAGGATCCTTGTAGTCAAACACAAGTTTATATATATGATTAAAAAGAATCGGTAACAGCCCGAAGTTTGATTCATACCTAGTCCATGAAGAAGACTATTACATAGTTTTCAATAAAATTGGCTAGCAATTTGAAGGTGTAACTGCTACTCGTATATTAGACTGTTAGATACACCGCTTTGAGAAATTCAGGCATGAATCAATTGTATTACGATATATCAAAAAAAAAAAAACTACTTTTAGAAGCATTATTTCTCGGACTGCACTTGTTACTATTGTAATATTTATGTAACCGGTTAGCTTCAATCATTTCTACTTGAGAGCTTACACAACAATCCCTACTAGCAGAATCAAGAACCCTTATGACGTTATCATTAATATTGCATACGCAATTAAATTAAATATTTGAACAGTATAAGCATAAACTTGTAGCAAACAGTCCGTCAGCTATGCGTCGACAATATCACTGTTTGCTTATCCTTCAGAGTGCAACGAACACGAAGAATGTGGACTTGAGGCAATAAAGACAAGAAATTTAATAAATAAAATCTTTTAATAAAATAAATTGTGTCTTTGGTTTGTTTTCATTTCAAAAATGTTGATCATCGTCATCATTTCAGTCGAAAGATATCACACATACATACACATGTTGGACATAGGTCTCAAGCATCGCCACAACGCCCGATGACCTGGTCAGGGTCGCGGGAAGCCGATGGATGTGAGTTTCACAGGACCAAAATATTTAGTAGTGATTATTTAGAAAACTTAGTTTAAAGCTTGAGTTGTCAATGCTAGCTGGCAAAACTGAATGATCTGATTGGTGACCCTAGAAAAAAAATGTTATATGTTTGTAGCAATACCAGCAAACAGTTAGAATTCTCAAAATTTATTTATTTTAAAGACCATGACATAATAGATGAACCATATACAAATGCTCATGGTTCAGTAATAATAATGATGTTCATAATGTTGCACTTTTACCAAAATAAGCCATACCTTATCTAGTTCCCACCAAAATTTAAAAGTCAGTCTTATAATTTTTCGCTTTAAACGTTTTCACTTCAGGTGGTAGCATCAGTAATCAAACCCCTGGCTTACTCCAGCTGGGGTAAATTGGTAAATTACCCGCAGTGGGGCCCCCGCTGTTTACCTTGCGATCCCCTTGCCCTTTTTGAAGCTACCTTGCATTTTAGTTCAAACAGTATTGATTGACGGCATTAAACTTTGATGGGAGTATTGCTATGAATCGATTTTTGAGTGGCAGTGAGGGGCTTTGAGTGTTCGAAGTTTTGATGAAGTTTGTTTACTGTTATTATGAGTTGATTCACTTGGTTTGATTTAATTTACCTATTATAATTTTAGTTTTTTACTTTCAGCTCGAAAAAGAGTGGTAAAATTATAAAGAACGGGTCGGTGATGTTTCCTAGCCACTTCTTCTTTAACATGTATTATACAAATAGATGTGGGATCGCAGTCAAGCTCACATTAACTTAAATCCGTGGATACAATGGCGGTTTTATAGCCGACAGCATCTCTACCAGACAACCTTAGGATGGATTTCAAGGACATGCAATAAAAAAGGGGGTAGTCTGCGGAGTACTGAAAATAATAAAGTATTAGACAACAATGTACAATAAATTTGATTTATTTTTTATTTAATTTGGTCCTTATAACAAATTTATTCTATTCTAATATTGTAATAAAAAAATGTTACCAATAACGGATGAAAAATTAATAAGCACCGGTCGGAAAATAGTGCCTTGAGCGACGCCTATTAAAATCTATGTCTTTACTTCGATTATGTCGATGAACAGTTAGCCCAAACGCTAAAGTCAATCTTCGGAATTTGACTGCAACAGATCAATGGGTTCCTGTAATGAAGAGTTGCATTAGATAATTTATTTAATTACACACGAAAGCAAAGGTTTGCCTCTAACTACTTATTTGCACTTTGTAAACAATCAGCACACTCGTGAATAACATAGCATAGTATAGTCGGCTTTATAATGTTAACAATGTTGGAAATCAGGCATCCTCTCTAGGAGAGGGAATAGGCCGTAATCCACCACTTGGAACTAGTGCGGGTTAGTGGATGTCACTAGTCTTCAAATTTTTGGTTCTAGGATTTGCTGGTTTCCATATATACCATTTTGAGAGCAGTGGTGATGAAATAAATTACACAAAGTAATGTGCCTGCGTGGGTTTAAACCCGCAACCTACAAGTTATAATTCAGGGCACCCACTGCTCACACTCAGTGGTGAATATAATAAATTAAATTTTTCACTTCTTAGATATATGACGTTGGTGAAAAATAATACATTTTATTAAAATTAGTATAAGGAAAAGGATTATACATATTTTTATTTCAGAGATTACCGGATACTCAATAATTTTATAGCTATCGTAAGTTATTTTAGTGATTTATGAATATTCAAACTTACTCAGGACTTATATTTGCGAAAGCATGTCTCTGAATTTCTGTAACGCCATCGCCAACAGTGCATAGCAAAAAAGCTAAAGACGCTTTTCTGATTTCTTGCAGTTGAGCTGAAAAAGTAATAATTTATGTCCTTGTATTATTTTAATATATTAAAAAAAAACTTGTAATGCGTGAATGTTACAAATTAATTACCATGAGTAAATGCATAAGGTCGATTACATCTCTCGTACCAATGTCTATCTCCTTTCATACTCTTGAAAATACTGTCCAATAACAAGCAAGCAAGAGTTGGAGGAATCTGAGCACCTTTGTGGAGACGTTCAGTCCATATACCAGCCAATAGATCAATGTCTCTCACATCTTCATACACTTCCTGCATTAATATGATTTTCTGAAATATTAAAGAAATTTTTTGAGGCATCTTCTGTAGCAATCTCTATCACAGAGTATCAAACATAGATTGTATTATTTTATTTTTGGAATATTTTTTCCTGGTAATGTGACATCTTAACGACACCATCTGAAGTGTCAAGAGCTACATTTATGATCTTTGAACAGATCTCTTTTACTTATAAGTCAAAGTCTTTTTATACTTAATTGATTTGTATTGCATTCCATCAATTTATACTATCAAACGTTGATACAATACTTAGAACTCATTTTTGACTTCACTTGTTGGGCCAAAAAAGATATTAGATATCTCGAAATGAAAAAGGACTTTTAATCAGTTAATTAAAAAAATCTTACGTCTTTGTCCATGACCTTATTAAGATCATTCCAGCATCTGATTTTATAACCGAAGCAGTGGTGAACATAGTCGACATAAGGCTTCAAACCGAACAAGCGGTTCTTATGCAAATCACTGGTCGGGATGTCGACAGAACGCTGCACGTACGGTAAACCCATTTGAGCGACCTAGAAAAGGATTAACCAAATATTGTGGGATTATTCGCTATTTTTGTTGATTTTGATTAATGAGGAATAACAAAATGATTATATTTCTCAATTAGTACTATTGAGGATGGAATGAAGCAAGAAAATTAATTGATTAATTGATCACAAGGCTGCAATCACAACAAACGCATCGTCGGCCATTGATTAAGGGTGGTCTATGTACATAGTTTAAAATGTGTATCAATTGTGTTACTGTTTCTGCATAGCCATCTATGATATCTTTTATAGCTTTGGCCTAAAATAAGATTCTAAAGACCATCTAAACTCATTTTCTTACTAAAAGCGATATTATAAATGAATGAATTACAATATTTGATTGTGATAATTTACGTTTTTTAAGTATTTTTTTTAAATTATGTTCTGAAAATAAAAAAGAAGCTTTAAATTCTCGCTTAGTAGAATAGTAAGAATTACACTTACATCAGGATCAACTCCATGATTAGCTTCTCTGCACGGTTGTCTAAATTTGCCTTGTGTGAAATAGTATATATTTCTGCCTTTAGCTAACTCCGCTGTCCTCAAAGTACAATTGACAATAGGAAAGTCTCTAAGGAAAGTGCCATCAGTATCGTACATCCTAGAAAAAGGTAGTTGAAGAACAATTTGAATTTGGAACTGAATAAACTGAGTTAATGACGCCAAAGTCTTATATTGTACCAAATTATTAACAAAAGGAAACGGATTGTACATAGCTTGTACTTACTTTACAGAACCGTCCTGTATAATATGAAACCAGCGATTCAGGAGTGTATATTCCAGAGTTGTTTGTGGGTATGTTTCATCATAAAAGTCTCTACATCCGCAATTTCTTGATGTGATACCCATTTCTATTAATTTTTTCTTACCTGAAATATTTTAATAATTTTGTTTCGTGATAGCTACAACCTAAGGATCTTTAAATTAAGAGTGAATCACATCATTATTTACCTTTTTAAGAGAAATATAGTCTTGCGTCCACACATACATAAAAATACACACAGTTGAAAATTAATATGAACATACTATAAAAATAATTAATAAGAAGAATAATCACTACTCACCAACTAAAAGCGACCAAAATTCGTAAATATGAATTTGTTGTGAGATCGCAATATTTATTTCTCTTGCACCAAAGAACAATTGATTGTCATCCCAACAACGATTAACTTTAGCGAGGTGATCAGCTATGTAATTGTGTAGCCTTATAAACCATGTAGCGAATAACTGTATAGCTAGCAAAGAGTTTGAGTCTGAAAAAAAAACATTATTAATTACTAGCTGCTCCCAGCGGCTTCGCCCGCATGATAGCAGAAAAATATCTCAAGAGAACATACTTCCGGGATAAAAAGTATCCTATGTCCTATTCCAGGACATAGTCTATCCGTGTACCAAGTTTCATCAAAATCGGTTTTGTCATTTAGGCGTGAAGACGTAACAAACAAACAAACCAACTCACTTTCGCTTTTATAATATTAGTAATGTTATTAAAAATTAAAATAGTTGATGTAAAAAAAAAAAATGTCGTATCAATTTATTTTGAGGTAAAAAACAGAAGCTGCAGCAAGTGATTCTTTTATCTGATTTATATTATTGAGCTCCCTTTGCTTGCTCTCGCAGCCTAAAGCCTCTTATCCACTGGACAACAATGACGCGCAACACGTGACGCTCAACGTATACGGCAACGTTGCACAGAAGCGTGTGATGTTGCCTGCTGACGCGCAACATGGCGCGCGGCTTGTTGCTGGTTTAGAGAGCATCGTTAGTTGAGCATCAATTGTTGTGATGGGATACTGCTCACTGAGAATACAAAACTTATAACCACTGCCACTGAAATCAACACTAGTTCTTCTGGTGACATGTTGCCGATGACTGACAGTAGTTGATGCGTAGACAGTCAACGTTGTTAAACAAACATTCTGGGCAGACTTTCAACATATTGGGGAACATGTTGTGCAACATGTCGTGCGCCAAATATTACCTAGTGGAAACACGGCATAAGTGCTTAATGCATTAAAATTTGTAATAATATTATAAATTAAGTCAGTGCTTCTGATTTCATAACATCTCTATAGCTAAAATGGTTACGAAGATGCGACTCATTGACCAGGCATGAAAACTTACAGTTTTTAAAGCATTTTGCACCAGGAGGGTTGGCAGGACAAAACCCTGTTCCATTGGGAGGCCAGGAAACCCCGTTTTCAACCTCTGTGAGCAGACGACCTCCTTCAAACGATCTTACAACAGCATCACCTTTGTTGCCACCATTGTACACTGGTGATAGATCGTATACAGCGGTAGCTTGTTCGATCTGGGAAGTATTTATAAGTACACGGTAAAATACGCAACCAATGTGACCTCTGCTACCAATGAAAATTCCATAGCTAAAGTTAAGTTTCGGGCCCAAAAAAGTTGACTTATTAATACATTAATGTACAGGGCCAAAATTTTGTTATTTTTAATATTTCACGATAATACTTCATTATGTGTGTCATCATCATCTTCGTGCCCTCATCCCGTTTTATTTGGGGTCGGCGCAACACGTTTTTTTCTTCCATTCTATCCTGTCGCTCGTCACGCTATCACTAACTCCCTTTTCATTCATATCACTTCTCCATCCATCTTTTCTTTGGCCTCCCTCTCCCTCCCATTATGTGTGTAATGATTAAAATTATTGACATACTAGCTTCTGCCAGCGACTTCGTACGCGGATCCTGTTGCTTATGCCAGCGACAACGGGGTCGTCAAAATCAAAGATCTGAAACGTCTGATGTCGAATTTTAAGTTCCCGGGGACGGGAAAACAACGTGATGCGCGAGACGATTCGAGACGTTCCAGATCTCTCCCTTCCACTTACGCGCGTGACAGTGTGCACACACCTTAGACATGGTGCCAATGTCTCCGCGTTCGATGTAATTAATAAATGGTTTATAGGAAAACGCGCTCCTTTCTTTATTCCCAAAAAGTGTTCCCATAGCGTGATCTAACTCGACGCCAACGCCATTTACGAAACGTTTAGAAAACAGAAACTACATATTATTTAGCCAAATATTATAATATATTAGCCATGTGCAGCGCCCCTTAGTGAACTCCACAGCGGGTGACGTAACCTACGACCAACTTATTATTTGCGGTTGGTACAGTAATCGGGTCTAGGGATCGAACCACAAAATTAAGTTTGTTTTTATTGTATATACTTTTCCGGGATAAAAATTACCCAGTGCGGTGCCCAGGATATTAAAGAATAATTATACAAAGTTTCATCGTAATCGGACCAGTAGTGTTTGCGTGATGCCTGAAAAACAAGACAGTGAGTCAACCATAAAAGATAGACACATGCTGTCGTGGGATATTTTTTATATAATTTTAAGGAGAACATTTCCGTTATACATGATTTCTGTGTAGCTTTAACCATTAAGGCTGCAAACGCGACGGAAGCTTAAAAAATGGAGTAATTTCTCCCGTTTCCCCAACATTTCCCTTCACTGCTCTGCTCCTATTGATCGTAGCGTGATGAAAAGTATACTATAACCTGCCCAGGAGTATGAAGAATAATTGTACCAAATTTCGTTAAAATCCATCGAGTAGTTCTTGTTTCTATAAAGAACATACAGACAGACAGACAGACAGACAGACAGACAGACAGACAGACAGACAGACAAAAATTTTACTGTTTGCATTTTTGGCATCAGTATCGACCATTAATCACCCCCTGATAGTTATTTTGGAAATATATTTCATGTACAGAATTGACCTCTCTACAGATTTATTATAAGTATAGATAAACTAAATCGTAGTGGTTAATGGTAAGTAAGGTCTAAAAAGACCTCATTTTATTTAGATTTGACTGACTTCAAAAAGAAGGAGGTATAACGAAGAGACATAACTATTATAGAAACACCGACTTCACGAATTTAAAGTTATCTTGTATTTTTTTTTTTCTAAAAATACACCACATACTCGATAAATACAGGACAAATTTTATTATTATTATTAATGATCATTGTTTATTTTATTATTGTCATTATTATTATTAAGTTTTATCTGAGAAGAGGACAAGGACAACTAATTACTTTGTAAAACAAAACAAATAAATGTAGTGTATGTACTTAAAATTAAAACAATCCATCTTACCGGTGACGGTACAGTGTCATTGGTGCATCCAAAGTACTGGAAGTCTAGTGGCCTGGTCAGGTTTAAACATCGGATGCCGGAGAACCTATGCACGGGGTCGTCTTTCGGAATGATGTTGGGCACACACATGTAGTCTTTTCTCCCCGTTGTGCAACAATCGGTCTTGTTTACTAAGTAGAACTCTGGAGATAAATAAAAGAAAATTCAGAAACACAAGTCTAGTCAAAACTTAATAACTGTGCCATGAAAAGTCTCAAAGTGCAAGCTTGTTACGTTTCCTGGTTATCCGCAAAAAGACTAAAATCAGACATAGTATTCGTATAAAACATTTTTGGAATCGATTCAGTTTTTGAACAAGCAGGAATGTACACTTCTGGACACATCTATTGGCCCACCTTGTATTTTCAGTTTCGTTTGGTAAAATGTATCAGGTTTAAAACTGCATCAAAAGTTTTTGTTCAATCTAGCAATCATATTTCGGTAGGGGCCATCGAAACCTAAACTCTAAGGTGGGCCAATAGATGTGTCCAGAAGTGTATTTAGGTTTGCAGAATTGTTCGAAAGAATCATTGCGACTCTGAAACACAAATGGGGCTCGATCTGGACGGTTACCAGATGGTCCGATGGTGAGCTATCCATTGTTCGTCAGAAGCTCACGTCCACGATTATACTTAAAGATTAAGGTCTTACTTATATCGTGCTGCGATCCAACGTCCCCGAAAGCAAATAAAGCGAAGTCAGGCACCGCCTGTGTCAGAACATTATTGACTGACGTGCCTTCACACAGCAGCTTGACGCGGATTATTCGGGGTAGCGTTAATTCTCTGCCAGAGAATGCCTTCCTTGGATAAGTGCCTGTAATAAAGACTTCGTGGTAAAAAAATGCTGAAAAAATGGCTTGCAGCGTAATTACATCGTCTTACCTTACTCTGATAGTCTTTTAAAAAAATATTTGTACTTTATCTTATTAATCGTTATATTGAATTCAATTACATTTTTGTGCCAGTAAATCATTTTTTATGACAAATAACGTAACAGGTATGGTTGATGGCAAACGAACAAGGGGCCGCAGCCTAATAAGATGGGCAGATCAGGTCCGCTCCACACTGGACACCCAATTACACGTCACACTTCATGACGCTAAGAACCGTCACAGATGGCAAGATACCATTAACCAGAAGCTAATCCAGCGGGAACTTCACGACCCTCAGTAATGAGGAATACGACTCGAGGAGCAGGATGACAAATAATTTAAATTACATTACCTAATATCATTAAAAAATATATATAATTAATTGAGATAGTTAATTAGGTACATACTTAATTGACATTTATTTTATTTTGTAAAGAAAATATAAAAACTTTTCTTGTAGCATTATTTGTATTTATGCTGATTGGCACTAATAAATACTAAAGCTAGAGCAACATTAGATTACGTGTGCATCGGGCACACGTGTAACACGCCTGATTTGTACGTATAACGACGTCACATGACGTGGATCAAGTGGAGCTCTATAACTCTAGTTTCCATATAAAATATATGGAGACCGACGCGCCCAGATCAGCGTGTGTGTCACACGTGTGCGCAATGTAGATCTAGCTTTAGTTAAAACACATTACCATTGAAATAGCAAGGTGGCAAGATCCTCGGATGGACAACAGTGAAAGTTCCCTGTGATGGGTGCTGGAGATTATTGCAAGTTCCGTCTATGCGTCGACGTTCCGTTGGATCACAAGGTTTGACGTTGATTGTGCAAGTACTGAAAAAAAATAAAGGAATTGTATTTTTGACACCAAACGTGACACTAATCGAACTGACAATCGCCCCCGGTTATGACCAGGGGCGATAATTTTTGTCAGTAAATATTGTGCCACAGGTACTGTTTTCAGAAACTAAATTGTCATTTTTGACGAGTAGTCATAACAACAACTTTGAACAATATGCTGTCCTAGTTTCAATTCTAGGTTAAACAAGTCCAAACTAACTTTTAACAGCTGCAATTCCTTGAAACCATAATCAATATGGCCGTCAAAGAAGCTGCTAACATCGGTGGAAAGCTTTGGCCATGTGTTGGATTTCTCAGAAGCAACCTGGATTTCTGACTAGTTGATGGCAGACGACATTCTAACACCTTACAACATTGGATACACAATAATTATAGCGGTAAGTCTCTTCTTTGAGAAATGGCTGGAGATGCGTCACGGCGTCCTCACCTTTTGCAGGAAGCAGGTCCTCCCCGGATATGGTAAGTTCGAGCGATTTCTGCACTGGATTCAGACAGAAGAAACGCTCGGGCGTCACCTTTATGCGAACCGCTTGGAGGACCCGGTGAAGGTTATGGTAGAGGTGAAGTATAGTGAATCAGCACCGTATCCTCGTGGAGGCGATCGGTGGCGGTGACCTTTCGCCGGAAACAGACATCTTCACACCCCAGTCACCGTGACTCCGAGTCCACCACACCATCAGATATGGTAAACGCAGGCTTGCGGACGACGAGTAATGGTTAGCTCGCCGTCCGGGCTGAGCCCAAGTCGTCGTCGGCGCGTAGTGTTCCACGTCCACCTCAAAGAGATGCCAGTAAAACCGTAGGACCCTGGCAGGGCTGATGCCCTCTAGGACTTTCCTTTTGAAAAGGAAGCTGTAGTCTTAGAATGAATAGGGCAATTAAATAACGTAGACGTCGTATTAGTCAGTAAAAGCCTGATACGCCTTTGGGTTTCATAATTGCGGTAACTCTTTCGGACAATGAGCCCCATTGGATAAAGCATTCATTTCCGTCACATCCTCAGACGATTTATATCATACTAGCTTTTATCCGCAGCTTCACCCGCGTACATAAAATAAAGCCTTCTTTCAGGAATAAAGCAGCTTTCTGTCGATGGAAAAATTTTAGCATTCGGACCAGTACTTTCAGAGATGGCCTCATACAACCAAAAAATACGACGTAAAAACAAACTCTACCTTTTTATTATATTTGTGTAGAAATGTAGAATAATGTTAACTAATACATACTATGCTAGCTAAATGCTACAAATAAACACATAAACCTACATGTATGTATATCGGTGTCTCTAAAGAATTGTAACTCATAGATAAAGAAATTAATGTAGTGGTACACAACACAACAAGTTTAAGTGATATCAACTCGACGTTTTACAAAGTGGAATCTAGGGTTCCCACCTAAAAGTTTGAAACAGTCTGGTTGTTAAATCGATCAATAATGATGTTGAGTTTAGGAAATGTGATAAATAAGAGGATGCATATTTGGGCCACCTCCCAGTAGCCATGTGTATTATTATATCGTTAGATAGGTTGAATAATTTGAGCGGACTACAATCTGGAACTTTTTTTATAACTCCATGCCATCATGTGCAAGCGGCTTGCTTCAATACTGAGCAGAGTCCGGGGTAGCACTAACAGCATCCTAGAGGTCATTGCAAGTAAACAGGACAAAAACATCCTAAAAGCATTTATTCGTGCCCATATTATTTTGTGATGGTTTGCATGTAATTTTTTAATTTTGATTTTATTCTGCGGATTATTATTGTTATAACTGAATAATTTCTATTTAATTTGTTTTACTAATTGTGTTTTAATTGTGACTATATTTTTAAAATTTAATTTATTATTTTATATGAGTCTAGTACTTGATATAAATGAATTATTATTATTATTGTAACTGGTGACCGCGACGTGCCGCTGTGCTAACGTTTATTGTCGAGGATCACTAATTTGTGGGTATGTGGAACAGAAAGTAAATACCTCCGTTTAAAAAGAAGGATCTTTCGACCATACAGCTGTTATGTTTGACGGGCAGTTGCCCGGCAGATGATTTTGGGCTGTTTTATATGTTCAAATTGCATGGACAAAGATTAATTCTGATGTGACACCATAGATGTCGCTACATAGCTATTAGAAAATGGGCCCAAATTTCATAGAAATCTTGGCATCACTCTTTTAAAAGTAATACAGTGAGAGCTTGTGGGTGATGTTACAAGTGCATTTTCCATGACTTAATTTGTTTATTCCAATTATAAAGTGTGTCCTGATCTTGTGAAATATGAAGATTCATTCTCCTAATTGACGAATATAAGGACGGTAGAGTCACGAGGAAGGTCAAATCGGGAAACATCCAGCACTTTACTTTCGTTTCTACTAAAATGTCGAAACAAAATCTTTACAGAACTACTCACCCAAGTCGGCCCGTTGCGTTATAATAGGCCAACATAGTATCTGAAACTTTTGTGCCATTGTAATAATCATAGAAAACAGCATCACTGATCACCACGGAAATAAATAATATACAAATACTATTCAGCATTATTAGAACCCACACTCAACAATTACCGTAAGTAAAATAACAAATGATAGTAAGTTTTTTTATTTTATTGCTATTCCTAAATATAATTATCAGTTTAAGTTAAATAAAATGCAAAATTATGTACCTAGCTATGTATCATCAACGATTATATTCTATTTTATAATGTAAATTATTTAAAGCCGTGGCTGTTTAGCACTTGATCATTATTTTCATCCCTTCTGATTAAACAAATGCATTTAAATGTGGATAGAGAGTAAATGGACAAACAAAGGATTAATGGATTGTGTGAGAAGTGATATGCAAAGAAACGGATAGGTACAGCCGTAGTGTTATGGTTGACAGGACAGAATGGAAGAAAAAACGTGTTGTGCCGACCTCGAGTTATGTGGGTCGAGGGAAGGAAGATCGAAGGCTCTTACTGATAAAAACCCACATGTTTCCTTCAGTTGCCTTTTTCGTTCTAGGGCTACGGTCACTCTTTCAAACAAAGTTTCGCTAGCAATCATGGGCTTTACCAGATCCCTTTAGTTTGCTAACACCTCTTTGAGGCGCGTATGGATCACTACGCGCCGTCGGTTTGGGAATATAAAATATGAAGCGTGTGCTGATCAACCGAATATATTCTTAGTTAGTATGTTGTTTTTTTTTTCTTAATGTCAAGTTTTAGTTTAAAACCTAATTATAATAATTAGTTAATTAAAACAACCTACTACAACCAGACCTACTTTAAATTGTGTGCATACCTAAAAGTGACTTGGATGGAAGTTGAGATGGATGTGTAGTGTGACGAGAATGGATAAAGTGAGAAATGAGTATATTAGGGGAAGTTAGAAAGTGGCGCCAGTGACTGAAAAGTTGAAAGGAAATCGTTTGTCTTGGTATTATCTCGTAAAGGCGAGAGATTTTCATCTCTCCTCTTTACATGACCATGTAAGGACCATGACGCATGTTGCTAAAAGAGTTATGAATTTACATTTGTATGGACAGGACAGAATGGAAGAAAAAATCGTGTTGCGCCGACCCCAAATAAAACGGGATAAGAGCAGGAAGATGATGATGCCCTCGTAAATGTTTAGTAGTCAATATTTTGTAAATAAGTTGTCAGTGTGCCTATGCAAAATTAATGAATACAAAATTAGTCAAGTTTTGTAGTCAGAAATTATACTTAAATGTTCTGTAGTCAGGAATGACACTTAAATTTTCATTTAAGTCATCATTCCTGACTACAAAACTTGAACAACTCAATTTTGAAAAAAAAAAAGAAACAAAGTAAAAAGAACGGTTGTCATTAATTTTTATCGAGTTCGAGAAAGTTAAGAAAATCACCACGTATTCAGAAACGTAGTCAAGATAAAAACATATTTTTTCAAAGAAACTAAATACACTTAAGGCATTTTCATGGTCTAGTTTAGAGCTGTCTCCCTCTTAAGGTAAGGTAAGTTGCTATTTCTTTTTGCTTAAATGTAAATTTATTCTGAATCGCTTTAAAATAGATAATTCTGCAGTTTCTAAAATAATGGACAAGGGGTTTTGTTTTAAATACAACTCTATTTTTTTGTACTTACCTAAATGTTTGTACCTACTCACCTTTTAAATAAAATACAGCATTGTTCCTGACTGATTATGAAATAATGACGAATTCAATCTCAAAAATCCCATCAATAAGAGTTGTAAATCCAAGCTCAACCCATTTTACTACAGGGCAATCTACCACGTAAGAATCCTTCCAACACAAGTCAACCACGGTGGTATTTATGCAGTAGCTAGCGTTTTTTTTTTTCATTAATTGGTTTTTTAATACTGTTGTGAAAAGTATCTATCTACGCACATGGTACCTATTTTTACCATAAAACTTGAAAGATATTATATACTAGCTTTTGCCCGTACATTCGACTGCGTGCATCAATGACTATACAACCACTTGACCGCTCATACGGGTGACTCCAGCTCACGACACATAAATGATTTTGCACTTATATTAGATGCCGATATCAGTGCATTTTTTAGTACTGACCAGTTGTTGGATCTGTGCACATTCCGTAATTTTGGTACCTTAAAAAACATTTATTGCCTAAAACCGAAGCAAAAATGAGTTCCTGTGCAATTAAATGTTGCGGGAAATCATCTAGAACATCTAGTTATAAAAAAGATGGCATAAGTTTTCATCGGTAGGTAAAAATGTTTAAAGTTATTTACATTATTGGTAATTAGAGAGGTCAAGCTAAACTGGTTGGTTACGAAAAAAGTAATACCGCGTTGATGTCTTTTGAAAAAGTCCTTTACTTTCACTAGAATAATTATTAGATAAGTCTATCCCTTTCTATCCATAAGTACTTTCTACCGAGTGATGAAGTGATGTGACAACTTCAAAACATAGTTGATAAATATTATTTTATCGATGATTCTCAATGGTGAATAAAAAAATAACCTTTTAATGTTAACATTTTAGATTTCTTGTTGTTACTTGTAGAGGAACATTAATATTGATGAGGCGAGAGTTTGAGTTTGACAAGCCTCAGAATTTTTCTTTTTTTTTTGGGAGTGGGAAATCGTAGAATAACTTCTCGCGCTATGGATAGAGCCAAAGGCTCCACCCAAACCATAAGAACATGCCATGCAAGCCAGAGTTTTACTGACTAAACCAACGACTATACAATCACTTGACTGCTAGACTCATGCTCACGACACTTATGTGAAAATTGGCCAAGAGCGTGTCGGACTACGCTCAGTGCAGGGTTCCGTAGTTTCCCGTCCGTCACAATAAGTGTCCCCACTAAGAGTTAAAACAATGAACGACAAACAACGAGCAAGAATAAATACATAAACAAACCACCAGAGACCAATCGAACAATCGACAATATAATAGCTCATACCCGTCCCGACCCCATTAACTCAGGAAAAATCTTAACAGGGCGAAGTAGTCCAAAGTATAGAGCTATCCCTTGGGAAATTGGGTTACTAATTTATACAAACTAGACGGGTTATGTATGTTGGGTTTTCGGTGGTAATTTTGGATTGCGTGAACCTAATATAACAAATCTTTTTTATTTGACACGTTTAGGATAGTAAAATATGTAAACTAAGTTAAACAAATGCTTGCATATACGGTTAAATTACAAGTTAGAAATGATTTCGAACAACTTTTCAAAAACTGTTCAACCCATCAAGTTCAAAATGATTTTCCAAGAAAGTATAAAGTTCTACTTTTGAGTTTTTTTTTATTTTTACTAAACTTATGGTTCAAAAATTAGAGGTACACATTTTTTTTTTTACTTTTGGAGCGATTATTTCCGAAAATATTGACTTTATCAAAACCTAATTTAGTAAACCTCTATGAATTTTGAAATACCTATCTAATAATACACAACACGTTAGGGTTGACAGGAAAAAATAAATCACTCCCCACTTAATGTGTACCCTAATAAAACATTTTTTTTGTTCACTTTTTATTTTACCACTTGGTCGGCGTGATTGATATACATATTGGTATCTACCAAATTTCAACTTTCTAGTGCTAGCAGTCACTGAGATTATCTGCGGACGGACGGACAGACAGACAGACAGGCGTGGCGAAACTATAAGGGTTCTTAGTTGCATACTGAACCCTAAAAATTAATACCTGTTCGATAAAATGGTGTGGAAAATCGTCTAGAACATCAGTGTTTGATTTGCAGTGATCAGTTCTGCTTTTTTTAAAAAAAAGCAGATTTAATCGTAGTCGATTTTATCGATATCGATGTTATTGTTGCAAAATTTACTTGTCCATCACTATGTTTAGTGACTTTGTTGCATCAGCCAATCAAAGCCGCTATATTTCCTCCCGTCCCCCGACCTGCAATGGTGAATCGTGCGCCTAGACAAAATCGGTCTATCAGCTCTCAAGTGGTTTTATTCTCTTTGGCGTGCATAAAATATAGCCTATGTCACTCAGGAATAAAGTAGCTTTTTATCTGTGAAAATTTTTAGCAATCGGATAGTACTCCCAGAGATTAACCTTTCGTATGCCGTTATTAGAGACACAATGAAAAAGCCATTGTGTCCCACGTAGATCTGCGCTCCAGCGTTACATACAACGGGTTAACACTTACAAAAAAAAAAAAAACAATTCTTGAGAGTAAAGTTATTATTACTTTTTTATTTATATTTACTTCCCCTTTATTTTTAAGATAAATGTTAAAAATTAACTGTTTCTCATTCTCCATCATTACCAATAGTAAGATAGTCGTGGCAAAGGTGTGCCTAATAATAATAAGCGTTAAATAAATAATAAACTTACTTAAATTGTTAAATGGGTGGGAAATAAGAAAGTCAAAAACATGGAAACAATGTAATATAATTACGGTATCAAGCAATTTTATGATTCAATAGTTTTTGATATCAATAAATTAATTTAGTGCTCGCAGGTCCTTGAATCTTTCCATGCAGACAAGTTCAATTTTCCTATTCTGGAAGAACTGCATTTCACCAAGGGGTTTCTGTGTGATAAAAAAACGAATCAAAATGAATGGCATGTGATGTCAAAATAGTCAATATTAGAAAAAAATATTAAGATTATAACTAAAAGAAAGAAAGAAAACACGTTTATTTAGCACACAATGAACAAACTATTATTGAAAATTTAAATTTAACATAAAAAACAACAATAATGTGTATCGCGGCTGCTTTAAATATTCTGGTGTTTTACAAGCAAGCCAATGAATAAAAAAAAGGATGTTGATAATCATCATCATCTCAACCAAAAACGTCCACTGTTGAACATAGGCCTCACCCAAGCGTCGTCACAAGAACCGGTCCAGTCGGTATCTTGGAGCTATCGGATTCCCGTGACCCTCACCAGGTCATAGGTCCACCTTGTGGCAGGCCTTCAATCACTGTGTCTGCCGGTACGTAGTCACCAGTCCAGAACCTTGCGTCCCCTCGACCATCTGTTCTACGTGCAATGTGCTTTACCAAATATCATTTAATTTTGGTGATTCTTCGAGCTGTGTCAACCTAGACCGAATATA
Source organism: Mythimna lalbum (assembly GCA_949319445.1). NCBI lineage: Eukaryota > Metazoa > Arthropoda > Insecta > Lepidoptera > Noctuidae > Mythimna > Mythimna lalbum. The sequence continues at coordinate 2,053,176 of OX439347.1, forward strand.
AGCTAGAATATGCAAGACAACTTGTGCAAGAGTTTCTGATTTTTAGACTTAAAACTTTTTAGACAGGGGCATACTTAGAAGAAATGGTGTAAAAAGCATTTGGTTGTATCTCTGTCACGTGGTCGCCGACCCAACACAGCACACCTGCTATTGTCACTTTACGAATTGCTGTCAATTGATCTAAAATAAAGCAAGCATAAAAACATCAACAAATGATTATTTTTAGAAACCTTAAGACAGTTAGTCGAAGTAAGAATGAAGTCTGATAATTACTTGAAATATAGTATTAAAAAAAAAACCTTTTTATAAAAAAAATAATAATAACCGACTTCACTAAAAAATTGAATTGAATTTGAGGAGTTCCATCGATTTCACCAATGTTCCATTATCAGCTCCCAACTTGGTTACTATGGGACCATTTGGAAAGTATATCCTTTCCAACAAAAAATTGTTTTTTTAAATCGGTTGGCAAGTGACGAAGTTAAGCGCGAACAAACTTAAAAAAATACAAACATCCGAATTGAGAACCTCCTCCTTTTTTAGAAGTCGGTCAATAATTACAAGATTTTCAAAAATATGTAAATAACAGATCAAACAGGTAGACTATTGCTTATCGCAAGATTTTTTCATAGTTAATCAACAGTTTTTAGAACGGAGTTATCGATAATAATTACATATAAGTAACTCAAGTCAATGATTGGTTGCTTTAACTTTATCATAATGCGCTCATACGAAATCAGAATTGGACTCACTCTCAGTAAACGCATGTGGTCTTTTACAACTCTCGTACCAATGTCTATCAGATGCAATAGATCGTCGTAGTTGTTCGACCACCAAGCAATACAGGGTTTCAGGAACCATTCCTCCTTTCACGTGATTCTCTGCCCACATCCCACCTAATAAATCAATGTCTGATGGGCATTTGTGATGTTGCATCAAGCGATATAAATGCTAGAAGAAAATATAAAAAAAAAATGCTTAAAGATTTGACTGACAAGATTTAACTAGTTTAGCTGCAAATTCACACATTTTGGAATATATTAAAATCATATTCGAAAAATGACTAACTTTCACATATAGGATACTTGTGTACTAGCAGTGAGAATATTACAGGCTCAAAAGAACAGCACATTTTTATTGAAATGTAAATGTAAAGCTAACTTAATCCGTAAATAAATGATTATTTATCAAATTTTTGGAATCGGTTACCTCTGGGTTAAAACTATCTTTTAAGTCAGAAAATTTCTTATATGATTTTTTTGTGCAAAATTCCTTGTATTTTATGTAGGGCGGAAAGCCAAATAATCTTCCTTTAGCTAAATCACTAGCTCCCACGTCCGAAGCCAATTGTGCACCACCGAGGATTCTATTACTCATCTGGAACAAAGTAAGAACTTATATAGTATTATGATTATTTTAAATTGCGGGCAACCAAACTCAAGTGTTGCTTCAGAAGAAACTACCACATCATTTTTTTTAATAGAACCATAGGCATAGACTGCCACAGAGCAGTGGGAACCTTATGGGGCTGCTTATGACTAGGCTACATACGCTATATGCTATAAATTTAACGTAGAACGTGGCATTCAATCACTTATAAGGATTTTTAGTAAAATTTTTAATTTGATTTTAAACTATTCAAAACATTTGCATGCCATAGTATGTGGCAAACATGTCTGAACCAATTTTCATTACTTTATGTCATCCTGCATGCATTTTTTTAAATATTGTATGTGTACACATGTTTGAGCAAATATATACATCTTACCTTATCTTAGTAAGTTGACAAACAAGTACTGCTATATTTTAATTTTAAAAGAAAGAAAAAAACATTTATTGGACTACTATTGTTGTTGATGATGTAACTACAACAATAATAACATCAACAACAAAACAAAGACTGCATACTACATATTAAATTTCAGAACGACAGAAAGGATGGGCTCAGCAAATGTTGAGCAGTGTACGACTCTGCCACAAAGCAAGTCAACGCTTTGCCTTTCTCACGTCTGATTTTAATGTTTTGACAATATACCGAGAATTTAATTTCAGACAAAGGCATCAATATGCTCGTTCCGAACACTTACTTCAGTATCGATAATGAAGTCGAATGCTCCAGATTGTTGTCTGAAACTGCCTTGAGTAATGTAAACAAAGTTGTCATCTACAGCAAACATCCCTGTTCGAGCTGTAGTATTGACCATTGGGAAGGTTTTGACGAAATGTCCATTTTTGTCGTAAAATCTGAAAGTTTTAAGAAAAAAATTAGTATAGAAATCATTTGTAACTAAACAAAAGTGTTTTTGCTCATAAAAGTGTACCTTAAAATCTACTAAGTGATATTCCATATAAAATTAAAACTAAACATACTTTATAGTAGTCTCCTGAATGACGTGGTACCATCTGTGTACATAGACGTATTCATCTGTCATTTGAGGTTGAATATTTTCATCGTATAAGTCTCTGAACCCTCCATCACGACATATAATTCCGTCCTTGATCAAGTTTCTTTTACCTGAATATATCAAAGTTATAATAAGCAAAAAAAAAACCATTGTTAAAATGGAGTTCAAGAATTTTCAGGTTTTGCTGGATCATTGAAATAGTTACTAGCAAATAATTGGAATTTACCTCTCGCATGATTAATATTGTATTTTTTTTTTTATGCATGCAACCATATTTGTACGCCTCTAGGCATAACACAGCGACCTATGAACTTTTATAAGATCTGTATCCACTACCTGTGTTATACAAATAATAAATGATTATTGATTACCGTGGCCTTGAAACGCGAAAGGCAACTAAAAAAAAAAAACTTTTTACAAAAAAAAAATAACCGACTTCAATGATAAAAAACACTGAAAAGTATCAAATAACTTAAATTTTGGAAGTCGGTGTTTCTATAATAGTTTAGTCTCTTCGTTATTTAACACCGACTTCCAAAATTAAAGTTATTTGATACTTTTCAGTGTTTTTTATCATTGAAGTCGGTTATATTTTTTTTGTAAAAAGTTTTATTTTTTATTTTACACTTTTTAGTTATGGTACTACCACTAAAAAGTACCCCTCAGTCAAACTTAAATACCTTATAGTCAGAGCGCATCTCATAACGGATCTAATAATCCCAAACACGGTTAGATTACATTAATTTACCTTTCGGCTTCATCATCAGATCAGTTCGATATATCGTCTCCCCCTCTTCTTTCAAACAGTCATTAGACTAGATGCTGATAATCCCGGCTGTAGCATCAGGCCAGATTTATGTCAACATTGCAATGAACTTAAAATTTAGTCCTGTTTAAAATGAGCCCAAACACGACTACGGTGTTGTAATTTCAAGGTTTGTACTTTTTCTGATGCTCCTGGCTTCAGCATCAGGTCTCTATGTACTTCGGTGTTCTTTATTAGCAGTACGTTTATCCACACATCGAGCCGTTTTCAATGAGCCTAAACTCGATATATCTGCTGTTTGTTGTCGAGGACTTAGGTACTCTGCAGACTATCCAGACTGCAGCATCAGGTCATGACTTGATGATCATGAGACCAAATGTGGCATATCAAACATCAAAACTATTTACTAAAACAGTCCTTGCCTGTTCGAGTAACTTCTTACTGTTAAGGAGTTGTACCTTCCATCATCAGCCCAGCTACCTGAGATGGTGACAACCATACGCAAACACACAAGATACTGCATAAAAAATATGCGAAAATCAATAAGTGAGCCTATAAAATTTGAAGGTTGCCCTCGATTTCTCCAAGATCCCATCATCAGATCCTAATTTAGTGATAATGGGACCACCTCAGAACTATCTACTTTCGAACAAAAAAAGAATTTTGAAAATCCGTCCACATTTGGCGGAGTATTCGACGAACAAACATACAAAAAAAAAACATACAAACAGCCGAACGTAGTACCTCCTCCTTTTTGTGAAACTCTGGTTCGTTTCAGAAAGTAAAAATCTGACACTCGTACTCACTCCATCCAGAATAAGAGATATTTTTTCATAATATACCATCCCAAAAAAAAATGTCCAAGAACTTGACAGTAGTGTCTATAGACTATCCTCAAAACAATTTTCTTCTTCATGTTTCTTGTTTAAGCTTTTGTAAAACCCACCTCATCACTTTAAAACTGGGATGTTTTGAATATCGTGAATATTTCATCACGCATGCGGATTTGCTTTACATGCGTAAATGTCTTTTTCATACAAGTATTTATTGTAATGCGGGGAATACGCACGTGGGACGCGTGCAAGGAGGGGCAATCTAATATTATATTAAAAATATCCTTACCGTGCTACAATCGTTTTTGCTTTTAGATCAAATCAGTTTGAGCTAGCAAAAAATGGTGCTTGATTTTAACCACTGATTACTATACGCTGATTTCTAGTGTTAACCACATTTTTGTGCTAATCATCATCTAAGTTCTCATTCAAACTTTCCGTTGCTCAACCAATACTTCTCCTATCAGTCTTTGGCCGGCACTAGCTCACTACCTTACTTCACACGTCTATTCAAATTAATAACTATCTTACCTAGCACAATCGGAAATAGTTCATAAAGTAGTATCTGCAAATATATCGCAATGTTGATGCTTCTGGCGGTGAAAAAAAGACGTTCATCATTTCAGCTTGGGTTCAGTTTTCGGAGCTCTTCAGCTATCTTATTGTGTTGTCTATAGAACAGTATGTTGAGAAAATTCGAACCCAAGATGCCGTTTAACACTGTAACAGTCAAATACATAAGAAAAACACTGTATAGGTATATTACATGTGGTGATGAATGTTAAGATGGAAGTGTGGTGCAACGATAAAGGATAAAGTGAGAAATGAGTATATTAGAGGAAGTCTGAAAGTGGCGCCAGGGACTGACAAACTTGAAAGAAATTCAATTGTTTTGGTATGGTCATTTGAGTGACTACATCTCCTACACTATGGGAGATGCATAGCCCCTTATCTTCATAATAATAATAATAATAATGGTCATTTGAAGAAGAGAAATGAAACGCATGTTACTAAAAGAGTTCTTAGTGTACATGTAGATAGATAAAGAAGGAGAAGGAAGCCAAAGAAAAGATAAATGGACTGTGTGAGAAGTGATATGAAAGAAAATATAGTGGTAGTGTAACAGGACAGTATAGAAGAAGAAATCGTGTTGCGCCGACCCCAAGTAATATTATGGGGTAAGGGCAGGAAGAAAAAGAAGATTAGATTTTAGTAGAATTATATTATGTTACGTAATAATGAATCGTACTTACGATACTTGTGGCATCGCGTTTCCCGTGGTCGTTGATTCAAATAGCATTGGGTTGAATCGGGATCTGTCTCAGGAAATAATAAACCGTTCTCAGCGGTCGCTATTTTCAACAAGCCGTTTTTAAATGTCCTAATTTGGTCGTTAAAACCCGGAACCAAGTTGTAAGTGTTAGATAAATCGAAGATTGGAGTCTGAAATACTATCTGAAAGAGAAAATTTGAAAACATTTTAAAATTATCATTTGAGTCATTTAACAGATTGTAACGATATAATCTGTACAAAACCACTTTTTCAATATCATGTGGGTTCACAAAAATCTTTTTAGCCTAATAATGCATTGTCATTAAAATTTAATATATTATATTTAGAATTATCTTTCACACGATCCTTCTTTTGATCCGTTATATTATACTTTGTGCAATATAATTTAACGGATCTGTTACTTATTTGACCATAAATAGACCATTAATACTTCTGTAGCTATTATTTACTTGTTATTTTAATAATATTTGATCCGAGCTATGTACAGTCGATGCAGTACCCAAGTCCGGTGTACAGTGGGCACTACTGACAGCTTCAATGTGGCTGTCGGCTTACACCAAGGGTCGGCCCTCAGCCCTTACCTCTTCCTGATGATAATGGATGCTCTGACGTCGGACATTCAGGAAGAGGCTCCCTGGTGTATGTTGTTTGCCGATGAAATTGTGCTGATTGCCGAGAGTGGCCAAGAGGTCCAGAATAGATTGGGGGTGTGGTGGCACAGACTGGAAAGTGTTGGCCTGAAATTGAGCAGAACCAAAACGGAGTACTTGTTCTGCGATTTCGGCGGTCTCTCCACTCCAGTGCCTTTAGGTCTCGCCGGAACGCCCATACCGATCTGTTCCGACTTTCGGTACCTCGGGTCGCTTGTCCAAGGGGATGGTGAGGTAGACCGGGACGTAACACATCGGATCAACGCAGGATGGATGAAATGGCGACAGGTCACGGGAACAACTTGTGACCCACGGATGCCCCTCAAGTTGAAGGGTAAAATCTACAAGTCCGTGATAAGGCCTGTTGTATTGTATGGATCAGAATGTTGGGCTGTGAAAAAGACGGATGAAAAAGATTGCATGTAGCGGAGATGAGAATGTTAAGATGGATGTGTGGTGTGACGAGAATGGATAAAGTGAGAAATGAGTATATTAGGGGAAGTTTGAAAGTGGCGCCGGTGACTGAAAAGTTGAAAGGGAATCGTTTGTCTTGGTATGGTCATGTAAAAAGGAGAGATGAAACGCATATTGCTAAAAGAGTTATGAATTTACATGTGGATGGATGGAGAGGGAGAGGGAGGCCAAAGAAAAGATGGATGTAAATTATCTGCCTTCTGATCATAGCGGCCTGATAGTTACTTTTGAATCCATCTTACCAATAGAACAAGTGCAGATACAATCCAGACCAATAACATCTGGTAAGCTAAATAAATTTAATAGCACTTTAACTAGCAGGTTGGGTGATTGGAACCTTGAAGTGAACGATGGCAATGTTTTGTATAACAATTTTTTTTCAATAGTTCAAACCGAATTTAATAAGACTTTTGAAAAGAAATCTAAAAGTATCTGCCCTAAGTTTAGATTTAGTGCCTGGGCAACTAAAGGAATCAGAATAAGTAGGGAGAGACTTTTTGAGCTGTATGGCCTTAAGCCTATTATTAACACTGAAACATTTAATAAGTATGTTTCTACATATTCAAAAATGTTTAAAAATATTTGTAAGGCAGCTAAGGCCTTATATATTAGCAACAAAGTTAAATCAGCTGATAACAAAATAAAAACGGTTTGGAAGATTATAAATAATGAAACTAACAGGAACAAAATACATAAAAATGATTACACATTGGAGACTCGTCAGGGTCTTATTAGTGATAATAAATTAGTTGCAGAAGAATTTGTAAATTTCTTTACCAGTATATCAATTAAAACTACTGAAGCCCTAAATTCGTCCCCACCACATGCTTTTGGTTTGTTGCAGGCGAACTTTGCAGCCTGCTCTACTGAATTTAATTTTAAGCATATAAACCCCATAACAGTAATAAAAGCTTTTAAACAAATCAAGGTTAAATTGACCGAAGATCTATGGGGTATGTCTATCAAAGTTTGTACTTCAATTATTGAGACAATAGCGCCGTACTTAGCTTTAATATTTAATTTGTGTATAGATCAAGGAGTCTTTCCGGATCTAATGAAATATAGTAAAGTGATACCACTTTTTAAATCCGGGGACAGTAAAGACACTAATAATTATAGGCCGGTGTCCGTTTTGCCGGTTTTTAGCAAGATATTTGAAAAGGTGATGTTAAATCAAATGCTTAATTATTTTAACACCAATAACATCTTACACGATAAACAGTACGGTTTCACCAAAGGACGTTGTACAACTGATGCCGGTGTCTCCTTACTAAAACACATTTTTAATGCGTGGGAAGAAGCACAAGATGCTATTGGCATCTTCTGCGACCTGTCTAAGGCGTTTGATTGTGTGGTTCATGAAACATTACTCCTGAAACTTGAGCATTACGGACTAGGCAAAACAGCGTTAAGCTTAATAAAATCTTATTTAAATGACAGACAGCAACTAGTTCAAATAGACGGTGTCAATTCGTCGGGATTAAATGTGAAAATGCGGGTACCCCAAGGTTCAATTTTAGGTCCTTTTTTATTTTTAGTTTATATTAATGATTTACCATATTTGTTGCAAAATAAACTTGATATGGTGTTGTTTGCCGAGGACACTTCTCTGATATTTAAGACAAATAGAAGGACTAATAATCTTGACGATGAAAATAACGCCTTACTGCAGGTCCAAAACTGGTTCACTGCTAATAATCTAGTTCTTAATGGCAAAAAAACGAAATGTATAAGATTTTCCTTACCGAACGTCAAAAGTAGTTATTGTGACATTGTATTGAACAATAAGAAATTAGAATTTGTCGAAAAAACGGTTTTCTTGGGGATTACGCTTGACTCAAGGCTACAATGGGGTCCTCACTTAACATCTCTTGCAGGACGGCTTAGCTCAGCTGCATTTGCTGTTAGAAAAATCCGCCAATTTACGGATGTTGATACCGCTAGACTAGTCTATTTTAGTTATTTTCATAGTATCATGTCATACGGTATCTTACTATGGGGACGGGCTGCAGACATTGACTCAATCTTTATACTACAGAAAAGAGCCATCAGAGCTATTTATAATCTCCGCCGGTGCGATTCTCTAAGAGAGCTGTTTAAGGATATTAACATCATGACGGTGCCTTGTCAATATATCTATGAAAACATCATGTACGTTAGAAAAAATCTTCATCTCTTTAGCAAAATAGGCGATAGACATAACTATGTTACAAGACATAGGGACCAGTTAGTTCAACCAGGCTTCAGATTGGCAAAAATGGCCTCTTCTTTCATGGGGTACTGTTTTAAATGCTATAATAAAATACCTCCCCAAATTTTAGAACTCAATGAAACAAAATTTAAATCTTGTATTAAACGCACACTATGCAGGCAGGCATATTATAAGTTGGAGGACTATATACAAGATAAAAATGCTTGGCTCAATGCTGGTCCAGCTCCACTACCACACTAGGGTGTATTGATTAGTTTGGAAACTATATTTTTTTTATTTTTTTTTGTAATTTGAAAATATAGTTTAAACTTGTGATCATTTATTACTTTTGTTTTTGAAAACCATAGTATTGTTTAATGTAGAAGCACTTTTTTTTTCCTATTTGTGAATGTGAGGTACCATGAAGCATTTTTATTGGGTTTACGTTGTACGACTTTTTATTCTCTTTGTTTTTGACATTACGAGCATGGCAGTTAGGAGTTTGTCATGCTCACTTAAACGTCTCGCTGCTGGTGGCGCGTGTATTGGGTCATTCGGTTCCCTTGAAAATGGTTGAGCTAAGTGGGGCTGATGCACGCGTCATGCTCGTGAACGGGTGCCGTCAGTTTAGACTGGTCATCTCTTAACTGCCAGTAGCTTAATTCAGTTTTTATCTTTTAATATATTTTTTATTTTTATTTTATTATCTACATTGTGCTCACATAATAGAAGCAACAAGAAATAATGTAAACAAACATTATATGTAACACATAATATGATTTAAAAGAGTGTCCATGGAGTTTCTTGCACGTTCTTCTCCATAGAGATCTACGCTTTGGAACGTGCAATTTAGCTTCACTTTTCTTGGACTGACCGACATTTGACTATTCAAAAGTGCCTACATTTGGTCTATTTGAAATAAATGATTTTGAATTTGAATTTGAATTTGATGGATTGTGTGAGAAGTGATATGAATGAAAAGGGAGTTAGTGATAGCGTGACGAGCGACAGGACAGAATGGAATGGATGGAATGGATGGATGGTTTTACGTGTTGCGTCGACCCCAAATAAAACGGGATAAGGGCAGGAAGATGATGATTAATAATATTTGAAGTATTTGATGCTTACCCTGGCAAAGTCAGTGCCATTATCGAGACACCCATATGTCTGAAAGCTCTGAGGTCTAGTGAGGTTCATGCAGCTTATTCCAGAAAATCTGTGCACAGGGTCATCTACTGGCACTTTGATCGGGGTACACCTGTAGTCGTTTCTGCCTTCTGGTGTGCAGCAGTATGTTATATTCATTACATAATTTACTGGAATTATGAAAAGTTACCATTAGTAATTACAGTATTTGTAAATAAATAGACTGTCTTGCTCACTATCGCCAAGTTTGAAAGTCCTTTGAAAGACATTTTCTTTACTTGACTCACTTGCCATGACAATGGAAAACTCTCTAGAGTCGAGAAAAGTTCATCAAAATCTGTGCAGTAGTTTAATCATAAAAGCATAACATCAGACAGAGAACGATACTTTCACATTTAAGTATAATACATATTAGGTAATATGGTTAAAGGTTTAGTAAGTGCCTATCTACAATACATAGTTAATATATACTTACAAATATCATGAATAGCGACGACATCAGCAATACTAAATAACAGATAGTATGACACCAGTTGGGTAACCCTCATATCCGATACTTTGCCAGAACTTAATAGTTCTGTTCGTAATCTTCTTGTTAACTCTAAGTCTCCACCATCTGAAGCTTTTCTTGGTTCATAATCTGACGATCATATAAAAATTTTATTGAAGAAAAAACATAGACATTGATTGACAGTACATTGAGATAAAATGGTGAGACAAATTCTAAATTACGTTGTAAAAATATTTTTGAAAAAATTGGATATAAGCTGGTATTATCAGCCATATGCGGAGAAATATTGAGGTAAATCACTACTTATCTCAGTAACAAAACGATAATGTGGCAGGACCAGAAGAAGATATCGACTGAACTGGACTTTTTCACAAAATACTGGTCAAAATCATTGAAGAGCAGGTTAAGTGGAAAGAGTAGAAGGAAACTATTGCTATATAGTAAAAGTTTACTAGCTCAACATACATTAATGACATGCAAAGGTTCTTACTTGGACTAAAATCAAACGGTAACACTCTAATTGAAGGAGTGCGGTGAGTGCCTCGGCTTGGATACTTCAGATTGTTGCATGATCCGTCCACACGTTGCCATTCTTCTGGGTCACAGGGCTTCACATCAACAGTACAGATTCTAGTAATATAATCAAAATCAGAATAAGTCTTGACATTTGTCTGATCAATATTACCAAAACTCGTTTTTTCAAAATTAAAAAAAAAAAAACAAATGTTTTGATTTTACGTAGGCCTTCATGGGCACTTATAACACGTCAAAAACTAGAGCACAGTTCCAAATTAGTAGTTTTCCATGGAGAAGAACTGGCAAGATACGCCATGGTTTTGAAATATTCGGTATTAATTTTAAGGGATTGCAAAATAGAGAGGTTATCTTAACTCACCCTGTATTATTTATCTGCGCAAAAATCCTCAGTTGAGTCCTATTCGCAGGTTGCCCAGAAACGCAGTCGTATAGAACGGCATTTAAACTTCCAACACACATGCTGACATAAGTCAGAAGAATTAGTCGTTTGACCATCTTCCTTGCTTATTGAAAACTAAGCTATTATCTACACTGAGGGTCCATTTATGTACAATTGGAGGTCTTGTTTTACGCCTCTATTCTAGATAAATTACAGTAAATTGAGTCGTTATTGCATTTGAAGTTTTCAACATATTGTAAAAGTACTCGTTTATCAGTTCTGAAACTGTTTAGCATTAGCACCTTCTAATTCTAGTAAATTATCTACTGTTACGTTATTGAACTTAAGTAGATGTCTAAGTATTACTTTTTATACCGAGTTAACTTGTATCTCTCTTTAGCCTGTATTCCAACTTTGTTGAGTTGAGTTATTTATTTTCTTCAATATACTGCATTCATTTAGTCACTATTTTGTAGCAATATATGGTCAAAATATACGCAACTAGCTATTGCCTGAAGCTTCGCCCACATACATATAATATAGCCTATATCATTTAGAAATAAAGCAGCTTTCTAACTAGGAAAAAAAAATCGCATTAGGACCAGTACTATCAGAGACTACCCTGTAAACAAAAAAGAAAACAAACTCTAAAAGAAAATACCTTTTTATAATATTAGTGTAGATTATTATATAATTTTTCTCATTCTTAAACTAAATTCGGCTTAAATAAAAGCATGCTTTCTTTTGAGTCCACTTCCCCTTAAGGTTCCTAGTTGTTTTCTCGTTTTACTCGTCTGTAAATGTGTTTCAACTTGCCATATAAATAGATAATTCTCTACAGCTTATAAAATAATTGAGTAGGTGTCCTGTTTTTAATATCTATTTTGGAATTTATACAGCTTAATATTATTTTTCCTACTTTATACCTATCTATATTTATGTAACTCCTGAATTATTACTGTGTGCAGCCTTGCCATCGACATCATGGCGGTCATGGTGTTATTCGGTCGAGCAGTATTTACACCTGTCTATGATCGTAATGGGAGATGGTCCTCCATGTCGCTGGCTATGCTGCCCGTGAGGCGATAGCATGACCACACTTGGCATAACATTCTGTGGTAGTCCCAAAATATATGAGAGAGAGATATGCTGCGATAGCCACAGTATGTTGCCTGGAACCAGCAGTTGAAGAAGTTTACTTTTATAAGAGTTTTTTTTTTTTTTGATGGCCAGCAAAATAAAAATAACAATACCAAGCGAGAGATTATCAACAATTAACCGTCCTCCTACATCCAATATCCGTGTCCACTCTGTATACGAATATTCAATGCAAAGATAAACTATAATTTTATTATTAGTAGAGCATATACTCGCAACCCACAGTCACACTGAAAGGTGATTTATTATCTGGTGATGGTTGCAATGTCCGACCAGTTGTTGTGGCGACGCTTGGAGGAGGATTTTGTCCAGCCGTAGATGTATTTCAACTAAAATTATGAGAATGATGATGATGAATGAGAATTCAAATTTTAGAGGGTATGCGGAACAGAGAGTAAAGCCCCACATACCTCCATTGAAAAGAGAGGATCCTCCGACCAGACCGGGTGTTATAGTCTGGTGGGCGACTGCCCGATAGTTGATGTCGGGCTGTCGTATATGTTCAAATCGCGCGGAGAACTTTGATTGCGCGATGCAGGATTTCGTATTTTCTTCGTAGTTCTTATGTGGCGTCATAGATGTCGCTACAAAATTAAACCTATTTTATCAAACCGGTACACGCTTAGACAATTTTTTGTTTTAAATTTCTTATCAGTAACATTTTTCTCCTAACATTCATGCAAATTAGAAGTAAGTATTTATAATTACTTGCCAAGTTTTCCAAATGATAGTGCATGAATATAGTATAATTAATAATTTGTACCTTTGTAGAACTACAATGTTTAATTTGATACTTAATTTTAGAGGTGTTCCAATAAATACAAATTAAATGGTTACTTTTAGACAGTTTTCTCAATCGTCCATTGGCTGATATAGAGGACGAAAAGGCAACAATAACAAAAAAATTTACTTACTTAACAATTTTTATTACTTCATTAACTGGTGGTATTATTAAAACATGCCGTGGGTGAATTTTGTGATAAAAATATGTTATTGTAGTATATACTAAAGCGATTGTTTGATAAATTAATCAATTAACTTAGTCCTTGCAAGTCTTAACTTTCCAAGCAGATAATTCCAGTTTTCCTATTCTGCAAGAACTGCATTTGACCAATAGGTTTCTGTGAAAAAGGAAACAAAATTAAATTATTAAAAAAGACCCAATGTTAGATATAAACTCTAAACAAGTACATGCTAACATATAAACAAAAAAATACGTGCTTATCAGTAAACATTCTCTTAGATTAGAAGTCGAAAGTAATGAACAGATTAGTGGTATCGCTTAGAAATACCATTTGGAGAGTTTTCGATTTGGAGGACTTTAAACGTTCATCCAAACCCATTCAATATTATAAGATATACACACTTAGAAGAAATGGCGTAGTAAGCCTTTGGTTGTATCTTTGTCACGTGGTCGCCGACCCAACACAACATTCCTGCTATTGTCACTTTACGAATTGCTTTCAGTTGATCTGAAAAGAAGCACGCATAAGAGCATTAACATCGTATTTTTATTTTTATTTTAGATACCTTACGACTGTTAGTTAAAGTGAAAATCAAGGATAGAATAATTTAAAATCAACTACTATGGTTTCTTTTTATTCAACGCAAAATTTCAAAAATATCTATCAAGTCGATCGAGTAGGCCATTATGAAAATTGTTCGTTACTTCGAAAAGCTTATCTTTTATTTTTAGAAAGAAGCTATCAATACGTCACAAATTAAATATAATCAGTGATTGGAAGTTGATTTATTCCATCTATCGTGTAGAAAATAATTTGTGATCATACTTTCGTCTAAGTGTATCACTTATACTTTGGTATCAATTAGTTTTGTATTAGACTCACCTTTAGTAAACGCATGTGGTTTATTAGGTCTTTCGTACCAATGTCTATCAGATGCCATAGATCGTCGTAGCTGTTCGACCACCAAGCAATACAGAGTTTTGGGAACCAATCCTCCTTTCACATGATTCTCTGCCCACATCCCACCTAATAAATCAATGTCTGATGGGCATTTGTAGTGTTGCATCAAGCGGTATAAACGCTAGAAGATAATATTTTGTAAAAAAAGTTAGAAAGTTTTGGCTGACAAAATTTAGCTAATTAGGCAGAAAATTTGCAGTTAGAACGTGTTTGTTAAATAAATCTATAACTACCGACAGAAAAAAAAATATAGAAAAGAGAACTAAATTACATCAGGTAAAAAAAAAAAAGATCACATTAGGGTAAATCTTAGATTTTTTGATAAAGAGATCTCTCACACAAAAGATGCCCGTGTCTCAATTTGAGAGCATTAGAGGTTAGATGATTATAATATGCCCAACAGAGCGTCAAATTTTCATTTGAATAGGCCTATTTCCTTTCCTAAAGAGGAGGTTTGAGTCCTAGTAGTGGGAATATTACAAAAGCTAATTATGCTAAATATATAATATATCTTAATTAGGTATTTACTCAAAATTTATGCTCAGTAATGCCTAGCCATAGGACAGAAGCGGAGTTGATACAACAAAGCATTCTCTGTCAACCTTGAGGTTAAATAAAACTGCGTACTTGTAGTAGGTGAGCATTATAGATGCTCATGATAGGTATAGATGGATACAAGTATACTCGTTCTTATAAACCATTCAACATGAAAGTAGGTTCTTAAAAATAAGTGATGGATTTCACAGAAGAATGTAAACATCATAAATAACTTACGATATAAATATACATACATATGAAAGCAAATAAATATATACATATATACTTAATGGCATTCAAGGGGAAGGTAGTGGTAGTATATACATATACCTATTTCTAACTATATTTTACGGAACAACTTATTAATACATTTGTTACCTCTGGATTAAAACTGTCTTTCAAGTCAGAAAATCTCTTGTACGATCTTTTCTTGCAAAATTCTTTATACTTCATGTACGGTGAGAAGCCAAATAATCTTCCTTTAACTAAGTCGCTAGCTCCCACGTTCGAAGCCAATTGTATTCCACCCAAGATTCTATCACTCAACTGAAATAAAACAAGTATTTGTATGTATTTTGGTAGCATATTTTATAACATCAAAAAAATTGCAAACGCGCCGTAAGATTGTAAAATATCGCAAGAAAATTTCAAACTATTTTTATTTTAATAAGAGAAGGTTATGTTGGAAACCAATGAATTTGAATACGGTTTATCAAATACAAAAAGTTTTTCATAATATATCGAGCAATTTTAATCTAATAAAGTTTTATAAACGTCATAAAGAGCCTGCCAATTTCCGGTAACATATTTATCATTATTTTGACTGTCATGTGGGCAACCGAAGTAAAATTACGCTTAGCAGCAAATTACCACGACTAAGCTGTGTATTTGTACTTGTTCTTATTTTATTTATTTATTTATTAGACTCACCAACAATTGTTAATACTTAAAATTATACAATAATTCACATAAATCTATAGTCTAGTGTCACAATTTATTACAGGTAAGTACCACATATGCAAAAAACTTCTTGTCCCATATTGAACCCTAGGTCAAGATACACTAAGTCGTAGCTATCAAGTACACTCAACTAATTTGATAAATCTCTTTGGGCACATCTCGCGTAGAACTAGACTATCATTAAGTTTTAGATAAACTAGCATTTTGTCACTCAGAAATATTATAAAAATAATATAATAAAAAAAGATTATTAAGAAACTTTGCTTGCAAGCTATGAAATTTATGAATCTACGTAATCTATAGTTTTCTCACATTTACATTATAAATAAGACTATAATAAAAATAAACCAATCAATAAATGAGATGTCATCAAAATAGGGGAGACCGGGTCAAAATCGTATAGCTAAGGATTTTGGGTTGTAGGTCTTTCATTTCAAAACACTAATTTATTTTCTCAACAATTATAATTAGTCAGTCTCATAAGGAACATAATCATATGAAAATTTTTGGAATAATTAAAATCTTAAACAATAAAAAACAAAAATTATTATACATCTTCTAATTACGGTTTTACCCCGACATATATACAAAACCGTATATAATATACGATATTGCCACAAAAAGACCAAATAATCGTTTTTCCATAATCAAGACATGCTCAACTAGACTTTATTCTTGGGAAACCAAAAATATCAGTTTAAATCGTCCCAAGACTTTGCGTGTGGAACACACCAGGTCATCGTTCTGTCTAAATCATTTTACTCGATCACGTAATGTTGATTTTGACTTTTTTAATGTTATCTAGATACCTTTCTTGTCTAGAAGTGGTTATTTTATAATTACGCGGCATTTTAACTGCACCTAAAATAAAATAAAAAATAAGTAAGATTAAATAGTGGCCGGTTTTGCCCCGTACGGTTTTGACCCAAGACTCAATGTTTCAATATATCACTCACTACTACATACGCAAATATGATTTACCTACTGAAATATTTGTTAATTACGAGTAAATACACATACTTTGACATAGTTGTTTGGACACTTACCTGTTATATACGTAAATTTCACTATTACTGATTGAATCTTCATGAAAATAAGATCAAAAACGCCGAAAAACAAAAAAAAAACGATTATTTTGATAACGCGCATACCTACACCGACTAGTGTTGGTGGACAAATAGTTCCGATTGGTCAACACCGCTGAGCAGTTTGCAGGCGAGAACTTTGAATTATTGGCCAGAATAGACATGCTGTACTGTTTTACCCCGGTATACGGTTTTGTACAGGTCTCCCCTATATAGCTTAACCCTTTTCATTGCTACATGCTGTTGATGGAATTATTATTTGCCTTAGGACTACATTATTTGTACCAAATACTTTGGGATCCATAATAAAGTCGAATGCACCAGATTTCTGTCTGAAACTGCCTTGAGTAATGTGAACAAAGTTGTCATCTACAGCAAAATATCCTGTTCGAGTAGTAATATTGACTATTGGGAATGTTTTGATGAAATGTCCGTCTTTGTCGTAGAATCTAAAATCAAAATGGTTTTTTAAATTTTTATGCACTATTTAAGTCACTTCCGCCTGACCACCGCTAAGTTCATTTGCTTATACTCAAAACAAATACTTTTATTGGTTTGGAGACGCGCCACAGGATTCATGCAAAAACTTTTTGATCAGGCAGAAGTGACCGCGATGGTACCTAAATATTGATTTTGTGGCTTATTTAGTTTAATGTGTACAAAAAATTTTTTATCTGAAATTCATTACCTATCTGAAAATTTTATAAAATTTAACAGAATTGCTTAAAAATTTAACAATATTAATAGACTTTGGGATGTCCCTGGTAAACTACTCGTAAATAACAAATCTACTGAGTCCTTGATGAAAAAAAAATCTGCAAAAAGGCTAGAAAGCCTCAAGGATAAGTGGATTCCAAACGACGAACAACAATGCGACAGGATAGCAGATGAATGTTGGAGTGATCTCTCACTCAATGGACGGGCTCAAAATTGCAGAAAACCCAAGAACGGTGAAATTAAGGAAGTTTATGCCCTACAGCGAATCAGTCTAGGCTTATAACAAAATATGACTAAGACATAAAACTTACTTGGACTTAAATCTAACAGTAGCACTCTAATTGTAGGAGTGCGATGAGTGCCGCGACTGGGATACTTCAGATTGATGCATGATCCATCCACACGTTGTCATTCTTCTGGGTCACATGGTTTTACTTCAACGGTACAAACTCTGACGATTTAATGTACAACTTGTTAATATACCGGGTTATTTATAAAACACTAACAACCTTGCAGGATCGTATTACTAACATCATAAACAACAACTTTTGTTCTATGACTTTATACAAAACATAAATATTATGTTTAAAAACAAACCTTCAAGATTTTTTTTAAGTCATTTCAACTCTGTATTTTGCTATACCTACCTACGTCTGTACGACACGTGACGCAAGCGCATCAAGCACCCTTGCTGCCCGATTTCTGCTTCTTTCCGCGGCTTGCTTTGCGTAGACTTTGTAATATTTAGAACGTTCAATTTTTAAAATATTTTTATTTTTGTATGAAAATCTGATTAACACTTTTCACTTGACTTTTAAAAATGTTTCATATTTAATATGATAAATTTAGACATAGAACAAAAGTTATTGTTTATGATATTAGGACCATAGTCCTGAGAGAGTTTGTTTAGAGTGAGAGAGTGTTTTACAAATAACACTGTATACATATAAATTGGAGTCCGTGTCGTGGTATTCTAGTACAAAACAAACCTTCCATGAACATTTAGGTACATTAAAAAACATTTATAATTACATACATATTTCAAGTTGCGTTGTCCCACATTTGCTGAGATTTTTACCTTTAGTCTAAATAGATGCTGCTGAATATCAATATCTTACAAGGAACGTCTACCACAACCAAATAGTTCATTGGAAACAAATTTGTTTCTATTGGTTAGTAGAAATGTGGTACAGGCCAAATAAGTATAAAATTCTGTGGACTCACCCGGTGTTATTTCTTTTCTCATAAATTCTCAGTTGAGTACTATTCGCAGGTCGCCCAGAAACGCAATCGTAAAGGACGGCATTCAAACCTCCAACACACAAACTGACGTAGGTCAGAAGAATCAATCGTCTGACCATCTTCCTTGCTTACTGCAAATTAAGTGAGAATAAAAGCAGAATGCCTGCTAATATAAAATTAGAGGTGTGAGGACGTTACTAATGAAGAATTATAATCAATTAGAGTAAGAGGCTAATTGAGTCATTACTTTATTTTTTGAATTTTCGGAAATGTTTCTAAAAATTTACGCTTATCGGTTTGTTACGTACGAGTGAATTTTGTTGTCAAGTAGTTTTCTACCGTAAAAATTAAATTAAACATCGTAAAAATTAAAGTGATGAAGCATGGAGATCACGAGCATTGAGGAATATGACGCAAGGAGGAGGAGGGAATTTTCTACTGCAAAATTATTGAATTTAAGTAAATGTCTTTTTTATATATTTTTTTGACGTGGACTGGAAAATCATCCAATAACTTTCTACAAGAAGAGGCAGTTATGTTTCTTAAAATTTCCTTTGCATTCTAAGATCACGGGTAACCTTTTCAGAAGTCTACCCACGGCCCTCAGTAATGCTTGTAAAGGAGGAAGCCGACCGCATCAGGCTACGGTGCCCTCACCGCCGTCACCGGGATTGCCGCCACCGTAGACGCGGGCTTGCGAACGGCGAGCCATAGGTAGCTCGCTGTCCGATCGTCCGATAATGGACCGAGTCCAAGACGTCGACGGCGCGCACTGTTCCCGCGCGCCTCAAGGAGTTGTCAGCAGCAGGAGGGGCCAAGCTGGGTCGAAGCCTACTGGGGACAGGGTTGTCCGAAAGGGAGCTCGTGCCCCGGTATGAAGGCTAGAAGGAACGGCGCGGAGTTTTTAGTCAGTAACAGTCTGACACTATCTCCCACTCCACCCAAGAGCGGGTTTTGTCATAAGATGATTTTCCCCGTCGGAAAAAAAAACCCACGGCCCTAGTAGGATTGGCCCTATTGGGCCTCTATGATTTTGCTGAATTTTTTTTGCGGTGTGTGTAGAACATTACCACGCTGTCGACGACTCGGTCACAGTTTGGACGGTTACCGGACGGCCGGACAGTGACCTATTGCTCATCATCGGCAAGCCCGCTGGGAGTTGGGGTTGAGGTCTCGGTGGCTCGGACGGGCGGATGTCTGTTCCCTCAAGCTTGCGGCCTTCGCCTTTACTCTTTTGCTTAGCATTACTGCCGTAAATGCAGTAAATGTTTTTAATTATGTCAGGCAATAGGTATAATAAGTTCCCTTCAAATCTTGAGGATTTACAACTATCCAAATACGGAACCATTAGGTAAAATTGATTAAAATCGAAGATTTTTGCATTTTATATTCTGTACAAAATAAAAAGTATCGATATCTATTATAATGATATCATTCAGAATTTACATTTATAAACTATTTTCGGTTTTTAATTTCTTATTAGTAACGTTTACAGTATATAAAATAAGTATTTATAAAAATTAACGATATATTATATTATTTAATAATAATAATAATAATAATAATTTATTTATTCAAAGACAACTTTTGGTCCACATTATATGTTAGTATCCCTTATTACTATGTTAGTATTAGTATTAGTTAGTATTAGTTATTTAAATAGTTTTATTATAGTAAACATGAATGACTAATTTATTATTGTGTATTATTTTTTGTGGGACTAATTTCTTTTTTTTGTAGGACTAATTTGGATAATTCTCCTTCTTATTCTTCTACCTTCCCTGGTCCCAATAGTTGGCAATGAATAAATGAAATGGAATACAAAATTTGTATTTGCATGCTATAGTAGTCAAAATTACTACATCTTAACAAATGATAGGTCTAAAGAGAAACAAAATATTCAGTAAATATTTGAATTATTTATTTATATATTTTTTCATTTACGTTAAGTACTTTGAAAATATACCATATGGAAAAAAAGAAAGAAAGTAAAAATATGCAGTATACAATATATTGATGATATAGCATTATGTAAAACAATTTTATAATTCTTATTTCAAGCACCGATCAAACCGGTCAGTGCTTGCATGCATTATCTTTCCAAGCAGACAAGTCTAACTTCCCTATTTTAGAAGAACTGCATTTCACCAAACGGTTCCTGTGAAAAAAAAAATTAAAATTATTCCTAAGGTATAAATAGAACCACTAAAACAAATAAATGGAATTTAAAACGGATCAGGAGTTTTGATCAAGATTTAATGAAGACAAATCAAGTTATTTTTAATCAATTTACAATATCTAAAGATTTCAAATTATTTTTAACTTTTATGAATATGGAAAAATTTCTTTAAGATCAACAGTGGCTGCACATTTATTTAAAAATCTGTGTATTATTTTATATTTACAAGACATTCCTACTTATGCTTCATAGGATGAAAGAATAATTTCAATGAAATAAAATTGAAACTGTTAAATATGTCTAGAAAGGTATTTTCACTCTTTTGTTCATGGAATTTAATCTCTTATTTTTAGGAAACTTTTTTTATTTTTGATAGGTTCACGCTTGATCGCTATCTCATCGACGATGCGGTCGACGCATAATATAACTGTCTATAATTTTTTGATATACTTACTTAGAACAAATGCTGAGAAAAGCTCTTGGTTGTATCTCTGTCACATGATTGCCGACCCAACACAGCACACCTGCTATTGTCACCTCACGAATTGCTTTCAGTTGATCTGAAATTAAACAAGTAAAGTTTCCAATACCTATAATTATTAAATACCCACTCACTTTATTAAGACTCTCTCATCAAATATGAGTTGGTACTTGGATGCATCTTTTTTATAATTGTGAATTTTCACCAATTTTCAGCTGACAGTTAACTTGATCATCATCATCATTATCATTTCAGACGAAAGACGTTCACTGCTGGACATAGGCTTCCTCCAAATGCCGCCACAATGAACGGTCCTGTGCGTCTCGCATTCATCGGATTCCCGCAACCCTTACCAGCACTATGGCACACCTTGTAGGAGGCCTTCCAACGCTACGTCTTCCGGTACGTGTCCACCATACCAGAACCTTTCGGCCCCAACGGCCATCTGTTCTGCGAGCAAAGTGTCCTGCCCATTGCCACTTAAGTTTGACGATTTTTCGTGCTATGTCGGCAACCTTGGTTCCTCTGCGGATATCCTCATTCCTGACTCGATCACGCAAAGAAACTCCGAGCTTAGCCCTTTCCATTGCCCTTTGGGTGACTTTAAGCCTTCTGATGAGGCCCATTGTAAGCGACCACGTTACCATACCGCGAACTCGATAGAAATCAATAAATTCTCTATTAACATGCATACTATTGATCATCACCAGAATTGTTTATTTCATCGAAAGGGTAGGTTTAAGGAAAAAAAACGTTTGTCTGTTTATTAATTCAACCTAAATATTAACATTCGGTACAAATGTTAAGTTAAGGGTTTTTTTTTCGCTGGGTAAAATCATCTAATGACATCCCCCGCTTTTGCGCGGATCGGTAGAAAGTGTCAGACTTTTACTGACTAAAAACCAACTACAGTTCCTTCGTTACCTTTCGTACCGGGGGCTGAGCAACCTGTCGGAGCTGTCCCTGGCCCCAGTAGGCTGCGACCCAGCTGGGCCCTGCCATTGCTGACAACTCTTTGAGGCGCGCGGGAGCAGTGCGTGCCGTTGACGACTTCGGCTCGGTTCAGACAGTTACCGGACGGTCGGATAGTGAGCTACTCATTGCTCGCTATCCACAAACCCGCGCCTACAGTGGCCGGAAATTAGGAACGGAATCCCGGCGGCGGCTGGGGCGCTGTGAGCGCCATTGCCTGATATGGTCAGCCTCCTCCTTTGCTAGTATTATTGCTTCGCAGAAGGAACCGACCGCCTACTGCTCCTCCTTGTTCTGGACCATGGACTGTACCAATGCACGGCGCGAGAGATCGCCGCCACCGATCGCCCTCACGAGGGCACGGCAAGGCTCTGCCCAAGCGGGATATACTGTGTGCTCCACCGTGTCCTCCGGGCGTTCCGCACAGTGGCGACCCTGGGCGTCACTTCTGCACGAATCCGGTGCAAGAACCTCCCAAACTTACCATATCCAGTGACAACCTGCGTCAGGCGGAAGGTGAGGACGCCGTGAGGTCTTTCCAGCCACGCCTCAAAGAGCGACTTGCCGCTATAATTGTGGCGTGCGCAAAGGTTTTTTTTTTAAAGTTAATTACGGTCAAATAATGTCTTAACCCCTCGAGCACCGATTGTACATAAGTCTGTACAACTTTGAAAAGACAGAGACATTGAAAAAATGCTTAACTGATCAAACCTAGAGAGATTATCACTAACCGAATACCAATAAAACAAGAATTAGACTCACCTTCAGAAAACGCATGTGGTCTATTAGGTCTTTCGTACCAGTACCTATCAGAGGCTATGGTTCGCCTCAATTGTTCCACTACTATGCAGTAAAGGGTTTCGGGAACCATTCCTCCTTTTACGTGATTCTCTGCCCACATTCCACCTAGCAAATCAATGTCTGATGGGCATTTGTGAGTTTGCATCAGTCGGTATAATCGCTGAAAAGAAGAAAGAAAGAAGACCGTTTTAAATGTCAAAAAATACAAAACTACATTTTTGAAAAAATAAATATAAAAGTACTTTTATAAAACTTTATGCAACGTACAATGTAGTACACAGTATAAAGGAGGACTTAATGCCTTAGGCATTTTTTACCAGTCGACCTTAGGGTGGTGCAAAAACAAAACATGGTAGGTGCAACTTAAAGGCAAACTAACTAATAAAAAATTAATACCAAAATAAATATAAAATTATATAAATAAAATTTATATTAATACATACAAATAATAAACAAAATTATTATGAGAAACGCATCTACCAAATCAACGCTGTTATGATTCTACCAATTTTTTGCGAATGTGTGTGCACGTGAGTGCCATTTTCGCTTAATTGAAGAAAAAAAAATAACACCCGTTCAACAAAATATACATAAGTTACAGCTAAAACCTCACCTCTGGACAAAAACTATCTTTCAAGTCGGAAAATTTCTTATATGACCTTTTCTTGCAGAACTCTTTGTACTTTATGTACGGTGGGAAACCAAAGAATCTTCCTTTAACTAAGTCACTGGCAGCCACGTCTGTAGCTAATTGTGAGCCACCCAATGTTCTGTCACCCATCTGGAACAAATTATAAGTTAATATTTTATAGTGATAACTACTCGTAAGATGAACAGAAGAAAAGATATATGATCAGCTTTTCTTTGTAAAGTACACAAAGTGTTTAGCAAGCAAAAACAAAAGAAATACTCAACTGACAATAGCAAGCCAAATTATTGTCATAGATTTCCGCAAAGCAGAAAATTCTATAACTCAAATAGGAAGATCAGAAACTTATCTCAAATAAAATATTCACGAATGTACGACAAAGATTATAAAAATAAATTAAAAAATGTCGGTGCCGTAGCACCAAATACTTACGTCAATATCAATAGTATGGTCGAATCCAGCAGATTGCTGTCTGAAACAGCCCTGAGTTATGTACACTATTTCTTCGCCTACTTCTAAAAGTCCTGTTCGAGTAGTAGCGTTGACCATTGAGAATGTTTTGAGGAAACATCCATTTTTGTCGTAGAATCTAAATATAGAGTAGTTCATAAATTAACATATGAGTTATACTCGTGATGAAAAATAATCTTGAATAAATAATTAAGCATTAATGATAAGTAATGAAGTGATCAAGCACAGAATAAACTTTCCTCTTTAAAGCCCACATAAAATTAAACATAATCATACTTCATGGTAGTTTCCTGAATAGTATGGTACCATCTGTGGACATAGGCGTATTCATTTGTCGTTTGAGGTTGAATATTTTCATTGTATAAGTCCCTGAACCCTCCATCACATATGATTCCGTCCCTCAACAAATTTCTTCTACCTAAAAGAAGAAAAATTATGATAATAGTTATATAACAACCTTTTGGTTAATATATGCTATTGTGACGTCAAGGTCCATTACATGGTAGTGGTCTCTTAAAATTATCCTCAAGTTGTTTTTTTTTTATTTAATACTTGTAAAATCATCATTATCTTCCTGCCCTACTCCTGATTTATTCAGAGTTTTTTTTCTTCTATTCTGCCCTATCACCTGACATGCTATCACTAATTCCCAGTGCAATGACGAATTAAAGAGTGCTTTAGAATATGCTATCTTCTTCATTTTTCTGCCCTTATCCCACTACGACTAATTTCATTTTCTTTCATATTACTCCTTACACAATCCATCCATCTTTTCTTTGGTCATATACTAAATTGATACTAAATTCTAAACAATGTAAACCAAATCATTCTTGTTGTTTTGTCCGATACTGCATTATTTTATATTTTTCTCTTACCTAACACAATTGGCAGCAGCTCATAAAGGAAAATTTGCAGAAATATGGCAATATTGATGTTCCTGGCTGTAAAGAAAAGACGTTCATC
The DNA here is from genome assembly GCA_949319445.1 of Mythimna lalbum. Classification (NCBI taxonomy): domain Eukaryota; kingdom Metazoa; phylum Arthropoda; class Insecta; order Lepidoptera; family Noctuidae; genus Mythimna; species Mythimna lalbum. The sequence continues at coordinate 2,078,502 of OX439347.1, forward strand.
GCTCCAACAGGGATTCAGTTTGAAAAGCTCTTCAGCTATCGTGTTGTGTTGTCTATAGAAAAGGACACCCATAAGATTCGTACCGATGCCGTTGTTTGACACTGTAAAAGTAAAATATATTTACACAAATTATTTATAAAACTTGAAGCAATAAAACCTTTAATATAAAATATTTAGTTTGACAAAAATAATAATAATTGAGAGTAATAAAAATTATAAGGTGGTAAAATTGCTTTTTTGAATTATAAGCTGGTAAACTTTACAATCACTGATCCAATTTCTAAAATCATCTCTGTATTAGAATATAATTAGTTAAAATATAATATGGAAGGAATGGAGGGAGCCCTTTGCCCAGCACTGCAATAGTATCTTCTTGATATAATAATAAAAATATAATATAACTAACCACCTCGGCAAACTATATTCTGTCAAGTGTAATCAAAGAAAAAATGGGGTGTGGGGGTAATATTAGCCTAACGACAAATCTGCCAAATATACACAAAAATATCATAAAAGCGATCAAGCAGTTTCGTATGACACGAGATTTGAATATATTATACTTTTCTAGAAAAAAAGTCTTGAGATAAAAGTTCTATTTTAAATTCGTACTTACTATATTTGTGGCATCGCTTTTCCCGTGGACGTTGATTCAATATGCAAAGAGTTGAATCGGGATCTGACTCTGGAAATAAGTAACCGTTTTCACCTTTCTCTATTTTCAACAAGCCGTGCTTGAATGACCGAATTCGATCGGCAAAGCCCGGGTACAAATTGTAAACGTTGGATAAATCGTAGATTGGAGTCTGAAAAACTATCTGAAAGAGAAATAAAAAAAAAAGATTTAAAAAAGTAATAAGAAGAAGCAATTTACTCTCAGAAAACCCTTTTCATTAATTTGATACCTATAAAACCTTTTAGAATCTACTAGATTATAGAATTTACACTTAGTTCCCTAGGGTGTGTCATCCAAACTAAATGTATACGCGATTGTATCTCAATCAATTGAGGATTAAATGGTGACTAGACAGTTGCAAACTAGCGTTTCTATTCCAACCAAGGTCACCTTGGTTTGTGTTGTGGCTACACGAATGTAAGCCACGCGTCAATACGTTTGGTGGTTGGGAAAACGCACATTCCAACCAAGGGCATTGAAGGTCATGGATTACATCTGCTGTCTCTATGGATTGTAACTAGCAAGATGACCTTGGTTCAAACGTTGGTTTCCAACTGTCTGATCACACTGTTTTAAAATTCAATTGCAAGAATAATATGGGTCATCCTATATTAATAATCCTGCTAACCGAATTTCAATCATGGTGACCAATCTCTGTTGAGATTAGGTAATTACTCAAGCGATATTACAGTGAATAAATGAGTGCATAAGCACGGGTTTAGTCTCTGCTCCATTACTCCAATCCTAGTATCAATTATTTATTCCACTACTGCCGCTTCGTTTTGCGATCGCGATCGCGTTTTTTCACCTACATAGAACACACCAAGGTCCAGTGATTTTAATTTAACAGATTTGAGGTAAATCTTTGAAATTTTACACAACTTTAGATTCTTTTCTTCTCTTCTTTTTCGATCTCTAGAACTTCAACCTTTTTTAAACCGTTATTCCATTTTAATTTGTTTCTTTATTTTGAAGTATTTAATGCTTACCCTGACAAAGTCAGTGTTATTGTCGAGACACTTATATGTCTGGAAGCTCTGAGGTCTAGTGAGGTTCATGCAGCTGATTCCAGAAAATCTATGTACCGGATCATCTTCTGGAATCTTGAGCGGGGTACACCTGTAGTCTTTTTTGCCTTCTGGTGTGCAGCAGTTTGTTATATTATTTAAATAATTTACTGAAATTATAAGAAAATTGCATATATATATAAGATATTAGTAATTATTTAAGATATCTATCAGATGTAATATAAATACAATAAAATACTTTTTATTGTATTCTATCAAAACGCTATATTCACAGATCGGATTGCATCTTCAAGTTAGGTAGGCGCCACCGTTGTCTCTCACACAGTTCACACTATTATAGATACCAACAATTTTTGTCAGTATCTTGTATCTTTGTATATAATGTTTCATTAAGACGAATATGTTAATTATTATTTAAAAACTAATTTATATCAAAGAAATACTTACAAGGATCGTGAATGGAGTTAACATCGCCAATACTAAACAACAAATAGTATGAAACCAGCTGGGTAACCCTCAGTTCTGACACTTTACCAGAACTTAATAGTTCAGTTCTTAGTTTTCTCGCTAATTCTAGGTCTCCACCGTCAGCAGCTTTTCGGGGTTCATAATCTGAAGATTGTTTAAAAGTAAAAAAGAATGCAATTATGCCAGTATACATCGTGTTATCATGATCAATTTAAATGACAAATTATGGACGTTGTTAATATGTCGTAGTTCAAAAAAATCGAAACAACCTTGTTTCGATTTTTTTTAAATGTATTAATAATTAAATGGATCCCAATGTCTAGTAATCGACATTACGATAGGACGGCAGATGCATGACGTCGAGATAAACCGGGCTCTATCTCAATAGACAACCCCATAATTGCAGCAGACCAGAAAAATTTAATTAGGGAAAGGCTGTAACGAAACAGTACATACGAACAATATAATGCGAAAAGAAAGAAATGCTTACTTGGACTAAAATCTAACGGTAGCAGTCCAATTGTAGGAGTGCGATGAGTACCACGGCTAGGGTACTTGAGATTGTTGCATGATCCGTCCACACGTTGCCATTCTTTTGGATCACATGGCTTCACATCAACGGTACACACCCTGGCAATGTAATTTATAAGTTGTTAAAAATTTAAAATTTTGCAATCGATGTCTTGATATACAGCTAAAAAGAAGAAACAACCAAAGGACAAACCAAATGTTTAAAAATTATATTTTTAAACACAATAATGCTGAGGACATACCTTTCCTTCCATTATAAGTTGCGTTGCCTTTTTTCCAACAATGAAGTCAGTTTCAAGAAGCGTCTATAGCGTTTACAATCTATTGCTTAGATATTTGGACAACTTTAAGCAAAACTGCTTCTATTGGATTCTAGAAAAGTACACTAGTCTCACCCTGTATTATTTCTTCGAGCATAAATCCTCAGCTGGGTCTTATTTGCTGGTTTCCCAGAAATGCAGTCGTATAGGACTGCATTTAAACTGCCAACACACAGACTGACGTAAGTCAGAAGAATCAGTCGTTTGACCATTTTATTTGCTTACCGAAGACTTAACTATTATGAACGCTGTGGGTCCATTTATATAAAGAAAGTTCTATTGGTGTCACTGAAAGTATTTTGTTATTGTATTTTGAATATCCTTGAATATTTTAGAATTTACCGCTTATCATTTTCTGCACCTGTTTTGAAAAACTGCATTCTGATGTAAGGCATTGTTCTATTGAAATACTGTTGAATTTAATTAGGTGTCAAAATATTATTTTCTGTACCGAGTCTAGCAATATCATGTACTTAATTTCAATTTGTTAAGATCAGTGTAGAATTTTTCTGCTTTATAACTCAATTAGATTTTTTCTGACCAACATTTGGCCACCTGTACCTATTGCTCTGTTATGTTAGCCTCGTATAAATCCTGAAAAGCGCAAGTGGTTGTGCAGGATGAGCAGCATAGCAAGTGACATATCCTGTGCAACAGTTCTACACTGGCACCTTAAAGATGAGTCGAGGAAGCCTCATTTGGCCAGATTGTTTTTACAGCGTCTAACCTCGGTCTGCAGTCGGTTAAGAGATTTCCAGATTGGCCACTGTGTATGCGCCCTGGAGAGGAGTTGTTCTGGCTGTCTGAACCAAACTCGAATCGTCGACGGCGCGTAGTTTTTCACACGCTTCAAAGAGATCTAAACAAACCCGTAGGGGTCAGTCTGACTAAGTGAAGCTTCCTCAACTCATCTCTAACCTGGGGCCCTAATCTGCTATTTTTATAAGTTTGTCATTCCAACACGATCGCATTGTCACTTTCCTAAAAGTTCATAATCTGCTAATTCATAACGACCAATCATTGATCGGTCAATGGTCTCGTAATAGAATTGTGGTAGAATAACAAAAAAAAAAGCAACGACTGCACAATAACGTTTTATTGGTAGGTCACTGTTCAAAGGAATTGTCAAAATTTTAGCAAATTACCGCACACGTCAGACATTCATTTGTAAATATTTACGAGATTTCCATTCTATTACACTTCTTTCAATGGAGTGTCAGAAGTCAATGATAGACCAGTCTTACACTATTGTAATAGCAGACTTGAGGACCTGTGCCAGTGTAGAGCCGCTTCTATGGACATGCGTCACCTGATATATCATACAATTTCCTACACCTTTCAGGTTTTTACGAGACCAATGGCAAAGCTATATAGGTTCCCAAATACTGGTAAGAGAAAATATTACATGCGTTCATCGATGAGTTTCTAAAAGAATAAGAAAAAGTTAGGTGTCTAACATAAGCCTTAGTTAGTAATTTGTTATGTAGTGCAACTAAGAATACATTTTGACTTTATTGAGTATCTTAATGGTAGTCCACAAAAACTAATTTAAACATTAGTAGTGATGTTTTTTGTTAGCAAATTAAAACATAACAGTGTTATCTCTATTTTCTTGTTATGTATTAAAACTAGAACAAATAAATTAGTTAAACTAAATATTTCCAAATAATTGATAACAGTTTTATACAGGGTTATTTGTTAAACACTCAGGACTAGTTTTACATATAACCCTGTATATAAAACTACGTTGAAAACCATAACCCAAAGGCTACAACCATAGCTCAAAGAATCGCCAAACCTAAGGTGCAGTGATCAGGGTACATTGCTCGCAGAACAGATGATCGATAGTGACGAAAAGTTCTGGATAAAACAGTTTAAGAATTTATAATTCTTCTACTCGTCTTTTAATAATGTTGATACTTGTGTCTAGAACGTTAATAAAAGGCACAGCTAATTCATTTAAATTATTGGTGAAGTCAAGTTTATAAATATGTCGGAGGACCGATATCAGAGGGTCGCGACATCGGAAATAACACTCACAAAAACCTTTGATAACACCTTTTATTACTCGTAACACACACTCAGTACAAAATAATCAAGGATGCCTGAGATATGGCTTGACTAAGAATTTAGGAACGCGGGAAATTTAGCGTGGAGCAACCATCGTCTGCTCGGCTCGACGGAACGATTCAAAGTGCCCTCCAAATCAACCGTCACCCGACACGTGAACCTACCCCCACTCCGGGTAGCCAATTTACCTGTCAACGTCAGTACCTGTCAATGTCGAATAATCGATTATACCTCCGGATCGACATTTGACTCGACTATTCGCTCAGTGTTGCTATTACTCCACGCTAACCATCCCCAAGTTAATACTTGACGTTCCCAAACGTAAGCTGTTCAATCTAACTACATAGTTCCTCCAGTGAAAGATAGGTGGCGCTGATGCAGACCGACTGATATGCGCCAACGCTTCGACACGGCCGTCCTGATGATCACACGTCCTCGTGTGGAGTACCTGGAATGAAAGAAAATCCTCGAACAGTACTCATTCTAGTCGTTCGGCCAATCCTGGCCCAAGGTGGTGGGGCATAAAAGGTACTCTGATCAAAATCATCAATCATGTCTAGAAGAAAATCACAACAATCTTAATCTCTCAAAGCCGACATGTTGAACAACACTCAAACTCATTCAAATAATAGGAAACTCATTAAAATATTGCAGTGCTCATACTCTGACCTCCATCCGGTCTTCATCATCACACTTATAACCTCCATCCGGTTATAAGCATCAAACCAATCGACCTCCATCCGGTCTTCATCATAACACATTATAGCCTCCATCCGGCCATAAGCATCAAACCAATCGACCTCCATCCGGTCTTCATCATAACACATTATAGCCTCCATCCGGCCATAAGCATCAAACCAATCGACCTCCATCCGGTCTCATCATCACACTTATAACCTCCATCCGGCTATAAGCATCAAACCAATCGACCTCCATCCGGTCTTCATCATAACACATTATAGCCTTCATCCGGCCATAAGCGTCAAACCAATCGACCTCCATCCGGTCACTAACACAACAGGCAACCTCTATCCGGTCACCTCCACATGTAACCTCCATCCGGTTACAAACAACACCATCAAGATAATCATTTCGAGCCTTTAATCAAAATAATCCTTAAAGTAGGTTTGTTCAACATGTTGCTTTATTTTTCCTATAACGTTACAGATTATAAGAAAACTCTTACTATGCTAGGTACTCTAAATGTTAAGTTGACTACTTAGTATTCAACTAGTCTTGTCAGCGTTATCACTTTCGTCATAGCTAGTCTCGTCATCATCGCCTACGTGCATGTCAACGTCAGTTATTTTTCGCAGGTGGTTATGTGCGTACTTCGAAACATAACGGTCACCATTAAGAACCTCAATCACTCCTGCGCATCCCTACAGGATCGCCAAGTCTCTCAAGACTTAATGGTTTCCCACAGTACGTCCCAGATTTGATCGCAATTTGAATTGAATACCGCGTACTTACGGACTACTGTGACCGCTAGATACCGGTTTCTATTAAGCTACGACTACAAATCAAATCTCCTATAATCTGATCATCCTATAAACTTCATCGTCATCATCAGCCCCTTCTTTTTATGTTCCCACTGAAACGCCTGCGTTTCGTTTTCTTTCTATTGCGGTGTCACTGTCTTTCTATTGCGCCTCTAATTGACACGATTGAAAAATTTGAAACGTTAAAGGTTAACCGACTCTTTCATAAAAATTAAATTAATTCTTATTCAGTTTTCGTGGCGCCGCTGTCAAAAAAAGAAACTTTACCGCACGTTAAATCTTTAGAAGAACGGCGTGTATGGGACACGAGAATATTTAGGTACAAACCACCCGAAGTAAACTACTAGACCTATTAACTGTCCCAACTGAGCTATGATAAACAGCATCGAAAGTAGGGTAGAGAGCAGAATCGAATGTACGCGATCTACTTTCTGAAGTTCTATATCTCCTAACTTCAGCACTTGACTTTATTTCATATCCTAAGCAACTCGATTTGCATTATGAAAAACAACCACTCTTTCAAATCTAATGAAAATCCGGCTTTAATCAACGTTTGTAATACTACATTAAGTCTCTCGAAGTTCTTAATAGATTCCAAAATAATCAAAATATTGACAACTCAAACTATGACGTAGGTATTTACCGATTTATCAAAAACCCCGTTGAAAAACAGAGATCACGTTTCGATACCGAGTGGCATAGTCAAGTGTTTATACTGACCGCTGAAACACTACTGAAATCATCATCACCATCATCACCATCATCACCATCATCACCATCATCACCATCATCACCATCATCACCATCATCACCATCATCACCATCATCACCATCATCACCACCATCACCATCATCACCATCATCACCATCATCATCATCATCACCATCATCACCATCATCACCACTATCATCACCACCATCATCACCACCATCATCACCACCATCATCACCACCATCATCACCACCATCATCACCACCATCATCATCACCATCATCATCACCATCATCATCACCATCATCATCACCATCATCATCACCATCATCATCACCATCATCATCACCATCATCATCACCATCATCATCACCATCATCATCACTTTTTTTTCTTCCATTATGTTCTGTCCCTCGTCACGCTATCACTACACCTACACAACCAACACAAACACACTCAACACGCTAACCTAACCCTAGCCTATATACAATCTAATTTTTGTAAAATAAAGCGCACTATGTAAACGAGTTATTTGGTCCGAGATACGTGGCAACGAATACCAGTAAGGCACGTTATTGTTTAGTTTACAGTAGTCTTTGCACATTATTTCTGACCGGTCGAGTTTTTAAGCCGAAAGAGCTAAATTAACAGACACCGTATTACTCGGTAAAATAATATTTGCACGCAACAATTCATCTACCCGCTCACGCATTATTATTATTATTTTTTTCGCGCTAGACCGCTATGGTCGTCTTTTGCTAAGATGAGTCAATTAAACGAATAAGTTCACTTTTTGTAACACGCGTTTATAGCATACTATACTGTCATAGGTACACGTCAATGTCAATAACGTAAAAACTATCTATGGAGGAGTTATCACTGTCAAACAAAAATCGAAACGGTATCTACCGGATATACCGAGGGTAGATGTAATTACAATTGTTTATGTCGTGAACTTTAGCAATTTAACAAAAGAAGTGTGTCACGCACGATCATACTATTTAAACTGAATCCTTGCAACAATATTTCACGGCCAAAATATCACTTCGCAAATAGATGTTGTGAATAAAACCTCAATCAAACTACGCAAGTAATCTGAACACGCTAAACTGACCCTTCAATGTAACAAAACTGTGTTTACGTTTGCCGTGAAATAGTGATGACAGACTTTAAAGTGAAAGAGATATAACACTCAGCATCAGAATTAAAATGGAATGTGAATACCTGACCTTGTTCCTGGTTCCTTTGACAGCACATACGTCATCCAGTCACTCGCTACGTGATGCCTTGGCACCACCATCGCCTTCACGTCGCTTGCTTCGTCCAATTATTCCACAGTGTAACATTTGACAGGTAGCGTTTTGTGTGAAACGTTTTCTGATCTGGTATCGCACTCGACACACTGTACCTCAGGCACGCACACACACACACACACACGCGAAGCACGTATCGGAAAGTAGTACATCGTAAACGAGCCCTTGCACCCATCGCTCTTTTCCCGGTCACTAGCTGGGTGGTACGTTGTAATTTGCTCCCTGGGGATACAGCGGTACCTTGGTCCAACATTTGTTGCTCAGGATTAGGGAACAACCCCAGAAAAAAACCTAATCAGACCATTTAAGTCAGCTCTTCAATCCGGTTCTTACTTTCTTAAAGCGACCATAAGCAGGGCGCCATGTTGGTCTTGGTCCGTCAAGCACATTTCTGCAGTCGTCAACCAAGCACGTGCATCTACATCTTGTTTCTCAGGATCGAAATCCGGTAAACGAAGGTCATGTGACGACGTAGTAGGTGTTTTCATGGCTTGAATCAGCGTCAGAAAATTGCGGTTCTGTTGTTCCAACAAACGCATCCATTTTTCGTCGCTAGCGTTTTCATTTTTGAACACGTGGGTCGTCGTGGTCCAATCCCAATTCTGATGTCGGAGGACCGATATCAGAGGGTCGCGACATCGGAAATAACACTCACAAAAACCTTTGATAACACCTTTTATTACTCGTAACACACACTCAGTACAAAATAATCAAGGATGCCTGAGATATGGCTTGACTAAGAATTTAGGAACGCGGGAAATTTAGCGTGGAGCAACCATCGTCTGCTCGGCTCGACGGAACGATTCAAAGTGCCCTCCAAATCAACCGTCACCCGACACGTGAACCTACCCCCACTCCGGGTAGCCAATTTACCTGTCAACGTCAGTACCTGTCAATGTCGAATAATCGATTATACCTCCGGATCGACATTTGACTCGACTATTCGCTCAGTGTTGCTATTACTCCACGCTAACCATCCCCAAGTTAATACTTGACGTTCCCAAACGTAAGCTGTTCAATCTAACTACATAGTTCCTCCAGTGAAAGATAGGTGGCGCTGATGCAGACCGACTGATATGCGCCAACGCTTCGACAAATATAACAACCTATTTTAATAAAATAACGTTTCGCAAAGAACCTGAAATTGATGATTTGTAAATAATTTCGTAGATTTCCCGGATACTGGAGGATTCCATCGCTTCGTGTCGAACTAGGCATCTAAGGGATTACTGGGAAGTGGGACAATAATAATAACTGTATACTGATTCCACAATCACAGATCTCGATAAGCTTAACGATCGTGATTGTCGTCGATTACAATTTAAAAATTAATTCTTAACTGAATTAGTTTCAAATTGTAGTCGACGAAAGATAAGTTTATGTTTATTGCGTAGGTAATATGTACTTATATCTTTTTCTAAATGGTTTATTCCAGTGCCTTATTTCTTAGTGATCGTGCTTTTTTTTTCAGAAAAAAGATTCATATCTAAAATACACGTGTATGGGACTTTATATAATTGATCTTTTATGCATGTTTTTTTTTAATGAATATAAAATACTAATAATTATATAAAAAAGAGGTAAAGTTCATAATTATGTTTTTTGTTTGTAGGAAGTATTCTCCAAAAGTACTGGTCAGATTGCTAAAACTTTTTCGCGAGCGAAGCCGTAGGCAATAGCTAGTTATGAATAATATTACCTTGTATCTTAATCGTCAGCATTTCATACCAGTCCAGATTGTCGACATTACGAAAAACGCCAATGTTCTTAATTCTTTTAGAGAAACAACTATTAGTTTATTGTATTATATGTAATCTTTCATGAAAGAAAAATTGTATTATAATATTATTATACAAAAAATTGTATTATATGTAATCTTTCATTTTCCATGAAAGAACTGTTCAAAGGCACCTTGCCCATGTCACTTAAGCGGAAGTTAATGGATATGTGTATTCTCCCCATTCTGACCTATGGCGCACAGACTTGGTCTTTGACTAACATGCAAAGGTCCAAACTCAAGGTTTGCCAACGTGCTATGGAGCGCAGCATACTAGGTGTTAAAATAACGGATCGCGTTCGAAACACTACACTCAAAGTCAAAGTCAAAATATTTTATTTCACATAGGCCTACATGGGCACTTATAAAACGTCAGAAGCTAGTGCACTGCGCTCCAAAACGCAAATCATTAACGTAGTTCAGAAGGCTGCCCAGCTTAAGTGGGACTGGGCTGGGCATGTTTGTCGCATGCCGATCGAGCGGTGGGCCAGAAAAACGCAAAATTGGTGCCCTGAAATCGCACGTCGGGGTCGCGGCAGACCAAGAAGGAGATGGCGGGACGACTTGGATGTCTTCCTTGGGAATTGGAAAGAAGTAGCTCAAAACCGGGAGCATTGGAAGGAGTGGAGGGAGGCCTTTGCCCAGCAGTGGGACAATATGGGCTAGATATAATAATAATAATATGTAATCTAAATAATGGTAAAGACAATGATATCATCGCAAACCATAATTTAGCAGAAGACGGGACAAACAAGAAAATACATTTTTTTAAATGATATAAACTAGTGCTTGATTCCGATCCCACCTGATGGTAAGCAGTAATGCAATCGATGATGGCGAATTGCACTAGTTTATTGAGTACATATTTACCGTATCTCTAAAGAATCTGTTGGTACTCTCTTATGATACTTGTGTTATATTAGACGATCCGGTGACATTTTTTTATAAACTACAAGGTCCTCACGTTTTCACAAAACGATATTTTCTGAAAAACCTTGAATGCCAGATCGCAGACTCAAATATTTTTCATCAAATACGGAACAGCTGCAAATAGCTGTTCTGTTTGGTCGATGAGCCGAGCCTCTCAGTAATCGATTCGTCCTAGTCGCACACGTGTTAATAAATATATTTTATGACAGTAATAACAATTCGATGTTGCGCAATCAGACGCCAAATTGTGCAAAAAAAAAGTAAGTTGGCAAATTATGTCAACTGTATTGTTGAATAGGTATCTGTAAATCATTAGTAAGTTTCTTTTAATATTTTTAATTTTGAATAGCCATTTAGAATCTTTAACGATTTAAAGTTGGTTAGCAACCATTTACTTTTTTTTATATAGCAAATCAAAACAAAAACTCGGAGAGACATTCTCGCCATATTTTTTTTAAGCTCAAAATAAAATAATTTAACTAACATAAATATGAACTGCATCAGAAAAAGGGACCATTTTGATACTTTTTAGATTTTACGTGCAGTAAAATTGTTTAATGCTTTAATTTTTTTATTCACATTTTCAAATCAAATCATATTATTTTTCATAACATCTAGGTCTACATGGGCACTTATAAACTGTCAGAAGAGCATATTAACTAGTAAAAATTGAAAAAAAACCGAAACCTTCCCAGGTTTAAATTTTTTTTATCGGCCCAATAGTTTTCTAGATTTAGCTATATAATACCTAAATATAGTATATGTATAGTTAAAATAAATAAAAAATATATATTTAAGTTTTCGTTTCCTCGCTCTATACTTCTGTTATATTCACTCAAGTGTCGCCTCTATATACGAGGACTTACCATTTCTTTAGTTCAAACTTAACCCAGCACTTAGCTTGAACATGAAAATATAATCAAGGGCTTAGAAGCCGGCTTATATTCCATAATCTGGGAAACCGGAGACTATTGTTTACGGGTAGGACGAAGCAAAAATAAACAAAACGTTATTCAATCTACTCTCCTACTGTAAGCAATCATTTGATGGTGGGGAAGACGACGGAGGTGTAAGCCATGAAGTAAGCGAGTTAGGGTACCTGTATTGATAAATTAATTAAATATTGTATAGTGAATCAATCAGAAAATTATCGGATGATATGATTTTCATGAATGTTATTGTTCTACAACCGTCATTTATTTAAACATCTACAGAAGTCCTCGTAGAACTGGTACATCAAAATTTGGAATGTGTCAGTAAAGTAGTCTTAGATTACTTTTTTGACAGTGTCTCAAAGTTACTTGATTGATTTTGTAAATCATTCAATTAATTTTATATAGTCACTATTAGGTAATAATCATTTATTTATCTGAAAATGATTCCCATATTAAAAACAACCATTACAATTAATATAAATACACAATCATATATTTGCAGTAGGTACATTCAAATTCTAATAAATTTTCAATCCAAAACAAGTCAAAGTAAAAATTCTAAAATTAAAATTCAATTCGCATGGTTCAAGGTCGCTTATTTAATGGCTCCAGTCTCCCCAACAAGCTGCCACATGACGTGACAGGCGGCCGCGACTGACATATCCGAAATCGCTGCGACATTCTTCCTAAACGTCTTCCCAAACAATGCAACGAGGGTCCACTGACATACCACATCTTACTTACCATCTCACAACACCTTAACATCTAAACAAGAAAGATCATTTTTGTCTGTTTCAGCTTCTTTATTAACTTTGTCCGATGACCAATTATATTTACAGATATAATATATTTTATTTTAGTATCGATAAGGGCGTTTATCGCTTGTTGTAGGACAGTTGTAATGTTGTGTAGGTATCTCAGGGGTGTGACATAGAGTATTTGAGAAAGTTTTCGATTTGCAATGAGGTGATGGATTCGATTTTAAATGTTTGTTGTTGGACGGTGTCTTATTGGGGGAGATAAATTCTATCTGCCATTTATCTACCTCAAAAATATAGGTATACATTATTTGCTTTTCTACTGCCAATACCCAAAGCGTAATATATAATAATATGCTTGATAATCACGATCTTCATTATATGTTATGTACACTGTCTAACTGTAGTAAAAACGATAAATGTATGTACAATATTAAAATAATATTGTTCGTACTGGAAAAAAAATACAAGTTTTCATTAGCTGAGCCCTGAAATGTTTTTCAATACAGTGTTCTATATTATATAATTATGAGACATAAACAGTAACACGTCATAAAGAAAAACTATAAACCATAGTCGAATAGCATGAAAGAAGATGATTAAAAATTATACAAAAGTGAAATATGGTATGAGATAATAATGTTACATTGACATATTTCATTTCACTTTTTTTTATTGTAATTGTCCAGACATCCCACTATTATATCTCATAGTCTCTTTATAAATTTCATGCACGTTACCCAATACATTACGCCTCCGACGTCCAACATTACCAACTCCATCCTTTTACTAGAAAACAAGTACCAAAAACTCCGTACATTTAGTAGCAAATGGCCAGAGCATGCGATTGCTCGCATATTGAATGCAGCGAAATGCATACAAATACTGTGTTTACTGTCTACCCCTTGATGGATGGTTCGGGATACTTTTTGTAGACGCTCCACTATGAATTTTAGAATTCTATCTCGATTCAAGAGATAGAGTTTCTCTTTTAGGATTTTTGGGATAGATAAAAAGAGATAGATTTAAAAATAAAAATAAATGTATTACGATATTTTGTTAGTTATGTTGATATTTAAACCAACGGACTGGAGAGAAGGATAACTGAGAAAAAAATATAGAAAAGATATCTACAAACAAATCACTTGATGATGATACCATGAGCTTATGATGCAGGTCCTAACCGTACATGGTCAGTTTGTGAGATTCTTGCACCGGCTTCAGGTAGAAGAAGATACCCAGAAGATACGGTAGAGGTTGAAAAAGCTCGTGGAAACTTTTTTTGCTATCCGGTCTAGATTTAAGTAAAACGACTATCACCAGATAAAATCTTGTCAACCCAGTCTCTCAGCGAAAATATTTAATTAAAAGTATTCCAAAATACATTTCTTATCCATACTAGATATTTGTATGTTTGTTAGTCTTTTATTTGTTAAATATATTTATAAAGACATTTTACTGCATAGATTACTATTTAAAGCAGACAAATAATATCCTGCTCGGCCTCTTGATTCAATATTGTACAATAATATTAATTTACAACTAGCTCCCTGGATCATCATTTTACAATCAATCTCGATCAAATACCTTGTCAGTCCTAACGACAAATTGTTCATTTACTGCATTTCATAAAATCACAAACTACATAATTGACATAGCGGCCATGGTACCGATCAGGCCTCACTCAAACACTGCCTCAGTCAGTCAATTTGAAGACCGCAAATTGGCGCCTCTTGCTAATTAACGTTTGCCGTGCACCAGTTTGTAAGTGGCCAGGAAGGGAGCGATTTAGATGGTCATATTTTATTGATTTATTAACTGGCTAGAATTTAATATATTTGACTTGATAAGTTGATACTGCACAGGCACACTGCAATAACTGCAGCTTTTGCTTTGGAAATGATGACAAGTAAAAGACAGCGCCGATTTGAATAAGCTGGGATGAAGATGTGTATAGCCAGGGTACGAGTAGGTTATAGAGAGATGTTGGTTATAATTATGTCATTAATATATTTTTTTATGTATTACTTGCTAACCTGGTGAACTTCGTATCGCATGACAGTCAATGAATGCAGTAACTGTAGGAGCTACCTTTTGGTTAAACTTTTGAAATCCTTGGTATAAAAACTTGACTGAATAAATGGAATGACTTATGATTGAAATAATTCCGTTATTCGGTGATGTTGCTGTAATTTTTCGATATATTAGGATTTTTTAATCATAAATCCGATATTTATATAGTTATTCTACTATTTGGGACAGATACAAATCTAAGAAAGCAGAGATCATTAAAATTAGTGCAGCCGTTCTTGAGTTATAAATGAGAATTTAAAGAAAAGTAATTCTGAATACGATCAAGTACAACAACAAAATTATGTGGAAATAGGCTTGAATGTTGTAGCTGAAGATATTATTTTCGTTGATGATAAGAAGTTCAATACCAGGACAAAACTCGCCAACGTCAAAGCCTCGTCCACCGCAGCGCAACAATAATTGATAGTTTCCAGTCGCGGGGACATTCCTACTCACTGGCGCTGTTATTTAGTACCGACATGTTGACAGTAATAACAGTGGCTGACCTATGTTTATTTACATAAAATTGACACCACACTAGTGTGAAAAGCACTGCTATTGAGGATTTTCTATAGCCATGCTATTATGTATTTGATTGACTGGCAAATAGAACCCGTTGGTGGTAACGTCAGGTACAATTTTCTTCTATCGTATTGTATTGGTATGGTGGCTTTCTTGAATTCTGAATTTGCTTTGGATGGAAAGTTTTGCTGAGGTCATAGTTATACTAATAAAACAACACTTTCTAATGTCTACTCACTCCACAGAGGCTGTTTAGACAGATACAATCGAAATGGAAAGCTGGAAAGCATGCTTTGATTACAATAAAGATGGAAGTAATGAAAAAGATGACAAAGTTATGGCTAAAGACCAAACTGATAATGGATTATTCCTGAGTGAAGCGACAAAATGAGGACTAAAGAAGACAAGTCGAACTAAAACACTAGAAAACTAGCGTCACTTTTCATATAACATCTATTGTTGATAGTAAGAGTTACCAAAAATTCTAGAATAAAAAGGATAATTTAAATAGATGTTCGCTGACTGTACGTGAATTGTAATCGGTCCGGACAAAGAGCGACAACAAACAGCAATTTAAATCGCTCATCGGATTGAATCGGAACAAGAGGTCGTGTTGCATCAATTAAAGGATTACCGCCTGCTGTTAATTCGCTACCGTTGTTTTGTAACCGGGCTGTACGTCTGTGTTGTTTGTTTTCATTATACGGACTGACATTATCTACATTATCTTATACGTAATTAATAATGTGTGCATCTGATATTAGTTCATCTGTAGTACGTGTAACGACTACTTGAATAAATAAGCTTTTATTACCTTCTTTGTTTTTGAAACATTCACCTGTATCAGTGGTTTTTTAAATTATCATTTCTTTAAAAATCCAAATCATATTGTGATTCATAGTGTGAATCATATTGTGATTTGGATTTTAATATAAAAATTTAATATTCAGAGGGCATAATTTTGAAATCACTTATTACATCAACAACATCCGTTATCCTTGAAGATGTAATTATCACTAGTATGTTTTTTATTTCCCAAAGTCTAACCAGGTCGATACAACCACGGTTTTTTGTATTTTTAGTTTTTATTATACGAACTGACATTATCTACATTATCTTAAAAACATTATTAATAATGTGTGTGACTGGTCTTTATTCAACTGTAGTACATGTGACGACTACTTGAATAAATAAACTTTCATTACCTTC
Source organism: Mythimna lalbum (assembly GCA_949319445.1). Lineage (NCBI taxonomy): Eukaryota > Metazoa > Arthropoda > Insecta > Lepidoptera > Noctuidae > Mythimna > Mythimna lalbum. Next base: position 2,095,323 of record OX439347.1, read on the forward strand.
TTTGTTTTTCAAACCTTTCTTCATCAGTATTGTTTTTATCAATATGATTGGGTTTTAATTTCAAGATTTTGATTGAAACTATCAACCACCGATCATATCAACAACATCTGACATGTTTGAAGATGTAACAGTGACGATGCGTATACACTGTCTCGTGCCTAGGTGTCAGCGTTTTCTTTTGTAGTGACGCGCGTAACAACATCATCGATATCTAATATAGTTGACGTTGGAATTATCAATAATATTTATTTGTCCCTAATTCTAACCAGGTCGATATAATCTCTTTTTTCTTTAAAGCTAGGCTATACATACTATATGTTTCAGAACCCCATCGTTCGTTTCAGCTGTACATTACTGCGCGAGTATGCGATGAAGCGGAGCGGCGCATCAATTAAAGGATTAACGAGATGGTGCGTTAAATGTATGCAATTGTTCCGTCCGCTGATTGACCGTTTGTATAGACGGACGTTTTAATCTTTCAATTGATTTGTTTTAAAGTTATGCAGTGTATTTTTAATGTTGTTTCAGTAGTTGTGCAACTTTTGAACATGTTTATAATCAATACAAAGTTCTTTATTACAATCTTAAATGTTAACGTGTATAATTTGGGTAATTTACATGTTTTATGTGCACCCACACACCATCGCATCTGTGACCTATTCTACAAATATAAAACTAGAAGGGGCATGTTTTAGGCATTGAAAGTTTTTGGCCATGTAGTCTACAATAAGGGATTCTTCCTATATTTTTTTTTGTTAATTATATTAAGATTTTCAAAGATGCTACCAGCATCAAAAATAAACACAAGTTTAGAATTTTTTGATACTACCTGATGCATCTTGTAGGATGTTTTAAGCAGTGTGTTTTTATACAATTTACAATCAATATCGTAAACAGTTCTATGATATGATGTTAAACATTTAAGTTTTGTTCATACGGTGACCTAAGTGCAATTCTTTGAAAATAATCCACAATATTCACAGCACAGTAAGATCTATTTGTATCCAACTTGAACTCGGTTTTTATTTGCTCAGTCCGCAATCATACGGAGATGCCCCGTTGTGACGGGCGACTTGAAGTATTTATTGCACACTATAAGATAACGGAAACTGCGGAGAAAATATCAGGCGCAGATATTTTAATGTTAAGAAGCTGGTACAATTGCAGAGGTTGAAGAACATGAAACTGAAACTGTATAGGAATAGGATTGAAAAAAGATTCGATATGGTTGTATTTTAATTTAGGTCAGTATTCGACCCATATGCACAAAACGTTTTGGAAATACGTTTTTTTTTATTATTATTATTGATAGGCTTGCGTTTGACCACCATCTCACCTGATGGTAAGCGACGATGTGGTCGACGATGGAACACGCTTGCCTAGAAGTAACCTATTCACTCTTGATTTAAAGACCCCTAAGTTGTAGCTATGTACATTACGTACGTACGTTTATTGATTGTAGAGCTAATAAGTGGGATTCCCAGTCGGTGTCTTTGTTTCTTGATAGATACAACTTAAGGGTATTTAAGGTAAGAATGAATCGGTTACTTCTAGGCAAGCGTGCTCAATCGTTGACTACACAATTGGTGAGATAGTGTTTAAACGCACGCCAAGAACCTCTAAAAAAATAGTACATAAATTGGTTGTATGTAAATCTTCTAGGTAGAAATATAAGTCATTTTTCCGTAATTTTTATGTCATTTTTTTGTAAAAGTCACACATAAGTACTTTACATACGTGTGATTTTTAAACTTTTTTGATTTTGACTTTTTTGAGGGGTTTGTTTGGTAAATCATCATTGATTGTAACGCAAATATCGAAAAAACAAAGCCGATAGGCAGATGTGGAATTGAGTTAGGCATGTTGCACGAATGCACTCTGAGATGAGCAAATATCGTCACTCAGTCGACGCCCGAGGGAAGAAGTTGCCGTCGAGGTTGCCTGTAACGAAGGTAGTAACAATAATGTAATTACATTTGACAGGACACAGAAATTTAGAATAAGAAAAGGCACACAAATAGTTTGGCTAGAAAAAATAAATAATGCAATAGTAGATATAAATATAAATCTGGTAGGGTTTGAAGATCTCAGACCAATAAAGTGATTGATTAAAGAGGTTAGACTGAAGAATTTACACAATGTGATCTTTCTAAACTCCATTAATTCTCACTTTAAGACTGTGAACATTTGTATACAACACACATTCCTTCCCACAGCTGTACTCTCTTCCCTCCTTGAACGTAAACTTAAAACCTAACGCTCTTGTTTTGAAGAGATTCCAAGTAGACCATTCAATAAAATACAAACTGAATGTGTACGATCCTTAACAGCAGCTAAAAGACGAGCACAATTCAATGTGTTGTCTCGACGCGCGATTTATTCTCATAACAAGGCACTCGTATAAAAATAGTCAACTTTAACGCTGCAGCTATGGGATAGAAGTATGTTAGAGTATTGTGTTTTGTGTGGGTTATGTTCCACTGTGTTGATGTCTTCATAGGGATTTTGACTTTAAGAGGCTGTATATCTATTGCTAACAAGTTCAAATTGTAAACTAAGTGGATGATATGCACTATCGAAACGTCACTCTGTCAAATATTTTGACTTTTTGACACTCGTTGCCGCTGATAGAAAGTCGGCCTGAGCTCTCAAGGATTTGTCAGCAATAGCAGGGGCCCAGCCGGATTGAAGCCTACTGAGCTGACATCTCGTTCGCCAGCCCCGCTCTGTCACCGCGTGTCGTCGACTGGCGCGTTATGGAGGAGGTGGAGACGTACTCCGACCACCGGTACATCCGGTTGGACGTCTCCGCCGAAACCTCGGCCGCGCCGGTCCGACAGAGCCCTTGGGGTCCGCGGTGGGCGCTTAAGCAGATGGACCGGGAGCTCCTCCTGGAAGCCGCGACGGTACAGGCCTGGGTGCAAGCACCGGACAGGCCTGTCGACATCGACGTCGAGGCGGAGTGGTTCCAGGAGGTCATGTCGCAAATCTGCGACGCGGCAATGCCCCGAGTCCCTCCAGGTCGTGCTAAGCGCCGCGTGTACTGGTGGTCGCCGGAGATCGGCGCACTGCGCAACGCGTGCGACCACGCGCGCCGCCGGTACGACAGACACTGCAGGCGCCGCAACCACCAGCCGGATGCGGAGGTCAGAGAGGCGGAGCTGTATGAGGGGTACAGAGAGGCAAAGCGCACCCTCCGAACGGAGATAAGGCGGGCCAAACTCGAGGCCCGCAACGTGTGGCTGGGGTCTCTGAACGCGGATCCGTGGGGGCGCCCGTACAAATTGGTACGGGACAAGCTACGCCCCTGGGCTCCGCCGCTGACTCAGAGTCTCCGGCCCCAACTCGTGGAGGGTGTGGTAACCACTCTGTTCCCTACGCGAGGGGAACACTCCCCCCCGCCCATGGCTCCGCCCCCGCCAGCAGTGTCTGACGCGGACCACAACAGCGACGACGACGACAACGCTCCAGAGGTGACCGAGGTAGAGTTGAGAGTGGCGGTGCGAAGGCTGAGTGCCAAGAACACTGCCCCAGGACCCGACGGCTTGCCAGGGAAAGCCTGGGTCCTGGCCATGGAGGCTCTCGGGCCTCGACTAAGAGGGCTCTTCAGCGCATGTATGGAGAGGGGCCAGTTTCCACTTCGCTGGAAGACGGGGAAACTGGTTCTCATCGCGAAGCCAGGGCGCCCTGCGGACTCTCCGTCCGCGTACCGGCCTATTGTGCTGCTCGACGAGGTGGGCAAGCTCTTTGAAAGAGTCATTGCAAACCGCCTCGTCGCGCGGCTAACACGGGTGGGGCCGGACTTGTCGGACGGACAGTTCGGCTTTCGCAGGGCGCGCTCTACGGTGGACGCCAACATGCGCGTGCGAGCCCTCACGACAGGGGTTGCGGTGTCCCGGGGCAGGAGCGTTGTGGCAGTGTCCTTGGACATTGCCAACGCGTTCAACTCCCTGCCCTGGAGTATGATCCGGAGGGCACTCCGGTACCACCGGGTGCCCGAATACCTCTGTCGAGTGGTCGAGGCTTACCTGTCGGACAGGTCCATTATCTACCCCGGTCACCAGGGAGACTGGAAACGTCGAGAGATGTCGTGCGGTGTTCCGCAGGGGTCGGTTCTAGGCCCACCCTTGTGGAACATCGGCTACGACTACGTGCTGCGCGGCGACCCTGACGGGGTCAGCGTGGTCTGCTACGCAGACGACACGCTGGTTCTAGCGCAGGGAGAGTCGCACCAGGCGGCGGTCGCTCTAGCGACACGCGGGGTTGCGATAGTCGTTGGTAGGATCCAGGAGTTGGGACTCGAGGTGGCGCTGCACAAATCCGAGGCCATGTTTTTCCACGGCCCTCGGAATGCGCCACCATCGGACTCCCAACTTACGGTAGGAGGAGTTCGCATCGGCGTCGGGTCGACGATGAAGTACCTGGGACTCGTTCTCGACAGCCGATGGAATTTCGGAGAACACTTCCGACGTTTGGCTCCCAAACTCAACCGGGCCGGGGCTGCTCTCAAGCGGCTCCTGCCCAACCTTGGGGGTCCAGACGCCTCCTGCCGGAGGCTCTACGCGGGGATCGTTCGGTCCATGGCCCTCTACGGGGCGCCGGTGTGGGCGCCGTCGCTGGCAAAGCGACCGGCGTCCATACTGAACGCCTGCCAGAGGGTCATGGCAATACGGATGGTGCGGGGTTACCGCACGATCTCCCGCGAAGCGGCGAGCCTTCTGGCTGGCCTACCACCGTGGGATCTGGAGGCAACAGTCCTTGCACACATGCACGATAAGCGCGTGGAGATGCAACGCCGGGGTGAAAGTCCACTACCGCGACAGGTCAAGGTATGGCGGACAGAGCTCCGGCGGGATCTCACGGTGAAATGGCGTCAGCGACTATCGCAACCCAGTGCTGGGCACGCCACAATTATGGCGGTAAGTCCCCTCTTTGAGGCGTGGCTGGAAAGACCTCACGGCGTCCTTACCTTCCGCATGACGCAGGTCCTCACCGGACATGGCAAGTTCGGGAGGTTCCTGCATCGGATTCGAGCGGAAGAGACGCCCGGGTGCCGCCACTGTGCGGAACGCCCGGAGGACACGGTGGAGCACACAGTTGAGGTGTGCCCTGCTTGGGCGGAGCAACGCCTTGCCCTCGTGGGGGCGATCGGCGGCGGAGACCTCTCGCGCCGGGCCTTGGTTCAGGCCATGGTCCGGAGCGAGGAGGAGTGGCAGGCGGTCGCCTCCTTCTGCGAAGCAGTAATGCTAGCAAAGGAGGAGGCAGACCGCATCAGGCAACGGCGCCCCCGCCGCCGCCGCCGGGATTCCGATCCCGATTTCCGGCCACCGTAGACGCGGGCTCGAAAGAAGAGTAGAAGAAGAACGTAGAACGAACAACTAGACTAACGAACGAACTAGAAGTATGTAGGGCATGAAAAGGTCAAATACGACATCTTAAAATACGAGGTATCTAACAGTAATAACGCCATCGATTCCAACTAAATAAAAATTCAATTGCAGAAAAATATTCTTCTCATAATAAAAATATCCTTAGCAGAAATTAATTCACAGGACACTCACCCTTACATTTAGAGACACAGAGTCGATAGTTGTTCAAAATTTTTTGGAAAAAATGCTTGGACAATACCCGTTACCGTGGAAACGGCACGAACGGAGCGCAAAATTAATCTTGCATCTGCAGAAACTAATAATACCATTGCTGTAAGAATTAAAATCGTGTGACAAGGTTGTAAAAAGTAAGATTGTTATCAAGTAACAATGTCGAGTGAAGTGGACAATGGAGTAAAACTGTTTGCCTCACTCTTAAGGGCTATTAGAAATGTCTACGAGTTCCGTAAGGGTCTATACGATTTTGTTCGTGGGCTATTGTTGGAGGCCGAGATGTTTGCGCGATGTTTTACGATTGTTTGCACTGAAAGTTGAGGCTTATCTGGTGCAGATTGTCATTGGAGCAGTCCAGAGTCCAAGAGAATAGAAAATATATTGGCTGAGTAAATAATGGTGGACTTTAAAAGTTGCACAGACGGACTTATAGGTAGCTTCTGATTGAAAAGTGCCTCAATTTCTGAAGAATAGACTTGTCTGTTTGACAACTAAGCACTTGAAATTCAATAGTTAGACCTGTGATGTTAAGATACAAGGGAATAAGTCAAAAATATTGAAAAAAAAATTTAGGTTAAAATAGAAATGATCGATTTGATACACTTTAATTGGCTAGAGTCAGAACAAGTCCAGTCATATGACTATTGTCATATGTTGGTCTGACTCTAGCCAATTAAAGTGTATATGTATAAAATTACTAAAAAGCAATAAAATTATATAAATGCAGTGGTCTCATTTGGTTTAATAATCGTGTCAGTTAGAGATTGCGAGAGATACAGCGCAAACGCTGACGTTCGCTTGGGACATGTGGTTTAATGAATCAAAGAGCATATAATCTATTTTATTAATGATTTTTAACAAATAAGTAGCTTCATCTCACCACTATTGAATGAAACATTTAAGAAAATGTAGAATTCGACGGGTGTGTAGCGACATCTATGACGCCACATAAGAACTACGAAGAAAATACGAAATCCTGCATCGCGCAATCAGAGTTCTCCGCGCGATTTGTTATATGTTATACGACAGCCCGACATCAACTATCGGGCAGTCGCCCACCAGACTATAACATCCTGTCTGGTCGGAGGATCCTCCCTTTCCAACGGAGGTATGTGGAACTTTACTCTCTGTTCCGCTTACCTCCAAAGGTGTAAAACAAAAAGCTATCTGCAATTTTGCGATTTTTTTTTATCAATTAGTAATAATTATTAACCCTTCAGATACCGTCAATTAGAGACACAATAGTAAGACAATAGATGCGCGGCCACCGGGTGTCGCTTGGGGATTCATGAATTAAGCCGTTAACTGTTTTTTTTTTTTGTTAAAAAATACTTTTGGATAAAAACCTTTGCATTTTTAACACTTAAAAGAAGATTTGCCATATCTTAGAATATGATTTTCTTTAGTAAGTTACTGCAGTTATCAGGAAATCGCAAATTGTAGACAACTTTCTTTACACTTTACTTTGCACGTTGGGTGCAAAGTAAATATCTACAAAACATTTTGAAGACATCAATACTTCTCGAATCTTCTTAATAAATGAGCAGTTGGCTGATATTTTCTCAATAATCCCTTAGTCACCCCTAAAGACTATTGCATTAGAACATAAATGGATTATTGTTTACTGTTCGTCTGCTATCACCATAGTAACACGAGTCCCCCAATCGACTTGAATGTCGTCAAGAAAATGGATAGCAATATATCAATACTTGAGAAGTTAGAAGGAGAAATAATTTGTCAGACTTCGTTGTTTGAACAAATTAATAAAGGAGGGATATTATACTGTTTACCGTGTATTCAGTTGGTACAGAACTTGTGACTGTGAAATATAATAAGTGCTTAACGAAGTACTTATTGCTTTAGAACTGAAATGAGGAAAAGTCATCATGCATCAGACATTTTCGTGGAAATCTATAATTTATATCTAGTCATACAATGGCCGCCTCTTATGGCATACATTTTTTTCAGACGGAAATTCATCAAATAACACCTCTAGCTCCGTGGTAAAGCAAGAGGGATTCTCTAAATTTTACGGTCAAAAACCCGCCCGGGTTTCATCAGTTACCTTTTGCTTTCTATTGCCATGGTAATTCTTTCAAACAATCCCGAATCTTATAGAAAAATATGCTAAATAACTTTTAGCTTGCTTGAAATAATGTTTATATGAACCTTATTCTGGGTTCATTAAGTTTCATGAACATGAAAAGTTAAGAGCACTGCAGTTGTAGTGGAAATATTATTTTGATTTGGTTTCTGAAATCAGATTTCCTCAGAGCAAAGCACAGCAAAATACTCTAAACGTATTAAAATAAAACAAACAAGAATGTCAACAACAAGTCTGCAATAGTCACCCCAGAGCAACCCAAGCAAAGAATTCGAAATTCTCAAACTCAGTTTTAATTAGCAAAAAGAAATCGGAGGAAAAAGTTTTTAACAAAACTCCCTCGAACGACAAACTGAATAATACCATTTTAATTGAACTTAATTAACAAAATTACACAAAAACGTTCCTGAGAAGAATAAAAAAATAATTGGAACAGATTGTCGCGGACTTGTTACAATTTTATGACTATCAAAGTTTTGATGTTGTGAAAAATTCCTTTTTGTAGATTTTGATATTGGGTCTTATGTTTATTTGATGATGAAGAAAAAGTAATTAATAAAGCTTTGTAACTTAGTGAGAAATCAAAGACTTGGATGGAAATTATTTGGCAAAAAATCGGGCTCTCAAAGGAATAGAAATTTTTTTGAAGATCGTTTTATATAAGTTGTTTGAGAGAATAATTTAGAATACCAAGTACGGGAAAATTTTACTATGGCACTGATAGATCTATCACGTTATTCAAATTTAAACGTCATATCAAGAAACAAGATACAAGTTATTATTCAAAACATTATATATTTTTGTAATCTTAATACAATGAAACTAGATACAGACAAATAAATATGCAATAGACTCTCGCAAAGACTTACGATATAAGCCTTCATGAAACTTAATCTCAATATTTATATTCGTCATTTTAATTTACGACTATTTTTTGGACATTTACACAATAGATCATTCGAAAACACGGAAAGAAATTTATTACCGATCTTTGAAGTTAATAAATTTCTCAATATCCGTGGCCTAAGTAAATAAAATCTTGAATTTAGTCATTAAGACATCCGTGTTGTTAGGTATGTTAAATTGAACTTAAATGTAGCGTGCAGTCTGTGGGTTAAAGCTGGTACAGTGCAGCACATTAGTCAAAGTAAGCGTAGCATGCTGGTACATTTGAGTGGAAAATACTTTGATGTTGGTCATCACAAACAAATTTTACTGTAGCAAGAAGATTGGCGTTTTTGTATGGAGAAAGGTGATTCATTTAGTGCATGTAAAAAAATAAAACAAGGTTTTTTAAAACTTGCAAGTATTTTTTTTTTATTGTTATAAGCCAGTGCTTGACTGCGATTGCAATTACTGATGGTAAGCAAGAGAAACTGTTTTATTCCTAAGTAATATAGGTTATACTTTATGTATGCGAGCGAAGCTGCAGGCAAAAGCTAGTATTTAATACTCGTATTATCATTATTTATTACTCAATATTCTTCATATTTTTAAATCTATTCTAACGTGTTCTGTGTCCACCAGTACACCACGTCATCCACATTTGTCAGTCGGCTGTTATAATTGGCACCAGACATGCGCCACTCCTGCACATTTCGAGCTTACACGAACTTACACGAGTATTTCCGAATTACGAAGTGACAGGACGAAGCGGAACTTACATTGATTTGTGGGTTTTGGAAATAAATGAGGTTTTCTGTTGTTTGTTTTTCGATTCATGAATTGGGGAAGATTTTAAGAAAAAAAAGAACAGGTTAGTTCTTTTTTTTCTATTATCCTAATCTATATTGATAGTATAAAAAGAGAAAATTACATTACTTTGTAGCTGCACTAAACCTAAGTCGTTGAAAACTCTATGGTCCGGACTAAACGTTTCGCCTCGTCGTTTATACCGCGTACATCGAAGCACTAGTACGTCGAAGTTCCTTCAAGGCTAGACTGAATAGGCTCTTAATAATTTAGTGCTTCTCACTATCAACGATTGCATCACTAATTAAACAGGTAGGATCGCAGTCAAGCACTAGTTTATATCAGATAAAAAAAGTGCCAGGCTATAAATTATTTTCATAACATGAGTTTTGCGGGTGAAATCGCTGGCGGATGCTAGTATACAAAAAAAAGTGATCATTAACAGTTTTCTAACTCTTACTTTGTACGCTGTTGGGCAAATATTTTCGCCATGGCCTTTTTTCACTTCAATTTTTTTTCTGGAGTGTATTCTTAAACTTTTTTTCTGTTTACACATGATACCAAAACTTGTTTTACTGACAACTATTATCACGATCATCATTATCATATCAGCTGAAAGACGTCCACTACTCGACAAGACAGTGTCGTCACAACCGCCGGTCCTATGCCCCCTCACATCCATCGGATTCCCGTGACTCTCACTAGTTCATCATTTCAGCTTATGGAAGGCTTTCCAATAATCGTCGCCCTCCCCGCTAACTATCCTATCTCACAAACTGGCGTATCTGCACTGATGTTACCAACATATTCATAACATTATTTCGAATAATTTCTCTCTAATCGTCGTATCTGTGTCGTTTATCGTTTAGAAGATAATCACGTATTTGGTTTTGTGTAAGTGCAAAAAAGGGAAAAGATGCCCTTACTACCTTCGTATCTTAAGGGCCACTACTAACTTAAATAATAAACCAAGAGCAATATAAAACACGTCTTATTGAATAATTAATAAAGCTGCAGCTAACGCATCTACAGAAACATGATTGTAAAGAACGAAAAACGGTTGCCCTGGAAAAATATCAATTGCTTGTTACGACAGTTAGCCGGAAGGACACTGCACCCTCTAGTACGCGGTTGCCACTCTTTCCATATTTCGACCTCATCGACTATCTGTACTGACAAAAATGTGAAACTAGTTTCAAAACCAACTCGATGATGCAAAACCTGACTAGCAAAGACAAACCCGCCGTAATGCTACTAATTATACACTATTAGTACTAATTCAAATACTATTCGCACTCCCGCGTAACTCATTAACACGTAACAGTTAGTGCATGTCTAGAATACTAAGACCTATTGTGATAGGAACAAAAAGGTGCAGCATCTTCATATCTAGCATTGTTTATTTTGTAAAGCAAAATGACGAGTGTTCAATGTGGCATACCATTACATTTTTTTTCTTAACACTTCACACAAGACATTATTGCGATAATGTTTTAATCTTAATGTAATTTTACTTGTTCCGTTTTTTTTATTATTTGTTTTGGTTGTACTGTGAGCTTATGTTAAATGTAAGATTTGATTTTCAGAGCAGCAGTATTATTAGTGAGTGCTGTTTTTTTTTAAATCTATATGTATAAAAATCAATGCCACTTTTCGTTGTTATTTTATAACTCAAAAACGAGCTCACCTATCCAAACCAAATTTTTAGGCTTTGTTCGGACTATTTAGTAGATGGTTTATGTGAAGTTTGGTAGGGTAGAGTAGGGTATAGTAGGGTAGAGTAGGGTATAGTAGGGTAGAGTAGGATAGAGTAGGGTACAGTAGGGTAGAGTAGTGTAGATTAGTGTAGGGTAGAGTAGGGTATAGTAGGGTAGAGTAGGGTACAGTAGGGTTCAGTAGGGTAGAGTAGTGTAGAGTAGTGTAGGGTATAGTAGGGTAGAGTAGGGTGCAGTAGGGTATAGTAGGGTATAGTAGGGTAGAGTAGGGTAGAGAAGGGAAGAGCGGGAGCGAAGCCGTGCGGGCAAAAGCTAGTAATATATATTAGTGATTAGTGTAATGGCAATAAAATTAGTTGTTATGCAATCCTTTTTTTTTATTCAGATCGTTATGTAGATGTGAAATATATGTGATGTGGCTGTACTTCAGGGACTCAGGCCTCCTCTCTAAGAGAGGGAACGGGCCGTGATAAACCACGCGGGCAAGCTAAATATTTAATATAGAATGCAGTAAGATCTCATGTCTTACTGTATTATATTTCTTACATCAGACTTGATTGAATATTACATCCAGAAAGAAAAACGTTTGGGAACAATACACGAGAAAGCAGCGCCTAATTAGCATCACAGTATATCACAAGAATGAATCATAAACCAAAACTTTTACAACATAAATGAGCGTCAATTTATCATTCATGTACTAACAAGCCGCGTAAGTCCACACTAAACATCCTGTATTACAAAATTTATGATAATTTGACGTCCGACGGTAGCCGACAATTGCCGAACCCGCCACCGACCAGTTCGTTACTGCACCCACTAAGTGCACTAACAATTGATTTGAACTAGAAATCAATTACTACCAACATTAGAACAAAAAGGGGCCGGTAGCAGAAACGTGATATCTCTGAAATTTGATAATTTGGTTTAGAACAAACGGACAAACATGCCCGCATATAAACTCCATACTTAAGCCAACTCTAACTTTATTCTGTTCCACATACAGCCTATTTTTCTTTGCCTTATATTTTTATAGACATAGAGCTGTAAAGGCCCCTGTTAGCCTTTCCCACGTTGCTTCATTACATCAAACATTCTGCCACGCGTATTATGGTAATAGAAAAAAAAAATAACTTGGCTACTTTGCATAATCCGTGAATGACAGCGTGACATTAAGTTGTCTGTTTATTTCGCCAAGATTATGACCTTTGGCCCATACTAAATAGGACTCTATCTTTCACAAAATAAGGTTGTTTGTAAAGATGTGTCAGTATTTGTGAGATGGTAATGGTCAGAGTGATGTGACAGTGGTGTGAAGTGAATGATTTTGTTTTCTTTTTTATAAATGTTTAGTCGCCATGTTTTTGTATACTGTTGAGTACTTATTTTAAGAATAATGTTATTTTATTGAATGAGTTGCTAAGTCTACAAGATTCCTCTGTGCTTCATAAGCACATTTCCTATATTTAAGTCTGAACTACAGAATATAACTGGACTGAAACTAAGTCAACAGATAGTTGTTCTGGGCCTGGGTGTCTTGTGTATGTGACTTTACATGTTTGCGAATCCACCAACAATACAAGAGCAATTCTAAGTGCGAGGCAAAGTTTTTAGAAAAACAAGAACAAAACTTAATCCACTTTCCTTTGCTGTATAAAAGTGATTATTGAAATTGGCATAATAATGGACGCTGTAATATGATTGTACTCTATGTTGAAGTACCATTGTAGATAAGACAAGACGCAGTCAGAATGCAGGGCAAGTCTGGATGTCTGCTTCATTGTTATATTAAAAACTAGCTTCTGCCAGCGACTTCGTACGCGGATCCTGTTGATTATGCCAGCGACAACGGGGTCGTCAAAATCAAAGATCTGAAACGTCTGGTGTCGAATTCTAAGAGCCTGGAAAACAACGTGATGCGCGAGACGATTCGAGACGTTCCAGATCTCTCCCTTCCACTTACGCGCGTGACAGTGTGCACACACCTTAGCCATGGTGCCAATGTCTCCGTGTTCGATGTAATTAATAAATGGGTTATAGGAAAACGCGCTCCTTTCTTTATTCCCAAAAAGTGTTCCCATAGCGTGATCTAACTCGACGCCAACGCCATTAACGAAACGTTTAGAAAACGGAAACTACATATTATTTACCCAAATATTATAGTATCTTAGCCATATGCAGCGCCCCTTAGTGAACTCCACAGCGGGTGACGTAACCTACGACCAACTTATTATTTGCGGTTGATACAGTAATCGGGTCTAGGGATCGAACCGCAAAATTAAGTTTGTTTTTATTGTATATACTTTTCCGGGATAAAAGTACCCAGTGTGGTGCCTAGGATATTAAAGAATAATTATACCAAGTTTCACTGTTATATTAAAAATAAGAATACTAGAAATTTAGATCCTTCCATGTAAAGTCTCCTATCCAGTCTACTACTTTTCTAAGTTCATCTAGGACAATACACAGTGCCTCGGAAAACACGTAAAGCTGTTGATCACGGTTGTCATAAGAACATCTTTAATAGTCGTAACAAGTAGTCAGACGCCAGAAAGTCTGATCTTCGGTCCATCTTAGGGTTATCGTGTTGTCCAGTGACTCGATTGTGAAGGTATGATAGGCAGTCGCTCCATGTAAAACACGAGTCTCCAGCCTCATGTGGTTAGATTCGAAGCCTACCCCGAGCTAGTTGGGAACAAAACTACGGATATGATGATGATCAGACTCATATAAAAAGCGATCTGTAATTAAATCTCATTCCATACATTTAAATCACTCTTCTAAATACTTAAAAAGGTTACACATACACATCCATTTTTTATAACAAAAGCTAGCTTTCCCTTTTTTAATTTAAATTTAGACTAATGCTTGACGGCGATCCCACCTGACGGTAAGCATACTGATGCAATCGTTGATGGTGAGAGGTGATTGTTTATTAAGAACTTATTCACTCTAGGCTTGAAAAAACCTAAATGAATAATTACTAATGACACAATGAATCACCATAACCATAACGCTAATCTAGATAAATAGTTACATCTGTGTAGTTTATCCAGTCTAATTCGTTTTAATTTGTGTGTATTATCATCAAATAACTTTTATCAGGAGTAAGAGATTAGAGAGAGACACTCATTTGTCAAAATTTTTACTGATTGATTCCTAAATTAGGAACTTTTTTTTATAAGCAACTCAGAAGCAGTGCAAACTCTAGAATTAATAATAAAATCTTTATTGCAGACCATCCAAAATACATAATAACACTTTAAAAATTAACGTGTTAGATAATACATTAATTCTAAATAATAAATGTGTAAAACAAGTTCAGTTAGATTAAGTGCAACAGTAAAATTTATTGAAATAGGAAAAGAGAGTAAATTTATAAAAAAATAGATTACCCAAATATATAACAGTGGTTAATTTTGTCCTATTTTTATAATCTATCCCAAATCGGCATAAATACATAATGTCTATAAATACGGTCCCTAAAAGGAATTCCCGGATGTCTCTCCTCGGAGCATTCTTAACAAAAATAAAGCCCATGAGAAGAAAAAATTAAAATCTAAAAGAAAAGTACATTTATAACAAAATAGAATTTTGTCATACAAGATCATGTTTATTCCGGAACATCAAACGTATAGAATTTAATAATACATCATTTTATTACGGCGCCGTGTCTCACCCCGAATAAATATGGAGGGTATGGTATTTTCGATGCATGGTTAAGAAAAGTGTATTGAAGCTCTGCTTGTTTTAAATTCTTACATTTTCATTGTTTACTGTTTCGTTCTATAGTAATGATTCCAGTATCAGTAAATCTAAAATTAGATTTGTAAACCTGTTTGGGTAGCAAATGTAATTTTTGGTAAAAACTATTCCTAGTTAGTATTTTTTTTTTAAGCAAATATAAGAACAACAGTTTATTAGTTATTTAAATAGCCCATTTATGTCCCACTGCTGAGCGAAGGTCTCCCTCTTCTTTTTCCACACATGGGTCTCTTCGGCCATCGCGGGCCCTCCAATAGTTAGCTTATCTTTCCACCTTCACCTTAGTCTGCTCCGATGTTGCCTTGCGCGGATTCAATAAATGGCTGTTTTGTTTGTATTCAAATGTATTTATCATAATTCGTATCGGAAAGCTCTAAGCATTGAGTTGAATTAGGAAAAGATATTGTTAATTGAGTATAAAAGTTGTATAAAATCAGCCTTGAAAACACTGTGTCCCTCACCAGGTCTTAAGTTTTCCTTTGCACTAGCTTCTTAAGTTTTATAAGTGTCCATGTAGGCCTATGTGAAATAAAAACTTTTGACTTTGACTTTGACTTGACCTCGTGGAAAGCGTTTCAACGCTGTGCCATCACTTTCGTTTATGTTATAATACTTTTATTGATAAAGACATTTCCTATCTGACTATCTCAGAAAAGATCTTTGTCTATCTACATCTTAATAAAATTAACAAAAAGACTTACAATAAACTAATAAATTATTTCCCTAGCATTAGGTAACTTCATCTATTATTTAGATGTGCTAAGATCGTTTACCCAATGCGTCCCTAACAGAGGGATCATGCCAATTTCCTTAAGAAAACAAGGGGTTTGCAACGAAAGACTTAAATTTTTAATGAAATCGATAGCTTTTCACGAGTTTTTTGAAGTTTTATTGCATTTAGATCAAAGAAATGGTGGTAGGTTTTTTTTCAAGCTATGATATTTTAAGGCGTCGGGAATTTGATGGATATGAAAAGTTTAGTAGGTCGATGACGTAACGTTTCTTAAAAGGTGGGAAATTATCTTCTCCCACTTTAAGGTGGAGCTGGGGGACGTGTCAGACTTTTACTGACTAAAACCACACCTGTGTCAGTCTTTGTGTTGTGGTGCTTGGAGAAGAAACTCTACTGCACTACTACAATACACGTACTGCAATATACGTCTTTTGACTGTAATAATGACTGCAATGATAAATATTATTTTATTAACCCTTCAGATACCGTCAATTAGAGACACAATAGTAAGACAATAGATGCGCGGCCACCGGTGGTCGCTTGGGGATTCATGAATTAATAAATAAAATCAGTATTTATCATGATTTCTGTGAAACTTAGTCCACATTAAGAAAGTGCATATCAACGGTTTGGAGTGAAAACCTCGGGTTTGCAATTTTAGGTTTTTTTTTTTTAATTATATTTCTGGAAAAAAGGTCGTAACGCACAATCATTTATCTAGCAAAATTTTAATACGATAGCTTTTACGCCATTAACGATGTTGAATGCATACCTTGCTTGAGTCAGTTTGGTGTAATACCCTCGCGAAGACGGGTAACATGACAAACAATTGAAAAACAAGAAAAATAAGTGTATGAAATAAGTCAATATCTTGAAATATTTGGATAAAGCACATTTAAATTTCAATTACAATTAAGATTTAATTTGATTTTTGTGCCTCCTGAAAAGTTACGTATTTCGTAATTATAAGGTATTTACTCTAAACCATCGATATGTGGAAAAATACTAAACAATTTTTACAGACGCATAAAAATATGGGATTTATTTCAGCAAGTGTAACTCTAGACTGTTCTAGATTGAAAATGTTACTTCTCTTCTTCGACAGAAGACTCGACTCGAAACAGTAATGATACGCACCCACAGTACGAAATTGTAGGCAAGTCGTAACTCATTTACAATTAATCATTCCGGCTTTAGCTAATGTATTCAGGGGTTAAAACTATTTGCATACAGTTACATATCTCTGCGTTAACTAGCTTTATGTACTTGAGTTATATGTAGCTAATTTGGGTAACTAAAATGATGCGTCTGGGTTATTATTACTTAGAGTATCTTCATAAGCACAACCTTTTAATATTCCTACTGCTGGGACTTAGGTCTCTTCTCTGGAAGAAGAAATGGGATGGAAAAATCCTATTTAAATGGCTAAATTCTAACATATTTATCTAATATCTTCAGAGTTACTGAAGATCAAATATAAATAGATTTTATTTTTAACGTACAATATAATAACACTTTTCATCAGTGTGTGATGCGCTACTCATTAGTAATTATATTTATTTATTTTGACAACCATAACACTTTCTAACAGGGATGTAACGGAGGTAGTTTTATCGGAACCGAAGTCGGAGTCGGAGTTTTTAAAATTTGATTTATCGGAATCGGAGTCGGAATCGGAGTCGGAGGCAGGGTCAGAAGTGTGGTGTGCGTAACAAATTAACAACAAGTGAAAAAATAATTGACGATTGAGTGCACGTAGCCGAGGTCGGCGGGATTCCCCGCGCGACATGTATGAACCTGTTCATAACAGTCGACACAGGCCGCCCTCGCCGCTATGTTATGCTTCGACCTCCGATTAAAACCTCCGATTTAAAAGTGTCGGAGCCGAAGTTGGAACCGAAGGTGTAATAATAATCGGAAGTTCCGACTTAACGGAACCGGAGTCGTGCGTCGTCGTCATCCCTGCTTCTAATGTAATATGATATAATATATAGGAAATATCAAGTAATTGTTGCTCTGGCTACTTTTTTACTAATGAGCTAATTGATAGTTGAGGGATTACGTGTTACTGCACACTGCACACTGCGCGTCGCGAGTTTGAGTCCCACACGGAACATATCTTTGCAGGTACTTTCTCTCATGGCGGTAAGTCCCCTCTTTGAGGAGGTGCTGGAAAGACCTCACGGCATCCTTACCTTCCGCATGACACAGGTCCTCATCGGACATGGCACGTTCGGGAGATACCTGTATCGGATTAAAGCGGCAGAGACGGCCGGGTGTCACCACTGTGTGGAACGCCCGGAGGACACGGTGGAGCACACAGTCGAGGTGTGCCCTGCCTGGGCGGAGCATCGCCGTGCCCTCGTGGGGGCGATCGGCGGCGGAAACCTCTCGCACCGCGCTTTGGTCGAGGCCATGGTCCGGAGCGAGGAGGAACGGCGAAGCAGTAATGCTAGCAAAGGAGGAGGCCGACCGTATCAGGCAACGGGATTCCGATCCCGATTTCCGGCTCTCTGACGGCGAGCCATGGGTAGCTTGCTGTCCGACCATCCGGTAACTGTCCGGACCGAGCCCAAGACGTCAACGGCGTGCACTGTTCTCACGCGCCTCAAGGAGTTGTAAGCAACAGGAGGAGCCCAGCTGGGTCGAAGCCTACTGGGGCCAAAGTTATCCGAAAGGACACTCGTGCCCCGGTACGATGAGGTTTTTAGTCAGTAAGAGTCTGACACTATCTCCCGCTCCACCCAAGAGCGGGGGTTGTCATTAAATTATTTATTCCTATGATACCTTGATACCTTGCTTCATGCCAAATTTCAGAATTCTGGATCAACGGAAAGTAAGTACTCTATGAATTTTGATTCCCTTGAGTATCGAAATATATGTTTTGGCGACATAAATAGTTGTATCTTTTGTTTTCGTTAATTTAGAAGTTAGATTTTTCTACAGATTCAAAGGACCGTAGACTTAAGTGTATAGTTTTAATTTCATCTTATTATCTTCACGCGTTCTTGAGATAAAATATTTCGACAGACGGACAAAAAAGTGATCCTATAAGGATTCCGTTTTTTTTCTTTTGAGGTACGGAACACTGCAGAACAACTATTGGAATGGACAATACGAAGACATCAATTTAGAATAGATTGACTTGTATTTCACTCTCTAAAATATAGAAGCCAGAGCCAAATAGGAAATTAAAATATCAAGGGAGCAATCAAAGGCAATTTATTAGAGATTCATAATTATTATTACGACTTAACCCTCGGGTGTCGTACGATTTATTACGATCAACAAGTATTCGATCGTATAAGGTATTCGTTTGCCTGATTAATACAGGTATTATTGGGTTAAAGGTAAGGTGTATTGAAAAAAAAAATTGAAAGAATTAATTAATAATAACTAGCAAGCCACTGGAATGTGGACTTGGTGGGTAACCGACATTAGGCTTTTTTTTTTCGGTGAGCAAAAATCATCTAACTCCGCTCTTGGGTGGAGCGAGAGATAGTTGTCAGACTCTTACTGACTAAAAACCCACCCCGTTCCTACCAGCCTTCATACCGGGCCACGAGCTCCCTTTCGGATAACCCTGGCCCCTGACAACTCCTTGAGGCGAACGGAAACAGTGCGCGCCGTCGACGTCTTGGGCTCGGTCCATTACCGGGCAATCGGACAGCGAGCTACCCATAGCTCGACCTCCACGAGCCCGCGTCTACGGTGGCCGGAAATCGGGATCGGAATCCCGGCGGCGGCGGCGAGGAACCAACATTGGGCTGACATGATGACCAAAAGTCTTGACGCTCATCTGTCAATGCTGTCGTTGCGAGGTTTAGATCAAGCGCCTGATACAAAAGGCTGCACTCCACGATACAGCTTGCTTCGTGAGGAGATTTTTCTCTCTAGAGCTTTAATCACAGGTGCCTTGGACCCTTGGTTCCGACACCGGCTGACTACGACTATTTTTTTATTCTAATTTTTTTTTTGCTTTTAAGTTTTGTTTTAATAATTTGACATTCGAAGATGTAGAATACACGGAATGAATACAATCTTATTTTTGTTGCTGGAATAAGCAGATATTCCCGCCTCCTTATCTATTTATTATGAAAATTAATTATTAAATGTTAAACACTTACGTTTTCTAGTTTCTTGTTCTCCAGGACACTTAGATTTTTGTGGTGCAAAAAGCAACCAATAAACACAGTAGTTATTTATTAGACTTTTTTATTTAATAAAGTCTGTATTAATTATATTTTCGGAAATTACCTATTTCTTACAAACGAAATACTCCTTGAAGATTTTTATCTGCAAATTGACCTGTAGCATCACTATAAATTTTAATTGTGCCATCAGTGTGTTTAGTAATATTCGCAATGGTTTTAATTAATAAAATTGATGATGACAAATTGTTCATACACTTAGCTAAACTAAGAATAACGATGTGCCCATCACACATCCCTGTGGCATTCCAAAATAAAAAATGACACAAGCATGAAATTTTCAACTGTGTTTTAACTAAAGCCATTAGAAACCAAATCCTCCACGGAGACTTCACTGAAGATTCAAGTAATAAAATGCTTCCAAAAACAGTCTCCCCTTAACATCAAAATATCATTCATGCCGATGATATTTATATCATATTTTACGACACACGTAAACATGAGATGGGCGGTGACGACTGTATTCTGTTTACAACGTCGATCGGTATCTTGACATCAAGATGTTTATCCATAAATGTATGGAGATGTATCTTCATATTGCATACGAGATAGGAGAAATTAATTATGATACTTCATTTATTTTGATATGGTTCTTTTATAAGAGTGACGACTATTTCATTCATGGTTGTAATTATGATGAAAGTTCTTTTTTCATCTGATTGGATCTAGTTTCAGTAGTTATATAAAAGCAATTGATTTTTTGTATATATGCCCTTAGAAATTGTTTTATGATTTATAGTTTCAGTATTTCTGTCACCAATTTTATCACTTGCAACTAAAATAGAGTTTAAAGAGCCAGTTATATGCTACGAATGTTATGCTTGTGTTGTTCAGGTCACAATTATTGAGTTACTCAAATTTTGACATTCATAATATCAAATTAAATCAGTTTCGGTATTCTTTAGTATGTTAGCTATAAGACTCGAATGAATAAAATTTACCTTGATATGTAGTTTACCTAAACAATTTAAGTTTATTATCTAATTTATACTTCTTCCCAGCATGAAAATGTAAGACAAATGTTAAAATTAATATTTCAACTTGTTATGAGAATCGCAATACATTAATCTCTCGTGAATGTCATACACCAAAAGGAATGAATGATTGCTATATTACTTGGAAAACTGGCAGCAGTGAGCGAATGACCGCTCAGGTAATTGGTCTTCGTTAACAAACGATTACAAACCTTATGTCTCTCCATTAGAGTTGAAATTCGGATTTTGTTGATCGCAATTGAAAAGGAATTTCACTTTGCAGTAGTCGGATGCCCCGCGGTGAGGCCTGCAATTTTTGGAATATAATTTATTTGATTAAAATTTCTTTGTTCAGAATAAAATTTATCAAGGTGCCGAAATATAATACTGGGAGTATCCTTAAAAGGAAAACTGTTAATAATATTAATTCTTATTTTACAAAGATAAATGTTTTGTCATACAATACCCATGGCTACATTTCAATTTAAAGCATTCAGTTTGCTATCAATTTGTGATGAGTGTTTAGCAAACTTGTTGTGACTGACATCTTTTTTCAAATCTTTTTGGTATAGTATAAAAGTCTATCAAAACGTCCAAAAGTTGCTTCGTTACTTATCCAAACTAACTTTGTCAATATTGGTATAACACACACTTGATCGACATAGGAAGTTGAAATAACTAAGCTTATTGAAGAAATACCTAAGACAAAGATGTTTAAAGAACCATATTAATTCATTAAACCCCAAGCAAATGCCGGCTTTTGCTCTCTCATTGTCTTTATATTGTGTTTCTAATTACAGTATTCGAAAGGTTAAAAATTATTGAAATAGTAGTGTTTTTTTAGGTATCAATTTTTTAGAGGAATGATTTTATCCACACTGTCATAAATTGTCAAGTATTACAAATTTATGATCAAAATCAAGCTTGAAATAAATAAACGGCACACAATTTCGCAAAATTTTAACCACAGACACCCAAACTCAATTCAACTAGATGCTCATATGTTTTAATTAGATAGTAACAATCGTTCAAAGCGTATGTTATTTCCATCTTCCATTTAAATGAGTTATAACTGTTTCTGAGAAGCACTTAATGTTGTTATGACGTGTAATAAATTGTCAAATCTACTTGTGTTCCAGCTATTTTCAGAGTTGAATTTATATGGGAATTTGTGTGTTTTATTTAGTATCTTCTGTAAGGTTCATGACTTTTATTACGTGTCTAAAGTGAAGGGCTATTGCGGGATTTAGAAAAGGGTTACTTTGTATTTTTAGCGTGGTTTATATGGCAGGATCTGTCATATTTTGATTCAATATTGAAATTGAAATGTTTTTCAGCTTTTATGAAGGATTTATTATCTATGACTAGCCTGTTAGTCTATTGGTTAGTTGCGCTGGCTAATAAGCAAGATTATGGGTTCGGTTTCCACCCAAAATAAGTGTTTGTGTGATGAGCCAGTATGATAATTTTTTCAGTGTTTGGATGTAATGGTTTAGAAGAGAATGAGTATGTTTATCAGTTGTCTAGTACTCATAACATAAACTCTGCTTAGTTTGGAATTAGATGACGTTAAGTTTTTGTTAGATATTATATTTTTATATAGTATATTATTGTAACCTACATATTTACCCTCCATTATTTCTTCGCATTATAATACAATTCTTAATTCCTCATTATTAGCGTATTAGCGAACTCTATTCTTTCTATGAAACCAGCCAAACAACGATTCAGTTTTGGTACATACACTATACCGATGACCTGGTGAAGTTTGCGGGAATCCGATGGATGCAGGACGCACAGGATCGACCATTGTGGCGACACTTAGGGGAGGCTTAGGTCCAACAGTGAACGTCTGTCGGCTGAAATGATGATGATGACATACACTATTCAATTATTCAAACATTTTTCAAGGACTACTCCTCTAATAATAAAGGAATCGGTCAACAAGATTTACGATAGAGATACTCGTATTTCGATAAAACATTACTAAGACTAGTATCCACCCATATAATCCGCAACACACATGCAGAACCACTAACAATCTATGTCAACACACATGCGAACATCTTCCAATGTATGAATACCCTCAATTTGCAAACTTGGCAAACAGTTTGCGGCTGAATCGGCCGCAATGAGCTCTTAATCGCCGATAAACATGTTAAGCGTGAATAGGACTTCGCTATTGATGTTATGAAGAGCTCTAAGTTCTAGGCGAGTCGGTAATGTGTTGAAAAATTGTTCGGAGTGTATTTATCAGGGTTTTTTCTTCAGGCACCGTCACTTAGAGACCCAATAGTAAGACAATAGATGCGCGAACGCCGGCGTTTGCTTGGAGAAACATGAACTACAAGACTGTATTGCGCAGTGGTATTGGTTTTGCGTTAAAAGGTTTTCTATTAAGTTCAACATATTACAAATCTATTCTTAAAAGTGAAGTTGAGTATATTGATTTGTTAAAAGAACTAATCCGATCAGTAATCAATTAATTGAATAAAATAAATTTTGAGAAAGTGTTAAAGCATTCATCATTATAATCCTAATTTCAGCCAACGTCCACTATTGGACATAAGTGTTGCTACGACGAACGTTGCTGTGCGCCTTGCATCCATCGGTTTCCCGCAACCTTCACCAGGTCATCGGTCCACTTTATAGGAGGCCTTCCAACGCTGCGTCTTCCAGTACGCAATCGCCACTCCAGAACCTTTCGGCCCCAACGGCCATCTGTTTTGCAATGTGCCCTACCCATTGCCACTTAAGTTTGGCAATTCTTCGTGCAATGTCGGCAACCTTAGTTCTCCTGTGGATATCTTTATTCTTGAATCGATTGATTCGATTTCTTCATTCTTCATTTTTTTAAAGCATTGCCGTGGCCAACTACTGGGCCAAGCAAGGAATATAAAATTATTTTTTTCATCGACACGCTAAGAAAAAGTGCTAAAGCAAATTAAAGTAGCATGTCCTAAAATACCTAAGGGGGTATTTTTTATCCTTGGGATAAATTTATACTTTCACGTAAGTTTAGCAGCTGGCAGCAACTACTAGCTTATAATTACTTTATTAATCAGTAATTTGCTTTAGCCGTTGATAAACACTTATTCCTCAGTATGCTAAAAAATATGCTAAAAGCTGTGACTGAAAATTCTTAATAATATGCCAGTCTCTCATTATTTCCATTTGAAACAATAAAACCAACTGAATTGTTCTCCATCACAGACAGCCGTGCCGTTGCTATGACAACCTTCCCCCGACCTACCCTACACTAGAAAACCTAATAAAAATACATGGGGGCTGCAAATTTACATATGCTTGCACTGCAACCTTAAACTCAAGAGCATAGAGATGATATTTGAATGTTTTTACAGACAAGAAGTTTGTTAGTGCTAAACGTATAAACAGTGGTCCCTCGCTTATTTAGTAATACAATACTTTTTGTGTTTCAAAAAGGAAATGTTTGGTGACAGTTTTATTTTGTTTGATGAATTTTACTTTAGTATTAGTTGAGTACAGTTCTGAGGGGTCAAATTGTAGCGATTGTTGCTATATGAGATTCATATGAGAATATCAGCTTCTTTCAGTAGCCTCGCTTACATGAAAATAGGATATTTTTGCCTTTACAGTACGTTATTTTATTTTATTTATTCGGGAAAAATAACCAATTAAACATTAAAACATTATACTAAGTTTTTAACTATTGAGAGGGAGAGAGAGGCCAAAGAAAAGATGGATGGATTGTAAAGAAGTGATATAAAAGAAAAGGGAGTAAGTGATAGAGTGACAAGTGACAGAGCAGAATGGAAGAAAAAAACGTGTTGCGCCGACCCCAAATAAAACGGGACAAGGGCAGGAAGATGATGACTAAGTTATAAATATGCAGAAGTTAGAAATGTATAACCTACGACATTTTCCACAACATACTAAGAGTCATATTTAACAATGTGCCATTCTAAATTGTTAAAACAGAAAACTAGTTAGTAGTAAACCTAAATATAGACCGACATTCTAATAAGAGAGAAATATAGAAGGAGAGAGAATATGTAAATATTAAACGAACTAGTCTAAATTGGTTTATATATAAGCCTTTTAAATTTTTGAGCAGAAACAAAAACGAAGTTAATGTCTTTACAGATATTATTATAGTGACTAGTAACACAGCGAAGAGGTGCTCGCAAGCCTGCGTTTGTGCGACAAGAACTTTTTGAGACATGACAAGAAGAAAGTATGCCAATAAAATTATGCCAAGTGTGTTATGCCAAATAAAATTCGGAGTATCAAGATTCTGCCAAATAGAAGGAACCCCTTGCGCGCACCTCTCGGCATATCGTTGCTCTAGGCACTACATAACTAATCTTGTTACGCAAATTGATAGAATCATAAATATTGCACAGATCAAACAAGAACATCGTTTTCAATATGACTCAACTAGATTTCAAACTTTGTAAATTGTACTTTTTCAATAGGTATATAGCAGGCTGCATAGTAATAGACATAGTCACGTTCGCTTTTATAAATATAATTGTATCAATGTATGGATTAGTCACTTATTTTGATGTTTATTCATACTTCCATACTAATATTATAAATGGGTAAGTGTGTGTGTCGGTTTGTCCGTCTTTCGCGGTAAAACGGAGCGACGAATTGACGTGATTTTTTTTGGTGGAGATAGTTGAAGGAATGGAGAGTGACATAGGTTACTTTTTGTCTCTTTCTAACCCCCTACTTCCCTAAAATGGGGGAAATTAACAAATTTAACGCTAGTGGAGCCGCGGGCAAAAACTAGTCTAGTTATAAATGAATGTTTTGTTAAAGCCTTGTTCAACCTCGTGGCAATTTTTATAGACTCATAATTATGACAGCTGTCAAACGTACTTCTATGTCGTGTACAACACTCGTGCTAATATCAGGCTTTAATTTATCTATTTCCTATTCACATGTCAGGAAAACCGTTGTTTGAATATTAATTTTGTTTGAGAATTATTAATTAATCATTGGTTGATTCATTGATGTATTGTTTGATATTGTGAATCACCTTTTGCGTTTGTCTTTTACATACCTAATTAACTATAAATCACTCGATAGAATGAATCAATTAAAACGATGACTTTCATAATCATAATATAATATGTACAGTGTTGTTTATCGTCAAAACCAATGGCAATTTATACGCTTGGTTGCTATTTTGTCGTCTTATTAAAAGTCGCCTATTTATTACCAAAAACTATTTTAAGTTAGAAAATTCTTTTGACAAAGCCTTGAAAGTTCGTCTCACCTTTAATAGTAACATCTATACTTATAATAAATCTGTAGAGAGGTCAATTCTGTACATGAAATATATATCCAAAATAACTATCAGGGGGTGATTAGTGATCGATACTGATGCCATAAATGCAAACAGTAAACATTTTTGTCTGTCTGTCTGTCTGTCTGTATGTTCTTTATGTTCTTTATAGAAACAAAAACTACTCGATGGATTTTAACGAAACTTGGTACAATCATTCTTAACCCTTCAGATACCGTCATCGTCAATTAGAAACACAATAGTAAGACAATAGATGCGCGGCCACCGGTGGTCGCTTGGGGATTCATGAATTAATACTCCTGGGCAGGTTATAGTATACTTTTCATCACGCTACGGTCAATAGGAGCAGAGCAGTGAAGGGAAATGTTGGGGAAACGGGAGAAATTACTCCATATTTTAACCCTTCAGATACCGTCAATTAGAGACACAATAGTAAGACAATAGATGCACGGCCACCGGTGGTCGCTTGGGGATTCATGAATTAAGCTTCCGTCGCGTTTGCAGCCTTAATGGTTAAAGCTACATAGAAATCATGTATGACGGAAATGTTCTCCTTAAAATTATATAAAAAATATCCCACGACAGCATATGTCTATCTTTTATGGTTGACTCACAATAACACGTGTAACTCCCGATAGCTTAGCAGTTCGGAGCTTTCTGTTTATTTTTGTCTACTCTTACGTTTATAACACTCTCACTCATCCCTAATTGAAAACAGTTAACATTATTATCTATTCAATAAAAAAATAATCATATAAATCGGTATAGAAACACCAAAGTTATACATGAAATACGCTATAAGGATTATTTTTGTGCAACGGTCGCCGCGCTCGACGCCGCTCGCGGCGTCAATATGATGCGAATAGACGTTCAGAGTGTTCGAACTTATTGACAGACAATAATTGATTTTAACAAACCGTGCTTATCAGCGCGACTTTTAGTCTACTCTTACGTTTAATAATTTATTTTTAGATTTCTTTGGTTGTTATTTTATAAGATAGGTATTAGTTATTTTGGTAGTGTTTAAATCTTTTAGCTTAATTATAAATTAAGTACCTAGGTATCAAACAGGTTATTTTATTCTATAAGACGTAGTTTAGGTACCTACTTATACTTATAATCAATCTGTACCTAGAAGTGAAAATTCTGTACATTGAAAATATAAAAAAATAAACGGCAGGGGTGTTAAGTACTAGACCGACACAGAACCCAAAAATGTGATTAAATTTTTTTTTGTCTGTCTGTCTGTTTGTTCAGGCATCACGTAAAAACTACTGGTCCGATTACGATGAAACTTGGTATAATTTTTTAATATCCTGGGCACCACACTGGGTACTGGGTTATCCCGGAAAAGTATATACAATAAAAACAAACTAAATTTTGCGGTTCGATCCCTAGACCCGATTACTGTACCAACCGCAAATAATAAGTTAGTCGTAGGTTACGTCACCCGCTGTGGAGTTCACTAAGGGGCGCTGCACATGGCTAAGATACTATAATATTTGGGTAAATAATATGTAGTTTCCGTTTTCTAAACGTTTCGTAAATGGCGTTGGCGTCGAGTTAGATCACGCTATGGGAACACTTTTTGGGAATAAAGAAAGGAGCGCGTTTTCCTATAATTACCCATTTATTAATTACATCGAACACGGAGACATTGGCACCATGGCTAAGGTGTGTGCACATTGGCACCATGGCTAAGGTGTGTGCACACTGTCACGCGCGTAAGTGGAAGGGAGAGATTTGGAACGTCTCGAATCGTCTCGCGCATCACGTTGTTTACCAGTCCCCGGGCTCTTAAAATTCGACATCAGACGTTTCAGATCTTTGATTTTGACGACCCCGTTGTCGCTGGCATAAGCAACAGGATCCGCGTACGAAGTCGCTGGCAGAAGCTAGTTAAAAAATAAAAATATAAAATATAAAAAAGTTAACATTAAAAATTAAAAATAGCAATAACTGGTGCATTAAAATCTAGGAATCGATATAAAATTTGTTAAAATATAATTCTATCATATTATTTATTTATATTCTATTCTATCATAGAAACACCAACCAGATTAACTACTTATTACGGCAAAAACTCTTATTTAAGAAGGAACAAAAATTATATAATAATCTACCAACTAATATTAAGGATCATGATTTGCTTGTAGTGTTTAAAAAAAATGGAAAATATATTTATGATAATATTTACTAACTATTTAAGCTCAGTACTTTTATTATTTAAGCTCATTTTAAAATAAATAAGGTATAGTTTTTAAAGAACAAAGTTTGAAAGTGACTTAAGTGCCTGAAAAATTAAAGGGGATCTGTTGGTCATGATATGGTTGTGTGAAAATGAGGGATAAAATGCATGTTACTAAAAAGTTACGGGTATACATTTGGATGGATAGAAAGAGAGGAGGCCAAAGAAAAGATGGACGGGTTGTGTGAAGAGTTTTAAGAAAGAAAAGGGAGTTAATGATAGCATGACAGGTAACAGATTAGAATGAAAAAAAAAACATTTTGCGCTGACTGAAAAGTAGGAAGATTATGATGATGGTACTGTTCTTAATGAGTAACAAAATTCGGTTTACCTTAATAAAAATAAATCTCAAACTAACAAAGATCAACAATTCGCCTGCAGTGACACATTTCCAATCAAATTGATACACATTATGACCTCAATACAGGACGTGTTGACATTAAAGAATATACAGGATGTGCTGCAATTGAAGGTGCAATGATCTATGTAAATGTCACTGATAGGAAATTCGCCAGACTGAAGAATGCGCAGATGTAGTGTAAATCAGATAAAGCAATGCCAGTGTCAAACGAGCTCGAAGCTGTGAGGTAGACTGGCGGGGGAGACGCTGCGGTTAGACCGCTGGAATAGAAAACTATACTCATTACTCAATCTGTTTAGGTAGTTACTAAATGTAATTTTAAAATGTCTTTTATCTAAAAAAAAAATTATGTTGAAATGTAAACAATTAGGTATTTATCTAAACTGATTTAAATCATTTGTATGTCTTTTATACAATTTATTTTTAATAAAAAGACATATCAAGATTATTCAGCTTTAATTAACTACCTAAACAGATAGATGTATTTTCATATCAACGGTTTTTTAATAATTTAGTAATCGAAATGTCATGTGTGTAATTTTTGTCAACAAAATAATATATTTTACTAAATGCATATATGCAAGTATTATAATGTCAGTCGGTCAGACTGTTTGTTCAGGCTTATAGCCAAAATGGTCGGAATGCTTTTATGGAAGTGACACATGTAGATGTAATTCCTACAGAGATTCCGTGTTTTCTTTTGGAAGAACTTCAAAAAATAAATCATCCTTAGTCAACATAGTTCACAGGTCTATTTGCGCAAACGCGATAATGACGACATGTTTTCTTACTAGTTATGATTCGGATTTGCTCTGCTATAGCTTATAATCAGTCTATTTTTTGACGTCATTGGTATCGTTTGATTATGTGTCATCAAATCAGTTTTAAATTGACACTATGCATTTGCGGTGCTTACTGCTGTATTTGTTTATAAAACTCATTATTACTTCTTGACCTAAAAACCATTTTCATCTGACTAGAAAGCCCGCCCGTCTGCACAGTAAATCTCGCACGAGCGATGCATGTAAAATGGTCAACGATTGAGTCAGCGATCGCCGGCAGAATTCTGAACGATTCTGACAACCACGCCGTTATTGACTTTTATATCGGCACATAAACTCCTGGACATCCGTCGGCTGTGTGTCCTGTGTTTATCGCTGTCAATGATATTTTGAACGCCTATTTGGTGTGGGGAAGCTGTGACTAGAATTTTAGTTGGTTTAAGGTGGTTTTGCGAAAATAGCTAAAAGGCCCACTGTTATAAGTTGGAACATACCAAAAGATAGCAAGACTTTTGAAAGCTATTAAATTAAATTAGTGGTGCTTCATCATATTCCCAAAGCAACACTAAAAAGAAAACGCTTTTTATGATAGTTAATTTGGAGAAGACCATCATCGTAAACTATTTTTTTTTTTTATTTTACGTTTTCAAATACCTAACAAAAAATGATGGAGAAGACCTGAGTATCATCTTAACTATTTTTTTATTTTATTTGACGTTTTCAAATACATAACAAAAATAATTGATTATATTAACTTGAGCAATAAAAACTATAATATTAAGTCATTGTAATAGATTACCTATACTAGAATAGCAAACGTACACATTTGGTGGTTTTTTGTTCCAGGCTTTTCTTGCTTTCGTTGTAGCCTTCATATTTTTGCCGCTTATCTTTCTTTTAAAGGCAACCACTCTTAAAATGAATGAACCAATGAATTGAATACGAGTATTCATACAGATAACAAACAATCTAAACCATTTTCAAAATTAATTACCACAATAACATAATCAAAACAATAGAATGCACTATAGATAAATTAGTTGGTATACTATGTTGGTAAGCTAGTGCTTTCCCCTCGTCGCGTTGACAACCAATTGCGGTGTCCAATTAGCGATGGTTTCACCACAAACTGTACCGGAATATATTGACGGTTGAGCAGGATTATAGTTCAATGAACTGTTAAAGAATTAATGAAATTGGTGATTAGAAGAAGGTGGGAGGAATATTTTAAGTGAGTTTATTTTATTTATTAAGAGAATTACGTTATGCACTAGTGCGGGAATCGGGACGCTTGAGGGAGGCCTATGTCCGATAGTGGACTTCTTTCGGCTGAAATGATGATGATGATGCACTAGTAAAAAACATTGAACAAAGGTTGACTGCCTATGCCTTAGGCACTTTTTCCACCAGTTGATGTTAGGTTGGTGCAAAAATTTAATACTCTGAAATACAAAGACAAATTTGGATAAAAAGTAGGATAATAGATACATACACAGTATTTTTATACATGTTCAGATTAATAATGTTACTGTAAAAAAATGAATCAAAACGAATGAATATAGCGATGATTCTACTGGCTTCTTGCAAATGTGTTTACATGGAGAATTGACTGGTATAATATAGGTATAAAGAGTTTTTAAAGTGTATTTATGTGTATATCTGTATGAATATTTGTTACCCAATCACGCCCTATACTAAACGGATTCTAATGTAAAACAGACAGAAAAAAAATGTGCCATATTCTGCAACAGAATATAGGAAACTTTTTATTCTTCCTGATGAATTTATCAAGCCGTCGGAGAGCCTCTGCCCTGAACACGAGTTTCCATGGCCAACCTGGAAAACCCTAAACAGACTCCGAACCCAGGTTGAGCGCAGCAAAGACAATCTCCACAGGTGGGGGTTCCTGGATGGTTCCGATCTTCAGTGTTTGTGCGGCGTCTCTCCACAGATCACTTCCGTCCTGCATCACGTGAGCTGTTACCTGCTGCTCACATAGTGACCTAATAACAGCATCAGCAGACGGCATTGCCGTGGCCAAATTCTGGGCCAGTCAAAAAAATTAATTAGTTTTGCCGTCGATACACTAAGAAGAAGATTCCGGAAGTATGTTTACTTGGGTTGCAGGAGCTAGAATTTAATATTTAGGAAATACTTTTATAATATTTCATCCCATGCTATAAAAATATAACACCACAACAGATAATAAGCAAGTGAAGCGATGTAAAAATTGTAGCGTGCGTCTGACAGCTCCCCACTGTACCATGCTGGAAACTGACAGTGTACAGCGTGCTTGCATATTTTATATATTTAAACGTTGTTATTTATCTCTTCTGGGCATGAGATAACTTGAATAAACTGTTCAAAATATGTTGGGCGTTTCTAAAAAGAAAAGTTTAGATTAAAAATTGTCTTGAGAATTTGGAAACGATCTAACAATTAATAGGTTACTTGATTTTTTTATTAATATAAACTAGTGCTTGACTGCAACCCCAACTGATAGTAAGAAGTGATGCAATCTCTGATGGCCTAACCATCAGAGATTGCATCACGTACTAGTTTATTAAGAGCCTATTCACTCTAGCCTTGAAGACATCCAAATTATAATCGGATGGGAAGACCGCAGCAGGCAAAAAATTTAATTATTATATTTTTCAATTATTTGTGGAAGCTGTAATTATAAAATTATTTATTATTGATTTTTATAATGTAATTATTTTGTAAGCTTATTAAAAATGTAAAAAAAAAAACAAATATATTAAGATTAGAAGTAACGTGAATTTCATTTGGTCAAGGCAAAGAAAATATAATAATAATTTATTTTATTTTCCCACTACAATCAACAGTTAACATTAAACATTTTTTTGAGTATACAAAAAACAAAAACAGTTATAATTATATATTTTTTAAATTAACATAAGAAGCCCAGATCAATTGAATAACCAATGATGATATAATATGTTAATAAGTATAAAAAATATTTTAGAAAGATTTATATTGAGGCAACTTTATCAAATTGTTAGAAAGAACCAAAAAATACTACTGGATACAAAAAATACTCCTACGATAATAACGCAAATAAATTTTTTTTTTGTTTGTAGAGCAGTCAATATTCAACTTAGCTTTAATTGCTCGTTCATTTTAGATAGACACTTTATTTTTTAAATACTTTTCAAACAACCTGTACAGGCTAACCGGAATACAAATATCCAGTTTCTCTTGACCTTCGGTGTATCTTCTATTGGGACAAAATATTAACGGCTTTCAAATATTTTGAGTTCAATTTACAATGGTCGGTGTTATCGTTGATTGAGCGCGAAAATTTTTTTTTTCTGGCGTTGACGTGTTGAATCTTTTCCAGATTTTTTCAAACATTGGTCTGTTTTCAGTGATAACGTATCTGTTTAATTGCTTAAAGCTAAATTGATTATAAATCTAGAATTATCTATAACTAGCTACTACCAGCGATTTTATCCGCAAAGGATTGGTACTTTTATTATACTTTAAAGCATATAATATTTGTTATTTTGATGTATAATAAACCATTGGTAAAGTAATAACCAACCATGATGGATATTTGTGATTATTTGCCAAAAACACAAAATTCGCTTGGTTTTATTACCGACTTCCCAAAAAAAGAGGAGGTACTACGTTCGGCTGTTTGTATGTTTGTTCATCGAATACTCCGCCAAATGTAGACGGATTTTAAAAATTCTTTTTTTGTTAGAAAGTAGATAGTTCTGAGGTGGTTCCATTGTCACCAAATTAGGATCTGATGATGGGATCTTAGAAAAATCGAGGGCAACCCTCAAATTTTATATTCTCACTTATTGTTTTTCGTATATTTTATGAAGTATCTTGTGTATTTGCGTATGATCGTCACCATCTCAGGTAGCTGGGCTGATGATGGAAGGTATAACTCCTCCTCCAACAGTATGAAGTTACTCGAACAGGCAAGGACTGTTTTAGTTAATTGTTTTGATGTTTGATAGGGCATTTGCCACATTTGGTCTCATGATCATCAAGTCATGACCTGATGCTGCAGTCAGGATAGTCTGCAGACTACCTAAGTCCTCGACAACTAACAGCACATATATCGAGTTTAGGCTCATTGAAAAGGGCTCGGTGTGTGGATAATCGTACTGTTAATAAAGAACACCGAAGTACATAGAGACTTGATGCTGAGGCCAGGAGCATCAGAAAAAGTACAACCCTTGAAATTACAGCACCGTAGTCGTGTTTGGGCTCATTTTAAACAGGACTAAATTTTAAGTTCAATGCAATTTGACATAAGTCTGGCCTGATGCTACAGCCGAGATTATCAGCATCTAGTCTAATGACTGACTGAAAGAAGAGGGGGAGAGGATATATCGAACTGATCTGATAATGAAGCCGAAAGGTAAATTAATGTAATGTAACCGTGTTTGGGATTATTGAACCGTTATGAGATGCGCTCTGACTAAAAGGTTGGCTAAAAAAGCTGGAAGGCTGACTAAAAGTTTGACTGAGGGGTACTTTTTAGTGGTGGTACCATAACTAAAAAGTGTAAAATAAAAAAAAAACTTTTTACAAAAACAATATAACCGACTTCAATGTTAAAAAAACACTGAAAAGTACCAAATGACTTTCATTTTGGAAGTCGGTGTTAAATAACGAAGAGACTAAACTATTATAGAAACACCGACTTCCAAAATAAAAGTTATTTGGTACTTTTCAGTGTTTTTTTAACATTGAAGTCGGTTATATTTTTTTTGTAAAAAGTTTTTTTTTTTTAATGATAACGCATTCTTTGATTGTCAGTATTTGGCAACAAACGTATTGAGTCAGCCTTCTCGGGAAGCTTAAGCTAATGATACAACAATATCAAATGTTTATGTGATAAGCATGATCAATTGATCATTCGTCATGTGTTTGGGTGTTATTTATCTATAATATGTACATATTTAGAAATATATAGGTATGTTTATCAGTTGTCTTAGTACTTGTAGCACAAACTCTGCTTGGTTTGAGACTAGATGGCGTTGTGTGTTGTGTGATTGTTGTGGAATATATATATTATTATTATATCTAGGCTCCGTTTTACCGGGATTGCGCTTAGTGCAATGATTCCATATATTTATTATTGTCTAGTTGTGTAATTACATTATATAAAATTACTAGGATTTCAATTTCAAAATAATTAAAGCAGTCACTGATCTTAACTTTTTTCTTTCGGTGGGTAAAAATCCGCTCTTGGGTGGAGCGGGAGATAGGGTTAGACTCTTAAAACCCAAACCGTTCCTTCTAGTCTTCATACCGCTCGAGTTCCTTTCGGATAACCCTGGCACCAGTAGACTGATCTGAACTTGAAAATATATCACCAAAAACATTAAAAAAAAAACATAATATTCACGTTTTGCTAAATTTAGGATCAATTTTTTCGCCATATTTTCGAGCATGCCTCGTCGATCCCTCAAACGGTCACGTGTCGTGATCATTAGAACCAGATGCTATGGGGTCGGCTGCGTGTGAATAATAATCACAGGGGAGAGTAATTGACGGGTAGCCGGGATATGACAGACGCGGGTAGCTGAACAGAACCCAATGGCGGTACTTTTTTTATTTGGATACCTACCTATAATTGATTGATGATGAGCTGTGGTATTGTTTTAAACATTAAAACTCCTCGGCAACGTGCAGTTTTGAATCTGCGCAAAATTTTAGGGGGTTATTATAAAACTCGTACCTAAATAATCATATAAAAATACAATATCTGTGTAAATCAATAGTACTTACTTGTTAATTAAACTAGCCTGTTGAGCTAGTGGTGTTTCTGACTATCTCGATTCGGTGTTCGATTATCTCCCAGGACAAATGTTTTGTGTGTTGAGCAAAACCATTTATTTTATTCTTTATCTGGGTGCAATTTATCTATCCATCATCATTATCATTTTAGCCGATATTTTTCCACTGTTAAACATAGGCCTTCGTCAAGTGTCACCACTATGAACGACCTGTGCAAAGCAACCATCGGATTCCCGCAACCTTCACCAGGTCATAGATTCACCTTGTAGATCTTCATTTCTAATTCGATCACGCAAGGATTGATCGGACGGTGAATTATTCATTACTCATCATCCACAAGCCCGCGTCTATGGTGACCAGGGATTTTCCTGCGACTTTTTGCGCGTCTCCAGACGTGGCAACTGGGCCTTGAAAATGTCCATTTCCTCACAAGAATGTTTTGTTTTTAATTAGCCACAAGTTTATTCAGTTTCTGAAGAACCCATATCATTTAGTTACAGAAGTCAAAAGCTTATCTGAATCACAGATTAAACTGCAACAAAAGAATAAATCCTATTAAAATATATTCATAATAACTCACCCAAGCGGTTCTCCAGTATGCAATCACTATAAGTTTATAGCAATTAATTTGGAAGCAGTCGTTTCAAAGTTTTCGCCAATTAGACCAACTTCATACGATCGATTAGTAGAATTTAAAGGGCTGCAAAGCATGCAGTAATAGCGGAGGTTCTAATTTATAAACATTATTTTGAAGTTTGGGTCAACGACGAATTTATAGTATTTAAAAAGAAGAAAGAAAGAAAATATTTCTTTGAATATTGTCTGATATTACTGCAGGTAAAATACAGTAAGGTTTTATGTGTGGGGTAACGTAACTTAAAACTGCGAATAAATACAAAAAAAAAAACAGCAATCACGGCTCCGCGTTTTCTTTTGCGATTGAGATTTTAGAGTTACAAAATTATTTCACGGGCAGTCTGTATTCCCCATTGTTAAAAACCACAACGTATGTTTAAAATTTTTACATAAATAAAGAATGTCTTATTTTTATCTTATCTAACGTGTCTATTACCCGAATCCACTTGCCTATTATACTATATTTATAAATTGTTTTGTCTGCTAATTAAACCCACCATAAATTACAATTATCTACGTATAAGATTTTGCTCATACGCAACTGACAAGACAAAAAATATATATTACTATTGTTCGTGTTTTTGACGTATACAATATACCTCATTATTACAAGCTTTTATTTAGTTTCACCTGTCCCGATGTTTGTTTGTAACCAAATCTTGCAAATTAAATTTGATCCACTTTCTGGTTACCGATTAAGCTGAAATTTTGCAAGGATGTGTAAATCAGATGACAATTCAAAATTACTATGGCATGGAGCTGATCTGATGATGGAACCGGAAGGTAGCCGTAGGAACTCGGTAGGCACGACACAATCCCATCGAGTTTGGGCTCGTGTGATTCGTCTTGACGAGTATTAATATTATACAGCTATACTGAGCTATAAAAGCCTGCTATGAAAAAAATATTTTCATTAAAAAACTTGTTACAATAAAATGGTTTTGTAGAATTAATCATAGGTATTACAGGGACAAATTTTAGTTAGTTATTGTAGTTACCATTAACGGTTTGGGCTTGTTTGAAATAGTTTAAAAAAAAAATAGATAAATAAACAAATTTCCGATTTCTCATCTAAAAAATGTTCATAAATAAAGTAAGCAGGTATTATAATACTTTTTTGTACACGCACCCTGACTGTGATGTGTTTGCGGACAAATGGAAGACGATCATGTCGGTAAGTTTGGAGTTCTGTGAGATGAGTGTGTGAATTTTATGTATAATAATTATGGTGTTCATAAACTAATGTAATTGGCGGATAGCCGTCACTTTTTTTTACAGTTTAAGTTTTTTCTCGTTGTTTCTTCTGGCTTGTACCACCCCACACCGGACAAACTCGCTGTGTGAACATAACGAGGTACACGTGTCACGTCAACAGTTTGTTACTGTAATTAACTGTGTGCGTCACTCGCAGTCAGCACCGGACTGCAGGACCTCTGCTGGCGACGGGAAGGGTTGTGGCTAGAGGAGGTATAGATTGATGACGTAGTTGATATGTTTTAAATGTTGGAAGGTCCGTGGCGAAATTATAACAGCTACATAGGCAAAGCGCATTGCTCGCAAATCAGATGGCTGTTAGGGCCGAAAGGTTGTGGAGTCGAGAACGCGTACCAGAAGATGCAGCGCTGAAAGGTCTCTTACAAGGTGAACCGATGACCTGGTGAAGGTTGCGGAAATCCGATGGATCATTGTGGTGACACTTGGGGGAGGCCTATATCCAGTAGTAATGATGATGATAATGACATAGGCAGTAACTGTCCTATTTAGCTGTCTAGGTGAAGTAATGCTTGCTGAAGTCGGTCCTTGGATTGGCAACCAATCTTTACTTCAATTAATTTATTATAGCCACGGCTTTATGGGGCTTCGGCGTAAGTGCAATTGCTACGGCAGCAATAGACCCGGAGGCCCGCAGGCGTGGCATTTGGAGGCAACTGTCTTAATACATATGCACGACTGGCGAGTGAAGGTGAAACGCCGGGGTGCAACCCCGCTGTAACGCGACATGAGGGAAGAATTCCAGTGAGATCTCATAGCGATATGGAAACAGCGACGGTCGCAACCACGCACTGGGTACGCCAATGTAGAGGAATGCTACAGAGGCGCCATGGCGTCCTCATTTTCCGTCTGACGCAGGTTCTTAACGGACTCGGTTGTTTCCAGAGGTTCTTGTGTTGAATAGCAAGACTGGTGAGCACATTTTCGTTTTTGACTATATGTATATATCTGAAAATTTTACAGAAAATTACATTTTCAACGCGTTGGCTTCAACCTGCTTTCTAAGTTAAAAGGATCTCAATGCATAGTGGATGGATTGTCACCCATCTATAAACCGACATCAGCAAGTGTAGTTTAACCTTCAGTTGAACCTGTTAATGTAGTAGATTTTTCTTTTATTTCCACAAACTGACACCAATGCCATTTGAACCGAAACCTACCAACAGACACACGCAAAGAATTTTATACTCAAACAAAAGAAGTCATAATAAGGTCCAAAGCAGCAATTCACAAAGGTAGGTTTATCGCACGCAGCGGTCACTTCCAGATCACCTTTGTATTCTCGGAATAATGAAAAGACAATGAGGTTGGTAGTTTAATTAAAGGTCTGTAACCTTCACCAAAAACAGGCTGTGTTTTCAACATTAATTTATTTGTTTTGCAAGTATTGTTTAAAAAAATGTTTTACTGGCAAGATACTGTAAAAAAATTAGTATTAACCACGTGACCGTCCGGTTACGTATTTCCATCGCTGATAGATTGAAATTTGATTTAGGAACTGAATTACTGCAATGGGAGTAGACAATCTGCAGAAAGAGTGAGTGGTATCATTACAGAAAGAGTAGAATTTCTGCAGAGGGAGACTAGACCGAATGTAGAGAGAGTAGGGTCTCTATAGAGAGAGTAGAATACCTGTTAGAAAGTAGAATTCTTTAAAAGAGACAGATTGAACTCATTGTAGCGGGAGTAGATTCTTTGTAAAGAGAGATTGTACATTCATTGTAGAGAGAGTAGAATCACTATAGAGTGAGTAGACTTATTGTAGAGAGAGTACAATCTCTGTAAAGAGAGAGAGAGAAAGTAGACTCTCTGTAGAAAGAGTAAACTCTGTACAAAGATCGAACAACCTGGAGAGAAAGTAGACTCTCTAAAGAGTAGACTTAACAACTTTTAACATCAAAAAAATCACAATAAGGATTGACATTATGTCAACAAAATATACAAAGTGGTCCTCCATCGTATTGAACAGTTTCAATCATAGCTCTCATTTTGTTTAGAGACCTGTTCGAATTTTCCATTGTGATTTTAATATAATAATGTTAGTGTCTTCGATTGAAAACAACAAAATTGTATACTTATACCGGATTAATACATTTGTGGAAACAATAGCATTATATCTTAAAAAGCATTTTGTATGTTCGTAAAAACTGAGGACTCTTTAGAATTAGAAGCGATTTTCACAAAAAAAATACGCGTATTAAATAAGAAATTATCTTACCCAAATGGAGACTAACTAAGACTAGCAAGTCATTCTTAGTAAATAGCGTTCGTTTTAATAACAAGCTGCCAAAGACGGTAACTGAACTTAATGAGGGAAAATTTAAAACTCATATCAAGCGTGTTCTAACCAAAAAAGCATATTACAAAGTTTAAAGACTATGTCGAAGATACGCTTGTTTGGCAATCTGCATATGTGGCTAACTCATTAATGTTGTGTCTATTAACTGCTCTATTTGCAATATTTTTTTTAATTATTTGCAAATAGCACATTGCTTTTGCAATATTTTTTTTTAATTATTTAGACTTGTACTATCTTAAATTCGTTGGTAATTTATTTTATGAACATTTTATTGGTAGTTGTAATTATTTATATTTTGTGGCCTTTTTTTATAAAACCTCTTTTTTATGGTGTGGATGTGAGAACACTATAGACTCCATGTTTAGATTACTTCTTATTACAACTCACTTTTAGTATCATTTTTTTTGTGCGTTTGGGTATAATATTGACTGAACTACACTGTTCTTGCATAATTATATTATTACTGTTATATGAAAATCTTGTAATAACAACCACTTTTTTTAAAAGAGCAACCATGGAGTTTATTGCTGGTTCTTCTCCATAGGAAACGACCAATTTGGAACCGTGCACTAGCTTCTGATGTTTTTTTGTGAAATAAAAATGTTTCGTTTTTATTTTAATACAGTAAATATTGTTTTCTGGGAAAGTAAATTACGAGCAGAGGTAATATCCGCTTCACCAGACACGCAATATCATGCATATATAAAACTACATAGAACTTTCTGAGACACCAAACTGTTTGAGCAACTATCATAACTTTTGTTCATATTTTCTTCTTTATTGTTTTTTTGAATTTTTGAGAAGATTGTAAAGGGGATAATAAGTGTCTTTGGTTGTTTAAAAATATTTCGAAAAGTATATATTATTTTATTATGTGTAACGGGCATTGTTTGTAGTCTGACCATGAATAAGAAAGAAATATAATGCAATGAAATTAAAAAAAAATTAAATGGTAATTTGTATAAATAATATACACTTTATTTTTTTATTTTTCTATAATTATAGTTAATGGAATATTTATTTAAGTACTAAATTAACTGTCTACAATTTTAAAATTATAGCTTTAATAAAATTAATCTGTTACACAGTAAATTTTCAACGTGTTTCCTGTTTTGTTTTTTTTTTATTTACAAAAAAGTATAAGCTATCAATTATCAGATTTAATTAGCATAATTTATATATCACTCAGAACTAAATTCCCAGGTTCAAATCGTACTTTAACCTGTTAGTCACCGGACTGTAACGAAAAAAATAATAAGTACGCCATCATGAAAAAAATGCTTAGTGTAAAAATATTCTGTACTATTAACAAGTACATGTAACGAGCAATTAGACACAAATGAGAGCCGTGACACGGTAATAGTATCATACAGTATTGTAACTCGGTCGTCTTTTTGAAATAAATGCCTACAGCCGCGCGGTACGTAAACATGCGATAGGGCTGCCCGCCTCCAACATTCTAATTACGTTTGTCTAGTTTGTTTCAGTTTTTTTTTGTGATTGTAAATATATTTACTTTTATATATAAACAAAATACTTTATGGATTAAATAGGAAGTGTTCAATAAAAATGCGTGTTGTTTTTTGATTGGTAGATTTAAATAAACTGCTTTTTTTAGTATTATTCATACACATAGTACAATAAACCACTATTATTAATAATAAAATACCACGTCTTTACTTTGAATTATACAAACTAACAATAATCGCGCGATAATTGTAAAAAAAACCGTCGTGTCCGTTCGTCATTGTGCCACAGTTGCGACGGCCGCGACTGTCTACATGCCGAGACCATGCTACAACCGAGGCGCGTAGGTATAGCTCGCGTTTCATCCGTTTGTATGAAGTTGGAATACTGTATGATATTATTACCGTGGCCGTGAGCAATAAGCAACAATGATTTTGTTTGTAACGCGGAAAAATAAAGGCTCTTCCACAAAGATATGATTTATCGCACGACGACCTCGCCAACAACGTACTTTTAACTGATTTCAAAAAAGGAGGTTCTCAATTCAGTTATATTTTTTTTATCACCATTTTATTTTTATTTTTATTACCTCAGAACGTTGTCGCTTATGGACCGATTTACAAATATATTTTTGTCTAAATAACTTTATTTTCATCGTTTTAGTATTTTGTTTTTTTTTGTAGTGTCGGTTATTGTTTTTTTTTATTAAAGTTTTTATTCTCATTATTATTTTGTCTTTCGTACATTTAACTCTACACAGAGGCCTAATGGAAAAAGTCGCACGGCAATTCTCACTCATTTAGAGGTGCCTTAACAAACGCCAGTTACTTATTAAGTATATAAAAGAATCTTAACGAATCACTTAAGTCATAACACGTTACAAAGAGAAACATGATTTTGTATTTATTTCTGTATTTTTGTGGTTTGTTTTGTTTGATCCAAGGGATTGTGTATGATTCCTTTAATGGGATTCCTATAAGTACCGAGGAGGTTATTCAACATAGTATACAAAATACAACTTTGTAAGTACAACCTTTTTTTTTAAACTTTAAGCATCTTATAATAAGCATCTACTGGGTTGACTGGTTCCATAATTATATCTTACTAATGTTTTCCATTAGACAGAACTGAGGTCAAAAGCTGGCTCATTAGAAACATTTAGGGAAATAAATTAGAAGCAGATCCAAATGAAATTATATGTCACATTTTTGAAAGCTGTAGGTTCTAGATCGTGGATAAAATATCAAAAAAATAATAATGAAGAAAAAAGAATCAATTTGAAAAGAAGGCAATTTATTTATACATAATGTAACTGATCTGTATAATATATATAAGATATGTTATTGAGGATTTTCCAAATAAACCACAAATTGTTTTTCTGAAAATCAAAGATTTGTTTATTTAATACGTCTTTACTATATTACAACGTTTAACTATGACCATTACACCTATAACTTACCTGAAAATCAAAGAAACGACATTTAAAGTTTACTAATATCGCCTCCTCAATTATATCCTTTTATTTTTATCTCTTTACAATAGAATTTTTAACAATAAAATATGCAAAATAATCTAAACATCATCTGCCATTCAATCACACGTCACCCCGTTCCACAGAACATAAATTCCATTGACAACTTCAACGCGTGAAGCGTGGCAAATTTGAATTAATGAAATGTCATTTCATTACATCTCCCCCCCTAAGAGCAGAAATTGTAAATAATTAAAGCACATAATCTACACAATGCACTTACAAGTTATCTTTATATTCGTTTTCTTCTACTTCATCTACTGCTGTGACAGGTTGTAATTTTGTTATATGGAATAAAGTTGATTCTGTTTTTCTGTTGCCAGTGTCAATCTTATAAATGGAGTTTGATATTTTTTCTATTATCTTGAAAGGGCCTATTTTTAATTCGTCTATTTTTTTTCTATTCAGTCTATTTCTATTTTCGACATCTACACTGTCTCCTATCTCGAACTCTTGCATCTTCCTATTTCTATCAAATATTTTCTTGTTGTACTTATGGGATTTTATTGTATTCTCTAATGCTAATTTTCTATCAGCCATCCACTTGTCTTCCTTTTCTATTGTCTTAATTTCATTTGGTAAAATACTGACATTTGTACCATCCAGTAAATATTTTGGTGCAAATCCTGTAACAGAGTGGTCTGTTTCATTATATTTCTGTATACTTTCTCTTGCTATTGTTGTCCATGTTTTCTTGTTGTTTTTCTCATTTATTTTACATCTAATTTTATTTACTATTGTTTGGTTCAATCGTTCGTTCAAGCCGTTCGAAAATGGTGTATTTACAGCTGTAAAAATTAGTTTAATATTATTCTCCTGTAAATATTGTTTAAATTCTTTTGAATTGATGCCAGGATATTGGTCTGTTAGAATTATTCCAATCTCATCTGTCTCTAGTACTTCCTTAGTTAGTTTTATAAAGTCACTCGCATTCTGTGTTTTGGAAGTCGCAATAAACGCATATCTTGTGTAGTGGTCTACTAAAAGGTGTAAGTATTTTTTTGTTGACCTAGATCCTCCAAAGCCACCTATAGTATCCATTGAAATTATCTCAAATGGTTTTGTTGCTGGTCCTAGTTGTGACATTAATCCTGTTTTATTTCTATCTTCCACCCGTAGGGGTATTGCCCAAAATGCTGAGTTTATATCCAATGTAGTAAATTACTTACAGTTTCTAGTTTTGATAATCAAATCTTCTATTAATGGGAAAGGTTGAGCTTGTGGAACAACAATTTTGTTTAGTTCCCTGAAATCTACACATAAGTGGGACTTTTTATTTTCTCCTTTTTTAAATGCCAATGTCACTGGAGCAGCGAAAGGACTGTAGGATTCTTCTATTAAATTATTCTTTAGTAGCTTGGATATTTGCTCTTCAATTTCTAATTTATCCTCTATTGTACATCTGTATGGTCTTTTACTACAGTATCTATTTACTTGTAAATCTATGTGGGCTTCATAATCTCTAACTGATCCTATATCATACTTGTCTTTAGCAAAAATTGTTTTATATTGCTTTATAATTTTCTCTATCTCAATTTTTTTTTTTTTATTATCTAAATGGTCTGTGATACTTACAAATTCTTCTGTTTCTATGTGTTCATTAAAATTTATTGCAAATGTTTTTTTATTCTTTTCTTCATATCTGTTATCTTTAGACATTTCATCTATTTTATTTGTTGTTTTCTTTTGTTCTATCTGCAAGTCCT
This sequence comes from Mythimna lalbum, assembly GCA_949319445.1. Taxonomy (NCBI): domain Eukaryota; kingdom Metazoa; phylum Arthropoda; class Insecta; order Lepidoptera; family Noctuidae; genus Mythimna; species Mythimna lalbum. The sequence goes on from OX439347.1 coordinate 2,139,502, forward strand.
CATTTTGGGTTAGTTTGAATTTCTTTATCATATCTAATCCGATTATAAAATCTTCGAAATCTTCATTATCCACTATATATACTTACATCTCTTCTTCTAAATCGAATATTTTTATTTTTATTGTAATACAGCCATCTGTTTTTTTCACACCATTAACCGTTTTCATATATGCTATATTCACATTGTCCTTTTTTTCTTTCACTTTAATCAGCTTTGAATTTATTAAAGAAATCTGTGAACCTGAATCATAAATGCCGCTCACTTCTAGTTTATTTTCTAATAAGAGCTTGATTTTGATTAATGGTGTACTTACTCGTTTTTTTTCTCAGTATTTATATCTACTTCAATAATTTGTTGTTTACAATTCTGGGTTTAAAAACCTTTTCAGATTCATTCTTATTTTTCTTGAACCAGCATGTCTCCTCCGGATGATATCGAATTCCTTTTTTCCAAAGATTCACAAGTCTTACATGGCTTCTTCTCCTTATATTTATTTTTATTAAGGGATGTACCACTCTTTATTGTGGTTGAGTTTTTCTTGTACATCATACCTTCATATTTTCTTATCTCATTGAACAAATCAGTAGTATCATTGAGTTCATCCCTGTTTAACTTATTTAAGATAAAACCTGGTAAACCCGTTGCAATAAGATCTATCATTGTTTTGGAGTCTATCGATTTGTTTATATCTAGTATAAGCCTCTCTTTTTTTATAGCATAATCAATTAGTAGTCCTTCTTTATACCTGAATGCTAGAGCATATGTGACTATGTCCCATCCTCTGTTTTTAAAGGTTTCTTGAAATTTGTGTTTCCATTCTTTCCATTCAGCCTTTATTGTAAGTTTTATGGCCATCGAGCTATACCAATCCAAACAAGTTTTTTCTAAAAATAACCTCAATATATCTATTTTTGTTTCATCTTCTGATATATTAAAGCGCTCACACTCTTTTTCAAAATTCTCAATCCACTGCATTGCGTTAGGGTTCTTGCTTGTGAATTTTGCAATAATAATTTTCTCTGAAATATGTTTTAGGTTATGTTGTTTTTCTTTCTTTGTAGTTGTTTCTATTAATTTTTCCAAGATATTTTGCAAATTGTCGTTTTCGTCTATTGGTTGTTTTGTGTTCATTTCTTCTTAATATTGATCTAAAAATTGCATATTACCTTCCTCATCTATATATGTTTTCTTAAGATCTTCATCCATTTTTATCCATATTTTTCTGCATTGATGCCTTTTCTTTATGCTATTTTTTATTTTTGTGAAACTGTTCATTTTGACAATATATGTATGATGAATCACTGGCTTCTGTTCATCAGGTAAAATATAACATTTTCCTTCCTCTGTAGTTATTGAGGTTATGGCTAATATGTTAGATTTGCCATCATTTGAGGTTATCATCGTGAACTCAAATTGTAACCGGTCCATCTTTTTCTAGTTGACGAAAATGTCGTTTTATAAGATATGTTATTGAGGATTTTCCAAATAAACCACAAATTGTTTCTCTGAAAATCAAAGATTTGTTTATTTAATACGTCTTTACTATATTACAACGTTTAACTATGACCATTACACCTATAACTTACCTGAAAATCAAAGAAACGACATTTAAAGTTTACTAATATCGCCTCCTCAATTATATCCTTTTATTTTATCTCTTTACAATAGAATTTTTAACAATAAAATATGCAAAATAATCTAAACATCATCTGCCATTCAATCACACGTCACCCCGTTCCACAGAACATAAATTCCATTGACAACTTCAACGCGCGAAGCGCGGCAAATTTAAATTAATGAAATGTCATTTCATTACATATATTATACAATAAAACTATGAAAAATAATGAAAAAAATAAGAAAGAAAAAGAATTAAATTAGTTAATTAAATCAAAATGTATGAATACCTATATATGCTTTTCTTTAAGTTGAGCTTTTTATAAATTAGTTATCCTAATCAAAGCAAACACCTAACATGGATATTGTAGTGCATCGGTATTGGTTACCCACGTATACAGAAACACTGTTGATACAATCAAGTTTTATCAAAGATTTATGAAACTAAGTAATTTTTTATCCTAAAATAATTACAGATATTTTAGGTTAAATAATCTATTTATAATATGAAACAATATACAAAAAGAAATAAGCTGCAATCAAAAACATAACTTAAAAAAAAAACTTACAAGTCAGTTCTTCTACTGTAAAAAATGGTGAGATATATGATAATACCAAGTCAGTTAATTTATTCAGTCCGTACTTCAGGGACTGTGATGACCTAGATTGACTTGGCAATCGCATGTATATCATAAGTAATACTTATTATATTAGATTGTATAGATTCTATGTATCGAATATTAATTCATGAATCCCCAAGCGACCACCGGTGGCCGCGTATTGTCTTACTATTGTGTCTCTAATTGACGGTATCTGAAGGGTTAAATTAGATTGTTTAATCCGATTGCCAAGTCTAATAAGATTTTTGCTTTGGTCGCTACCTTATTGACAGTTTTAAGGAAGTTCGGCATTTTTTTCGTTGGGAAATCACACGGAATAATTGTTTTATAATAAATTAGCACAATCTTGGTAGTTTTGCAGAAATTTGCGGTTTATAATATAATAGGGTAGTTTCCTGGGTCAAAATAACTACATTTTATTGAGTCCGTGTTTTAGATTATAAAAAAATATTGGACACGTATTTTTTCTTTTTTAGATTAATTCATGAATCCCCAAGCGACACCCGGTGGCCGCGCATCTATTGTCTTACTATTGTGTCTCTAATTGACGGTATCTGAAGGGTTAAACAAAAACTAACAAAGATACAGCTCATTAAAGTTACGTGTGACGTCACCCCGTGCGAAAAATGTAGCACGGCGTGACGTTATACGTTACTTTAATGGGCTATATCTTTGACATTTTTGGTTTAATTTACAAATAAAAAAATATATGTCCCTTATTTTTGAATAATCTAAAAGACGGACTAATTAAATTTTTTAGGCAACTAGCCCATTATATAAATGAAAGGTTGCTGGGGCATTACCATGACGCGCCAAAATGTCAATTGTACGAGCGAGAAAGAGTGACCGAGCTGTACACCTTGCCCCGACCACCGCATTTGCTCGGTTTTTTAATGTATATATTGCATACTTCCAGTTGGTGCATCAACGACATTGAACCATGTAACCCTGAAGAATGGAGACGGCTGGATGGGTCGTGCAACAACTTGAGGCATCCAACCAGAGGAGCCACGCATACGCCCTTTTATCGGATGTTACCAGCAGTTTACGATAAAGGTGAACAATGTTAACAAAAAGTACTAACAAATACAAAATATTATTAAACATGTGACATAGATCAAATACTTAGACGGACGACATTACGCCATCGGTACATTGTGGACATCCCACCTATACGTACAAAGCGTTTTGGGAACACATTCAGTATGCGTACAGCTAAGAAGTGGAATTTCCTGCCGGAATCTGTGTTTCCTGATAGCTACAACCTAGGGTTCTTTATAAAAAAAAAAAAAAAAAAAAAAAAAAAAAAAAAAAAAAAAAAAAAAAAAAAAAAACGTTTATTTGACACAGATTTACATGTTGTAGTTATAGTCACATTTAACAAGTACGATGTTTCACAATACATTTGATGATAACCACCAAACTAGGCCGATGGCCTGTATTATGGTGGTCCATCGTTCAGCCATGAAGTTCTGATAAGAAGTAAAATACTTGGAGAGTATCGCTACATTGACACTTGTTTTGACATAAAAGACATACTATAATAATAACCAAAACATACAAGTAAGGAACAACATGAGACAAAAACAAAACAAATGGCAAGTAATATAATTCTGTATGTGGAGGTGTAGTGAGGTATGTGATTGTATATTATGTGAGAGTGTGTGAATTTTGTGTGTGTATGGGAGTATGGTTAAGTACGCACCATGATTATAATTTTTGGCTGCCATGCCTATACAATGAAGGTTAGTAGACCTTCTGTGGCGTAATAGTCAAGTGTTAGGAGCCACTGTGTTAGCTTCTTTTTGACCTCTATACGCGTGAGTCTACCTATATCCAGCCTTTCATTTGCAGTATTATACAACTTGCAGCTTAAGGTGTCAAACTGATGTTTAGCAAAAGCAGTTCTGCATGGGGCAGCGGGAGAGATGGAAGTTTTTCGGCGTTTATTTGGATCTGGGAGAGGCGCAGATGGTTGAATTTTTTGGATGGACCTTAACACATAGATTTGGCGCACTGTGAGGACTTTACATTCTTTATAAAGTTCTGATGTGGGGAACCTGTATGGTTTCTTGGTCATGACCTTTAGTACCGCTCTTTGCGCCCTTTCCAGACCCAACAGATAAGTCTTTGCCGCGCCTCCCCATACGGTAATGCAGTACTGCATAATGGACTGGCATAAGGCAAGGTAGACAGTTCTTAATTTTTCTATCGTAGCAGATTCTCTTTTCGGTTTTAAAAACATGTATTAGTCGCCTGGTCCTCGAAATAACATTGTCACTCTGCTTATCCCATCTCAGTCCATTATCAATATGCACCCCCAGATACTTGACGGTATTCACATGTGAGATAATTTGGCAGGTACAGTCCAACTGATTGTCACAGAGATGTGCTTTTATGGAGTAATCCTGTGGGGGTTTAGTGGTTTGTCTTATAAAGAAAGGTAGGAAGTTGGTCTTACTTAGATTCAGTGTCAATAGGTTTTCTTTTAGCCAGGACATTATTTTTGACAAGGCAAACTCGGCTCTTTGCTTGACAGACTGCCAGTTTTGCCCCCAGACGAAAACTGCGGTGTCATCTGCGTATGTGAAAATCCTTGTGCTAGGGAGCTCCATTTTGCAGAGATCGTTTACATACACTTGGAATAGGGGAGGACCCAAAATGCTCCCTTGTGGGACTCCGTAGGAGATAAAGTAATCATCACTAAAGTAGTCCCCTATTTTGACACGCTGTTTACGCTGAGCGAGATAGTCTTTGAATATATGGTAAGGTAGACCTCTGACTCCCACTCTTTCTAGTTTACTCAGGAGAATGGGGACAGAAACTGCGTCGAAGGCTTTAGATAAATCTAAGAAAATACAGAGACATCTATTTTTTTCATCTAGGGTCTTAACAGCCAATCTCGTCAGATCCAAAACAGCGTCCACTGTAGAAACACCCGCCCTAAAACCGTACTGATTACTTCCTATGATTTTATAGTGGTTTAGGAAATCTGTAAGTGATTTATGCAGAACTTTTTCCAATATCTTAGATAATGCTGATAGCACGGAGATAGGTCGGTAATTGCCGATGCAGTCTCTGTCTCCACTCTTGTGAATGGGATGAACTATTGCTTTTTTTAAAGCGTCTGGGAAAACTCCAGTGGTGATGGCTCGATTACAAATATGGGTGATAAGGGGTGTCAAAACGTGTCTACAGTCTCTGAGTATAGAAGATGGAATTCCATCCCATCCAGTGGCACAGTCAGGTCGGAGCTGAAGTATTATTGACTCAATGGCTGCTTCGTCCACTTCTAGTATGACAAGTGAGTTGGGCTGGTGTGGGGGGCCGTTTGGGACAGGTTGTTGCGTTAAGGTGTTGTTGGTAGACGAGGTTTGAGCATTAAGTATATTTTTTGCTAAATTCTTGCCCACTTCCGTGAAATATTTGCAAACTGAGTTGGCTGCTGCTTTTGGATTATTTGCTGTTTGGAGGAGTTCTAGTGGGCTGGCTTTTATTTTCCTAGTATTTGTGATTTCCTTTATAGCTTTCCATAAAGCTTTAGGGTCATTACCGGCTTTGTCCAGTTGATTCCTTTCGTGAGCTATTCTTAATTTTCGGAGGAGCTGGTTTAGAAAATTTCTGTAGCGAGAGTATGTTACTTTAATTGTCATGTTGTCCGGGGACCTCTTTGCCTTGATGTGTAGCTTATCGCGATTTTGAATACATCGTAGGAGGCCCGGCCGGTCTTTAAGACCAGAGAGAATAGGTTCGCTGAATCGTGGGATAGTGGTCAAAGGTGTGTTTATCAGTAGTAATTAAAAAAACAGGACATTTTACAGTGCAACCCAATTCCAAACATTTGATTTTATCACCAGCATTATTGCTGATAGAAAATCACTTTATTCAAAAGATGTTTACCAATTTTTAGTTATTGTAGAATGCGTGGCGAATTATTGAAGAAGAAGATAGTGTGAAAAGATGAGTGAAAGTTTGCTAGGAGAAAACTCATTGTTGAGTTAAGCTCGCTTTTGTACATGAATTATCTATCAATGTAATGTGTTAGCACTGTGTTACTTTCAGAAATTACTTCCTACAAACAAAAAAAACTATTTTTTTTTCATTGTTAGAAAACTGCTTCATTCCTTAGTGACATAGACTATATTTTAATTCATGAATCCCCAAGCGACCACCGGTGGCCGCGCATCTATTGTCTTACTATTGTGTCTCTAATTGACGGTATCTGAAGGGTTAATGCGTGGGTGAAGCCACTTGCAGAAGCTAGTTAAATATAATTTTAATAATGTATAGATTGCTATACTATAAATAAATCAGTGCTCAATATTGTTCAATCCAAAGCGATTCAATAGGAAATATTTTATTTTAAATAGGCCCATTTATCAATCTTTAGAAGCTAATGCATAGCAGAGTAACATAGGTAATAAAAAATATATAAAATAAAATAAAACAAATATATTAATTCATGTACATACAATGTCACAAACATTTAAAAATGAAATGTTGTTCATTTAATTTACTTTAGTTACTGATTCTATACAAACTATAGGTTTATTCAGTTTTCATATACGCTAAAAATAATGTTGTATAAAGATTATAATATTAAATTGCATTTTTATAAGTTGAGTAAAACTCTATTTAAATAATTCAAGGTCCTCATTTATTTCAGATTTTGATGGAAAAAAATCCAAATCAAGTGATCTACCTCTTGTAAGGCGACTGCGGACAAGTTTGTTAGCAGAGGCCAAAGTACCGGATCAAACATTTACTATGCTGGCCTCATATTTCCTCCTCTTTGTTGCATCTGACATTGCCAATCTACATGATACAGGTAGGCAAAAATAATAATTTTAGTTGCTTCTTTGCTAAATTGAAAAAGATTTTCAAATCCGCTAGTACAAAATCCTAACGTTGACAACACAAAGTTATGTTGTGGAGTTTTACAAACTAGACGGGATCGAAATCGCGGGTGACAACTAAAATTATTATTTTTACCAAGGTTAGTTTAGTAGTGAATAAAAACTATATCATTTAACTAGTTTACTACTTTCTGAGATAAAAGACGGGGGATGGTAATTTAACCCTTCAGATACGGTCAATTAGAGACACAATAGTAAGACAATAGATGCGCGGCCACCGGTGGTCGCTTGGGGATTCATGAATTAAAATTATGCTACAAACATTTTTGAGATCTCCACAAACCTAAACCAACTAGCTACAGGACACGAAGATTCATACGTTTATAAAATTTTAGCTATTAAGCTGTGACAGACGGTCAGATTACATGCATAAAGTTTGTAGCTTTTTGTGACCTCATAAATTTTTTGTTTTTTATCGGACGTAAGGGTAAAGAAATTAAAAATTAACATTATACACACTTGGCTATCTGCATAGGAACCAAGGTTACCGACATAGCACGAAGAATTAATATAATATTCCACAACTATAATATTCCACAACTATCACACAACGCCGTCTAGTCTCAAGCTAAGCAGAGCTTGTGTTATGAGTACTAGACAACTGATAAACATACTTATATATTTCTAAATACATACGTATTATAGATAAATTACACCCAGATACAGAACAAATGATTATGCTCATCACACAAACATTTGTCCTGGGTGGGAATCGAACCCACGACCTCCGGCATAGCAGTCAGGGTCACTAACCACTAGACCAACAGGCCAGTCAAATTGCCTAACTTAAGAGGCAATAAGCAATATTGCTCACAGAACAGATAGCTGTTGGGGCCGAACGGTTCTGGAATGGCGTCCACGTACCGATAGACGTAGCGTTGGAAGGCCTCCTACAAGGTGGGCCGATGACCTGGTAAATGTTGCAGGAATCCGATGGATGCGAAACCCACAAGACCGTTTATTGTGGCGACATTTGGGGAGGCTTATGTCCAACAGTGGACGTATTTTGGCTGCAATGATGATGATGATGACACTTGGATAGCCAAGTGTCATCATGCTCTTGCAAATCAAATTAACGGTGTTAATTATTTTTCAGTTAACTACATACAATGGATTCCTCATTGTTGTACTCCAAAAGGGAAAGAAGATCCTATGTGCGCCCCTATAGAAGTACCAGCTGATGACCCATTACATCGGTTCACCGGTATACGTTGCCTAAACTTGACGAAACCTTTGACATTCCAGACAGTAGGGTGTCGAAGGAAAGACACGCCACCTGAACGGGTAAAACTAGTTTTGTAACAAAAAAAACATTACAGTGTTTAAAATATTCAGGAGTTCAGGCCCCTAGACGTCATGGTCAGCCATAACATGTTAAGAAGTCAGGCTTGCGAACGAGAGAGAGGGATGAAACTATACACCCTATATAGCTTATCCCTTTAACAGTTCAGTTTAGGCTGTAAAATGGATCGCGTTAAGAGCTCGTGGTCATTACCACCGTAGCTTCAGGGCTGCCGAATTGTTCGAAAGAATTACTGCGGCCTTGGACGCAAAGGCATTAGAAACACAAGTGGGCGACAGTTAGTAGAAGTCGGACACTTTCTCTGAGTTCGCTCAGAGCGGAAGGAGTTCTTTTATTTACTAGCAAAACCAAATGAAAACTTTGGTAATAAATTCATATATTTGTACTAGAATCTTGTATATAATTTATGATGATTGAGAAAATGCACGTGATTTTTAATGCACAAAATTAGATCAGATATTAAGGAATTTCACGGATTTATTGTTTAATATATTCTCAGATTAAATTAATAGCTTGTTAATTAATAAGTTTTTATTCAGTTTATTTATTAACCCTTCAGATACCGTCAATTAGAGACACAATAGTAAGACAATAGATGCGCGGCCACCGGGTGTCGCTTGGGGATTCATGAATTAATAGACTTACGACAGGTTATGCCAGCCCCATCATATATTTAAGCTAGTAACAAACTCTTCTAGACTGTTTGCTGTACATTTATAAAAAAAAGAACTTAACATTAATATTTGCTGTGTAAGCCAATATTTCTGCAACAGAATACAGAATACCAGCAATTTTTTTGTAATTTGTTACAGATACAATCTGCCACTCCTTTATTTATTATTATCCAGTATTTTTGAATTTTTTTTCTATTTACTGATCATCATACTCATAATTTCTTATGATTTGTCATCATGACTGATGATTTCTTTTTAGATACTGTCTGCCACTCCTTTATTTGATTTGTCAACGGTCTATGGAAACTCTCTCGACAAAGCATTAGCAGGAAGGGCATATCAAGGTGGGCTTTTAAAATATGAAGTAGAAGATGGACGGATTTGGCCTCCACAGGACATAAATAACCCTGACTGTTTTATGAATAGAAAACCTCACGAGACAAGATGTCATAAGATGCGTAAGTATTTTTTTTTATTTTTCATTTTTTCTAGTAGTACACTAGAAACTTTTCCATTTGATAAAAAAAAATAGTTTATGTCGATGCCACCTTGTTTATCATATACAAGATCTAGATACGAACTTTTAAGAATTATTTCTGCAAAGGTTAAAAAACAGTGGCGAAAGAAGTGATTAATATTAGTTTGGGCTGTGTTACTTAGGAGTGATTTAGATATTGTGATAATAAATACAGATGAAAATGACAAGAGAAAAAAATATGGCATAATTGTGATGAATTTGTTTTGTGTAAGATTAATTTCATTCATTTTCCTATCATCATCCTATATCATCACAAACCCTAATAATCTTATTAGGGTTTGTGCAAAATATTTTTTCTTCTAATCCTCTTTGGGGACTATTGCCCTAGAACTGCCTTCTTTTTCTTACTCACCAACATTTTTTTTTCTTCTAGCTTCCCTTTTATCATCGTTTATTATTATCAATCCATGATAAGAGGTGTCTCCATTTTTTACAGCATCAGATGAAACCAACACATTAATTGCGATAAACTTAGTTTCTATTTGGTTTTGGAGGCTCCACAACTACTTAGCTGATCAACTTGCCAAGATAAATCCATGTTGGAACGATGAAAAATTATTCTATACGGCAAGAGATATCAATATTGCTATTGTGATGCAAATTTTTTTATACGAGTTGTTGCCTATCATGACGGGTAAGTTGAATATTTTCTTTTATCTGATCTTCATAAGATTATATCATGTAAGCTAACTAATTCAGCACGATTGATTTGTCAAAGAATTGTAAGGAATCGAAAGAAATTAGTCCAGGAAAATATGTTTTTTTTTTTAATCTTTTTTAAGGACCTTTGTCTCCATCATGTCATCATGTCGCTCCATCGTAGCCAAATTTTGTGTTATAGTTTATTTTAAATGGTTGTGATAAATTTTGTACAAGACTCTTGCCTCGTCTGAAGTAGGCTTTGCTAATATGTTGTTGATAATACCTATATCTAACATATTTAGAGTGCTAATTATATTTCTCCTGAGGCGTTCGCCCCGCTCACACTCCACCAGAATATGTTGCACGTCCTCGATTATTTCGCATTTTACACAATTATAAATATGTTATGTGGTCATGATAAATACGACTGGAATTATTAGACATTTCTTGTTCAAAAAGAATACAATTCACTTGTTGAGAATCACCAGTTATTCTTAAGTCTAGCATTTGAATAAGTTAGAAAATACACAATAATTTATCAATTTCAGGGGTAACCAGAAAAAATACTCGTACATATTCATAATTGTGTTAGTCAACTAATTACGTATCATGTCTTGAAGGCGAATACACACGGTTTACTGTAGCAACTTTATTAAATATTATATTTAAGTTACATTTTTTATTTATTTATATTAAATAACATAGTTTCTACTTTTTGTGTTCCTAGTTTGTTTGTTTTAATATTCACAGACAATTGATTGTTTTTGAATTAAGCCAATCAAAACGAATTAAATGTAAGTTTAACTCATTAGAAGAACAAAAACTATCTAATAGACCGCTACCCTGCATAAAACCTTTCATATTCTTTTGGATTATTTTGCGTTCATTGAACGTATCTGGCCATACAAGCCCGCTTGTGGTGAGCACAGCTAGCTAGCAGTTTCATGATACGTATAATTGCAGGTTTTGAAAATCTTGTCAACGATGGAGTTTTACATCCAATAGGATTCAGAGATTTATACAATGACAGAATATTGCCACAGTTGTCAATGGAATTCCCTCTGGCATTACGGTGGCTGCATAAAATGCAAGAAGGTACACTGAAGTAAGTATGAACAATTCACATTTATTTTGAGGGTAGGGGATTGATGAATAAAAATATCTAATCTTTGGGTTACTATGTTTATCATTAGTTGGAACAACATTGTGCTTGTAATATAGTCTAATGAGTTGTTAGATTTTTTTGCTTCATGTATGTCAGTATACACAAAGACAACTTATAGGTGCAACATAATTTAACTGGACTTGGATGTATCACGTAATTTTAATACCCATTAGAAATAGAAAAATGTACAACTCACAGGTTTGTCTTGGATTACTTTAAAACTACATAATAATATCATCTTATATAATATAAACTGTAAAAAATAAAGTTCACTATGAAAGTGAATGTTTTTAACTACAAAAAAAGATACGCAAGTTTAATTTAGCTCACGTAGTTCAAGAAAATTGTATATAACTTGTTTTAGTCTTCCTGTAAAGTTGAGATTTTTAACTTATATCATTCTTCACAGGAGGCACAGAAATATATGAAAAAATATATCTTTAGCAACGTTGCGCATTGAATCGCGATTCTGAATGATGAATTTATTTACTATGGTATTAAAAAAAAAAAAAACGTATTTCTTGGAACAAGTTTTGCGAAATATTCGAGTAAATGACAGTATTACCAAATGCCAACAGATTGTTTAGGCGTTATCTCTATTTTATCTTAACCTATTCATCAAACATTGCATTGGATTGCGTTGGATTAATAAGCTTTTAATTCATGAATTAAACAATGTCCTCGATGATGATAGATGAGTGGAAAGCTTTCAATTATTATGTTTTCTTAAGAAATTGTACGTTTTCTTCTTTTAATATTATATCTGAATTTTTTTTTTACTTAATTCATGAATCCCCAAGCGACACCCGGTGGCCGCGCATCTATTGTCTTACTATTGTGTCTCTAATTGACGGTATCTGAAGGGTTAATGGCTTGTTTTTCCATAAAATCCTACTCTAAAGCTTTCCATTTTTTTCAAGTTTTTAGTAAAAACTTAACCTTATCTTCCCATCTTGTCGTCTGAAGCTCTTTGTCTATTTTTCGTCTTTCGGGCACCAGTCTGATAATAATTTCGTCCATTTTTCTATGGAGATAAAATAACTATAACTTAAAGTTGTATAAACCCAAGTTGTGCACAATTTCACCCCCATCTGAGGAAAAACTAAACTTACCTACAGGTAAAACTCAAATGAGCGTGACAAAAAATATTACCACAGGTGTTACTAGTGCCTACTCTTGAACAATACAAGTGTCACGTGTTATTTTATCAGTAAATATGTACATTTGAATGGCAACGTAGAACAGAAGGCAGACATTGGCACTTTTTATACAATACTGGAATTCAATTTAAGTCATCATTGATGAAGAACTGACTAAACCCTGGCTAAGATCGGGAGATAGAAATCAAGTGCCTCTAAAATCGTGTTTGGTAAACGATATCATCACAGTGACGTGTAGGTCCTGGATGAGGAAGGCACAGAACCTGGAAATATGGCAGAAAAAAAAGCAGTCTTTACTTAGCATTTAGGTATTCTAGGCTGGCAAATTATGTAAAGCTAACTCGGAGTTGGAAAATATTACTCTAAAAATTCATTTAGCTCGTTCCGACACAGTTTTTTAAAGGAAGGTCTGCTGTCAAGAACCTGATTCTCAAGAATGAATTTGTCACTAACGCCGCGGATAACGGCTTTAAGGTCGATGTTGTTTATACGGACTATAGCAAGGCTTTTGACCGAAATGATCATACTATTCTAATTATAAAGTTAAATAATATGGCAATACGCAGAGATCTATTCTGGTTTTTCTTTCACCTGGTAAACAGGTTCTAAGCAGTGGTACTCAAAAATTATACTTCTAGCTAGACTTTTGTTCTTAGTGGAGTGCCGCAGGGTTCATTGATTAGTCCAATGCTATTTATAATCTACATATATTAACCATATCAACTCTTGCTTAACGTCATCCAAACTACTGTGTTTTGCTAATGATATGAAGATTTATGCCACAATATTGGTGTACATAGACGTAACAGTTTTGAAGATGACCTGCACTGTCTTGAGGTTTATTGTTGACGAAACAAACTGGATTTGAATCCTGCAAATTGTTTGGTTATTACGTACTATTGAAAGCGCTCATTTATTTTTGCATCATATACCTTAGATGTACAAGTCCTAAGTAGATCAAATTTGGAACTCCCAAATCACGGATGACACCACAATTTCAAGCTCAGTTTTAAAAAACAAGTTGATGCAATATTCGCAAAGGCATCCAGAGCACTGAGTAACATACTCAGGTTATCCAAGCGCTTCTCTCAAGCTTTAGGCTTAGGCCTTAGTCTAGCCTCAAAATTTTAGAAAATCCGCACAATATAAATCCACTTTTTAGTGTGTCCTCGGTTAGGAAGTGCTTGCTTGCTTTGAATCTTTGATTAATAAAAATAAATCTTTACTTTTCAGACTATATGATGCTCAGGGTAACTTGGTGAAGAAGGTTAATTTTGTCGACCTTACTATAAGAACAGGTTACTTGGCAGTTGATAACAACATCGACTATCTAACGCAAGGCAGTTTTAGACAAGCTAGTGCCAAAATGGACGACCATATCGTTGATCCTGATGTAAGTAGTGCTTTGTTTATGATATTAAAAACCGAAAAATAAAAAGCTTAGTATCGTATTCTGCGAAACGAGAAATTTATTTCATGAATTGGTTTTTACAGGTCAACCTTTTTTGTCTATTTTATTTCGGTCAGTTTTCAGTTAAGATCTATCACATATTTTATGATTATTATTAAGTTATGTTTTCTTTATAATTATAATCATAATCAACTTTATAATTTTCCCACTACTGCGACTCAAACCAGGGGAGGTCTAAGTGAAAAAATGGGTCATAACCCAACACTTAGGCCCAGTATGGCATCGTGGATGTCACACGTCTTCAAATTTTTGATTCTAGGATAGGCTGACGATATTTCTTCACACTATTTTTCTTCACGGTTTTTAAAGTAGTGGAGTTGAAATAAAATATATTATTACCACTCACAATTCAGTGTGAATAACAATGGGTCACCATTACTCTTACTTTCTTTATATTTTATCTTTTTCAATAATTTTCATAATATGTCACTTTGCAGATGGCTGAGAAAGTATTAGGAGTAATTCAACCATCTCAAGATGCTTTTACAAATGATTTGGCTAAAAATCGACTCATGTTTACGCCACCTTACGTCAAATATTTAGAATACTTTTCCGGAAGAAAAGTTACTTGTTTTGATGATTTAGTGGAGTTCTTCGAACCAGAGGTGAGGTGATCTATAATTTAGAACTGGAACCAAACCAATAATTTATTATAAAGTTGTAAAATGATTACTTTTTTGTGCAAAGACCCTAATAAATTGTACGTATCAAAACATAGTAGTAACTATAAAAGTAGTAATCAAATTACATCTAATAGATTAATTCATGAATCCCCAAGCGACCACCGGTGGCCGCGCATCTATTGTCTTACAATTGTGTCTCTAATTGACGGTATCTGAAGGGTTAATATAAGCCAGCCATTTAAATCTGATTACTTTTTATGGAAAATCATTAAATGCGCTCTGTTTGGATTGAGAGAGGGTCCAACTTTTACTTACTAAAATCCAACCATATTCTTTGCATTTTAAGGCCACGGTATGTCAGTTCTTCCGAATAATCCCGCAACCCTAGCAGATTAATTGTCAGCCGATCCTCCAAAGTTCTGTTGACATCAAGAGTTGCATCCCTTAAAATTGTATATTGTTTAATGCACCTTGCTTGTTAGTACACTTTCATGACCGTGTGCGTAAAATTTTTGCGATATTTCATATCATGCAGGGAGGGGATAAAAAAAGTACTTCGAATTTCACTCGTTGTGACCAAAGAATTATTCATAATTTCCTTAAGGTAAAGGATAAATAAAATATTTCACATTTTTTTTGTGATCGACTTTAGAGTCGACCACAACAATACAAAAAAACAAGGATTTTATTTGGGATATCTCCTTTACACATACGGGTGAATTTCAATGTCATTTTATATTTAGGTTCTATATTTCGTCACCTACAGCGATAGTCTACGCAGTGCAGGTGTGCATATAATGTATATTGGAAGCATTTCCGAATGGAACAGAATATGCGCCAAAGTTTTATGTGAGTTATAAGAACTTTGGAAAGTTGCGGGATTATTGCAAAGAATTATCAACCTGCCATGGCCCTGGTATAAAAAGCAACTAAAGGTATACATGTGGGTTTTAGGTAGTAAAAGTTTCCGGCCACCGTAGGGGGCGCGGGCTCGCGGACGGCGAGCCATGGGTAGCTCGTTGTCCGATCGTCCGG
This sequence comes from Mythimna lalbum, assembly GCA_949319445.1. NCBI lineage: Eukaryota > Metazoa > Arthropoda > Insecta > Lepidoptera > Noctuidae > Mythimna > Mythimna lalbum. The sequence continues at coordinate 2,155,266 of OX439347.1, forward strand.
TAATGGACCTAGTCCAAGACGTCGACGACGTGCACTGTTCCCGCGCGCCTCAAGGAGTTGTCAGCAGCAGGAGGGGCCCAGCTGGGTCGAAGCCTACTGGGGACAGGGTTGTCAGAAAGGGAGCTCGTGCCCCGGTATGAAGGCTAGAAGGAACGGGGTGGGGTTTTTAGTCAGTAAGTCTGACACTATTTCCCGCTCCACCCAAGAGCGGGTTTTGTCATACGATGATTTTCGCCATCGCAAAAAAAATGTAGTCAAAGTTAGACTCTCTCTCACTCCAAAAAGAGCTCATTTGATGATTTTGATCGAGTCGATCACAAAGAATATGCATGTTGTAAAGACTAAAATACATTGCACACTTACTTCTGCCAGCGGCAGTTTTCCGTTGCCACTGCGTACAACAGATCATCAATAGGGGGTGGTACCTTGATATTATGTAATAATTATTTCAAGATATAAGGAAATGAAATCTTTCCTTACAACTCAATAACAAGCACTCAACAGAGCAAGCACTGATAGATATCAGTGCTTGCTCTGTTGATTGTATATTTGAGGTAGCATGTGCAGAGATTGAAGGCCGAACTTTCTTATGTGTCTACAGACCACTTACAACAAACTTGGCATCTTTTCTGACAATATTAGAAGAAACTATATAACTACTATATAAACTTATTAGAGATAATAAATCAGTTTTCGTTTAGCATAGCATATTCGGCCTTATAATGTTCCCACTGTTGGGACTCAGGCCTCTTCTCTAGGAGAGAGTTTAATATAGTTCAACAATTGACACTTATTTTGTTCTAGTTGGTTTTGGGTTTTTTTCCATACGATTTTGGACTCCTTTTTAGATTTCTGGCATCTTTTTGTAAGAAGTTTGCAATATTTTTAATGGTATATCTTTTTTTAATTCAGGTATTGGAGAAGTTATCCGAACAATACGAGTCGGTAGAAGATATAGATCTTCTCGCAGCAATGTGGGTAGAGAAATCAATAAGAGGTGGTCGAGTGCCTTACTCGTTTTATAGTATCGTAGTAGAACAGTTGTTACGGACCATTCAGTCTGATAGACACTGGTACGAGAGGCCAAATAGACCTCATGCTTTTACGAGTGGTGAGTACTTTTTTAGTAACTTATCACTTTATGTAAATGTTGTTAGGGAGGAAATTGTGTGACGTATAAATAAAGAAAAAAGAGTTGACGTAGGAAAATGGAAAAAGAAAAGTGAAAGTGAGTGTGGGAGTGTAGAAGTGAGTGAGTCTTGATCCTAAGTTATAGAGAACAAGAGTGGAAAGATGATATTGGTAAGAGCTTTGCTTTACTTTAGCTTTGGATATGATACTTGCTCATCACAGTCTCGTGGCGAAGTTCGAAATTCCTAACTAATAATAATAATATTAATATAGATTACGAATTTCTTCAGTTTTGTAAAAAGCTAAAGAGTTTTTTTATTGATCGCGCTAATCTTGGGAACTACTAATTGGAATTGAAAAATTCTTATGGTATTGGATAGTTTATTTATAGGAAGGCTATAGGACAGTTACAGTCTAACATCAGGCTACAAGCTACAACCATAGGTGCAGAACAGTAACCAAAGACACGGGTGAGACCGAAGAGGACAGCTATTTTACCCTATATCGCTTATCGAGTAGCATTTTTTTTTACTTTTGTAAAGTCATCTAAATACTTTCTGTTGCTCTTGATGGACTAAGGGATAAAGTCAGGCGTGTTTTGACTCGGTGAGACATAGGTAGCTCGCTGTCCGACCGTCCGGTAACTGTCCGGACCGAGCCCAAGTCGTCAACGGCGCGCACTGTTAATGCGCGCTTCAAGGAGTTGTCAGCAATAGCAGGGGCCCAGCTGGGTCGAAACCTACTGGGGCCAGGGTTAGTTTCCAAAGAAGTAGCTCGAGCCCCGGTTTTTAGTCAGTAAAAGTCTGACACTATCTCCTGCTTCACCCAAGAGCGGGTTTTGTCATAAGATGATTTTTCCCGTCGACAAAAAAAAAAGGAAAAAAGCCCCGGTATGACAGCTAGAAGGAACAGGGTGAGTTTTTAGTCAGTGAGGGTCTGATACTATCGCCCGCTCCGCCTAAGAGCGGGGGTTGTCATTGGACGATCTTTCCCACCGTAAAAAAGACGTGTTTTGACAAAACTCACTCATATTTTTTCAATTCTCTTTACGTTTTACGGCCGCACTTTGTCTGCGGGATTTTTTGAATCGGTTAGATTCAAAAAATCCCGCAGACAATATGACAAATGATTAGATTTCAACTGTAGGAGCATTGCAATATTGCCTGCTTGACGGGTATCAAAACCTTTAATTTATGTTTTACAGAACAACTGTATGAAATAAGGAAAGTAACGATAGCTAGACTTCTATGTGACGTTGGTGACTCGGTCACTCATATACAACCAAACGCTTTCCAGAGGATCGCACTAGGGTAAGTGATAACGGTCACATTTCATTTAGTTTTCATGACTAGATTAACCAGAAGCTCTCTTTCGAGAATTGTCAGGCTCGCACTTGACCATTATCTCACCTAATGATATAGTTAATGGTGCACGCTTACCTATACAACTTTCTACTAACAGAAAACACAGGCTCTAGCAGAGAATTCTACTCCTTAGCTTAGCACGCAATGAACAAGTTCCCAAAACGTTTTATGGATATTGGTACCACGCTTATATTTTGGCTTTTCGGCAATTTTTATTCACCTCATTTAACGACTGAACACTGCCGCCCAAAAGACAAGCATTCGCTTAGTTTGGGAGACAGTACCAGTACTTTTAGCACAACACATTTACTTGTGTCTAATTATAATACACCTTGTGAATTGTAACCTTGCGACAACAAGAATTATTATTATTATTTATTATCAATGTCTCTTCATCTGCTCCAGCTTTATAAATTTTACCTATTTACGTGAATATTCATAAATAGGTATTCTGTATCATAAAATCGACACGAGACCATTTTGTACTTAGTGTGACTTCAATAAAAACAAAAGAATGCAATATTAAAACAAATGAATTTACCGTATTTTGAAAAATATTGGTGTTTGGGATAGTTCTCTATGACCTGAAATTCACATTGATTCAAATTATTTACAGAAACGAAATGCGGAGTTGTGAAGAAATTCCGGAAATCAATATAATGGCTTGGAAAGATGACAGTCCCTGTTTTTAGATCTACCTTATTTTAAAATTGTAATCTAATCTAATTTTTAAAAATTTAATTAAATTTAATATTTTAACATATAGTGTTTTATTTTTTAAGATTATAAAAAAGCAACTTGCAAAAAGTTTTGGTTTTACTCAGTTTATCTTGTTAAAGGCATTTAATTATTTCAAGTTATTTCCGTAAATGCATAAAAATATGATACGATTGAGGTATTATGAAATAGAATTGCAATTTTGCATATTTCGACATTTACGTACGATATGGCATAAAAATATTTAAACAATTTGTTTTTGACTTTGGCTATGCACGGTTTGTAAATTTACATACTAGTGGGTAAGTTTACAAAGATTCAATTAGGTTTATTAATTTTAGACACCGAACGCAGTAATTTTTTCATTAAATACGGATGTAACAAATTTTAATCTGCATTTCAGAAGGAACGGCGCAGGGTTTTTAGTCAGTAAGAGTCTGACACTATCTCCCGCTCCACCCAAGAGCGGGTTTTGTCATAAGAAGATTTTCCCCGTCGACAAAAAAAAAAGCCAAAAGACACCCACTGTTGAACAAAAGCCTACTCCAACTGTCACCAGAACAATTTGTCCTGTGTATTCGACTTTTCCGAGTCCAAAACTATTCACAGAATGCGGTCCTCATATTTTGCACACTCAACTACTTCCAGCGCCTAGTCTAAAAGATAGGTTTTATCGCACACAGCGGTCACTTCTAGATCACCTTTCTATTCTCGGAATAATGAAAATATAATAGAGTTGATAGCATAATTAAAGGTATGTAACCCTCGCTAAAAAACAGGCTGTGTTCTCAACATTAATTTATTTGTTTTATTTATTTATTTAATTATATATGAACCAACAGCTATAACAAAAAGATAACAATAGTATAAGAAACATTGGGCCGATTACAGGTTCTCACGGGTAGAAAAAGTTAGAGTAATAGAAAACTTACGATCACTAAAAGCGCATTAAAAAAAGAACAGTTTTTTTCAGTAACTATTTTTTCAAAAAACCTTTTACTGGTAAGAGACTGTAAAAAAAAAAATAGTATTAACCACGTGACCTCCGGTAACGCATGTCTATCACTGATTGATTGACACTTTGTTTAGGAACTGAATTTCTGTAATGGGAATATAAAATCTGTAAAAAGAGTGAAAGTGGTCTCATTGCAGAGAGAGTGGAATTTCTGCAAAGGGAGAGAGTAGACCAATTGTAAAGAGAAAGAGAGAGAGTCTATCTCTCAGAGACTCTATCTCTGTAGAGAAACTAGAATATCTGTTGATAAAGTAGAATTCCTTAAAAGAGAGAAAGTGGACTCATTGTAGAGAGAGTAGTCTCTGTAGAAAAAGTGGAATATCTGTTGAGAAAGTAGAATCCCTTAAAAGGAAGAGAGCATTGCAGCAGCAGTAGAATCTTTGTAAAGAGAGATTGTAGAGAGAGTAGAATCTCTGTAGAGTAAGTAGACTCATTGTAGAGAGAGTACAATCTCTGTAGAGAGAGAGAAGGTAGACTCTCTGTAGAGAGAGTTGACTCATTGTACAGAAAGTAGAATCTCTGCAAAGAGATCAGAATTTCTGTAGACAGAATAAACTCCGTAGAGAGATTGAACAACTTGTAGAGAGAGTAATTCTCCAAAAAGTAGACTACGCAACTTTTAACATTAAACAATTCAAAATGAGGATTGACATGTGCCAACAAAATATACAAAGTGGTATACCTCCATCGTATTCAACTTTTCAATCATAGCTCTCGTTTTGTTTAGAGACCTGTTCGAATTTTCCATTGTGATTATAATATAATAATTATCTTTGATTTAAAACAACCAAATTGTATACTTATACCGGATAAATACATTTGTGGAAATAATACAGTAAATATTGTTTTCGAAGAAGGTAAAATCCGCTTCACCAGACACGCAATATCATTCAAATATATTGCGTGTCTGCTACAAGTTTAAAAATATTTAGGAAAGTATATATTATTTTTATTATGTGTTACGGGCATTGTTTGTTGTCTGTTTATAAATAAGTAAGAAATAATGCAATCAAATTAAGTTCCATAAAAAACTTTAATAGTAATTTGTATAAATAATACCAAAAAAAAATATTTTTTGGCACTGACACTGGCCCCAGTAGGCTTCGACGCAGCTGGGCCCCTCCTGTAACCTGTTAGTCACTGGATTATAACGAAAAAATAAAACCTACGTCATCATGCAAAAAATGCTTATTGCTAATATGGACATGTAATGGGCAATTAGACACTTGAGAGCCATGAGCAATAAGCAACAAAGATTTTGTTTGACATGTGGAAAAATAAAGGCTTTTCCATAAAGACATGATTTATCGTACGACGCCGGTGCCGCAACAACGCACTTTTTAACTGATTTCAAAAATGAGATTCTCAATTCAGTTGTATTTTCACCTTTTTTTATGTTTGTTATTCCAGAATTCCGTTGTTTATGGACCGATTTGCATTTTTTTTTTAATAATTAACTTTAATTTTGAAAGTCGGTGTTAATAAATAACAAACAAACAATACCAGAAACAACGTTTTAGTGTTTTGTTTTTGTAGTGGCGGCTATTATTATTTTTGTAAAAAGATTTTTTTCACAATATTATTTTGTCTCTCGTACATTTTACTTTACACAAAGGTGCAATTAAGGAAGTCAAAGAACAAGCGCCAGTTTATTAATTAGTAAATTAAGTATATAAGGGAATGCTAACGAATTACTTAAGTTACAGCATGTTACAAAGAGAAACATGATTTTACATTATTTTCTGTATTTTTGTGGTTTGTTTTATTTGATCCAAGGGATTGTGTATGATTCTTACGATGGGATTCCTATAAGTAATGAAGAGGTTATTCAACATAGCAATCAAAATACAACTTTGTAAGTATAAACTCTTTTTTTTTAATTAATTTTCGCATATCCCAAGCATCTTATAACAAGCGTCTACTGTGTTGACTGGTTCCATAATATATATCTTATTAAGGTTTTCCATCAGGCAAAACTGAGGTCAAGAGCTAGCTCATTACAATTTAGAAAAATAAATAAGTAGTAAATCCAAATGAAATTATTTGTCACATTTTTGGTAGCTGTAGGTTCTAGCTCGTGGATAAAATGTGAAAAATAATGTCAAAAAGTAAAAATAAAAGAATGCAGAAAGCTTTCTCCATTATTATTTTTTTGCTTTGATTGATCTAGATATATTTTTATGTTATAGATCTATTTTTGGGTTTCCGTAGTGCTAACTGGAGTATTACCGTGACGTGCCAAAATGTCAGTTGTGCGAGCGAGAAAGAGTGACGGAGCTGTACACCTTGCCTCAACGTAAAGTATACATTGCATACTTCCAGTTGGTGCATCAACGAAATCGAACCCTGTAATCCTGAAGAATGGAGACGGCTGGATGGATCGTGCAACAACTTGAAGCATCCGCCCAGAGGAGCCACGCATACGCCCTTGTATCGGATGTTACCAGCAGTTTACGATAAAGGTGAACAATGTTAACAAAAAAATACTAACAAGCTCAAAATGTGACATAGATCAAATAACTACATACATGGCGTTGTGCCGTCAGTACGTGGTGGACATCCCACCCATACGTACAAAGCTTTTTGGGAACACACACAAAGTTGTTAGTGTTTTACAAATAAATAACCCTGTTTAAAAGAAAGATTATGACATTTTTATAAGTTGAGAAAAACTATATCTAAATAATTCAAGGTCTCTGATTATTTCAGATGTTGATAAAAACAAATCTAGTGATCTACCTCTTGTAAGACGACTGCGGACAAGTTTGTTACCAGAGGCCAAAGTACCGGATCAAACATTTGATGATGATGATGATGATGCCATCTAGCCGATTTCAGCCACAGTGACCGCACTCTTTGGCCTCAAACATTTACTATGCTGGCCTCATATTTTCTCTTCTTTCTTGCAACTGACATCGCCAATCTTCACGATACAGGTAAATAAGTTCCTTCATAGCTAATTGAAAAAAAAAATTACCTGCGTAAACTCAAACAAAATTGTTAGTTGCATTGTGGAGTTTTATAAACTTGACGCAAACTAAGTCGCGTGTAACAACTAATACTTCAGGTAGAACTACATTGCGCACACGTGGACCACGTACGCTAATCTGGGCGCGTCGGTCTCCATACATTTTATATGGAAACTAGACTTGTAGAGCTACATTAGATCTAACCCACACGACGCTACGCGACGTCGTTTTACGTACAAATCAGGCGTGGTCCATGTATGTGTCGGTGTAATGTAGTTCTAACTATATTTTTTACCAAAATTTTTAAGACTGTACAATTTTTAAAGGTTTTTCTGTAATCTGTAAAAACTATGCAAATTAACTAGCTTATTAGCTTCTGAAATGGAATAGAAGATGGTAATTTGAAATTATGCAGGAAATATCTTTCAGATCCCCACTAACTCCTATACCTAATACATAATTATATAATGTAATGTATAATTTTCAAAACTTTCTTATTAAGTATTGCCCCCAAAAGTGCATTACTTTTAAGTACATTGTTTATATTTTCAGCCACAGAGAGTTATACGTGTATCAAATTTCAATATGATTGGTCCAGTAGGTTTGCAGCTATTTGGCTGTGACATACAGCCAGATACACGCGTGACCTTAGAAGGTTTCTATTTGGGAGACTTTGAAAAAAATTAACGAAGATAATTATTTTTTAGTTAACTACGTACTATGGACTCCTCAATGTTGTACTCCAAAAGGGAAAGAAGATCCTATGTGCGCCCCGGTAGAAGTACCAGCTGATGACCCATTACATCGGTTCACCGATATACGATGCCTAAACTTGACGAAACCTATGACGTTCCAGACAGTATGGTGTCGAAAAGAAGACACGCCACATGAACGGGTAAATCTAATCTATACTAATATTATAAAGAGGTAAAATTTGTAAGTTTGTAGTTTGTATGTAGGGGGTAATCTCTGGAAGTACTGGTCCGATAGCTAAAATTTTTTCACCGATAGAAGGCTGCTTTATTCTTGAGTGACATAGGCTATATTTTATGTACGCGGGCGAAGCCGCTGGCAAAAGCTAGTATTAATATAAAAAACAAATTTCAGTGTTAAAAATATCCAAGGGCTCAAGCTCCTAGGCGTCACGGTCAGCCATAACGTGTTAAGAAGTCAGTCGTGCGAACAAGAGAGAGGGATAGAACTATACACCCCATATAGCTAAATCCCTTTAACAGTTCAATTTAGGTCGTAAAATGAATCGCGTAAAGGCCCAAGCGCACGAAAAGTGCCATTTCCCAACACTGTATTTTGCGTGCGTGCAGTATTTTTGTCATTTCTTTCTATTTACTGAAGATCATACTCATGATTTCTCATGATTTGTCATCATGACTGATGATTTATTTCTAGATACTGTCTGCCACTCCTTTATTTGATTTGTCAACGGTCTATGGAAACTCTCTCGACCAAGCGCTAGCAGGAAGGGCATATCAAGGTGGGCGTTTAAAATATGAAGTGGAAGATGGACGGATTTGGCCTCCACAGGACATGAACAACACCGACTGTTTTATGAACAGAAAGCCTCGTGAGACAAGATGTCATAACATGCGTAAGTAAATTTTTTATTTTCCATTTTGTCTAAGAATACTCTAGGAACTTTTCCATTTGGATAATAAAAATTGTTTACGTCGATGCCACGATAAGTATGATCCTTCATTTTGGATAAAATATTCATAATAATCTGGATACCAACTTTAAAAAATTATTTCTCCTATGGTTATGAAATGAGTTGCGAATTGATAAATAGTTTGGGTTGTGTTAAGAGTGAATTAGATATTGTGATTCGTGATCATGCATGATTGTGATATTGTTTTCTAAGTGTGACATTATTATTATTGCTATTATCATCATTTTGCTATCCCTCCCCATTGGTCAGCCCCAAAAAATTTGAATAAAAAAAAATCTTAACATTTTTTCTTCCAATTCTCTTAGTCAACCTTGGCACCCCTTAGCACCCCTTAGCACTGACTCCTTTTTCTTACTTACCAAGAATTTTTTTTTTCTTCGAGCTTCTTCTTAATCTTCCTCTTATTGTTATTTTTAATTATTTATCAATTCAAGATTTTTCAATTTTTCAATCTTTTACAGCAACAGTTGAAACCAACGCATACATGCCAGTAAACTTAGTTTCTATTTGGTTTTGGAGGCACCACAACTACCTAGCTGATCGACTTGCCAAGATAAATCCATGTTGGAACGATGAAAGACTATTCTATACCGCAAGAGACATAAATATAGCTGTTATGATGCAAATTCTTTTATATGAATTGTTGCCTATGATGATGGGTAAGTTTTATTATTGTTTTTTATCTGACTTTCAATAGATTATTTAATGCTAGAACCGTACCCATAATAAGACTTTTAGTATCAGTACCTAGAGGTACTGGAGTACCCCATTAATCAAACATCTTTTTTACTAAAGAAAAAAAAAATATAGACTTTTATGACACTTATTTTTGTCTCACATAATACGAGTATAGTTAGTTAGTTAGCCCATTTATGTCCCACTGCTGGGCGGAGGCCTCCCTCTCTCTTTTCCACACACGTCTATCTTCGGCCATTGCGGGCCAGTCCCTCCGGTACTTATCAAGCTCATCTCTCCACCTTCGCCTTGGTCTGCCGCGATGTCGCCTTGCGTTCAATGGGACCCAATAAGTGGCTCTTTTAGCCCACCGAGTATAGTTAGGTTCAAATAACCATAATTCAACAGTAACTAAACTACTACGCTACTGTCATCGAATGCTTTCCAGATTTCGATTCTGAAGAGCTTAAAGCACCATTAGACTATTTTTTTTTCTGATTATTTTGCCAATACTTATTTGGAGATTATGTAGGCAAAGTTTTGCAAAAAATTCAGTTTACAAAATAAGGTTCAAAGTTAGTCCTCCCCAAAAACTACCTCTTCTTTATTGATAGTGTCCAGAAGTAGGTTTGAAATTTAAATCTGTGTTTGATTTTGGCTCAAAACCATCTTAAAAAAAGATTAATTGAAATGATAACCAAAAAAATGCTTTATTACTAACGTAAAGCAAAACGTATATAAATATATATACAAATACGAATCCTTTTATAAAAAAAAAAAATTACTGAGGTAATTATGTAAATAAAAATATATTTAATTAAAAATTATGTATAAAAGACCACATTAAGACGCATTATTTCGTAAAAACAATGAAATCATAGTAATGAATATAATTTTCTTAACCATACCTAGGGGTACAGGAGTACTCCACGCATGTCTTACCACTAAAACAACTCCAACAGAACTTCTACCAGATTAGATATATAGAAATAGCATAATATCGACTATTTTTGTTCCTAGTTGGTTTTTGTTCTAATATTCACACACAATATAATTGTTTTTGAAATAAACTAATCAAATTTAACTTCATCAGAAGAACAAAAGCTATCTAATAGACCGCTAGCCTACAAAAGACCTTTCATACTTTTTCGGATTATTTTGCGTTCATTGAATATATGTGGCCATACAAGACTGCCTGTGAGAACAGATTGCTTACAAAGATATTTATATTATTTATATTGCTTCCTCAAGACACAAATCTCTATTTGCAGGTTTTAAGAATCTGATTAACGATGGAGTTTTGCGTCCAATAGGATTCAGAGATTTATATAATGACAGACTATTGCCACAGTTGTCAATGGAATTTCCGCTGGCATTACAGTGGCTGCATAAAATGCAAGAAGGTACACTGAAGTAAGTAATAACTAACAAGAACTGTAGTTTTATCAAAGAGAAGAAGATCACCGCCCGTGATCTAAACACTAAAGCCCAAAATCAGAAGCAAAAATAAAGAGTGAGCTCTTGAAATGATTAATTGAAAAGAGTGTTCATGGAGTTTCTTGCAAATTCACCTCCATTGAGATCTACACTTTGAAAAGTGCAATTAGCGTATTTTTTTTTTACTGACTGAATTCTTGATCACTTACAAGATTGATTCACTTTACAAGTATAAACACACATTTAAACTCTACCCTACTCTACCCTACTCTACCCTACTCTACCCTACTCTACCCTACTACTCTACCCTACTCTACCCTACCCTACCCTACTCTACCCTACTCTACCCTACTCTACCCTACTCTACCCTACTCTACCCTACTCTACCCTACTCTACCCTACTCTACCCTACACTACTCTATTTTTTTTTCCATAAGAACCTTCTCCTCACAATAACAATCACAACAAAAAAAAAATCAGCCAAATCGGTCAAGCCGTTTTCATGCCAAGTCGTGACAACGGAAAACGGGGGTCATTTTTATATATATAGATAAGTCGTTATCTTTAAATATATGGAGAAGCAGATTTAAATTTTAATCATAATAAAGATCTAATTTGGTTTTTTGTGCCTCCTGAAAAGTTACGTACCTATTTCGTAATTACGAGGTACTCTAAACCATCGATATAATCATAATCAACTTTATGATTTTCCCACTAGTGGGACTCAGGCAGACAGCCCCTCTAAGAGAAGAAATGAGCCATAATCCAACACGTGGGCCCAGTGCGGCCAGTCTAGGATAGACTGACTTCTTCAGGATATTTTTCTTTACTGTTTTAAAAGCAGTGGTGATGAAATAAATTATATTATTACTTCTCTTAAGTCGCTGCCAATACCACTGGATCACCATTACTCTTACTTTCTTTATATTTTATCTTTTTCAATAATTTTCATAATATATTACTTTGCAGATGGCTCAGAAACTACTAGGACTATTTCAATCATCTCAAGATGTTTTTACAAATGATTTGGCCAAAAATCGACTCATGTTTATGCCGCCTTACATCAAATATTTAGAATACTTTAGCGGAAGAAAAGTCATCTGTTTTGATGATTTAATGGAGTTCTTCGAACCAGAGGTGAGATGATCTATAACCTAGAACTGGAACTAAACCAACACCCCTAGCCAAGTTGCTAATCTGCAATAGTAAATGCTAGTAGAAAGCTTCAAATGTACGGGAACGACGTCGTCTCAACGCTCAGTCACGTGGTCAAAAGAATTGGCGGCAAGGTCAGCTCGAAGCGTTCGACGCAAGCGAAACGGTTGTAACTTGGCTAGGGGGACAGTTTTCTTAGTGCTCGCCTAATATGTCATTATGCTTTCTGCAGTATATCCGTAATCATAAAATTTATAAACCATCGAGTAATAATTTTATTTGGGTATTAAAAGTTAACATTCGTAGTACTTAATAATAAGTTTTTGTTAAACAAGAGAAAACAGTAATAAAATCATTATAAATATTAAAGTAATATTAGATGAGTTGGTATGACACTACTTACTTTAACTTCGACAACCGGTACATTTTTTTATTTTTTGTGTTACTTATGTTACATATATACTAATAGACCAGGGTTGAAAATTTTTGAAACCAAATTATCTTTTTTACATAGGACTTGTAGTTTTGTCGGAAATCGAGATTTTTTTTTTTTTTATCTGATATAATCTAGTACTTGACTGCAATCCCACCTGATGGTAAGCGGTGATGCAATCGTTGATGATGAGGCGCACTAGTTTATTAAAAGCCTATTCACTCTAGCTAGATAAACTGTTTTTACCCTTAAAAACGCACACCCATCCATTTCCCGACCTCGGATCGCCCGTAATTTATTTTTCCTTTCATTTTTGTTATATTCTCTTCCTTTTCCAATAGGTTTCATCCTACTATGATTTTATTTCACTTTTTACCATTTTCAACGGCTTCAGCACTGGTCTATAAGTGTTTTCTAGATTGCCTCTTTAGTGAAGTCAAAGGTTTAATATAATTCAACAATCATCCGATGAATGCGAGACGCACAGGATCACTCATTGTGGCGACACTTAGGGGAGACCTATGTCCAACAATGGACGTCTGTCGGCTAAAATGATGATGATGATGATGATGAATTCAACAATTGGCACGTATTTAGTTCTAGTTGGTATTAAGTATTTTTTTTCGATACGACATCTCCGTTTCAGACATCTGGCATCTTTTTCTAAGAAGCTCGCAATATCAGCGCTGCGTTATTTATCGTTTTAAATAATGCAGCATATGCTGGGTTAGGTGCCTTTTTGGCCGAGCACTGATTTTACCTTCTTGTTTTTCTTTTTCATTGTGTATTTTTAGCTTATATAATTGTGTGAGGCACCAATAAACGTCTTGCTTTTAATATTTTAATGGCACATCTTTTTTTACTCAGGTGTTGGAGATTTTATCCGAACAATACGAGTCGGTAGAAGATATAGATCTTCTCGCAGCAATGTGGGTAGAGAAATCAATAAGAGGTGGTCGAGTGCCTTACACGTTTTATAGTATCGTAGTAGAACAGTTGTTACGGACCATTCAGTCTGATAGACACTGGTACGAGAGTCCGAATAGACCTCATGCTTTTACGAGTGGTGAGTATTTTTAGTAATCTATTACGTCACATAAATTAGATAAATGGTTAAGGTTGTCGGGATTATATGACATATGAAATAAAGAAAAAGGAGTGAGTTAAAGTATAATGTTTAAGAAGAGAGAACGAAAGTAGAAAAGTGTTAACTGGGCCCTAAGATATGCAGAACAAAAGCGTAAAGACGATATTGGTAAGAACTTTGCTTCAATACTCTGTAGTGACATTTGCTCATCACAAATGTTTGTCTGTACTAATAACTATAATATTAGTATAGATTACGAATTTCTTCAGCTTTATAAAAAGCTAAAGAGCTTTTTATTAATTGTTCGCGCTAATTTTGGGAACTACTGGTTTGAATTGAAAAAAAAATCAAGTGGTGTATAGCTCATTTATTTATAGGAAGGGTAGGAGGAAGGCTTTAAATTATAATTATAACCTAACATCACGCTACAATCATTGGAGCAAAACAGTAGTCAAAGGCACGTTCAAAACCAAAAGAACAGCTATTTCAATTATATCGCTTATCGAGTGGCATTTTTTTTTTTACTATTGTGTAATCATCTAAATACTTTATGTTGCTCTTGGTGGATTAAGAAGTTCAGTCAGGCGTGATTTTTTGATCTTTCATTCTATCCCGTTGTGTATTTCTAACTTCCTTTACATTCATATCACTCTTCACACAATCCATCCATCTTTTCTTTGGCCTCCCTGGTCCTAACCCACCCATGTTTATTTAATTACTTTTGCGTTTTCCAGCCGCCGTAACCGAGTACCCGTAACCGCGAGCGCGAGTAATCGTATCAAAAAATCACGCACAAATGATTGGGTTTCAACTGTTTTACAATATTGTGCATTACAATATTACCTGCTTGCCGTGTGTCAAAAACTTTAGTATTATTAATTTATGTTTTGCAGAACAACTTCATGAAATAAGGCAGGTATCAATGGCTAGACTTCTATGTGACGTTGGTGAATCGGTCACTCATGTACAACCAATGGCTTTCCATAGGATCGGACCAGGGTAAGTGATAACTGTGAGGGTAGATTCGCCAGATGCTGACTTTCAACAATTGTCAAAAAGGTCAAGATATTGACGATCAGGGATTCACACGCACAATTGACCTTTACCTCTCCTTAGTTAGTAAGCGATGATATGGCCGACGATGAAGCACGAGCACCTAGAAATAACTTTTTCACTTTAAACTTAAAAACCCTCCAGTAGAACTATCAGTAAACAGACTCTTGCAGAGAATTCTACTCCTTAGCTGTAAGTACTCACAATGAATGAGTTCCCAAAACGTTCTATGCTAGGTACCGCGCTTATATTTTGACTTTTTGACAATTGTAATAAAATTGCTTATAGAATGTTTCTTCATCCGTTACAGCTCCATGAATTTTACTTATTTACATAAAATATTCATACAAATAGATATTCTGTATCACAAAATTGTCACGAGACCATCTTACTTAGTGTGACATATCCGTTTTCATATTTAAGAAAAATATAAAAACGGATACAATATTAAAAATATATTGCATATTTGAAGAATATTGTTGTTTGAGATAGTTTTTATATGACCTAAAACTCATGTAAATTGATCATATTTACAGCAATGAAATGTGGGGTTGTGAAGAAATACCGGACATCAATATAATGGCTTGGGAAGACGACAGTCCCTGTATTTAGATCTATCCTGTTTTGAGATTGTAATCGAATCTAATTTTAATAATGTAATTAAATTTAATATTTTAAGTTTTGAGATTTTAATTGAATGTAATTTTAATAATGTAATTAAATTGAATATTTTAAGTTATTGTGTTTAATTTTTTAAGATTACGAAAAAAAAAAATTGCAATAAATTTTTGGTTTTACTCATTTTATCTCGTTAAAGGCATTTAATTATTTCAAGTTATTTGCATAATTGCATAAAATATGTTACGTTTGGGGTATTACATAATAGTATTGCAATCTTGCATGTTTCGACAGTTACATACGACATGGCATACAAATATTTAAACAATTTGTTTTTGACTTTGGCTTTGCATGGTTTCTGTATTTAGCAAGTGGTAAGTTTACAAAGTATTAAGTTTTTGACACCAAACGCAGTGTTTTATGAATAATGAATGTAACTCATTCTTATCTGCATTTTAGCCAAAAGGCATCATCCACTGTTGAACAAAAGCCTCCCCCAACTGTCGCCCGAACGATTTGTCCCGTGTGTTTGGCATCTATTTATTTGAATATTTTGCAGTATTTGGCAGGATATGTCTTCCCTTTCTTTATATCTTAAAGACAATTTTTGCCAGAATTATTGGTCCTCTTTGTTTGCCATCCATCCATTCTAATAATTTGTAGTATTTGACAGCAAATGTATTGAGTTAACCTTCTCAGCATAGTTCGCTGAGGTAGTCCTACAGTGAGATTTTTTGCTCTATTTTTAGCGATATCAGTGGTCTTCCCGTCCGAATATAATTAGGTATCTTCAAGGCCAATATGTGAATAGGTGCTTAATAAACAATTGTGATTCGCCATCAACGATTGCATCTCTACGTACCACCAGGTGGGATTGCTGGCAAGCCCTAGTTTATATCATAAAAATGTTGAGAACTAAGATAGTCTCGATACAGGACATTTCTATTCCTTTGTTTTCGAAATAAAATTAATACAGTATTTTGATTAGCATCAATTTTAAGCTTTCTTTAGCATGAAGTAGAGTCTGTCTGAAAAGTCAAACGACTTGGGTAATTTGGGAATCTTTAAGTCGAGAGTGAATAGGTTTCTTCTAGGAAAGCGCGTTCCATCGTCGACCGCATCGTCGCTTTCCATCAGGTGAGATAGCGGTCAAGCGCAAACCTATCAACAATAAAAAAAAAAAACTGATGTAGTCATCTCTGGTTCAATAATCATGGTTTATTAAGAGATCTTGATCATTGTTTACTAATAGTATAAACTCATAAAAAGTATTGTAATATAATATAATAATATTCCACACAATATATTGATTATTTATATTTTTTAAATGATTAAATATTATACAAAATTCCCCAAGTCGTTTGATTTTTAGACAGACTATAGCTAGCCTTCTTATTATCCTTGACTTGTCAATAAATTATCTGCCGACATCATTGTCGGTAGGTGAATGAAATGGATATTTTGGACTACTTATCAATTACCAAAACAGATGTGTGACGACATTGACGTAAGTCCATGGATCTGTTTAATACAACTAACGATGCAACCTAAATGTAAAAAAAAAACGTAAAAATTAACACATTTTTTAACAAAATGCCATTTAATAAAGTGGACATATTATGCTTACGAGAAGGTTAAAGATTTTTTTTTTTCTAATGTTTTTTTCTCTTTCTTCCGAGTCTGGATGTCTTGTCAATGTGAGTTTATATGTTTGTGAACATACCCCCGATACAGGAGTATATTATTTATCCCTAGCTGATGGACCCTGTCAGCAAACCGTCGACGTCGGGGCCCAGCAGGGTTGAAGCCTGAGGACATGTGTTTTGCGAAAAAGGAATCCAGAGCCCTGGAACGAAGCAAACAAGAGACAGGAGTGGGTTTTAGTCAGTAAAAGTCTGACACACGCGCGGGAAAAGTCATTGAATGGTTCCCACCTAAAGAAAAAGCTGATTGATGGGCCAATCCACGTTGGATTGTTTGAGTTTTCTTAGTATGGCTGCTTTCTAAACAACATATTATAAAGACCTACAGACTACAACATAAGTGAAAACCCTTATCACCTGACGACTTATTTTGCCAAAGTCAACTATATTTTGCTTAGTGCAGTTGACGCCTGCAACAGTTGACCAAACAGTTTGCCTTTGTGTCAAGAATTCTTTGACCGAGGCTCATTCGGAACACTGGCAATCGACATGGTAATGAGACATCTTAGTCGTCGTGGTAACGGTATCGACTATCGCACAAAAACGAGAGAAATATGACGCAATTTCCTCAGTCGTAAACATTTCTTCAGAGAATTTACTTTATTAAACAGAATCTGATCGGCTTGTCGAAATGTCAATTACTATTCAATGTCGCATTTTGTCTGTCGCGTGTAATAAACATGGTTTTTTTTCGGTGGGAAAGTCATCCAATGACATCCCCACTCTTGGCCGGAGTGCGAGATAGTTTAAGACTCTTACTAACTAAAAACCTACCCCGTTCCTTCGTGCCTTCATACCGGGGCTGAGCTACCTTTCGCAACTAACCCTGGCCCCAGTAGGCTTCGACCCAGTTGGACCCGTGCTGTAATAAACAGGGTCATATGGTCAAGTATGTTTTTTTTTACGTCAGACATTATCCAATGACTTTTCCCGCTGTAGTGTGGAATGAGATGGCGTATCAGATTATCAATAAAATCACAATATCAGAAAGCAGGGCACACATCGACTCAATATGCTCCTTGTTACTGGTTTAGGAAAAGAAACCACAACCAAAAAACCCAAAAGAAAATTTGGAGAAAAAAAAATTGGGAATTTTGGATTTGAATTTTTTTATTTTTTAAATTTGAATATTTTTTTTACCCTGACAGGTAAATCAACAAAAAATCAGGTGGTATGTCATTCATGACTGAAAATATTATTATATAGGTATGTCAGTGCCATCGTCAAACTCGTCATCACTTATCACGTCATCAATAATACTAAAATGACCACAATCTCAGCGTTCCAGGTCAAAATTAAATTTACGGTCTTATTTAAACACTAGAAACCAATCAATAGAAATCACTGTACCACAAAGAAAAGATTTAATTGATTTGTTACATCTACCTACAACCTTAAAACTGGTTAGAAATTCAGGTTTGCGGGTTTTTTTTTAAAGTCTTCACT
The DNA here is from genome assembly GCA_949319445.1 of Mythimna lalbum. Taxonomy (NCBI): domain Eukaryota; kingdom Metazoa; phylum Arthropoda; class Insecta; order Lepidoptera; family Noctuidae; genus Mythimna; species Mythimna lalbum. Next base: position 2,173,753 of record OX439347.1, read on the forward strand.
TTTATTAACAGAATGACTTGCGAAAAAGTTGTATGTATGGCGGCACATTGACAGTTATTTTAAATTATGTCCAAATGGTTGCTATTGCTGAAATAACGACACCACTTATAGGATATCTACACGTAAGGGAATAAACGATTGCTTGTCGAACTTTAAGATCCCAAATCATTTATGAAAAAGATAATCTATTAAGAAAAAATGACAAAACTGCTTGCCACGACTCTTATTTTTAAAGATAATACATACTCGATTGCGTAAACGTAAACGTTTGCATAAATAAAATCATATGAGGTAACAGTATTTCCTTAACGTCATAAAATTTCGTTTATCCATTTGTTTATTTTTTCTTTTATTATTGATAGGCTCGCGTTTGATCACCATCTCACCTGATGGTAAGCGATGATGTGGTCAACGATGGAGCACGCTTGCCTTGAAGTAACCGGTTCACCCTTGACTTAAAGACCCCCAAGTTGCCGCTATCAGAAAACACAAACTCCGGCAGGGAATTCCACTCCTTGGCTGTACACACAATAAATGTGTTCCCAAAACGCTTTGTGTGTATGGGTGGGATGTCAACCATGTACCGGTGACGCAACGCCGTACGTTTTGTGGTCCGATGATGGAATGGACTTGGCAGAATTAGATCCAGATCCAGTTGTAATATCTCCAAATTGACGTCTTTAACATGATGCTACATTGTCTTTGTCAGGGGCTTTAAAAAAAGAATACCAATGCGTATATTTATAAGACAGAAATATCATAGAAACTCTTGCAATATAAACATAATTTACTTATTCAAATACAATAAAATATCTCGAAAAAATTAACAATATGCTAATGCACGTGCTGTAGAAATGATACGACATAAAAGTAATTATTACGTGCAATATTATCTTTGATCAGCTGTTCAAATAAGTAAATTACACACTTACCTTTATAGGTAAATAGCTTCCGCACAATTTATGTTCTGGAAAATAGGAAGAATGATCAAGTGCGATGGATTTATATGTCGTTGATTCTGTAGATATTTATTAATGTGTAGTTAAATACTCTCCTCCCTACCACTCCCCACTCTCTCTCCTAGAGAGGAGGCCTGAGTCCCAGCAGTGGCAATATTAAAAAGGCTGATGATGATGATGATGATGAGTTAATTACTATTTTAAGCACACAAGCATAAGTCAATTTAAACGAATTAACACAGAAAATTGAAAGACAATAATTATAGTTACCCAAGTAATGAAGAGAATATAATGAAGGAATTTTCAATGTTGCAGAAAAAGAAGACATTTTTAGACTGAAATGTGATGGAATTTTATCCATTTTAGCTCTGTCTTGTCTCAGGGCACCGATTTATAACATTAGGTCTTTTGATTGTTCATTAAGTTAAAAAAAGTGTTAAAAAAGTCTATGTGAGTCTAATACTCATTTGGGGGGGATGCGGAACAGTGAGTAAAGTCCCACAAACCTCCGTTGAAAAGGGAGGATCCTCCGACCAGACAGGATGTTATAGTCTGGTCGGCGACTGCCCGATAGTTGTTGTCGGGCTGTCGTATATGTTCAAATCGCGCGGAGAACTTTGATTGCGCGATGCAGGATTTCGTATTTTCTTCGTAGTTCTTATGTGGCGTCATAGATGTCGCTACATCACTCCCCTCCGGAGATCGGAGATCGATGATTCTTGATGCTTCTTGATGTGTGCCAGGCCAGCGGTAGGTTGGTTCCAGTGAGTCGGAACCGATGCCGCATAGTTCTCGGTGAGTCGGAACTGTCTGCGGTGATGCCCCAGTGAGTCGGGGTGTTGCTATCCTAGTGAGTCGGGATAATGCCCCAGTGAGTCGGGGTAATGATGTCCCAGTGAGTCGGGATGATGCCCCAGTGAGTCGGGGTGGTGCTGTCCCAATGAGTCGGGATGATGCCCCAGTGAGTCGGGGTGGTGGTGTCCCAGTGAGTCGGGACGATGCTGCAGGCTCCAGTGAGTCGGAGTAGTGCTGCTGGCTCCAGTGAGTCGGAGCGGTGCTTGTGCGCCGTAGGGCTTGATTGCTGGCGTCGACCAGGAGAGGTTCTTCATGACTCTTCATATGACTGGCCGAAGGTGCAGTGTGCTAAGCCAAGGTCGGTGATGCGGCTGAGGTGATGACCAGGTATGACCAGGTAGGCATACTAGTGGTCAGGATACCCTTAGCCGAGGGTGCTGGCTGTTTGGCTCGTTGCTCGAAAGCTTGAGGAAGTGATGATGACGTCACGAAGTAGTAGCTGCACGAAGGCTGCGCTGACGTTCTTTGTCGAGGGTCACCAGTTTGGGGGTAGGCGGAACAGAGAGTAAAGTCCCGCAAACCTCCTTTGAAAAGGGAGGATCCTCCAACCAGACAGGGAGTTATGGTCTGGTGGGCGACTGCCCGATAGTTGTTGTCGGGCTGTCGTATATGTTCAAATCGCGCGGAGAACTTTGATTGCGCGATGCAGGATTTCGTATTTTCTTCGTAGTTCTTATGTGGCGTCATAGATGTCGCTACACTCACATAGATTTTTTTCTATCATAGAAATGCTTATGAAGAAAAGTCATTGGTCTATAAAGACGCTACTGAAAGGAGATCGATCTCTCTGAAGCGTAAACTTATCAATATATGTATACTAGCTTTTGCCCGCACGGCTTCGCTCCCGCTCTTCCCTACTCTACCCTACTATACCCTACCAAACATCACATAAACCATCTACTAAATTGTCCGAACAAAGCCTAAAAATTTGGTTTGGATAGGTGAGCTCGTTCTTGAGTTATAGAATAACAACGAAAAGTGGCATTGATTTTTATATATATAGATTGCCCATTACAACCTACGTTGCTAAAACATGGTCGCTCATCAAGTCGCAAAAGTTTTGCCTTGGCGTTTGCCAACCAGCAATGCAGTTCAGCGTTCTTGGTTTTAAAAGAGCTTACAGAATGAGGAACACCACGCTGTGCTTAAAGACGAAGATCATAGGCGGAGGAAAAAGGCTGTCAGGTTAAAATGGGATTGGACAAGTCATATCAGCCGCATGCACTCAGACCGTTGGGCGAGAATCTCCACAACAAGGGTACCTTTTTTTTTCGATGGGGAAAATCATCTTATGACAAAACCCGTTCTTGGGCGGAGCGGGAGATAGTGTCAGACTCTTACTGACTAAAAACCCCATCCCGTTCCTTCTAGCATTCATACCGGGGCACGAGCTCCCTTTCGGATAACTATGTCCCCAGTAGGCTTCGACCCAGCTGGGCCTCTCCTGCAGCTGACAACTCCTTGAGGCGCGCGGGAACAGTGCGCGCCGTCAACGTCTTGGACTCGGTCCATTACCGGACGATCGGACAGCGAGCTAACCAAGGCTCGCCGTCCGCGAGCGCGCGTCTACGGTGGCCGCAAATCGGGATCGGAATCCCGGCGGCGGTGGCGAGGGCGCCGTAGCCTGATGAGGTCGGCCTCCTCCTTACCTAGCTTTACTGCTTCGCAGAAGGAGGCGTCAGCCTGCCATTCCTCCTCGCTTCGGACCATGGCCTCAACCAGGGTCCGGCGCGAGAGGTCTCCGCCGCCGATCGCCCCCACAAGGGCACACCTCGACTGTGTGCTCCACCGTATCCTCCGGGCATTGCGTACAGTGGCGACACCAGGGCGTCTCTTCCGACTTTATCTGAAACAGGTACCTCCCGAACGTGCGTGAGGACCTGCGTCATGCGGTAGGTAAGGACGCCGTGAGGTCTTTCCAGCCACGCCTCAAAGAGGGGTCTTACCGCCATAATCAACAAGGGTACCTGATGTTGGACAACGCTAGCGAGGTTGACCTGGAAAGAGGTGACAAGATGATCTAGAAGCCTATCATAAGGACTGGTTTGAGGTGACTCGAGAAAAAATACCTAGAAGTTGGGAGAGGCCTTTGCCTAGCAGTGGTAAAGTAAAAAATAAATCATAGAAGAAGTAAATATTCAATGTGTGTGTGAAAACTCGATAGAAAGAAATAAAATATAACACACATTCAGGAATGGGCAACGAACTATGAAAATTTGTCCATAGGTGTACACGTGTATATATATATGCCTATGCATTGACGCTTTTGGTCCAAAGGCAAAAACTTTTCTCGGATAACCTTTGCTTTAGCCGATTGTTAATATCTTCGGAATTAATGACCACAATCGGTAAGTTATTTTGAGAACCGAATTAACTTTTTTGGAGCCTAACAAAACTACAAACTAATTTTTAGTTTATGAGAGAACTAAATGTTGTTTGTTCAGATTCGATAACTAAATGGATTTCAATAGTTTTTACACCATGTTATATTTGTATTTTTTCTAAAAAATATTTAAAAAGGTCACAAGTTGAACACCACCAACACTAAGTACAACATGTCACTGCAGGTCATAGCGGGTATAAGGCGCAAGAAAACAGCTGGATGCAAGTGCAAAACAACCCCTCAGTCACCTAGATGGCTCGGTGACTATGTATTGTTACTGCAATAACAAGCTTATAACTTTGTGATTATTCATGATACAGTTATGAAAGTACATAGATTCTTTACATAAAAATACTAGACACGTGTTTCGGATATACTTAAACTAATGTTGTATAATATATGTGAAACACTATTTTAGCTTTTTAAGTACAACCATAACTTTTAACACGACTTTTGCCAGTAGTAAGGTAGCCAATGCCAGTGTGATCCCTCTTGTGGCAAAACAAGTATATTGTTACGCCGTTAAATTTCAACACGTCATATCTCCGATAAGATAAAGAGTGGCAACGAATAATTAAAACGCATTGCTGTTCGAAAGCTCTAGAACCAAAGTACCTACCAACCTGGCAAGATCTGGAACATTCCTCCATAAGTACTCATTGTACCTACTATTTAGTAGGTATGTAATCTGTAGGTATCTGTAGGTGGATAAGGGAAATGGTACTTTCCACCATTAACAATAGAGTCGAAATTTGCGTGAGTGACTCGCGAAGGACAAAGTAATAAAATTGATTTATGGCCTCGCGACGTGACTCTATTGTTCTGGAACTATCCTGAGACGTCAGTATCTAGAATTTTCTTTGCTCCGCGTATAAATACGAGCCCCCGAACGGAAGTGAGTCAGTTCTGATTTCGACTGCGATCAAGAGCGATCTACCTAAGTGTGCAAAGTGATTTTACCTAACGACTGAGGCGATAGTATAACGGAACTCTAGTGCTAACTGTGATTTGGATTATTGTTGACTGGACAAATTATTTATTGTTTGTGGTGAATAAAGTTCTCTGTTAATTAAACGGCATTTAATTATCTACGTACGTAACAATATCATCCGCGAGCAGACCATTGTAGCGTCATTAGAGACGTCACTGCGTAGCTTATAGTCGTAACCAAAGGGATTACACAGGGATCAGTTCTAGGCCCACCTTTGTTGTGTGTCACTGTGCCACATGTCACCTCTAGACGTTTCCACTTCCCCCGATGACCGAGGCAGATGACTGATTCTAACACTATTGGGAATAACTATCAATTGAGATAAGTAATGAGTTAAGTTATTGAGTTAAGAAGGTCCTTCTCCACTCGCTTATCGTAAACATCGAAAATGGTTTAAAAGCTTGTTACTTCATTTAATGCAATCCAACGCGATGTTTGACGAAAAGGCAACGCAAAAAAGAGAGACAACGCCTGGAAACTCTGTTAGTATTCGGTAATTCCGAGATTTACTCGAAAATTTCACAAAACTTGCTCCAGGAAATAGCTGTTTTTTTTTAAACCCTTAAAAGTTTTTGGAAAAAGTTGTCGTCATTTAGAATCTTAATAAAATTTGCAAGGTCTCTAGAGGATTACTTTTTTTACTTTTTTAATTTTTAGGCTAATTTTGAAGTGTCAAAGTTCATACAAAATAGGACATTTTCAGAGGTTTTTACTGGATTAGTTTTACACAAATTTAGAAATTGGTTTCTTTAGAAACCTAGATACTGTGTTTCCAAAATATCTAATGAAAAATGTGTAATAACGTTATAATCAGTTATGAGCGGTTGTATGAAAAACAGTGAAAATGTGAGTCATGATGCACCACCTTAAGACTCAGGTAATGAGTTAATTCATATAATTAATATTATATTGTATGTTTGGTTTTTTTATTTTTATTTAATATTTAACTCTTCAATCGTGATAATTAGAGACACAATAGAAAGACAATGAGCGCAAGTCGGTGTTCGCTTGGGGTTTAATGAATTAATGAATATTATTTAGTTATTTCTTTGTATACATGGAATGCAGATGTATAGTTGGTAATAGCATCGCATTGGCGTTAATTGCTGTAATGGTGTTATTTACGTGATTATAAATAAATAAATATAGCTACAAAATATTGACTTGTCAAATAACTTGATTTGTTTACACACGAATTAAGAAAACACTTTATTTTGTGGCTTAAAAACGACATCACAACTGCTAGAAAAATTAATAACCAAACTTTCATAACATTTTTTTTTACTAAAACCACGTTAACATCTACGTACTCAAAGAAATTTAATAAATAGAGCTTAATTCGTATCTAGATGAAATAAAACAATTAATAGGATATAAGAAAAATATGCTTTTAGAAAAAAAAAAATTAAGTCAAAATCTGCCAAGTGCGAGATAGACTCGTGCGTTGTCAATCGGAAAAATATCTTTAGTCTTATTTATTCTCTAGACAGTATATAATTCGTTATGTGATGAGTCGTTTTATCATTGGTGCATTTTTCAGGAAGACGTTTGTATTAAAAGTGTGGTATTAGTGGATAGTGTCTTAAGTTCTATTTTCAGGTCGATACCTAGTCCAGTTTTATATCTGAATGTGATCCAATTAGTCGGTATTGATAGTTAAAATAACTGGAGTGTGGTCCAACCATGGATGAAAAGGTCTAAGAACCCTGGAAATTTCATGGCATCTGTAACCCCGTAGGATGGTTTGTAGGTCGTTAGAATAGTGAGATTGTTTACATCTATGCTGGCTTTAAGTTTCTTGGAACTCCAGTGAGAGCGTCTACCGGTAGCAAAGCGATATCCTGGAGAAAGAAAGTAGGCGTTAACATCGATTTATTAATTTTAGCTGCTATAGCGAATAACATGTTAACTGACCTACATATATGTGCTAATCTTTCTTAGTTGGATTAACTAAGAAAAATTATGTTTGCAATATTGTTTATTGTATTTCTTCATTTATATTTTTAATATGTGTGAGGTTCAAATAAACGGTTTTCTTTCTTTTTTTCTTTCAATATTGGAACAGGATCAGTACAGTAATAAAATTGTAAACATTGCTTCACATCTACAGTTTTACTATCTGTATAGATAATGAAAAAAACTACATTGGAGACCTCAATAAATTTAGAACAAATGGTTTATGACATACAGACAGTCAAGTGGTCCTAAAAGCATTCCGTTTTTATATTCGAACGTTTGGAACCCTAAATATGACGTTTATTGACTTGCATCTTAAATTATAAATATGGATGTGGTAGTTACCAGCCGCATAAAGTTATAAAAGCCGTGATGTTAATGAGCAGTTGCTTCTGCCGGCCGCGAGTGTTAAAGAATCAAAAAACCAGATGTTGGTGAAAGGAATCTTCTTGTTGCACTTCTGTGCTGAGCTGATCGGAGCGACGGTATATGACATTTACTCAGGTCAAGCCGTCACTTATGAACAGCAATCCAATTATCAAGATCAAGGTCTTGTGGAGTAAGTTTACGTAGTTTTAAATGAGGTTGTAGTGTTGTGTCAAAATAATAACAAGGTTCGAGGTTCGAGGTCAAGTAAAGCTCAAGTAAGTAAGCAATTTTTACGAATAGTCCGAAGTTTTAACATCTGAAACCAGTCTTGCCAAGGAAAATGTTACCTTGTTACTGGGTGGTAGAGGTCAGAAAGGCAACTGCTTCATTTAAAATGTTAGTACTAAGCTGCATCTGATTAGACTAGAAGCTAACCCTAATATAGAGGTAAGAAAATGTAAAAGGTAGAATAAAAGAACATTATTTTCTATTTTGTCATAATTCATATTTTTGTGATATTTATTCATCATCATTCATCATCATCATCATTCATCATTATCATCATTTCAGCCGACAGACGTCCACTGTTGGACATAGGCCTCCCCCAAGATATTTATTATATTATTATGATAGTTATATATTTAATTGTTTGTTATAATTGTATTTGGTGTACTTATTTTCCTGTTACACACGGTGTCTATATTTATTCTTCTCCAACTCTCCTTTTTCAGCTAAGGTGGTAGACATTTCAATAGAAATATGCATCATATTTGTTCCTCTTTTTTGTTTTTTCTTCTCTTTTCTTTAATGTGTGTTGTTCATGAATAGAAATAATTAGTTTAATGAAGGCTAGGCAAAATAATAGGTATCATTTTCTGAAACCGTATCGATATCAACAAAATAAATTTTTCCAATTTCGTGATAGAAATTCTGCATAATTTGTATATTCGTATTTGACTTGAATTTCCTTTTTATTATTTTGGCACAATGTATTACTAAGTTGATTAGAGTCGTTATTCTAAGATTCACTCTCTAATTTTGCAGAACATGCACAGTCGATATTCCAGCTTGCAACCTAGATGAAGGAAGACGTATTGACGGCTCCTGTAACAATCTCAATAACCCAGCGGTTGGGGTTTCTATGACTCCACCGTCGAGGTTAGTGCCGGCAGTCTTCGATGACGGTAATTACTGGAATTAAGCCATATTTATTTTACAGAATTTGTACTTGAAGTAGACACGTACGTATATACAGAGTTATTTGTAGAACACTAACAACCTTGCAGGACTGTATTATTAACATCATAAACAACCACTTTTGTTCTACGACTTTTTACAAAACATAACTAATTTACCAAAAACGAAACCTTCAAGATTTTGTTGTTCTATCTAACACATTTTAACTCTGTATTTTGCTATACCTACTTCGTCTGTATGACGCGACGCAAGTGCATCTAGCCAGATCTGCCACTAGATGACACCTCCTCTCCGGTATTGTACTATAGCTTGCGTCGCATAGACTCCATAATATTCAGAACATTCAATTTAAATATTTTTATTTTGTATAAATCTGATTGAAATAAAAAATGAAAAATTTTTAAAAGTCACATAACAAAAATTGTTGTATAATATGATGTTAGTAACATAGTCATATCCCTGTGCGATAAGACCGCCCATTGTAAACTTATTTTGAATAATGTTGTCCTGTATTTTTCTTTGTTTATGTGGTGTACAATAAAGAATATAATAAATAAATAATAAATAAATAGTCCTGAGAGGTTGCCAGTGCTTTACAAATAACCCTGTATAATCTATAGTGTAAAAAAATAATAGAAAATATTATTACTATTGCGTCACAGTTGTCCATACACCAGACTCCTACTCGTAGATCGTTTATTGCATTTAAAATTATCTGTTTCAGATTATAATGAGAGAAAAGCAGTATCAGGTGGCAGATTGCCTAAGACGAGAGATGTAGCCAACATGTTTCTAATTAGTGAAAAGTCGAGTGATTGCAGATTTACCCAGCTTATGACAAGTTTTGGAATGTTTATGTACTGGGATGTTGGAGCAATGGATCGTACAAGTAAGAGATCTCTGAAATTTCAACATTCGTCTGTTTACGATTGTGTTGTAAAATAATAATTCTTTTTGAACAAATGTCGGGTACAGTGAGAAACCTATCAACAATAAAAAAAAAAATCTGAATCGTTAATGTCGATTCAGATTGTGTACCATGTAGTCGGCGCCTACTAACTAACTATCTACAGGTTGTTGGACTCACTCAGCCGACGTTTTCTTAAAGAAATTAATTTCGTACATGCGTTAATAATTACGAGTTTAAAAAAAAGTACTTTGTTTTTTTTTTATTTTATCGTTACAAATCGATACTGTTCCATGTACCGGATCAATCCTCCACGGGATTAAAACGAACAAAATTTAACGGTGTACTTAGTTTAAATACTGACTAGTCAATTCTAAATTTAAATTATTGAAATATCAAAAAAAATAAAAATAACATCCTGCTAAAAATGTTTAAGCTAACCCAAAATGTCTAATTTATTTATTAACCGTAGTTGTCAATGTGCCAATAACTACGCAATAGACATACAGTTTCGTTATGTTTTCATGAAAATTACACACTTATTATATCGTATTATGACGTGGTAAAGGAACACTTGAATAAACAAAACTGTCGGGAGATGGCAAAACTGCCATATTGTTAAGTTCTCTTAAGAGCCGGTTGTAGTTCATATAAAATACTCTGTGTATTTTGTATGAACTCCGGCCAGATATTATGTCGACTTTGCGGCCCCATAATAGCTATTTTATTTTCATAAAAGAAACGTTATAACTATTTAAGATTTTTTTGTTTTTGTAATGCCCTTTTAAAAAAACAAGCTTTATTAGTTTTATATTTAACTTTCAAATATTTCCGTGACGTAATCTCGTAGTCTCCACGTTTGAAATTGTAAGTAAGGGTCAGTCGCATTTTTTTTTTATGGAATTAACTAATTTATATCATGTTTTGATTTTTGCCCGGCTTTTGATCATATGATTAATTATGATATATTTTTTCCTTTTATATTTATAAACATGAAGTTCAAAAATGTATAAAATGAGAAAAACCTGGCCTTAAAACGTGACGATATTCGAGACATAGCAGTATTTGTTTAAGTGTCGTTTACCTATACATGGCAAAGTGCGCAAAAACGTTGTTATTATAAAAATTGCGATCAGCTTACTAAAAAAAACTAGTCAAGTGCCCCGAGGGTACTGTACAAAATTACCTATGTAAACATTTAGTTTAATTTCCGAATGGAGTCTCGAAGATTAAGGCAGAAAAGTTTTTTTTTTACGTAACCATGAAGCTTAAGCTAAGAGACCTTGATTCATACCAAATTTCAAGACTCTAGTTAGCAGAAAGTAACCTATAGTTTTCTAGGCTTTATCTTTTTGATTTATTCAATGATGCTTAGGGTGCCAGATATGAGTTCGTGATATTAATTTCAACTTGATATCTCTACAAGTTCCTGCGGAAAAGGATCTTGACTGACTGACAGACGGATAGACAAACAGATAGAGAGATGGACGCAGTAATCTTTTAAGAGTTCCGTTTTTGCCGACTGATGCTACTGAAACCCCAAAAGTAATTGAAAAGTGTTATAGATGCAAGTGCGCCATACTCTTTTTTTGTTAAATCTTTTAAGGAGCTTTGTCTCAATTTAGACTATGTCGCTCCATCGTAGCCAAATTTTGTGATAAAGTTTATTTTTAAATGGTTGTGATAAATTTTGTGCAAGACTCTTGCCTCGTCTGAAGTAGGGTTTGCTAATATATTGTTGATAATACCTATATCTAACATATTTAGAGTGCTAATTATATTTCTCCTGAGGCGTTCGCCCCGCTCACTTTCCACCAGAATATGTTGTACGTCCTCGATTATTCCGCATTTTACACAAGCCAAGCTGCAAGCGAAGCTGTGATACCCATGAGGAATCTCTTTTTCACTTAATTTTAGTAAATATGCTGCCACACTACAAAAAATAAATTAAATGGTCAAGGTAAAAAAAAAGCCAAATCGTTTCCAATCTTCAATACGAAAATAAGGACATAGTTTTATTTTTTATATTTCAGACGGTGATCCAAATACAAAAAGTCTTGTAAATTACAGAGATCTTGGATGCACTGCCGACCGTATTCCTACCCCGGTAAGCTTATCCAAATTTTTTACCTTTCTTTAGTTTATAGTTTAAGGTGGTGCATCATGACTCACATTTTCACTGTTTTTCATACAACCGCTCCGATTATGACGTTATTACACACTTTTCATTAGATATTTTGGAAATACAGTATCTTATGGATATTATCTAGGTTTCTAAAGAAACCAATTTCTAAATTTGTGTAAAACTAATCCAGTAAAAACCTCTGAAAATGGCCTATTTTGTATGAACTTTGACACTTCATAATTTGCCTAAAAATCATAAAAGTCAAAAAAGTAATCCTCTAGAGACCTTGCAAATTTTATTAAGATTCTAAATGATGACAACTTTTTCCAAAAACTTTTATGGGTTTAAAAAAAACAGCTATTTCCTGGAGCAAGTTTTGTGAAATTTTCGAGTAAATCTCGGAATTACCGAATCTTAACTGAGTTTTCAGGCGTTATCTCTCTTTTTTTGCATTGCCTTTTGGTCAAACATCGCGTTGGATTGCATTAAATGAAGTAACAGGCTTTTAAACCATTTTCGATGTTTACGATAAGCGAGTGGAGAAAGACCCTCTTAATAACAATTACTTATAATATCTTTTTTATGTATTAGTTTATTATTTTGTAAGATTATTTGTGTATTTTATCCATGGGCCTTAGTTGCCTGACGATAGAGGATTATTATTTTTATTATAATTGTTATTTACAAAAACAAACTCAAATTATACCATTGCTGTATACGGTTCACTTGCGGAGCAATAGGAATCTGTAAATTTTACATGTTTAATTGATTTGTGAAAATGGTCTTTGTAATAAATGTATTTTTTATGATTTTGCTTTTATTTTAATGTGTGTGTGCAATGATCTTCTGATGGTCGAAATAAACGTATTTATTATGCAAGAGTACAAAATATTGTATGACCCACAATGAGAACTATTCTGTCTAATTTTTCAGGTTGTAAATGCAACGAATACGTTCGATCTATATCATATATACAACCCAGGAAAAAAACGTAATAAACAAATAAGAACATTCACTGGCGGGCGATTATTAGTAACAGAGGTTGATGAGGAAAGTGATTCTTCACTAAAGAAAGCTTGCGACTTCCAACGCTATGAACATTGTAATTATTTTAATTAGTAATGCTGAATCTGCCATCATTTTCCTGGTCTTAACACATTTTCTTCTTCAATCCTCCCTTGTATACCGACGCTAACATTCAGCCACTTTTTGCATATCTTTTCTCTCACAATTCTTCATTCTTTTACTTTATCTTCTTCTCCCTCTTTATCAACTTAATATTCATCACTCCATAACCCACATGCCTTGCATCCCCCAATAAATGCTGCATCGTTTTTGTTTTGTTGACTCTTATATCACATCACTTAATTCTTCCAGATCCTAGCATATTGTTAAATCTAATGAAAAGATATTTTGTGAACAGCCACAATCACTTTGCCGCCAAGCTCGAGGATATCAATCCATGCTGGGATGATGAAAAACTGTTTCGAGAATCGAGGAAATTAAACATTGCCTCTTATCAACAAATACTTGTTTCTGAATGGTTACCACAATTAGTTGGTAGGTCAGAATTCAATTTATTTATCTCTATAAAAGGTTGCTTAGTTAACAATTATAGTTATAGTTACGTAAGAATATAATAAACCACAATTATTTTTCTCAGGAACTGAAAATTTGATCAGGATTGGAATCCTAAATAATAATACTGGACACAGAGATATTTATGACGATACAAAAAATTCAACTGTTTTCTTAGAATTTCTGGATACTTCTAGCTGGTTATTCTCCGCTCTAGATAGTACGGCAGAGTAAGTAAATACCGTATAAATCAATTAAACATTGAGGAATATAAAAAGTACTGAATTTTAAGTATCGGCAATATTTCATACAAATGAAAAATAGCATTTTACCTTTGATTCAATTTAATAAATATTTTTTTTTAACAGAATGTACGATAGCAGAGGAAAATATATCAGTGAAATAAACTTGTTGAATATTTCGGCAGTCACCGAATTCTTAAGTGAAAGCAATAACAGACCGTACTTGACCCAAGGACTGTTTAGACAGCCTGCGCGCAAGATCGACCATAATTTTGACAAAGAAGTACGTATATTTCAAATTAAGCTACTTACTGTAGACGATATCTCATATTGAAAGAACTAGTCTGCTCTAGCAGTAAATAGAATATTATGGAAATAAGAAAGGAAAAAATCTCTACAGTGTACAGATTGACACTGCAGGGGACTAAGATTTGTCAGATGCATACGAATGTTAAGTGTCATTTTAACCTTTCGAATATCGTCATTAGAGACACAATTAAGAAAGGTAATGAGAGAGCGAATGTCAGCGTTTGCTTGGAGTTTAAGGATTTAATGAAAATATAACCTTGAATCTGGATTCAGAGCTATATTTTCTGGGACAAGGGATTATAACTTACTGTGGTGCAATTTTCTGCTTTAATTTATTTAAACCCAAGCGAACACCGGAGTTCGCTCTCTCATTGTCTTTCTATTGTATCTGTTATTACGATATTCGGAAGGTTAATCATTAGTGCTGCATTAGTAGCTACTTTATTGATTATGATTATTGAAAATAAGCCTAATTTGCAGATAAAAGATACGTTTAAAAGCAAAGAACTATAAAGTTTTATTTTGCAAATTGCAAAAAAAAACATACTTATGCTACTGTAAAACTGATTATTTTATGCCAATAAAAATTGAGACTCTCTTCAAATTACTGCTGCTGGTTTGTCAAGCTAGCAATAATATACGTATTCATATCTTACAGTAATTGATCATTTAGTTATAGTTACAAACATACATAAAACTTATACACTGTATATTAATACAGTATATAAGTTTTATGTATGTTTATTAATGAGTGAATTTAGGATTTTATTAAGTAGCATAGATTTCGTTGATTTCACCTTAATTTAGGTTTAATTCATCTATATACTTTTAGATGGCGTACCTGATGGCAGATGGTATCAATGACAATGAAGATTTTATAACCAGTGAATTGGAAATAAGCCGAAAATATGGCTTAGCCCCATATACTACTTATTTAAAATATTGCACTGGTCAAATTGTTGTTTCTTTCGATGATTTGGTAGACTACGGCTATATGGATACAGAAGTAAGATTATTATAGTTATCTTTATAAATATATTTTAAACGTCCAAAGAACCTTAAACCTAGAACCTAAAGAGGAATGCCAGGGGCTGAAACCAACTCGCAGAGGTTCTATAAGACATCATCACGAGCATCATTTTGAGCACAAAGATGTCCTGATGTAGCTGGACATAACAACCGCTCTTGTACGTCTCGCACTAGCCATCAAATCTTTCACGATTTTATTAGACATGCATGTATTTAAATGAAATGGAATATCAAAGGATATATTGTACGTAGGTAATTGCATATTACAATTCATCATCATCATCATCAGCCTTTTTTAATGTTCCCACTGCTGGGACTCAGTCTTCCTCTCCAGGAGAGGGAATGGGCCGTAATCCACCACGCGGGCTATTACAGTTATACGAGTATAATCCCTATTCGTACGACGCAAGTGGACTTAAGGTGGTGCATCATGCCTCACATTTTCACTGTTTTTCATACAACCGCTTTTTTTTTTTTTTCTCGACGGGGAAAATCATCTTTGACGAAACCCGCTCTTGGGTGGAGCGGGAGACAGTGTCAGACTCTTACTGACTAAAAACCCCGCGCCGTTCCTTCTAGCCTTCATACCGGGGCACGAGCTCCCTTTCGGACAACCCTGTCCCCAGTAGGCTTCGACCCAGCTGGGCCCCTCCTGCTGCTGACAACTCCTTGAGGCGCGCGGGAACAGTGCGCGCCGTCGACGTCTTGGACTCGGTCCATTACCGGACGATCGGACAGCGAGCTACCCATGGCTCGCCGTCCGCGAGCCCGCGTCTACGGTGGCCGGAAATCGGGATCGGAATCCCGGCGACGGCGGCGAGGGCGCCGTTGCCTGATGCGGTCGGCCTCCTCCTTTGCAAGCATTACTGCTTCGCAGAAGGAGGCGACCGCCTGCCATTCCTCCTCGCTCCGGACCATGGCCTCGACCAGGGCCCGGCGCGAGAGATCTCCGCCGCCGATCGCCCCCACGAGGGCACGGCGATGCTCCGCCCAGGCAGGGCACACCTCGACGGTGTGCTCCACCGTGTCCTCCGGGCGTTGCGCACAGTGGCGACACCCGGGCGTCTCTTCCGCCTGAATCCGATGCAGGAACCTCCCGAACTTGCCATGTCCGGTGAGGACCTGCGTCATGCGGAAGGTAAGGACGCCGTGAGGTCTTTCCAGCCACGCCTCAAAGAGGGGACTTACCGCCATAATCGTGGCGTGCCCATTCATACAACCGCTCATAACTGATTATGATGTTATTACACATTTTTCATTATATATTTTCGAAACACAGTATCTTGTGGATATTATCTAGGTTTCTAAAGAAACCAATTTTTAAATTTGTGTAAAACTAATCCAGTAAAAACCTTTGAAAATGTCCTATTTTGTATGAACTTTGACAGTTCATAATTTGCCTAAAAATTAAAAAAGTCAAAAAAGTAATCCTCTAGAGACCTTGCAAATTTTATTAAGATTCTAAATGACGACCACTTTTTCCAAAAACTTTTAAGGGTTTAAAAAAATCAGCTATTTCCTGGAGCAAGTTTTGTGAAATTTTCGAGTTCAGAGTTTCCAGGCGTTATCTCTCTTTTTTTTTCGTCAAACATCGCGTTGGATTGCATTAAATGAAGTAACAAGCTTTTAAACCATTTTCGATGTTTACGATAAGCGGGTGGAGAAGGACCCTCTTAAGAAAAAACCCATGGTTGATGCAGGAATTTTACAAGATATGGAAACAATAAATTTTGGCTATAAGTTTTGATTTTAGTTGACCTTATACAAGGTAGATAGATGACCTTGTGAGGGTCGCGAGAATTTGATGGATGTGAAATGCACCAGACTGCTTGTTGTGGCAACACGAGAAAAATACTCGAGTCCAACTGTCTTCTTTCCTCTAAATGATTTTAATTATGGGTTTTGGTAGTTTAGTGGTCAGACAACTAAGCAATTCTTCTTCTTAGACGTACACTCTGGATAGAGTGGTAGTAGTCATGTCCAGTCCCACTTCACCGCCTCTGTCGCGATACGACGTCATGCCGCACTGTGTTTCCCGGCTTGGGAGCCTTCATTTACGCTGCAGTGTGTCACGGTTTTGATGAGGTCCGTCCACCGTGTTGGAGAGCGTCCACAAGATGCCCCCCCACTCCACTCCCCCCTCGACTCCCCCCTCTCTCCTCGACTTTCTCTTGCATCACCGAACGTTCCATCGAGTCCTCGTTACGGGTGATATGCCCGAAGAACTTGAGGATTCGTATTTGGCAGACGATGATAATCTCTCTTTGATATTATGTTCTTTCAGAAACTAAGAACTAAATTTAGGACTCATCACAGAATCAACAATAACTAACCAACTTTAAGGCACATAATATTGAATAGTTTGTTAGTCTAGTGGTTAGTGGCCCTGACTGCTATGCCGGAGGTTGTGGGTTCGATTCCCACCCAGGACAAATGTTTATGTGATGAACATGATCATTTGTTCTGTGTCTAGGTGTAATTTATCTATATTATGTATGTATGTATTTAGAAATATATAAGTATATTTTATTAAATGTCTAGTACCCATAACACAAGCTCTGCTTAGCTTGGGACTAGATGGCGTTGTGTGATATTTGAGGAATATTATTATATTATATTATTATTATATTGAATCTTTTGTATTTTTCCAGAATGCAATGAAACTGGAAGAGACCTATGATAATGTTGATGACGTGGACCTGTTGTCGGGAATTGCGATGGAAACATTTAAAAAAGATATCTATATTGCTCCAACATTAGCTTGTCTGTTGAATATTAACATCCAAACGTCAATTACAACAGACAGGGATTGGTACGAGCGCCCATCTTATTTTTCTGGCGGTATGTTAATTCTCGAATTTAATTACAATTATTATAAAAATGCTATATTCTGTTAGAGCCTGTTACTTAAAGTACAACTTAGTCTACATCAGGGGGCAATAATGTAAAGGAGACAGTAGATTAGAGAATCGGAGAATGTATCAGGCAGCAGGACATATTTTTGAAAATAATTAGTCCGCACATTTCCGCTGGAATACACAATGGATACATCTTTTAATATACAAGGTTATTTATAAAACACTAACGACATTGCGGGACTGTCGTTAGTGTTTCAACATCATAAATAATTATTTTTAACCGACTTCGAAAAGGAGGAGGTTCTATGTTCGGCTGAATGTTTTTTTTTTTTTTTATGTATGTTCACCGATATTTCGGTCAATTGTGGACCGATTTTGAAAATGTTTTTTTGGTTATGCTTTCAAGTTGGTCCCATAGAAATATTGTTATGATTTGATCATGAACTTCGAAGATATGGAACAGAACTCCTCATAGAATCATAGCAGAATTGTCGTAACAAGTAAAATTGCTTTGTTTATACGTGTAGTTGATGACTGACTGAAAGAAAAGGGGGAGGGGAAAGGGGGAGGGGGTAAATTAATGTAATATAACCGTATTTGGGATTATAAGAATCGTTATGAGATGCACTCTGGCTATAAGGTAATTTATGTTTAGCTGAAGGGTAGGTACCTACTTTTTAGTGGTGCTACCATAACTAAAAAGTGAAAAATAAAAAAAGTTTTTACAAAAAAAATTAAACCGACTTCAAAAAGTACAAAATAACTTTAATTTCGGAAGTCGGTGTTAAATAACGAAGAGACAAGATTATAGAGATGAGATATACCTGCCATTCTCCATACCCGGCCTTTAAGGTATGGGTATCACTAAATACCTGGTACAAATACCAGGTATTAAAATACTTCTAAGTATTTGGGTGTGGTAGGATTTCGATAAGTAAACGTATACGATAAGTATGGTATGCCTCCAATATAATGTAGGTACGAAGTTTCAAGTAGGTATACGTAATTATGCATTATGAGATACAACTGACGCAAAAAATCAAAACATTGTCGACCTAAGTACGTTAGGTACGTACCACACTAGATAGAGATTACCAGTACCTACACTAGATATTCCCTAACATAAACAAACTAAGGAACTCTTTCACGTCGTGACAAAAATTTAATTCATGAATCCCCAAGCGACCACCGGTGGCCGCGCATCTATTGTCTTACTATTGTGTCTCTAATTGACGGTATCTGAAGGGTTAATTATGCAATTATGTTCCTTAAGCACGTAAAAATAAGTAGGTACCCATTTTTTCTAACTAAATTAAATCATCCGAATGTTCATAAAGCACGAATGACGTTTCGGGTCCCTCCGTAAGGTGTCGGGTAGCTTCGGGTGGCTTCGGCGTACCTACGGAACTACCGATACCGCACAAACTGGGCGCTACCTTGTGGTAGCGGTTCGTATCATACTATGCGTCTGACGTCATACCTTCAAGGTATTTACCCAGTATTTTGGTCCGTACCCGGTCTGTGTACTGGGAAGCACATACTTGGTATATATACCTCTACCAGTATATACCTCTCATCTCTACAAGATTAGGTATCTATTGAAACACCGACTTCCGAATTTAAAGTTATTTTGTAATTTTTGAAGTCGGTTTAATTTTTTTTGTAAAAACTTTTTTGTTCTATAACTTCTTACAAAACATAATTAATTTACCGAAAACAAACCATCAAGATTTCGTTGTTCTATCTAATACATTTCAACTATATATTTTGCTATACCTACCTATGTCTGTACGACACAACGCAAGCGCATTAAGTACCGCCCGATCCCTATTCCCCTCCGCTATTGTACCATTGCTTGTTTCGCATAGACTTCATAGTATTTAGAACGTCAAATTTAAATATTTTTATTTTTTGTATGAAAATCATATGAATCAAATATGATAATTTTTTAAAAGTCGTAGAACATAATGATGATTTATGGTGTTAGTAACATAGTCCTGAGAGGTTGCCAGTGTTTTATAAATAATAAACCTTGTTTAATTGTTCTGTACGTGTGTTTGTCACCTAAGTCCTCCTAGGCTTGACCAACTTATTATAAACTAACCTAATTTAAGAATTTTACGAATACTTTGAATTATAAACACACTTTTATACTGAAATAAAAAAGCTTTATTATTATTATTAATGTCACAGCTCACTACTTTGGTAGATAGTATTTATAAAAATACGCTGACTGTTTACTAACTTTCAGAACAACTTCAGGAGGTGAGGAAGTCATCAGCGGCGAGGTTGCTGTGCGATACTGATGAAGGTGTTACAGAAATCCAACGCAATGCGTTTCTTAATATCGGTGCACAGTAAGATATTTTTATCATTATTACTTTGTTACATGGAAAAAAAATCTATTTGATGAAATAAAAGTTCATTATGGAAATTATTTTAAAACGATGTTTGAAGATGAGCTGTTTTAAAACACTAAAAACAGTTCTTCCACTATAAAAGAATCGATTTCGATAGAAATTTTCAACGAAAGACGATGTTCTTTTATACCGACTACTGATTACTCAGAGTTTTAGTACTGAAATAATACGCCGTAAACAGAGTAGGGTAGAGTAGGGCGGGAGTAAAGACGCGGGCAAAAGCTAGTTGTTAATGATTATTTTATATCGTTAACAGTTTTAGGTATTGTAGGACCTAATTTTGAGCCATACTACTCGTATAAGTATAGAAAGTAATAGTTTTGTCATTATATTGTAGAAGCTTGTAATTAGCAATTTATTTATTTATTTAAATAAATAAATAATTAGCAATTTAATTATTTATTCTGTTATTAAAACGCTATTAGCTATTATTGCTGCCTAAATTATTGTCAAAGCTATCTCTGATCGGCCCCTCTCGGCTCTGTTGAATTTGAAATCTTCTTCACGCTCCTCATTCACGCACAGTCTACCGTAGTAACTTACTAGATTTAAAATGTAATAAATAAAGAAAAACAGAACATCCCAAGAAACTATTATTATTTAAGTGCAATACATTTAAAACTTCGCGATTTATGTATAATACAAAAATAAACTAAGCATCATAAAACTAAAACAATGATTTTATTTCAGCAATCCAGTTATAAAATGTTCAGAACTGGATAGTATTGAATTAACGGCGTGGACTGATATTGCATGCTGCGTAAAAACTACTAAAGAGCTAAGTACAGAGACGCAAGCGCCTAAAGGAGTAACCACTATAGGGACAGCTATTAAAGAAGCAATCACTCTAATGGCAACAACTGAATCAGACTTCTCTTCACAGACAAAACCTAAAACAAACACTACTCCGATGGTATATACTGCAGAAAACACCATTCTGGAGGTCACTACTGAAGCAGTTTACTCTTCAAATTCAACTTCTGAAGCGGATTTTAACCCCATTACAAATACTAAAGAAGATCTCTCTCTAACTATTAAAATAGACACCACTTCGGCGCTACCTACTGAAACACATTTTGCTGCAGAGACAAGTACTGAAACAAACACCAATGCAATGGGTAATTTAGGAACTAATTTCTCATCAGAGACCAGTATTATAGCAGACACTACACCAGTGATAACAACTGAAGATCTGTACTTATTAGAAACTAGTACTGAAGCAGACACCATTACCAAACCAGCAAGTGAAACAAACAACATTTTAGTGAGCTCCACAAAAGCAAACTTCTCTCTGGAGAAAAGTACTGTAACAGAAACCTCTCCGATGGCAACACCTGAGGCATTGTCTACTTTAGGATTTAGTTCTGATGCAGATACCACTTCGGAGCCAATAACTGAAGCAGACACCACTCCGGTGACCACCACAAAAGCAAACTTCTTTCCAGAGACCAGTACAGTAACAGACACGTTTCCGTTTGCAACGACTGAAGCACTGTCCTTATCAGAAACTAGTTTGGAAGCAGTCACTACTTCCAATTCACCTACTGAAGCAGATAACACACCAGTGGGTACTACCAAAGCAAATTTCTCTTCAGGGACCAGTACTGTAAGCGACACCACTCCATTGGCATTGTCTATAGCGGAAACAAGTTCCGAAGCAGACACCTTTCAGAAGCTAAATATTGAAACAGACACCACTCCAGTGGGCACCACTAAAGACTTTTCTTCAAAAACCAGTACTGAGACAAACACCACACCCATTGCAACCACTGAAGCACTGTCCACATTGAGAACTTCTTCTGATGCAGACATCACTGCAAAGCCAACAACTGAAGCAGACACACCTTGGGTTGGCACCACAAAAGCAGACTTATCTTTAGAGAGCAGCACTACAACAGAAACCACTCCGGTGGCAACGACTGAATCGTTGTTTACTTCAGGAACTATTCCTGAAGCAGACACTACTAATGAACTAAAAACTGAAGTAGATACCACTCCAGTGGGCACTACAAAAGCAGATTTCTCTCCGGAAACCAGTACTGTAAAAGAAACAACACACTTGGTAGCTACTGAAGCACTATCCACATCGAGAACTAACGTTGATGCTGACACCACTCTGGCACCAACAACTGAAACAGACACATCTCCGGCGGGCACCACAACAGCAAGTCTATATTCAGACGCTCTGTCCACATCGGGAATTAGTTCTGAAACAGACACTACTTTGAAGCCAACAACTGGAGCAGACACTACTGTGGTGGGTACCACCAATATAGACTTTTCTTCAGAGGCTAGTATTGTGACAGGTACTATTCCGTTGGCAACACCTGAAGTAATATGGTCCACATCGGAAACTAGTTCTGAAGGAGATGTGACTTTTGAACCAAAATCTAAGGCAGACACTACACTGATGGGTACTATCAATGAAATCTTCTCTATAGAGACCAGTACTGTAAAAGACTTCACTGCAATGGTAACGACTAAAGCTCTGTCTACAGCGTATTCTATTTCTGAAGCAGATACAACTCCGGAGCCAACAACTGAAGCAGATACCTTCCCAGTGGATATAACCAATGTAGATTTCTCTTCGGAGATCAGTATTGTAACAGAAACTACTCCGAAGCTAACAACTGAAGCAGACACCATTCATGTGGGTACCACCAATGTAGAATTTTCTTCAGAGACCAGTACTGTAAGAGACATCACACCGATAGCATCGACCGAACCATTGTTTACTTTGAAAACTAAATCTAAAGCAGACACTACTCCGGAGCCAAAGGCTGATGCAGACACCACTTCGATAGGCACCATAACAGCAGACTTCTCTCAAGAAACCAGTACTAAAACAAAACGTAGTCCATATGCAATGACTGAAACTCAGTCTACAGTAGTGACTAGTTCTGAAACAGACAGTAGTCTGAAGCCAACAACTGATGCAAATATCACCCCAGTGAGTTTCACTAATGAAGATTTCTCTTCAAAGACCGGTATTGTAACAGAGACCAATCTTTTGGCAACAACTGGAGCACTGTACACATCGGGAACGAGTTTTGAAGCTGACACCACTCTGGAGCCAAATGCTGAAGCTGACACCACTCGAGAGCCAGCAACTGAAGCAGACACTAATATGGTAGGCACTATAGAAGCAGACTTCTCTCTAGAGCCTAGTACTGTAACAGATACCATATTGTTGGCAATGACTGAAGCAGACATCACTCTGAAACCGACAAATAAAGCAGACACACCTTCGTTAGGTACCACCAAGGCAGATTTCTCTCCAGCGACCAGTGCAGTAACAGATTCCATTCCGTTGGCAACGACTGATACAGATATCACTTTAGAGATAACGAGTAGTAAAGCTGAAACCGATTTGGTTCAGACTACGGAAACTATTTACGCTTCAAAAACAAGCGCTAAAGCGGACACCTCTCCAGTATTAATTGCTGAAAAAGACATCTCTCTGGAGAGAAGTGCTGAAGAAGAATCCTCTCTGAAGACAAGTTCTGACGAAGAATTCTCTCTGAAGACAAGTTTTGAAGAAGATTTACCTCCAAAAATAAGTTCTGAAGTAGAGACAAGCACGGAAGAGAATATTTTGAGTGAAGCAGACATTACAGTAGAGAATATCAGCAATGCAGACTTCTCTTCAGAAACCAGTACTGTAACAGACACCATTCAGTTGGCAGCGATCGAAGCAGACACCACACCGGAGCCAATAACTGAATCAAATAGCACACTAGTGAGTTTCACCAATGGAGATTTTTCTTCAGAGACCAGTTCTGTAACAGAAACCACGTTGATAAAGACTGAAGCAATTACCACTCCGGAGCTTTTAACTGAAGCCAACACCGCTGCCATGGATGTCATTAATGCAGGTTTCTCTTCAGCGACCAGTACTGGAACAAACACCACTCCGATATTAATTACTGAAGCATTATCTACTTCAGGACCAAGTTTTGAAGCATACACCACTCAGGAGCCAAATATTGAATCAGACACCACTAAGGTAGGCACCACAAAAGCAGACTTGTCTCCAGATACCAGTACTGAAACAAAAACCACATCAGTGGAAACGACTGAAGCACTTTATACGTCGGAATTTAACCTTAAACTTGATACAAGTTTAAAGTCAAATCCTGAAGCAGACTCACTGTTGGTGGACACAGCAAATGCAGACTTCTCTTCAGCGACCAGTACTGTAATAGACATTATTCCGTTGGCAACGACTGAAATAGATACTACACCGGAGCCAACAACTGAAGCAAATACCATCCTAATGAGTTTTACCAATGACGATTTCTCTTCAGAGACCAGTACTGTAACAGCCACCATTTCGTTGGCAGCGACTGAAGAACTGTCCTTATCAGAAACAAGTACTAAAGCATTTACTACTCCGAATCCACCAACTGAAGAAAACTTGACTCTTGTGGAAACAACTAAAGAAAACTTCTTTTTAGAGATTAGTACTAAAGCAGATAGCATTCCGGTACTAACTACTGAAGCAAACTTTGCGCCAGAAAGGAGTAGTAAAGCAGAAACCGATTTGGTTCAGACTACGGAACCTATTTATGCTTCAAAAACAAGCGCTAAGACGGACATTTCTCCGGTGTTAACTACTGAAAAATCTCAAGAGACAAGTTTCGAAGAAGATTTCCCTCAAAAAATAAGTGCAGAAGCAGAGACAAGTTCTGAAGATTTCTCTCCAGAAATAAATGCTGAAGCAGAAAAAAGCATGGAAGAGAATATTTCGACTGAAGTAAACACTACAGACTTATCTCCAGAAACTAGTACTATAACAGACATCAAACCGGTGAGCATTACAAAAACAGATTGGTCTCCAGAGGCAAGTACTGCAAAAGACACCACATTAAAAACGACTGAAGCAATAACCACTCCGGAGGTTTCAACTGAAGCCAACACTACTCCTGTGGGTACCACTAATGCAGATTTCTCTTCAGTGACCAGTACTGAAACAGACACCACTCCGATATTAAAGACTGAAGAACTGTCTACTTCGGGACCAAGTTATGACGCATATACCACTCAGGAGCCAAATATTGAAGCAGATACCATACAAGTGAGCACCCCAAAAGCAAACTTCTCACCAGAAACCAGTACTGATACAAAAACCACTCCAGTGGAAACGACTGAAGCACTGTATACATCGGAATTTAACTTTAAACTTGATACCACTTCAGAGCCAAATGCTGAAGCAGCCACAACTTTGGTGGATACCATAAATACGGAATTCTCTTCAGAGATCATTAATGTAATAGACATTATTTCGTTGGCAAAGACTGAAGCAAATACCTCCCCAGTGAGTTTCATCAATGAAGATTTCTCTTCAGAGACCAGTACTGTAACAGACATTACTCCGCTGGCAGTGACTGAAGCACTGTCCTTATCAGAAACTACTACTGAAGCATCCACTACTCCGCATTCACGAACTGAAGCAGACACCACACCGGAGCCATCAACTGAAACACAAGATACCACCTTAGTGAGTTTCACCAATGTAGAAATCTCTTTAGAGACCACTACTGTTACAGACACTACTCTGCTGCCAGTGACTGAAGCACTGTCCTTATCAGAAACTAGTTCTAAAACAGTCACTACTCCAAATTCTTTAAATGAAGCACGCACCAAACCAGTGGATACTACTAGCTCAGATTTCTCTTTAGACACCAGTACTTTAATAGACACCACTCCGGTGGCAACGACTGTAAGACTGTATACATCTGGAAATAGTTTTGAAGCTGATTCCACTCCAGACCCAAATTCTGAAGCAAACACCACGCTAGCGGGCATTACAAATGCAGATTTGTCTCCAGAAATCAGTACTATAACATTCACCATTCCGTTAGCAATGACTGAATCAAACACTATTTTGGAGCCGACCACAGATGTAGACACCATTAACGTGGGTACCGCTAGTGTAGACTTGTCTTCAGAGACCAGTATTGTTACAGACACCATTCTGTTGGCGACGACCAAAGGAGACATCACTTCAGAGCCGACAACTGAAGCGCACACTACTATAGTGGGAACCACAAAAGCAGATTTCTCTCCAGAGACCAGAACTGTAAAAGACACCACTCCGTTAACGACGACTGAAGCACTGTCTTTATTAGAAACTAATTCTGAAGCAGTCACTACTCTTAATTTAGAAACTGAAGCAGACATTACTCCGGTGGCAATGACTAAAGAACTGTCCTCATCAAGAAATACTTTTGAAGCTGATTTCACTTCGGAGCCAAATGCTGAAGCAGACACCACTCGGGAGCCAACAACTGAAACAGACACTGCTATGGAGGTCACCATAGAATCAGATTTCTCTTTAGAGTCTAGTACTGTAACAGACACCATTTCGTTGACAATAACTGAAACTCTCACATCATCAGGAACTAGTTCTGAAGGAAACACTACTCCGAAGCCAACAATTGAAGCAGACACCATACCAGTGGATACCATCAACGCAGATTTCTATCCAGACACCAGTACCGTAACAAAGACTACTCCGGTGAAAACGACTGAAGCACTGTATACATCAGAATTTAACTTCAAACTTGATACAACTTCAGAGACAAATACTGAAGCAGACACGCCTTTGGTTGATACTACAAATGCAGACTTCTCTTCAGCGACCAGTACTGTAATAGCCATTATTCCGTTGGCAACGACTGAAGCAGACACCACACCAGAGCCAACAGCTGAAGCAAATACCACCCCAGTGAGTTTCACCAATGAAGATTTCTCTTCGAAGACCAATACTGTAACAGACGCCATTACGCTAGCAGTGGGTGAAGCACTACCCTTATCAGATACTAGTACTAAAGCATTTACTAGTCCGAATCCACCAACTGAAGAAGACTTGACTCTTGTGGAAACAACTAAAGAAAACTTCTATTTAGAGATGAGCGTTAAAGCAGAAAGCATCCCGATACTAACGACTGAAGCAAACTTTGCGCCAGAGACGAATAATAAAGTAGAAACCGACTTGGTTCAGACTACGGAAACTATTTATGCTTTGAAAACAAGCGCTAAAGCGGACAATTCTCCTGTGTTTACTACTGAAGAATCTCCAGACACAATTTCTGAAGAAGATTTCCATCCAGAAATAAGAACTGAAGCAGAGACAAGCATGGAGGAGAATATTTCGACAGAAGTAGACACTACACCTGAGAATAACAGCAAAGCAGACTTATCTCCAGAAACCAGTACTATAACAGACACCAAACCGGTGAGCAGTACAAAAGCAGATTTGTCTCCAGGGGCAAGTACTGCAACAGACACCACGTTGAAAACGACTGAAGCAATAAGCACTCCGGAGGTTTCAACTGAAGCCAACACTACTCCCGTGGGTACCACTAACGCAGGTTTCCCTTCAACGGCCAGTTCTGGAAGAGACACCACTTCGATGTATATGACTGAAGAACTGTCTACTTCGGGATCAAGTTATGACGCATATACCACTCAGCAGCCAAATACTGAAGTAGATTCCACACAGGTGGGCACCACACAAGCAAACTTCTCTCCAGAGACCAGTACTGATACAAAAACCACTCCAGTGGAAGCGACGGAAGCACTGTTTACATCGGAATTTAACCTTAAACTTGATGCCACTTCAGAGCCAAATCCTGAAGCAGACTCACCTTTGGTGGATACCACAAATGCAGACTTCTCTTCAGCGACCAGTACGATAATAGACATTATTCCGTTGGCAACAACTGAAGCAGACACCACACCAGAGCAAACAACTGAAGCAAATACCACCCCAGTGAGTTTCACCAATGAAGATTTCTCTTCAAAGACCAATACTGTGACAGACACCATTCCGCTGGCAGCGACTGAAGCACTACCCTTATCAGATACTAGTACTAAAGCATTTACTTCTCCGAATCCACCAACTGAAGAAGACTTGACTCTTGTGGAAACAACTAAAGAAAACTTCTATATAGAGATAAGTGTTAAAGCAGAAAGCATCCCGATACTTACTACTGAAGCAAATTTTGCGCCAGAGACGAGTAGTTTAGCAGAAATCGATTTGGTTCAGACTACGGAAACTATTTATGCTTTGAAAACAAGCGCTAAAGCGGACAATTCTCCAGTGTTTACTACTGAAGAATGTCCAGACACAACTTCTGAAGAAGATTTCCATACAAAAGTTAGTGCAGAAGCAGAGACAAGTTCTAAAGAAGATTTCCCTCCAGAAATAAGTACTGAAGCAGAGACAAGCATGGAGGAGAATATTTCGACAGAAGTAGACACTACACCTGAGAATACCAGCAAAGCAGACTTATCTCCAGAAACCAGTACTATAACAGACACCAAACCGGTGAGCAGTACAAAAACAGATTGGTCTCCAGAGGCAAGTACTGCAACAGACACCACGTTAAAAACGACTGAAGCAATAACCACTCCGGAGGTTTCAACTGAAGCCAACACTATTCCTGTGGGTACCTCTAATGCAGATTTCCCTTCAACGGCCAGTTCTGGAAGAGACACCACTTCCATCTTAATGATTGAAGAACTGTCTACTTCGGGACCAAATAATGAAGCATACACGCCTCAGCCGGGCACCACAAAAGCAAACTTCTATCCAGAGACCAGTATTGTAACAAAAACCATTCCATTGGAAACGACTGAATCATTGTATACATCGGAATTTAACTTCAAACTTGATACCACTTCAGAGACAAATACTGAAGCAGACATACCTTTAGTTGATACCACAAATGCAGACTTCTCTTCAGCGACCAGTACTGTAATAGACATTATTCCGTTGGCAACGACTGAAGCAGACACCACAACAGAGCTAACAACTGAAGAAAATATCACTCCAGTGAGTTTCACCAATGAAGATTTCTCTTCAAAGACCAATACTGTGACAGACACCATTCCGCTGGCAGCAACTGAAGCATTACCCTTATCAGATACTAGTACTAAAGCATTTACTTCTCCGAATCCACTAACTGAAGAAGACTTGACTCTTGTGGAAACAACTAAGGAAAACTTCTATATAGAGATAAGTGTTAAAGCAGAAAGTATCCCGATACTTACTACTGAAGCAAATTTTGCGCCAGAGACGAGTAGTTTAGCAGAAACCAATTTGGTTCAGACTACGGAAACTATTTATGCTTTGAAAACAAGCGCTAAAGCGGACAATTCTCCAGTGTTTACTACTGAAGAATGTCCAGACACAACTTCTGAAGAAGATTTCCATCCAAAAGTTAGTGCAGAAGCAGAGACAAGTTCTAAAGAAGATTTCCCTCCAGAAATAAGTACTGAAGCAGAGACAAGCATGGAGGAGAATATTTCGACAGAAGTAGACACTACACCTGAGAATACCAGCAAAGCAGATTTATCTCCAGAAACCAGTACTATAACAGACACCAAACCGGTGAGCAGTACAAAAACAGATTGGTCTCCAGAGGCAAGTACTGCAACAGACACCACGTTAAAAACGACTGAAGCAATAACCACTCCGGAGGTTTCAACTGAAGCCAACACTATTCCTGTGGGTACCTCTAATGCAGATTTCCCTTCAACGGCCAGTTCTGGAAGAGACACCACTTCCATCTTAATGATTGAAGAACTGTCTACTTCGGGACCAAATAATGAAGCATACACGCCTCAGCCGGGCACCACAAAAGCAAACTTCTATCCAGAGACCAGTATTGTAACAAAAACCATTCCATTGGAAACGACTGAATCATTGTATACATCGGAATTTAACTTCAAACTTGATACCACTTCAGAGACAAATACTGAAGCAGACATACCTTTAGTTGATACCACAAATGCAGACTTCTCTTCAGCGACCAGTACTGTAATAGACATTATTCCGTTGGCAACGACTGAAGCAGACACCACAACAGAGCTAACAACTGAAGAAAATACCACTCCAGTGAGTTTCACCAATGAAGATTTCTCTTCAAAGACCAATACTGTGACAGACACCATTCCGCTGGCAGCAACTGAAGCATTACCCTTATCAGATACTAGTACTAAAGCATTTACTTCTCCGAATCCACTAACTGAAGAAGACTTGACTCTTGTGGAAACAACTAAGGAAAACTTCTATATAGAGATAAGTGTTAAAGCAGAAAGTATCCCGATACTTACTACTGAAGCAAATTTTGCGCCAGAGACGAGTAGTTTAGCAGAAACCAATTTGGTTCAGACTACGGAAACTATTTATGCTTTGAAAACAAGCGCTAAAGCGGACAATTCTCCAGTGTTTACTACTGAAGAATGTCCAGACACAACTTCTGAAGAAGATTTCCATACAAAAGTTAGTGCAGAAGCAGAGACAAGTTCTAAAGAAGATTTCCCTCCAGAAATAAGTACTGAAGCAGAGACAAGCATGGAGGAGAATATTTCGACAGAAGTAGACACTACACCTGAGAATACCAGCAAAGCAGATTTATCTCCAGAAACCAGTACTATAACAGACACCAAACCGGTGAGCAGTACAAAAACAGATTGGTCTCCAGAGGCAAGTACTGCAACAGACACCACGTTAAAAACGACTGAAGCAATAACCACTCCGGAGGTTTCAACTGAAGCCAACACTATTCCTGTGGGTACCTCTAATGCAGATTTCCCTTCAACGGCCAGTTCTGGAAGAGACACCACTTCCATCTTAATGATTGAAGAACTGTCTACTTCGGGACCAAATAATGAAGCATACACGCCTCAGCCGGGCACCACAAAAGCAAACTTCTATCCAGAGACCAGTATTGTAACAAAAACCATTCCATTGGAAACGACTGAATCATTGTATACATGGGAATTTAACTTCAAACTTGATACCACTTCAGAGACAAATACTGAAGCAGACATACCTTTAGTTGATACCACAAATGCAGACTTCTCTTCAGCGACCAGTACTGTAATAGACATTATTCCGTTGGCAACGACTGAAGCAGACACCACAACAGAGCTAACAACTGAAGAAAATATCACTCCAGTGAGTTTCACCAATGAAGATTTCTCTTCAAAGACCAATACTGTGACAGACACCATTCCGCTGGCAGCAACTGAAGCATTACCCTTATCAGATACTAGTACTAAAGCATTTACTTCTCCGAATCCACTAACTGAAGAAGACTTGACTCTTGTGGAAACAACTAAGGAAAACTTCTATATAGAGATAAGTGTTAAAGCAGAAAGTATCCCGATACTTACTACTGAAGCAAATTTTGCGCCAGAGACGAGTAGTTTAGCAGAAACCAATTTGGTTCAGACTACGGAAACTATTTATGCTTTGAAAACAAGCGCTAAAGCGGACAATTCTCCAGTGTTTACTACTGAAGAATGTCCAGACACAACTTCTGAAGAAGATTTCCATCCAAAAGTTAGTGCAGAAGCAGAGACAAGTTCTAAAGAAGATTTCCCTCCAGAAATAAGTACTGAAGCAGAGACAAGCATGGAGGAGAATATTTCGACAGAAGTAGACACTACACCTGAGAATACCAGCAAAGCAGATTTATCTCCAGAAACCAGTACTATAACAGACACCAAACCGGTGAGCAGTACAAAAACAGATTGGTCTCCAGAGGCAAGTACTGCAACAGACACCACGTTAAAAACGACTGAAGCAATAACCACTCCGGAGGTTTCAACTGAAGCCAACACTATTCCTGTGGGTACCTCTAATGCAGATTTCCCTTCAACGGCCAGTTCTGGAAGAGACACCACTTCCATCTTAATGATTGAAGAACTGTCTACTTCGGGACCAAATAATGAAGCATACACGCCTCAGCCGGGCACCACAAAAGCAAACTTCTATCCAGAGACCAGTATTGTAACAAAAACCATTCCATTGGAAACGACTGAATCATTGTATACATCGGAATTTAACTTCAAACTTGATACCACTTCAGAGACAAATACTGAAGCAGACATACCTTTAGTTGATACCACAAATGCAGACTTCTCTTCAGCGACCAGTACTGTAATAGACATTATTCCGTTGGCAACGACTGAAGCAGACACCACAACAGAGCTAACAACTGAAGAAAATACCACTCCAGTGAGTTTCACCAATGAAGATTTCTCTTCAAAGACCAATACTGTGACAGACACCATTCCGCTGGCAGCAACTGAAGCATTACCCTTATCAGATACTAGTACTAAAGCATTTACTTCTCCGAATCCACTAACTGAAGAAGACTTGACTCTTGTGGAAACAACTAAGGAAAACTTCTATATAGAGATAAGTGTTAAAGCAGAAAGTATCCCGATACTTACTACTGAAGCAAATTTTGCGCCAGAGACGAGTAGTTTAGCAGAAACCAATTTGGTTCAGACTACGGAAACTATTTATGCTTTGAAAACAAGCGCTAAAGCGGACAATTCTCCAGTGTTTACTACTGAAGAATGTCCAGACACAACTTCTGAAGAAGATTTCCATACAAAAGTTAGTGCAGAAGCAGAGACAAGTTCTAAAGAAGATTTCCCTCCAGAAATAATTACTGAAGCAGAGACAAGCATGGAGGAGAATATTTCGACAGAAGTAGACACTACACCTGAGAATACCAGCAAAGCAGACTTATCTCCAGAAACCAGTACTATAACAGACACCAAACCGGTGAGCAGTACAAAAACAGATTGGTCTCCAGAGGCAAGTACTGCAACAGACACCACGTTAAAAACGACTGAAGCAATAACCACTCCGGAGGTTTCAACTGAAGCCAACACTATTCCTGTGGGTACCTCTAATGCAGATTTCCCTTCAACGGCCAGTTCTGGAAGAGACACCACTTCCATCTTAATGATTGAAGAACTGTCTACTTCGGGACCAAATAATGAAGCATACACGCCTCAGCCGGGCACCACAAAAGCAAACTTCTATCCAGAGACCAGTATTGTAACAAAAACCACTCCATCGGAAACGACTGAATCATTGTATACATCGGAATTTAACTTCAAACTTGATACCACTTCAGAGACAAATACTGAAGCAGACATACCTTTAGTTGATACCACAAATGCAGACTTCTCTTCATCGACCAGTACTGTAATAGACATTATTCCGTTGGCAACGACTGAAGCAGACACCACAACAGAGCTAACAACTGAAGAAAATACCACTCCAGTGAGTTTCACCAATGAAGATTTCTCTTCAAAGACCAATACTGTGACAGACACCATTCCGCTGGCAGCAACTGAAGCATTACCCTTATCAGATACTAGTACTAAAGCATTTACTTCTCCGAATCCACCAACTGAAGAAGACTTGACTCTTGTGGAAACAACTAAAGAAAACTTCTATATAGAGATAAGTGTTAAAGCAGAAAGCATTCCGATACTTACTACTGAAGCAAATTTTGCGCCAGAGACGAGTAGTTTAGCAGAAATCGATTTGGTTCAGACTACGGAAACTATTTATGCTTTGAAAACAAGCGCTAAAGCGGACAATTCTCCAGTGTTTACTACTGAAGAATGTCCAGACACAACTTCTGAAGAAGATTTCCATACAAAAGTTAGTGCAGAAGCAGAGACAAGTTCTAAAGAAGATTTCCCTCCAGAAATAAGTACTGAAGCAGAGACAAGCATGGAGGAGAATATTTCGACAGAAGTAGACACTACACCTGAGAATACCAGCAAAGCAGACTTATCTCCAGAAACCAGTACTATAACAGACACCAAACCGGTGAGCAGTACAAAAACAGATTGGTCTCCAGAGGCAAGTACTGCATCAGACACCACGTTAAAAACGACTGAAGCAATAACTACTCCGGAGGTTTCAACTGAAGCCAACACTATTCCTGTGGGTACCTCTAATGCAGATTTCCCTTCAACGGCCAGTTCTGGAAGAGACACCACTTCCATCTTAATGATTGAAGAACTGTCTACTTCGGGACCAAATAATGAAGCATACACCTCTCAGGAGCCAAAGATTGAAGCAGACATGCCTCAGCCGGGCACCACAAAAGCAAACTTCTATCCAGAGACCAGTACTGTAACAAAAACCACTCCATTGGAAACGACTGAATCATTGTATACATCGGAATTTAACTTCAAACTTGATACCACTTCAGAGACAAATACTGAAGCAGACATACCTTTAGTTGATACCACAAATGCAGACTTCTCTTCAACGACCAGTACTGTAATAGACATTATTCCGTTGGCAACGACTGAAGCAGACACCACAACAGAGCCAACAACTGAAGAAAATACCACTCCAGTGAGTTTCACCAATGAAGATTTCTCTTCAAAGACCAATACTGTGACAGACACCATTCCGCTGGCAGCGACTGAAGCACTACCCTTATCAGATACTAGTACTAAAGCATTTACTTCTCCGAATCCATCAACTGAAGAAGACTTGACTCTTGTGGAAACAACTAAAGAAAACTTCTATATAGAGATAAGTGTTAAAGCAGAAAGCATTCCGATACTTACGACTGAAGCAAATTCTGCGCCAGATACAAGTAATAAAGTAGAAACCGATTTGGTTCAGACTACGGAAACTACTTATGCTTTGAAAACAAGTGCTAAAGCGGACACCTCTCCGTTATTAACTACTGAAGAATCTCCAGACGCAAGTTCTGAAGAAGATTTCACTCCAAAAATGAGTGCAGAAGCAGAAACAAGTTCTGAAGGAGATTTCTCTCCAGAAATGAGTGCTGAAGCAGAGACAATCATGGAAGAGAATATTTCGAGTGAAATAGACACTACACTGGAGAATACCAGCAAAGCAGACTTATCTCCAAAAACCAGTACTATAACAGAAACCAAACCGGTGAGCAGTACAAAAACAGATTGGTCTCCAGAGGCAAGTACTGCAACAGACACCACGTTGAAAACGACTGAAGCAATAACCACTCCGGAGGTTTCAACTGAAGCCAACACTACTCCCGTGGGTGCCACTTATGCATATTTCTCTTCAGCGACCAGTACTGAAACAGACACCACTCTGATATTAAAGACTGAAGAACTGTCTACTTCGAGACCAAGTTATGACGCATATACCACTCAGGAGCCAAATATTGAAGCAGACACCACACAGGTAGGCACCACACAAGCAAACTTCTTTTCAGAGCCAAATACTGAATCAGACACACCTTTCGTAGATACTACAAATCTAGATTTCTCTTCAGCGACCAGTACTCTAATAGAAATTATTCCGTTGGCGATGACTGAAACAGACACCACACCGGAGCCAACAACTGAAGCAAATACCACCCTAATGATTTTCACCAATGAAAATTTCTCTTCAGATACCAGTACTGTAACAGCTACCATTCCGCTGACAGCGACTGAAGCACTCTCCTTGTCAGAAACTAGTACTAAAGCATTTACTACTCCAAATCCACTAACTAAAGAAGACTTGACTCTTTTCGAAACAACTAAAGAAAACTTCTTTTTAGAGATTAGTACTAAAGCAGATAACATTCCGGTACTAACTACTGAAGCAAACTTTGCGCCAGAAACGAGTAGTAAAGCAGAAACCGATTTGGTTCAGACTACGGAAACTATTCATGTTTTAAAAACAAGCGCTAAAGTGGACATCTCTTCGGTGTTACCTACTGAAAAATCTCTGGAGTCAAGTTCTGAAGAAGATTTCCCTCAAAAAATAAGTGCCGAAGCAGAGACAAGTTCTGAAGAAGATTTCTCTCCAGAAATAATTGCTGAAGCAGAGAAAAGCATGGAAGAGAATATTTCGACTGAAGTAGACACTACACCGGAGAATACCAGCAAAGCAGACTTATCTCCAGAAACCAGTACTATAACAGACACTAAACCGGTGAGCATTACAAAAACAGATTTGTCTCCAGAGGCAAGTACTGCAACAGACGCCACGGTGAAAACAACTGAAGCAATAACCACTCCGGAGGTTTCAACTGAAGCCAGCACTACTCCTGTGGGTACCACTAATGCAGGTTTCCCTTCAGCGACCACTTCTGGAAGAGACACCACTTTGATGTATATGACTGAAGAACTGTCTACTTCGGGACCAAGTTATGACGCATATACCACTCAGCAGCCAAATACTGAAGGAGATACCACACAGGTGGGCACCACACAAGTAAACTTCTCTCCAGAGACCAGTACTGATACAAAAACCACTCCAGTGGAAGCGACGGAAGCACTGTTTACATCGGAATTTAACCTTAAACTTGATGCCACTTCAAAGCCAAATCCTAAAGCAGACTCACCTTTGGTGGATACTACAAATGCAGACTTCTCTTCAGTGACCAATACTGTAATAGACAATATTCCGTTGGCGACGACTGAAACAGACACCACACCGGAGCCAACAACTGAAACAAATACCATCCTTATTAGTTTCACCAATGAAGATTTCGCTTCAGATACCAGTACTGTAACAGCCACCATTCCGCTGGCAGCGACTGAAAAACTGTCCTTATCAGAAACTAGTTCTAAAGCATTTACTATTCCGAATCCACCAACTGAACAAGTCTTGACTCTTGTGGAAACAACTAAAGAAAACTTCTTTTTAGAGATTAGTACTAAAGCTGATAACATTCCGGTACTAACTACTGAAGCAAACTTTGCGCCAGAAACGAGTAGTAAAGCAGAAACCGATTTGGTTCAGACTACGGAAACTATTCATGTTTTAAAAACAAGCGCTAAGGCGGATATTTCTCCGGTGTTCACTACTGAAGAATCTCGAGAGACAAGTTCCGAAGAAGATTTCCCTCAAAAAATAAGTACAGAAGCAGAGACAAGTTCTGAAGGTTTCCCTCCAGAAATAAGTGCTGAAGCAGAGACAAGTATGGAAGAGAATATTTCGACTGAAGTAGACACTACGCCGGAGAATACCAGCAAAGCAGACTCATCTCCAGAAACCAGTACTATAACAGACACCAAACCGGTGAGCATTACAAAAACGGATCTGTCTCCAGAGGCAAGAACTGCAACAGACACCACGTTGAAAACGACTGAAGCAATAACTACTCCGGAGGTTTCAACTGAAGCCAACACTACTTCTGTGGGTACCACTAATGCAGATTTCTCTTCAGCGACCAGTGATGGAATAGACATTATTCCGTTGGTAACGACTGAAACAGACACCACACTGGATTCAACAACTGAAGCAAATACCACCCTAATAAGTTTCACCAAAAAAGATTTATCTTCAGATACCAGTACTGTAACAGCTACCATTCCGCTGGCAGCGACTGAAGAACAATCCTTATTCGAAACTAGTACTGAAGCATTTACTTCTCCAAATCCACCAACTGAACAAGACTTGACTCTTGTGGAAACAACTAAAGAAAACTTCTTTTTAGAGATTAGTACTAAAGCAGATAGCATTCCGGTACTAACTACTGAAGCAAAATTTGCGCCAGAAACGAGTAGTGGAGCAGAAACCGATTTGGTTCAGACTACGGAAACTATTTATGCTTCAAAAACAAGCGCTAAGGCGGACATTTCGCCGGTGTTAACTACTGAAAAATCTCTAGAGACAAGTTCTGAAGAAGATTTCTTTTCAAAAATATGTGAATTTATCTCTGCTTCAGAGATAAATTCTGAAAAAGGAAATACTAGTGAGACACTTTCTGAAGCAGACATCCCTCCGGTGGCAACTACTGAAACAAATTTCTCTCCAATGATCAGGACTGAATTAGACACCACTACAGTACTTACTGGTGAAGAAGATACCACTTCTTTACCGATTTGTGAGGAAGATCCTATACCGGCTTTGGTCCCGACTTCTACAATAAACCGAAAAAAAACTTTAATTCGCCACCTAATCGAGAAATTAATGGAACATCTGGAATAGTCCGTTTTATTTCTGCTATTGCATTTAATTATATATTTGTTGAAGATATTTTATGACAACGCTTTTTTTTAAAAAAAAAAACCTAAATAATTGCTACTTTTCCTTCAGGCACTCTTAGACAAAGCTTGCTGGTTTATGACTGTCAATTCGAATATTTAGGTGGGTACAAAATTTGAATACTGAATTCACAATAATATCGGAAATATTTTGTCAAAAGTTTGTGGTTCAGATGTTTGACAATATGTCTACTGCATCGTTCTCAAAAAAAAATCTTGTCTAAAAAGAACTTATTGAATTTTTATATTTAGATTTGCTATTGTGCAGTCTTATTTAAATTTGTATTTTTATTTTAGCATCGGTGAGTTTGTTAAACAGTTTGAAATAAAAATTATAATATTTGCAGTGCTTGTCCTTTTTATTATAGTTTTCAATTCTAACTCGGTCACCTGTCGCGTCACTTATGTTATATAAAAAAAAAATATTCAGTTTTTTTAACCATTTATCTAACGTATCTTAAACATTTTGTGAGCCCAAAAGTATACTTTTAACTAAACTAAAAAATACTTCTTCGCACTAATCAAAATAACCTACTGCCCGGCTGGTATGTGCATAGATAACGTACAGGCTTAACACTTTCTTCATACGTAGTAGTTTTAGCCTTTTAAAATATATACTATCACATCTGAAAATTGATTTATTTTGCGTTATTCCAAATAATATTAGAAAAATCCTAACTAAGGAATATATTGGAGATAATCTACACTAATATTATAAAGAGGTAAAGATTTTATTTTTGTTTTTAGGAGGTAATTTCTGAAAGTACTAATAGTCAAAAGCTAGTCATAAATAACTATTATAGTTAACAGTGTTTATATATGCTTACGTTATCATAACCTGAAATAGACTATGTCCTAGGGATTCTTGCCCTTTGAAAGATTTTAAAGGAGGCAAAATCAACTCGCAGAGGCTGCTTTAGAGATATTGAATTAAAAAATGGTAGGTACCACGTGGCAGTTTGTCCTGTAACCCTACGCAAGTGCTATGTGGAAGCTTATTATTGGCAATTTACACTAGATAAAAAAAAAAACTTGACATCTAACTAAAACTTAACTCTGTCAGTATTCTAAACAAATACCTTAGATGTAATTTATTTTGACTGACCTGGCAGTATCATAGTCACAAACTTGTCAACGAACTCCATTTGAACGGTCTTGAGCTCCATTTCCAGCTAGAGCAAAGTTCTATTAGATTTCCGACAAATAGGTACTGAAGTCATTTGCGGCCTGTAACAATACTCGTAGAATACCTAAACGGTTAAATGGTGAACGAAATATTAACTGCAGACTACTCGATCTTGTATTTTGTCATGACACTGTAATTTTCTCGGTATATATAGACCCTCTTGCTTGGCCTGTTGATCTTTACCAGAAACTTTTAATTGTTGTGACAAAATTTATGGGAATTCATACACTTTTTTTTACGGTGGGCAAAAATCATCTTATGACAACCCCCGCCCTTGGGTGGAGCAGAAGATAGTGTCAGACTCTTACTGACTAAAAACCCACCCCATTCCTTCTAGCCTTTAAACCAAGGAACTAGTTCCTTTTCGGATAACCCTGGCCCCGGTAGGCTTCGACCCAGCTGGGCCTCTGCTGGGAATTCATACACTTGTCGGTAGGTTTATCCTAAGCAATAATACGTCTTCTGAGCTTAATTTAATTAACCGACCTCAGTTTTTATTGTCTTACGGACAGTGCTGGAATGCTTGGAAGATGCTGTCACTAAACTTTATCTATACTTATAATAAATCTGTAGAGAGGTCAATTCTGTACATGAAATATATTTCCAAAATAACTATCAGGGGGTGATTAGTGATCGATACTGATGCTAAAAATGCAAACAGTAAAATTTTTGTCTGTCTGTCGGTCTGTCTGTCTGTCTGTCTGTCTGTCTGTCTGTCTGTCTGTCTGTATGTTCTTTATAGAAACAAAAACTACGCGATGGATTTTAACGAAACTTGGTACAATTATTCTTCATACTCCTGGGCAGGTTATAGTATACTTTTCATCACGCTACGTTCAATAGGAGCAGAGCAGTAAAGGGAAATGTTGGGGAAACGGGAGAAATTACTCCATTTTGTAAACTTCCGTCGCGTTTGCAGCCTTAATGGTTAAAGCTACACAGAAATATTCTCCTTAAAATTATATAAAAAATATCCCACGACAGCATATGTCTATCTTTTATGGTTGACTCACAATAACACGTGTAACTCCCGATAGCTTAGCAGTTCGGAGCTTTCTGTTTATTTTTGTGTACTCTTACGTTTATTAAAACACTCTCACTCATCCCTAATTTAAAAAACTTAACATTATTATCTATTCAATAAAAAAAATATCATAGAAATCGGTATAGAAACACCAAAGTTATACATGAAATACGCTAATAAGCCATCGCGCGTGAATACTGAATCCAGTCCCCCGGCTCTTAGAAGTCGATATCAGACGTTTCAGATCTTTGATTTTGTCGACCCCATTTTTGCTGGCATAAGCAACAGGATCCGCGTACGAAGTCGCTGGCAGAAGCTAGTAGAAAATAATCTTAGCGAAACTAGGACGTACACATACCTTTAAAATCTGTAAAAACAATCCTCTTATCGCCCTAGGATGTACATCCTATATTGCCGGACCAAAATTATTAGAAAAAAAAACATAAATATCGAAAAATATGAACAGTATTTTTAACTTAACTGATTATCATTCCTTTTCAATACTACGCACCACAATTATCTAGTTGGAAAAAACTTGTTATGATAATTATGACTAACATTGAAACCTCTATTGTAAAAAATCCAATTGTTTTTCTGAACGTTTTAAAAAAAGTTAGCAGAGGACTGGCTTATTTCCTAATGAGATTTTCTACTGCGAGACCTCTATGAATGCAAGATAAGACATTAACAACCTTTTGGCTAGTTATTTCCAGTGCATCCTTCTAGTGACCTGAATCAACGGCTGATGACGAATGTACTTCCAGTGAATGATGTAGAAATATTGCTATCTCTTTAAAAGCAGCTTAGCATTCATAAATATTGTTATGTATAAAGGCAATGTTTTGTAATTGCATTACATTATTGTATTCTATATTATCTTTATATTATCTTGATACCAAACTTTGTACATCTCAATTACTTCTGTAACTGTAACTTCCCACAATACTCCCATACTATATGTGGAGGCTTGTAAATGGCTCATTATGATCTATCTTGTAGTTTATCTTGTATTGTTAGCTGTGTGTGTATTGTTTGCCACCCAAACAAAATAAAATCTTTCAGCGCCTGTCATTTTTTAATCTCTTTGTGGTTGCTTGTAATTAGTATTTTTTTTAAATTACAGTCTTAATATCATTATTGTATTAATCTGTATAATAAAATAGATTAATAAAATACAACAACGATCAAAACCGACCGAACAAAGTGAGCAAAGCTATCGCAACGACCTGTATAATAGAGCACATTTTCATTGTGATGTGCATTGACATTGTGTTTATACAGTTGTATCGATGAATATGCTTTTACTTATTTAAAACACAACAAACATTTTTGTTTTTAATTTTATTATATAAACTAAACATAAAGCAGCTAGGCACTTAATGTTTGAAAAACAACATAAATTATTTGATACAATTACATTAACCGTATTTAACAAAGAAAAAACAAAAATGTTATTCAATCGTTGTAGGACATACCCCGCGGCATACAATGACAACTGCATTACAAACAGCTGTTCATAACTGTTTCTATTAATTGCAATATAAATAAATAATGGAAAATAATATATAAGCTAGTAGCTACAGAAAATGCGTTTTCATTAACGCTGCATTAGCGTTTAGGAAAAGTAATGTTGAGTCATTACAAAATGATTTCAAATGGAATAATAGTGTTATTGTTTTGTCTGCAACTAAGTTTCGCGTTGCGTTTTGACTATTATACCGGTAAAGTAGCATCGCGACAGCTTATAGATTATTATAAATCAAAAGGCATTTTGGAGTAAGTACTTTTTTTTATTAATCCGTTGGCGGACAGTACTATCTCACTGAATGCGGCGACTGAGATATTATTTGTTTTCATACATTGCCCACGGGCGTAGTGCCATAATCTATGGTAAAAAATATATGATAAGTCAGCACGAATCCAAGCGTAAACGTCGTAAGGCGTTAAAAAGGTGAAAACATGGAGCGACACGCACGAATACCGCAGCGGCGCATTACTCTACTGATTGTATGTAACTACGAGTCCGACGTCCATGAGCGTAGTGTGCATAGGGAAGGGGCCATAAAAAAATTTTAATGTGTGCGTCCTTTGACGAATTTTTGAAAATTGTGTAGTGACAGTACGAATGTCGTAATTATACCTGTGGCGTCAATTCAACATGTCGTTCTTAATGATAGTATAAAAAATCGGTCATGTGGCGTACTGATTTTATGCAAGTAAAAACTCAAACGACGACAGGCGTACTGTCGTATCACTTTTAACTACCTAGACTCCAGTGATCGTTACTGTCCGCCAACCTTTTAATCTTTATGTTTTTTTGTTTGATCTTCATTTTTTTGGTAAATTTCCGTATAGAGCTGCTAGAATTCTTCAGAAGCAGCCCCATTTGTCTTTATTTATGTCTCGATCTCGATATTTCAATATATATAACGTTTTTGAATAAAAGAAATGTCTGAACTTGAAGCGGGCTCCACAGTTATGTTAATTACATGAAACTTAAATAACTTATCAATCCGCATCAGAATCAAATACTAACTATAAATGCGCAAACTTATTTGTAAGAAGTTATTTATTGGTTGTATCATTGCACCGTTAATATTATCCAATTATCTATTTACTTTTATCAATTACTTGACTATATTATTGTATTTAGCTATGTTACTTTTTGGTGTATAATTAAATTTATTCTATTCTATTTTATTAATTTGAATATATTTATCATTGTATTGTATTTATACTTTATTTGTGTTTTTTCGTATACTTAAAAGTTGACTGGTAGAAAATGCTTGAGGTATTAATTCTACTTCTATACAGCACGCCCAAAAATTACAATTACAAGAACCTATCATTTAAGAGAAAAATAGTGAATATATTATTATAAATGGTAAAGCATTTGCACTAAGTTTGTGTTAACTTATCATTAATTAATATATTTTTCTTAACAGAAAATACAGCAGTTTATCCTAAATCCTTTTGTAAGTGTAGGAAATCATTTTGTTTTTCCTGTAATCAATGCATCACTTTCACAGTTTGTGTACGACAGAGATAGAACCATGCTGTTCATCTGAAGGGAGGCGTGTGGACGGTTCTTGCAACTGCTTAAAGAGTCCGTCTAAAGGCTCTTTTTTTGTACCGCCTGTAAGAGTCCTGCCTGCTGTGTACCATAATGGTAATATGTCAAATTATTTACTTTTCAAAATTAATTAATACAAGACGTGGGCTCGCGGACGGCGAGCCATAGGTAGCTCGCTGTCCGATCGTCCGGTAATGGACCGAGTCCAAGACGTTGACGGCGCGCACAGTTCCCGCGCGCCTCAAGGAGTTGTCAGCAGCAGGAGGGGCTCAGCTGGGTCGAAGCCTACTGGGGACAGGGTCGTCCGAAAGAGAGCTCGTGTCCCGGTATGAAGGCTAGAAGGAACGGCGCGGGGTTTTTAGTCAGTAAGAGTCTGACACTATCTCCCGCTCCACCCAAGAGCGGTTGTCATAAAATGATTTTTGCCCACCGAAAAAAAAAGGCCTGCGATGTTCCATGTAGAAATATACATTTGCGTCCAGTTAGACTAGAATACAACTTAAACAATACAATAATCACACGACGGCATAGCCAATCCCATGGCTTTGACAGCTAAGCCTCTCCCGATTTCTACTATAATGATACCAAGTCCACTAAAGTGTACCCACTCATCACGGGAGCTTTTATTAAACGAATTCTAAAAAAGTATGAGGTTCTCAGTTCGGATGTTTGTATTTTTTTTATGTTTGTTCGCGCATAACTTTGTCGCTTGCCAACCGATTTAAATTTTTTTTCTTTGTTAGAAAGGGTATATTTCCTAAATGGTCCCATAGGCACCAAGTTGGGATCTGATGATGGAATCTCGGCGAAATCGAGAGAACCCCTCAAATTCAATTCAATTTTTTAGTGAAGTCGGTTATTTTTTTTATAAAAAGGTTTTATAGTAGTATTAGTAAACGAAAAAAAAAATATTTCGGTTTAGGAGGCAAAAAACGTACATTTTGACGGTCTCGTGAAATCAAAATTTTTAGGATACTTTCCGCTGACCCAGAATCATGAAATTTGGCATAAAGCAAGGTCTTATAGCACAAGTATAAGATTCAATTTTGAAAACTGTAAATTTGTCACTACACCACAATTTTTTTTTGCGATTTGGGAATATCATCCGAGACCCTATTCCGGAATTGAACTACGTATTTACCCTATGTAAATAAGTTTGTACGGAACTCTCAGGCCGTGAATCCGTCTCACTCTTGCCCAGCTTTTGAATGTTTTATTTTATTACAGGTTCTTATTCCAGAAAATCTGAATGTGGAGAAGATTTAGTATGGCCCAGAATCATTAGAAGAGTTTTGCTCTCTGAAGGTAAAACAAGTGACTGTCGTTTCACTCAGGCCATGACCAGTTTTGGTATTTTCATGTTTACTGATATCGGGTCTATACATGATATAGGTAAGTATCTTGAATTAAAATTTTACCCCATCTTCACTTCCATAGTGTATCCCACAGAAACAATTTATTTAAATTTATACATATGTAGCGACATCTATGACGCCACATAAGAACTACGAAGAAAATACGAAATCCTGCATCGCGCAATCAAAGTTCTCCGCGCGATTTGAACATATACGACAGCCCGACATCAACTGTCGGGCAGTCGCCCACCAGACTATAACAACCTGTCTGGTTGGAGGATCCTCCCTTTTAAACGGAGGTATGTGGGGCTTTACTC
The DNA here is from genome assembly GCA_949319445.1 of Mythimna lalbum. Classification (NCBI taxonomy): domain Eukaryota; kingdom Metazoa; phylum Arthropoda; class Insecta; order Lepidoptera; family Noctuidae; genus Mythimna; species Mythimna lalbum. The sequence continues at coordinate 2,218,706 of OX439347.1, forward strand.
TGTTTCGCATACCTCCAAACTGGTGACCCTCGACAAAGAACGTCAGCGCAGCCTTCGTGCAGCTACTACTTCGTGACGTCATCATCACTTCCTCAATCTTTCGAGCAACGAGCCATACAGCCAGCACCCACGGCTAAGGGTATCCTGACCACTAGTATGCCTACCCGGTCATACCTGGTCACCACCTCTGCCGCATCAGCGACCTTGGCACACCGCACCTTCGGCCAGTCATATGAAGAGCCATGAAGAACCTCTCCTGGTCGACGCCAGCAATCAAGCCCTACGTCGCACAAGCACCGCTCCGACTCACTGGAGCCAGCAGCACTACTCCGACTCACTGGAGCCTGCAGCATCGTCCCGACTCACTGGGACAGCACCACCCCGACTCACTGGGGCATCATCCCGACTCACTGGGACAGCACCACCCCGACTCACTGGGGCATCATCCCGACTCACTGGGACATCATCACCCCGACTCACTGGGGCATTATCCCGACTCACTGGGATAGCAACACCCGACTCACTGGGGCATCACCGCAGACAGTTCCGACTCACCGAGAACTATGCGGCATCGGTTCCGACTCACTGGAACCAACCTACCGCTGGCTTGGCACACATCAAGAAGCATCAAGAACCATCGATCTCCGATCTCCGGAGGGGAGTGATGTAGCGACATCTATGACGCCACGTAAGAACTACGAAGAAAATTCGAAATCCCGCATCGTGCCATCAAAGTTCTCCACGCGATTTGAATATATACGACTGTCCGAAATCAACTATCGGGCAGTCACCCACCAGACTATAACACCTGTCTGGTCGGAGGATCCTCTCTTTTCAAAGGAGGTGTGTGGGACTTTACTCTCTGTTCCGCATACCTCCAAATATATGTAAAAGTGTAGTTACGTCAATATACTTTTTAAATTTATAATTATTTATTTCAAGCCCACTTCCTGTTTACTAAGACGGATTGCTGTACTGAAGCGGGTATGAAGGATTATTGGTGTACATCAAACTTAGTAGCCGAAGATGATATCTTGTATAGACTGTCTGGCATTAAATGCCTAAATTTGACCAGACCACTAACATACCAATTTTATGGATGTACCAACGACTCTATTCCTGCCCCGGTAAGTGTATTGTATAATTATTTAAGGTGGACCGATGATCTGGTAAAGGTTGCGGGAATCCGATGGATGCGGGACGCGCAGGATCGATCGTTGTGGCGGCACTTGGGGGAGGCCTATGTCCAGCAGTGGACGTCTGTCGGCTGAAATGATGATGATGATGATGATGATGATGATGATGAAGTATATTTAAGATGAATTTAAGTGATTTCGATATGCGCGATTGATTGATTTTTTTTTATTGTTCTGTTCTGTGTGTATAACTTTAATGAGTGATCTGCAGGCTTAGCCAAGTTAATAACTTCTACAATCGTTAACGCTTGTAGAAAACTGATCAATGTTATGGGAAAGTCATCATCTTAACGTTAAGTCACGTAGTCAGAACCAGCGAATAGAAAATTCGTCGCCAAGTTCACATCATTCAAAATCATCATCGTCATCTCATAATTTGAACAAAAGAATCGGAGGCGTGGCTGACTAGAAGCGTTTGAGTTTCGTAGCAAGAGAATCGAAACGAAACGGCTAGGGGGGCTGACATGTCCTAGAACCAAAAATTCGAAGACATGTAACATCCATCGACTTGCACTGGTCCGGCGTGGTGGATTATGGTTCATTTTCTGTCCTAGAGGTGGTAACGTTTCCAGCAGTAGGAAAATTTTTTGGTTGATTACGCTTAAGCTTATTTTGTAACCACGTTAAAATACCTTCTGGTTTATTTCAGGTTGAATTTGGTACGACAACATTTGACATGTCTCATATTTACAATTTTCTAAACAAAGGGGAGAAAGCGATACGAGCCTACAATGGCGGGAAAATTATTATGGAAAAGGAAAATGGGAAGTTTTGGCCACAGTCGGGACCAAGAGATGCTTGTCCCCTTAATAGACCTGACGAAACTAGATGCTTTAAAAACCGTACGTAGAATAAAAATATAATAATATTCCACAACTACACTCGCTAAACTTACACAATTAAGTATTTTTCTTTAGACGATATTATGTAAGTATATGTATAAATGTTAACAAGTTAAAAAAATCTTCCTATTTGCGATTTCAGATAAAATGACTTTAAAGATACAAACAATTAAAAAAAAAATTGGAACATAATATACCTGCCCAATTCTGCAGTCGAATAGTCTTACATTTTTTTTTAATATCCATTCAAAATCATTCTCAAGACTTTCTACATACATTTTTTCTTTTTTTTTTTTTTGCACGTTTTACTGATCTTTCTTTAATTGATCTTAAAAGTGGTTCACCAACCACTGTTCTGTTTTTTCTTTAAGACACATTGTCTAAATCTCATTTTTTTCCAAATTTATTTTCACAGATATGGTGAAAGAGATTTCATTTGAAAGAAGCGTAACCTTTTTACCCTTCGTTCTATTTCTTTCTTCTAGTATTTTATTATATAAATGCGTGTGAATTGTTAATTAAATAAACGTTACACCATCATCTTTTGTTTTCAGATCCGAACATATTAATTATACAAACATTATTTGTAGTCTGGTTTGTGAGGTTGCACAACTATTTTGCAGCCCAGCTGGCTATTGTCAACCCATGCTGGGATGATGACAAGTTGTTCCATGTAGCTCGAGACATGGTAATAGCATACGGTTATCAAGTATATATGTATGAATGGCTTCCTTCGATGATAGGTACGTATGTGGTATCCTTTAAAAGATGACAAGACGGTTGCAAACTGACGTTCCAAGCAAGGTGACCTTGGTTTGTGTTGCGGCTATATGGATGTTAACCACGCGCCAACACGTTCGGTGATGGGGAAATACCGCCTCCAAATCAAGGGCTGGTTTACAAATGCTGTCTACATGGATTGAAACTAGCATCATCGTCTTAGAAAGGACGTTGCTCTTGCGTTATCTATGTCTATCTATATCTGTGGAGTACACCAACCATATAATGACGAATACACGTATTTGAAGCGTGACCGTAAATATTAGGCCTAAAAGTGACATTCAAGACGACTCGTGTCAGTTATGGGCCCGACAGTATATAATAAACTGCTTGCAGCTATTTCTGGTGCCCCGAATATGGGCAGCTTAATAAAAATGGCTTATCGAGCAAGCTTTTTATTTTTTTGACGAATTTATGATTTAATGTAATTTAACTTTGAAGTAAATATTAATTTGGACCGAAAATTGTTGTGACTTTTAATTTTATAATTTATTTTAATTTGTGATTTGACTTCTATTGACTTGTTTCTTTCTATTTTATTATAATTTTATGATATTTTATATTATTTGAAATTGTAATGTATTGTAATTGTGTGTGTGTGTAATTGTAATGTGGTATATGGGTACTGGCCTGTTAGTCTAGTGGTTAGTGGCCGTGACTGCTATGCTGGAGGTCGTGGGTTCGATTCCCACCCAGGACAAATGTTTATGTGATGAGCATGTTCATTTGTTCTGTGTCTGGGTGTAATTTATATGTATTTAGAAATATATAAGTATGTTTATCAGTTGTCTAGTACCCATAACACAAGCTCTGCTTAGCTTGGGACTAGACGGCGTTGTGTGATAATTGTGGAATGTATTATAAAAAAAAAAAAAAAAAAGACGGACTAAAAGACGGACTAATGTAATTATTTGTATCATTTGTTAACTATTACGTAATTTGAAATATCTGTAAATGACTTGTAAGAATCCCTTATCAATAAACTACTATGACTATAAAACTAATCCTTTTTTTCAGGTCGTAGAAACTTAATTAAGGCTGGAATCATATCTAAGCACCCTGGGTTCAGAAAAATATATGATCGTACTAAATGCCCAAAGATAACCTTGGAATTTACGTACATTTGGCGTTATTTTCATACTGCACAGGAATCGTCTGCAAAGTAAGACCATTCAATCTGTTTTCTCTTTAAAAGTCAGTTTCTTGGCCATATCCGTTTGATAGCACTAAAAAATCGTCTACTTAATTTTTGTTTGCATAATTAATTTGTTGATGGTTATTCCAGATGTTTCTCACAATATCAAGTATATATTATCGTATTATTAGTGTATATTATCAAGTAGTCATTATCTTCTCATATCTGTTGACAATGTTATAATTATGAAAACATCGTGACAGATAATATGTCATCACTCGCTAACTATCAGTGACGAAGGTTCCATACAACTCGATTCCCACCGGCTTCCCTTCAGAAGTTTAGAACACAACCACTCTCTACCGTAATTGAGAAATGGCACAATCAGTAATTATAAAACTACAAAGAAACATTACAAAACGCCTACACTAAGTAGTACACTATGGACATTAAATCAACAAAATTTGCTTTTCAACAACATGTTGCTTTAAGATAAGCCGCAGGCGCAATCGGCTTTTTAGCGTTTAAATTTCTATACAAGATATACGTCATGACGTCACATAAATGTCGATTAACCTGCGTGCTCTAAAGCGCTCCGGCAAGCCGGTTTTTTTTCGAGTTATTTGATAGAGTTGCATTGAATAGGCTTAAAAACTACTTGACTTTTTTTAAAAATTCTTTCACCATTCGAAAGCTACATTATCCACGAGTAACGTAGGCTAAATTTTATTTTGGAAAAAAATAGGGTTCCGTAAGATATTTGGGTTTCTCGGACACAAGGTGTAAAAAATCAATCAGAAAAGTTACTTATTTTGCGTACGCTGCCTAAACTCTAAAACATAGGACCATAAAATGTTGTAATTAATTGTAGATCTTATAAATATCTACAAAAAAGTCAGCGAAATAGTATACCTATCTATGTCGAGTGAGGCACAACAACCATTTTTTTATCTATTCATCTTGATTTTTTTTTGGATTACATTTGAACGAATTTATTTTACTCATGCTATTGACCCTTATCAAAATAAATTATTTCATCACTAAGTACAGTTTATGTAGATAATATTTGGTCTTTGAATGATTAAAATTGGACGTTTGGTTTTGAAGTTATGGCGAAATTAAAATATTACGATTTATCCTGGACGGCCCAAGCGTCACCAAGGCGGGGGCTCGGAGGTGCGCGTGCGGGAGGTGAGTTTAGATCTATGAGTAAGGTCGTGCGCGAAGTCTAATAATTTTCGTGCAATTTTTTTTAGATTTCGTTCTTAAAACTACACCTACGCAAAAGTTCTTCTCAGAGCTGGTTTTTTTAAACATTTTCATATATCCCTTTACAATAAATATCAACATGCGTAATTCAAAAACAAGAACGATTATCTGACCTAGCAATTATTTCTATAGAAAAACGTTCTTTACTAAAAATTAAGAATCTTCCCGGCTTTTATGATAATGTCTTAGCGCACTTTGTAAGAAAGAATAGACGAATAGCTTTAGAGTATAAGTAGTATTATTAGTACTTAGTCCATTAAGTTTTATTTAATTTACATCATATCATCATTTCACCACAAACGGCTTTTATCAAAGCCACTTCTATTATGCTTGGAAGTAGCGTTGCCAGGCGTCCGGATAAAGCCGGACATAGTCAGGCTTTTAAGTGGCGTGTCCGGCCAAATTTGAGCATTTTTGGCTTTTGTTAGGCTTTTTAAAGACCATTTTGTTTAGAATTGTCATTAGAGTTTTGCCTTACCTTGTATCGCTAGCACAAGCAAAGTGGACATGTAATAGTATAACAATAATATCACTTAATCTTATGGTTTTTTCATTAGAATTTAAAAAGATTTCATGAATTTTATTAGACTTAAAAAAAATGTCGGCCTTTTTGACCAAACGTCCGGCTAAATAGGATAGATTGTCCGGCTTTTCAGTTCCAGGACCTGGCAACCCTACTTGCAAGACACTGTTTCAATATCTCAGTGCTTACACGTATAGTAAAAGTGGACTGAAGATACATCTGCCTATACAAGACTGAAGCCAGGATGCCAATCACAGATTTTCGGTAAGGACTCAAGACTGCGTGCCCGCGCTCGGAGTAGGCTAGGCAAGCATTTTTGCTCCGGCTTACCTCTCTCAATATTTCACGCTTCGCCACTGCTAACTATGGCTTAAAGTCACCCAAAAGGCAATAGAAAGGGCTATGCTCGGAGTTTCCTGTGATCACGTATCACATCAGGTTTTAAGATTTCCCTAGGAAAACCAAGGTCTGACATAGCCCGAAGAATCGCCAAACTTAAGTGGCAGTAAACAGCACATTGGTCGTAAAACAGACGGTCGATAGAGACGAAAGGTCTTAGAGTGGCGATCTCATAACGGAAGACACAGAGTTGAAAATCCTCCCACGAGGTAGACCGATGACCTAGTGATGGTCGCGGAAATCGGATGGATACGAAAAACACATGACCGATCATGTCCGGGAGAGGCCTATGTCCAGCAGGGGGCGTCTTTTGGCTAAAACGATGCTGATGATAGTGATTGTATTTCTTTATGATACTAAATATGGTTCTTTCACTGCTTTTTGTTGCACAAAAGTTATAGAAAAATATTGTATTTCAGATTGTACGACGAGCATGGTCACTTTTTATCCGAGGTCTCAATGTTCAACTTAACAACCAGGGCTGGATATGTGGTTAAAGGCAAGCGTATGGAACATTTAACGCAAACCCAGTTTCGACAGCCGTGCGGCAAAGTGAATGACCACAGTATAGATCATAAAGTAAGAAGATTTGATATTGTGAAGATAATTATATGTTCTGCAGACATAAATCATAGCATAGCATAATCAGCCTTTTAATGTTCCCACTGCTGGGAGTCAGGCCTCCTCTCTAGGAGAGGGAATGGGCCGTAATCCACCACTCGGGCCCAGTGCGGGTTGGTGAATGTCACATGTCTTCGAATTTTTGATTTTAGGACATTTTCAACACGATGTTTTCCTTCACCGTTTTTGAGAGCAGAGAGAATTAAACTACACAAAGTAATGGTTCAAACCCAGCCGGGCGGCTGAGTTTGAACCGGTGACCTACGACTCGTAAGCCAAGGCCGTTTCCATTCAATCTAAAATCAGATAAGATCTAAGTCAAGAGCAAAATCTAATAATACTCTTCATGTTGGAGAACACACCAAAAATATAAGTGAAATTTATGGGGGTGTTTAAAAAGGATTTCTCCCCTTTCAACCAATGCTGTAATTACAATACATTTTTAATTAAAGATACACCAAGCATAGCCCTCAAGAGTAAAGATATCTGCAGGAGAAACAAAGTTACTAGTATAAACAAAAAAAGAACGCCAAATTTAAATCTACTTAATTTTGGCGATTCTTCAGGTTATATTCTAGAGCTAGTCACAATACTTGCAAAACAGATGGTCGATAAGGCTGAAAAGTTTATTGATTGCGTAACCACCCACGCAGCATCGGAAAGTCTTCCACAAGATGGACCGCTGACCTCGTCAAGCTAGCTGAAATATGATAGATATGAGCCACACAAGATCGGCCATTATGGCAATTTTTTGGGGGAGACTATGTCTGAAAAAGACGTATTTCGGTTGAAATCATCATCATCATCATCTTCCTGCCCTCATCCTGTTTCATTTGTGGTCGGCGCAACACGTTTTTTTCTTCCATTCTGTCCTGTCACTCGTCACACTATTACTAACTCCCTTTTCTTTCATATCACTTCTCACACAATCCATCCATGTTTTCTTTGGCCTACTTCGCCCTCCCCATCCATTCGCTGGTAAGCTCATAACTCTTTTAGCAATATGCGTTTCAGGGAGGAAACGCATATTGCGGTTGCGGCTTCGGTTAAAATGATAATGATTAATACTATTGTCAAATTTCAGGTTGCACACAACGGTCTAGACGAATTCCAGTTAGCCGTAGATATCACTGCCAGTGACTTGCACAAGGCCCGTTTGCTTGGCCTAAGTCCATATGTAGACTATTTGTACTATTGTACTGGTCACAAAGTAAATTGCTTCGATGATTTACGTGAACACATGGATGAATGCGTAAGATTTTTCTATCTATGTCACAATCTTAACTGATAATATTTGAAAGAGTTTACCGTTAGCCTTGAACGCAAAAGTAAACTGAAGGAATCAGGTGAGTTTTAGTCAGTAAAAGTCTGATCTGCTCTCTCTACCTTACGGCCCTTTCACGACCATGTCGCTGTAAGCGGTAGCTAAACGCGGGGCGACAAGCGGTAAGAACAAAAGTATAAAAATGCTTCAAGCATGCCTCAAGACGCTGCTCATAGCGCTGCGTACCCGCTTACCAATGCCGCGCCGCTCGCCGCTATGACTGACGTGGTGACCAGGCCGAAAGAGCAGGAGAGATCATGTGATGATTTCCCAAAAAAATATTATGCGGATAGTTGTTCTGTTTGGTGTCTTGTGTAAGTGAGTTTACATAATTATTAACGCACCCACGAAACCGATGTTATTTCTAGTGTTGGTTAACTTAAAAAAAAAACTTAAGATAATAATAATAAAAAAAAATCTTAAAAAAGAATTTAATGAAAGAAAAATATTTATTTCAGAGTATCGAACAGCTAAAGAAGGTGTATAAACATGTGCGTGATATCGATCTCATGGCTGGCTGCTGGCTGGAGAAGTTTGTGGTAGGAGGCTGGATACCTCGAACCGTAGCGTGTCTGATAAAAGATGGTCTCTACAAGGCTATCAGAGGAGACCGGCATTGGTATGAGTATGAACATAGGCCAAACGCGTTTACGATAAGTAAGTTGAATTTTTGTTCTTTCTCATTTTTATATGATAAGTAATAGCTTTAACATGTGGCTAAGTAATAACAGTCACTTGAAGCGATCTTTAAGACTACTCCAAGGTGGAGATGGTTGCGGTTTAGAAGAAGGACATTTAATTTACAGTCATTAAACGCCTCATGCTTGAACTAGCCTTCCAAACCAATTCTGTCAACTAGCCGAGGTACGGAGGAGTGGGGTACTGCATGCTGATTGGTCGAAACTATTGTATATAATAAAAGTATATCAGGATGGCGACTAGCCGATTTTCTTTTAAGGTGAAGGCAAGTGAGCAAATTCGCAAGATGTTGGTAGAATCATCATCGCACTGATTTGTTAGATTTGTTTTTTTTTTCACTAAAGCTTTGTTTATTTACGTGTATGTATCTAAGTATGTATTTACTATTGTATTTGTTTCTCATTTATTAAGTTGCACCTCCCATGTTATGTTTCTGCACCACCCCAAGGTCGACTGGCAGATAATGCCTAAGGCATTTAGTCCACCTTTGTACAATTCTTGTCCATAAAGGTTTAAATAAATAAGTAAAGTAATCGCTCCAATATGGTGTCGACTTTCTTATAATATAAAAATGCTGTTGAAATTCTAACCACTGGAGAGTCCGGAATCATTTACTGGATTCATGTTTGTATGTCAATTCAAGAGTTACAGAATTTAATTATTAAAATATAATCAAATTAATATTATGTCAAATGTTTTATGTACAATAATTATACTTAGTAAGAAGTAAGTATTGTGTGATAAGTGATATGAAAGAAAAGGGAGTTAGTGATAGCGTGACGAGTGACAGGACAGAATGGAAGAAAAAAACCATGTTGCGCCGACCCCAAATAAAACGGGATAAGGGCAGGAAGATGATGATGATGATGATGATGATGAATTATACTTAGTAAAAATATGTGGGTCATTAAATCATAATCGGTGGCGCGCGTGGACGGCTTTCACGCTGTCATACGCGTGGACGGCTTTTGGGCCGGCCGATGGGACTCTGTACTGATGGCGCACTTGATAGGCCTACACGCAAGAGCAAGCGCCTAATATGTTTCCGCTATTATTATGTTAAAAAAAAATATCCTTTAACCACCACAAATATTTGTTATATAAGTATTTTTTTTTTTACTTCTATTACTATTAACATAACTTTATGATTGAATGATTGGTCGGTTTTTGTTTTAGAGCAACTTCTAGAAATCAGGAAGGCAAGTCTTGCGTGGATGTTGTGCAAAGTCGGGGACAAAGTGACCAAAATACAAAAAAACGCTTTCCTTGTCATCAGTGAGAAGTAAGTAAAATATTCTTCTATATGTCGCAGGTTTTTCATAAAATTAGGTTTTTGATCAAAAACCTAAGTTTTTTTTCAAAAACCTAAGTTTTTAATGAAACACCGGATGATGACACATTTTAAACTCAGTTTCATCATAAACCTGTAACAATCCAGATTTTTGATCAAAAACCTGAACTAGTTTGGGTTTATGATGAAGTTCTTGTCAAAATCACGGGTTTGCTTTGTTTTATGACTAATAAATCGATTTAAATAAATATAATCCACACAGTTGGCTGCACAGGATCGATCATTGTGGCGACACTTGGGGGAGGTATATGTCCAACAGTGGACGTCTATCGGCTAAAATGATGATGATATATTCAGTGTACAGTGTCCAATGATGGCCCCAGAATGGTTCACGTACAGTTGAACCAAAAGTATAAAACAAATAGTGCAAGTTAAAACATATAATTTTACTTTCAGGAACCCGTTAGTGAAATGCTGTAAAATTCCTGGCATTGACTTCGAGGCCTGGGCTGACCCTGAATGTTATTCTGACTCTTGCGGATGCAATGATAGTGATAGTGAATCTTAACCTGAGATGAATCTGAACCTTAATATAGAGAGAGCAATGCTCATTTCCATGGGGATATAGTAATGGTCGGATACCCAAGTTTTTTTAATGCCTGTATCTTTAAAGCAATACAAAATTAAAGAGTTTTACCCAAATAGTGTGTTATTATAATTTTATGTTCTTAATATTCCTATCATGATCGGAGATTCTACATTCGTAGTTGTGGACAACTGATCAACATCAATAATGAAGATATCCGCAGGAATTTGATTCTCTTAATCGTCAAACTGATATGGCAGTGAGCAGCCCCCCTAGGCAAGTTACAGCCCTTATGTTTCGATTCTCTTATGCCGAACGCCTCAAGTTAGCCACGTCTCCAAATCCTTTGTTCTGATGTCCTCTCAACGCTCAGTCACGTGGTGATAGTGGAGAATTGAATTTTACTTTCACCGAAAGTTCTGGCGCAGAAAGTGACGTTTTTATTCATTTGTTTTATTTATTTGTCGTTTATTTCCTGGCCACCCATAGATGTTATTAAATTAAACTGTTACTGTTACTTTAAAATATATCTACAACTATTTATGTGTGTGTATTAATATTTAAACAATAATTGTATGTGCACTGAGCTGATTATAAATAACTAGCGACCCGCCCCAGCTTCGCTCGGGTGCAATGCTGATATAAAACTTACCCTTGAATCACTCTATCTATTAAAAAAAACCGCATCAAAATCCGTTGCGTAGTTTTAAAGATTTAAGCGTACATAGGGATATAGGGACAGAAAAAGCGACTTTGTTTTATACTATGTAGTGATGTAGCGTTTTTATCAAAGAAATATATTCTATTCGAATCATAACTTCCGAAAATTACTTATCCCATACATTTGGTTTTGGTAATTTTATGAAAATAATACACAAGTTCTATATTGTAATATTCTTTATAAGCTAGCAGAACACTAAATTAAACAGTTGTAAACTAGACCGCACAAAACACGAAACGTAGCGAGAGTCATAAAACTTACTAATAAATGACGTCACGGAAAAAGTTATAGTGAAAGGAAGCGCTATTTCTCGGGTCTTAGCAACCGGTTCCATGGTGTAATGGTTAGCACTCTGGACTTTGAATCCAGCGATCCGAGTTCAAATCTCGGTGGAACCTAGTTTTTATATACCTCGATATGAGTTGCATTTGTTTCAAATGTTGAGAAAGTTGAATTTGAATGGGATGCGCAAGAGTCGAAAAGCAGAAGAGTGAGTTACATTTTTTTAAACAATGTATTAATTTTTTTGCTAAAATTATTCAATTTGATACATTTTTGGGTTTTATTCTAATTACGCTAATATTAGTTACTTTTTAATAAAAAAAAAAACACGTTAAAATTTAATGCACTTGATATACACATACATTAGAGGCCAATATATTTGGGATTAGTGTAACCCAACGCTAAATGGGTGCGGAGATTTTTCACCTTATATGCCGAGGGTTAGTAAAAATAGTTATTTAAATTAATTCTTCTTCTTCTTCTTTTCGTGTCGATGCTCTCAAACTATACTTTTTCTGCCCAATATTTGGCAACCTGTACGGCTCTATTGTTGCCCTCATATAGATCCTGAAAACTGCAGGTGGTAATGCAGGATGGGCAGATTTAAATTAATTAAATCCTTAAAATAAAATTCTAGCTTTTTCCAGTAACTTCATCCTCATGGGTGTTACAAATTAGCCCAAAAGGATCGTATCAGGATTAAAGTTACCCTTTCTCAAGGGCACAGTTTACTCGTAATTAATTTCATGCAAATCATATATTATCAAGATGTAAATTTTCACATTTATATTAGGTATAGAAATTACGCACGAAAAGACGCACAGGAACGTTCGTTGTGGCGACGCTTGGGGGAGACCTATGTCCAACAGTGGAAGCATATCGGCTGAAATGATGATGATGATGATAGAAATAAAACAAAAAATATCTGTATTTGGAACAATATTATTATTCAATCAAATAATCGTGACGACGATCTTGATATCAAAAGCTCGACTATATTGCTAATAACCAGTTTAAGGAGTCAAAAACCTCATAACTTTATATAATTTGCAGTTTTATCAAATTCTATTTTATTGACTGTTGGGCCAGTTCGTCAGTAGAGGTTGATCACAAGTTAAATCTTTCCATGCTAGATAGTCTACTGAAAGTATATTGATGCAGCTGTCCATTTTGTTGCTGTAAAAATAACGAAAATTTTGAGATATGAATATGAGAATAAAGGCAAAGAATTTAGATAAAGGCAAGATGACGATGATAAAATAAGAGTAGCAATATTAAAAATAGATGTAAATTTAAAGAAGTGATGATGATCATCTATGGCCTGACGAAGCCATGGTATGAAGGAGTGTGAGATTTTCAAGGCTGTGTAATTGTTTGAAAGAATCTCCTTGGCTCTAAGATGCAAAAGTCAATTAGAAGAATATACGTGAGATGCAATTAATATTCAAGATACAAGAAATTATTTTGAACAATCCCATAAAAAAGCCATAGGAAGAATTGTTATTGATGTTAATTGTTGTTGAATTTTTACTGTTATTATTACTTAAAAAGGTTTAATTTACTGGAATATTATAAAAAAAAAACACTAACTTAATCCCAGCTTTTAAGAAAGCACGTGGTTGAATCCTTGTCACAGTATCACCAACATCACATAAGAGTCTTGCGATGGTGTACTTCCTTATTTCAGCTAGCTGATCTAAAAAAAAAAAAACAAATAATATTCATTTACATTAATCTAGGGCTAAAGCACGCAGCTTATATTGTGGTTTACAGATTTCACGTCTCCAACATTATCTATTTTTACTTACAAATAGTGAAAGCGTTAGGACGATTTGGCCTCTCATACCAATGTCTGTCAGAGACTACGTTACGTCTCAACTGGTCCATCACAAGGCAATAGAATGTTGAAGGAACAAAACCTCCATTTATAGGCCGTTCTACCCATATGCCAGCTAAAAGATCAATATCTTCTACTTTTTCATACATATCTCTTAGGATTTCTATTCTCTGAAAGATAAAAATACAACAACGTAGAGTTTAGTTATCATTTTCAAAATTTTGAAATAAATAAGAAAATATTTGGTAGGTACCTCAGGATCTATAAAACCATAAAGATCATTAAACGTGCGAATTGGCTTTCCAAAACATAATTCTCTGTAGTTGACGTAAGGTTGGAATCCAAAGTATCGATTCTTGGCCATGTCATTGGTCATAATATCTGATACTTTTTGATGAGGTCCTAACCCTTGCTCTGTAATCTAAAATAACACAACAAATAAGTAAAAACATTTATGAATAATCGTATGTTCTATTGTTAATTTCTCTGCCTTTACTTACGTCAGGATCAGCAATATAGTCAATATTGGCACTTCCTTGTCTAAAGCTGCCTTGTGTGATGTAGTCAATATTGTTGTCAACAGCCAAGTAACCAGTTCTCAAAGTAAGGTTTACAATAGGAAACTGTTTTAAGTAATGACCTTCTTGATCGAACATTCTGAAATTAAAGAATTGTTAGGACATGTTTTTCTTTGAATTTATATTAGACACTACATGACTAGTGAAATATGACGATGACGAGAAAAAATATGCTGAATGAGAGCTTTACTAGTGTAAGTCAAGTACTTAGTTCATGTTAAATTAACGTTAAAGTAAATCAATTCAAATTGCTTTTTAAACATGACTCACAGAGCTGCGCGCCAAAACTAAGATCGAAGATGTTACCTGAAAAGCTACCATTCTAAAGTGGGATTGGGCCGGACATGTTTGCCGCATGTCGGATGAACTGTGGGCTAAAAGAGCTACTTATGGCAGACCAAGGCGAAGGTGGAGAGATGAACTTGATAAATACCGGAGGGACTGGCCCGCAATGGCCGAAGACAGACGTGTGTGGAAAAGGGAGAGGGAGGCCTTCGCCCAGCAGTGGGACATAAATGGGCTAACTAACTAACTAACACGTAAATTGCACCTGTGTATGGCCGTGGCAGGTAATTTATACAAATATATTATTACCGTACCAACGTTACCAACGTAGGACTGCTAGAGTGTGCCAAGTCGATCGTATCAGGACCACATTTGCTGCACACCAATATTATGTCTTGAACTCGCGAATTTACAATAAACTCCACAATACGTTGTTAATAAATAATTTAAACCGCTTCGAATTGAAAAGAAAATTATTGGAATGGCTCTCAAATCTAAATTATGGAGATACTGAGGAACTAATTTATTCAAAAAATTGATTTAATGAAATAAAAAAGGAACTTTGACAATTCTTGATCATAATTGAGTTCGGTTTGGGTGTTTTAATTTAATGTAAATCGTTGGATTGGGATGCCTAGGCTGGATTTGGTTGTGGTAGCCATGGTAATAGAATGTATTATTATGGTTCAATTATTATTAAATTAGGAAATGTGACACAGCTGTTATCGAATTTAATTGATTTATGATATGCAATTATTTCTAATTATTAATTACAATTTTAATTATAAACTATTATTGCAATTTTTTATACAATGAATTTATAGTTAATCAACTCAGGTTGAAAAAATGTTGTTACATTAAGTTTTCAAATAATAGCAGACTTCGCTTTTCACTGTATTATTCATGTTTTTTTTTAATATATCTACTTACTCATTTTCATTTATAATAACATACACACTTACAGAACAAGAACACTGCCCATAATTAACCACAATTTAAATGGTATAATGAAATGTCTTAACTGTATCAAACGTATTGGTGAATGTACTGTTCTTCAAGATACAGGATTGTTTCCTAGTTTGAAGGACAGTGATATTATTTATGTAAAATAGCCACTCTCATTTTGGTGTTTCAACCCTTTGTTACCTATGGGCTTCAATTTTTTGTGCAATAAAATACTTACTTACTTACTTACTTACCGTAAAATGTACAGACTAACAATTGACAATATTTTGTCAAACTAAAATTAACCAGTTTAAACTGATCTCAAACACATTTATTATTATTATTATATACCTACTTCAAAGAACCTTCCTGTACTGTATGCATCCATCTTAACGCAAACGGATATTCCAAAGATAGTTGAGGCTGTATATTTTCATTATAAATGTCTCTGAATTCACCAGTTGGACTGATCACACCATCTTGTACTAGGTTATCATATCCTGCAAAAAATGTCTCAAGTTGATGAAATTTAATACAGGTGAAAGTTTATATTCGTTTAGATTGCTATTAAGAGTAGTCATTGTAAACTTTAACGAATACATATTCATACATACAAATATTTATTAGAATAGATTTGTAAAATTTTAATATAGTAAATAAAATACATTACCTAAAAATATTGGTAATAACTCATAATAATTAATCTGGAGAAATAAAGCAATGTTTAAATCTCTGGCCGTATCAAATAATTTTTGGTCATCCCAGCATGGATTGACTGTAGCAAGCTGCGTAGCAATAAAGTTGTGATTTCTCCAAAACCATATTGCCATGAGATTTATAGAAGCTAAGGTGTTGCCTCCATCTTCAGCTGGAAAATAATATTGTGATTTTATTGACAATTGGTTTAGCTATATTAGAATGTATACGTGTTTATGTTCATACGTTCACATCTGTGTTAAATTGTTATTCAATTTATTTTTGACATCTAAATTTTCTATAGTAAAAGTCATTTAACTTTCGGTTTTTTAAGGTTTGATTATCATCTGGTGCTGCATTGATTCAATAGCGATGTTATGCTAGACGATGTCCACTGACTGACAAGACAGCCCTCGTTACGTGAAGAAAAATTTAAAACAAAATTTTGTCATAAAAAACCAGGCACAGAGCAAAAGGTATTGTTGCCCTATTTTTTGCAACTTTTTCTCTATAGTAAAGGTTTATAACTCTGCTGTTTGATGATATTACTATAGTAATAAAAATACTTTAATATTAATTATTATAAGAAAAAAATATTAATAATTAAAATTAAAAATATCATTTGTGTATACAAATGATATTTTTTTAATTATTATTCTTCTTCTGCCAGTAAGTTCACTTACAATATAATATATAATGCAATAATCAACAATATATTCAGTTGCAGCAACGTTTGCGTACGCAACCATCTTCACACTAGCTTCTCACCCGCACTTTCTCTTTGATTTCGGGATTAGTTATAATAAATAATAATAGTTTTATTCATCAAAGCCGTATAAAACAGTTTTATAGACAGGGTGTACAAAAAAATAGGGTTAAATTAAAAACAATGAAACCCTTTCGAACCAACTAAATTGTTTCTGAGAAATCTAATTGAACTTGCGTCAAACGAAGAAAAATATGTACTTACGCATATCATGACACCTCTTTTCATGTGGTTGTTGATTCAAAAGACATAAATTAACTCGCGTCTTGGTGCTTGGTGGCCAGACCCTTCCTTCATCAACTTCATATTTCAATAGTCCACCCTGGAACGTTCGTCCCTTTTCTTGTAAGTTCTTCATAAAATTGCCATAGATTGTGGATAAATCCAGAAGTGGAGTTGATGAAATAATCTGTAAGAAAAATAAATGTTAAGTAAAACAACATTAGACGAAATTGGCAAAGTAAACGGTAAATGATCAATTGGCAGTAATAAGCAAGAAACCTTTGCCTATAAGTGGAACAATGCAGAATAAAAATCATTAGTAATAGAAGTACACTAACATCGCTAAGCATTTATTTCTTAAAATTCAACGGAACAAAGTTGAATGGACTTACTCTTTCGGGGATGGTACCCTTTGGTAGACATCCAATACTTTGAAAAGATTCAGGTCTGGTCATGTTCAAACAGCGGATTCCTGAGAAACGATGCACCGGATCATCTTCAGGTATCTTATTGGGGACACAAACTGAATCAGTCTTCCCTTTTGGAGCGCAGCAGTAAGGCTTCCATAATATGTAGTTTACTGAAATTTGGTAATTTCATTAGAAAAAAAAATTAAGTCAGTCAAAAGAACGCATTTATACAATATTTAATTTTTTTTATAATGTATCATCTACATATATTACTTAAAAATTTTCATAATACTGAATAAAAGTATATTAATTCATGAATCCCCAAGCGACCACCGGTGGCCGCGCATCTATTGTCTTACTATTGTGTCTCTAATTGACGGTATTTGAAGGGTTAATGATATCTTACCTGTATCGTGTAAAGAGACAACATCGGCAGACAAGAAAGTAAAGGCGTGTATCGCTAACTGAGTATATCTCTGACTGGGTACTTTTCCAACTGATATAAGACGCGTTCGAAGGGACCGAGGGAGAGGCAATTCATTGCCTGATGCTGCTTTTTTAGGCTCAAAATCTGTAAAAAAAAGTAAAACACTTTATCAAAAATTAATACACAAAATGTAATAAAACGAACTTAGTTACTTTTGTCTCTTATACTACTACTTCTCACTGTTTTTCATACAACCGCTCATAACTAATTATGACGTTATTACACATTTTTCATTAGATATTTTGGAAACACAGTATCTTGTGGATATTATCTAGGTTTTTAAAGAAACATATTTCTAAATTTGTGTAAAACTAATCCATTAAAAACCTCTGAAAATCTCCTATTTTGTATGAACTTTGACACTTCATAATTTGCCTAAAAATTTAAAAAGTCAAAAAAATAAACTTCTAGAGACCTTGCAAATTTGATTAAGACAATTTTTTCCTAAAACTTTTAAGGGATTAAAAAAACAGTTATTTCCTGGAGCAAGTTTTGTGAAATTTTCGAGTAAATCTCGGAATTACCGAATACTAACAGATTACAGGCGTTATCTCTCTTTTTTTGCGATGCCTTTTCGTCAAACACCGCGTTGGATTGCATTAAATGAAGTAACAAGCTTTTAAACCATTTTAGATGTTTACGAAAGGCGAGTGGAAAAGGACCCTCTTAACTAGCAGCGGCTTCGCCCGCGTGATAGCAGAAATTTATCCCAAGGGAACATACTTCCGGGATAAAAAGTATCTTATGTCCTATTCCAGGACATGGTCCATCATCCAGTCATCCACGACTCCGAAGTAGCACTAAGTAGCATTAAGGCCACTAACCACTGGACCAACGGACCAGTCAAATCATTTAGCACAAAAATGTGCACGTCGATATCAAATTATAATTAAAAAACAAGCTTGACATGATTTGCTAACCTTTGTCGTATATTGGTGGTAATATTCTGGTGAAGGGAGTATGACTCGCTCCTCGGGTCGGGTATTTCAAGTTGTTGCATGAGCCATCGACTCGTCTTCCTTCAAGGGGATCACATGGCAGGATTTCATTCACGCACCAGCTAAAGATAATAAAAATGTTAACAATGAAATTGTTGACAGCCTAATAGCCAGTGTCTTCACCCAATTGCAAATGTTATATATTCCGTAACATATTTATCTGTAGTGCAATAAATTCATTTAAAAAAAAAGATAAAATAAACGATATAAGATTAACAGAAATCCAATTGATAAAAGAAAGAGAAAAAATAATTAATACATAATGAACTTCATCACAAAGCTATAGAAATACAATGTGACCTAGAAATAATAAATAAATCATGATTATATGTAACAATAAAACTATTAAAACAAATACTTACAAAGTCGTGTTACTTTTGTCATGGCGTTTTACTTCATTGATTTCTATAGGAACTCCATGATACGAGTCATAGAACAACGCAGCCTTCACATCACACAACACAGCAAGAAGCAATATAGGAGACCACATCCTACCGTTTCTAATAACTAAATTATTCTACAAAAGTGCCCGGACTCTGTCACATATAGAATGTATATTTAGGGAAACCGGTTGTAGATGATGTCAATTTGGTAATATGACTTTCGGGTTAGTAACTCATCGCCTAGGATCTGTTGTTTGTCTAGTTGATAGGGAATTTTAAAATAAATTTACGGAATCTTTGATAAATTTATTGTATAATATTACTCGTAGCACTAAATGGGCTAATATTTACTGTGTTAAACGATAAAATTATGTTTATTTTGCAAATAAGTATAAATAACACTAAAAATACTCGTCTATTTCTGGGTTAATAGAAATAAAATAAAGAATAAATAAGAAATAATAAAAACGAAAATAAAAACCTTATAACAATAAAAAAATACTGAAGATCAAAATTTGAAATAGAAATTATAAATATGTAGAAAATTACAAATGACAAATTATTTATCATTACAAAATAAATAAAATCAATATTAAATTAAATTAAGATTATTATTAGATTAAAATAAATTAAATTAAAAATGTTTGTAATGGTGTGTTTGTAGAATTTAATTTGTACGTTAGGTGCATATCGCAGTTTATCTACAGTGCCCGTTATTTTTGCGGCCTTTTAGTAGACGTTGTACCGGGCCGAACACAATCATGCAAAGATTATCAGGTTTATAGTTAGTCAAACTAATATCTATGTGTGCTCATTATAAATAGAGATAAAATATATAAAAAGACTAAAACAGAAAAAACTTAAGATGTTTAATAATCAGTATAATAAAAATGCAATTTTTCAAATGCTAAAAATAGCAAACTAAATTCGTAATGTTATGCAATAATTTAACTCGAGGTCAGTTTATACTAATACCAACTGGTTTCAACGGGTCAAACACCTTATTAGTGACTATAATTTTAATATTACAAACGATATAAGTATTATACAAACATGCAAATTAAAAACACTTTTATGTCGTCAAATAATTTATTTATTTAAATTTTTAAACAAAACATTCTCTATCAAACCACATAGAAGATAAATAGACTCCATCGTATTATAAACTAGCTTCTACCTGCGGCTTCGCCAGCGTTTATTAATATACTTTAATTTAATAATAATATTTGTTTTTTTTTTAATTTGCCTATATCCGTCTCCAGGGTTCCAACTATCTCGGTACCAAAATTCATCAAAATCGGTTTTGCCACATTTAGGCGTGAAGACGCAACAAACAAACAAACGAACTCACTTTCGCTTTTATAATATTAGTAAGGATTATGATGATTTGAGTAACCATGGAGTTTCTTGCCGGTTCTTCTCCATACGAAACGACCAATTTGGAACCGTGCACTAGCTTCTGACGTTTTATAAGTGCCCTTGTAGGCCTATATGAAATAAAATATTTTGACTTCGACTTTGACTTTGATTGTACACTTTAAATAAAATTATCATTGCATCATGTCTGATGGTTGCAGTGGAATATAGTTCAATGTTTTCACCGAGAAAAATTACAAGTTGTATCAAACCATTGTCCATAGTGTATTTTAGGTATATCGGAGCACTTTGTAATTTTGTTTCTTCTGTAATTAAAAATAAAATCATGTTAAAAACCGACAATTCATAAAATTAAACAAACAAATCAAGATTTTATTGTAGTTTAAAAAATATTATGCAGATTTATTACCAAATTAATGGCAAAAGAAATTACCTCTTCCCAGCTTTTAGAAAAGCTTGCGGTTGAATGTTAGTAACATTATCCCCTACATCACACAAGAGTCTTGCTATAGTGTATTTTCTTATTTCAGCTAGTTGACCTGCAAAAGAAATAATAAGTCTTAGTCTATAAAAATATTTTTATCTTTTCGGATTTTTATTTGTTTACGTTTCTCTTTTTTAACAACAATAACGAATTTATCATTTACTAGCTTTCCGCCCGCGGCTTCGCCCGCGTGGACTACAGTTTATATTGCGCGGGCAGAGACCCGTGCTCAGCAGTGGAATTATAGGTAACCTATGTGTTATTCCAGTGTCTCTTCTACCTACCTACCAAATTTGATCTAAATCCGTTCAGTAGTTTTTGCGTGAAAGCGTAACAGACAGACAGAGTTACTTTCGCATTTATAATATTAGTAGGGATGTGTTTTGACTTACGTTTGTTGAAAGCGCGTGGACGCTTTGATCTCTCATACCAATGCCTGTCTGATACAATGTTACGTCGCAGTTGGTCAATAACAAGGCAATAAAAAGTTGACGGAACGTGACCTTCCGGTATAGGCTTTTCTACCCAAATACCAGCCATAAGGTCAATGTCGATTTCTTTTTCATAGACGTCTTTCAGGATTTCTATTCTCTAAAATATTAAATTTCATTCCTTCAAATTATTTATAAAACAAACATCTTTGTTTCCAAAATTTTAAACATAAATTTGTCTTGAAAAGTTGAGGTACCTCAGGGTCTATGATTCCTTGAAGATCATCAAACGTGCGAATCAGTTTTCCAAAACAAATCTCCCTGTATCTGATGTAAGGTTGGAAGCCAAAGTGACGATTCTTTGCCAAATCATTTGTCAGAACGTCTGCCGTCTTTTGATATGGCCCAAGAGCTCTATCAGTCATCTAAAGTTCAAATAAATCAATGATAGATTGCCATATTAGTAATACTACTGTGACTAATATGACAGAATAATAGCATAGGGTCATACAACAATAAGGCTTTCTTTCAATTTTTTAAAGCACTCTAATAGTAGAAATCAAAATAATAGTAAAAGTAGTAGCAATTACTACTGTGTGCTGTGTGTATTGTATGGCCTTATGCAGGTAAAAAGAAAGAATGAAACTTATTCGCCCAAGAGAAAAATAACCATGATAAATGAAAAAAAAAAAGCAAAATAAAAGGGAAGCTAACTAAAGTATAATACAAGCAAGTTGAATAAAAAAGGAGGAAACCACTATTTAAAAGTTAACAAGATAGAATAAAAAAAAAAATAAAACGAGAGAAAAAGTGAAAGAAAAGAAGTAGATAGACCAATTGAGTACTGACATCAGGATCAGCAATATAGTCAACGTTTCCACTTCCTTGTCTAAAGCTACCTTGAGTGATGTAGTCAATATTGTTACCAACTGCCAAGTAACCAGTTCTCAAAGTAAGGTTCACTATAGGGATCTGTTTCAGATAATAACCGTAGTGATCAAACATTCTGAAAATAGAGAATGTACGTTGCTTCAATTTATATAGACTTAAGAATTTAAACATTTGTTAAGATTCTTAAATTTGCAAGTGACATTTATTATAATAAAAATTCACGTTTATTTGTTTGTTTTTAGGTTTACATAATCCGTTAAAATACAATTATGTGATTTTAAACCCATTTCACTGATTGAAAGTTAAATCGTTTTACTATTGGTGAGTAAAAGATACGGCCTTGTTAGCTTATTTATGTGGTTATGGCTATTTATTGTCTTTTTTCCACTAGCCTAAAGCTAGATATACATATTTTTTTTTTTATAATACTTACTTTAAAGTTCCTTCTTGAATAGTATGTATCCATCTCAACACGAATGAAAATTCCAAAGACATTCTAGGTTCAATACTTTTATTATAAATGTCTCTAAAACCAGCACTTGGAGAAATAATTCCGTCTCTCAATAAGTTTCCACATCCTGAAACAATATTTCATACTATTTTTTTCAATATAAAACACCTAAGAGTTGATACAAATTATACGACCTAAATTTTAAACATTTTGACATGTGCTGATAGCCGATATTCCAAATTTTTAGATAAAATATTTAATTGTTAACAATCTTTATAATGTTTACCCTATTATAATATTTTTCTTACCCAAAAAGACTGGCATTAACTCATAATAATTGATTTGATTGAACATAGCAATATTTATATCTCTGGCAGTGGTGAATAGCATTTCATCATCCCAGCAAGGGTTGACCTTTAGCAACTCTTTGGCAATAAAATTGTGATTTCTCCAGTACCAAATGGTCATAAGGTTGATGCCAGCTAAGGTGTTTGCACCATCTTCCGCTAAAGATAAATAACAATTATAACCATTTATAAGAATTCCATGAAAAACTCAAAAAAAAATTGTTATATCTTTAAAGTCACTTACGCATATCATGACATCTACTCTCAAATGGTAATTGATTTCCAACACAAAGATTAACTACTGTGTTACTGCTGGGTGGCCACACCCTTCCATTTTCTACTTCATACTTTAGAAGTCCTCCTTGAAACAGTCTGCCCTTAATATTTAAATTCTCAACAAAGTTGCCGTATACAGTAGATAAGTCCAAAAGAGGTGTAGAAGATACAATCTGGAGATATGAACAAGATCAAATTCATTTTGAGAAACTAGGCTGTCGTTTACTTAGGGAATCGCCTTGTTTATATTTATGAGTTTCACAGAACTCTCTCTTCAATCTGGATTATTCACGCAATTTATTGTTTAATTTTTATCCAATATTAGAGAATAAATTGCGATTTTATCTTCTATTTTTTTCTATGAGTTGACATTATACTCGTAGTTGTAATCTCCAATGTCATTCCTTTATTAAAATTCTTACTTTTTTTCATTTCACTTTAAAATTTCTGATCATATCAACTATCGATATTTTCATAAAATCATAAAATATTGCTTACTCTTTCTGGTATGGACTCTTTTGGTAGGCAACCTATACTTTGAAATGATTCAGGTCTGGTCATATTCAAACAGCGAATTCCGGAAAAACGATGCACTGGGTCATCATCTGGTATCTTAATGGGAGCACAGTATTGATCTTTTTTGCCCTTTTCAAAACAGCAGTATGGCCTCCAAAATACGTAGTTTACTAAAATAGTAACAATGAAAATTTTATCAATGTTCGATAAAACCAGATCAATAAATTATATGATAGAATTATCTAGAGATTATTATAAAATACTGGTAATAATTTAATTGATTCTCTAGTAATACTAATTTAGGAGAAGAAAGCTTGGAATCCAAAATATGGAGACGTCAAAGCGGCATGTCCTAGATCTAAAAATATAGCAAAATATATAAAAGTATAAAAAATATTTGAAATAAAATATATAAAAATATATATAAAATATATAAAAATATATATGTGAAGCGTGGTGGATCACGGTTCATTTCTTCTTCTAGAAAGTAGGACTGAGTCTGATCAGTGGAAACATTATAAAGTTGATTATGTTTATGCTACGCTATCAAGATCGGAGACTCTATACTCGAAGTAGTGGACGATTACGTCTACCTCGGACAGACAATCCAGTTGGGTAGAGCTAATTTCGAGAAAGAGGTCAACCGTCGAATCCGACTCGGCTGGGCGGCGTTCGGGAGACTGCGCGGTGTCTTCTCGTCCAATATACCACAGTGTCTCAAGACGAAAGTCTATGACCAGTGCGTGTTGCCAGTGATGACATATGGTGCCGAAACGTGGTCGCTCACAATGGGCCTCATCAGAAGGCTCAAAGTCACCCAGAGGGCAATGGAAAGGGCTATGCTCGGAGTTTCCTTGCGGGATCGAATCAGAAATGAAGATATCCGCAGGAGAACCAAGGTTGCCGACATAGCCCGAAGAATCGCCAAACTTAAGTGGCAATGGGCAGGGCACATTGCTCGCAGAACAGATGGCCGTTGGGGCCGAAAGGTTCTGGAGTGGCGACCTCGTACTGGAAGACGCAGCGTCGGAAGGCCTCCTGCAAGGTGGACCGATGACCTGGTGAAGGTTGCGGGAAACCGGATGCGAGACGCGCAGGATCGATCATTGTGGCGACACTTAGGGGAGGCCTATGTCCAACAGTGGACGTCTGTCGGCTGAAATGATGACGCTATCAATTTACTCCCACAAAGTGAACCGATGCGAGTGTCCGATAGATACGAAAAGCACATGCAGTTGTTTTGGCGACTTCTGGGGGAGACTTATGTCCAACAATGGATGTTTTTTTGCTGAGATGATGATGGTATCAGTTTAAAAGTCCTTAAAATAATTTTGGTAATATAAATACTCACTGATTGTATTTATCATATTTTTATGATGAGCCCCTATGTAACTTCGACTAACATAACAATAATGATAATTCTTTTAAAGTAAAGAAAAAAAAGAACACGATAATTTTTTAGACGATATTCTTTTCTGTTCTTTTAAATTGAAATATTCCCAAAAATAAGGTAATCGATAGCTAAGTCTAAACGATGTTGTAAATATTAACCCTGCAACTATATGTAACTACTTCAAACCAACTTGTGTCTCTCAGATGAAGAAAGATTATTTGCTTACCAAAATTGAATGCTCTCATTTTACATCTTGATATTTGTTCACCAAATCAACAGCACCAAAGTCTGTAAAACCTATGTTAGGTAATTAAAGGTTAATTCTTATAGTCATACTTGCGTCATGAAAAGAGGTTCCATCAGCAGCCATGCACAGGAAAGCGTGCACAGCTAGTTGAGTGTATCTTTGGCTAGGAACTTTACCCGTTGATACGAGACGGGTTCTTAAGTACCGAGCAAGTGGCATTTTTTTACCTGATGCTGATTTCTTGTGCTCAAAATCTGTGGAAAAGTAATTATATAGATGTTTATAGAAAATTTTTGTCTATTCTAATTAATATTAATCTCTTACTGTACTGTCCTTTAATTTTTTTCCTATTGACCTTTGGTTTTAAAATAAATTCTAGTTTCGTACTTTTGAATGGGAAATCAAAATAAGGGGGCAGTATTCTGATGAAGGGAGTGTGACTCGATCCTCGGGAAGGATGTTCCAAGTTGTTACACGAGCCATCAACTCGTCTTCCTTCGAAGAGATCACATGGCTCGATGTCATTTACGCACCAACTAAAGCAAACAGAGACATGTATAATATGGTTATATAAAGTTATGTCAAAAAATTATGCAATTTTTTTTTGTAAATTATCTATCTACCTACAATTACTGTTTCTAACCTATTTTACGATTTAATTGTTATTGTCCGCAAAGAGGGCACAATTTGCTAAATGTTTTTTTTAGAGTTACATACCTCGGTCAAAACGAAACCCTTATTGGATCACTTTGTTGTCCGTCTGTCAGTGTGTTCGTTTATCAAGGCTCTGTTTTACAGGAACGTATGGAATTATCAGAAACGGCAAGTGCTTTCCTATGTTCCTTAATGACCTTACTCGAGATTGTAGGGAATACACTAGAAGATCCCCCGCAGGAAGCTGTATTGACGATGCCTAAGGGCGCCGTTAGCTTCTAGCAACCAGGAACTAATAACGGTGAAGAGAAATCTGATGAGAAAACTGGCATGTCTTAGAAACAATAATTTGAGATTGTAACATTCTAGTACTGATCTTGCGTGGTGGATTTATGGCTAATCAATCCTGGCTGATGAAAAGGGGCCTGAGTCCTAGCAGTGGAAACATTATTAGTCAATTATGCTGGAGTTAGGCTTTTTGGAGATATAATAAGGCCGTAATATCCTTCTGTGGTATCTCAAAGAACCAGGCCATGCAGACCCTTAAGGGCAACATATTTGGGGATTCAAAATAGCACTGGTTGTTACAACCAGGACTGCTGCACGCCAAATCTCTTATAGAAGGCTATTCACAAAAACGCATTAGCAGGACGAACATCTGTGCGATAGCCCGCGCCTTAACCGGCTACTGGAAATTAAACCGGCACTAGAGACTCTAGACTTCCTGGAAGCCTCCGGGCTAAAAGAGTTACTCTAACAAGGTGGCGAGTTACAATAGATCTTTTAGGTCGCAGTGACTACATCTCCTACACTACGGGAAGATAAGGGGCTATGCATCTGCATAGCCCCTTATCTTCAAAATAATAATAATAAGGCCGACACTTATGTTTATGCTAAGAAAGTATCCGAATTCCTACAAAACAGGTAAAAATCTTAGGTTTATAATTAATGCTAGTATGTACTGTTATAAAATAACTAACAACTAGTGAAAACACAAAAAAAAAATGGGTTTCACTGTCAGAAAAAGATACTTACAAAGTTATATTAAATGCATCGTAGCTTTTCACTTCATCAACTGTGATATTGATACCTCGGTACGAATCGTAGTATATACCTTTAACATGACACAACACTGTAACTAGAAGTATAAGAGCTAACATCCTTCCGTATCTAATTCTCAAACTAGTATAATCTATTTGTGCTGAAAATTGTTATTGTTTGTACCAATGAAACGTTTATCATCTAGATCCTTTCTTTTGTTATGATTTATGTTAGTGCTTGTTATTATTTTCAGTACTAACAATGTATTTGTATTTATCTTTGTATGAGACGAACAATGTAATGTTATAGTCTGGTGATGAAATTGGGCATAACGATGATGCACCCTCATTATCTACACTTCTACACTACATAATATATGTAATAAAGAAGTCAAGTTTGGTAAAATTTATTCGAGTAGGAGGTAATTTCCGGAAGAACTGGTCCGATTGCTATAATTTTTTCAACGATAGAAAGCTGCTTTATTCCTGAGTGACACAGGTTATACTTTATGTACGAAGGCGAAGCTACGGGCAAAAACTAGTGTCTTATAAATTATGAAAGTGGTTGAAAACGCTGTTGTTCCCTTGTTACCCTTCACTACTACTTGGAACCCTAAACTAGGGACCATATAGAGCTATTTTTTGTGGTAGGGAAAATCATCCAATGACAACCCCCGCTCTTGGGCGTAGCGGAAGATAGTGTCAGACTCTTACTGACTAAAAACCCACCCCGTTTCTTCTAGCCTTCATACCGGGGCTCGAGATCCCTTTCGGATAACGCTGGCTCCAGTAGGCTTCGACCCACCTGGACCCCTGCTGTTGCTGGCAACTCTTTGAGGCGCGCGGGAACTTGGGCTCGGTCTGGACAGTTACCGGATGGTCGGACAGCGAGCTACCCAATGCCCGCCATCCGCAAGCCCGCGCCTACTTTGGCCGGAAATCGGGATCGGAATCCCGTCAGCGGCTGTTACCTGATGCGGTCGGCCTCCTCTTTTGCTAGCATTACTGCTTCGCAGAATGAGGGGACCGCTTGCCACTCTTCCTCGCTCCGGACCATAGCCTGTACCAAGGCCCGGCGCGAGAGATCGGTCACGAGGGCACGGTGATGCTCTGCCCAAGCGGGGCACACCTCTACTGTGTGCTCCACCGTGTCCTCCGGGCGTTCCGCACAGTGGCGACACCCAGGCGTGACTTCAGCACGAATCCGGTGCAGGAACCTCCCGAACTTACCATGTCCGGTGAGAACCTGCGTCATGCGGAAGGTAAGGACGCCGTGAGGTCTTTCCAGCCACGCCTCAAAGAGGGGACTATATAGAGCTGAACCATATTTAAATTTCTAAATATTCTGCTAATTATTGAATAAGTTCTGCTTAATTTTAAGTTGGCTATGAACATTATTTAATTGCACTCATGTCTTAAACTTAGATGTTACAATAGAAATCGTGAAACTGTAATAAAATACAGCAATAAAACACATTTTAATATTAAAAATTATCTATATTGTATTTCGTACAAACAAACATTAATCTGAAGGTCAAATAGAAAATGGCCATAATAGCATTAACATTCACAAACTTAGACCGGTTTCGATTAATAAGATCAAAGACCTCATTATATATTGGACGTGACCATAATTTATTAATACTAACAATATTCTAATATGAAACAAATTTCATCCACGGCATGTGAGGGCCACACCTCGGGTCTTTCCAAGCGGAGTAATCAATTTGGTCAATTTGGTCACAAGTGCACATTTGGTTACTGTAACAAAAATTAAAAATGATTATGGTGTAAATTCAAATATCAAAAATGTTGCTATTGGAATATTAAATAATTATTCAAAATGAAATCAGTATAATACAAGGTAAATAGAAAGTGCGGACTTGTAAAAGGTGGCAGAGAAAGAGGCTTTTTGCCCAGAAGTGGCAATAAATAAAACAGTCTAGAAAATAATATTCTCGAACATTTAATTGAACTTAGCACATAAATCAGGAAATCCATTTGAATATGTGCAACTTTATATAAATATAAATGTGGTACTGGGCTGAAAAAATATATGTGTGTTATTTTTTACGGTTTGGAAAGAAAAGATATATGCACTATTTAATAGTCCATCTTTGCTTTATTGCCTCTCCAAATAAATGCGTTTGGGGTATATCAGACATAAGTAAAAACGACTATTTCGTCTTATGAGTATTAAAATTATTATCAAAAATATTTACTGTAAGTCAAGCAAATACCTGTTCACCATGATAGTGAAAAACTAAGACTAATAGTGGACTGCTAACAGTCGTTAGTAATGCTGAGGACGATGAATATGAAAATATAATACGGAACACATACTCGTATCCAGCTTTTAGGAATGCATGAGGCTGAATCCTTTCAACTGTGTCCCCGACGTCACATAGCAGTCTTGCGATAGAGTATTTGCGAATTTCAGCTAGTTGTTCTGTAAAAGCAGATAATTAAAAAGAAGTCAACAATTATTACATTAAACATATATTAAGATAACTAATTAACAACCATAACAGTAATTTCCAATTGTTAACTATAATATATGACAGTACAGAGGAGACAGGCTATAATATATTATATCAAAACTAAACAAACCTATTAATAACTTTACTGTGACCACTGGCAAATTATGTCATATGTAACCTTGTACATTCTATTACATTATCATGTTCACTTACCAATGGTGAATGCATTAGGTCTGTTCGGTCTCTCGTACCAATGCCTATCAGAAATCATATTACGTCTAAGTTGATCTACGACCAAACAGTAGAATGTTGGTGGTACGAAACCTCCGGGTATTGGTTTTTCTACCCAGATAGCAGCTAGCAGATCTATATCTTCAACTTTCTCGTATACTTCTCTTAGGATTTCTATTCTCTGAAATTTAATAATCATTATGTTAGTATTTACTGAATCAGGTTTCATTAATTTTACCAATTTAAAATTAAGCATGTTCTGTCTATCAATTTTAAAGTACTATATATATTTTTTTACAATACAATTTTTTACTGAAATTATTTTAGAATTACCTCGGGATCAATAATGCCGTGAAGATCTTCGAAACTACGGATAGGCTTGCCGAAACAGAACTCCCTGTATTTGACGTAAGGTGGGAATCCGAAGTAACGATTCTTGGCCAAATCATTCGTCATCAAGTCGGACACATACTGGTGAGGTCCAAGACCTATTTCTGTCATCTAATAAAAAAGATTAATGTCAGAATGATATTGTCGTGATTTGCCTCATTAATAAGTTGTCCTAATGCGCAAAATTTACCGATTACAACCTAAATATATGTTTTGTAGATACAGTTGACAATCGAATACCTATCACTAGCTAATTTTTCTATAGACATTACAATACAATCATATAAAATTTTACGTGAGAATACTTATATGTTCCTAGTACAAAACTTAGGTATTATCTATTTTGTTAAACTACCACATTAACTCAAAATTTGCTACCATTTACCATATCTGATATGTTTACAATATGCACTGGTATATTATAAATCGTGAGTACTGACTCATGACGCCATTTTTTGACATAAAAACTATTCATAGTAATATTAGTAGTTTCTT
This sequence comes from Mythimna lalbum, assembly GCA_949319445.1. NCBI lineage: Eukaryota > Metazoa > Arthropoda > Insecta > Lepidoptera > Noctuidae > Mythimna > Mythimna lalbum. Next base: position 2,249,684 of record OX439347.1, read on the forward strand.
TTAAGTTTCAATAGTTTTATAAAGATTAATTAGAGAAAGCCTTCATTGTTTTGGCAATATCAGACGAATTGTTAACTGAGATGATATTTTTTAATAGTCATAGTCATAGTAGTTTATTGGTAAGGGATACTTACAAGTCAATTACATAATGTTACATTATACTTTTAATATTTTTTAAACTACTTACATCAGGATCAGCAATATAGTCTTCTCTCGCAGCTCCTTGCCTAAAACTGCCTTGAGTCAAGTAATCCATATTGTCATCTACACCAAAGAATCCAGTTCTCAATGTAAGGTTGACTATGGGAACCTGTTTCAGATAGTAGCCATCTTTGTCATACAATCTGTAAGAAAACGACAAAATAAAATTTTGGTCGATCAATTTATGGTACGTTTCTATAACGTTCAAGAATTTGTTGGCAGTACCTAATCAATGTAAAATGAAAAAAAAAAGAACTTTAAAACTATTTAGATAAAAAAAATGTTTGTAAGCTAGCTGACGATTATGTGTGTATAATGTTTTCAAGTAAAATTGAAACGGTTGTTTTACGTATAGCAAAGGAGTGTAATTTTCTGTCAGAGTCTGTAATAAAAATAATATCCAAGTGAAGTGAGTAGGTTAACTCTAGGTAAGCATGCGCCATCATCGGCGATATCATCGCTTACCATCAAGTGAGTAATGATAGTAGTTGATGAAGATCCTACCCATATTTAAAAAAAAGTGTTATGAGTACATTTTGACATTTTGGTACCAACTGACAAAACTTACTTTAGAGGACCATCTTGGATAGTATGCACCCATCTCAAAATGAAAGGATATTCTAGAGAAACTTGAGGATATATATTTGGATTATAGTCGTCTTTGAATCCGCCTGTTGGTGTGATCACTCCATCTTTCACCATGTTTTCGAATCCTGTATAATTAAATATCACAAAAAAACAATTGGTTTGTTCAAACAATGATACACAATAACTATTGATCATATTTTATTCATCTAACTATGAGTTTTTTTTTTATTTTGCCTGTATTTTCGCACTGTCTGGTGAAGGCCTCCCCCAAACTTATAGATATCATAGCTAAGGAGAGATGCCAAATTGATTAGGACATTAATTTACAGAAAATAGTTCCTCTAATAATGAGGTATTTTACTGGTTTATATTTTTATCATTTCATAAACAATCGGTTACGTGGGAAAATATAAAAAAAAATTCCCAACTTACCCATGTATAACGGCAACAACTCATAGTAATACAGTTGTAGTGACAAGGCTATGTTGATATCTCTTGACACATTGAATAATTTGTCGTCATCCCAGCATGGATTGACCTTAGCTAGTGACTTGGCAATGAAGTTGTGGTTTCTCCAAAACCATACCACCACGAGGTTGATACCTGCTAGTGTGTTACCGCCATCTTCAGCTAAAAAATAATAATTAAATGTCTTTTGATTCAGAACTAGGGGTATATTTACATCCTTAGAAATATTTAAGTATTTAATATACAAAGTGAACTAATCAACAACCTAATGGATATCAAGCAAACTGAAAAGATAAGTATGTGCTCATACTCGTATGTGTATAAAGTAAAAAAAGATTTACTGGACATCAAAAAATTCATCCACGTCGAGGTCAATCAAACAGTGTCCAGAATGCTGGCAGGATTGCCACGTTGAATGACAATGCTGGTTTTTTGGCAAAACAAGCCCAGCTTTCTGGTCACGTGAAGTCGATTAGATGTTTATGTCTTGTCATTGACTTGTAGATAATGCCTTGTTACATTAAATACATTATGATTGTACAAGTAATATGGCCTGTTAGTCCGTTTATAATATTTTAAACATACGCATAATAAACAAATTTCGTCAAGTAATAGGAATACAATATAATTTTAATCATGTTAAAACTAAAAAAATGACAGCTTAAAAATCTCAAACTAAAATCTTCCTAGTCACGACCTCTTAAAATTCGAGAGAATTACGTACATACTAAGTAAGTACCTATGGGAATAATTACGTAAAGCGTAGAATAATTATAAGTATATGTAATTATGTTTATTACAAAATATTAGATCTATCATTGCTTTGAAATACGGAAGTAGTATAATTAAAATATTTAGCATTTTAATACTCACGCATGGCATGGCACCTGGTCTCTTGAGGCTTTTGATTCAAAAAGCAAACGTTGGCAGTTGTATTAGTACTAGGTGGCCATATCCTGCCTTTATCATCTAATTCAGTCTTCACCGTACCACCTTGGAATGTTCTTCCCCTTTGATTCAAAGCTGCCAATTGATTGCCATATATTACGGAAAGGTCCAATAGCGGGGTTGATGATACAATCTACAAGAATTGCTCTCAAATTATGTTAAATGAATTGTATTTTAAGTTATATTGATTATATTAGCCTTGTAACTTAATTAAAAATGTAGAATGGAATGATTTGAATGAATGAAGTCTTTGGATAATATCCAATTGACGCGCTTTGGATGACTGACAAAAAATCGTTAACTTGTACGCGGTGAGATATTCAATGTTCTAGCTTCGTTCGGCATAACGTAAATATTGTGCTTAAGTAATTGACTTTGATCTTATATGATTGACCGCATCGTCGTTGTCCAACAATAATAATAAAGTTCCAAAAAAAAACCTTTAAGGCCAGGGTGGGATTTTGCAAGGTTTAAATTTGGGACCCATTACGCTGATAAAATATTCTTCTTGTTTTGTTTTGCGCATTATTTTCCGATAAACATTCAAGAAGATGATGTATCTCACTAATTATTTTGATAATCTGGTTAATTTTTGTTTGTGTATTATATATTCTAAAATTATTACTGCGTAATTAAAGTGTTACTTAGATTTATTTAAAATATAAACGCAGAGTTTGAATGTAACACGTTGAATTATTTAATGAAGCTAGTACCGTGGGAAATCTTTTTTATAGAGCTTATTATTTTCACAATAGTGTCAGATGGCCCAATAGTTAAGGCAAGGTAGTTGAGAGGTCCCAAGCATAAGATTGCGACTTTGAAAATGGGCAAATACCTACTAATATTTCGAAGTTTATCTAGGACACTACTGATACCCCGTCCTTTGGAAAGTACTTAAAGACGTTAATCCTAGTTATCATTCATAGTTCTTTGACAGTCGTTACAGGTAGTCAGGCGCCAGAAAGTCTAACCATCAGTCTATCTGGAAACTACATAGTTGTGGAGGTCTGATATGTAGTCGCTCTATGTAAAACACGGGTATTTAACCAGATCCTTATAGACTGAAAGCCGACCTCAGGCTAGTTGTGAAAAGGCTAGAGACATTGTGATTATTTTTCACAATGCTTTTTACATATGTCATAGTTTTGTTATAGCAGAAACAAATACAGTCATACAAAAAACAGGTAGGTACAATTTTATTACTAGAAAGTTAAAAGAAGAAAGAATATGAAAAAGAGAAGTATAGATATAAAGAGAAAAAGAAGCAAAAACAAAATCAGCGCTTACTCTTTCAGGAGCAGTATCATTCTTGATGCATCCAATGGTCTGGAAGGTCTCCGGCCTAGTCATGTTGACGCATCGAACACCCGAGAAACGATGAACCGGGTCATCATCAGGGATTTTGTTGGGGACGCACATGTAATCAGTCTTGCCTCTTTCAGTGCAGCAATATGGTCGCCAAGCTATGTAGTTTACTAAAAAAGTATAGTTGCGTTAACCATTGTTTTCCCATTTTAATTTTACTTGGAAGTTACTTTAAAACTGAACTGACTGATAAATTGAAAGGAAATCGTTTGTCTTGGTATGGTCATGTGAAGAGGAGGGATGAAATGCATGTTACTTAAATAGTTCTGAGTATACATATTGATAGATGGATAGAATATGGATGGATATTTTATATGGAGTTTAATAATGTAATTTGTTAGCAGTACACCAAAGACTACCCCCTGTATTATTTTAAGTTCTTATCCATCCTAAGGTCATCTGGAAGATATCGCTTTCAGCGATAAGACAGCCATTGTACCCATAAATTTATTTTTATGTATAAGCTGTGTTACTTTTTGATGTACAATAAATTTTATTCTATTCTATTCTATGGGTGGATTGTGTAAGGAGTGATATATGAAAAAAAGAGAGTTAGTGATTACGTAACGCGCAGAATGGAAGAAAAAAGGTGTTGCGGCGACCCCATATAATATGGCATAAGAACAAAAAGCAAAAGACTTGGAAGTTATTAAAAAATATATTTTTGTATAGTATACGATGTGTGATAAAATGAAATTTTTATTAACTTCATTGTCTCATTTTATTTTCATTGCCTTATTTATGTAACGAGGACATATGAAATGACATTTCCATAAGTTTTCGAGTTCCTTATTGCATTTGTATCCCTGAACTTTTTTGATGTTTTATTGTGGTATTTGAGATACGAACAGTCTAGTCAAAATCTTTTTCTTATGAAGGTTTGTAAAAGCATGCTAACGACATATGACTTTAGTACTTAATACATAGTACCTACTTATCCTTTACATAAAGTAAATAGGTAACTAGAGTATAAATAAACAAGCTAATAAGTTAAAGCCCAAAAATAAAATAACTATGGCTTACTATAAAAATGAACAGAAAGTAAAAGGTATAAAAAATTAAAACACAAAAAGTGAAAAATAAATATTATAGTTAAAAAAAATACTAAAAAACAGGCAAAATAATAATAATGCACAAAAAATATTATTGTGATAAAAGCGTGGGGCGCTTTGTGCCATGTTTTTCTTAAATCGAGCACCAGCTTTTTTAAAAAAATATTTTAATATTATTTTTCGTTCATTTTTAGATATTATTTAACGTGTTTTTTAGTTTTTTTTTTAAACTATATTTATTTTTCACTCTAAGTGAATATTTTTTTAATCCTGGTGAATCTAAACAGAATAATCGAATATTTTAATCGGATTATTGTATCGCCATCGGTCATTGATGAGTGTGCAAAGTTTAAAAGAAAATCTGATCGCCCAAAGTTGGGCAAAATCAAACAAGCAAGCAAACATACAGATGTACCTGTATGTTTGTTTATCAAGATCTTAGACAGTGCTTTTGTACCTACTAACATATTTAATATATCTATAAAACTGAAAAGTTTGATAAACTCATACCTGTATCATGTAAGGAAACGACATCGGCAGACATGAACACAAAGAAATGAATGGCTAGCGTCGTAAATATAGGGCTGGGCACCCGACCCACTGACACGAGGCGAGTTCTGAGGTATCTTGCGAGGGGCATCTCATTGCCAGACGCTGTTTTCTTTGGCTCCCAGTCTAAAACAAAAGATACAATTAAAATTAATAAATAGGCTCTTAATAAACTAGTTTGCCTCACCATCAACGATTGCATCACTGCTTACCATCAGGTGAGATCGCAGTCAAGCACTAGTATAATTGTGACAAAAAAAAATTGTCATTGTTTGTCTAATATTTATTTGTATTTTTTTTTTCTATAGGACATTGCTTTTGCAATAAGTACTTTTTTTTTAATTTTTGAGACTTCAGCTACCTTAAACTCGTTGATAATTTATTTTGTTAACAATTTAATGAGTTGCAATTATCTATATTACTATTGCTTTTTTTTTTATAGCCTCTTTTTCGTTTTGTAATGTGAATGTGAGAACACTGTATACCTTACAAACCTTTAGATTACTTCCTATTTAAATTACTTTTTTATTTGAATTACTTTTTTTATTTTTTGCTTTTGTGTACAGTATTGATATACACTGTTCTTACATACTATCATATTGTAACACCTACCACTTTTTTTAAAAAGAGTAACCATGGAGTTTCTTGCCGGTTCTTCTCCATAGGAAACGACCAATTTGGAACCGTGCACTAGCTTCTGACGTTTTATAAGTGCCCATGTAGGCCTATGTGAAATAAAATATTTTGACTTTGACTTTGACTTTGAATACTAAGCAGATTATATGGGACACAAGCAGGACAATAAAGATTCAACATTAAAAAAAAAATTAAATCGTTTCATAAAGATTGATAAATAATTAAGTAAATCGAGATGTATGGTTAAGAATGCATGGTCATCACCGTTATCATTATTTCAGTTGAAAGTCGTCCACTGTTAGACACAGGCGGTAGCTTATGTCTAACTATGTAGACCGGTCGTTATTGGGACACTAGGATGAGCCCAAGTGCCCCTATAACGACCGCTCCTGTGCGTGTCACGGTTCTCGCGACTCTCAACATGTTATCGGTCCACCTTGTGGAAGGCGTCTTCTATTATCAATTTTTCTATTTAATAAATAATTCGGTAGCGTCATCATTATTTCAGCCGATAGACGTCCACTGTTGGACATAAGCCTCTCCCAAGAGTCACAACAATGGACGCTCTCTTGCGTCTCGCATCTACGTTTCAGTATACTGTATTGAAATGTATGTACTCACCTATCTATAATGCATTCTATTTATATATATATATATAAATTAAAGTTATCTTTTGATAAAACGAGACATTGCATAATTTATGAACAAAAGAATTTTCGCATACAGAATGTTCATTTGTCAATACCATGGTATATAATATAGTAAACTACTATAATTAGTTATCACTTACTTTTATCATACACCGGAGGCAGTACCCTCGCAAAGGGAGTATGCGTGGCTCCCCTCGGTGGGTGGTTGAGATTATTACAGGAGCCATCCACTCTCCTTCCCTCGTGAGGATCACATGGTTCTATCTCATTTACACACCAACTGTAGAAAAAAAAAAACAAGTAGTTTGATAACTTTGCTAAGCTATTTTCTTCGTTATTTGTTTCTTTACAAATCATTTAACCCGATTAATACTTCCTTGATTTAAAAAATAAATTGGTCTATAAATTACTATGAGTCTCAATCAAAGCCGTAACGACACTTGGGGAACCTATGTCTAATATTGAACCTTACAGTTGAAACGATAATGATATTTACCAAAGAATCCGTGAAATTGCAAAATATTACTTAAAATATATATATATATAGTTTTGAACAATTTTAGATATGTGACATTCACCCACCCGCACTGGGCCCGCGTGGTGGATTCCGGCCCATTTCTTCTCATAGAGTAGCAGTGGGAACATTAAAAGGCTGATAATGATGATGATGAAACAGTTTTAGATTTCAGCACTAGTAAGTCCAAAAAATACAATCATATTTTCAAAAATGAATTTAAAAAAAAACTTACAATGTTGTATTAGCTTTATCATGTCTTTTCACTTCTTCCCTCGTAATCTCAACTCCATAATATGAATCATAGAAAATGGCACCTCTCACGCTACACAACACAGAAACTAGATAAATTAAAAATAACATTTTACATGTCCGGCCGCATTGAAGTACAAAAGAAAAATACAAAGAATAAATACAAGTTACCGTGTCTCAGTAACTGGTTTAATTAGCTTAGTTCTTTTATCAATGTTAATACATATTAAAGTTAACTTGAACGCTTAGCAAGGACATTTGGAAGGGAGCAAACGGAAGTTGGGTAGTACAGTTAACTGAACAGATAAGTACGTATGCATGCAGGCGATTAATTTTATCTTCTTTGTAATCCACATTGCTCATAATGTTAAAAATTTAAGTTTGTAAAATTTAAATACAAATATAAAAATATTTTGAAAAATTAAAAATAATGAGTTACAAGTTATTACAGTCAAATCCTTATTAATATTATAAAAGCCAAAGTGAGTTTGTTTGTTACGTCTTCACGCCTAAATGACAAAACCGATTTTGATGAAACTTGGTACACGGATAGACCATGTCCTGGAATAGGACATAAGATACTTTTTATCCCGGAAGTACGTTCCCTTGGGATAATTTTCTGCTATCACACGGGCGAAGCCGCTGGGAGCAGCTAGTGATAATATAAATCAATAAGAAAATGAATATAAATTTAATTAAATAATTTAGGTGAATAATAGAGACAGTTATAATGAACTTAATACACACACTCCCCATACACCCACCCCACCCTTATACATATTATAGTCATCATCATCATCATCATTTCAGCCGAAAGACGTCCACTGTTGGACATAGGCCTCCCCCAAGCGTCACCACAATGATCGATCCTGCGCGTCTCGCATCCATCGGATTCCCGCAACCTTCACCAGGCCATCGGTAAACCTTGTAGGAGGCCTTCCGACGCTGCGTCTTCCAGTACGAGGTCGCCACTCCAGAACCTTTCGGCCCCAACGGCCATCTGTTCTGCGATCAATGTGCCCTGTCCATTGCCACGTTGTCGTGTTATAGTCATATACACGTAAATTCCTGTCTGACAGGTAGTCACTTGCTAACTGTATAGTAAGTTTTATTTTTAAAGTCAAGTTCTCACTTTCTGTGTAGTACGTCTATTAATTCATTTTTCAATACATTAAAATCGTTGCAGTCTAACAAAGATTTAGACAGGTCGTTGTATAACCATATAACAATAAAATCTTTTAAGGCTCCCCGTATACTATTTTTTTTCCATGACTGTACAGTATGACTCATTTCTTTAAAATGTGGGAGGGAAGTATGTAGTTTAATTGGAGTATGTAAGCCTTTAATTTGTGGATTTTTGCTGAACAGTTCCTCTGATTTCAACAGAAGGAAGGGTATTTCTAGCTTCCTAAAACCTTGCAGGCGCAATCATCAAAAGCAGAGTTTCCATTAGAGCAAATTTTATTGTTTTAATAGTTAAATGTCGATTTAATATTGTACTGTGTTTAGGACTATTCGAAAGAGTTACCGTGGCCTGAAACAGAAACTGGAGAAACGCTAATGGATAGTCTGTGAAATTCTGACACTTTCTTTTGTTCCATTCAGAACGGGAGGATTTATTTGTTTTTTTTTTTTTAACTAAACCAAAATAATAATAGAAGCCAAACATAGAACCTATTCCTTTTCGAAGTCGGTTAAAAACAGCTGAAGCGCACGACAGCGGAGAAGCTTGAAACGGTTTCAAGCGGTTTTTTTTTTTGTTGCAGCACCACCGCACATGAGCCTCAAGAAAAGGCCGCCTCAAAATGAAGCTTGAAGCGGCATTTTTTTGAAGCCCGTGTACGCCACAGTTAGTTATCTGTTATCAAAGCATATATTTTTGTATTAGTGTACTTATTTCTTTTCTGTTTGTCTATTTAATAAGTTGCAACTGCCATGTTTGGTATATGCACCACTATAAAGTCGTCTGATAGAAATTGCTTAAGGTATTAAGTCCGTCTTTGTGCAGAGTTAAAAAGTGTACTATCAATTATAATAATACCGATCTCAACGCAAACATGTTTGAAAAAAGGTAGGATAGGTGTTGACTTACTACCGTCTGCCGAAAATAAGTTAGATGTACATCATTGAAGAAAGTAGCATTAAACCCTCGAGCGCCGATTGTACATACCTACGTCTGTACAACTTGAATGACGTTGAAAAACACTTAATTGTTTGTACGAAATGTTTTTGGCGGAATTTTTTTGTTTTTTCCTAGGAAAATCCAGAAAAAGTTTGTTTTTATTTATGTTTTACTATTTTTTGGTGATATACGTAAAAACGCGCAATTACGTAATAATAATACCCCCTCGTCGCGCGAGGGCTTAACGTCAACAAAGTAGGTACTCTAAATAATTTGGGTTCACAATACGATAATTTTTCAATATAAAGACTATCATGAAATACACAACGAAACAATATCCTGCGTACCACGTTGAACTGGTGTCAAGTATTCAATAAGATTGTGCAATCTGCATCTTTATCTAAAGTAATTTTCATTTCAGCAACTTAATTAGTGAAGGAAATGCACCTTACAGACAATTTAAATTCAAATTTATTTATTGTTTGTCACAGATGGTTAAGTTCTTACAATTGCATTAGGGTCGCTGCAACATACCTATAAGGTGTATAATATTTTAAAGTCAAATTTTATCATTAATTATTAAAATAAAATAAAAAATACTACAAAATTATTACTCATGTCAGTATCCATTATAATTCATAGAATTTTATCCACATTGTCAAACATAAAATTTTATAGTTTAACAAATACAATTTATTTTATTCGTCAAAAAAATAAATACGTCAGAACTTTCAGAATCGCCATTTATAATAAAACAATAATTAATCATAATAATAGCACTGAACCGTCAAATAAGTTGTTTAATAATTACATTAATTGCAATGTTAATACACAGAAACTCATAGCTACGAATCCGTAGCAAAAACTGTAAAAACTCCACTTTTGTTATGTATGTGAGCCGCACTATGATAGTTCTAGCTTTTTAATTATTATTGATAATGAACACTGTGACTAATAAAAGTATGAGTTTTAAAATTAAATGGCTGTTAGGCAAAAAATCGAGCAGTGGTGGCCGAGTGGTAACGGCCCCGACTTACGAGTTGTAGGTCGCGGGTTCAAACCCAGCCAGGCGCATTACTTTGTGTAATTTATTTCATCACCACTGCTCTCAAAACGGTGAAGGAAAACATCGTGAGGAAACCGGCATGTCCTAGAACCAAAAGTTCGAAGACATGTGACATTCACCAACCCGCACTGGGCCCGCGTGGTGGATTACGGCCCATTCCCTCTTCTAGAGAGGAGGCCTGAGTCCCACTGCCGTCCACTAGCTAAAAGGCCGTTAAGCCACATTTGGTCGTTTTTCACTTTTTAATGTAGTCTTATACAACTTTCGATGCTCTATCTTTTGGTCTAAGACTCATTTTTCTATGATTGTTAGTTTTTGAGATACAGAACATTAAATCACAATGTCTGTGTTTAAATTGCTTAGCTAAAAGTTAGAAAATGAATTTAAATAAAATATAATAAATATAAATGAATAAAATATGTCACATATTGTGCACAAAGACTATGCCTACATATATAACTCGTAAACTTGTTCCTAGGTAGCATACTTTTCAAGAGACATCAATTCCCAATTTTTGTGTTTTCTCGAAAAATACTTTTTGCACTTAGCTGCCTTTTAGTTAGTGGACGGCAGCCCAACAGTGGGAACATTAAAAAGGCTGATGATGAGGCAAAATATTATTAAGTCAAAAAAAATCTGCTATAGAAGGTAGACCCATAAAACAATGAAGTATGTGAAGTGTGTGTGAGTGAATGAAGTATGAAGGTAGACTTTGTCTTATTTACAGACATTTTATAATTTAACAGTAGCTGTAAACGGTTCAGTTGAAATAAAAACTTGAGCTGAGAAGCGAAAAAACGTGTCAAGCTTTTACTGACTAAAAGCTATGCTCTATCATTTGCCTTTTGTTTTATAACACTACGGGTTTCCTATTCAGAAATTCCCCATGACCCCAGTGGGCATCGGTTGACATCTTTCCTTACCGGATGGAGAACTACCCATTATTCATCGTACGCAAGCTGGCGCTTACGGTGCCTGGTAACCGTCATGCGAATCCTGATATCCAGAGTATCATTTGTTGAGATGACTGGGGCTTGAGGAAGTTCGATTCCTCATGCGTGTGGCCGTCTCTTTCGCTAGCACAATTCTGCTTCGTAGAAGTAAGTGACCACCTCCCATTCCATCTCATTTTGCGGATCATGAAATGAACCAAGGTCGTGTATTAATTTAATCAGGTTTACGATTTTCCTAAAAACATTAGTTATATTATTTTAATCCGTTGATCAATCTTATACCACTCAATTTGATTTACACTGATGTAAGATTATGTAATAGAGTAGGTAAGACAACACACTTTTATAAACTACTAGCTTTTGCCCGCAGATTTGCCCGTGTAGATAAAATATTGCCTATGTCACTCAGAAATAAAGCAGCTTACAATTGGTGATAAAATGTTTGAAATCGGACCCGTAGTTTTAACTTATCTACAAATATTTAATATTCCACAAGTATCTGATCACACAACGCCGTCTAGTCCCAAGCTAAGCAGAGCTTGTGTTATGGGTACTAGACAACTGATAAACATACTTATATATTTTTAAATACACACATATTATAGACAAATTACACCCAGACACAGAACAAATGATCATGCTCATCACATAAACATTTGTCCTGGGTGGGAATCGAACCCACGACCTCCGGCATAGCAGTCAGGGCCACTAACTACTAGACCAACAGGCCAGTCAAACAGTCTTTACTTCTTTCTTATAATTATGTATGTAGATATAGTAAACTGGTAATATTATTAGAATAGTTAAATATCAGAGTGATTTGTAATGTATGCGAAATTCACGGAACCTCTATTCACGACTACGGTCAGATTTCATAGCTATTCTGAGCAAGGCCTGTCAGAATGAAAGAACAAGGTTAGGCGAATGCAAACTACATACGTGAATAAATTTATTATACCTTAATAAAATTAAACAATAGATTACAAAAAATATGGCTCGCTAAAAAAAGTGAGATGATTTCCTTAAGGTGGTGCATCATGGTTCACATTTTCCCTGTTTTTCATACAACCGCTCATAACTGATTTTGACGTTATTACACATTTTTCATTAGATATTTTGGAAACACAGTATCTTGTGGATATTATCTAGGTTTCTAAAGAAACCAATTTCTAAATTTGTGTAAAACTAATCCAGTAAAAACATCTGAAAATGTCCTATTTTGTATGAACTTTGACACTTCATAATTTGCCTAAAAATTAAAAAAGTCAAAAAAGTAATCCTCTAGACACCTTGCAAATTTTATTAAGATTCTAAATGATGACAATTTTTTTCAAAAACTTTTAAGGGTTTAAAAAAATCAGCTATTTCCTGGAGCAAGTTTTGTGAAATTTTCGAGTAAATCTCGGAATTACCGAATACTAACAGAGTTTCCAGGCGTTATCTCTCTTTTTTTGCGTTGCCTTTTCGTCAAACATCACTTTGGATTGCATTAAATGAAGTAACAAGCTTTTAACCCTTCAGATACCGTCAATTAGAGACACAATAGTAAGACAATAGATGCGCGGCCACCGGGTGTCGCTTGGGGATTCATGAATTAAACCATTTTCGATGTTTACGATAAGCGAGTGAAGAAGGACCCTCTTAAAATATTTGTAAAACACTAGCAATTTTGTTGTATTTATAATAACTTGTGATTATTGAAATCGATTCAGTTACTGATTCTGAAAACTATATTTAAGTTTCGCATATAATAATAATAATGTTGTATGCTGTATATGAGTGGTTTCTTAGATGTTTTGAAAGTCCAATTGAACCCGAAATGTCGGATCGGATACGAAATGTCAATTTTTTTTTTACGAAAAATCAGTTTTTGTACAGGATAACGTCAGTCAGGACCGCTAGTTTAAAATAAAAAGATATACTAATAATATCTCCACAATCCACAACTATCACACAACGCTGTCTTGTCCCATGCTAAGCAGAGCTTGTGTTAGGAGTACTAGACAACTGATAAATATACTTATATATTTCTAAATACATACATATTATAGATAAATTCCACCAAGACACTGAACAAATGATCATATTTGTGATCATATTTGTGGGAATCGAACCCACGACCTCCGGCATAGCAGTCAGGGCCACTAACCACTAGACCAACTGACCAGTCTAAAAAAATATAAAAGACATATAAATCTTAGTTGGCAAAAGAAACTGGTTCTAAAAACACTTAAAAATAATGTATAACTTTAAACTCCCACAGACTTAACTAACAGTTGTTTGCGTAGATTCAAGGTTTTTTTTCTAAAAAAAAAAAACATTGAAGTGCCATGAATAATATTTATAAATAAAATTACGTTTTATACTTTTAAGGTTTTATATATAAGTAAACAGTACATTGAGTCAATTATTAAAATTAATAAGTATATACAAACTTAAAATAATAATATGAACAAACGAGTAAAAAAGGCAGAAAAACGGGGAAAATTCAAAGGGCATCAAAAAATTCGTCCACATCGATGTCAATGGGAAAAGTGCCCAGAACGCTGGCAGCATTGCCACGCTGGATGGCAATTATATTATTATTATTCCTATTAATTTATAATATTTAATAGTTAAGATGTATACATTAAAGAATAAAAAAATTCTAAAAAAACAAAAATTGTTAATATGTAAAAAATTGTTTTTGTTTTTGGAAACTTAAAACGTGGTTTTATGATGAGATTTGTATCATTTTATTACTTATAGTTTATTTACACTTCAGCGCACTCGTTCCTAAAATGAAGAAAAAAAAAACCATAGTACTTACATGGAATTGAATACAGGCTTGGGCTGCGGGATTGTATAAAAAGACACGATGGATCTTGAACGTAACTGCTTTAGTCTGGTAAGGAACCGTACCAGGGACATACATCACAAACTGTGGAGAGAACATGGTGAGTGCAGGCAGGCCAAGGAGGCGCTCCCCTCGATTGATGGCCGCTTCACGAAAAAGGTCCTACGACTGACGAAACTACAGTTGCGCAAAGTTACGGCCGCTACAACTGGCCACGGGACCTTTAACAAGCACCTTTATGTCATAGGAGTTACGGATAGTCCACTCTGCAGAGCCTGTATGGAGGAAGAAGAGACAGCAGCTCATCTGCTTCTAAGCTGCCCTGTGGTCGCTGGTTACAGGGCCAAGCACTTCGGTAACCCAGGTAACCTTCGTGAAATGGTCGGCAACACTAAGGCGCTGCTGGCCTTTCTTGAGGAGCTGGGGTGGATCGAATAACCCATTTGTCCCACCCGTACGCAAAATACGCGCATTAGTCGTGGAGTTGCGGATACCAGCCCGTTTTACCTATACCTATACCTATACCTAACTGCTTTAGTCTGTAAAAATTCTGATACTATCTCTCGTTCTACCCAGAGCGAGAAAAACAAAGAAAAAAGACTTCAAGCATAATAGTGGTTGCAACCACAAGACCAAAGTGGTAGGATTGCGTGATTTTTTTAAAGAGTTACCGCAGCCTGGAACACGAAGGGCAAATGAAGGAACACAGGTGGATTTTTAGTCACACTGGAAGAAGTCATTTGATAATTTCCTAACATAAAAAAGTTTTTTATTTTTCACTTTTTAGTTATGGTAGCACCACTAAAAAGTACCTACCCTTCAGCTAAACATAAATTACCTTATAGCCAGAGTGCATCTCATAAAGATTCTAATAATCCCAATTACGGTTATATTACATGAATTTACCTTCCAGTTTTATCACCAGATCAGTTCGATACATCCCCTCCCCCTTTTCTTTCAGTCAGTCATCGACTACACGTATAAACAAAGCCATTTTACTTGTTACGACAATTCTGCTATGATTATGTGAGGAGTTCTGTTCCATATCTTCGAAGTTCATGATCAGATCATAACAATATTTCTATGGAACCAACTTGGAAGCATAACCTTCCAATCAAAAAAAATAAATAATTCAAAATCGGTCCACAATTGACCGAAATATCAGTGAAAATACATAAAAAAAAAACATACATTCAGCCGAACATAGAACCTCCTCCTTTTCGAAGTCGGTTAAAAAAGGACGAACTAGGCAGCCTATTTTGTTTATTTGTAGATACATAACAATGCCAAAAAAAAAAACCGATTGTGTGAGAAGAAAAAAGAAGGAAAAGGGAACAAGTGATAGAGTGACAGGTGGCAGAACAGAATGGCAGAAATAGAAAACGTGTTGCGCCGACCCCAAGTAATATTGGACAAGGGCAAAACGATAATGATACTTTGTACATAAAGATCTACCATCTACCTAATATTCAAGAAGTTTCCTTCACGCGATAATTGCAAAGTTTCAGAGATAATAAACGTTTCTCATCGCCGTTAATAATTTACGCTTTAAACTTTGCCATTTCTGTTCTACTTATAAATAATTATAATTTATTATTCGCATTATTCAATGTGTTGACAATCGTTTCGTCTCTTGAATATGATCTAAATAAAGTTTCAGTTTTGGGAGTCTGGTATTGGATATATTTAAAATCATTTATCACCTTTCAAGAGAAAATTGTTATTACACTAGACACACAGACCCTGAGTTTTAAAAAAAGAGGAGGTTCTCAATTTGGATGTTTGTTATTTTTTTTTATGTTTGTTCGCGCATAACTTTATTGCTTGCCAACTGATTTGAAAAATTCTTTTTTTGTTAGAAAGAGTATACTTCCCAATGGTCCTATAGCACCAAGTTGGGATCTGATGATGGAATCTTGGCGAAATCGAGGGAATTCCTCAAATTAAATTTTTTTTTAGTGAAGTCGGTTATTTAAAAAAAAAGAATTGTGTACATTCCGACCAAAACAGTCAACAAAAAAAAAAACAAAAAAAAAATGTATCTTCTATTAAAACCAACAATTGAGTCATAATTGAGCAACAGTAAAACCTTCTAAAAAGGAAAAAATCCATAATAAATTAGTATTTACGTAGTTAGAAACATATAAATTGAAAAATCCAACTTTACCACTTTGAAGTGTTATTTAATATGAATCATTAATTACACAAACACAAAGCATTTATCTAGACCTAGGTAATTAATCTGTCTTACCATAATCGCATAAATTTGATTAAGGTTAAATGATTTGCCCTTAATTCAATACTGTTGTTCAGTATTTGGGTGTGCATTTAATTGTATCGTATGCACGCAAACTAAATTTCTTAGAAAATTTGATCATCATCATCATTTCAGCCGAAAGACGGCCACGGTTGGACATATACTTCGACCTTGGTTGATATAAAAAAAACGAAAGCGTTTTTGCAACACATTCATTATGCGTACAGCTATGGGTTGGAATTCCCAGCCGGAGTCTGTGATTCCTGATCACTAATCATCATCATCAGCCTTTTTAATGTTCCCACTGCTGGGACTCAGACTTCCTCTTCAAGAGAGGGAATGGGCCGTAATCCACCACGCGGGCCCAGTGCGTGTTATTGAATATATAAAACTTCTTCGAATTTTTGGTTCTAGGACATTGCGGTTTCCTCACGATGTTTTCCTTCACCGTTTTGAGAGCAGTGGTGATGTGCCCTGCCTGGGCGGAGCGTCGCCGTGCCCTCGTGGGGGCGATCGACGGCGGAGATGGAGAGGCCCTGGTCGAGGCCATGGTCCCGAGCGAGGAGGAATGGCAGGCGGTCGCCTCCTTCTGCGAAGCAGTAATGCTTGCAAAGGAGGAGGCCGACCGCATCAGGCAACGCCCTCGCCGCCGTCGCCGGGATTCCGATCCCGATTCCCGGCCACCGTAGACGCGGGCTCGCGGACGGCGTGCCATGGGTAGCTCGCTATCCGATCGTCCGGTAATGGACCGAGTCCAAGACGTCGACGGCGCGCACTGTTCCCGCGCGCCTCAAGGAGTTGTCAGCAGCAGGAGGGGCCCAGCTGGGTCGAAGCCAACTGGGGACAGGGTTGTCCGAAAGGGAGCTCGTGCCCCGGTATGAAGGCTAGAAGGAACGGCGCGGGGTTTTTAGTCAGTAAGAGTCTGCCACTGTCTCCCGCTCCACCCAAGAGCGGGTTTTGTCAAAGATGATTTTCCCAGTCGACAAAAAGAAAAAAAGAAAGAGCAGTGGTGATGAAATAAATTACACAAAGTAATGCACTTGGCTGGGTTTAAACCTGAGACCTACAACTTGTAAGTCAGGGCCTCTCGACCACCACTGCTCTGATCACTATAACCTTGGAATCTTTAAGTCAATTGTTCAATTGGCAATTGGTTGCTTCTATTCAAGCGTGGTCCATTTTCGGCCATATCATCGCTTTTCATCAGAGTGCCAAGTGCAAGTTTGTTTTACGTTAACGCGATCGACACTTTAAAGACGTTCGGCGCTCCGATTGGCCCGCTCCAAGCTCTTAACCAATCACAGAGGCAAACGTGGTAAACGATTCGATCGTGTTCACGTAAAAACTCGCACTCAGCGCACTGTTGCTATAGTGGTCAAACGCGAGCCTATCCATATAAAATATAGTTATATTTTAATATGTACCATTGATTGATGAATGAATGATCTACCAGCTATATACAAATTACTGATACTTTATTTCTTGTGTGCATTTTAAGCACATGTTATTTTTTTTTTAGTAGTCACCTTTAGAGCCAAATTGCAGTGACGGTCATTAAAGTTATAGCTAAATTGCTCATAAATTATTTTAGGAAAGATTGATCATGATCATTTCAGCCGATAAATGTCCACTGTTGGACATAGGCCTCCCCCAAGTGTCGCCACAATTATCGATACTGTGCGTCGCGTTTTCATCGGATTCCCGCAATCTTCACCAGGTCATCGGTCCACCTTGTTGGAGACCTTATGAAGCTGCGTCTTCCGGTACGCGGTCGCCAATCCAGAACTTTTCAACCCCAACGGCCATCTGTTCTGCGAGCAAGGATTAATCATGATCAATTATTTCTTGTATGTATACTAACGTGTTGCGCCGACCCCAAATAAAACGGGACAAGGGCAGGAAGATGATGATGATGTATACTATGTATAGCAAAGAATGAAAAGTATAATGCTTAAACTACTGCTGTTAACAAACAATTAGGTACTTTAGTTTATTTGATTGCAACTACACTTTTGATTCTGGACCTACTACAAAATTCATTGTATCTTTCTTAGTAATTTTAAAATTAAATACACTTGTATAAAATTCTGCAGACAAGTAACACCTGTAAATAACCCACTGTTTAAATTATACAGCAGTTATTAATAATTAGATCTCTTACAAGATAAAGAGCGTGTTTGAAATGTCTGTACGTTCCAAGGTTTTGTTTATTTAGTAGGTACATTGGTCAAGGTTTCCAGGTAATTATATGGATCGGTGTTATAATTTACGCATTAGCACTGTTTTTGCCAACACTGGGTTCCGTACCCAAAGGGTAAAACGGGACCTGTATTACTAAGACTCCACTGTCCGTCCGTCTGACTGTCTGCTAACTGTGCATGTGTGTGTGTGTGTGTGTGTGTGTGTGATGTGCTGTGTGCTGTGTGTGCTGTGTGTGTGTGTGCTGTGTGTGTGTGTGTGCTGTGTGTTCATGAAGCGTGATAGTTAGACAGTAGAAATTTTAACAGATGATGTATTTCTGTGGCCGCCATAACAATAAATACAACAGCATTTTGCCGTTTTTATAGATACGGTACGGAACACTTAGCCGTTTTTTTTCTGATAGTTATACTAGTGCTTGACTGTGATTCCACCTGATGCTAAGCAGTGACGCAATCGTTGATGGTGAGGCGCACTAGTTTATTATGAGCCTATTCACTCTAGCCTTGAAGACGCCTAAATTATAATCGAACTGGAAGACCGCAGCAGACAAATTGGGGTATTTGTTAATGAAAGACATGGGTTATCCCAAAGAAGTTTACAGATATTCATATCTGTAAACTTCTCGCCATAAACAGTAAAATAAACAAATTTCAAGTTAAAAGTCGGAAAGCTATGAAATTTAATGGTAGAACTACAACCTCCACGTAGGTTCATAAAATATCACACTAATATTACTAGTAGATACATATAAAGGTGAGTAGGTAAGTTTGTGTTTGTACCTATATATGTATGTTTTTTACAATTGGCACACGGGTAGACCATGTTCCGGAATAAGGGCCTTATTTTGCCGGGACACCAAAGTGCCGGAACCAGTTGCCACCGCCAACGACATGTATACAGCTCTACAAAGCTTAGACATACGATTTTTATTTTCGAAGTATGTTCCCTTGAAATAATTTTCAACTTTTACAAAAGTGCCAGTTATACCATCATTTCAGGTGAACTTCCACTTTTGGACTAAGGCTTCTCTCAAGTAACGCCATAATGATTGGTCCTGTGCATATTGCTCCATTTTGTGAGAAGACTTTCAACGCTGCCTCTTCCAGTACAAGGCAGCCACTCCAGAACCTTTTGGCCCCATCGACCATCTGTTCTGCGACAAAGAGCCTTACCTGCTAACACATAAGTGTGATAAATCATCATAAAAAAATGGGTGATTCTTTAAAACCAAGAAAATGTTTAATTTATCTGGCATAGCTTTTTCTTTATGAGTGACAGGACAGGAACGTGTTGCACCGACCCCAAATAAAACGGGATAAAGGCAGGAAGATGACAATGAGGATAATGATTTTATATTTTTATTTGTATACTAGCTTTTGCCCGCGCGGCTTCGCTCCCGCTCTTCCCTACTCCACCCTACTATACCCAACTCTACCCTACTCTACACTACTCTACCCTACTCTACCCTACTCTACCCTACTCTTTCCTACTCTTTCCTACTCTACCCTACTCTACCCTACTCTACCCTACTCTACCCTATTCTACCCTACTCTACCCTACTCTACCCTACTCTACCCTACTCTACCCTACTCTACCCTACTCTACCCTACTCTACCCTACTCTACCCTACTCTACCCTACTCTACCCTACTCTACCCTACTCTACCCTACTCTACCCTACTCTACCCTACTCTACCCTACTCTACCCTACTCTACCCTACTCTACCCTACTCTACCCTACTCTACCCTACTCTACCCTACTCTACCCTACTCTACCCTACTCTACCCTACCCTACTCTACTCTACCCTACACTACCCTATTTTTTTTTTCATAAGAACCTTATCCTCACAATAACAATCACAACAAAAAAAAAAAACAGGCAAATCGGTCAAGCCGTTTTCATGCCATGTCGTGACAATGAAAAACGGGTTTCATTTTTATATATATAGATTAGTTTTCCTCGATCTCTAAATATAACAAAGACTCATTTGCGCCCAGTGGCTTACGACACAAAATAGATAGGTACGAAAACTAGACCAGATTAAAGAGACGTTCTCTCGTTTCCAAGGAATCACCCTTACAACAGCCTGCTATGCCAGAGTATATAAACCCGCCTAAATTAAATGTTTCTGTTATGAGCACAATCAACTGTTCTGTGTCTGGGTATAATTTATTTATTTTTAATAAGTAAAAATTTAGAAATATATAAGTATGTTTATCAGTTATAAATTACTCGTACCATAAACTCTGCTTAGTTTGGGAGTACATGGCGTTGTGTGAAAGTCGTGGAATATTGTTTTTATTTCTTTCAGGCTACCAATGCACTTCGTTATTGATTACTAAGATATTAATAGATTAAAAGATAACATTTACTACACTAAAAAAATTTAAACTACAATTTATTCCACGAAGAACAGTTTCATATCTATACCCATAAAAGAAAGTCGTGTTAGTTACACTATTTATGACTCAAGAATGGCTAAATCGTTTTGGCTGAAATTGTTGCCGAGGTAGTACTTAGAATCAAGAAACGGACATAGGATTTATCCTGATTCCACGGATCATGACATAAAACGTGGTATAAAAAAATACAACTGACATGGAATAACAAAACGCAATCGACAGTTAGACCTAATGTAATGGAAAAGTATGGTTGAAAATTTTGAAATTGACCGGTTTGATGTGTTTTTTAGGGTAGAGTGTTGTTTGTTAGGGTAGAGTAGAGTAAAGTAGAGTAGGGTAGAGTAGGGTAGAGTAGTGTAGAGTAGGGTAGAGTAGGGTAGAGTAGGGTTGAGTAGGGCAGAGTAGGGTAGAGTAGGGTAGAGTAGGGTAGAGTAGGGTGGAGTAGGGTAGAGTAGGGTGGAGTAGGGTAGAGTAGGGTAGAGTAGGGTAGAGTAGAATATAGTAGTCAGTTGACGGGAGGGAAGCCACGGGCAACAGCTACTCTACAGTACATTAGAAAGCCAACTCCTTGTTAATCCTAAAGATAATTACTAAACTTTATAGTTTCCTTAGAGTCGTGAATGACGTAATTGCCAGACCATTAGCATATTAAGTGTCTAATAAAAGTTTGTGATAAAAATGCGATAAAGTTTTGCTGTTTTTCAACTGATTTGCATTTCAGACGAAGATTACAGTTTGATAGAGCAGTTTTCACGCTTTTTTATAACCGCAGACCTTTTCAGGATAGATCCTGGAAGTATGTCAGAGCTTTTTGTATTCCTATGTATTTAGGTATATAATGTACTAGTACTTTCCTAGCGAATTCGTTCACAAGAATGTTTTCATAAAAACATTAACCCGCCCTTAAACCGTATTTTGAAGGTAGTTTTAAATAAGTAATAATAAAAGTCTTTATAATTTATTTTGGTTAAAATGTGTGCCAAGTTTCAAGCTGATTATCATGTCTCTCAAAAACAGCTAAATCAACCATTTCTGTTTGCAGGATTTACTATTTATTTATTTTTAGTACTCTTAATCTTAGAAATAAGAATCCTTCATAAAACCTTTAAAACCCCCTAAGTTGTTGTATTGAGGGTAGTTCTAAAAACAAATATTGGTAACTTAACGAAGGACTTATCCTTGCTTCACGCCAAATTTCAGAATTTCAGATCAACGGGAAGTGCCCTAAAAATTTTGATTCCTTTGAGAGTATAAAAATTTACGTTTTTTTTGCGATATAAACGGCCGTATCTTTTTTTTGTAGTAATCTCAGACATTTTAATTATTTTTCATAGCTTCAAGAGACCGCATACATGAGTATATATGGTTTTAATTTCAACTCAATACCTCCACGCGTTCCCGAGATAAAGGGTATTGACAGACGGACAACAAAGTGATCCTATAAGCGAACCGTTATTTCCTTTAAGAGGTAAGGAAACAATTAACAATTTTGTACCAATTACACTCAAAATACCACTTTTCATTTTTTGCACATGCTAGTGAGTAAAAAAAGTAAAGTGGTATTTTACGTTATTGTTTTCTAACAATGGCTAAACATCTTCCAGTTGCAAATTGAACCCTAGCTTTGGTTTTCATTTAGACCTACCCTGCACCCAACTAGATTAGAGTTTACAGGCTTTATTTTCTAGTTGAAATTGAGCCTGAACAATGACACTAAGTCGGCATCGCATGTGTACTGGACTTTAAGCCTTACGTAATTGGGGTTTTGGGTAGTACTGAGAATATATATTTTTTCTAGAATTACAGTCTATAGATTATCATCTAGGTTTATTGTTATATTATTGTAAGTAGAAAGTGTGTATTTGTTACTCCTATAGGAAAAACGTGTGGCTCAATGCTCGCAGAACAAATGGCCATTGTGGCTGAAAGGTTCTGGAGTGGCAACCACATACCGGAAGACGCAGCGTTGGATGGTCTTCTACAAGATAGACCGATGACCGGGTGAAGGTTGCGGGAATCCGATGGCTGCAAGACGCACAGCATCGTTCATTGTGGCATCACTTGGGGGAGGCCTATGCCCAACAGTGGACGTCTATCCACTATATAAAGTCCACATCTTGATAATATACTAGCTTTTGCCCGCACGGCTTCGCTCCCGTTCTTTCTTACTCTACCCTAGTCTACCCTACTCTACTGTACTCTACCCTACTCTACACTACTCTACCCTACTCTACCCTACTCTACCCTACTCTACCCTACTCTACCCTACCCTACTCTACCCTACTATACCCTACTCTACCCTACCAAACTTCACATAAACCATCTACTAAATAGTCCGAACAAAGCCTAAAAATTTGGTTTGGATAGGTTAAAAGAAAAAGAAAAGTGGCATTGATTTTTATATATATAGATGATTTGCATGAAACTGATCACGGGTAAACTGTGACCTTGATTTGTACAAAGGGTAACTTTTACCCTGATACGATCCCTTGGGCTAATTTGTAATAGCCACGACGATGATGTAACTGATAAAAGGTAGTATTTTATTTTAGAGATTGAATTCATTTAGATCAAGTACAGTTTATATTAACCCTCGGCTTACAAAGTGCAAAAAACACCTCACCTATACAACGTGGGAACAAAAAACAAATTTAAAAATTTTTTGCGACAAAAAATTATACATTGTTTAAAAAAATACTAACTCTTTCGTCCACTTTTCAACTCTTGCGCATGGCAATCAAATTCATCTTTGTCAATATTTGAACCAAATGTAACGAATATTGAGGTTTTTAAAAACTAGGTTCCACCGAGATTTGAACTCGGATCGCTGGATTCAAAGTCCAGAGTGCTAACCATTACACCATGGAACCGGTTGCTAACACTCGCGAAATAGCGCTTCCTTTCACTATAACTTTTTTCGTGACGTCATTTATTAGTAAGTTTTATGACTCTCGCTACGCTTCGTGTTTTGTACGGTCTAGTTTACTACTGTTTAATTGAGTGTTCTGCTAGCTTGTAAAGAACTAGCTTTTGCCCGCAGCTTTGCCCGCGTACGTAAAATATAGCCTATGCCACTTAGGAATAAAGTAACTTTATATTGGTGAGAAAAATTCCACTGCTTTCAGAGATTAATAATAATAATAATAATAATAATAATTTAATAATAATAATAAACCTCCTTATTATGTTAGTTTAGATAATATACTCGTAATACTGTAGAGTATTAATTCCAAAAAAATACCAAAATATGGGATAATCTAAAAAATAATAAAAAAATAAATAATTCTTTTATTCATAAAAGTTACACATTGAATAAACTACTCCTAATACCATACTATCATTTTTTAAATTATGTATTTACACAAACGCAAACAGTTATTTAGAATAATTATTATTTAAAACCTTTATCTGCTTTACATAATATATATTTTTTTAAAGTTATTCAATAAGTCATTTAATCTATTCTATGGTGTAATAATTTAATTTAATAATGTTTCTATTGGCGGTCTAAAATAAACGACGAATAAATAAAATAAATGAATAAAAAGTGACTTTCTGCGCCAGAACTTTCTTTAATTAGGCACTCCTTCTCCATGAAGCTAACTAGTAGGTGTCTACGGTGGTTCTTACGTCCAAATCCAAATTGCACCACTCGCAGCTAGTCACAGTGGCTGTGCCCATGACGACGGTGAAGTGAGTCTTAGAACCATGTATGGCTCTAGATATATCCTCATTTATGGACTCTATTTCGTCATCGAGGTATGTCGAGGTCAGAGCGTAAACCTGTATGATCTTCAGCAAATATCTTGGTACGCTACCCTGGCCGACACACTCTCGATCTTCACCACATTGTTCACAAGGGACTTGGGACTGCTGGTCTCTCTCTCAAAAATAGAGCAGGTTACCAGACCTTAGGATTATTGTATCCACATTTGTAACAGGTATAAGATTAAGAATAGAACAAAAAATTAACATATTTGAAAGAATATTTAAATGAATAATCAATAATTCAAGCTAATAATCGTGACGACGGTCTTGAGGTCAATATCTCGACTATATTGCTTGTATAACCAGATTAGAGGAGTCAAAAACCTCATTATCATCACATAATTTTATATAATTTGCAGTTTCATCGCATTTTATTTTATTGACTATTGAACCAGTACAGAGGTTGGTCACAAGTTAAATCTTTCCATACCAGGTAGTTTAACGAAGGTATATTGAAGCAGCTGTCTATTTTGTTGCTGAAAAAATAACAAAAAAAAATAAAGATACGAATATAATCACAAAGACAAAGAATTTAGACAAAGACAAGATGATGATGAAACAAGAATAGAAAATTAAAAAACACAGATGTGAATTTAGAAGGACTATGAGATTTTTCAGGGTTACGGAATTATTTTTAAAAGTTACATTGGCCATAAAACGCAAGAGTTAATTAAAAGAACATTAAGAGCACATGAAGCTTACTAAGGTAAAAATCTGACACTCCTTCTTACTCCACCCATAGCAAAACATATGATTTCGATTAAATCCCATAACAAAGCCATAGAAAGGAATATTATTATTGTTCGTTATTGTTGAATTTTTATTAAAGCAAAAAAAGCAAGTAATATGAGATAAGGGCAGGAAGAAAAAGAAGGAGAAGAAGAAGGAGAGTTGTTGAATTTTTATTATTACTTAGTTTTAGTTTGGTAAAAATTACTGGAATATAATGAAAAACAACATACTAGATCCCAGCTTTTAAGAAAGCACGTGGTTGAATCCTTGTAACAGTATCACCAACATCACATAACAGCCTTGCAATGGTGTACTTCCTTATTTCAGCTAGCTGATCTAGGAAAAGAAAATAATTTAATCATATAGAACAATTTTACGATAAAACATGCATCATATAATATGGTTTAGAATTATCATGTCTTCAACATTATCCTTTTCTACTTACAAATAGTGAATGCGTTAGGACGATTTGGCCTCTCATACCAATGTCTATCAGAGACTACGTTACGTCTCAACTGGTCCATCACAAGGCAATAGAACGTTGAAGGGACAAAACCTCCATTTATAGGCCGTTCTACCCATATACCAGCTAAAAGATCGATATCTTCTACTTTTTCGTACATATCTCTTAGGATTTCTATTCTCTGAAAGGTACGACGTTTTAGTTTTATTGTCATTTCCAAAATCTTCAAAATTAATATGAAAAATTTTGTGTACCTCAGGATCTATAAAACCATATAGATCATTAAAAGTGCGAACTGACTTTCCAAAACACACTTCTCTGTATTTAACGTAAGGTTGGAATCCAAAGTATCGATTCTTGGCCATGTCATTCGTCATAATATCTGATATTTTTTGAAGAGGGCCTAAGCCTTGCTCAGTGATCTAAAATATATACAAATAACAAATAAGCAAAGAAATTTATGAAAAAATATTAATTTTGTTTTGATTCTAATGATGTAGTTATTATTATGTTTTTTTTTGTGACCATTATAACTAGTTTTATTCATTGTCACATAACAAAATATATACATAAGAAACTTTAATATTAGAAGTTTATGAATAGTTTTAAACTCATTTATTTATTTGTATTTACTTACATCGGGATCAGCTATATAGTCAATATTGGCACTTCCTTGTCTAAAACTACCTTGTGTCATATAGTCAATATTGTTGTCAACAGCCAAGTAACCAGTTCTCAAAGTAAGGTTTACAATAGGAAACTGTTTTAAGTAATAACCTTCTTGATCGTACATTCTGAAATTAAAAAATTGTTTGGATATGTCTTTAACATCTGACTTTATATTAGACACTATATGACTACTAAAACATGACGATGAAAAAGAAAAATATGCCGAATAGGAACTTTACTAGTGTAAGTCATGTAATTAGTTTATGTTAAATTAAATTTAAAGTAAATCAATTAAAATTGTTTAACTTAAAACCAAGAAAAGTAAATAGGAAAAGGCCCCAGGGCAGGAGTCTGATACGTTGGTACGAACAAATGTTTCTATACTTTAGACCTAAGTCTACGTCGCTGTCTATATCGCTGAAGATAGGACAACATGGCGAAATATAGTTCGCAGGAAAGTTATTTGTCGAGGTCACTACTCTCAGCATTGAGGGTAAACGACGCACGGAAGAAGAGAAAACTGAATCAGTATAGGCTGAATTTACATTTAAAAAAATGCACTTATTTGCCGCAGCTTTATGCTGAGCGTTCGGCGGTTTTGCGTGGATGTGACGCATATCTTCCCTATCCATTGAGGCTATGTTATGTTTGTTAGCTAGCTTTAACATTGCGTCTTATTTCACGTCAATAAACTGTTTTTCTTTCTTCTTTCTTTCTTTTCATACAAATTTCGTCATTATGAGTGATACTCGTAACAGCTACCCAGCAGTCGCTTTATACATATATACTTACTTTAAAGAACCTTCCTGGACAGTATGCAGCCATCTTAACGCAAATGGATATTCCAAAGACAGTTGAGGCTGTACATTTTCATTATAAATGTCCCTGAATCCACCAGTTGGAGTGATCACACCATCTAGTACTAGGTTGTCATATCCTGCGAAAGATATTATATTTTGTTCAGATTTAATAAAGGTTTTTATAATGGTTGTGGTCGCTAACAATAGGCCTCACCAGAAGGCTTCAAGTCACTAAAAGGGCAATGGAAAGGGCTATGCTCGGAGTTTAATTGGGTGATCACATCAGAAATTAAGATATTCGTAGGAAACAAGGTGACGGACATAGCCCAAAGAATCGCCAAACTTAAGTAGCAGTGGGCAGGGTTCATTGCACGCAGAATAGATGGTCGATAGGGACGAAAGGTTCTGGAATGGTGACCACGTACCGGAAGACACAACGTTGGAAGGCCTCCCACAAGGTGGACTATGACTAGTGAGGGTTGCGGGCATCCGATGGATGCAAGACGCACATGACCGATGATTATGGCGACACTTAAGGGAAGGCCTATGTCCAACAGTTTACATCTTTCGGCTGGAATAATAAAGGTTTATATTGGTATAGACTGCTACGAGTATTAAGAAAAGTCATAAAAAAATTACGATACAAATACATAAATGTTTGTTAGAATGGATTTGAAACAAATTAATGAAATATTTTTTTCTTAGCATGCTTTTACAACACGATATAATAATCTGCTGACCAATATTTATAATTTTGCATTGTCATCTGATTTATAAATGCATGCAAAATTTCAGCTCAATCGGTAGCCAGAACGTGGATCAAATTTAATTTGCAAGATTGGATTACAGACAAACATCGGGTCAGGTTTAAAAGCTTGTAAAAAGTAAATATAGTAAAATAATTACAATGCCTTACCCAAAAACATTGGCAATAACTCATAGTAATTGATCTGGAGAAATAAAGCAATGTTTATTTCTCTAGCCATGTCAAATAGTCTTTGGTCATTCCAACATGGGTTGACCATAGCTAATTGCGTAGCGATAAAGTTGTGATTTCTCCAGAACCATATTGCCATGAGATTTGTGGCGGCTAAGGTGTTGCCTCCATTATCAGCTGAAAAATAAAATTATGATTTTTATTGATAATTTGTTTAGTTATTTATTTACAATTAATATGTTCTACATTACAGCCTAAACTAATGCGCTGTACAGAATATATATTAGAATGTATAAGTTTTTATGTTGTTACGTCCACATGCATCAATTATTATTTAATCATGTTTGCATTGAATCGATTGACATTCATCATACTATTAAAATTTAATTTACCTACAGTGAAAGTCAGCTAACTCTCGGTTGTTTGTGTAAATCCACGCATTCATATTGTTTTATAATTTGGTATTATACATAATTTTTTTTTTATTATAATTATGAGTATACATGTGGATGGGTAGAGAGATAGAAAGAAGCCAAAGAAGCATTGGATGGATAGTGTGGAGAGGGATATGAAAGAAAAGGAAGTTAGTGATAGCATGATGAGTGACAGGGCAGAACGGAAGAAAAAAACTACAAAATAACAAGGGCATGAAAATGGTGATAAATAAACAAACCGGACTTTTATTAAAAAAAAAAAACATGGCATATCACTAGCCTGACTTGTAATTTTTCTTCAATTTTAGGCTAAGTTATAATAAATAATCATTATTTTATTCATCAAAGACGTATAAAACAGTTGTAGGTAATCTGCGCGTACAAAGTAAGGTCAAAACTTGAAAATAGTTAAATCCTTACTTCTAAACTAAACTGTATCTGAGAAAGTCAGTTGATCTTTTGTGAAAAGATGATAATAATGTCATTAAAAATACCTACGCATATCATGACACCTCTTTTCATGTGGTTGTTGATTCAAAAGACATATATTAACCCGTGTCTTGGAGCTTGGTGGCCAAACCCTTCCCTGATCAACTTCGTACTTCAAAAGTCCACCCTGAAACGCTCGTCCCTTTTCTTGTAAGTTCTTCATAAAATTTCCGTAGATTGTAGACAAATCCAGAAGTGAAGTTGATGAAATAATCTGGAAGAAAAAGAGTTATTTTTATTTATAGAGAAGTTGCAACAAGATAGACAAAGAAAACGGCAAGTGATCTACAGTAGATTTTAATTGAAAAATCTGGAAATAATAAGTATAATGCTGCTCGCCCACGATAAGGGGAAAAATAGAACACACTGATAGCAATAGTGCAGCGCACACGTTCTACAATAGCACGCTGTCCGACCGTCCGGTAACCGTCCAGACCAACCCCAAGACGTCGTCTCAAGGAGTTGTCAGCAACAGGAGGAGCCTAGCTGGGTCGAAGCCTACTGGGGCCAGGGTTATCCGAAAGGAACTCAAGCCCCGGTATGAAGAGGCTAAAATGAACGGGGTGGGTTTTTTAGTCAGTAAGAGTCTGAAACTATCTCCCGCTTCACCCAAGAGCGGGGGTAGTCATTGGACGATTTTTGCCACCCAAAAAAAACACGTCCTACAAAAAGTCGGACAGAAATATAGAACAATGTTATAAATATACAAAATCGGCCCGACAGAAGCGGCTTACCCTACAAAAAGTCTGACGTGGGCGGGCAGCGTAAAGCCTTTGTCTAAAAGTGGAACAATGCAGACTAACAATAATTTGTGATAAAAGCACTAACACCGTTTCAGATTTTTTCTTACAATTCAAAACTATGAAAGTGACGAAACAAAGTCGAATTTCTTACTCTTTCGGGGGTCCCCTTTGGCACACATCCAATACTTTGAAATGATTCAGGTCTGGTCATGTTCAAACAGCGAAATCCTGAGAAACGATGCACCGGATCATCTTCAGGTATCTTATTGGGGACACAAACTGAATCAGTCTTCTCTTTTGGAGTACAGCAGTGTGGCCTCCATAATATGTAATTAACTGAAAATGTATGATTTGATTAGAAAAAAAAACTTTACAACAATGCGAGTAACATAAAAAAAAGTTGAGTAGAAACAGACAATTAAAAAAAAAATATCATCATATTTATTTTATGAAACTTTTTATCATACGGAATATAGGTTTAAATAATATCTTACATGTATCATGAAAAGACAAAACATCGGCAGACAAGAAAGTAAAGGCGTGTATCGCTAGTTGAGTATATCTCTGACTGGGAACTTTTCCAACTGATATAAGACGCGTTCGAAGGGACCGAGGGAGAGGCAATTCATTGCCTGATGCTGCTTTCTTAGGCCCAAAATCTATGGAAAGAAGTAAAACTCTATCAAAAATTAAATGTAATGAAACGATTCTTATTAGGCTATAATTATGACATCTAATTATCAAGGCTACTGCCGGAGGACTAAAAATAAACCTTTTTTTATAAACTACTTGAAAAAAATTAATTATATAAAATAACAAATTGACTTAATCAAGGTAGGATTCGAAGTACGCGGGCGCGGTCACGTAGACGGTGTCCTCGGGCCTCATGGTTCAGTAGAAACAGTGACGATGCGTACGCACTGCCTCGTGTCTAGGTGTCAGTGCAGTGTTGATGCTCGTAACAATATCATATATAAAACTGATAGGTACTAAAAATATTTCATAGTTTATAGTACAAGACAACTGATAAAAATATTTATATATTTCTTAATATATGTTTATCAGTTGTCTAGTATAATAGAGATAAATCAAACTCAGACACAAAACACAAATTATCGTGTTCTTTCACTCAAAAATTTGTCACAGGTGAAAATTGAATCCAGGACTCCAGCGAAGCTGTCAAGGCCACTAACCAATAGACCAACAGGCCAGTCAAATCATTAAGCACAGAAATGAGCACGTTGATATCAAATTATTATGAAAAAGCAAGCTGAATATGATTTGCTAACCTTTGTCGTATATTGGTGGTAATATTCTGATGAAGGGAGTATGACTCGCTCCTCGGGACGGGTATTTCAAATTATTGCATGAGCCATCGACTCGTCTTCCTTCAAGGGGATCACAAGGCTCGATCTCATTCACGCACCAGCTGAAGAAAACAAAAATGTGAACAATGACATGTTTTCAAATAAGAGACGAAAATAGTTAAAAAATGAAACATTTTTGTAATTTCGTTTATTGACAAAAAGAAACAGGTAACTAACTATTTGAAACCCTAGGTTTTGAGTCAGGTAATAACCTGAGCTACAAGAGCCAGTATCTTCACCCAATTGCAAGTGGTACATTTAATAACGTATTTATATAGAGTACAGTAAATACATTTAAATACAAATTATAAAATAACTACAAATTTAATAGATAAGAGAAAGAGCAAAAATGATAAAGACATAATGAACTTTGTCAGGAAGCTATAAAAATAAAAGATATTTTGATCACGAAATAAGCTAATTGATTAAGCTACAACTTGGGGGTCTTTAAGTCAAGAGTGAATAGGTTACTTCTAGGCAAGCGTGCTCCATCGTCGACCATATCATCGCTTACCATCAGGTGAGATGGTGGTCAAACGCGAGCCTAGCAACAACAAAAAAAAAATATGATTATGACAATAATTACAATAAAATAAAACAACAAATACTCACAAAGTTGTATTACTTTTATCATGGCGTTTTACTTCATTGATATCGATAGGAACTCCATGATACGAATCATAAAACAACGCAGCCTTCACATCACACAACACAGCAAGAAGCAATATAGGAGACCACATCCTACCGTTTCTATTAACAAAACTAGTCTACAAAAATGCCCGGACTCTATCACATTGATTGACAAGAATCTCACTGTTTCTAATTACCAAATTATTAAAAAAAAATGCCTAGGCTCTGTCACATATAGAATGTTTAATTTAGGGAAACCAGTTGTAGACGATGTCAGTTTGGTAATGAATAATTATGACTTTCGGGTTAGTAACCCATCGACTAGGTGTTACAGATGTTTGTCTGAATTTATTGAATTTTTGATAATAATTTGCTATATATTTCCATTAAATGAACCAATATTTAATTTTATTATATTAAACGATAAATAATCAAATTATATTAAGATTATAATTAAATTGGTCTTGCAATGTCCTTGATTATCACGGAAAATGCCTGACTGTAAAAGTTATTGGATTGCATTCATGTCTGAAATCTAAATGTTACAATATAAATCGTGAAACAGTAGTTAAATATAGCAATAAAACACACTACGGTATTTAAAAAAAAACCATTTATATTAAATTTCGTACAAAGAAACACTAATCTGAAGGTCAAATAGAAAATAGTCGTAATATCATTATGATTCGCAATCTCAGACTGGTTTCGATCAATGAGATCAAAGACCTCGTTATGTGTATTGGACGTGACCTTAATTTATTAATACGTATAATATTCTAATATGAATCAAATTTCATCCATGGCATGTGAGGGCCACACCTCGGGTCTTTCCAGGCGGAGTAATCAATTTTAACGATTTGGTCACAAGTGCACATTTGGTTACTGTAACAAAAATTAAAAAAAATGATTATGGTGCAAACTTAAGTAACAAAAATATTACTAATAAAATATTGAATAATTATCATGAATCCAATAGTATAATAAAGATATTAAAAATTTAGTTAGCGTAATACAAGATAAAGAGGAAGTGAAGGCTTGTCTTGTGAAAGGTGGCAGGGGGGGGGGTAGATCTTTGCCAAGGTGTGGCATTAAAACAGTCTAGAAAATAATTTTCCTTAAAACATATTAAAACTTAGCACATAAATCAGAAAATTCATTTCAATATGTACAACTTTATATAAATATAAATAAAACCGGCGTATGCTACGAGTACTTGGCTGGAAACAAATATTAATTTCGTTTACTTTTTGGAAATAAAGAAATTGCAATTTTTTCATTATTGCGTCTCTAATGAAATGGGTATGGGGTATATCGGTTGCAAAGTTTCAAATTCTATAAGATACATAAGTAGAAACAATGATGTTGTCTTATATAAAAGTATTAGAATTATTACAAATATTTTAACTTTGCTTACTGAATGTGACTTACGTGTGTAAGTTACGCAAATACTTATTAACCTTGATAGTGAAAAACTAAGATTAATAGTGGACTATAACAGTCATTAGTAATGTTGAGGACCATGAATATGAAAATATAAAAAGAAACACATACTCGTATCCAGCTTTTAGGAATGCATGAGGCTGGATCTTTTCAACTGTGTCCCCGACGTCACATAACAGCCTTGCAATGGAGTATTTGCGAATTTCAGCTAGTTGTTCTGCAAAGCAGATAATCAAAAAGAAGTCAATAATTGTAAGATTAAACATAATAATAATATGGTAACTAATTAACAACTTTAAGATTACAATTTGATAAATATAATAATATTATTGGTCAGGTGAGATGATGGTCAAACACAAGCATATCAATAAAGAAAAAAAAAATATGACAGTAAACTTTACACAGGCTATAATGTATGTCTAAACTAAACAAAACTATGACTATGATAACCTGACTTTACTGTGACCACTGACAAATTATGTCATGTATAACCTTGTAAAATCTACTACATTATCCTGTTTACTTACCAATGGTGAATGCATTAGGCCGATTTGGTCTCTCGTACCAATGCCTATCAGAAATCATATTACGTCTCAGTTGATCTACGACCAAACAGTAGAATGTTGATGGTACAAAACCTCCGGGTATTGGTTTTTCTACCCAGATAGCAGCTAACAGATCAATATCTTCAACTTTCTCGTATACTTCTCTAAGAACTTCTATTCTCTGAAATTTTATAATTATTATGTTAGTATTTATTGAATCAGATGTCATTAATTTAACCAAGTTAAGTATAAAGCATGTTTTATCTATCAATTTTAAATTACTCTGAAATATATTTTTTTATTACAATTTTTCATAAAAAATATTTTAGAATTACCTCGGGATCAATAATGCCGTGAAGATCATCGAAACTATGGATAGGCTTGCCAAAGCAGAACTCCCTGTATTTGGTGTAAGGTGGGAATCCGAAGTAACGATTCTTGGCCAAATCATTCGTCATTATGTCGGTTACATACTGGAGAGGTCCAAGACCAACTTCTGTGATCTAATAAAAAAGGTTAATGTTAGACTGATAATGTCGTGATTTGCTTAATTAATGCGTTTTTAATATGTTCCTAGATACAAACTTATTATCTATTATGTTAGACAATCACATCAAATTCAGAGTTGAGTTTGCCACCATTTGCCATAACTGATGGGTTTACGCCATGCCAGCATTCATGACACCAGATTTTGACGTTAAAACTGTCAATAATAATATTAGCAGTTCCTTTTAAGTTTCGATAATAGAAGAAGACCTTCATTGTTTTGTAAATTGCAAACGAATTGGTCGAAATACACCACGCGGGCCCAGTGCGGGTTGGCAAAAGTCACATGTCTTCGAATTTTTGGTTATAGAACATGCCGGTTTCCTCACGATGTTTTCCTTCATCGTTTTGAGAGCAGAATTGTTAACTGAGAGGATATGTTTTAATATTTTTGATAGTACTTACATCAGGATCAGTGATATAGTCTTCCCTCGCAGCTCCTTGTCTAAAACTGCCCTGAGTCAAGTAATCCATATTGTCATCCACACCAAAGTATCCAGTTCTCAATGTAAGGTTGACTATGGGAACCTGTTTCAGATAGTAGCCATCTTTGTCATACAATCTGAAAGAAAACGATGAAATAAAATGTTGGACGATCAATAACTGGTTACGTTTCTATTACCTTCAAGAATTTGTTGGCAGTATAGATTAATATAAAGTGCAATGAAATAATTTAAACTTTAAAATTAATTATATAATAAAAAATGTTGCGATCATTATTGTGTAAGGATAGCAAATCAAATTGAAACGTTCGTTTTGCCAACAGCAAAGGAGTGTAATTTCCTACCAGAGTTTGTGTTCCCTGATAGCTACAATCAAGATTCCTTACCTCAAGGGGTCGTCAACTGAAGAGTGAATAATAATTTCTACGTAAGCGTATTCCATCGTTGGTTACGTCATTGCTTACCATCAGATGAGTTAGTGGTCAAACGTGAGCCTATCCATAAAAATTATGCTTTGACATTAAGGTAGCAATAGATAAAACTCACTTTAGAGGACCATCTTGGATAGTATGCACCCATCTCAAAATGAAAGGATATTCTAGAGAAACTTGAGGATATATATTTGGATTATAGTCGTCTTTGAATCCGCCTGTTGGTGTGATCACTCCATCTTTCACCATGTTTTCGAATCCTGAATAATTCAGTATTAAAAAAAAAAATGCTTTTAAACACGTGGTAGAATAGAATAGAATAGAATAGAATAGAATAGAATCGACGATAACTTTCAATCATGTTCTATTTATCTATGTATAGACTATAATCATATTTCTTTATTTAGCCTGTTTCTTTGGTAAAAGCCTCCCCCAAATTTATAGATATCCTAGAAAACTTAGGAAAAGATGCCAAGTTAGTAACCTAGTATGCACTGAAATCATATTTTCCACTAGTAAGGTAGGTATTACAAGTATTTACTAGTAAGTAAATTGACTAATTAATATTTTTACTATGGTATGAGCGATCAAATACCAGGAATAAAAAAAAACCTTTTTACCCGTGTAGAATAGAAAAGAATAGATTATACTTTGTTGTACACCAAAATATGTAATAACAATTACATTTACAACGGCAACAGCTCATAGTAAAGAAATAAAATAAAAAAACCTGACTTACCCATGTATAACGGTAACAACTCATAGTAATACAGTTGTAGTGACAAGGCTATGTTGATATCTCTTGACACATTGAATAATTTGTCGTCATCCCAGCACGGATTGACCTTAGCTAGTGACTTGGCAATGAAGTTGTGGTTTCTCCAAAACCATACCACCACGAGGTTGATACCTGCTAGTGTGTTACCACCGTCTTCAGCTGCAAAATAATAACTAAATGTCTTTTGACCCAATCAATTTAACTAATTTTACTATAAAAGTGAACTAATTACCTTTCTACATATGTATTCGTAATTGCTTAAAGGAAAAGGGATATACTATATACTGGACAACAAAAAATTCATCCACATCGAGATCAACGTTAATAGTGTCCAGAACGCTGGCGGAATTGCCACGTTGAATGACAATGCTGACCAAATAAAGCTTAGCTTTCTGGTCATATAAAGTCGACCAGCTGTTTGCGTCTTTATTTATAGACCTAATGCAAAAGATTGACTTGAACGATTGTACATCTATGATGATTGTATTAATCCATTTGTCATATTTTAATTGTGCGTAATAATTAACTGATTTCGAAAAGCAATAAGAATACATTATAATTATATAATAATGTTAAAGCTAAAAAAACATCTTCAAAATCTCAAATAAAAATCTTAGTAGTCGCTACATTATAAAAGTAAAACATGTATGAGGTGGGAACGAGTCGGAAAAAAAAAACGCAATAAGTAAACAATTACGTCAAGCGTAGACTAATGCTAAATAAATGTAATTATTCAAATACAGAGATGACGAATTTGAAGACAATAATAGTTCTCATATTTTGTGATATAATTACATATTAATTAAAATATTTAGCATTTTAATACTCACGCATGCCATGGCACCTGGTCTCTTGAGGCTTTTGATTCAAAAAGCAAACGTTGGCAGTTGTGTTAGTACTAGGTGGCCATATCCTGCCTTTATCATCTAATTCAGTCTTTACCGTACCTCCTTGGAATGCTCTTCCTCTTTGATTTAGAGGTGCCAATTGATTGCCGTATATTATGGAAAGGTCCAATAGCGGAGTTGATGAAACAATCTAGAAGATTTTTTATTAAATTATGTTAAAAGAATTTCATCGTTTGACAATGGATTGAATCTTGCGTTGCTTTGGTCATACTTGCCTAGTAATGCATTGAAAACTTAGAATTAAATCTTTGGATGATATGCAATTGACGCGTTTTGGATGTTTGAAGCAAATTTGTCAACTTAAGTACACGGCAAGAAGCTCAATATTATAGCCTCGTTTAACGTATGGTAAACATTGTTCTCAAGTATGTGACTTTGTCTTATTATATCATCGACCGTAACGTCGCTATCCATAAATAATCATGAATTTCCAAAACAACAACAAAAAAAGAACATTTTTGAAGCCACAATGCAAGTCCACAAGATTCAACTCTGGGACCCATTACGCTGATAATATTTTTCTTTTTATGTTTTGTACATTATTTTCCGATAAACATTCAAGAAGGTGGACATCACCTTCTTGAATGTTTATCGGAAAATAATGTCTCACAGATTACTTTTAATAATCCGGTAAATTTATTTTTGCATATGATAATATGCTAAAATGATTTATTTCCCCCGACTCACTGGGGCAATTGGAGAATTGCTTTTTTACAATACATTTTACATAAGTCATAATTTTGTTAAAGCAGACACAAACAAAAAAAGAGACTAGTACTATCTTATAAATAGAAAAATATAAAAAATGACTATCCAAAGAAGAAATGTATGTCTCGCCGTGCTATCGTTCCAAGTTTTATTATAGTCTTCAAACAAAAGAAGCAAAAGAAAAAGACAGTCCTTACTCTTTCAGGAGCAGTATCATTCTTGATGCATCCAGTGGTCTGGAAGGTCTCCGGCCTAGTCATGTTGACACATCGAACACCCGAGAAACGATGAACCGGATCATCATCAGGGATTTTGTTGGGGACGCACATGTAATCAGTCTTGCCTCTTTCAGCGCAGCAGTATGGTCGCCAAAGTACGTAATTTACTGAAAAAATATATAATAATATTAGCCAATGTTTTTCTTTTTTTAATTTTACACGGAAGTTATTCAAAACTAAACTTTTGTCTTGGTATGTTCAATTATTCATACAAAGAGGAGGGATGAAACGCTTGTTACTTAAAGAGTTCTGAGTAAACATGTAAACGGATGGAGAGGGTCTCCCGCCAAAGAAAATATGGATGGAATGTGTAAGGTGTGATATGAAAGAAACGGGAGTTAGTGATAATTTGACAGGACAGAATGAAAAAAAAATGTTTTGCACCGACCCCAAATAATCTGGAATAAGGAGAAGAAGAAAAATACTTTACAAAAATATGTTTTTGTGTGATAAAATTATTTTTTTATAAACTTTCAGTGTTTCATTTTATTTTCATTGCCTTATTTATGTAACGAGGACAAGAAGTGACATTTCCATAACTATACGAGTTCCTTATTGTATTTGTATCCCTGAACTTTTTTCACGTTTTATTGTAACTTTTGAGACCCGGTTTCATAAGAAACTGAACACAGTCTAGTCAAAGTCTTTTTCTTATGAATGTTTGCAAAAGTATTTCGACAATATTTAGCTTTAGTACTTAACGCATAGCGTCCTTCATATAAAGTAAATAGGTAATATGAATTTAAATAGACAAGCTACTAAGCTAAAGCCCAAAAGGGTAAAGATAACCGCTTACTACAAAAATATGTAGTAAAAACTAAAAAAAACAATGGAAAAGACACGGCGTTATCAAGATCACATATACAATGCTTTACTTATCGCACCTTTGGTAGAACAAGGGCATAATTGTAATTGTATATTAATAGTTTTTAATATTTGTAAACGATACACCTAAAAGAATATAGTATTTAGTTTATGTCATACAAAGCAGAACAACCTTAGAACATTATTAACATAGCTAGACCACATTAAGTACAAAAAATATCTTAAAATGACTCCTGTAAAATTGCAAACACTGCAATTGTGCCCTTGTTCTACCAAAGGTGCGTTATAATACTTACAATTTAATATATGTATTTAAAAAAAAATTGATAAAGACATACCTGTATCGTGTAAAGAAACGATATCAGCAGACATGAACACAAGGAAATGAATGGCTAGCGTCGTAAATAAAGGGCTGGGCACCCGACCCACTGACACGAGGCGAGTCCTGAGGTATCTTGCGAGGGGCATCTCATTGCCAGATGCTGTTTTCTTTGGCTCCCAATCTAAAACAAAAGATATAATTAAAAGATTGCCAACGCTTGAATTAAATAATATACCTAGAATAAATACATTAATAAGACCATAATTTTATTAAGAAAATAAAGTAACCGAAAAGTGACATGTAAAAAATAACGATCAGATACGGTTGATTTTGTCAAGAGAAATAACAAAAGGAACACTTGATCACCATAAAACACAGGACAAAAGCAGGAAAATGTCAATGAAACGTAAGGAATAAAATAATCATCGACAGTAATCATTCTGTGACTAGGACCATTTTTTTTAAATACAGATGGCACATATTCATGGTATATACAAGTGCGTCTTGTTTAGAAGGCAGAGGTTTCATAAAATGTCAATACCTAATGCCCAAATATCAATACCTAATGCCCAAATATCAATAATGCATGAACTGTATTGTATTCTATCTATTCATGTACCATTTATTTATCTTCAGATAATAAATAAGGAGTAAATTAATCTTTTCATAAAACAAGAAATTGCATGAAGATTTTTCATTTTTGCCTATGTATGTATTTATGTTATAAACATTAAACTACTTTACATTTTCACTCACTTTTATCATAAACCGGAGGCAGTACCCTCGCAAAGGGAGTATGCGTGGCTCCCCTCTGAGGGTGGTTGAGATTATTGCAGGAGCCATCCACTCTCCTTCCCTCGTGAGGATCACATGGTTCTATCTCATTTACACACCAGCTGTAGAAAAAAAAACAAGTAGTTTGTTAACTTTGCTTTGCTATTTTCGTGGGCATTTGTTTCTTTAATCATTCCTTGTTAATTGTTGACGTATCAAAATATTACACCTTAACACACAATAGTAAGACAATTAGTTTATTTTATTAACACAGACATAAGTAGTATGTCGAAGTCATGTATAACTAAAACCACAAAGTTTAGTAATAATCAACTAAAACTTAAGCTACTAGTAGCTTAATTGCTACGAATTCTTTTGTGAACTGTACGAAAAAGATCCTATGTATCACTATGGTGGGTGCACATTTAGTTGCAATATTGAGCAAACTCCGGATAGTTGTTTAAACCAATTTATACGAAAACAGAGGGTACCAGTAACATCTTAGTAATACCAAGTAATAACGAGGTATCTTCTTGATTTCAAAAAGTTTAACGGCAAAAAGGAGTTCAGCAGTATGCTTTAAATTTATTTCATCAAAATATTCATGGGTGTGTTCCAAATTATTAGAAATTGGAATGTTTTTAGAAAAAACAATGCTTGAGGTTGTATGTTTTACTGACTCTAATATTCAATTTTCGTAATGAAAATTATAGTTTATAAACAACTGCCTAAGTTGTTTAAACCGTAAATCTAAGCTGCGGGGTGGTTCCCTGATCTTAATAAAAAAAAAATCATAACATTTAAACAACGTAATGATATAGTTAGCTTGTCCAATGAATATTGCAATGAACTATCCTGTATAAAGCTACATGAGGATATATCAAAATTACAATAACATTTTAAAAAATCAAATAAAAAAAATAACTTACAAAGTTGTATTAGCTTTATCATGCCGTATCACTTCTTCCCTTGTAATCTGAATCCCGTAATATGAATCATAGAAAATAGCGCCCCTAACACAACACAAAACAGAAACTAGATAAATTAAAAATAACATTTTACATATGACATGTAGTAAAAAATAAAAAATACAAAGAATAAATAGGAACAAGTTTACTATATCTAAGTACCAAGAACTGGTTTGATTAGTTTAGTTATTTTTATCAATATTAATACATATTAAAGTTAATTGGAATGCTTAGCAAGAACATTTGGAAGGGAGCAATCGGAAGCTAGGTAGTACACTTAGCTGAACAGATAAGTACTTATGCATGCAGGCGATTAATTTTATTTTCTTTGTTATCCATATTGTGCATAATGTTAATTTAATACGCGGTTTGCTGTGTTCAAACAATTTAGACATGCATTTAAGTACAAATACAGCAATGTCTTGATAAATTAAAAATTATGAGTATATATATGTCTAAGAATATCATCATTTTAGCTGACAGACGTCCACTGTTGGACATAGGCCTCCCCCGAGTGTCGCCACAATGATCGATCCTGTGCGTCTTGCACCCATTGGATTCCCGCAGCCTTCATCAGGTCATCGGTCCACCTTGTAGGAGGCCTTCCGACGCTGCGTCTAAGTATATTATTACAGTAAATTAATAATTTTAGCATACAAAATAATGACAAAATTAAAATACCATACAATGAAACCAACCGCCCCCAAGACGACCTACTGACCCAATTTAATAATTTGGTTAGAAATTAAAAACTATAATATAGGTAGAAACACATAAGTTCCTATCTGTCAAAGAACTTACTAACTGTTTTGTAAATCTTAATTGATTTGAAACAGTGGTAACAGTCCCGACTTACTAGGTCACGGGTCCAAACCCAGCTAGGCGTATTACTTTGTGTAATTTATTTCATTAACACTGCTCTCAAAACCGGCTTGTCCTAGAACCAAAAAATTCGAAGACATGTGACATCCACCAAAACGCACTGGGCCCGAGTGGTGGGTTACGGCCCAATCCCTCTCCTATACGTCTTATAATGCATTTTTTTGTTTAATAAACGTTTTTTTTTTAAATAAGTACATTAAAAACGTTGTAATCAAACAAAAACTTAGGCAGTTTGTTACATATTCATGAGGACATCTAAGAATAAAATCTTTTAAGGATTCCCACACCCCAGTACACCAGTTTGTTTCGATGACTGTACAATATTATTATTACTCAATACTTTAAAATGTGGAAGGGATTCGCTTCAGTTAGTACTTTAATTGGAATAAGTAAGAATATTATTTATTGATTTTTGCTGAACAGTTTCTCGGGTGACAGAAGGAAAGATATTTCCAGCTTCCTAAAACCATAAAGGCGCAATCATCGAAGGAAAAGTTTCCGTTCGAGCACATTTTATTGTTTTACCAACTCATTGTCGATCCGGGTGCCGCCACTGTGCGGAACGCCCGGAGGACACGGTGGAGCACACAGTTGAGGTGTGCCCTGCTTGGGCGGAGCAACGGCGTGTCCTCGTGGGGGCGATCGGCGGCGGAGACCTCTCGCGCCGGGCCTTGGTTCAGGCCATGGTCCGGAGCGAGGAGGAGTGGCAGGCGGTCGCCTCCTTCTGCGAAGCAGTAATGCTAGCAAAGGAGGAGGCAGACCGCATCAGGCAACGGCGCCCCCGCCGCCGCCACCGGGATTCCGATCCCGATTTCTGGCCACCGTAGACGCGGGCTCGCGGACGGCAAGCCATGGGTAGCTCGCTGTCCGATCGTCCGGTAACTGTCCGGACCGAGCCAAGGCGTCGACGGCGCGCACTGTTCCCGCGCGCCTCAAGGAGTTGTCAGCAACAGGAGGGGCCCATCTGGGTCGAAGCCTACCGGGGTCGGGGTTATCCGAAAGGAAACTAGAGCCCCGGTATGAAGGCTAGAAGGAACGGCGCGGGGTTTTTAGTCAGTAAGACTCTGACACTGTCTCCCGCTCCACCCAAGAGCGGCTTTCGTCAATGATGATTTTCCCCGTCGAGAGAAAAAAAAAACTCATTGTCGATTACAATTATTGTACTGTGTTCAGGGCTGTTTGAAAGAGAATCTGTGGTCTTGGAAGGTAGGTATTAGTCAACAAAATTCTGGCACTTTCTCTCGCTTCACTCAGAACGGGAGAATTTATTTTTCACAAAAAAATTAAGTAATTAATTAGTATTAAATAGTGTATAGTACTGGGATATGAAGGTCGGATAGTAGGTAATAATAATAATAATAATATTCCACAACTATTACACAATGCCGTCTAGTCCCAAGCTAAGCAGAGCTTGTGTTATGGGTACTAGACAACTGATAAACATACTTATATATTTCTAAATACATACATAATATAGATAAATTACACCCAGACACAGAAAAAATGATTATGCTCATCACACAAACATTTGTCCTGGGTGGGAATCGAACCCACGACCTCCGGCATAGCAGTCAGGGTCACTAACCACTAGACCAACAGGTCAGTCAACAGGTAATCACACACCTGTACTATAATAACTACAAAGAGGTAAAGTTTGTTTTGTACTGTACTGTAACAGTACAGGGTTATTTTATATTGTTTTTTTTTTTTTTTGAACAAATCAAGACATTTTCTAGTCCTTATCCTTACTAATATTATAAAAGCGAAAGTGAGTTTGTTTGTTTGTTGGTTACGTCTTCACACCTAAATGGCTAAACCGATTTTGATGAAACTTGGTACACGGATAGGCCATGTCCTGGAATAGGACATAGGATACTTTTTATCCCGGAAGTATGTTCCTTTGGGATAATTTTCTGCTATCACGCGGGCCGCTGGGAGCAGCTAGTTCCATATAAAAAATCAACATTGGACTCGGTTTTTATTTAGAGCTACCCAGCACCCTACTAGCTTAGATTTTGTAGGCTTTATTTTCTAGTTGAAATTGAGCCTGAACAATGACACTAAGTCGGCATCGCATGTGTACTGGACTTTAAGCCTTACGTAATTGGGGTTTTGGGAAGTACTGAGAATATTATATTATATTTGAGACAATATTATTGGAATTAGAAAGAGTGTATTTGTTACTTATGAAATACGTGTGGAAAAGTGCGCGAGTTCGTTACACGGCTTATTACTGGTACATTTCTTAGGCTGAGCGCTCAGCGACCCTCACGAGTTGCGCTTCAACCCGTGGAACTTTGTCACAGCAGTACTTGGCTCTATAACACCCTCGCC
The DNA here is from genome assembly GCA_949319445.1 of Mythimna lalbum. Taxonomy (NCBI): domain Eukaryota; kingdom Metazoa; phylum Arthropoda; class Insecta; order Lepidoptera; family Noctuidae; genus Mythimna; species Mythimna lalbum. The sequence continues at coordinate 2,293,960 of OX439347.1, forward strand.
TGCGTCTCGGGCGAATACTGCCTCAGTAGCAATGTCAAACTTTCTCCACTAATATCAAAATTGACTATACTACTCATAAACATAAATATGTCATCATCATCATCATCTTCCTGCCCTTATCCCGTTTTATTTGGGGTCGGCGCAACGCGTTTTTTTCTTCCAAAAACATAAATATGTATTAAGAAAAATTAATAAAAAAAAATCAAATGACCTATGCGAGTCAACAGGGTTTCCTATCTATATTTAAAGTTTCGGAATTCCGTTTCAGATTTCCGGCCATTGCCATTGTAGGCGCCGGCTTGCGGACGGAAAGCGATGGGTAGGTCACCGTCCGATCGTCCGGTAACCGTCCAGACCGAGCCCAAGACTTCGACGGTGCGTATTGTTCCACGAGCGCCTTAAAGAGTTGGCTGCGAACCGTAAGAGCCCAGCCTACTGAGGCCAAGGATTTGTTTCTGAAAGAAAGATTCGGCCCCAGTACGAAAAGCAACGAAGGAACAAGAGTGGATTTTTAGTCAGTCGAAGTCTGATACCAACTCGCGCGCGCGTTGTTACATTGCGTGTATCTACGAGTATGTAGCCAAATAAAATAGTTTTCTTCCTATCTTTCTCTGCCCAAGAGAGGGGGATGTCATTGGATATTTTTTGCCACCTAAAAAAATTCCTAAATTTCTCTTTTGGAATAGTTACAGATTTTTGCTTGTGCAAAGTATTTGGTAGAAGCTGAATTAAAAGTAAGATATAAATGTCAGTGTAATTAAAATACAGATAATATCCTTCACTTGTGTGCGAGAAAAATCAACTAAACACGATTATACGGGAGAAGATTTAGAACTTGACATTAAAAGCCACTAACTTCTACGTCTTACAGAGATTTCAATAACGCAGAATATAAATTAAAGCTAAAGACAAATAAATCAACGAAGGCTACCGTCAGATAGTTAAACCCTTGTGTAAACCTCTTACACTTCCTTGCCAAGAAATTGGTCGCAAACTGCGTACACGTTTATTTATTTAGGTATTCAAATTTTATGTTACATAAAAATATGAAAATTAGCTCAATATCTAAAGCAATCTTTACCATTGAACTAAGAGTAGCGGAGAGCCAACATAGCAGGAGCAAAAAAAATTAAGCTGTCTGTAACATTTTTTAAGATTTGCTTTTGAATATATTATAATTATAATTATGTATTATGATACCATACGGATTACAGATGATTGATAGATGATTGGAGGTGTGTTGGCACAGACTGGAAAGTGTTGGCCTGAAATTGAGTAGAACCAAAACGGAGTACTTGTTCTGCGATTTCGGCGGTCTCTCCACTCCAGTGCCTTTAGCTCTCGCCGGAACGCCCATACCGATCTTTTCCGACTTTCGGTATCTCGGGTCGCTCGTCCAAGGGGATGGTGAGGTAGACCGGGACGTAACTCATCGGATCAACGCAGGATGGATGAAATGGCGACAGGTCACGGGAACAACTTGTGATCCACGGATGCACCTCAAGTTGAAGGGTAAAATCTACAAATCCGTGATAAGGCCTGTCATACTGTATGGATCAGAATGTTGGGCTGTGAAAAAGACGGATGAAAAAAGATTGCATGTTGCGGAGATGAGAATGTTGAGATGGATGTGTGGTGTGACGAGAATGGATAAAGTGAGAAATGAGTATATTAGGGGAAGTTTGAAAGTGGCGCCAGTGACTGAAAAGTTGAAAGGAAACCGTTTGTCTTGGTATGGTCATGTAAAGAGGAGAGATGAAACGGATGTTGTTAAAAGAGTTATGAATTTACATGTGGATGGATAGAGAGGGAGAGGGAGGCCAAAGAAAAGATAGATGGATTGTGTGAGAAGTGATATGAATGAAAAAGGAGTTAGTGATAGCGTGACGAGTGACAGGACAGAATGGAAGAAAAAAACATGTTGCGCCGACCCCAAATAAAACGGGATAAGGGCAGGAAGATGATGATGACGGATTACAGATGATTCCCATCTTTACTGTAGTTGGGAATTATCCAAAAACCTTTGACTTAAGCCTTTTTTGGATATAGTTTTTGCTGTGACTTGAGTAAAATTGACCAGATCGGCCATGGCTCTCTTCAAGCAACTGATTGGTGAAATCGTTAGAAACTTCTGTCACCAAAAGTCGCTTGTCTCTATAATTGTACAAGTATTGTCATGAGATGGGCTCACGCATTCAATAAAAATGGCTAGTCAAGTACATTTTAAACGACATAGTTTTTTGAGTAAAAAAAAAGTAACATTGTAATTTTTATATGCTTTCTAAATAGCTAAATAACACCATTGTTTTCTTCCAAACCTAAATTTTGAATTAGTAATAGACTGAAAGAGTGACCCACTCATTCTGCACTGCAGTTTACACAGAACGCGAGATAGTGTTGACATCAAGTTAATCCTGCGGTTACCGCGCAATATATTTCTTTAGAACAACTTTAATATTTGGCTCTCATTCGGATGATACCAGCGTTAAGCAAACTCCGAATTTAATAACTGTATGTTTGCTGAAGGATTTTTGTTCCAAATCTCCATTATATTGGTCCCATTGGAGCTGTGTCAATATGAACCTCGAATAACATTTTGAGCCTACGTTGCGTGCTGTAAGGATATATGTACGAGTATGTATGTCAGTCGGGATAGTAATCGCCATGCGAGGTTAATTAGAATACTCTGCACATGTCAGACGTGTTTATCAGAAAACTGTCGATTCATTTAAAGTTGAATATGTGAAAATTAATTGTGCTAAAATATGGTTTTGGAGGCTAGCGGAACAGAGAGTAAAGTCCCGCAAACCTTCATTGAAAAAAGAGGATCCTCCGGCCAGACAGGTGTTATAGCCTGGTGGGCGACTGCCCGATAGTTGATTTCGGGCTGTCTCGAGAACTTCAATTGCGCAATGCAGGATTTCGTATTTTCTTCGTAGTTCTTATGTGGCGTCATAGATGTCGCTACATGGTCAAAACTTTGTAGTTTTCTAAAAATAAATAAAAATGTCTCAGGTGCTCATATTTTTTTGCAACTTCATGATACGTTAGATTTTTAACCAGGCCTGAGGAATGGTTTCCACGCTGCAAGGTTGTTTAAGGAGTCATGGCAAGAACACAATTAAGTTTTAGTCAGGAAGTCTGACACATACTTTTAAGACCGCTCCTCTCAACATCGACCGGAGCTGGCGGCAGTGAACTTGAGGTGCGGATAGTGGGAAGTAAGCCAGCTGACTACCGTTGCCTGGTTGAGCACGAAACCCCAGCACCACAAACCCATCAGCTGTTACACACCTTAATAAACGTCTGCACTTGCGCATCCTTACTAATTATCCTTTTGTCTGTTTAGATAGAACGATGACCTGGTGATGGATGCAGAAATCCGATGGATGCGGTCCGGATCAATCGATATGGCAACCCTTGCGGGAGGACTATGTCTAACAGTGGACTTCTTTCGGCTGAAATGATAATGATTGTTTGTCTCGTTGACGCTTGTTCAATAATATACCTTTCTACGCTGAAGCAGCCGCGTCAGGCCCCAGAACACCGGTTCCACTTCGAGCGAGAGAAGTTGTTTAATCATTTACCTACAAAAACTGATAAGTAGTCGATAAAACATTGTCTCATAACATAACGCCACAATGAGGCCTAATGCCTCATCGTCGTCGTGGGGGCAATCGACGGCAACAATCTCTCCCGCCGGGCCAGGCCATGGTCCAAAGCGAGAAGGAGTGGCAGTCGGTCGCCTCAGTACGCGCGGGCTTGCAAACGGCGAGCAATGGGGATCTTGCCGGCCGACCGACCATCTGGTAACCGTCCGGACCGAGCCCAAGTCGTCTACTGCGAACTGTTTCACGCGCGTCTCAAGGAAATGTCAGCATACCGTAAGGGCCCAGCAGGGTCGAAGCCTGATGGGGCCAAAACAACTCATTATGCCTGAACCTATACCCCAAAGAGTTAACGAATGTTTAATAAATAGAAATGAATACAATGCAACAAAAAGTCCTTGAGAAGAAACTCTCGCTTACAAATGCATAATGTATGAATTCACAAGAATGCGTAACACCAGTGACTCACATATGTATATCCTCAATGTTACGATTGCAACCATTTGCAAGTGAAACTAATTTATTGCTTTAATTAGTGAAAAAGTAAAAATAACTGGGCCAAGCTCGCCAATGTACATCAACTGTACTTTTACAAACTGTATGTATAAATATAAAGAATAAAGAATAAATAATAAATAACTGCCGAAGGATACTGTAATTAATTTAATTAAAAATTTTGTCTATTTTTAGATTTCTTCCGGATGTTCTTTTGATTGGAATACCTTTTAACTTAGTTTTTAATGATTTATATAGATGAAGAATTAGATGTGATATACATACTATTTTATTTATTGGGGAAAGTATAAGAGTTCATCACGCGATTAGAACATTTATATAACAGCCTTACAACTATTGACCAGACATAACACCCGTAGGATCCCCCTTTTCCCCGTTTGTGAAACTTTACACACTATATATTTTTTTAGAATAGGTACAGGGTTATTTGTATAACACTGACAACATCTCAGACCTATGTTACTAATATCATAAACAAGTTTTGTTCTATGACTTTTAATAATTTATCATATTTTAGTTCATCATTTTAAAACAAAAAAACAAATATATAAATTGAACGTTCTAAATCGAAGTCTATGCGAAGCAAGCAATAGTACACTAGCGGAGGGGAGCGGGGATTGGCCGGCGAAGGTGCTTGATGCGTTTGCGTCGTGTCATACAGACGTAGACGTAGAGAGGTATAACAAATTAGGTACAGAGTTAAAAACTGTTGAAATGTTTTAGAACAACGAAATTTTGAAGTTCTGTTTTTTTTTTTGTTTTTGTATTATGTTTTATGAAAAGTCATAGAACAAAATTTGTTGTATATGACGTTAATAATACACTGCAAGTTTGATAGTGTTTTACAAATAGCCCTATGTAGTCTTCCTTTAGCTAACTCGCTTTAAAGCCTCTATGGCGTTAGACTAAGTAAAATACGCATACTATCAGCGACCACTCACTAAATACAAACTACAGAACTTATAGAACCCAAAAACCACTACAAAAAATAATTCAATACCACTTTTATATTACTCTGGAACCTACAATGTTCTTTTATGTGTTCCAAACCTATAAGAATGTATAATACAAGCAATCTTCAATACCCACGGAAGATTGCTATTAACAATCCCATCGTCCAAGCAATCCTACAAAATAAGGGCCACGTTAATGTACGCCTTGTTCCATAATACATTAAAGGCAAAAAGCATACTCGAAATACGAGACAATGTTTGGATGTTCCCTTAAAATTCAGAACACAGCGTATGGAAATCGATACACATTTGGGGAACATAGCTGGTCTCTACGTGAGGGGCTTTCACAAATACGCGACATGGATGACCTTTATATAGAATGAATTTACATTTAGGGGTTTAAAGGGGTGTAACAATTTGTATGGAAAATTGTCGGCAATTTGGGTGTTTTTTTTTTTGGTTGGAAATTAATAAGTAATTTTTCAAGCGTTGACATCTACAATTCCGGTTGGTTATCTACACACAATATGGCCTTTTAGTTCTTGGTTTCTGTTTCGGAAGCCTCTGTAAATAACTCTAATATTTGACTCACAATTAACTCAACAAGTTAATTCGATAACATCAACAGAAAATTAACTCATTAAATAGCTAATAGTTTTAGCTCTTAAAAACCAATTGCAGTTTTGCACAATTAGGCACAGGCACGTGCAATAAATAGTTCAGTACAGTAAATATGATCATAATTTTTCAGCTTTATAATTTTTCCCACTAGTCAGGCCTTCTCTCTGGTCGTGATCCAAGTTACAAGCCAAGTGCGAATTGGAAGTCATACCACATATCTTTGAATATTTATTTCTGGATAAAGCAGTTTCTTTATGATATTTTTACTGACCGTATTGGCGCATTACAGCAGTAATGAAGTGAACAAGACAAATTAAAGCGCCTGTCTAGATTTGAAATCATGATGTACATCGTGTAAATTGTAACCGTAACCACTGGGTCACAAACTCTCATTTACAGAAATAATATTATTATTATATCTAGCCTACTTACTATCCCAATGTTTGGCAAAGGCCTCCCTTAATTCCTTCCATTGTTCCTGGCTCTGAACTCTTTCTTGCCATCTTCTAAAGAAGCCACAACTCGATAGGCATGCGACAGACATGACCAGCCCTTAAGTTGAGCAGCTTTTGAGCCATATCAATGATCAGCAATTTGGAGCGCAATATGGTGTTTTGATTGCGATCCGCAACAAAAATAGACTTTATCTTTGAATAAAGTTAAAAAAACCAAGCTTAAGGTTTATCAACGTACTACAGAGTGCAGTAAACTACGTGTCAAACAGAACGACGGGTGCAAAGTAAAAAAAGTCATCTGCAATATTTCAATTTTCTGATAACTGCAGTAACTTAACAAAAATTAATATTCTAAGACATGAGAAACCTTTCAAGTGTCAAAAACGAAGAAATAATAGTTTTCTTTTTAATAAAATTAAAAAAAAAAAAATACTAAATAACTGCTTATTGTTACTAATTCAATAAAGATGATAGAAAATCACAAAATTGCAGATAACTTTTTTTTCTTTGCACCCGTCGAGAAATAATAGCATGTTATTATAACATAATCAGCCTTTTTAATGTCCCCAATGCTAGGACTCACGCCTCTTCTCTAGGAGAGGGAATAATCCATAATATCAAAAATAATACCGTCTAATAAAACATAAGATTTGTCACCTGACATTGTACGAATATCCACGTTAAGGACATAACTTAAGACAACACAGGACTAAGGCGACCTGACACAAACACGTATTGGACTAGACATCCAGCAGGGTAACAGCGGGGCATCATACATCTGTATCGAAACACCATCAGACTTAATGTTACAATATTTCAATTGTCAGGATCTTAGGAGTGTCTTGAATGGGAAATTGTGTGGTTTGATTTAAAGTGAGATGATTTTTCTTCATTTTAAGCTATTGTTAGGTACACATTTGAATACTAAAAAAATATTACTTCATCGATCTAAAAGGCCTAGACACCATACCATGTTTTATAAGAATATAAAATTATCGTATATTTGCAAAAAAAAAACAAAATAGTTTTTCAAGAATAGGCTTTATTTTCTTATTGTTATATACTATAATAGAATCCTAGCACTTTCAATATACAAAGTGAGACTGTGTTCCGAGTCGTATTTTTGGGTAAGAAATCTTTAAACAACTTTCTATTTCTATCCTTTCTGGCAATCCCGGAGTACATGCTTACTTACCTGACTACTATAATACATTTATTTTCAATTTACCCCAGTAGTTTTTGATCCTTTCGTCACATTGTTGCTGAATAAACAATAAATTTCTCCTCAATTAACAACAAACTAACTTTACTAAGCGTCTATTAGGATACAATTTATCATCAAAACGCTGTGTCATAGCACAGATAAATGATTGCTAGCGATAACATAAACACTTCCAACGTTCGCCACACAATTTAGAAATATGCAAATCTACTGCAAATCCCTCAGGCCAAAGATTAAGATAAAAAGAACGCAACGATTAAATAAGTTTTATACCTATTTAAGTGTGTATTTAAATTATTGATCCATGTTTGTTACATAGCTTTAGATATATCTACTTGATAGAAATATGTAAATCTTACTAATTCATTACTGTTGTAATTACCTATATCAACCAGTTTGGAACCATCATATATTATCTTTCACATATTTTATTTTGATGACAATTTTTAATTTACGAACTTTAAAAGTAACGCCTGCGACTGTAAAGTTGAAAGATAATCGTTTGTTTTGGTACGGTCATATGCATAGGAGGGATGAAATGCATAGTACTAAAAGAGTTATGACTATGCTTGTGGATAAATGAATAGAAAAAAAAATGCTGTCTACTGTGAGTAGTGATATTAAAGAAAATTATAGGTTAGAGTTCGTGAAAGCATCACAGGTGACAAGAAAAAAAAGAACATAGTGCACCAACTCCAAGTAACACTGGACAAGAGCAAGAAGATGATATTAAAGAAGTCTTTAGTTTTGAGGCAACCACCACTTATTTCTAAATAAATTTTTCAAGTTGCTGTAATAACATCTATAAGTTTCCAATCGAGTAGGCATATTACGGTCGATTTAACATCGCAACTCACGCAATCTAATCTATGCCCCCCGCTGAGGGTTTTAATTAATATTTCTACACAGTATCCGTACTGCACGAATTAATTCCTAGTATAGAACCCACGGTGAAATTTATGCTAATCTGGCAATGGTTGTGTGAGGCCGTTTTAGTATCACAATGATTTCACCTTTCGAAATTCTCACTTTCATGACTAAGGTCATGACTAATAATGCTGCGAACGTCTATACTATTTCATCAGCATTTCACAGGGCTTTGTCATAGAAACCTACATGTCTAATAATTTATGCTTTCTAGAACAAGATGATTTATAGTTAACATTGAATTGAGAAAGTTCAATGAAACATAATTATAATGTCACTCAATTTGCCCAGTATTTTCCTAACTGTGGCTTTCTGTCAAACTGGATACAGCTGGATATCAGTATTTACGTGGAACGACTGCCCATCTGGTCTCTACGATTCAGTATTTCTTAAACTATGATACCACTTGACAATACTGCTGCCAGTTTTTCTAGCTTCTTATTTTATCTAACAACTGTCAAATACTTACAAATGACTAATGAAATCAACAATGTTATGTGCTTTCAGAGGCACGGAAGAATTTCAATATGTTAAAGATAGTATGGTGGTATGCTATTTACAAACTAATCTTGGCAAGTGTTGTTTTAATCTAGAAGGTTGACTCATGGGGCTGTAATTACTAAACTTTCTTTTTTTATTATAACACAACTGCTAAAGATAAAACTGTCGATCATGTAAATAAATGGAGAGGTTTTAATACTCAGCACTGAATCCAGTGTTGTAAAAATGTAGCTCCAAGAATTACCATCGATATTGATGAAACGATTATCCGTATTATAGATTTTTATACAAGCCAAGATGAAAAAGCGGGCAACATGTAATTTCTCAGTAAATTGCTCAGCTGAGGCGTGAAATTGAGGATGAGAAAATACTTAAACGTCTTCATTTATATTTAATATCAAATATTAAAAAGCAAATCCCGCTTTATAACGACCCGTGATGGCTGCCCAGCAAACTAAGAAATATTTACTATAAAATATTCATGAAAACATAAATTTCAAGTGAGCACCATAGCAAATATCTCTTAATGACAAGGTGAAGAGCCGACGTTACTATAAATATATTCTTTTGAAACCACAAGCAAAAACTTGTATCCAGTATACCTTAAACTGAAGGTGATAAGGGTCAAAATTGTTTATCAATAGCTGGTGAGCAGCAAAACATTTGGCACCTTTTAACAAAGTTATTTGGAAATTAGGAAATTTTAGAGAGGATAAATTGAAACTTATAGCTATTGGAATAAGGATTCTTGTTGGGATATTCTAATAAACTAAGTGCATTAGCAATGTTGTTAAAAGCTTATGAATAGGCAATAAGTTGTCTTCAGGCGCCTACCTCTGTGCACTGGTTAATGACAGTTGTATAGGCAAGTTATGTAGATTAATGCCAATTTTGTGGTACAGTTAAGGAGTTATGTATATCATGTAATGGACTATTTTAGTATGTAATGTCGATCGGGATTTGATTGTAAGAAAATTAATGAACTTAACTTTGCGTTGTAAACAATTTATTTCTGTTAATAAATATGTCTGTGTTAGATAAATTGAGAGATAAGTGAAAACATGGTGTATATCAATCAGTTGCGTTTTATCTCACGCTAGTTAGGAGTCAAGTAGGATAATGGATTGATCTTGTTCCAGCGATTGGTTAACTAACTTACACTGCATTTACATAATCTTGTCAATTGTACCGTTTTATTACATTTACTTACTATTTCTCTACAAACTGTCGCATGAACATATCTTTTTTTTCCTAATAGAATTGATTTATTAAAAGGTGCAAATATGAATATCTTAAGATTAGGATTTTTTTTTTAATTCGTATAAACTAGTGCTTGACTGCGATCCCACCTGATGGTAAGCAGTGATGCAATCTCTGATGGTGAGGTGCACTAGTTTATTAAAAGCCTATTCACTCTAGCCTTGAAGATACCCAAATTATAATCGGACGGGAAGACCACAGCAGGCAAATTGTTCCATTCCTTCGACGTACGCGGTATAAACGACGAGGCGAAACGCTTAGTCCGGACCGTAGAGGTTTCAACAACGTATGGGTGGATACTCATTGTACGTCGGGTTGTCCGATGGTAGAATTGAGATGGCGGAATCAAGTCATGCAATTCCTGCGCACACTCTCCAAAGAGCATCCTGTAAAACACCGAAAGGCTGGCTACCCTACGCCTGTGCTCAAGGCAAGAGATTGTTTTACTTTGAATAATATTTTTGGATACAATCAAATACAGCAGTACATAATATCAATAACAGAAAGAAATAAATAATATCCATTTAAAAACTAAGTACTTTAACAATGCTTCAGGAAATGAAGAAAGGGCCACAAAAAAAGGCTCAAAAGTCTAAAATAAGCTTAACATCATAAATAAGAGAAATAGAACAGAGCATAGATCAGAACTACAACGGAACATTTGACGTCACAGACCATTGCTTACAAGCGACAGACGAATGTTTCAATTCTCTTTGAAACGGTGCAGTACGTTCAACTTTCTAGAGCATTAGAATACAAGAATATTTGATTTTAGAATGTCTATTTCTATATTCATTTTAATTGCTGTTTTCCGAATATAGGATTCAAAAGTACAAAGACGATTCAAAAAGTGTTAAGTTTGTCATAAGATCAGCATCATCGTGTCATATATGCATTTTATAGTCAACATCAATGAAAAAAAAAAACAGTGTTTATCCAACTTATGTAAAACTAGAAATACGAATTATATAGTAATTGAATTTCTAATAACTAGGTAATAAAATCATAGTCTATATAAAGATTCACATCAAGTTGGAGCAATTTATAAAAAAAAACTTATTTCTAAAGCCAACAATTCAGACAGTTTTAATATTCGTGTAGATATTAGAATGGACGGCTATTTTCATTTCATCGTCTCCTGTAATTTATAGCCAAGTATAGCTCACAATATGGCCAGTACTATGCTTGTAACGTGATTTATAAGTGATATTAATTGGTTTCAGGAATCTATTTTGGTATGAATTCAAAAATCTAAAAGTTTTTTTTGATGTATATAAGTAGAACATGTTCTACTTAGTTAAAAAAAACTGAATGTCATAGATATAATATTCAATGCATCGATATTTAACTAATTGTTGCTTTCTGAATTAGCAAACTTCCAGCCTGGTTTCTAATTTATTTCTGCAACAAGTGCAACTGTGCAAGTCCCAAAAGAAATTTTAGAACGTTTAAAAAAATTAAAAATTTCACAAATAATATTGTAGCTATCCTAATATAGTATTTTTTATTAATATTGTGTGAATAGAATATATATATATATATATTTATAGAATATTATTTCCGTATAATAATTTTATGCACACCAAAATGACTTTGAATCAAATACCTAATCTAATATTCAATCTTCAATCAAGTTAGCATAAAGTAAGGCTCCCAGCGTTACATATATTGAACGCAGAGAAGCCAGCAAATTAATATGCTAGCTGTAATTGATGACAATTAGTGAGGCGACGCGGAACGGGCATGCGTTGATTGTACCATGAATGTGTGATTTCCACTGCATGGAATTAGATAGTATATTGGATTGATGTAAGGTAGCCACAGATGCGTTTTAATGGTTTCTGATTTCGTAAAAAACTATACATTTTCGTGATGTGAAAATTCAATCTGATACTGTTTACTCACACAAAAAAAAACCTGTACAAAACCATACATTATCTACGGGCTCGAAATCAATTAAAATTCAAGTATGATAAAGAAATTATAATATTCTTTATTGACACTTCAAGACACAGTTATCAGTGTAGCTCTAACTCTTGTACTAGGGTTTCCTGTATCACAAGAGCCAGAATTATAGAATTGAAAGCAGATAATGCTTTGATACTTACAGCAAAAGAGGAATATAATAAGAGTAAAGACAAGTAAGAATAAAACCCAGAATTGGAAAACAAGAATAATCCCGAGACGGGCACAACCATGTTTAATCAAATATTCCCGGGTCTAGCCACACCAAATAACACGCCAATGCTGACCAACGAGAGACCGCTGAAATATATTAAACGCAGGGGTGGAACAATTGTGACAAATTGTGGCGAGTGTCATGTCGTATGTGAAAAAATGTGACGAAATACAGAGGAAACGGCGGCGGCGGTAAAATGCTGCCGACTATATGTGATGAGATGACTATGGTAGGATCTGCTTTGGATGGAATATTATTCAAATTTTCGATGGATAACAATTTGGTTTTGAGATAACTTTTGGTAGACGGCTCAGCACTGCTACACATAACTTATAATAAAACATTTGATATTCTCGCAGTTGAGAAAAATCAGTTGCAGTCCAGATCTTTCAAACTGGGCCAACTACTGGTTAGTGGAAATAAAATAGTGTAGTTTTAAAGATTATTATACAAATAGTTAAACTTAAACGAGTGTAATTGAGTGCCATATGTTAATTCAACTACAAAAAAAAAAAAAATACAATAAGTCAATGATCAAATAATAAATTGTCATACGCCTGTTTCATACATTCAACCCCTATATATTCAAAACTAATATTAACTAGAAACAAATATTCATAAGTGTTATCGTCATCAAAATCTTACTTGTCATTTTCATCTGATATTAATTCATCTACTGAACTGGGAAAAATCTGATAAACCTTCTGAGGACACGTCAAAGGAGTTTCAACTTTGTCTTCAAGATGGAGGGTGCGATTTTCGTTGATTATGAAGGGATTTTCGAGGGCAATAAGTGTGCGATCAAATTGAGATACGAGCCAACACGTGCAGGTTATTGGCACACAAGTGTTTGGACAAACTACGATATTGCTTATTTGTGCGGAAAATCTTTAAGGTCGGGGTGATGTTGGGCTAAAGCACTGTAATGGTACTGGTGACCGAGCGAAAAGTTATTGATCCTGATTTTTGATTGGCTTTCAAGTGCTGGGGTATAATCTTTTCTGCGTTGCTATGAAAGAAGGTAAGTATTAATACTGTTTTATTATTTGTTTAGGTTGAGGTCTTTCTCGTTGCAATAAAGAATAAAGCTGAATTAATTTTCCAAAAGCAGCTTATGTGAACTATTTTATTATTACCAGGATAAAATATACTTGAAAATGGTCTTATAGAAATAAAAAAGTATTTTCACGTTGTAAAATTTTCACTAAATATTTTTCAAATAAGAAATGCTATTAGAAAATTGTAGTAGGTATTGTAGCGTTAAAAAAAAGAAAATCACCACTTGTACACGTATAATTTTGCATTTTAAAAAAAAACAACATAGAAAAAATTATAAAAGGAAATAAAAAAATTCGGCGACTTTATATATATAAAAATAGGGTTTAAGTAAGGTGGCGAGATGGATATATAAAAAAATAAAAATTTATAATTTGGAAGTTGTGCCTATAGGTACGGGATTGCAATCACGGGACCTCAGGCGCGGACTCGTAAACTATCAAAGAAATCGGTTCATTCCGCAACCTTTTTACACGAATTGCTGTGATTATACATATAAAACAGATAGCGTAAAAAAACTACTCAAATATTACTTGCTACTGCTATAGAATAAGGAAAAATAGGGATCATGAAAACTTCACGTGGAGTGACGTCACGATGTCCACTGGAGTTTTCTCTAGTATCGTCATGCGCTAGTTGGCGCACGCATTTATGAATTGCAGTGGGCTGTACTGTCCACTTCTGTGAATTTCTATGTCTATATCCAGAATACTCCAAGAATACTCCGAGAATGTTCCAAGAATACTCGAAGAATACTCGAAGAACCGATTGACAAATAATCTATCGGGAGAAGAAAAGGAAAATTATCACTATGAGACACGAAACTGAACCTTCAAAGCAGCCAAAACTTAAAATATTTAAAATACATACCGGTTCTTTATATTGACTATCACTTATCGGTTTTTTTATTTACTACCGAGTTTCACCAAACATTTCGCAGTTAGATCATTACTTATAATCACGTTTCCTTTTTAATTCGTGTTCATCAAGCACTTTTTCTCAGAAAATTTCGTCGCCGAATGACAAATAAAATTTTTCCTTGTCAAACCTCCAAATTTTCCTATTCTAAGTTCAAATCAAAAAAAATAATATTAGAAAAAGGTAAACTAACGCGAACGAAAAAGTTTTTATTTAGCTAAACGCATTAAGCAACATGATAATGCTGCAATACCCCCTTTCTAAGAAAAAAAGGACGAAAGTACGAGTGAGAAAAAAGATAAACTGGAACAGACAAAGACAACAGCAGGAATCATTTCTGAATCATACGATATCGAAGTGCAATAGATACTGAATAAACACGGAGGCCTCCACATCTAAACGTTATCCACGCTAACTCACGACATCTCAATTACGAAAATGGAGAATATGAAAGAAAATAACGAATTCATAAATCAAAATGTATATTGTCCAATTTGAGTCAAACACTAACCTACCACATCCTAACAACTATGAAGAACAATTAGGGAACTATATATCTAAGTAAAGCTAGCCTAACTTAACATAAGACTAAACTATTACCTAGCAACAACAAGAAAAAAATCCGGGGATTATACATCTAATTAAAGCTAGCCTAACTTAACATAAGACTAAACTATTACCTAACAACATTAAGAAATTTATGTCAACACGTAAAGTCCAACCTTAGTTAAAGAAACGAAAGAAATTGGACAAAAAAAACAAACAACTAAGTTTGAAAAAGTTAACTTAAGTCGATTAAGTCAAAGAAAAAATTCAAATTGATTGTTGAATGACAAATCATTTGTGTTAAACAAAAGAAATAAAACAACCTAATTACGCAGGCAACCTAAGAACGCAGGTTGACATAACATAAAAATAAATAAATGTCATTATTAACGGATAATTTAAAAAGTTTTTAACCTAATTAAAAAACTTATGCAAAGAAATATGCCATAAACCAAAGAGGAAAGCAAATGTTAATGATAAAATGGAATAAAGAGAATTTAATCCAATTTATTTTAAGATATCTTTGATATGATATTGTCCGGAGTGGACTGAATCACAATCCTGTAGCAAATAGGTGGTCCTAGAAATTACTCTTATCACGCGGCACTTAATAAAACGTGGAGCAAGCTTCCCAGAAAAAAAAATCATTTCCAGAAGACTTGGAAAAGTTCCTTCTCCATACAGTATCGCCAACATTCAGAGTGATAGCTGATCGATTAGAATTATATGCGCGAGAGTTACGGAGGAAAGCTAAAGAAAGATTATCAGCAACCTTTGCATAAACTTCGTTGAGAGAAAATAGGTTTGAAGCATGTCGAGCCCGACTGTCTGCCAAATTAGAGTTTCGAGTCTGACTATATACACGACCGCTATCCATAAGGACCTCTCTACCAAACATAAGAAAGTTAGGCGTAAAGCCAGTAGCTAGATTAACACAAGAATTGAGGTAAAGCTTAACTTTAGGTAACATTTTAGCCCAACTTCTTTGGTTCTCACCAACCAAAATACCTAAACACGTAATAACACTTTGGTTGTATCGCTCAACCGTATTTGCTTGGGGTGTATAATATGGCGTAAAAGTAGGTGATTGAATATGGAAAGATCTGAGAAAATTAAGGAATTGATTACTACGAAAAACTGTAGCGTTGTCGCAAAGAATAGTACGCGGAACCCCAAAATTAAAGAAAATCTCAGACTCTAACGCTTTTATAACAGAAAGAGCGTCAATCTTTTTCAGAGAAACTAGCCATACATACTTCGAAAATACATCAACCATAGAAAGGATATATTTATAACCATAATAAGCACAGGGCAATGGACCAATTATATCGATAGAAATCATCTGTAAGGGTAAGGAAACCTCTTTAGGGTAGCACATCTGACCGCGATGTTGCGTGTTCGAAATTTTATAGGCTTTACAAACGTCGCATTGACTTAACGTCGAAGTGACGTCACGGAACATATTTGGCCAGTAGAACAACTCCCTAAGTTTTAGATACGTTTTAGTAACACCGGGATGTATCGAAGGAAAACTATTGTGAATTTCCCAAATAGCATCTGGAACCTTTTCAGCTGGTAACACCACATGCCATGGTTCAGAAGATAAAGGATTAGAAACAGGCATGCGTCTCATAAGGATACCATTGTTTATAGCGTATGCTGGGAACATTTGTGGCGAGTCTCGAGCACCTATATATACCTTCTTATACCAACGGTCATTAGTATGTTCAGGACCCTGGTCAAACGACACAGGATTTGCATGGATCCTGGATAAAACATCGGGGACTTTATGTTGCAAACCTTTACGATGCACACGAACCTCATTAACAGAAGAAATTTGAGGGGGAGAGTGCTGAACAGAAGGGATAAACATATTACCGTCAATATTTTTATCAAAAGCCTGACTCAAAATAGACGTCAAACCGAATTTATTCCAAAATTCGATACCTAAAATAACAGAAGATGACATCGAACTTGCCACTAAAAACTGATGAATAAAAGTTTTACCATTAAATTTAACTGGAAGATATACAGAACAAAAATATCAATCGGTGAATTATTAGCCGATATAACACGGGGACAAGCGTTTTTTGATGTCAAAGAAATACCAAGTTGCTGAATTAAATTATCGCTAATAAGTGACATCTGAGCACCAGAGTCAAGTAATGCTTTAACGACTCTACCGCATAATAATACATCTATAAACGGTCGGTTATCAAATGAATCTGAAGTAAACACTGGGGATACTTTACGGAAAGAAGCGTATCGCCAGTGGTCTTTAAATTTTTTTGGATTACATTTCGGACATTCTCTTGTAATAAATCCAGGAGAACGACACTTAAAACAAATTATGCCTGAGATCTCTGGACAAGAGCGGTAAGAATGACCAACTTTATTACATTTTAAACAATGCTTAGACTGACTACAACTAGGACAAATCCGAGGCTTACTAGTTGTTGGTTGATAGGAAGTTTTGTTCGGCCTGGGTTTTGGTGAGTTAACAGCCTGAGAAGTCGACTGGTCGGCAACACAATTGAGACTGGCTACCGCCTTTGAAGGTTTTAAAAAGGACTCGAAATGAGTAACAGCTTCGATTAAATTATTAATGTCATGAAATCTCTGGATGGATAAGCAAGGAGTGTATTTTGGCAACATATTGTGAGTAATGATTTGCAACAATTCCGGTTCTTCAATGGGCTTATACAGTTTTGCATTTAAATAAGACACTTCGATAATAAATTCTCTAATCAATTGTTCCGGTCTCTGCTTAAGGTTACGGATCTCCTGGCTGGTCTTAAATTCATAATCTGTCGTACCAAACGTATTAAAAAAGGCTTCTTTGATCTCAAAGAAGGAAAGACCCGGGCGACGGATCGATCTAAAATATTGAAGTGCGACACCTGACAAGACTTCATGGAATCGCTTGACTAAATATCCCTCAGACAAATTGTCGGCCTCCCTGCATTCTTCTATACTCGTGAAAAATTCCCGAACGCAGGTCTTTCCATCGAAACTAATCTTCCACTTAGTAAGAGAGAACTGCCTGGTAAATTGTAGGCATTCATCAGATCTTACTGGTGAAGGAACGACACTTTGTGAAGAAGCGCGAGAAGCTCTTGGCGGAATAGGAGGAGGTTGTGGTCGCGAAATGATGGGACTATCACGACATGGTGTCTCACCAATAGGGAACCCCTCTTCTGACATGATGTAACTAATATAGACCTAATAACGAATGAAAGAACAGACTAAAGTCAATTAAATCCTAGCGAAAAAATAGGCACGGCATGAACAACTGGACAAAAATAATCCAGCAACCAGCAGTCAGCAAACGCCAAGCTAGAAAGCAAAAATATCGGCTAAATAACCGTTCATACTAAGCTTACCTTGAAAACCGAAGCCTATACATTCACACGTCACCATATATACCCTACAGGTTCTAACTACCGCTAGCTAAGGATATGGAATAAAAATCAGGAAACCTATCGTTATATTTGCTGCGATAAGTGGATAAAATAAAAGGCAGTTATGTGTTTTATAGTTCACAAAATTATTTTTCATTAAAAATCATTACATTTCATGAAAAAATAATATGTCATGGAAAAAAACAGCTTCAAACATCTGTACTGGTGGTATAAATCCTATAATACCCTTCTTGAATGGAAGAATCCACGTCCTGAAACAAATAAGCTTAAGAATCATTAGCTCCCAGAGGGAGTGACCATTCTCAATAAGGCAAAAAAAAATCTTTATGTAGAATCGTTTAAATTTTAAATGTTATTAAGTAAAAACACTTACTTCTGTTAGCCGGAGAGCCATTTTTGTAGCGTTAAAAAAAAGAAAATCACCACTTGTACACGTATAATTTTGCATTTTAAAAAAAAAACAACATAGAAAAAATTATAAAAGGAAATAAAAAAATTCGGCGACTTTATATATATAAAAATAGGGTTTAAGTAAGGTGGCGAGATGGATATATAAAAAAATAAAAATTTATAATTTGGAAGTTGTGCCTATAGGTACGGGATTGCAATCACGGGACCTCAGGCGCGGACTCGTAAACTATCAAAGAAATCGGTTCATTCCGCAACCTTTTTACACGAATTGCTGTGATTATACATATAAAACAGATAGCGTAAAAAAACTACTCAAATATTACTTAAAAAATTATAAAAGGAAATAAAAAAATTCGGCGACTTTATATATATAAAAATAGGGTTTAAGTAAGGTGGCGAGATGGATATATAAAAAAATAAAAATTTATAATTTGGAAGTTGTGCCTATAGGTACGGGATTGCAATCACGGGACCTCAGGCGCGGACTCGTAAACTATCAAAGAAATCGGTTCATTCCGCAACCTTTTTACACGAATTGCTGTGATTATACATATAAAACAGATAGCGTAAAAAAACTACTCAAATATTACTTGCTACTGCTATAGAATAAGGAAAAATAGGGATCATGAAAACTTCACGTGGAGTGACGTCACGATGTCCACTGGGGTTATCTCTAGTATCGTCATGCGCTAGTTGGCGCACGCATTTATGAATTGCAGTGGGCTGTACTGTCCACTTCTGTGAATTTCTATGTCTATATCCAGAATACTCCAAGAATACTCCGAGAATGTTCCAAGAATACTCGAAGAATACTCGAAGAACCGATTGACAAATAATCTATC
The DNA here is from genome assembly GCA_949319445.1 of Mythimna lalbum. Lineage (NCBI taxonomy): Eukaryota > Metazoa > Arthropoda > Insecta > Lepidoptera > Noctuidae > Mythimna > Mythimna lalbum. The sequence goes on from OX439347.1 coordinate 2,313,397, forward strand.
GTGAGAAGAAAAGGAAAATTATCACTATGAGACACGAAACTGAACCTTCAAAGCAGCCAAAACTTAAAATATTTAAAATACATACCGGTTCTTTATATTGACTATCACTTATCGGTTTTTTTATTTACTACCGAGTTTCACCAAACATTTCGCAGTTAGATCATTACTTATAATCACGTTGCCTTTTTAATTCGTGTTCATCAAGCACTTTTTCTCAGAAAATTTCGTCGCCGAATGACAAATAAAATTTTTCCTTGTCAAACCTCCAAATTTTCCTATTCTAAGTTCAAATAAAAAAAAATAATATTAGAAAAAGGTAAACTAACGCGAACGAAAAAGTTTTTATTTAGCTAAACGCATTAAGCAACATGATAATGCTGCAGTATCTACTTTTGAAGGTAAATCGATGCGAAAACCGAAATTACAAACTTTTTGAAAAAAAAAGAAACCGTAAAGAGACTATATAAAAAATCAAACAGTGTTTTATTTATTATTCGTGTTGGTTACTATAATTCTCATAGCTACACAGCAATATGGATCCCAAATTTCTTGCTAGAGTCCCAAACTGTCCATATACCCTTATCACCATTACTTTTCCATCGCACTAAACGTCTGTCAACTTCCAGTGATTAAACATAGAACTTATAAGGAAAAAGTTGGACAATAAAATGTAATAAGCCATGAAAAATGACACACCGCTCGCCGTTAGCAAGTCATCGTAGAGGACAGCCATTTATCACTATTGATGGCGATGGATATATTGATTTTGTTAGCTATCCGTATGAAGGTATTACTTTATGCTTCAATGCTTGGCTGAGGAAAATAGTTTATTGTATAACAAAATGTAACTATACTATAAACATTTATGATTTTTTACTATCGTACCCTTAGATATAGCTTTTTGAAAAGTAACTATCTGCAAAATTTTTATCAAAATTAATTTAAATATTGTTATAGATTTGTCTCATCAAGACAAATTTATAGGTAACACTGGTTATTAGCTACGACACTTACATATTTACAAAGATAGCTTCAGCAAAAATAAGTAATTAGAGATTTGATCGATAATAATATTATAATAATACAAAAATTGTATTTAGTTGGTTTTGGTAATAAAGATACTTTATGTCGTGGCCAAAATTAATCAATTTAGTAGCTTAGTACTTTCTTTCAGTGAAAGGGGTTGTCAAAATGTTCAAAATTAATCGCAATAGCAGAATACTAAAATAACGTGCGATCATTTTGATAACCCGTTTAGTTCCTAAAACCATGAAGAGATATGACTTGATGTCCAATGGTATACTAAACACATATATTGGGCTCTAACTTAACAAAGAAAATAATAAGAAGAGGAATAGCGAATGGAACAAACCAAAGAAACAATAACAAGAAGTCACATACACACATCCCACTCCTACACATCTGAATATATTTTTAAAAACACAACTTCCTCAGAAAATATCCGTTTCAAAGAACATCTTTCAACAAACATTGTGAAACAAAAGAGCGTTCAAAGCGACTGTCGACCGTTTGAAATCATTTTTCACTTCATTACCGTTCCAGTTTGCGCGTAACGCTTTGATAATGTACTGTGACTTGCAATGATGTGCATCTGAGTATTCTGAGTCATTTTCGCGAGAATAGATTGAAATGTCTTCTTTATTTATGTTTCCTTTGCTTTATTGGATGTATTATAGGGGTCGCGGAAAAGATGTAGGTAGTAAATGTTTTTGCTTATTTTTTTTTATAATAAAATATTTAGGAACATTCTAATTTAACTGGTGTTAGTTGACTCAGCCCCCAGTAATTGTCATTAGGTTTTTAATACAATATAGACCGGTCTACACTGTACTTAAAAAATGTCTATACTGTAATATGGAAATATTTTAAGCCATTTTTTAAAAGAGTAACCATGGTGCTTCTTGCCTGTTTCTCTATAGATAACGCCCAATTTGAAACCGTGCACTAGATTCTGACGTTTTATAAGTGCCCATGTAGGCATATCTATGTGAAAAAAAACTTGTGAATTCTGTTTTTTATTTTTTTTTATTTTTTAAACTTACATGTACATAATATAGAGATAATAAATATTTTAGTAAAATATGATAACGTAAAAAATATCTCATCTAAATTTCTAATAACAACAACTTTTTAGCTACACATAAAAGCACTCGATACAAAATAAGATGTTTGATTGTGAAGATGTTCCCAATATTTTTTCCGTCCTCAATAATGATTTAGGTCGCTCCTCTTTACGTTCTGTTTTGCCCAAGAAGGACACTCCATTCACGAACCCTTTTGATGTTGGACTAGTTCAAGTAATGCCAGAAACAGTCCTAATGCGATTTGCGGTTATATTCGTGTCTGAGAAGGTTCCCTCTCACGTGGTTTTTTTAGGGCAGTCTTTGAGTGGGTTACTGAAAGTGCTTATAGATAGGATTATATTGTGCGTCACGTTTTAGTCTCAAGAGGTTTTAGATAAGAGACAATTACTGTATACGGTCCGGCTAACACGAAACTGTTTGCTGTTTTCGGAAGCACATAATTAAACTATACACAGCTAGGATACACTGATTACGGAATCCCGGTGCCTATTTTCCGGCTCCATCATCGTCATCACTTCGATACTATTTTCAACATAACTATTCAGAGTCATTCATATATTTGTATTGTCATCGTCGCTTATCTGTCTTCTATACTGTACTATCTAACGTGAGAATGAAGTTTCATTGGCCATTTCTGTTCTTCTTCACCAGTTCCACTTCATCAAATGTTACTTTTTGACTGTAAATGCTCAAATCCAAATAGAATTCCTTGCCGGAGTCTGTGTTTCCTGGCTATAACCCAAGAATCTTTAAGTCAAGAGTGAACATGTTTCTTCTAGGTAGGTGCGTTCCATCGTCGACTGCATCGTCGCTTTCTATCAGGTGAGATAACGGTTAAGCGCGAACCTTTTAATAATAAATAAAATCTTTGATTAAAATATCAAAATCACTATATTCTGGGAGTTCCGTGGATTCCTCATGAATTCCATCATCAAATCTGGATTTTGAAAAAAAGAGGCCAATCTGGATTTTTTTCCTTTAAAAGGAAAAAAAAATGCAGGACCTGAAAATTTAATAGCGGAAAGAGGTAATTAAAAATTGCATCATAAGCTATTATATCCTATGATTTAATTTTTAACTACCTCTTTTTAAGTTGGGTCTCTGTGTGCTTAAGCATGCGACTTTAGGCAGACACCTTTGTCTTAAGTAATCAAAAGTCAATAGATATTGCAATATACCTTCTGGAAAATCAAACTGGAGATGGTTATCATCCACATATAATATTGACGTAGCAAATTCAAATACACCTTTCCGCCTATTATAATGACTTTGTCGACGCCTCTAGATTTTCACATAAAAGATTGCTTGACATTACAATTTTCCCGTAGTCAAACAAGAATATTTGCATAGCAACACGAGTATGTTATTTCGGGTACCTATCCATTGAGTGGTGTGCCTTAGCTATGAGTGAGCTGGAGTGTGTGCCTTACATGTTTCCCTTGTTAGTAGCGGTACCTTTCTTTGAACTTGTTTTATATTTTATCTCTTTATTTTTCTGTATTGTTTTGTCTGTGAGGTTTTATGAAATAATACAAAATTTCTAGGTAAGATTGATTTTCTTTGATTTGGTATAGAGAGAAAAGATATTCATATGTTTTCTTAATTTAAGCATTTTTTTTTTTTTTCAACAGTTTCATAAAAAAGTTAACTACGTCATGGTCCAAGTGAAATTTAAAAAAAAAAATTATGATAGTTTTTGTACCCTTTGCATAGCTTCATTTTTTTGGAAGATTTCTTAAGCCGATATCAAATTAACTAGTTTTGTTATCACAATTATTTTAGCTGAAAAACGTCCACTGTTGGGCATAGACCTTCTTCCATCACCAGGCCATCGGTCTATCTTATAGGGGGCTTTCCAATACTGCGTCTTCCGATACGCGGTCACAACTCTAGAACCGTTCTGTCGGATTGATTATCTGTTCTGTGAGTATTATGCATTAAATTACTTAAATTTAACGATTCTTCTTGGTTCTTCTCCAGATGTATTCATTTCTGTTAAATTGAAAAGATATATAATTGAGACTAGAGAATTATAATGAAAACACAGATTCTAACTTATTATCTTTTACTCCATTTTTATTATATTTTTTTGGCAAAAAAAAAAAATTATGAACGGCAGGTACAACAGATAAAAACAACATACGCAAGGAAATTCTCAACAATGACAATATTTCTGAGAATCCTTCTTATCCTAATAATTTGAAAAGCCAATTCCGTGGCCTCCCTCGAACTCGTTTCATCCATAAAATTGAGTTAGCCAGCCGCTTAATGTATTTGGCAAACATCTCACATATACGTATAGGTGTGTATGTATAGGTATGCATGTACAGGTTCTTACGAAAAATGTTCCATTGAAAAATACTTTGGGAATGATTCGCAATTTTCTATCACAAGATGAAATGGCTTGTTAGGAACGCAGGCATGATATTTAATTTTATTGGGATTTCAATTTGCGGAAATGAATTTTTGTGTGTTATCTTTTTTTGAGTGTGGTGAAATTGGTTTGGTTTGTGAATCTAATCTTTTCAGACTGGCAATGTGTTTTCATTTATTTATTTTTAAATAATTTATTTTTTCTTTTATCCGCAACCAGATTTTGTGCTTGCTTTTGCTTTGTGCCAATTGCTACAATTTGCTGCCACTTTTATTTAAACTCTACCTGCAATAGCAACAATGACATCTACCCACATTTTTGCCGAAAGATCAACATTTCTTCAACCACCTTTTAATGCCACTAAGTCACTGTCAAACGCCGCGTCTTGAGAGACGTAAAATAGTATTCTGCCCATCATTTAATTCATGAATCCCGAAGCGACCACCGGTGGCCGCGCATCTATTGTCTTACTATTGTGTCTCTAATTGACGGTATCTGAAGGGTTAAGGATATTGAAAACTTTCAATAAATTTTATCAACTGAACGTTTGGAACTCTGAAAAGTTTATGCCAAAAATAAAATGCTCTGTAGCTTTCTGCAACTCTTCTTTAATCATAGTCGAGAGTCTATTGTTCTAGTTTATTCCAAATTCTATATTATTATTACTACTATTCTATACTCTTCGCGTTGTATTCATCATTACAGAGTAGAGTAGTACAGTAAAATTTTGTGTTGAGCAATAAGTAATTTGGTTTGAACATCTTGTTCTTCTTCCTGACCTTATCTCATATTACTTGGGGTCGGCGCAACACGTTTTTTTCTTCCATTCTGTTCTGTCACTCGTCAAACTATCACTAACTCCCTTTTATTCCATATCACTCCTCAAATAATTCATCCACCTTGATACTATAATTAACCTTTCAATTGTGTGTAGTCGATCTTGTTTCCATTAAGCGAAACTTGTTTGTTGTTCTTAGGGTTTTACAGGTTAGTAATGTGATAACCTAGTGGAGGGATCCTATCTCAACGTTTTTAAGTTTTTAACAAAAAAACCTTTAAAATGGAATCCACTTTCAAGAAAATGACGTGAAAATGTTGCGTTTTTATCGCTTGTTTTCTATCAATATAACAATAAGAACAATTTTATTTTTAGACTTATCTCTTGTTCTCAGTAACAAAAGAACTGTGTTAATATAGCTACCTACTATTTATTATGAAACATAACTTTAGTAAGTGAAAATTATGTAAATATTGTGAGAACGAGTTATTGATTCAGTCGTTACCTGTAAAGAAACAACTAAGTATATGAGTGTGTATGATGTTTATATGCATGTCAAACTTATAGTCTATAGTAATGGGCTTGCTCGCTGTCTGATCGTCAGGTAAGTGTCCGGACCGAGCCCAAGTCGTCGCCGCGCGCCTCAAGGAGTTGTCAGCAGCAGCAGGGGCCCGGCTAGTTCGCAGCCTACTGGGGCCAGGGTTATTCGAAAGGTAGCTTCAGCCCAGGTATGAAGGCACCAAGAAACGGGGTTGGTCAGTAAGAGTCTGACACTACCTGATGATTTTCTCCACCATAATCAAAGAGTAAAACAACCTCACGCCAATTATTTGATAAGTAAAATACCATCCAGCTACGTATTCAAGTGACATGACGTGGAAATATCAATACAGAATCACCAAATCAAATGAACTGAAGAGAAAATTTCATTTAAACGCTCTCACATTCAGAACAGAATACAATACCCACATGTTTATCAAATGCATTAATCTCAAAATGAAAACGGAAAATCTTTTAAACTTATTACAACAGGGCTGGTGAACTTTTATTTAGAGAATTATATTTATTTATTTATTTATTTAATCTTCATGCAACACAAAGTACATAGGCGGACTTAATGCCTTCGGCATTCTCTGCCAGTCAACCTAGGGTGGTGCAGAGACATTATGGTAGGCGCATATAAAGAAAATTTTATTTCAGAAAGAGCAAAAATAATACATATATTTAAAATAAACATACATATATATTTAATATAATATATATACACACTACGTTACGACGTTGCGTTACGTTATTATACACTATTTTTTTGGAAAAATATTATTATTATTTGTAAAAATGTGGTCATGATATACCGCCAGAGAATTTTTAATGACTGATTTACTCAAAAAATAAACTAAATGCCATCAAGTTAACTCTTCTTATTTGTTACGCGTGTATCGCAATCGTAAAGCTATGAGCATTGCATAAGCAGTGTTTAATGTTAACTTAAATAAAAGATCAAACAGTTTCACTTCATGATATGTTACTTTTTGACCGTAAATGCTTGAGCAAATGCTCGATGAAAATATCAAAATCACTATATAATATTTAAGGGGTCCCTTGATTCCTCATAGATTCAATCATCAGAACTAGATTTAACCCTTCAGATACCGTCAATTAGAAACACAATAGTAAGACAATAGATACGCGGCCACCGGTGGTCGCTTGGGGATTCATGAATAAAAAAAAATAAGACCAATCTGGAAGCATACCTATCTATTTAGGAGATAAAACAAAATTGCAAATCGGTCTATAACCGGTGGAATTCCGAGGTAACAATGTAAAAAAAATATATTAAATAAATAAAAAACAAATACTTAAGTATAAAAAATACAACCGAATTGAAAAACTTCTCCTTTTTTTTGAATTCAGTTAAAAATAATGAATATTGAATTGTAAACTTCGTTAATTGTAAGCAGTTTTAAAGTCGACGCCTGATTAATAGAACTGGCAATTTTTATGTTTGCAAGTAAGGATCACGATAATAGCTAATTATTGTTTTATTATTTACTATTATTGATCATTTGAGAGACATCTCGTTTTTGACGGAGCTGGGTTTTTTTTAAACATCAACTTTTCTTACATAGATTCTTTACATAAAAATATTAGGTTTCGGGTTTCGCAATACTAAAGTGAATGTTGTAGATGCTGAATATTTTTCTTTGCGTGCCCAAATTATATCGTGCCATAAGTTGGCCATCCCTGCATTACAATATTAATTTCCAGTATTTCGAATCAATTTTGCAGCATGCCATCACAATTCAATCGGGTATCACTTAATCGAATCACTAATTAGCATTTTACTCTTACAAACAGTCCGGATCAAACACTACTGATTAACAATGGACAATTTCATAAATGGACTATTTGTGAAACGTCTGTGTTTATCATTTTATGGTAACTTGATAATAGGGACTGTTATGATATTTGGAGAGGATTGCAAGTTGTGTTTGTTTAATTTTGCTGGCGTCATGATGTAGTCTACACCAATATAATAAAGAGATAAAGTTTGTTTGTAGAAGGTAATTTCTGAAGGTGCTAGTCAAATTGCTAAATTTTTTTCACCAATAGAAAGCTGCTTTATTCCTGAATGACAAAGGCTGTATTTTATGTACGCGGGTGAAACCGCGGGTAAAAGCTAGCCTTTAATATAATATAATTAATCTGGAGAAATCTAAATATCAATATGTTCTTCTTGTCATAATGATATACCTCCATTATTTTCGAATTCTGTTTTCTTTGAAAATCTTCAAATAGTAAAGAAAAATGATGCAATCTGGCTGCGTTTGTTTCTACGCTAATTTATTTTAAATTATGTTAAAATAAGAAAAGAAAGTTATGGATAACCATATCAAAATCTGCACTTACAGAAAGAGCGACAAAAAAAGAGGTTTTGTGTATAAATGGTACTCGTGCAAAGCCAGGGTGTGTTGCTAGTCGTTAACGTTAAAAATATAAATATTATCTACTTTTTTTATAAAAAAAAAAAAACATTTATCATATGACTTGTAGCGACATATTATACTCGTATACATAAGAACTGAAATTTGACTTTCTTTGCATCGCAGTCTTAGAGTTCACCGCGCAATGTGAACATTTATACAGCAGCCCAAAATCAATTATCATGCAGTTGCCCAGACCAGACGAAACCCCCGTCTAGTCAGAGGAACTTCTCTTTACAACGATGTGTGAAATCCTACAAACATCCGTACGCATATGTCTAATAAAATATTATTTGTAGCATATTAAAGAAATAATTATAAAAACAGAATAGGTAGTTATGTATCCATGATTTAAAAGTGTTCAATAAAACCATATTAATATTTTCTGACACTATAAAAATAAATGTTATAAATACTACAACAAACAACAGTATCAATGTTCAGTAATTTAATAAAAAAAGTAATTTAATTTAAAATATAAAGTAATATTTCATTAACTTCTACAAATATCAAAGTGAAAGTCACAAAGGATTTAACCAAATAATAGTCATTATCATAACTGTAATTTAGCGGAGTTAAATTATTTCAGTTGCTTTCCCTGACCAATCGTTAATTAAAGGTACACGGTCCCTACTAAGGGTCATGCACACTGAAACTGAGTTGAGCAAACTGGGTACAAGTTTATATTAAAATAATAGAATTTAATAGCAGAAATAGTAGTGTGAAGTGAGAGTAGGGCTCGCAAACTGAGAGTTCCGTACAAACGGTCTAGGTCTTTACTAATAAAAACGGTTCGATTCCCGAATTGAGTTACGAAATTTTTTCCGAATTGCAATTCTTTTTTTGTGATGCAATAAGATTTTACAGTTGTCAGAATTTTTCCTATTCTGATCCTATAAGATCTTGTTTGATGACGTCTTTTAGGATTCTGGGACAACTCCCTTTCCTGGAAGCCTGAGTCTCAGCTGTGGGAAGATTAAAAAGGCTGATGATGATGACCCAGGCGTGCTACACGTATTCGTCATTATACGTTTGGTATACAACAAGCATATAATGACGAATACGCGTCTGTGAACAGTGGAGATTTCAATAGAATATAGTTTTTTTTTTTGTGATATTAACAGTTCATTAAGACGAAAATAAATTGTAACCTTATTATTTAATGGTAGGTAACCTACGCTATTACTAAATTTTTATAATTAAAAACGAAATTAAAAATTCTAATATCCGTTGAAACAGAATTTCTATTTATAAAGCTTACTCGACCTTACTATGACCTAGTAAAGAAGTCGTCTAGACTACTCTAGAGAGAAATGAAAAAAATTACCTGTAATCACATTGCTTTAAATACTTAAAATGCCTGCCATTTGTATAAAGTTTGCTTATGAATAATTCATATTTAAGCTCAGACTGAAATCGTGACAAATAATTTTTTGGCAAACGTATTTTACCTATTTCTAAAAGTTTAATAATCAAATTAGAATAATAATTTCAATTTTAATAACGAATAAAGTAAGTGTTTACCGCCTCCGGGCTAAAAGAGTTATTCTAACAAGGTGGCGAGTCACAATAGATCTTTTAGGTCACCGTGACTTAATCCCCTATACTACGGGAGATGTGCATCTCCCGTAGTGTAGCACCTTATCTTCAAAGTAATAATAAAAAGTGTTTACAGAAATACCTATTTTTAGGGTTCCGTACCTCAAAAAGAAAAATGGAACCCTTATTGGATCAATTTGGACAACAAATTCTGCCCTACTTTTTTGCAATTCAGACAAAAATCTTTGGTACTCCATTCAGGAATTGGCCTCTTCACATAGGTAAGTTTGTACGGAACCCTCAGTGCAGAAGTTTGACTCGCACTTCCACAGTTTTTTTATTAACACTGCTACTAGAATTAATTTAAAAAAAAAGACAAAAACTATCAACAAAATATCAGTTGCATAGGTCACCAAAATCTAAACAATATTAAATATATTATTTATTTATTTTTATTTATTAATGCTTATTGCACATAAGCAGCATATGCAAACTGTACAAAGGCGCACTTAATGCCTTAGGCATTATCTACCAGACGACCTTAGGGTGGTGCAGACACATAACATGGTAGTTGCGAACTACAAAGCATACAAACAAAAGAAAATTAAAATCAAAATAAATACATAATTATAAAAATAAATACTTATATAAATACATACAAATAAACAAAATTATTAGCAGAAATGAGTATAACAAATCACTGTTGTGATGATTCTGACAATTTTATTTAATCTTCATAAAACAAATAGCTATGCTATATCTATGTTAGCTCTTCACTTTTTCAAAACGATGGTAGTAAACCAAACACGATCTCTATTAAATGTGCACACCACTTTAGGAGCACCGCAAACGATGCCTTTATTCCGCTCCATTACTTTTCAAAAGATTATCTGATTAGTAGGACCTAGTGACCCGGCGATATCTCTGGATACCTTTGTTACTGAAATCATAGGACTATGAAAGATTTGTACATTTGCAATTTTAGCAGTTCACTACAGATTTTGCATGATTATTACGTAGTTTTAAGGCAGTAATCGTGGTGATGTTTAAAATAAAACAATGTAAAAAAAGAAACAAAATCGGATGATATTTTTTATTTATCCTCAAGAGCTATAGTTACTTACCCATGTATGTCCGTTATTAGTGCCCGTTGTTAGTACAAATTGTGTATAATATAATAATAATATAATATATTCCACAACTATCACACAACACCGTCTAGTCCCAAGCTAAGCAGAGCTTGTGTTATGGGTACTAGACAACTGATAAACATACTTATATATTTCTAAATACATACATATTATAGATAAATTACACCCAGACACAGAACAAATGATTATGCTCATCACACAAACATTTGTCCTGGGTGGGAATCGAACCCACGACCTCCGGCATAGCAGTCAGAGTCACTAACCACTAGAACATAATAGAATAGATTAAACTTTATTGGACACCAAAAAATAACACAGCTTATACATAAAATAATAATAGTTTATGGAGAAAATGGATATATGGTTGGTTATCCTTTCAGAGTAATTTGAAATCGTATACTATCATTACTTACTATAATTCCACTCATTTGACAAATAACTATAATTTGAAGACCATACTCTCTCAACTTACAATTTCGAACAGTGAGGATAGCAATAATACATTTCACACACCCCATTCACAATTCACACCCTTCTCTAAAATTCAACAACAAGAACACAATGATACGTAAAGCAAAAAAAGACTATCAAGGAACGCCTTAAAAAATGGCGGATGGGAAAAAATAACGAATAATTACACACGCGAGGCAAAAGGGGACGCGCGAGGGCCTAACAAAAGAGTTTTGTTTTACTTTAATATCTCACTTCTGTCAGGACTAGGACTAAAGAATGTCTGTATGATTAAAATGCCCCCCTTTACTGCTGTAGGTATTACCTATGAAGAAGATAGATATACAATTTGTACCGTGCTTGACTTTTCTTTCGTAGTACTGTATATAGTAACTATAGTTTTAGTATATGCAAAACCCAAATCGTACATGTCTAGTATTTTTATGTAAAGAATCTGTGTACAAAATTTCATGACTGTATCATGAAAAATCACAAAAAGATAAGCTTGTTATATCAGCAAAAATACATAGTCACCGAGCCATCCTGGTGACGTAGGCGTTGTTTTGCACTTGCACCCAGCTATTTGTTGGCGCCTAATGTGCTTAATGACCTGCCGTGACCTGTGTTGTACTTAGTGTCGGTGGTAATACAAACACAATAAATTTAACCATACCGTCTTTAAAAAATTGAACTGATCAATATGATTCAATACGTAAATCGATACACAAATTATTTTTATCTTTAATAAAAACTATTTGGGTATCGATTTACAGAGATAATGAACGACCAGACATCACTTAGTATCATGTTACACTCTGACTTCACCAAATTGGCATTCATTGTCAGACATCACGCTCAAAATGTCACTAATTGTGGTGCTAAAGTATCTCACAGTATTCGGCCCTACTTTAATATCAGCGGCCACTGTTAAGTGGCTTCCAAACTCAAGTTTCCAGTTACCAAAGAACTTCGATGACAAAAAACTCCCGTGTTCAAAACAAACAGTCGTGTTTCCACGATCCATTGTCGGTTCAGTAATAATTGCATCTGAAACTGAAGTTAGCGGATTCATTTTACCTGAAAACGGTGAATTAATTTTAGAAGGCCTGTTAACTTTTGGAGATAATCATGCAGAAACCAACTGTACTGAAGAAAACGCTTATTACTTAGATACAGTGAAGGCTTGGAACCAATCGGATGTATGGAGCTCACCGAAGTTCAACAAAGCTACGCCTGACTCAGACAGGGTACCGTGCTTCAATGATGTGGTGGAGTTTTCAGAAAATGCGAAAATTGTCGTGGTACTACCAAAAATGACACAGTACGTAAAAGAAATTAAAGTTGGATCGGAAATATATCATTCTAGCATTGATTTCTTTGTAAGTATATTTTTAAAACCAATAGATCATCCACAACAATTTCTTTTAAATTCATATTGGTCCACAAATATTAAGATTAATGAGCCTGTGCACTGTATGCAATTTGGGTGCGCGTGTCAACCTATTCCGATGTCAATTGATTGCGCTTCAAAGTTTTGTCCAAAGGCTTTGTGTGTGCATCCTATCAAACCTCTCGGATTCTGTTGTGAAATCTGTGGTGGCTATATATTGTTTGAAGCTGATGAAACATTCGACATGAAAGCTTTTGAAGATCTTGTTAAGGACACTGTCAATGGATATGGTGAGGACCGTATTGAATATTATGTTGGTTTCTCGCCGGAAATTGAGTTTAGAAGAATCCAGCTCGTGGTTGTTGATAAAGAGGAATACGATGGTTTGAGCGCAGAAATTACCAATTCTATTAGCTATGCGCTCCACAATCATTGGGTGAAAGGGCATACAATTGCCCAGATAAGCGGAAGTCCTCTATCGAAGACAGGTTTGGGTGGGAAAATCATTGTTTCAATGTTTTTTGCAGTGATTTTAACATTTGGCGCATTATATGTATACTATTACCAGATTGCAGATCTGAGGTTTCCGATCTTGTCTAGACATATACCTGGTAACATATTTTCGAGGTTCGATAGGAGATCAGGCAGTGTGGTCAGTTTGACGAGAAGAGATTCAATGATCAGTGGAACTGCATGCAGTGCCGGTTTTAGAAATCCATTGTATAACTCTAAAAGAGGGCGTGTGCACATGGTCGAAAACGAAGAATGAAACTATAAAACACGTTAATATGCTTTATTATTTTGATGTAGGTATATAGAGAATATTAAGTATTTATTTGTAAAGGTTTGCTGATGTTGTTTTCGTAATGTATCTTGAAAGCATTATTGAGATAACTATATTTAAAAAATAGAATATTCCCATTATTAAATGTTAAAAAAGACAGATATTTGCAATATTACTGGTAGTAATTTTTTGTAAGCCCATTCTTTCCCCCTCTTAGTAAAGATCTCCCTCCACTCTTTCTATTTTCCCGAAACTGTTCCTCCTTTTATTTCTGGCAAAATTGCTCTAGCTTTCTTCTCGTCGATCTGTCGTGAACTTGTAGTTTTACTTTTATTTATTGAAACTGCATGTTAGTAGTTATGGTACATCTGAAAATTATTTAGTAGCTAGTAAACCAAGTATATTAAACACCAACAGATAGAGCAAATATCTCTATAGCTAAAATACGAAGAATTTGCTTTGTTTACTCCTCTTTGATAAAATCTCATGTGCCTTATCAATAAATTGAACATTTTACGACATTTACCTAGTTTTGATGATGAAGACTAAATGTTTAGTTAATTTACATACAATGTGAGACTTTTCGATGTCTTGTCAATCTTTTCCTTTGTTTTGTATTCCTCTTACATTATCGATGTCTTTTTACAATTTAATTATTTTGATGCACTGGTAAGAGAGCTGGATATCATGTGTGCTGTTAATGATTTCCAGAAGTTTTAGATGCTGGGATTTGACCACGTAAAATGAAAACAGCATATGTAAATTTTCACCATTTTTTTAAATCTTTTTTGTTGTTAAATCTGCCAGCACGTTCATCCGTGTGATAGTATAAAATTAATAATACTTGAAAACATAAACCACATAATTATATTATGTGCTATTACAGGACATGGTCTACTTTTGCTCCAAGTTATATCGAAAATCGTCAAATTGTTCGAGTGTGAAGAAATAACAAACAGACACAAATTTTCAGCATTATAATGTTAATGTGAGAGAATATTCATGATCACTTCATAACACAAAAAAATGACTTAGTCCACAGTAATTTGACAATTTATATATGTACAAAGGCCAGCTTAACTTATCAATAAGTTTTCTTCACTTCTTAGTTTAACCCTAATAGTTGAGCTAACCTGATCTTTGCAAATGAAACGATATAGCTTCATTTTTCAAGTTTTATTCAGGAACAAAATAATAACTAAGCCAGAATGTAGCAGAAGCAGCAAAAGGCACTCGTAATTCGTCGTTCAAGGCAATATTTGATTTTCATCGATTGTGCCAATGTTCATGTCGTACAATATAAACGAAACTCTGATAGCTTGTTTAGTATCCTTTGAAATGACGTCGCTACAGACGCAAAATTTTCTCAGATTTGAAATTGACTTTTCAATTCTTACAAATAAAGTCTACTTTCGTAAGTTTTCTGATCGTTTTAACTTTGTTCAGCCAAAGTCTTTGTTAGGTAGTAACTCTTGAAACAAAGTGACGTTGCTCACAGTTCACAAAAGGAGATCCTTCCAGTGTGTCTCATTTATACTGAATTGTTAGTTTTTACTTTGAAAATATTTGACTCTATATGAATTCTGGAGAACCCTTTGCAATTTTAAACGGGAACGAAGATATTACTTTAAGGAGTAGCACACATATTCATTGGTATTAAAGCAACTGTTGCAAAATACCACAATATAGTATCTGCGGTATTTTTTTTCTTTTTTTATGATAAAAAAAAAAAAAAAAATCAGTTATATTTTTAAGCTATGGCTTAACGATCTAAATTATAGAGGCAGTTATGGCATTTGGGGTTGACACTCTTGGGCCGTAGGGTCCGAGTGCTGATGCGTTTTTATTAGTTTATTTGCGGCATCACTGATAACATCACCATAAAAAAAAGAATGTTACAAGTCGAATATTAGTTAACAAAACCCTACTAAACTCATGATGTACCTACACGAGTACCTATCCATTTATATTTGACTTCATAACAGGCGCCGTATGAACCCCTTATTTTTCTTTCATTCCGAGATTTGAGCGGGAATATTTCAGGTGTATTTAGTTAAAGACATAATCATAGAGAATGGACTGAGCACTTTTTGTTCAAGTATGAAGTGAATACGGGCACAAAGTGTGAGATATAACGCCATTTATGGCAAGTAGAGCAGTGGTGGCCGAGTGGTAATGGCCCCAACTTACGATTTGTAGGTCACAGGTTCGAACCCAGCCAGGCGCATTACTTTGTGTAATTTATTTCATGACCACTGCTGTCAAAACGGTGAAGGAAAACATCGTGAGAAAATCGGCTTGTCCTAGAACCAAAATTTGAAGACATATAATATCCACCAACACGCACTGGGCCCGCGTGGTGGATTACGGCCTATTCCCTCTCCTAGAGAGGAGGCGTATGCCCCAGCAGTGGAAACATTAAAAAGGCTGATGATGATGTGGCAGGTACTTGTCTTTTACTAGAATTTTGCATGAACAGTGTTAACTTCGACACTATAAGCTACAGAATAGAGACAAGTATTGTTCGCATAGTCGTTTTGATGCCAATATGAGCGATTGTCTTGTGGTGTTATTATTGTCTTACCATTTCACTCTATAATCAATTCAATATACCGTGTTCATGCATCACGGTGATAATTTAAGATGATTCGAAGAGTCACATTGATAAGCAAAACGTCAACTTGTGACGAATCATGCTCTCGTAGAGGTGACAACTTTGTTTCTTTTGACAGAATTTTCAATTTTGTAAGGATAAATACTCAGTCCATTACCTATGTGTATCGTTTAAGTAACGTCCTATCATTATTATGAGCCAAGGGGTGGCATCGGTAAGTCTGGGATTCCCAGAAATTACTGTAATATGTTGCTTTGAAATACCACTGTCCTGATCAAATATTTATGCGTCACTGACTGACGTGACACAAAGTGAAATTTAATATTATTTCGATAACTAAGTTTTGTTTATGTCTGTGCTTGCTGTTTAAATTTTATGGGATCATTTAATTTTTATCTTTACTCTTATATTATATAATATTATAAGAACTTTCTTGAAAAAAGCTGGTAATTTACCTAAACTAATAGTTTTATTAGTAAGTAAGGTATACATCACATATCTCTATATTGGTTAATAATGTGGAATTATTTGCTGTTTTTTTAATTTCTCATTTCATATAATACGAGTATTTTTCAAATTTTTGAATCAAATAAAATGTACCGATAATTTCGCTAACCTGCAGAGATTTTAATCGATTGATTAAGTTTTTTCGCCCAAATACATAAAGTACAGCTTTTGTCAGTCAGGAATAAAGCAGCTTATATATAATATGTGAATGCTTGTCGTCAGCAACTTTCATTGTAAAAAAATATATTTTTTATTAATCTGTAAGCTTTCTTTAAAACTAAATAAATCCATACTTATATTATAAACTAGCTTTTGCCCGCGCGGCTTCGCTCCCGCTCTTCCATACTCTACTCTACTCTACTCTTCCCTACTCTACCCTACTCTTCCTTACTCTACCCTACTCTACCCTACTCTACCCTACTCTACCCTACTCTACCCTACTCTACCCTACTCTACCCTACTCTACCCTACTCTACCCTACTCTACCCTACTCTACCCTACTCTACACTACTCTACCCTACTCTACCCTACTCTACCCTACTCTACCCTACTCTACCCTACTCTACCCAACTCTACCCTACTCTACCCTACTCTACCCTACTCTACCCTACTCTACCCTACTCTACCCTACTCTACCCTACTCTACCCTACTCTACCCTACTCTACCCTACTCTACCCTACTCTACCCTACTCTACCCTACTCTACCCTACTCTACCCTACTCTACCCTACTCTACCCTACTCTACCCTACCAAACTTCACATAAACCATCTACTAAATAGTCCGAACAAAGCCTAAAAATTTGGTTTGGATAGGTGAGCCCGTTCTTGAGTTATAAAATAACAACGAAAAGTGGCATTGATTTTTATATATATTGATGGGAAAGTATGTGTATCTGTTTGTCCGTCTTTTACGGCAAAACGGAGTGACGGATTGACGTGATTTTTCAGTGGAGATAGTTGAAAATATGGAGAGTGACATAGGCTACTTTTTGTCTCTTTCTAACCCCCACTTCCCAGAAGAAGCATGTTACCCCGAATTTAACGCGAGCTAAGCCGTAGGCAAAAGCTAGATATAAATAAAATGCCTACTGGTAGTATTCATAAACATTATGTCTAAAATATAAATGCAACTTTTGTCAAAACAAAGGGTTGGCAATCAACTCCGCGAACTGACAATCACAAACCATGATTCCTACTTAGGCAACTCAAGTAAAGTTGTCCCTATGCGCAGCTCTACTAAAGAAAATTCCAATTTGTTTCCTGCTACCCTCCAGAACTTTGCCGCGAACATTTGCCTCTGACAATATTTCATGTTATTTACTCTTTTAAGGGACAGAATAAATTTGTCTGCTTCCAAAATTTCTTCGTGTTGTGTCCGTAACAGATGTTGCGAATTTTTTTAAAGATTTCTTTGTTTTTATTTTCGCTTCCTACTTTACTTATTATTTCGATGTACTTTTGGGATTGTTTCTAACCTTTGTTTGAAAATTATTTAGAATTTTGTAAGTGTATTTAAATTTGTATTTTGTTTAACAAATTTGCTTTACAACTGGATTTATAGATTATAATGATTTTTCCAAATAATATTTCTTAAACTTAGAAATTCTTGAGATAAAAGTTTGAATCAAATTTATGCGTTGAATACATTTTCATTATTTAATTTTATTTTAATCGCGTGTATAATATAATGCCCATGTCAAATGCGGAATACAAACCAAGGGCAAACTTCATCCACCAGTTCCTTCAAGATTTTTTGTACGTGAAAGTTATCGTCTAAACTAACGTTAGTTGACTTGAATCTAACAGCCTTGCAGCAATTTTTCAAAACTTTGCAAGATTAATGAATGTTATATAGTATAGTTTTAGTAAATAAAGCAAATGAGAACAGTATTAATACTTAGCCATAAAAAAAAAATCATTTCAAAGCTAAGAAGTACCGTTTGACGTTTCACACTACTCTATAAAAATTGCATTGTTTAGGAGTAATTCATTATTTCTATTACCTTTTCAGTGAAACCATTGAATTTGAAGCTATTTTTATTTTATCAGAACATAAACTACACAATATTTAATCAGAAAATTACTGTGTAAAATGTACTTCGTGTGGATCTGTTAAACGGTGATTCTTAGATTTACCGGGCTTTAGTTTTAGAAAGAATTTATAATTTAACTACAAAACAAAAACGATGAATCCGTACACAAAACGACTATTCAGCCTTGCAATAAACTAGAAGGTACATTAAACGCATCGTACCCACTTTGATAGACGGCGCTTCCTCGAGAGTCGGCTAAAGTTTCTCAAAGTGTAAGCGACGAAGGCATCCGATAGAAGGTTCTCGTTAGAGCTGCCACAAAGGCTCCATTGTACTCTTCAGACGGTTCCAAATGAAAAATATAACTTGTTACCGGAGTGTTTGAGTAATGTTTCGAGACAAGATGTCATGGATACTTTTGAGTTTTCTGTATTGCCGTCGTTACCTTCTGTGTTTTTATTCACTTGTAGCTGTATAAATAAATAAATTGTTGAATATTTTGCTGTGTTTATTTTTATGTCTAGTTTTTGCCCGTTGCTTTGCTTGCGTATATAAAATATAGCTTATATCACTCACGAGTAAAGCAGCTTTCTATCGGTGAATCAATTTTCGCAATCGGACTAGTAGTTTCAGAGAATACCTCCTACAGACAAAAACAAAACAAAATAACAAACTTTACCTCTTTATAATAAATTTACTTATAACAACGAATAACACTGAAATTTAGTTGTAGTTTTTTTGAAGACAACATAAAAAATGGTTCTATTTTAACGTATTTAAAATATTAGTATAAGGAAAAGTAGGATCCAGGTAAAACATCTAACTACTCGTATCTCATTTTCACGCGCGTAACCTAATCATCATCATCATCAGCCTTTTTAATGTTCCCACTGCTGGGACGTGGCCTCCTCTCTAGTAGAGGGAATGGGCCGTAATCCACCACGCGGGCCCAGTGCGTGTTGGTGGATGTCACATGTCTTCGAATTTTTGGTTCTAGGATATGCCGGTTTCCTCACGATGTTTTCCTTCACCGTTTTGAGAGCAGTGGTGATGAAATAAATTACACAAAGTAATGCGCCTGGCTGGGTTCGAACCTGGCCCCTACAACTCGTAAGTCGGGGCCATTACCACTCGGCCACCACTGCTCTACCTAATAGCAATGCCATTTAATTTCGGTTTATGCATTTTTTCCTGTAATATGTCACTTTCTCCTTCCTGACTAGGAAGGTTTGTAACTTACATATTTTTAAAAACATTTGAAAATATTTTTAGTTTAAATTTTGGAAATTTTTAAATAAAAATATTGATATTGATAAAAATAGTAAAATATAAAATCGACTGTTCAGTTCTAACTGCAATATGCTTCTGAAGGAACATAGGTAAAGTTATTTATTCTGTAAAATTTTGACACTCTCTCCTACTCCGCCCTAGAAAGAGAGAGGAGTTATGTGATGATTTTCCATTATAAAAAAAAATACCTCATATTATATTCTTCTTTATACTGTCAAGTAGGTAGGTATTATAAAATTGTTTCCATAGACGCAAGGCTGGGTAAAGTTTCCTTTACAAGGTTTCTTTAACAAAACATCAGACAACTTTGCCGTCTCGAAGCTGAGATAGTGCTCCACTGAGCATCACTAAAAATTCAAAGTGAGTGAAGAAAAGACAGAGAACTAGCCTCATAAAACAAAACCTCAGCAAGGAACCAATAAACTATCCAGACTAAAGTTTAATTAAATTTTGTATTGTCTTTAAAGTTTTGGTGCAATTTATGAGCGATCGCATATGCAAAAGCAGACGCATTATTTTACGTCGCTCTCGGCTAAATGCAATTTTTTTTTAAAGTGCATAGTGCTAATTGTACTTAATTGATTAATATATCCTATTTTTATCGTTCTTAGTGATCTGTTTACTACTCCTTTTTTCTGTTTTGGGCATAATATCTCATAAAATAGGCCAAACATACATGGCCAAGTCAGTAATGTGACCCACTTGCAAAACTAACACATACATAATATAAAATTTTGTGTTTATTCAGGCAGATCGTCTCAAATAAACACAAAATTTCATTTCACAAAACACTCGCGTCAGTATGACGGCGATGTAAACTTTACAATAATAATTCTAGTTAAACTTGCATTGTATAGAGTTGTCAAAAACTAAAAGACCCATTTTAACATTTGTATTTTGACTACCTAGCGGATTGTCCGGTGTAGTGTAGCTACTACCATCATCTTCCTGCCCTTATCCCGTTTTATTTGGGGTCGGCGCAACACGTTTTTTTCTTCCATTCTGTCCTGTCGCTCGTCACGCTATCACTAACTCCCTTTTCATTCATATCACTTCTCACACAATCCATCCATCTTTTCTTTGGCCTCCCTCTCCCTCTCCATCCACCCACATGTAAATTCATAACTCTTTTAGCAACATGCGTTTCATCTCTCCTTTTTACATGACCATACCAAGACAACCGATTCCCTTTCAACTTTTCAGTCACCGGCGCCACTTTCAAACTTCCCCTACTATACTCATTTCTCACTTTATCCATTCTCGTCACACCACACATCCATCTTAACATTCTCATCTCCGCTACATGCAATCTTTTTTCATCCGTCTTTTTCACAGCCCAACATTCCGATCCATACAGTACAACAGGCCTTATCATGGACTTGTAGATTTTACCCTTCAACTTGAGGGGCATCCGTGGGTCACAAGTTGTTCCCGTGACCTGTCGCCATTTCATCCATCCTGCGTTGATCCGATGTGTTACGTCCCGGTCTACCTCACCATCCACTTGGACAAGCGACCCGAGGAGGTTCCGGCGAGAGCTAAAGGCACTGGAGTGGAGAGACCGCCGAAATCGCAGAACAAGTACTCCGTTTTGGTTCTACTCAATTTCAGGCCAACACTTTCCAGTCTGTGCCACCACACCTCCAATCTGTTCTGGACCTCTAGGCCACTCTCTAGTGTAGCTACTACCAAAATAGCTAAAATAGTTACTACTGCATTGGACCTCTTATTATTATTTTATTGTTTCTGTCAGTTTGGTTCCAACTTTCTCAAATGTCAAACGAGCCTTTTATCAGTTTATGTAATTTTAAATGCGTGTCTTAGTTTTTCAAATGGGGCACATTACCGCCTAGAAAGACAGAAAAGAAAGAAAATCATATTATTTGCTCGAAATGGCGCAAACTTAAGACTATCAATAACATAATACTTTTTTATATTACAAACTTATACGAAAAAAAAAAATAGGTAATAATAATAAAATATGTCTGTGGCACTTACGTTTGGCTTACTCTAATATTGTTATAGCTGTTGGTTCTGTGACTAAATAAATAAACATAACGCTTTACGTCTGTGGCGTGCACCAAACTGTAAGTTATCGCTATACTTCGAAAACTTTGAAGGAACTCTTTGGCTTGAACACTCCGCTCCGACAGGAACCGTTAACATTTAAATTTTATCATTAATAATAACTGCAAAAGAAATCTATCCGTTTGTTCATGATTCATAATGGAAAAGTTTTCTTTGGAATTTCAAGTAAGTTTGACAATGGCGTTGGTGACTTTGGTTCAAATGAAAGTTGATTTAATATAGACAATTTTAACAATAATGAAAAATAATAAACTAATAGTTACTGTGGTCCAATGCAAAGGATAATTTCTTCAGTTGCTAACAAATGTTCTAGTTAGCAAAATTACACTCCCTTCACTCCATCTTAAGTAGGAGCAGTTATTGCTTGATTGCCCACACCAAAAACGCATAGTAAATGGAAATATTCATTTCGAAATTATATTGCTTTTTTTTTTATTACTCACTCTCAATAGTGATCGATGACTAAAAATAACACTTGTTGTTTTTTGCGAGCCTGCAAGCAACAGAAGAGACACGTATGATACTTTTTCTGGCTTTACACAGAACAGACGAAGTCATTTGATGATTTCCCTTTAAAAAACAAGTATCGTTCCATCATCGGACCACAAGACGTACGGTGTTGCGTCACCGGTACATGGTTGACATCCCACCCATACGCACAAAGCGTTTTGGGAACATATTTATTGTGCGTACAGCCAAGGAGTGGAATTCCCTGACGGAGTCTGTTTCCTGATAGCTACAACTTGGAGGTCTTTAAGTCAAAACTGAATAGGTTACTTCTAGGCAAGCGTGCTCCATCGTCGACCACATCATCGCTTACCATCAGGTAAATTACTTACCAAATAGTGGTCAAACGCGACCCTATCGAAAAAAAAACAGTATCGACACAAATCTCAACACAAACAAACATATCGGGTATACCTATACATACATATTGTATATTTATACTTGTACACTATGCAGATTTTCAAACCCGACTTACACTAACTAAACTAATATATCGGCCCATGTAGTAACAACTAAAACCATGCTTATCTTAGTTTACGTGGCTTAACGACGCCCTCTCGGCTTATGGGATCATCAAATATGCATTTGGTGTATTAAAGTCACCCTTTTCGCATGTCCCCGTGTGTAAGGGGCTTATATGGGTCACGCCCAACTGACCTCCGAATTTACATGAAAAATCTGTTAAAAGTCACTTGTCGAGGTTTTTTGTTACACTGCTGACGTGGCCTTGCTTGCATGAATGACCAATTTTTTCATAAGATTTATTGATGTTTCTGTAAAATAAAAAAGGCACCTTACGGGCACTAACGCTGCCTCATAGGGATTCATCGCGACGCGGTAGCTTTGTCCTGCATGCGAGCGAAGTTGCCGTTTCAGCAGTCATGAATAAGAAACAAAACACTGCTAAGTTTGAAAATATTAAGTATCCCGCACACGGGCCACAAAAAAAAGCTAGAAGCGGCCACAAAAAAAGCTAAGATCGGCCGCAAAAAAAAGCTGAAGCCCGCAACAGCTTGTTTCTTCTAGCTTTTTTTTGTGGCGGCACCGCTGCTCACGGGCCACAAAAAAGCCGCTACTATCTAGCTATTTGTGGCGGCCTTTTTTGTGGCCCGTGTGCGAGGACACTAAAACAAATTATCGCGGCCGTTTCGCTTCGCTCATTGACGCACCGCACCCGCGTACAGTACCTAAGTCATATAGACCACTACAACAGAGTATCAAATGTTTGTTCCATTCCCGCCGTGTCACTTTGCGATCACGACAGCGTTACAGAAAACCGCCACGTGACATACGCCGCTAAGGGTCTGTTACAGTGCGTTTCACTTAAGACGTTCCTTTGGCGTAATGTTGGCTCCCCTGTTATAAAATATGCATCTGCTCGGGAGTTAATTATAAAATATTTTTATTTATTTATTTATTTTATAATTTATGTACACTCAAAAATATAAAAGGAGATAACATATTATAAAACTATGAACAAAGATTCTGCTTATTTCACAAAGAAATTTCTTCCAGCAGACCTGCGAAAAGGAAAGATTAGAAAAGATGTAGACGGTATAATTCCTAAATCAAACTAATAAATACTTATATAGGTAGGGGTATAAGTCCGATTTTATCAAAAATTAGTTAAGCATACCAAAATGATCAGAAAAAAATGCTCTATTGGTTGCTGAAAACGGATCTAAGCTATCTCTAAAAATATAACCGACTTCAATGATAAAAAACACTGAAAAGTATCAAATAACTTTAATTTTGGAAGTCGGTGTTTCTTTAATAGTTTAGTCTCTTCGTTATTTAACACCGACTTCCAAAATTAAAGTTATTTGATACTTTTCAGTGTTTTTTATCATTGAAGTCGGTTATATTTTTTTTATAAAAAGTTTTTTTTATTTTACACTTTTTAGTTATGGTACCACCACTAAAAAGTACCCCTCAGTCAAACTTAAATACCTTATAGTCAGAGCGCATCTCATATTTTTTTTATTTTATTTTTTTTATTTAGTTTATTTATTTATTTTCCCTTCACACAGTTTTCTTATTCTAGTACTTAACATTGCCAATAATTTAGTTCTAACTTTGTGAGGGACTGGTGCCTGATGTAGGTATGTACAACAACCTGTATTACAGGTCACCAGGACCCTCCCGCGGGTGGTATGCTAGGAAATTAAGTGATTAAGCATGTCACAGCGAGCAAATATTTAAGCAAGGTTAAACAAAAAATACAAAATTATTCTTAAAAAGTAATCTTAAATAGTAGGTACATAAACAGACAATTTATACTTATATTAATTCCAGGATGTGTGTGAGTGCTTAGTTAATGTGAGATTTACTGTTGACATAAGTGTGAGGGTGCAAATGTATGTGTGTGTATGCGAGTGTTAGAGTTTATGTTTAAAATATATGCAAGTTTATAACTGGAATGAAAAGGAAGCGCCTATAAAATAAATGGAATATTTTAAAAAACATGCTTTGACTCAGAAACGAAATAAATAAGGTTAGACTATTTGAGTGGGACCAGAAGATTCTCCGTTTGACTGTAGTCAAGGGTTTTAAGGTATTCAGAGACAACAGCTTTGCACTTAGATTTCAATAGTGGGTAAATGAGTAACTTACCATTTAACTTGTTATAGAGGTATGGGCCAAGAAAACAAAAGAAATTATGTGACAGAGCTGAGCGCATGGGTATTGTAGCACATACATTACCTGTACGGCGCTTGTTTTTTTGCATTTCCGGGTCGTATGGCATTGTTTTGTGTTGTTTAAGCACTGTTTGAAGGATGAAAGATTGCCTGACTGAAAGTATATCCCAATCCTTGTAGAGGTCTACAGTGGGGTAACGGAAAGGCAATCCAGCGCCCACCTTGAGAATTGCACGTTGGGCTCGTTCAACCTCGATGATGTGGGTTTTCGCAGCACCACCCCAAGATATTATGCAATAGTCAATCAATGATTGACCTAAAGCATAGTACACCATTTTAATCGTCTTTCTGTCTGCTGAGTATCTCAAGGTTCTAAAAATATAGATCAACTTTCGAAGACGACACACTAAAGTCTTAATATGCAACTTGAAAGTGAGACATTGATCAATATTAACCCCGAGGTATTTAAGATTGTCCGCCCTTTGGAGCGTGGTACAGGTGCAGCCATCACAGGATAACTCGGATCCACAAATATGAGCTTTAATGCCCAGTGACTCTGGAGGCAGAAGGTTTGCTCTGAAAGCAAAAGTTATATATTTTGTTTTGCTAACATTTAAGGTTAATATGTTACTTTTGAGCCACGCGTTGACACTATTAAACCCCTTCTGTGCGACATCAAACACCTCTTCCCAACTATCACCACTAAACAGCAGAGCAGTGTCATCGGCAAAGGTTATAATTTTGCCCTTGTGTAGTTTCATTTCACAAAGTTTATTTATATATATAAGGAACAGGGTAGGTCCAAGTATGCTGCCCTGTGGCACACCAAATTTTATACCTCGCTCGTCGCTTAGCCTGTTATCAATTTTAGTTTTTTGTTTTCTATCAGTTAGATAGTCCTCCAGTAGTTTTAGGGGTATACCTCTTATGCCAATAGCTTCCAACTTATTCAGTAAGTGTGGAATAGAGACTGTGTCGAAGGCTTTTGCCAGATCCAGAAACACCGCCAAGCATTTTTTCCTATCGTCTAAGCTGGAAATGATGTTTTTCAATAGTTCGTGTACTGCATCATTGGTAGATTTGTTACTTCTAAAACCTCATAACGGTTCTAATAATCCCAAACACGGTTAGATTACATTAATTTACCTTTCGGCTTCATCATCAGATCAGTTCGATATATCCTCTCCCCCTCTTCTTTCAAACAGTCATTAGACTAGATGCTGGAGAGGGAAAGGATATATCGAACTGATCTGATGATGAAGCCGAAAGGTAAATCTTTCAATCAGTCATTAGACTAGATGCTGATAATCCCGGCTGTAGCATCAGGCCAGATTTATGTCAACATTGCAATGAACTTAAAATTTAGTCCTGTTTAAAATGAGCCCAAACACGACTACGGTGCTGTAATTTCAAGGTTTGTACTTTTTCTGATGCTCCTGGCTTCAGCGCCAGGTCTCTTCGGTGTTCTTTATTAGCAGTACGTTTCTCCACACATCGAGCCGTTTTCAATGAGCCTAAACTCGATATATCTGCTGTTTGTTGTCGAGGACTTAGGTACTCTGCAGACTATCCTGACTGCAGCATCAGGTCATGACTTGATGATCATGAGACCAAATGTGGCAAATGCCCTATCAAACATCAAAACAATTTACTAAAACAGTCCTTGCCTGTTCGAGTAACTTCTTACTGTTAAGGAGTTGTACGTTCCATCATCAGCCCAGCTACCTGAGATAGTGACGACCATACGCAAACACACAAGATACTTCATAAAATATGCGAAAATCAATAAGTGAGCCTATAAAATTTGAAGGTTGCCCTCGATTTCTCCAAGATCCCATCATCAGATCCTAATTTGGTGATAATGGGACCACCTCAGAACTATCTACTTTCGAACAAAAAAAGAATTTTGAAAATCCGTCCACATTTGGCGGAGTATTCGACGAACAAACATACAAAAAAAAAAAAAAAAAAACATACAAACAGCCGAACGTAATACCTCCTCCTTTTTGTGAAGTCGGTAAAAATAAGGAAGTTACTTTGTGTAAAAGGGTTCATCTGACACCAAAAAAAACTATACAAGTCCATTTATATCCTTTTAAACTAATGTTGTTTTGTGTTTTTTAATCTAAATTAACATAAAACACACATTATATTATTTATATTGTTAATAATTTTATTTATTATTTTTATTATATAAATCCCTCACTACCTCTACATTCTTTGACTTATACTATTCTTTCAGCACTAAAATTACAAAGACAGCAATTTCCTGGTAATAATAAATAATAAAGTGGGTTTCCACGAAACCGTAGCTCCACATATTATGACAGGGTTCCTCGAAGCCGTAATTACGGAAAGACAGACTAAATATATTAAAAGCTGTGACGTCATAGCAGCACTGTCATTTAAAGAGGCGTGGCAGAATACTGTATGAACAGATGTATGGAACAAAGTAGTTTCACATGTCAATAATTTATATTGTGTACTTGGTATTGATATGTTAACGACGTTTTTTTTTTGTCGTTGGGGAAAATAATCTTATGACAAAACCCGCTCTTGGGTGGAGCGGAAGATAGTGTCAGACTCGTACAGACTAAAAACCCCACGGCGCCGTTCCTTCTAGCCTTCATATCGGGGCTCAAGTTTCCTTTCGGATAACCCCGGCCCGGTAGGCTTCGACCCAGCTGGGCCCCTCCTGTTGCTGACAACTCCTTGAGGCGCGCGGGAACAGTGCGCGCCGTTGACGTCTTGGCTCGGTCCGGACAGTTACCGGACGATATGACAACGACGTGGTAGAGCTAGAGTTATTTCATTTTATACCTATTTCCTATCGTTAGGACAACCGTCTTTACTGTTCATTTTGGGACGAATTTGTGCCAAGTTTTAAGTTTATTAACCCAAGAAATAAGAATCCTTGACACAATCTTAAACATCCTTAGTTTTTGGACTACTTTGTAGTACGGTGACGTTACCAAATTCCAGTCTACAATATTTTGAGTTTATGCAAAACCTGAATATAGTTTGTTCAGAATCAGTAACTGAATGGATTCCAATAGTTTTTTCACATGTTTATTTATTCCCAAAAATATTTAAAAAGGTCACAAGTTGGACATCACCGACACTAAGTATAACACAGGTCATGGCAGGTCATAGTGGGTACTAAAAGCCAGCAAACAGTTAGGTGCAAGTGCAAAACAACCCCTCAGTCGCCTGGATGGCACGGTGACAATGTATTTTTGCTGACATAACAAGCTTATAATTTTGTGATTTTTTCCACTGCTGGGCAAATGCCTCCCTCCACTGCTTCCAAATATCACGGTTCCTCGCTTTCTCAATCTTTTTTTTTTAATTCAGGTAATGTCTGCACTAACAGTCGAGACCAATACGTGCAGAAAGTCATTATTCATTACAACACAACAAAAAAAAAACCATAAGTAATCATTATCATCATTAATAACATTATTATCATTAAAATTCCAATTCTTAAGGTGGTGCATCATGACTCACATTTTCACTGTTTTTCATACAACCGCTCATAACTGATTATGACGTTATTACACATTTTTCATTAGATATTTTGGAAACACAGTATCTTGTGGATATTATCTAGGTTTCTAAAGAAACCAATTTCTAAATTTGTGTAAAACTAATCCAGTAAAAACCTCTGAAAATGTCCTATTTTGTATGAACTTTGACACTTCATAATTTGCTTAAAAATTAAAAAGACAAAAAAATAATCCTCTAGAGACCTTGCAAATTTTAATAAGATTCTAAATGACGACAACATTTTTCCAAAAACTTTTAAGGGTTTAAAAAAAACAGCTATTTCCTGGAGCAAGTTTTGTGAAATTTTCGAGTAAATCTCGGAATTACCGAATACTAACAGAGTTTCCAGGCGTTATCTCTCTTTTTTTGCGTTGTCTTTTCGTCAAACATCGCGTTGGATTGCATTAAATGAAGTAACAAGCTTTTAAACCATATTCGATGTTTACGATAAGCGAGTGGAGAAGGACCCTCTTAAGGAAGCTATCCAGGTAGTACCGCCATCTCTTTTTTAGTACCACTAAAAAAGTTGTAATATCTTTGGTCCTCTGATTAACTTTCTTGATTCTTTCACAAAAAAAAAGATGGCGGCAATTTAGAAACACGATCTTAAACGATCACTACAGAAAAACAAGATGGTGATAGGCCACTGAAAATCAAATGAAGATATTGTTGGATTCAAGTCACGATCACTGCGAGGTTTGAATACAAATTTTTAGTGTTCCCCGGTTAGTTTGGTCTTTAAATGTAGGTTTAACGTCTTTGTTTTTCCACCTTTCCATCATTTTTGACAGCAGCCATAAAGTTGGGATCGGTAGATAGAATTTTTGATGAGAGGAATACGATTTGTTATTTTTGTTAACATTTATTTTTCACTTTGGCTATAAGGTACTATCGAACTGATCGGCTGATGATGACAGAGCTGGAAAATAGGCACCGAGACTCTTTAATTAATCAATGATTCCTAGCCGTGTTGAAGCTTATTAGAATTGTCATGAGATGCACTTTGGCTAGAAGGTACTAATAAAATTATCTGATAATGTAGAAGGTGGAAGGTGGATACGGAAACTTCATAATAAAACAATGTATCCTAGCTGGGTTTGGGTTATTTGGAATTGTCATGAGAAAAAAGTACTCTGCCTACAAGTGTACCGCAACTAAAAAGTGTGAAATATTTATCAATTTATTATAAAAAAACCGACTTTTACTATTTTTTTTTCGTGAATTTAAGTATTTTTTTTTTGTAAAAAGTTTTTATGTTTATAGACATACGGTTGGGAGTTACTTGCAGTAGCGTAGCTAAGTACAGGTGAAGTAGGCCCCCGCCCACGGCCTCATACAAGCGAGGGTTCTTTAAGAACAAGGTTTTTCTGTTACAATTCATTGTGCGTGCAGCTAAGGAATGGAATTCCTTGCCGGAGTCTGTGTTTCCTGATAACTACAACCTGGGAATCTTTAAATCGAGAGTGAATAGGTTTCTTCTAGGTAAGCGCGTTCCATCGTCGACCGCATCGTCGCTTTCCATCAGGTGAGATAGCGGTCAAGCGCATACCGCTCAATACTAAAAAAAAAAAAAAAACAATATTGAAAGGCTTGCGTTTGACCACTATTTCACTTGATAGTGAGCGACGAGGTGACCGAACACTGAGTTGAAATAGTCGCTGTGTCGTTTTTGAATTTATGAAAGACTAGCTTTTGCTCGCGACTTCGCGAACATAAAATATAGCCTATGTCACTCAGAAATAAAGCAGCTTTCTATCGGTGAAAAATTTTTAGCAATCTGACCAGTACTTTCAGAGATTACCCCCTACATACAAACTTACAAATTTTACATTTTTATAATATTAGCATAGAAAAAGGCCCCGCTGATGTACCTTCACCCACGTCTAAATAAGTACACGTTACGCCTCTGCAAACGAGAATCCTGGAGTTAAACTTACTAATAAGGAAAAAAACACGAGTAACACAATTAGCTAGCAATCCCCAAAGCAATTTGTATCAATCGTACATAAACCAAGAAAGTATAAAGAAATAAAGCGGCTTAAGAAACTTTATATCCGTAGGGATACCTCGCACTAGCGTGATTGAATTAGTTCAAACAAGTTTTGGTACGTATAGCCCGTTTTTGATATTGTGGGTAATTTTATTACATTGTTTTTTTATGTTTTCCTGGAATCAATGGAGGTTTTCCCATGAGGTGTATTGAACAAAACTCAACTCTTATCTATTTTTATGGGAATATATTTGCATGATTTTTATGTCTCTCCGAAGTGAAATATATGGCATATAAAGCTTAAAGGTGCTAAAAGATAAGTGGAAAAGTATGATTTAGTCTTTTTCCAAGGCTAGAGTGAATAGGCTTTTAATAAACTAGTGCGCTTCACCATCAACGATAGCATCACTGTTTACCATCAGGTAAGATCGCAGTGAAAGCACTGGATTATACGAGTATCGTTTAAAAAAAATATTACTTATTTATTGTGTAGGACGTACGATATTAAGTAAATCAAAGGCAAATTTCTATCTTTTCCTACTTACCTATCGGTACAGCCCAGCTGGGCAGACAGATTGAGAGCCCTAAGGGTGAAATGGAGACAAGGTTTTCAGCGGAAGAGGTAGGAAATGTAATAAAATGCATGTCGATAAGCAAGTCTCTTTATTGAATACTTGTAGTATGTTTACATTTATGTCTAGTGTTTTAGCTAAAAAATAAAAACGAACCCATCATCGCTCCAACCCGCCCCACTAGCTAAAGAATCGCCCGGTGGCTGGCTGGCTGGCTCGCTGCACTTGCTATGACTAATCCATTCCTACAGGCTATACTACTTCATGAGAACAACGTTAGCGCCTGCTGTGAGGATTAAAACCGGTTATGTATCTATCTGATAAGACTCATTACATGCCTATACGTCGAATGTCATTCGTTTATGAAACTGTGCATCTGCAACACTTCGCTACAAACGTAGCAAAGGGACTTAATAAATTTGATTTTAGACCCAAATTGTTTACAGACAGTACAATACTATATTTCAAGCATTTCACCGTATACCGTACGGTTCGTAAAACTCCAGTTTACGCTTTTTTTTTCAACCTATATAAGTTCTTTGACCTGTTGTGTGACAGAGTCACACCGGCAAAAGATGTGTTGCGGTATCCCGCAGGTAACGGTTCTGGAGCCTCTTCTGTTTAACATTGGTTACGACTACGTGCTGTGTGGTGACTCTAATAGCGGCTTCGTAGTTTGCAACGTCAGCGGTTGAACTGGCGACACATGGGGTGGAGCTTACTCTCAAGTTCTCGTTCGAGCGCCATAACTACCGGCACCTAAATAACCGCAGAACGGGTCGACAATGAAATACGTGGAGCAGTCCATAATGATCTGTGTGGTGTGTATGTCGAGGACAACCTTGACAGTTAGTAGAACTTCAAGGAGTACTTTCGGCGTCTGTCTCCCAGATTAGGGATTGCTCAGGTAACCGGCTCACAATCTGAACGCGTACCACAAGGTCATTGCCATTCGGACAGTGCTGAGAAAAATTAAGCTTGACTACCTGACTCGTTAATACTTACGTAATTTATCTCGGACATTTATTTGCATTTTTTTCTATTCACACTCAACCAGCCACCATTACAGTCTTACTACTGAACTGTCAAATATATTTTAAGTTACAGAAACGATTCGATGTGGAAAAGGTAAATAAAATAAAATAAATATTTCTTTAACTTTATTTGGCAAGGGTTTGACAACAACTTTCACGAAAATAGAAGACATTCTTGGAACATGAAGTCTTATTAAGATAACATAAAGTCTTAGTAAGACTTCATGATCGAATCTCAATTTATCTAACTACTTCGATCCACATAGTTTTTTTTTTTGCATGCAGGGTCGGCCCAAGCTTTTAAATTAATCTTCTTGATTTTCTTGCAAGAAACTAGAGGATTCCTGAAAATAGAGATAGTGTTAGTACACAATTAAGCAAAAATTAAATCTGTATACTTTGATGTAAAGCCCAGTGGTTTGTCTATATTTTACAAACTATTTAATATTTGTGGCCTAAATATGTTGCCACAAACCACACCTAAATCTTGAAGGCTGGTACTGAGCAATCCATTATAAAAATTCATTTTACCCGACTCGGGTATCAAACCCCGAACCACATGCATCGTTAAGAGGATACAGTAGTTGGGTAGTTTGAAATTAAAAACTTAACAACATTTTGTTTGATCAGGAAATCACACCCAGAACCACACGCATGCCAGCAGTGCTTGCACCAACGAGGCAATATAAACAAAATAATTTAGGATACTTTAAACTCGGTTATGCGGTACCTTGATGCGACTAAAGTGCATCAAGGTACCACATACCACTATTCCACTATTGTTATTACCACTCCATTCCAGAATTGTTGAATCGTTTGCTTCGGATAGACTTCGTGATATTTATAACGTTCAATTAAAATATTTTTATTTTTGTATGAAAATCTGATGAACTAAAATATTATACATTTTTAAAAGTCATAGAACAAAAGTTGCTGTTTATGATGTTAGTAACATAGTCCTGAGAAGTTATCAGTGTTTTACAAATAATAGAAATATTTTGAAAGTAATATCCACTTTTCATTATTATTATTATTTAACTGTAATAGAACCAAGATGTCTTACTTAGGAGAAATGTTAAAGAAAGTCTTTTTAGGTATTTCTGTGACACCATCGCCGACCATGCACATAAGACTTCCGAAAGTCGATTTCCTTATCTCTTTTAGTTGTTCTGAAATAATAAAAAATAATTATCAAAACTTATGCACTAGCTTCTGACGTTTTATAAGTGCCCATGTAGGCCTATGTGAAATAAAATATTTTGACTTTGACTTTGACTTTGACTTTATAAACTAGTAGCGTAGGGCCACGGCAGACAATAGAAGAGAAGGCGAGACGACCTGGGGGTCTACTCGCTTTCTCCGAAAAACGAAGTTTCGATTGAAATTTCGCGTGTTTCCTACCACGGTTTCTTTCGTTCCCAAAATTTCGCACGAACGAAAATTGTTTGGCGTACCGAATCTCTAAACCTACTCTAATTAGTTATGTTAAGAAAGAAAATATAATTATGACAGAGGATTGTTTGCAATTTTAACGTCAAATGAATATCGTTCGTTTACGAAAGTTTCGTTTTGGAAGAAAAAACGAAAAATCGTGATCATTTAAAAAAAAATTGTTCAAGGCTAGTATCTGTTAGTGGGATAAAAAAAAAATATTCAAAATGTAAACGTTAAAATTTTCTAGATTAGTATAGTTAGATAAAGAACTACACTAAAAAAAAAAAAAAAAAGATGTACTTACTCTCAGTGAACGCATGTGGTCTGTTCTTACGCTCATACCAGTGCTTGTCAGATTGTATAGCCCTTCGCATGTTTTCATTAATGACATTAGCAGTAGTAAGAGGAATGTTGCCACCTTTCATATTTTTCTCACACCATCCACCACCAGCCATTAAATCCACGTCTCTCACGTGCTTATATACTGACTTCAATAAACGAATACTCTGTAAAAATAAAATACAATTTTTTTACTAAAAATAAAATCAAATTTTTATATTCCGTACCCTCAAAAAGGAAAAAAACGGAACTCTTATAGGATCATTTTGCTGTCCGTTTGTCATTCTGTCCGTCTGTTGGTCTATCTGTCTGTCTGTACCTCCTATCTCGGAAACGCGTAAAATTATCGAGTTGAAATTAAAATCATATACTCGGGTCTGCGGTCCCTTAGAGCTGTGAGAGTAACTAAACAATGTTTTTTTTTTGTTTACATTTCAGAGAGTCTGCATTGGAATTGCACAATTCAATTCCACCAAGTTCGTTCCATCATCGGACCACTAGACGTATGGCATTGCGCCACCGTTACATGGTGGATATTCTATCCATAGGCATAAAGCGTTTTGGGAAAACATTCATTATGTGTACAGCTAAGGAGTAAAATCCTCTGCCGGAGTCTGTGTTTCCTGATAATTATAACCTAGGGGTCTTTAAGTCAAAAGTGAATAGGTTAATTCTAGGCTAGCATGCTCCATCGTCGGCCACATTATCGCTTACCAGCAGGTGGGATAGTGGTCGTTTCAGCATGAAGGAGTAACAAGCTTATAATATATATTAAAACAAACTTTTTCTTCTAAAATATTAATGTTATTTGGCGTTCTAAGTAAGGGTTATAATAAGAGCAATATAAATTAAACTAACTTTGTCCGTCATAAGTCCAGCAGTTTTCAAATCATCAAAGCTTTTAATTTCAATTCCCATAAAGTGGTGAATATAGTCAATGTATGGTGGCAAACCGAAGTTGCGATTTTTATTGATATCCCCAGCTGTAGCATCTATGGCTATTTGGAAACCAGGTAATGCAAAATTGGCCAGCTGAAATTAGAAAAAAATACATTGTAGTAAATGAAATAATACAATAAAATCACTTGTTCACACTGTGGTATTGCACTGGACAACATTTAATAATAATAATTTCCGGTGGGACACTATTTTTTATATTTTTTAATTGAAATATTTAAAAATATAATTTGTATGTATGTTAAATGAATAAAGGAAATAAAAATTTATTAAACCAAAAATACATATTACACAAATTGACGGCTCATAATTAAGGTATTATTACATTACGTAAAATTTGTGCCCAAGTTAACATGTGCTACCGAACTAGGCTAGGGAAACCTGTATTTCGGAAAGCAGTGCTTCAGGGCCAGGAACTGGGTCTTTTACTTATTTACGACGCATATGCGCATACATCATTCACGTAAGATATGTCGAGTCATCGAGGGTTAACAGTCGGTGTGCATGAGGTTCTAGGCAAAGGGGTATTCAATTGGCGATAATTATGATCGTCAAAAAGTCAAATGTAAGAGATTGGACTACGTAGAGTTCGATACCGCACGTCAATTCCAATCCTATAGCACTTTCACAAACCATTATCGTATACATATATATATATATACGTATATATAACCGAGATATCGGTGAACAGAAATAAAAAAAAACAATACTTACAGTCGAACATAGAACCTTCTCCTTTTTAGTCAGTTAAAAACTAGCCCACTGCAATGAATAAAGGCACGGAGGGACAGAACTCTTCTATCAGCTATACGATAATGGTTTGTGAAAGTGCTATAGGATTGGAATTGACGTGCGGTATCGAACTCTACGTAGTCCAATCTCTTACATTTGACTTTTTGACGATCATAATTATCGCCAATTGAATACCCCTTTGCCTAGAACCTCATGCACACCGACTGTTAACCCTCGATGACTCGACATATCTTACGTGAATGATGTATGCGCATATGCGTCGTAAATAAGTAAAAGACCCAGTTCCTGGCCCTGAAGCACTGCTTGCCGAAATACAGGCTTCCCTAGCCTAGTTCGGTAGCACATGTTAACTTAGGCACAAATTTTATGTAATGTAATCATACCTTAATTATGAGCCGTCAATTTGTGTAATATGTATTTTTGGTTTAATAAATTATCTCTTTATTTAATTTGAACACATATAAAATTACATTTTTAAATATTTTTTAACAAAATCATATAAAAACAAAAACATTATTATTATTATTATTATTATTATTAAATGTTGTCCAGTGCAATACCACAGTGTGAACAAGTGAT
Source organism: Mythimna lalbum (assembly GCA_949319445.1). Classification (NCBI taxonomy): domain Eukaryota; kingdom Metazoa; phylum Arthropoda; class Insecta; order Lepidoptera; family Noctuidae; genus Mythimna; species Mythimna lalbum. The sequence continues at coordinate 2,349,835 of OX439347.1, forward strand.
TTTATTGTATTATTTCATTTACTACAATGTATTTTTTTCTAATTTCAGCTGGCCAATTTTGCATTACCTGGTTTCCAAAAAGCCATAGATGCTACAGCTGGGGATATTAATAAAAATCGCAACTTCGGTTTGCCACCATACATTGACTATATTCACCACTTTATGGGAATTGAAATTAAAAGCTTTGATGATTTGAAAACTGCTGGACTTATGACGGACAAAGTTAGTTTAATTTATATTGCTCTTATTTTAACCCTTAGTTGGAACGCCAAATAACATTAATATTTTAGAAGAAAAAGTTTGTTTTAATATATATTATAAGCTTGTTACTCCCTCATGCTGAAACGAACACTATCCCACCTGCTGGTAAGCGATAATGTGGCCGACGATGGAGCATGCTAGCCTAGAAGTAACCTATTCACTTTTGACTTAAAGACCCCTAGGTTACGTAGATTTGTGAACCGCTTCTAAAAATTACTTTTTTCAAAATCCTATAGAAATATCATGAACTTCAAAGATATGGATCAGAACTCCTCATAGGAATACAGCAGAACTGTCGTAACAAGTAAAATTGCTTTGTTTATACTTGTAGTCGATGACTGACTGAAAGAAAAAGGGCAAGGAATATAAGTAAATGTAATTTATGACATTTTACTAACATAGAAATAAGTGTTACTAACATACGATGTGGATGAAAAGTTGTCTGTTTAAATAAATTATATTTATTATTATAAGTATCGAACTGATTTGATGATGACGCGGGAAGGTAAATTTAGGTATCGAATCTAACCATGTTTGGGATTAATAGAATTGTTATGAGATGTACTCAAGTAACATAACTAAAAAGTGTAAAAAAAGTTGCAAAAAAATACAACCGACTTATAGAAACACCGGCTTCCGAAATTAAAGTTATTTAGTACTTTATAGTCTTTTTTGTTACATTGAAGTCTGTTGTATTTTTTTTTAATGCTACTGTAGCTAATTTGTGCTCATAACTCATTCTGGCCTCGTATAGAGAATTATCTTTTTTTTTTAATTTTGTTAAATAGGGTAATTAATAAAATAAGTGGGTATACAGTTCAGCTAACTTGGTAATGGCTAGGTTTTATAAGACAAGTGCGGTGATAATTCATCCTTGAGGGTGTTGCTAAAGAGGTGCCACGGCGTGTCCACTTGTCACAGGCCCGTACCGGACATGGTCACTTCGGGAAGTTCCTGTCGGTAGAAAGGTTTACCGCTCTAGCGGAGCACTATCGTCTCCTATAAAGGCTTTCGACGGCGGTCACGCCGGGCTCTCGTTCAGGTCATGGCTCGGACCAAGAGAAATGGGAGACTGTCGCTTTCTTCTGTAAACCATTAATGCGAGCAAAGAAGGCCACAAAAGTGAGGGAATGGATGTCCTGTAACGCCCCCAACATCGAAAGCCGCAGGGCAATTCCCGGTCATTATAGTTACGGGCTTACGGACGATGAGCTAAAGATAGTTCGTCGTTCGCCCATTTGGTATGTCGCGTATTGTTCCAGTCGTGCCTCAGAGAAACGTTAGCAACTGACTGAAAGAGTCTAGCAGGGGCTAGGTCCTTTCAGTTTTGTAGCCTTCTCTCAGGAAGAGTGAAAGCAATGGCCACTAAAGGATATAGCTAAGTTTTATTTAGTAAAAATCTGACACGCCCTCTCGTCGCAATCATTCAAAATTATCCAATGACTGCCCCCGATCTATAATTGGATGATATCCACTTAAAAAAACAGTTTTGTTTTAATTTAAAGACAACAAACTTACTTCAGAATCAATAGTCCCATGGCCGCCATGGCAAGGAGCTCTGAACATGGATTGTGTAAAGGTAGTGACGTTATTAGTCACCAATCCCGTCCTAAATGTGGCGTCAAACGTATTGAATTCGTCGATGAAGTTGCCATGGACGTCGTACAACCTAGCAAAAAATATAAAATAATATATAAATAGCGTATGTAAACATCTGAGTCAGGAATCGTATGCTCTATGCAATCTTGTAAAAGAGATAAAACGGATAAAACGAAAAAAAAGCGGAAAGTCTTGATTAAGGCGTATCACGCATATTATGTTACGCTACGATATCAATTATGTATTGGGGTAACTCCATAAATATGGAAACTCCCTCATCTTCATAAAAATGTTGAAGTGAGTTGAGCTGAAGTATCACTCTGACCATACCTCCACAACTACGAGTATATCTTCTTCTTCTTCTTCCTGCCCTTATCCCGTTTTATTTGGGGTCGGCACAGCACGTTTTTTTCTTCCATTCTGTCCTGTCAGTCGTCACGCTATCATCAACTCCCTTTTCTTTCATATCACTTCTCACACAATCCATCCATCTTTTCTTTGGCCTCCCTCTCCCCCTCCATCCATCCACATTTAAACTCATATTTTTTTTAGCAATATGCGTTTCATCTCTCCTTTTCACATGTCAATACCAAGACAAACGATTCCCTTTCAACTTTTCAGTCACTGGCGTCACTTTCAAACTTCCCCTAATATACTCATTTCTCACTTTATCCAATCTCGTCACACCACGCATCCATCTTAACATACTCATCTCCGCTACGTGCAGTCTTTTTTCATCCGTCTTTTTCACAGCCGAACATTCTGATCCATACAGTACATACTTTTTCAACACAACTACGAGTATATACTTTTTCAAATTCAAATTCAAAATCATATAATGTAGATATAACGAAATAATTAAAAAAAACCTTTTAGAATATGTATCTATTAGATTGGTTTATTCATTGTCACATAACAAATTATATACAAAAAATACTAAGAATGATACATGAGTAATTCTTAGTACCTTTTGAATACCGTAATTAGAGATACAAAAGAAAGACAATGAGAGAGCGAATGCTGACCTTTGCTTGGGGCTTAATGTATTAAAAAGGTCTGAGAATGTTTTTTAAAAGTGGGGTCTACTGTACAAGATCATATCTTCTCGTGATGTCATAAAACCTGTTTGACTGAAACTGCAAATCTCTAACCAGAACTGTTCAAAATGACATGGAAATAATAATCACTTAAGATAATATTTACATTGCATTGAGTAACTTTTTAATTGAAATTAAACAAATCACTCTAAACATAAGTAAACTACTACGTCAAATAGTACATGAATTTTATTTGATTTGATTTAAAACTACACCAAAAGAAATATCAAAAACTATATAAAAATACAGTAATTGAAAGCCTCGCTTCATAATCAAGAATTCAAGACTTAAAAAGGAATATTCACGAATTAATTTAAAATATCGATTATTATATTATATAACTTAAAAATGTATAAGATAGTAGAATAAGACCCTTTTTAAAAATTATTGACTGATAACTTTAGTACCAATATTTTCATAAGTCATCAAAAAAAATCATCAATTTATATCTGTAGATTATCCAGCTTCATTAAAACGTATGAATATTTTAGCTGATTAACAAAATGGTTTAAGGAAAAACTAATCAATTAATTTTGCTGTTGAAGAAAACGACTGTCTTGTACAATATGAAGCCTATATTCATCATTATGGATGGATGGAGGAAGATGGATGGATCGTGTGAAAAGTGATATGAAAGAAAAGGAAGTTAGTGATAGCGTGACGAGTGACAGGACAGAATGGAAGAAAAAAACATGTTGTGCCGACCCCAAATAAAACGGGATAAGGGCAGGAAGATGATGATTCATCATTAATACGTGAAAAGGAACTAGAACTTATGATTTTATGTATAAAAAATTTATCGTTTGTAAAAAATTACACGTTATTAAACAAAAGTTCATCATGTAGTTTGTTTTTAAATTAACTATTTGGAAAACTTGTTGTTGTGTAGCGATGATATGACAAACCATGTTTTTACCAATCTAGTGCGTAAATATTTTTTTAGTGAACTGTGAAGATAATTTTCTGCCCCTTTGTGCTTTTTGTCGCAGCTACAAACAAAGTTACATAAAATTTCAATATAAAAAAATGTGTTATGTAAATATGAAAAGTTACTTACAGTGTTCAAAGCACCTGGTTTCGAGTGGTTTAACATTAGCAGGACAAGAAGCAGTAGGTCCATTGGGAGGGAAAAACGCTCCATTTTCTTCTTCCACTGCCAACTCTCCTCCTTTGAAAGTTCTCAAAACCTGATCGCCCTCATTCATTGCGTTGTAGATTTGTGAGAGGTCAAATGTTGTAGTTGCTTTTTTAATCTAGTAAAATAAAAAAATATATATTTAAAAAATATTCTTTCTCAATGTATGTACAAAGCTGTACCTAATTAAAAGGATTTTGTGAAATGTGTGGTGATTAACTCAAACTTCATTAATATCATTTATAATTAATTTAGTATCTATCTAGCCTTCACTATCCTATTGTGGGGTTCAAATTTGTACCTCTATCTTTGTTTTATTTTCGGGACGGTTTTCTATGTCCGGGTTCCAAGGTTTAAAAATTCCTAATAATTTTACTAACTGTATCTGGAGTGGCAGTCGTATAACCGAACGTTTCGACGCCTTGGAACAAGAAGGGCCGATATTTTTGATAAGGGCCGAGAAAATCAGATTGATACAAGGAAAATAGAACTGGCAGATGTAGCAATGCTTAGATTAAGTCTATTTTCACTAGGTGAACATTAACAAGCCGGATTCCGAAAAGGCTTCAGCACCATAGACCACATACAAACGCTACGGTAGGTTATACAAAAGACCAAGGAGTATAATCTGCCTGTCTAGCGTTTGTGAACTACGAGAAAGCATTTGATTCGATCGAGACATGGTCTGTGCTGCAGTCTCTCCAACGGTGCCAGATAGACTATCGGTACATCGAGGTGCTGAAGTGTTTGTGCAAAAACGCCACTATTTATTTATTTAATCTTCATGCAACACAAAGTATATAGGCGGACTTAATGCTTTAGGCATTCTCTGCCAGTCAACCTAGGGTGGTGCAGAGACATTATGGTAGGCGCATATAAAGAAAATTTTATTTTGAGAACGAGTAAAAAAGAGTACATATATTTAAAATAAACATACATATATATTTAAATATATACTATATATATATATTACTACTATGCCACTATGTCAGTCCAACTTTAGGATCAGACCTCGAAACCTATCCTACTGCAGCGGGTTGTGAGGCAGGGAGACGTCAGTTTTTCCTAAACTGTTCACGGCCGCAATGGAGGATGTCTTCAAGGTTCTGAACAGAAGTGGACTAGGCATCAATGTCAATGGCGAGTACATTACTCACCTTCGGTTCGCCGATGACATAGTAGACATGGTTGAGACTACGGAAGAGCTCAGCACAATGCTCAATGACCTCAGTAGAGCTTTAGAGAGAGTGAGTCTTAAAATAAACATGGACAAAACTTAAGTCGTGATAAACAACCATGTAGCACCCCTATCAAGATCGGAGACTCTTGGTTCAGGCCATGGTCCGGAGTGAGGAGGAGTGGCAGGTGGTCGCCTGCTTCTGCGAAGCAGTAATGCTAGCAAAGGAGGAAGCCGACCGCATTAGGAAACGCGCCCTCGCCACCGCCGCCGGGATTCCATTCCCGATTTCCAGCCACCGGACGGCGAGCCATGGGTAGCTGTCCGATCATCCGGTAACTATCCGGGCCGAGCCAAGACGTAGACGGCGCGCACTGTTCCCGCGCGCCTCAAGGAGTTGTCAGCAACAGGAAGGGCCCAGCTGAGTCAAAGCCTACCGGGGCCGCGGTTATCTGAAAGGAAACTCGAGCCCCGGTATGAAGGCTAGAAGGAACAGGGTGGGGTTTTAGTCAGTAAGAGTCTGACACTATCTCCCGCTCCACCTAAGAGCGGGTTTTGTCATAAGATGATTTTCCCCATCTAAAAAAAAAAAGATCGGAGACTTTATACTCGAAGTTGTGGACAATTACGTCTACCTTGGACTGACAATCCAGTTAGGTATAGCTAATTTCGAGAAAGAGGTCAACCGTCGAATCCGACTCGGCTGGGCGGCGTTCGGGAAGCTGCGCGGTATCTTCTTGTCTAATATACCACAGTGACTCAAGACGAAAGTCTATGACCAGTGCATGTTGCCAGTGACGACATAATGGTGCCGAAACGTGGTCGCTCACAATGAGCCTCATCAGAAGGCTTAAAGTCACCCAAAAGGCAATGGAAAGGGCTATGCTCAAAGTTTCCTTGCGTAATCGAATCAGAAATGAAGATATCCGCAGGAGAACCAAGTTTGCCGACATAGCACGAAGAATCGCCAAACTTAAGTGGCACATTACTTGCAGAACAGATGGCCGTTGGGGCCGAAAGGTTCTGGAGTGGCAACCACGTACTGGAAGACGCAGCAGCGAAAGGCCTCCTAAAAGGTGGACCGATGACCTGGTGAAGGTTGCGGGAATCCGATGGATGCGGGACGCACAGGATCGATCATTGTAGCGACACTTGGGGGAGGCCTATGTCCAACAGTGGATGTCTGTTGACTAAAATGATGATGATGATGAACGTTAACATAATAAAGAATTTTGCTTTAAAAGAAAAAGTTAAACTTACCGGAGAAGGAACTTTGTCTTGGGTGCACTTAAACATCTGGTAGGTAAGAGGTCTAGTGCTATTCATGCAACGGATATCTGTGGATCCGAACACAGGATCATCTTCTGGGATAATGTTTGGCGTGCATGCAAAATCATGCATGTGTCCCGGTTCGCAGCAGTAAGTTGTTTTTCCTATTAAGTTTTCTGAAAATACCAACAAGAGAATTATTAAAATAACAAAGTTGTTTTTCAAATTCTGTATGACGTGTGGTTATAAAGCTGCACATAAAAGTTCAGACAGATATGGAGAGATAATAGAAAAAATTTTGCGTCGGCTTTTTTGTTTTTTTTTTTTTTTGGTGGGTAAAAATCATCTAAATGATATCCTTGCTTTTGGACGGAGCGGAAGAGTGTCAAACTCTTACTGACTAAAAACCCACCCCGTTCCTTCTTGCCTTTCATACTGGAGCCGAGCTCCTTTCAACCCGGCTGGACCCCTGCTGTTGCTGACAACTCCTTGAGGAGCGCGAGAACAGTGCGCTCCGTCGATGACTTGCGCTCGGTCTGGACAGTTACAGGACGGACGGTCTATCGCTATCCGCAAGCCCGCGCCTACGGTGCCCGGATATCGGGATCGGAATCCCTCGGTGGCTGGGGCGCTGAGAGCGCCGTTGCCTAATGCGGTCGATCTTTGCTAGCATTACTGGTTTGGCGTCGGCTCTTAGTATATTAAGATGATTTCGATACAAAAAAAATACTACTGAAAAAGAAAACTTAATGCTCGTTTTCTTTTGAACTTAAAAAAAAATCTAGAGTTTAGATAAATGCGCATACTTATGACTTGATGATCTCGTTCATTAATGATTATTCCGTTATTCGTAAACAAAGTGAAACCATTGCCCATAACATTTTCAGATAATAGTGGAAGTACGTACAAAGGCAAGCACGCATGAGCACTTGGTTGATTACTGCCACACTGAAGTATAACTGAATTAAAATATGACCATTTTCCAACTTTGAATTCTCAATTCAGTTTGTTTTTTAGTAATTTTTTTTTTTCTATAAATAATGTATCTATACTTATAATAAATCTGTAGAAGTGAAAATTCTGTGAAAATTTTTTGTCTGTCTGTCTGTTTGTTCAGGCATCACGCAAAAACTGCCGGTCTAATTACGATGAAACTTGGTATAATTATTATTTAATGTCCTGGACACCACACTGGGTACTTTTTATCCCGCAAAAGTATATACAAAAAAAAAAAACGTAATTTTGCGGTTCGATCTCAAGACCTGATTATTGTACCAGCCGCTAACAATAAGTTTGTCGTAGATTACGTCACAAACAGTGGAGTTCACTAAGGGGTGTTGCACATGGCTAAGATACTATAATATTTGGGTAAATAGTATGTAGTTTCCGTATTCTAACTAGATAGCTTTTGCGCGGGCAGAAGCTAGTTATAAATAAAAATACAAACAAATCTGAAGATACAGATGAATCTGAAGGCCAGGGGCCTAAGTCTGCTATTTTTATAAAATCGTCATTCCAACACGATCCCATCGTCATTTTGCTAAAATTTTGCAATTTGCTAATTCATAATGATCGATCATTGATCGGTCAATGGTCGCGCAAAAGAATTGTGGTAAAATGACAATATCAAGGTTATTAAAATTTTAGCAGATTGCCGCATATCTCAGATATTGATTTGTCATTTTGTACGAGATTACCATTCTATACCATTTCTTTCAATGTATAACTACTGATATGGTTGACCATTGGAAAGTCATAATGACGCCATTATGTTAGCTGATTACCAAAACTTGTCGAAATCAATCATTATGAAAACAATGATAGACCATTCTGACACTATTGTAATAGCTGGCTGGAGGTGCCCAGGTATCTTGTAGCAGTGATGCCTAATATTATCAGTTAACTGATGTTTACTGGCAATATTAGACATCACTAGAATAGTACTAGTAGTGAACAATAATCAAAATACTTACGATTATCATGAATTGATCCAATATCTACGTACACGAACGCGCCAAAACCTGGCACATTGCTGTTGAAGAGTTTATGGCTTGATTTCATCTGCTTCAACAGCTTGCGACTGACTTCTCTTTCCAAAGGCAGTTCTTCACCAGATTCTGCCTTTCTTGCTTTGTAACCTAGGTTTGTAAATAGATATAGAAACATAACATCAAGTTCGACGGACACAGTTGTAATGGTAGTAGTGAACATTTCGTTTACTAGCCCCGTAACGCGTCACTGAGGGGTTGGAGACGTACGCAGATCAGCGGTACATCTGGTTTACGGCTTTCGGCTCGGTTGACTTTTAGTCGAACTGGTTCTTGAACTCTCAGCAGACCTGTTCTCCTTGCTTCGGATCATGGCCTGTACCAGCACCCGGCGCGAAATGTCACCGCAGTCGGATCGGATGCAACTACATTCCTCTATTTTACACGAAACGAATGACTTTATGGAAAAACTGTCATAGATCTACATTATTAGACTGGACCCACAACTTAAATGCTTTTCGATCTCTGAGGTGGATCGAAATGTCATGCATGAATGGTCAGCGATATTCACCAATGAACCACTTCTCTAGCTGATTTTTCTTACCCGTGTTTGTTTTCGTTAAATATAAAAGATCACATTTATATTGTAAGTATTATTTAATAAACTCGTGGAAGGCGTCTCGATAGTGAGTAAAGATCGCATCTGATACAAAAAACTGAGCATTGATCCCTTTGGTTCTCATTGACAATTGCGTGTTGATCAAAGTTAGAATGAATAAGGTCTTAAACAAGTGCACTTCATCAACAACGATTGCATATTTGCTTACCGTCAGATGAGGTCACAGTTAAGCACTAGTTTATATCATTAAAAAAATGTAAAGTGAAAGCCTCCTCCAGAGAGACATATTCATACATATTCAGCCTTTTGAATGTTCCCACTGCTGGGACTCAAGCCTCCTCTCTAGGCAAAAAGATCATCTTACCATCAGAGAACTCCGCAGGCAGTATTCTTTCCATTGGTGAGAAAAAGGTTCCTCTTGCAGGATGTTTGAGATTGTTACACGAGCCATCCACACGTCTCCATTCGTCCTCTTTGCAAGGTTTAATGTTGATAGCACAAGTTCTGAAACATTGTTTATAAATTACTTTTTCAAATTTATCATTTTCTGTGCACATTTATACATGTTAAATAATACTGATAACAATTAGATTTAGTATACATACTTAATACTTTACTTACAGATTTTAAGTCAAACTATAAAATAAAAATTATCATCAATATCAAAATACATAGTAGTCCAACGGTATTGAAAAAGAGGGTCTAACGTACCGGTGGCTGGGGCTACAGAAACAAGAACCTTCTCTCAATGAATACCTTGATACAACCGTGGAACGACAGCTTCGGCAGATAGTCGTCGAGACTTTTAGTTATCAAGTGCTACGACAATCAGCATAATGACACCCGAGCCCACATTCCACATATCGACAATCTCATGTATTGTGCATAAATTTTGTTACCTTGTAGTTTGTTGGGCACGCCACAATTATGGCGGTAAGTCTCCTCTTTGAGGCATGGTTGGAAAGACCTCATGGCGTCCTCACCTTTCGCATGATGCAGGTTCTCACCGGACATGGTAAGTTCGGGAGGTTAATGCATCAGATTCTTGCGAAAGTTGACGCCCGGGTGTCGCTACTGTGCGGAACGCCCGGAGGACACGATGGAGCACACAGCGGAGGTGTGCCCCGCTTGGGCAGAGCATAGCCATGCCCTCGTGAGGGCGATCGGTGGCGGCTATCTCTCGCACCAGGCCTTGGTACAGGCCATGGTCCGGAGCAAAAAGGAGTGGCAAGCGGTCGCCTCCTTCTGCAAAGCAGTAATGCTAGCAAAGGAGGAGGCTGACCACATCAAGCAACGGCGGCGCTTACAAGCGCCCCAGCTACTGAATTCAGATCCCGATTTACGGCCACCGTAGGCAAGGGCTTGCGGACGGCGAGCAGTGAGTAGCTCGCTGTCTGACCGTCCGGTAACCCTCCGGACTGAGCCTAAGTCGTCCACAGCACGCACCGTTCCCGCGCGCCTCAAGGAATTGTCAATAACAGCAGGGGCCTAGCTGGGCCGAAGCCTACTGAGGCCAACTACCTCCCGCTCCACCCAAGGGCGGCGGATGTCATTTAGATGTCCCACCAAAAAAAAAACCCTTGCAGTAGGTTTTTTGATCGGGATCTCGTATTGCGTCTTCTCAGTTGATTTTAATTGAGATAACACTATTACCGTAAAACGGGGTAAATAGAAACGCAAGGGTGAATAGAAACAAGACTTTGGTTTTGTTTTTCACTTTTATTTTTACCAATATTATCGGCTTCTAATAATGCATCGACTTTTTAAAATATCAATTCATTAATCCCTACTAATATTATAAATGCGAAAGTAACTTTGTCTGTCTGTCTGTCTGTTACGCTTTCACGCAAAAACTACTGAACGGATTTAGATCCAATTTGGTAGGTAGGTAGAAAAGACACTGGAATAACACATAGGCTACCTATAATTCCACTGCTGATCAAGGGTCTCTGCCCGCGCGATATAAACTGTAGTCCACGCGGGTGAAGCCGCGGGCGGAAAGCTAGTACATTGATATAGTTAAGTGCTGCAAAAAATATTCAAATATCGTGAAAATAAACTTTTGAAGTTTTGTTTCTATTCGCCCCTGAGTTTCTATTCACCCCATTTTACCGTACGTACATCATTCAAAATGTTGATTAATAAAAAAAAAACTTACTCTTTCAGGTCGTTATCTTCATAATACTGTAGTAACTCTTGTGAAAGAAGTTCACCTGTGTAGATATCATATGGACATGTATAACTTAGACCTGTATACAGGACAACTAAAAAAATGCTAGTTAGTAACATCATGTGCCAATGTTCTGCAGACGTACGGTAGTAGTTGACTCTTTTATACAAAAGTTTTGTAGTTTACATAAAAACATGTTTAGTGTGTAAACAACACAATACTAATAATTGCGAGTCATTTCTGTAAATAAATGACTCGCTTCCGTTTTTTTATAAAATATTAGTTAGGGTTATAACCTAATATGTTTAGACTAATATGTTTTCTCTATTATTTTTTTTTATGCTTTACGAACACTAGGCTAAGAACATTGTTATTAACAATATATGGAAGTAATTCTGAAATAAAATTTTATTATTATTATTTATTTATTTATCTCAGAACCCTAAGGTCCTGGACCTTTGGAAGGCGTACGAGGAGCCGAAACCAACTCGCGGAGGCACTTTTAGACGCTTTTAATGGAACCGGTGATTAACACTGTATATGAAGAAAGAAAGAAAGAAAGAAAAACATTTTATTTACGTGAATTAGACGCATACTTAAAGCTATGCGTCTCATCCGCGCAAAACGGCCCAACGCTCAGCATAAGGCTGCTAGTACATCCAAGGACAAGCCCCGGTTGAAGGGAAACTATTGCAACATGTGGAAAACTAATATATGGCTTTGGTTTTTGAAGTCTTAGGTGAACTAGTTACCAGTAGGAACTATGTTAAGACTATGGCCCCTGCCTGAGCAATGTTTTTAATTTCCATCGATAAAAAAGCAGGGGGTGACTTGCACACTCAACTTATTATTATTATTATAACATAACATACTCGTACACAGAAAACTTTACGATTCTGAGAAAAATAAATAAAATTTATATTAAGTTTTTGGAGGTATGTGGAACAGAGAGTAAAGTCCCACAAACCTCCGTTGAAAAGGAAGGATCCTCCGACCAGACAGGATGTTATAGCCTGGTGGGCGACTGCCCGATAGTTGATGTCGGGCTGTCGTATATGTTCAAATCGCGTGGAGAACTTTGATTGCGCGATGCAGGATTTCGTATTTTCTTCGTAGTTCTTATGTGGCGTCATAGATGTCGCTACATCACTCCCCTCCGGAGATCGGAGATCGATGGTTCTTGATGCTTCTTGATGTGTGCCAGGCCAGCGGTAGGTTAGTTCCAGTGAGTCGGAACCGATGCCGCATAGTTCTCGGTGAGTCGGAACTGTCTGCGGTGATGCCCCAGTGAGTCAGGGTGTTGCTATCCCAGTGAGTCGGGATAATGCCCCAGTGAGTCGGGGTGATGATGTCCCAGTGAGTCGGGATGATGCCCCAGTGAGTCGGGGTGGTGCTGTCCCAGTGAGTCGGGATGATGAATTGGGAAACCAAACAACTCATAATATTTAAAAAATACAAAAAATAAAAAAATGGTTTGGTGCTGATAATCTTATAATATAATTTGATGAATGACTTGATATTAAGTCGCTAAGACTTTTAGAAAGTGAAAACTACGTGTAGTTCCAGAACTATCCATGTTATGTATGAAAAAAAATATCAATTTTAGTATGTTGACTTTGTTTGCATTCCGCTAATTTATCTGCTTTACATTTGGGGGGGCTAGGACCGTAACTGCTACTGGAAGACGCAGCGTCGGAAGGCCTCCTACAAGGTGGACCGAAAACCTGGTGAAGGTTGCGGGAATCCGATAGATGCGGGACGCGCAGGATCGATCCTTGTGGAGACACTTGGGGGAGGCCTATGTCCTGCAGTGGACGTCTGTCGGCTGAAATGATGATGATGATGATGATGATGAATTTATTTGATTAACAGATAATATCATTATTTTGTCGTCTATAAGGAGTTGGTTAAATAATTCGAATAGATTTTACTACATTCATCGTGAAAAAATAAATAAAATACCAGTATGTAACGGTTTTCTTATAAATAGTTATTTTGTCTGTTTTCCTCCTCCTCGTGTCGTATTCCTCATTACTGAGGGTCGTGAAGTTCCCACTGGATTAGCTTCTTGTTAATGGTATCTCGCCATTTGTGACGTTTCTTAGCGTCATGAAGTGCGACGTGCAATTGGGTGTCCAGTGTGGAGTGGACCTGATCTACCCGCCTTATTGGGCTGCGGCCCCTTGGTCGTTTGCCATCAACCATGCCAGTTACGATGAGCTGTTCAAGGTTGTTGCCATTTTTCCTGGCGATGTGGCCAAAGAACTCCAGTACTCTGCGCATGCAGGTAGTCGACAGTCTGATCTTAACGTTCAGTTCGCGTAAGATAGAGCGGTTTGTACGGAAGGCAGTCCAGGGAATAAGAGCCTTCTCCAGCACCACATCTCGAAGGCATAAATGCGGTCGCGGTCAGCCTTTTTTAAAGTCCAAGTCTCAGCCCCGTAGCTAAATATGGAGAAGACTAAACATTTGACCAGTTTGGTTTTGGTTTTGCGTAAAATGTTACGATCTCTCCATATTCCTTGCAACTGTAACATTGCACTCTTGGCCATTCCTATGCGCCTCCGGATCTCTTGTCTGTTTTAATAACATTATATTAAGAGGTTCCTTTTCCACTCGCCTATCGTCAAACATCGAAAATGGTTTGAAAGCTTGTTACTTCATCTAACGCAATCCGACGCGTTGTTTGACGAAAAGGCAACGCAAAAAAAGAGAGATAACGCCTGAAATCTCTCTTAGTATTCGGTAATTGCGAGATTTATTCGAATATTTCACAAAACTTGCTACAGGAAATAGCTGTTTTTTTTTAAACCTTTAGTTTTTGAAAAAAGGTCGTCATTTAGAATCTTAATAAAATTTGTAAGGCTTCTATAGTTTTACTTTTTTGACTTTTTAATTTTTAGGCAAATTATGAAGTGTCAAAGTTCATATGAAATAGGAGATTTTCAGAGGTTTTTACTATCCAGTAAAAACCTCTGAAAATCTCCTATTTCATCCTACTTCCATCCATACTCTTTCCATCTTTTTCAAACTAATCCTAGTTTTACACAAATTTAGAAATTGATTTCAATAGAAGCGTAGATAATATCCACAAGATACTGTATTTCCGAAATATCTAATGAAAAATGTGTAATAACATCATAATCGGTTATAAGCGGTTGTATGAAAAAAACAGTGAAAATGTGTAGAGATGCATCACCTTAAGGTCCGCCCGAGGGTGAAAAAAAGGAGAAAAAAAAGAGTATTTAATATTTAAGATAGAAGACGAGTAATAAACTAGTAGGATTGATGTTTGGTATAGCTATGGCTTGGTCACAGCGCTGTGGCTCTGTCCTGCACGAGCCCCAGCATTATGCTGAGCACTGGCAGTTTTGCGCTGATGTGACGCATATCCTATCTAGCTAATAGTTTTAAGTACGATATTGTTACATACTTGTTACATTTATTTATTTTAAGGATGTGCGTCATGTTGGACGCAAATAAACTCTTTTTCTTTCTTTCTTTCTTACAACAAATAAAAAAACACTTTTATTTATTGGCTGGACTTGACATGGTATTAGTGTAGACACCCTAACTAAGTAATTAAATAAAAAACATTCAAAACAAATATTCAATGTACAATTGTAAGTGCATGCGCGAAGTTATACCTACCTTGGAACACAAAATTTTATGTTGCAAGGTTGGTATAACTTAGCGCAACCTTGCAAAGAGAAGAAAAAACGTTTAGAGCAACCTTGAAAAGATATTTTTAATTTAATAACCTATCGTCGAAAAGGAAATTGGTTCACTATCAGTTACATCATCATCATCTTCCTGCCCTTATCCCGTTTTATATGGGGTCGGCGCAATACGTTTTTTTCTTCCGTTCTGTCCTGTCACTCGTCACGCTATCACTAACTCCCTTTTCATTCATATCACTTCTCACACCATCCATCCATCTTTTCTTTGGCCTCCCTCTCCCTCTCCATCCATCCACATGTTCACTTTCAGTTACAATAAAAAAAAAATATATATATATATTATATATTATGTATGTACCTAGTCAGGGCATAAATTCTGTCACATGTTTAATATGAAATAATTGAGAGAAGTTTATTCATTAGCTATGTAACCATTAATATACCAAAATGAACTAAACAAAACATAGATTCTTATGATAATAAAGTTTATACATAATTACCTCAGCGATTTTGAATTCAGGCCTTCAATCTGCGCGGCCAGTCGTCTATCGCAGCACGAACGAGGTCCATAATATCGGCGGCTGCCTTAATCAAGGATACCTTGAGTGTCTCCAAATTAGGATGAGGCTTTGAGCAGGTCTTTTCCTCCAAGTGTTGCCATATCTTGTAATATAACGGACTCAAATATGCTCTTCGCTCTATGAGTTGGCGCCGAATCTTACTGGAATACCTAATGCCTGTTATTATGTTGTAATGCCTGTTATATGGTATGAGAAACAGGTTCCTGTTTCACAACACAAACAAGAACACACAAGGTTCGTCAGGACTGTAGTTTGATACACAACTGCATTCGTTTTTACACCTTTCTCACAAAAATGTACCTCAGTTAAGCCCCCATAAGAAACTCCCAACCATACCATGAACGAAGATGGAAAATGACCTCGTTGTACACGCGAAATATGGTTGCTTGCTTCTTCCCTACTGTGTGCGTACACCTTATCATTTTGTTTGTTGTAGCTCTCTTCTACGGTAAAAATTAACCCCCGAGCACTGAGAAGAGGACTTCATCAAACAAACAAACTTCACTACACCAAGATTCTATAGTTTCAATTTTCTATAACGCTTCTGTCAGTAAGCAGGGTTTTATTCTATTTTCTTTTTTTTGTTAGTCGACAGTTTGAATTTCGAATCAACTTGTTCGATGCACATACATTTTAATTCACAATGTTGACGATTTTTGATGTTCCAAATTCAAATCTCATTATTCCCTAGGGATCGGCCATACTGCATTATCTCCCTAGGGAATAATGACTTGCTTTAAGTGAGGTTTGTATGACGTATAAATCGACATTATCGAGCAGGTGGTGTAAAAAGATATAAACATCATGGTACCTTGTCAATACATTTATGAAAATATAATGTATGTCCGCAAAAATGTTCATCTTTTTACTAAAATAAGTGATAGGCACAATTTTACATACTAGAAATAAAAACAAGTTAGATCAACCTCGATTCAGGTTAGCTAAAGTAGCTAGCCCTTTTATGGGGTACTGTGTAAAATTTTATAATAAAATTCCATTAGAAATTTTAACGCACACTATGTAGACAAGCAAATTGACAACAAAAAATAAATTGGAAGATTATCTCCTTGATAAAAATGCTTGGCTAAATCTTGCTCCACAGCCACAGTCAATTGTAGTTACTTAATAATAATAATATACCCCATCGTCGTATCTTTACGTTGACGTCGTGGTGGGGCTTGTGTGCTCCAACATGCCCTAGGTCTGTATCGGTAGAATTTTCTTTACCGTAACATACCTAGGGTGAGGGGGCCAAACTATCTTGACCGTACTTCCGGGATTGTCCTGATAGCCGTGGTATGCCTCTCCACTCCTCAAGCGCCTCAGGATATGTTGCTCCCTTGTTGCTATGTCACTTTGTGCGCTAGCATGCCGTTTTAGGGGGCCCATTTATTGAGTGTGCAAGTCACCCCCTGCCTTATATCGATGGATATTAATAACATTGTTCAGGCAGGGGCCATAGTCTTAACATAGCTCCATGTTACCAGTCCACTTAAGACTCCAAAAATCATAGCCCTATTATTTTGTTTTTCATATTATGTCGCAATAGTTTTTCAAACCGGGGATTGTCCTTGGGTGCACTAGTATAGCGCGTACAGGGATAATCGTCGGTGTTGTAAGTATATGAGTGTGAATTGTGTAAATAAGTGTTTGAGAGAGTATTATGTGTTTGAAAGAGTATGAGTGTTATGTGTGTCGTGTGTGATAAAATTTAATCTTTAGACAACTGTACGTAGCAATTGTTCCATCTGACAGTAGTTCATGCCGGTGATTAATTTCCTAACTTTAACTTTGGCTTCACGAGTCGTATTATGCTGGATCTGATATTTATTTGCAATTTTATTGTACAAGTATGGAAACATAAACTTCTGTGATCTTCTAGCAAATGAAGTTTTACATTTAGTACTAGCGATTTTAAAAACTCTACGCTTCAGCATGTCATTGTAACTTGGCGAATTTATGACTAGCTTATGAGTGGTGATAATTGCATGCATTGCACAGAGCCCTCGCACGCTAAGTAGATCAGCCTCTTTGTAAAGATCCTTTGTTGGATATCTAATGGGCTTCTTTAACATCACTTTTAGAACTGACCTCTGCGCTCTTTCCAACAGCATGAGGTATGATGTCGATGTGCCACCCTATACGCTTATACAGTATGATAGGATAGATTGACACAAGGAGATATAAATAGCTTTAATAAGTTTCATGCAAGCAACATCTCTAAGTTCCCTAATGACAGATTAACTTTCTGGTTTTGGCTGAGAGTGTAGTGATATGTTCCTTGTATGTCAGTTTTTCGTCAATAATTACTCCTAGATATTTCGTGGATTGTGTTCTTTGTAAATTACAGCATTGACATTTGGTGTTGGAGTACTGCCTTTGGTCGCATGTATGTATTTGGATATTTAGTAGAGAAGAAGGTGAGGAAGCTGCAGTTTTGTGAAAACATAGAAACTTGATTTTGTTGGCATTTAATGTAAGTAGATTATTGCTTAGCCATTTTGCAATTGTATTGATGCCCTGTTCAGCACTATCTATCTATCTATCTCTACTTATTAGTCGTACTTTGATTTTTTAATTTTTTTTTAATGTATATTGGAAGAGATGCTGCTGCCCTTTTCGCATTGTTGTTTTTGGAATGTTTTATTTTTATTTTATTTCGATAAGGCTTAAAATTCATTACCTTAGAAATAATAGCATTGTATAATGAAGAAGCACTTTTTTTCCAATTTTGTGAATGTGAAGGAACATGGAGCTTTTTTATAAGGTCACATTTTTTTTTATAAGGTTATCTTGTTTGACACGAGCGTGGCAGTTGAGAGTTTGTCATGCTCGTGTTATTAGGTCATTCAGTTCCCTTTGCCATGCTCGTGAACGGGCGCGATCACTTGAGACTGGTTATCACTTAGCTGCCAGTGACTTAATTCAATTTATATTTTTTTTTATTATTATTATTTCCATTTTATTATTACTTAGCTTCATTGTGCCCAGAAAATAAAAGCAGCAAGAAATATGTAACGAAGATTTATGTAACTCATAATATAATTTTTCATTACTCATACTCTGAAAGTAGGTCTGAAGTTGCCTGAGGAGCGGGCTGAAAAGTATCACACTTTTCATCCCTATGGAGTTTTACTTTCAACTAACAGCTGTAAAATTATTAAAAAAAAAAAAAACTAGGACTATCTTCTTGTATTTGTAATGAAAAGGCACAGTGCTTACCTCGGGGTTAAAGTTACTTATTTAGTCCCTCGAATTAGCGACCTCGCTACGCTTGGCCGTCAACTCCTTCTCGGGACGAAATAAGTAACTTTCACCCCTAGTGTAACAATGTACTATTTTTAAAGAGTGTCCATGGAGTTTCTTGCACGTTCTTCTCCATAGAGATTTACGCTTCAGAACGTGCAATTTAGGTTCACTTGTTTGTTTGGCTGACAAACATTTTGACGATTCAAAAGTGCCTGTAATTGATCTATTTAAAATAATGGTTTCTGATTTCTGAGACGGTTCAGTTAGGCAGGCCTAACTTGGAGAAAGAGATCAATTATCGGATACGACTCAACTGAGCTACGTTCAGAAGCTGTGCAGTATTTTTCACAGTGGCTTAAGAAAAAGTTAGGCTTAAAAAAAATGCACAAAACAATTGACTTCTTAAATTGTTGGATGGTGGTTATTGGTGATCTACGAGGTTAGAGGTCAGATAATTGATCTGTCTATTTAGTTTTTTTCTAATTTCATCAGCTTTAGTTTCACGTATAAACGGATGCAGCTGGATATCAGAATTTTACATGAAACGATTCAATCAATCAATCAAAATTATTTATTGTTTCCGATTGCATATTTATTTATTACTTTATGCACAAATGTACAAAGGCGAACTTAATGCCTTAGGCATTTTCTTCCAGTTGACCTTTGGGTGATGCAGAGAAAGGTAGTGGTAGGTGCAATAAAAGAGTGCGAAAAAGGCAATTATAAGAATAATTATACTAATGGACCATGGAACAGGTATACCAATAAACTAAAGAATAAATATAATACAATTATACAATATATAATTAAATTAATACACTACATACATACACTAAAATAGTCAGACAATGGGTCCAAATCGACAATAGGAAAACATTAATTCATGAATCCCCAAGCGACCACCGGTGGCCGCGCATCTATTGTCTTACTATTGTGTCTCTAATTGACGGTATCTGAAGGGTTAACGGTGTGATGATACTACTGCCAACTTTTTACGAATTAACTCGCGAACTTTGGTTTTGAATGTTAATCGGCTTGTTGCCATCTCTAATCATATCTAATCTGCAGAACCAAGTAATTGGATAACACCAGCTCGCTATGACTAGTCTAGATTTTCTGGTTGCTCACTACACGTAACGACCACCAAAGATCTGCAAATGGGAGTAGGGATAAAGGAATCTCGATATTATAACCACAAATCGAACTTAACCTAAGAGAGTGCCTGATTGATGAACCCTCCGGCTGTTATTATTTTAGCCACGAGTTGTAAATAAGAGCTATAAATAAAATAAAAAGTTATGGTGCAACTTTATTCGAAATTCGTTTAAAAATAAAAGAAATACAAAAACAACATTACAAATGTTTTATAACATGGGAAACTTTTGATAAACAATTATTTTTATTTTAACTTCAATGTAGTGAGTGAATTATCTGAACAATTTGGTTTATTTAATTTTTATGGTTTTTTTTTCCATGACTTTTACTTCCATGTTTTTTACTACTTTTCTTTTCTGGTTTACACGCATCATCGGCCCAAGCACGGTAATCTATCTTCGGAATATTGTTGCAAGATACCACTGGATTCCTGAAATCAAAAATAAAGTTAGTCTTCTAAACTAAATATGTACCAGCAATACTGCTAAATATGCTGTTAAGTAATAGTTTTCCGTTTCAGTTACTGAACAGTCTGACCCTGGGTCTGACAGTTACATCTTTATATAATACTTTGAAATATAGGCGTGATGTCTAATTACTAGTTGTTTTTTACTTTTATAAGCCGACTAGTTTCGAGAACGAGCAGCCGCTCGAGTTTGTATGGAGCAACTAATTTTGGACAGCCGTTTATCCGTCCTTCCTTTTGGAGGTGAATTTTAGGAATTCCTCTCTTAGTGCTCGCTCACATCATAGAAGGAAATTTTGTGCAAAATTTCATGCTTCTGGACCTTCTAGTATCGGCTGTGCGCAACATATGTCAGTCAGTCAGTTTCTCCTTTTAATATATGTACATCTACAGTTACGGTCATATTAATGCTTGACTAGCACATACCCCAAATCAAAATAATAAAATCGTTCCAGACCTTTGGGATATTAACATCATCGTTTTTTTTTTTTGGCCGTGTTTGGCGAACAAAAATTAACATTATAATATTACGTTCAAAAGGTTGAAAGCCTATTTGATAAAGTAAACGGATGTCAAAATACTAAATTTTTGGTTGTTTTTACTTTTTAATGGAATGTGGTAATGGAATATAATACAGTATATAAAAATGCCACTTTATTAGCGAGAGCCCTTATTATGATTCTTATAAACAGGTATCTGAAATAGGTAAATGATATGAACTCCTCATCATGTTTTAATTTGTCGCTAACAAACTAAAACATGTCTCTAGTCTGAACTTTTCAGTTGCACAGCAGTAATGATCAGATGTAGTAGATAAAAATGTCTTACTTTTTAGAAACTTTGTAGTAAGAATTTTGCGGTACTTCAGAGACACCATCACCAACACTGCACAAGAGCAACGACAAACTTGCTTTTCTGATCTCCATAAGTTGAGCTGAAATAATTTAAGTAGTATGAAAAAAATTAATATCATACTATATTAAAAAAGGCGAAAGTTTGCATATATGTAAGTATGTTTGTTACTCATTTGTGTTCAATCGGCTAAATAGATTTAGATAAAGTCTGATACACGGGTAAAGTCCTATAAAATCTAGTACATAGCATACTTTTATATTTTGGAAGTATTTCCCATTGGGACAATTTACTGCATACAGGGATAAAGCCGCTAGCAGCAGCGTAAAGCAACTAACTAACATATTTTCTGTGATGGAGTAGAAGTGTGGTGGTATTCTTCTTTAAGAAAGGCGGCAGGCCCATCTCACTTCTGAGCCATGTCTACAAGTTGTTTTCCAGACCCATCACTAATCGTCTCGCCAGGTTCGACGACTTTTAACCTCCTAAACAAGCCGGATTCCGAAAAGGCTTCAGCACCGTAGACAACATACGTTACAACAGGTTATATAGAAGACCAAGGTGTGTTATCTGCGTCTCTGTCTAGCGTTTGTGGGTTACGAGAAAACTATTGATTTGATCGAGTCTTGGGTTGTGCTGCAGTCTCTTCAACGATGCTAGATTGACTATCAGAACATCGAAGTGCTGAAAGTGTTTGTACGAAAACGATAGTGACGTTGTTAGTCCGACTTAAAAAAATTATACTGCAGGGAGACGCCATTTCTCCGAAACTGTTCACCACCAATAGAGGATGTCTTCAAGATTCTGAACTGTGGACTAAGTATTAATATCAATGAAAACGAAATAGAAGTCAAGTCTGAGGCAACGAAGGAGCTTAGCACAATGTTCAATGACTTCAGTGAAGCTTCCGGAAGAGTGGGACTAAAAATAAACATAGACAAAACCAGTCATGATAAAAAACCTTGTAGCACTCACTCCTATTAAGATCAAAGACTACACTTAAAGTTGTGGCGATTACGTCTATCTCCGACAGACAGTCTAATTAAGTAGATTTAATTTCTAGAAAGAGGTCAACCATCGAATCCGGATCGGCTGGGCAGCGTTCGGAAAGATGCGTCGTCTTAAGACAAAGGTCTAGTATGACCAGTGCGCGTTGCGCGATGACTGGCTCTGAAATGTGGTTGCTTACAATGGGTCTCATCAGAAAGCTTAAAGTTATCCAAAGGGCAGTAGAAAGGACTTGGAGTTTCCTTGCATAATCGAATCATGAATGAAGATATCCATAGGAGAATCAAAGTTGCCGATATAGCACGAACAATTGCCAAATTAAAGTGGCAATGGGGAGGGTACATTGCTCGCAGAATAGACGACCATTGGGGCTGAAAGGTTCTGAAGTGGCAAACGCCGCAGCGTCGGAAGGCCTACTACAAGGTGAAACAATGACCT
Organism: Mythimna lalbum; assembly: GCA_949319445.1. NCBI lineage: Eukaryota > Metazoa > Arthropoda > Insecta > Lepidoptera > Noctuidae > Mythimna > Mythimna lalbum. The sequence goes on from OX439347.1 coordinate 2,372,579, forward strand.
GGTAAAGGTTGCGGGAATCCAATAAATGCGAGATATACAGAACCATTCGTTGTGGCGATACTTGGGGAGGCCTATGTCCAACAGTGGACGTCTATTGGCTAAAATGATGATGATGATGAAAACCCAACTAAGTGAATATACCTTTTTACGCTAACATAATAATAGTATGAAGATGAAAGTTTGTATGTCTACTGTGGGTACCTATGTCTTATACCTGGAGGACAACCACCCCATCTATAATAATAATTGTATTCATATCATAAATTAGAGAGCAGTGGCTCTTAAAATGGTGAAGGAAAACGTCGTGAGGAAACCGGCATGTCCTAGAACCAAAAATTCGTAGACATATATGACATTCACCAACCCGCACTGGGCCCACGTGGTGGATTACTGCCCATTCCCTCTCCTTGAGAGCAGGCCTGAGTTTCAACAGTGGGAACATTATAAGGCCGACTGCTATGTTACGCTACATTATAAATATCTTATACTGCTTTTACACTAAATCAGTCACTGAATGTGGTAATCACTATCGGTTTCACCGAATTGATTGATCAAATTGGGCTGTTATACCGTGACCGTTTAAGTTGTCGGTTTACCAAACTTGACGACCGCATTCAGCTGAAATCGGTACACTCGTGTTAATAAAGCATCATGAACGACGAGTGCGCAATCAGTCACCGAAAATGATCTGCGGCCAAATACGGCTAACCGAAAATCCGTATACACTAGTCAGTCACTAGACCGAATGTGGGCTATAACCGAATCGGTTGAAACGACTTAAGGTCGTGCATCACGACTCACATTTTCACTGTTTTTCATACAACCGCTCATAACTAAATATGATGTTATTACACACTTTTCATTAGATATTTTGGAAACACAGTATCTTGTGGATATTATCTAGGTTTCTAAAGAAACCAATTTCTAAATTTGTGTAAAACAAATCCAATAAAAACCTCAAAAAATTTCCTATTTTGTATGAACTTTGACCCTTATAATTTGCCTAAAAATTAAAAAAAGTCAAAAAAGTAATCCTCTAGAGACCTTGCAAATTTTATTAAGAACTACGAAGAAAATACGAAATCCGGCATCACTGGGACATCATCACCCTGACTCACTGGGGCTTCAACGCAGACAGTTCCGACTCACCGAGAACTATGCGGCATCGGTTCCGACTCATTGGAACCAACCTACCACTGGCCTGGCAAGCAGCAAGAACCATCGATCTCCGATCTCCGGAGGAGAGTGATGTAGCGACATCTATGACGCCACATAAGAACTACGAAGAAAATACGAAATCCTGCAACGCGCAATCAAAGTTCTCCGCGCGATTTGAACATATACGACAGCCTGACATCAACTATCGGGCAGTCGCCCACCAGACTATAACACCTGTCTGGCCGGAGGATCCTCTCTTTTTAAAGGAGGTTTACGGGACTTTACTCTCTGTTCCACCTACCTCCAAAAATGTAATAATATAATATTCCCCAACTTCTATCACACAACGCCGTGAAGTCCCAAGCTAAGCAGAATAATACTAGACAGTTGATAAACATATTTATATATTTCTAAATACATACATATTACACTCAGACATTGTTTTGGTAGGAATCGAGACCACAACCTAGAACATAGCAGTCAGGGCCACTAACTACTGGACCAACAGGCCAGTCGAAGAATAAGTAAAAAAAAATAATTTAAAATAAAACTCTGAAGTTTTTAACATAAATATATTACTGGGTATAATATTTCTTATTATGTTGCCGTTATGTAAGCTATTATGAGGATACAAATCTCCCTAATCCTACACCCCGTCTTCCTGGGTACCTAACTTGTCTAACCTGTTAAACAAATAATTAGGCTCTGTAAAAAAAACGACCAATATCTAATTTCACAAGCGATCAATGCTAGGGCAGCGGGATTGTTCAAAAGTTACTGGGACCATGGAACACAAAGGGAAGTTTAAAAATCACGGTTGGGTTTTGGAGTATAAAAGTCTAACACTCTCTCTAGCTCCAACCACAACGAGAGAAGACCAATTTCATTATAACTATGTTTGTAATAGATATGCTAAAATTAAATATGTAATTAAATACTTACCCAACGTAAACGCATGTGGTCTATCTTCTCTCTCATACCAATGTCTGTTGGTACTCGCCGCTCTGTACCAAGCGTCATTCAGGAAACAAGCCATAAGTTCAGGTATGTGACCACCTTTCATCATTTTAGAGCACCACAAACCAGCCATTAGATCTATGTCTCTAACGTCTTCATATAAAGATTTCAATATTTCAATGTACTGAAAATAAGAATGATTTATTCACATCGGTCTGTTCTATAGATATCGCAATATGTTATGTTTGTGTGTCGGGATATGTTTCTCTATAAATATTGCAGCATATGCTGAGTTAGGCGCTTTTTTGACTTTACACAGATTTTAAAGTTATCTTTTTTTATTTTTTCATGCTAAATTATATATAATTCTCGGCAACACTGTTTTTGCTGCACATAAATTACCTACTTAAGCCCGGTATCTTTAGATATGCAGACGACAGCACTGTTGCTGACAGGTATGTGTCTAACGCACAAGCTAGTGGGTCACAGATCCAGTCATTCCGAGAGGCAATGGTTGAACACTTGAACTCATCCTTGAAGGCAGTCTCCGATTGAGGCGATGCCAATCTGGTCCAGTTTAATGCATCTAAAACCCAAGCGTGTCTTTTTTCTGCTAAACGAAGTCGATTCTACCCGGTTTTGTCTTTCCAAGGTGTGACCGTGCCGGTGACCGACCACCTTGAGCTTCTTGGGGTTACGTTATCACCTACTCTCAATTTCGGTTCATACATCGAGGCAAAGGCTCAACTGGCTGCCAAAAAATTGGGGATCTTAGCAAAGGTGAGACGGTACTTCACGCCGGAACAGCTGCTCAATCTTTATCAAGCCCAAGTTCGATCGTGTATGGAGTACTGTTCTCATCTTTGGGATGGATCTGCTAAATACCAGTTTGATGCGCTAGAGTCGATTGAGAGGCGAGCCAAGAGAATCATCGGCAATGATGCACTTGTGGAGTCGAAACTCCAAGGCCTTGAGCATCGCCGCCGAGTTGCTAGTCTGTCGGTTTTCTATCGTTTACATTTCGGGGAGTGTGCACTGGAATTGCGCAATCTAATTCCGCCAAGTCCGTTCCATCATCGGACCACAAGACGTACGGCGTTGCGTCACCGGTACATGGTTGACATCCCACCCATACGCACAAAGCGTTTTGGGAACACATTTATTGTGCGTACAGCCAAGGAGTGGAACTCCCTGCCGGAGTCTGTGTTTCTTGATAGCTACAACTTGGGGGTCTTTAAGTCAAGAGTGAATAGGTTCCATCGTCGACCACATCATCGCTTACCATCAGGTGAGATGGTGGTCAAACGCGAGCCTATCAATAATAAAAAAATAATAAAAAAAAAAATTGGTATTTTCTATGTATCCTAGTTCAACTGTTTTATATTGAAATGTATGTGTGAGGTACAAATAAACGGTTTTTCATTCTTTCTTTTTTATAAACAGTAGTGAGCGCAATAAACATTTCTTAACTATTTTTTATTATGCCACATTTTGCTTGTTTCTTCACTTTTGGAATACGACTACGTCACGGGTAAGTGGTGATGTATGAGCAGCATCTATGTTGACCATTGATCATTACACTAACACTTATAGCCTAAGGCTGTATGTTTATTACCTCTTCACGCCTTGATGGCTTAACGGATTTGGCAAGGCACGCGTAAGTCTATCCAACTAGCCAGTACTAATAGACTAGCAGAATAGCCATTCTAGCCATGTCCTGAAATAACTCAACCGAAACTTTTTATCCCGGTATTTTGTTCCCTTGGGATAATTTTCTACTTTCACTCAGGTGAAATTACTAGAAGAAGCAAGCAATTCTATATTTATTAATAGACTGCGAATTGAGATGTACAACCAACAAGCCTTAATTGTCGAGTATATCCAGCAATATTATTTTGTACATTTCGGTGTCAGTAACTTACGTTTTTTGAAAAATAAATTTTGTATTGTCAGGTTTAACAAACAAGGTCCTGGATGAATGGTGGAATGGATTATAACCTCAAAAAAGATACTTACTTTCTTTGGTATGAACCGTTCTAAATCTTCGAAACAAGTTATTTTGATCCCTGTGCAGTAATAAACGTAATCAATGTAAGGAGCCACGCCGAAATGGCGCCCTTTGTTCAAATCACCAGCTGCTACATCTAATGCTTCTTGAACTCCTGGTAATCCACGATTAGCGACCTGCAAAGTAATTATTATAATAATGCATATAATGCTACATATCAATATTTGGCTAATATAAACCAATATGTTACTTATTACTATTTATGAGTCAACCATGTTGAAAGATTTTGGCTTAAGCATCAATCTCAAACAAATAAATATAATTATCATCGGAAAAAAAAACTAAATGAACGGTAAAGTGACATTTTGCTGTCGATGGCGTTTCCAGTAAACCATTTTATTTCACATAGGCTTACATAAACGCTATAACACTTATAAAACGTTAGTAGCTGGTGCACGGTTACAATTCAACGTTTTCTATGGAGAAGAACCAGTAAGAAACTCCATGGTTATTCTTTAAAATAAAAAATATTTTATTTAAGTATATTACAATATTTAAATCTATAAGAGGATAGTGTAGACTACTCAACTTTAAACCCAAAAATACAGTAAAATTACACTCCTTTATTGGGGCAGTCGTGTAAATAGTAATCTACAAAGTTTACAGTATTCTCACATCCACATTATAAAATGATATTAAGCAGAAATAAAAAAAAAACTTTTTACAAAAAAAATATAACCGACTTCAATGATAAAAAACACTGAAAAGTATCAAATAACTTTAATTTTGGAAGTCGGTGTTTCTATAATAGTTTAGTCTCTTCGTTATTTAACACCGACTTCCAAAATTAAAGTTATTTGATACTTTTCAGTGTTTTTTATCATTGAAGTCGGTTATATTTTTTTTGTAAAAAGTTTTTTTTATTTTACACTTTTTAGTTATGGTACCACCACTAAAAAGTACCCCTCAGTCAAACTTAAATACCTTATAGTCAGAGCGCATCTCATAACGGTTCTAATAATCCCAAACACGGTTAGATTACATTAATTTACCTTTCGGCTTCATCATCAGATCAGTTCGATATATCCTCTCCCCCTCTTCTTTCAAACAGTCATTAGACTAGATGCTGGAGAGAGAAAGGATATATCGAACTGATCTGATGATGAAGCCGAAAGGTAAATCTTTCAATCAGTCATTAGACTAGATGATTTATGTCAACATTGCAATGAACTTAAAATTTAGTCCTGTTTAAAATGAGCCCAAACACGACTACGGTGCTGTAATTTCAAGGTTTGTACTTTTCCTGATGCTCCTGGCTTCAGCATCAGGTCTCTATGTACTTCGGTGTTCTTTATTAGCAGTACGTTTATCCACACATCGAGCCGTTTTCAATGAGCCTAAACTCGATATATCTGCTGTTTGTTGTCGAGGACTTAGGTACTCTGCAGACTATCCTGACTGCAGCATCAGGTCATGACTTGATAATCATGAGACCAATTGTGGCAAATGCCCTATCAAACATCAAAACAATTTACTAAAACAGTCCTTGCCTGTTCGAGTAACTTCTTACTGTTAAGGAGTTGTACCTTCCATCATCAGCCCAGCTACCTGAGATGGTGACGACCATACGCAAATACACAAGATACTTCATAAAATATGCGAAAATCAATAAGTGAGCCTATAAAATTTGAAGGTTGCCCTCGATTTCTCCAAGATCCCATCATCAGATCCTAATTTGGTGATAATGGGACCACCTCAGAACTATCTACTTTCGAACAAAAAAAGAATTTTGAAAATCCGTCCACATTTGGGGGAGTATTCGACGAACAAACATACAAAAAAAAAAAAAAAAAAAAACATACAAACAGCCGAACGTAGTACCTCCTCCTTTTTGGGAAGTCGGTAAAAATATACATGAATTAATAAATGAAACGTTCACAATGATAAAAAAAATTATATTAGAATTATGAAATCAAAGCCACGATAGAGCAATTAATAGACGTTGACACGATAGAATAGAATAAACACACGATAAAGTGGATTTACGCACAAGAAAGCTACATATGCTATGCAAAAACAGTAATTGGCAAACAAACGTATCTTTAACGTAGTCTTTAACTTTGTAAAACACTTTCTTGACCAAGATACGCTTGATGTGGGTTTAGACTTTCTCGATATGTTCGATAACCAAGTTTGACCATTTTGTTGTATAAGCATTATGTTGCATATAATCTTAGTTTGGGTATTACAATTTCCCGTTTACTATGCTTATTAATATTAAGCAAATCACTTCAAATTTACATAAAATCTTAGTTTTCATGAACATGCAAAATACATTCTAAAAGTGAAACCAGAAGCAATATATCGATCCTTTGAATATGTTTCTAAGGAGCTCGTGAGAATCCATTTTGTAAATAGCCCAAATTTCACTCTTTTGCAAGATGAAAATTGGTTTATCATCAAGTGCGAAATTCCATTAAACATAATATTACGAGAATAAATATAGTAATCTATCTGTAGTTAGTATATACCACACCCGTCGGACAAAATTCGACCTTATGAAAGTCTCCAGATTATGACTTGGTACTCGAGCCACAAAATAAAATAAAATCTACAAATCCGTGATAAGGCCTGTCATACTGTATTGATCAGAATGTTGGGCTGTGAAAAAGACGGATGAAGAAAGATTGCATGTAGCGGAGATGAGAATGTTGATATGGATGTGTGGTGTGACGAGTATGGAAAAAGTGAGAAATGAGTGACTAAAAAGTAGAAAGGAAATCATGTGTCTTGGTATGGTCATGTAAAGAGGAGAGATGAAACGCATGTTGCTAAAAGAGTTATGAATTTACATGTGGATGGATGGAGAGCGAGAAGGAGGCCAAAAAAAAGATGGATGGATTGTGTGAGAAGAGATATGAATAAAAAGTGAGTTAGTGATAGCGTGACGAGCGACAGGACAGAATGGAAGAAAAAAACGTGTTGCGCCGACCCCAAATAAAACGGGTTGAGGGCAGGAAGATGATGACTCGAGCCACAAAATAATTGAAGTAAATTTTGTGGTACGTTTCCAATCTATCACTCTTAGAATGAACGAATTTCTCCGTATGTCATGTATTCCACAATCTCCTCTATTTTTTTTATTTTTAAAGATAAGGGGCTATGCATCTCCCATAGTGTAGGAGATGTAGTCACTGCGACCTAAAAGATCTATTGTGACTCGCCACCTTGTTAGAGTAACTCTTTTAGCCGGGAGGCTTCCAGGAAGTCTAGAATACTCCTAGCTTTAAGAGTTTTAATCTCCTCTGGGCGAATAATGTGTCGACCCAGATGGATACTCCGTTTGTGGATAAGGGCCACATTCACACAACAGGTGCTTAGGCGTCTCCCTCTCCTGATTACAGTACCGGCAAACATCAGTGTCACTCAGTTTCATGTGAAATTGGTGCCTGTTTAACTTGCAGTGGCCGGTTAAGGCGCGGGCTATCGCACAAATGTTCGTCTTGCTAAGTTCAAGAAGCTCCTCTATCTTTGTGAATATTATATTAACACGTTGTATGCCGAAGCGCGGATCTACGCGGGACACAATCGCTTTTTCATTGTGTCTCTAATTACGGCATCCGAAAGGTTAAAAGTGGATATTATATAAATTATTACATATACAGGGTTATTTGTAAAACAAAAGCAACCTCTTAGGTGCTTTTTAAGAACATCATACATCAACCACTTTTGTTTTATGACTTTTTACAAAACATTTACCAAAAACAAACCTTCAAGATTTCACTGTTCTATCTAACACATTTCAACTCTGTATTTTGCTGTATCTACTTACGGCCTATGCGCACTGTTCTCGTAATAATTAAAACCTAAGATGTTGCTAGTGTTTTATAAATAATCCTGTTTATTAAAAGTACTATAAAAATAAAATACTTACATCAAAGCTGACAGTTCGAGTATCTTCAACGGCATGACAGGGACTGAATGTACTTTTTGTAAAGGATTCTATATTTTTCGCTATAAATCCCATTCTAAATGTAGTGTTAAACAGAGGGAAGTCACCAACATGCTTTCCGCTTTTGTCATACATTCTGGTAGGAAAGAGAAAGATATCTATTAAATGAAAATCTTTTATTATAGTGCATGATTATATTGTTCTCAAGATACTGGCTAATTGTCTTAACTACCAGCCATGACGCTTCTTTATAATGTGTATAACCCATAGATATCTAGACAATATACTTTTTCATTATTCATAATCTGAAAGTAAATCTGAAGTTACCTGAGGAGCAGGTAGAAAGTAATACTTTTCATCCCTAGGGAGTTTTACTTTCAACTAACAGCTGTCAAATTATTAAAAAAAAAACATTAATACATCTTAAGTTATTTTAATTTTATATCGCCCTGTAATTGACTGACTGTATAGAAAGTTGGAACATGGTTCAATAGAAATGTGATAATAAATAGATAATACTATATTTTAAAGTGACTTTTTTTTTATACTAATAATTTTTCAACAATGAAAAAAAAAGGCTGAATAGCTGGCCGGCAACAGAAAAAAAAGCAAAGTGGCGTTTAAGTGTTTTTCAAGTTAGTTTTGTTTACATTTCTGTACAGCAGACTTCTAGAGTATTAACACAATAAGTTCATCAGATTAAAAAAGGCCGCCCATTGTATGTTTGTGTTTTAATTTCCTTTTCTATGTGTAATAGTGTACAATAAAATAAATAAAATGGTAATTTAACGCCTAATTTCATAAGAGAAGAAGATAAAGCAGTAGTGGAAACGCCTAAATCTGAAGAACCTAAACTCATTGATACGACGACTCAGGTTTTACAAACTTTTTATTTATTTTTTACTTTCCTTGTATTCGTAATGAAAAGTTCAGTTTTTAGTTCGGGGTGAAAGTAACTAGTTTAGCGGCGGTAAGTCCCCTCTTTGAGGAGTGGCTGGAGCGGCAACAGGGCGTACTCACTTTTCGCATGACGCAGGTCCTCACCGGACATACCAAGTTCGGGAGGTTCCTGCATCGGATTCAGGCGGAAGAAACGCCCGGGCGTCACCATTGTGTGGACCGCCCGGAGGACATGGCAGAGCACACGGTAGAGGTGTGCCCGGATTGGGCAGAGCACCGCCGTGTCCTCGTGAAGGCAATCGGCCCTGGTCCAGGCTATAGTCCGGAGCGAGGAGGAATGGCAGGCGGTCGCCTCTTTTTGCGAAGTAGTGATGCTAGCAAAAGAGGAGGCGGCACGCGTGAGGGAGCGAAGGTCCTCACGCCCCAGCCGCGGAGATTCAGACCCCGACTACCAGCCACGGTAGACGCGGGCTTGCGGACGTCGAGCAATGGGTAGCCTGCCGTCCGGCTGTCCGGTAATCAACCGGACCGAGCCCAGTCGTCAACAGTGCGTGCGACCCACGCGCTTCTCAAGGAGATGTTAGGAAACCGTAGGGACCCAGTAGGGTCGATGCTCGCTAGCTAGGACTGCGGGAAATTTCTGAAAAGGAAACCCGTAGCCCTAGTACGCAGAGGGCAATTGAAGGAAACAGGTGTGGTTTAGTCAGTAAAAGTCTGACACGCCCTCTCGCTCCACCCAGAGCGGGAGAAGTCATTGGATGATTCCCACACTTAAAAAAAAAACCTTACGGTAACAATGTACTATTTAATAGTGATATTAGTTACATTCTCCCCGAGGGTAACAATGTACTATTTGACAGTGAAATTAGTTACATTCTCCCCGCGGTTAACAATGTACTATATGATAGAAAGAAAGAAAGAAAAAGAGTTTATTTGCGCCCAAATTGACGCATATCCCAAAAATAAATAAATGTAACAAATAACAATATCGTACTTAAAACTATCAGCTAGATAGGATATGCGTCACATCAGCGCAAAACAGCGTGCTCAGCATAACGCTGGGGCTCGTGCAGGACAGAGCCACAGCGCTGATTTTCAGCATCAGCCGTTTAGTGAAATTAGTTACCTTCTCCCCGAGGGTATAGTGAAATTAGTTACCTTCTCCCCGAGGGTATAGTGAAATTAGTTACATTCTCCCCGAGGGTAACAATGTACTATTTGACAGTGCAATATTTTTTCAAAGAGTCGCAGGGCGCCCGGAGCTTCTCCCTGAGAATTGGCTCACAAAACATTTAATCACTTTACAATTTAAAAGATAAATCATATATTATATAGAAATTTATTCTAGATTATTAATAATAATGCACTCACTTGGATGTTGATGTTTGCATTATATGGAACCAACGGATGATATGAGTATATTCAACGGTAACTTCGGGAACTTTATTTTCATCATAAATATTTCTGAATCCGTTGTCTTTAGTCATAACACCCGCCTTCATAAGATTATCGCGACCTGGTGATGTGAAATAGTACTATTTAGTTTCCAAATCAGTATACCATTTATGATATTGTATTTTTATATAATTATTATTTAATTTCGTGATGACAGAAGAGAAATTCTTTCCCATTTTTGGTGGGAATATACTTAATAACAATGAGTTAGGATTGGCTTATTTGTAGTAGAATATTACACTTAAAAATGTATATACTCGTACTCATACGAAGACAGCTTTCAGCAAATCGAATAAATTGTAACAAAATGAAAATGGAACAATTATATAAAATATAACATGAAAAAAAAAATTCTTTGCTAATAAATAACATCTGAGGAGCTTTAGTTAGGTGGCTGTATCAATGTCTTGTTTTAAAATGTGGTACGTCTAAACACGGCTCGTGTTATTTTCTTCCACTCCTCAAAGAAGAAACTTACCACCATGATTATGGCGCGTTCAGCTATTCTCCATATGCAGAGTAAATATACAAGGTGTAACATTAAATGCGCAAAACCTGAAATTAGTTTGATCAGAATAACGAGCAGAATCAATTAAACCACTTTTTAATATAGGTTAAATTTTTCAAAAAAATCTTCATTAAAAACTTCGACCTGTCTATTTATGAATAGGTCAAGCCATCACGTGCGCAAACCCGCTGAAATAGGTAAACAAACTCAAATAGTGGTAAACCAATAAAATTTTCTCATACACGGGATAATAAAAGTTCTTATTTCAATACAGATATGAATTATAAACAAACTAAAACTGCTCATAAAACCTTTAATTATTTTTTTTTCTCACATAATTAGGTCAAACATATTAAAAATCATTTGGGGTGTCGGAGGTTTTGCGCATTTAACATAACACGTTGTATACGTTTAATTCATGAATCCCCAAGCGACCACCGGTGGCCGCGCATCTATTGTCTTACTATTGTGTTTGTAATTGACGGTATCTGAAGGGTTAAATTGTGTTAAAATAAAATAATAATAATAATGAATGTAATTATTGTAAGTATGTTTACCTTGAAGAGCTTCATACCACTCATAAAAGTACATTTGATTAGAGTAAGCAGTGTTAATATCTCTTGCCGTATAAAACAGCCGCTCGTCGTCCCAGCATGGATTCACCTCTTTTAACTTCTCGCATATAAAGTTGTGATTTCTTACGAACCATATAACATATAGAGTGACTGGTAACAAAGTGTTAGCGTCTGAAAAAAAAGTTAATAAAACTTAATAAAGCAACCAATCCCTAATTGAATTGAATTTATTATACAGGATTATTTGTCAAACACTAGTAAACTTTTAAAAATGTATCATATTTTAGTTCATCACATTTTCATACAAAAATAAAAATATTTAAATTGAATGATATAAATATTACGAAGTCTACGCGAAACAAGCTATAGTACAATTGCGGAGGGTAGCTGAATATGAATTTTACCTATTTACGGGCAGCTCTCACTAGTCGGTCGCTTATTTTGACGCGTTTGCGTCGCTTCATACGTGTTTTTGTAGCGAAATTCGGCGTGTGGTGCGGACGTAATGATCTTTACATGATGGTGTATCAATATTCTAATGTCAAATACACGGAAATGATGCAAACGCTTGTTAGATGTTACTACGAGAACAGTGCGCGAGAGGCGCTAGTAGATACGGCGACATACAGAGTTAAAATGTGTTAGATAAGAACAACGAAATCTTGAAGGTTTGTTTTTGGTAAATATATTGTTTTGTAAAAAGTCATAGAACAAAAGTTGTTGTGTATGATTATAGTAATACAGTCCTGCAAGGTTGTTAGTGTTTTACAAATAACCCTGTATATTATTTATTGTATGTTTTGACACTAGTTTTGATGATAAATGTAAAAAACGGTGACTCACAGTTTTCGAAGCACCTGGTTTCATCCGGTCCTTGATTATTGGGACAGAATGCGGTAGGTCCATTTGGAGGGAAATCTTTTCCATCTTCTTTTTCCACTGCAAGCTTGCCGTCTTTGAATGTTCTTATAGGCTTATCACCTTTGCCATGGTAGTTATAAATTTGAGATTCATCGAAAGCGGTAGTCGCTTTTTTAAGCTAAGAAAAAAAATGTAGCAGTCACAACATAAAACATTCACATAAACGTTTTTACAAAATGCTATTTTTAAATAGTAGAATAGAAAAATCATAATGAAGAGGGCGTCATATGTTCATTCGAAATAGCAATAATATAACATAGCAAGCATGTCTACTTAGCACTAGAATAAAGGGAATAAGAGCAAATCTGCGGTAAAGAGTTAGTATACTATAGATTAAGGTACTAAAAACTTTTTAACCCGCCCTTTCATTGGTCTCATCCTTGTTTTTCTGACTGCATTAAGGATTTACACTAATTTCCGACCGTAGTGTTTCTGTTAATATATAATACACATACTATTGAAGGAACTGCGTCCCTGGTACAGCCGAAGTCCTGGTGAGTGAGAGGTCTGGTACTATTCATGCAACGGATATTAGAGTATCTAAAAACGCGGTCATCATCCGGGACAATGTTCGGTGTACACTTTTTATCATTCATACGATCCTTTTCGCAGCACCAGGTTGTGTTTAATATCATATTTTCTAAAAATAAAATAATAAATTGTTAATATCAATAAAATGCCTAACGTAAGCGCGTCATTTCAGAACAGCTGCATCACTAATTTATTTTTATTTGGTTCATAATTTTTGGAAACCAAATTGCAAGATATTGAAAAAAACAACTGCACCCGGTTGAATTCAGGGTGTAGGAATTTTCTTTCAGTTACGGTCACAATATAAGAAAAGGTCTAGTTGTAATCTTTCTTACTGGATTGAAACATAAAAAGTGTAAGAGTTACAAAATTGATCGTACAGTAAAGTTGCAGCTGTATATGTATACAACTTTGTATTTGTATATGCTAAACATTTATGACAATGGTGCTTAAGCCTGCGACAACTTCTTGTTGCATTTGTGATATTTACGCATATTTTGCTTTATCCCTATAACAGTGTTACAAATATTCTGCTTAAAATTTTTAAAATAGACCACTATTTAAGTATTTCACGGAAAACTTCAGAAATTAGATGGATCAACAAAAGTCGCCTTCACAAATAGCAAGTTTTTTTTTCGAGCGAATAGAATTTTGACGCCCAATTTTTTTTTATACATATAAGAGTTTAGTGTGTTTTCAGTACGCTATCTTTATATTTAATCAACACGATGATCACAATTTTAAAAAATATACAAAATAAAATTTTGGTCCATTAACTAAAAACCAGGTATCAACAAACTGCATTATTCAACTTTAACATCAAAACGTAAGAAATTTATCACACCTGGTTTGGTCTCTCCAGATTTAAGTCTAACCAGTTTATGACCGAAGCAAATTCGAGCTGAATTTGCCTCACAAATTCTTAGTCAGACCAAGTAAAAAACCTTGGTAACTTTAACCAAATAAATCCATATAAATACTTGCCAATGTCGTGAACTGATCCAATATCGTTGAACTTATATATCCCAAAACTAGTTATATGCTGATTGAAAAGGTGATGATGAGAAACAGCTTCACCCATTAATTCAGTACGAACAACTCTTGCCAAAGGCAGGTCGTTGCCAGATACAGCCTTCCTTTGTTCGTTACCTGTAAAACCATAATATGCGTATTATTGTGATGGTATTTGTGTATGCTATGAGATCCTGGAGTCCTGTATCTTTAGATCTGTACGAGAACAGGGGTTGAAGTAAAATTTCCGAGGCCCGTTAAGAGCTTCGCATGAAAATAGACGCCATATGGCGACTATTCGTTCATGCGCATTGCGCCCTAACTTTAGTTACCTACTTAATCATCTGAATGTGACAGAAAAAAAAAATTACTGGCTATCGCGGTGAGGTTAACTAGAATTGAGGTACTACTACTATCGATTTGTCAGCAACAAAACAACTTGTAGTGGCACAGTCTATGGGTTTATTAAAGCATGCAAACCTAACCATGCTGTCAACATAGGTTGTAGATATAAATCCGGTGGAGGGATTTATTGTTATTTTATATGCAATAAAGATAATAACGAATGAGCCCTGATTGATAAAAAATATTGTCCTAGTTTTCTTATTAATATTTTTGGTACGATATTCAAAATCTTTATACCATTATGGAAACAAGCCGGCCGTATTCTTTGCAATGGTCCCAGATGAGTTCCCATTCCAGGATGTTTAAGATTATTACACGTTCCATCGATACGACTCCATTCATTTGGATCGCATGGTTTAACATCAATAGCACAAGTACTGAAATAAATAAATGTATTATTATTTTTCTGCTAGGATTTTTTTATATATAATGTTTTTATAATTATTATTATCACCCAATCAATATAACTGTACTAGCTTTTACCCGCTGCTTCGCCTGCGTTTATTAATTTACTTTCCTTCTCTTCCCTCTTCCTCCCCTCTTTCAATTTTTTTTTAAATCAGCCTATGTCCGTTTCCAGGAACCCAACTATCTCTTTACCAAAATTCATCAAAATCTGTTGTGTCATTTAGGCGTGAAGACGTAACAAACAAACAAACCAACTCACTTTCGTTTTGGGCACGCCACGATTATGGCGGTTAGTCCCCTCTTTGAGGCGTGGCTGGAAAGATCTCACGGCGTCCTTACCTTCCGCATGACGCAGGTCCTCACCGAACATGGCAAGTTCGGGAGGTTCCTGCATCGGATTCAGGCGGAAGAGACGCCCGGGTGTCGCCACTGTGCGCAACGCCCGGAGGACACGGTGGAGCACACCGTCGAGGTGTGCCCTGCCTGGGCGGAGCATCGCCGTGCCCTCGTGGGGGCGATCGGTGGCGGAGACCTCTCGCGCCGGGCCCTGGTCGAGGCCATGGTCCGGAGCGAGGAGGAGTGGCAGGCGGTCGCCTCCTTCTGGGAAGCAGTAATGCTTGCAAAGGAGGAGGCCGACCGCATCAGGCAACGGCGCCCTCGCCGCCGTCGCCGGGATTCCGATCCCGATTTCCGGCCACCGTAGACGCGGGCTCGCGGACGGCGAGCCATGGGTAGCTCGCTGTCCAATTGTCCGGTAATGGACCAAGTCCAAGACGTCGACGGCGCGCACTGTTCCCGCGCGCCTCAAGGAGTTGTCAGCAGCAGGAGGGGCCCAGCTGGGTCGAAGCCTACTGGGGACAGGGTTGTCCGAAAGGGAGCTCGTGCCCCGGTATGAAGGCTAGAAGGAACGGCGCGGGGTTTTTAGTCAGTAAGAGTCTGACACTGTCTCCCGCTCCACCCAAGAGCGGGTTTCGTCAAAGATGATTTTCCCCGTCGACAAAAAAAAAAAACTCACTTTCGTTTTTATAATATTATTGTAAGGATTTAAAAAAGGACTTAAAAAAAAAGCGATTCTTAATTTATTAAGTTGCTTCTAGTATTATAGTTTACAAACTGGTAGAAAAAGAACTTATTAGGCATCCAAAAATTCATCCACATCGATGTCGATAGGAAAAGTGCTCAGAAAGCTGCCAAAATTGCCACGATAGTTAGCAATGCTGATTCGTTGGCTGAAAAAAAGCCCAGTACTTTAGTCACGTGAAAAGTCGACCAGTTGTTTGTTGATATCCCGAACAACTCGATGAGTGCTCATACTTTATGGGCCTAGTATTTTAATTCTAAACATCTCAAGCACATTACTTCGAATAAGGTTATTATAATTACGCCATTTGAGGTTATCTGCACATGCAGCAGCCACCCTATACTCAGAAGATGGGATGGCGTAAGAATTTCGACACATATTGTATACCACACCAAAAGCCTACCCATTTCCAACGCTTGTTATAGTTTTAATTTATGGACGATTTTTATTTTTAGATGTGCTTGAAAAATGGTAAAAATTTTAAAATTAAAAAATGTACTCACTCTGTCAAGTTGTTTTTTTCATAAAACTTTAATAGACACTTTGTCGCAGGTGTACCAGTGTAAGCGTCGTAAACAACTCCATAGCTGGACCCTGTCCACAAGGAAACTAAAATTATACTTGTAAGCAACATTATGTGCCAAGTTCTGTAGAAGCCGTTTTTATTGCTCCTTATATAGTAGTTTTTTATTATTAGTTTTTAACAAATAATGAAACTGCATTTTTACTATGTCAATAACAAGCTCATTGTTTTATTCTTTAAGCGTGACAAAAGTGTATATATACAAAATAAAGTAAGACAGAAGGTTCTCATGAAATGTATATTTTTAAACATGCATATTAAAATGGTCGATACTGTTTATTGGATTATTTGTCAAATTTTGATTTATCATGTGTATAAAGCAAAGCATCAGCAAATAGAAAACTAAGTTTGAGCTAGTTAATAAAAACTTTGGTAAATCAAAAAATTCATAATCATCCGGATTGAGTACTTTTTATTTTCTCATCATTTCCACTGCCGAACATAGGCCTCCCCCAAGTGTCACCACAATCAACAATCCTGTGCGTCCCGCATACATCGGATTCCCGCAACTTTCACCAGGTCATCAGTCCATCTTATAGGAGGCCTTCCATCACTGCGTTTTTCGGTACGTGCTCGCCACTTCAGAAACTTTCGGTCCCAACGGCCCTTGCCCATTGTGAGCGACCACGTTTCGGATCCATTTGTCATCCCTGGCAACAAAGTCAAAGTCAAAGTCAAAATATTTTATTTCATATAGGCCTACAAGGGCACTTATAAAACGTCAGAAGCTAGTGCACGGTTCGAAATTGGTCGTTTCCTATGGAGAAGAACCGGCAAGAAACTCCATGGTTACTCTTTTAAAAAAAATGTGTTTATTACAATATTGATTGATATATGTAAGAACAGTGTAGACCAGTCAACACTGTACACAAAAGCACAAAATTAATCATAATAAAATAAAAATATAGTAAGTTGTAATAGAAAGTTATCTAAGTGTTTGTGGATTATACAGTGTTCTCACATTCACATTCCAAAAAGAGGCTATATAAATAATTACAACAGAAAAATTTAAATATTTACAACTGTTAACAAAATAAATTACTAACAAATTGAATGCAGTTGAAGTCTAAATAAAAAATATTGCAAAAGCAATTCGTTAAAGGAAAAATAAATATATGTACATTAAAACAAAAGTGGAGCAGTTAATAGACACAATATTAATGATTTACCAGGGGGCCACATGTGCAGAGGCAGTCATTGCCAAACAAGCGTGTCTTCGACATAGTCTTTAACCTTGTAAAATGCTTTTTTGGTTAGGACACGCTTAATATGAGTTTTGAACTTTCCCTCACTAAGTTCAGTTACCGCCAGTAACACACACTGGTCATAGACTTTTGTCTTGAGACACTGTGATATGTTGTATGAGAAGATACCATGTAACTTCCCGAATGCTGCCCAGCCGAGTCGGAGTCAACGGTTGACCTCTTTCTCGAAATTAGAACTACCCAACTGGACTGTCTGTCCGAGGTAGACGTTATCGTCCACAACTTCGAGTATAGAGTCTCCGATCTTGATAGGAGTGGGTGCTCCTCCTCCTTGCGTCGTATTCCTCCACGCTGAGGGTTGTGCCCTCCCTGCTTCATCACTTTATTTTTATGGTGTCTTTCCATTTATTCCTGTCGCTGGTGGTGTGAAGGGCTTTATATACCGTGGAGTCAAGAGCGGTGTGGATCTGGTCGGACCAACGTATTGGGCTGCGCCCGCGAGGCTTCTTTCCATCTACTTTAACAGTCACGATTAGCTTGTCAAGGTTTCCATCGTCTTACCTTGCAATGTGACCGAAATATTGCTGAATTTTGTGAAGACACTTGGATGACACTTGGATGACAACCACGAGGAGATTTTTAGTTCACGCAGAATGGATATATTGGTCCGAAATGCGTCATTGCGTTTGCGATCTGCTGCCATCATCGTTCAAGTCTCAGCGCCATAAGAGAAAATTGAGGTGACCAGTTTGGTTTTGGTCTTTACGGAGATGTTGCGGTCCATCCAGATTTTGTATAGCTGAGACGTGGCGCTCTTAGCCATGCCGATTTTTCTACGGACTTCTTTCTCGCACGAGCCATCTTTGCTGACATTGGAGCCCAGGTAAATAAAGTGCTCCACTATTTCCAGGTGCAAAACGCCAATGAACTCTAATTTTCCAGACCTATCCACCACCACGACCTTGGTTTTCAACCCGTTCACGAAAAGCCCCATCTCTTCGCTAATTTGCTCCATTCGATCCAGGAGTGCAACCATTTCCGACTCATTTACCGCAAGAAAAGTGGTGTCATTGGCGTAGCGCAAGTTGGTAATTTTTACGCCGCCAACTGTAATACCTCCCTTCCAATTCTCGAAGACACCTCTCATAATGTATTCTCCATACGCAGAATACATCCCTGGCGCACTCCTCAGCGAAATTTTTTGGTATTGTTCGTCAAGTCATTGAGCTCCTTAGTAGTCCTAAGTTTGAGCTACACGAATACTGACAAATGCTTACACTGACTGGACAGGTCCACTCAAATCTGTGTGGTTCTTTCCTCAAAAGACCATCTGAGACACTAATCTTCATGTTCTGTACTGTAAGAACTTTAAACGAGACTTTGACCCCTGAGTTTGTTTTGGTGTTTCTTTTCAGGGTAGTCAGCTAGGAAACACCGGCTTCATCTCGTTAAAACTGTCTGAAAACAATATTGACATGTAAAAGTGTTTTTTGAAAACCTATTTACAAAATAAAAATCATTTATCAAATTTAAAGGGTTTTGAAGTTGATTTATCAACTCTTATGACTGCTTGGCTCGATCGTATAGGGTGCAAAGTAGGGCAATGAGATGATCAAGGACTCCAAGTTCGTATAGGACTCTCCAAAAGCAACCCCAGTTGACAAAATTGAAAGCCTTGCGGTAGTCAACGAAACACATCACCACCGGCGTATCAAACTCGTACGCCTTCTCAACGAGCTACCTGACATTGAAGATCTGACATTGTTCGCGAGTGCCCTTGCCCTTCCCGCTTGCTCCTGCGGGATTTGTTAATCCAAGTAGTAGCGGATACGATCTTTTCGGATATGGAGCAAGATTTTACTGGCATGTGAGATAAGGGACAGTGTTCAATAGTTGCCGCAATTCTTAGTTAACCCTTTTTTGTGCAGTGGAAGAGTTACGGATTCTGACCAGTCCTTCGGCCAATCACCGTTTTGCCAGATGTGTGAACAAATCCTATGAAGTGTTTCTACACCCAAATCACCCAAAGTTTTAAGCACCTCTGCTGTTATTTGGTCGCTTTCTGGTGCCTTATTCTTCTTAAGGGAATAATGAGAAGAAAATATTTCGGAGCGAAGAATATGGGTTTCTGCTCTAGGTTCTCCTAGTCCGGAACAGCTCCGGGCGTACAATGGGGATCTGTGTACAATTGCTCACAGTACATACGTCATCTCTCGGCAATGCAATCGAGCTCGTGTTGTACAGTACCATCGGCATCTTCTATGACACACGATTTAGCCTTAAACTGCTTGGAGAGAACTCTATCTTCCTTAAAAAGATCTGCAGTTTGTACCATGCTAGAGAATCTCTCAATGTCACTGCAAATGCCCTCAATAAATTTGTTTCTGTCGTGGTGACAACTGGTTTTAGGAGTGGGTGCTAAATGGTTGTTTATCATGACTTTAGTTTTGTCTTGACTACTATGTCGTCGGCAAGCCGAAGGTGAGTGATGTACTCGTCATTGACATTAATGCCTAGTCCACTCCAGTCCAGAACCTTGAAGACATCCTCCATTGAGGCTGTGAACAGTTTCGGAGAAATGACGTCCTCACACCTTGCTGGACAGGTTTTGAGGTCAGGTCCTGAAGTCACACATTATGACATAGAGGCGTTAGCGTACAAACACTTCAGCACGTCGATGTACT
Organism: Mythimna lalbum; assembly: GCA_949319445.1. Lineage (NCBI taxonomy): Eukaryota > Metazoa > Arthropoda > Insecta > Lepidoptera > Noctuidae > Mythimna > Mythimna lalbum. Next base: position 2,392,921 of record OX439347.1, read on the forward strand.
GATAATCAATCTGGCACCGTTGGAGAGACTGTAGTAGCCTTTTCGGAATCCGGCTTGTTCGGGAGGCTGGAAGTCGTCAAACCTGTGAGCGAGACGATTTGTGATGACTCTGGAAAACAGTTTGTAGACATGTCTCTTAAGTGAGATGGACCTATAATTCTTGAGCAGGGCTTCGTCGCCCTTCTTAAAAAAAAGTACCACCACACTTCCGCTCCATGCCTGTGGCGTATTTCCCTCGAGTATGATGGAATCAAACGGCTTCTGAAGGGCCTTAAGGATCGGTTTACTAACTGCTATCAGGAGTTCGGCCCTAATTCCGTCATCACCTTGTTGTTATTAAGCTGCTTCATAACCATTCTAATCTCATACAGGCTGACGCCCGGGATATCTTCGGTATAGTGTCGAGTCAATCTAGCACTTGGGTTGTTTGCTTGATTTGGGTTTGGTGATTGATGTGTACAGCTGTCCATAAAAAGCCTCGATCGCTCCCAGAAGCTTTAGTTTGGTGGATATGCCTCGGTTGGTCTTTAGTCTCGTGAGCTGACTCTGCCCAGTAGACAGATCTCTTGCAAACACCTTGGTGCCCTTGTTTCGCTCAATCGCATCTTAAATTTTTCCGTTATTAAAGTATCGGAGATCGCGTTTCAAGAACTTAGAGATTCGTTTATTGAGCCGCTAATATGCGCACGCATCGTCTGAAGACTGCAGAATTGACTGGCCTGTTGGTCTAGTGGTTAGTGGCCTTGACTGCTATGCCGGAGGTCGTGGGTTCGATTCCCACCCAGGACAAATGTTTATGTGATGAGCATGATCATTTGTTCTGTGTCTGGGTGTAATTTATCTATAATATGTATGTATGTATCAGTTGTCTAGTACTCATAACACAAGCTCTGGTTAGCTTGGGACTAGACAGCGTTGTGTGATAGTTGTGGATAAAAAAAATAAAAAATAAAAAAAATCATCTCACGCCTCTCCTTCATAAGCTGGAGAGTTCGGTCGGTGATCCTCTTGCTCTTATTTGTACGGGTCTTAAAGAATTTAGACCCGACCGTACGGAGAGTTTCCAGGAACCCATCGTTGTATTCGTCCACGGAGCTTCCTAGGCACGTCTTGAAACGATTTTAGTTCGAGCTGAAAGCTTCCAGAGTTTTAGATCTGGATCTGTGCAGGACAGAGCGTAGAAATCACCAGACGAGATCTTTCAAGCTTGACATTGATATTCAATGTGCCTCTTACCATGCGGTGATCACTTTCTGTTTTCACCGCATTGATCTCGGAGACATCATTGAACATTTGCTTTTTCATCGACTTGATGAAGTCAATCTCATTTTTAGTTGCACCATCAGGGCTTTGCCAGGCCCACGTCCTATGCCCACGCTTTCTGAAGAAGGATTTCATTATGTAGAGGCTCAGCTTCTCCATAAAGCTGGCCAGTAGGTGTCCCCAGTCATTCCTACCACACAAAAAAAAACACCACTTTAGAAGTATGTGGAACAGAGAGTAAAGTTCCACATACCTCCGTTGAAAAGGAAGGATCCTCCGGCCAGACAGATGTTATACATAGTCTAGTGGGCGACTGCCCGATAGTTGATTTCGGGCTGTCGTATATGTTCAAATCGCGTGGAGAACTTTGAATGCGCGATGCAGGATTTCTTATTTTCTTCGTAGTTCTTATGTGGCATTATAGATGACGCTACACCACAAAAAAATTAAACATACAAAGTAGACATGGTAAGTACAGAAGGTACCTCAACCGGATACGTCCGAAAGAAACGAAAGAAAGTGACAATTGAAAACATATTATTAAATAGAAAAAAAAATCTGATCAATATTCTTTGTTGAATTCATGATCCAAATCAAACATACATCTATATACGAATAATATATTTTTCAGAAAAGAAATGTTAAATCTAAATCCTTTTCCATATGCCATTGATTCCCAGGGTTGGGGCAAAAAGCACGGATATCCGATGGCGGTTAATTTATTTACTCACAGTGCCCGAAGCAATTGACCCGGATATCCCTACTCTGGGGAACTTTTTTTCTCGAATATAACAAGGTTCTTCGCCAAAAATATTCTCAAATGTAGGAAATTGATTATGAGAAGGCGTTGGACTTCTATGTTTATTAGGCGGTTAATATTATCCATAACTTAATCGTTAATAATTGAAAAAGCTTATTGTTTCATCGAACGCAATGTTGAGATAGAGGCAAGGTGAAAATTGAGAGATAATGCCTGAACGCTCAGTTGGCATTCGGTATCTTCCGTCACTTACTTGAATATATTACAAAACTTGTTTTAAGTACTTGTTTTTTTAAACACATGAAATCTTATTAAAACTGCGACTGGCTCTCAGAAAACGCCTAGTGTTTGCATTAGGTACATGCAGAATTGGTCGCTGTCGCAGCCCCATCGTATTAGTGCGTATTAACAATTTTGAGACAAGCTCAGGACAGTCAATTGAACCATTTGCGATATGAATCAAGTAGCACACATCATAAATATCACGTCTCTGGTCAAGAGGTAAAAAATTGTATCTTTTGTATCTGTGTGTGTAGTTATCAGATACTTGTTTTGCTCTGAAGTCAAGAAAATTAAGTAAGATAGTGGTCAAACGCAAGCCTATCAATAATAATATAAAAAAAACTTACTGATATTGTGTAAAAATAATAAAAATGCATATTACCTTATGGCATAAAAACCTTCTTAATCAACTGTCACTTGGCCGATTTTTAACATTTATATTAATAAAGGTAATGAAAAATATAGGAACCATGTAAATAATAAATACATTAGTGAAAGTGTAATAATAAATACATAATTTAAAAGGTTTACTAGACAATCTCGTTTGCCTTTTTCTTAATTTTACAAAATGTTTCTGCAGAGCAAAAATATCCATTTTATTGTTGATTTGATTTGATTTTCTGTAAAGTAATTTATATGAAAATATTTCATATGACTCATGTCATACTTTACAGAAAATTACTAAAATTACGGAACGGTAGTCTCTTTTTCCAACAAGTGTTTTATTTAATTCAAAATAAAAAATATTCTCAATATTTATCTCAAGCAACTCTTGGAACACAAAATATTATTGACTGACTATACTGTATTGACTTTCGTTTTTTTATTTATATAAATACCATGACTACTCTGGCCCAGACATTTGGTATAGTTGTTTGAAGAATATTATAATATTATGCTTCTTATCTATATCTTAAACTCATGTCTCTTTCTCATTGTGTCTTTTACTAACATAGTTTTTATTACAAGCTTTTATTTAGTTTCACCTGTCCAGATGTTTGTCTGTCATCAAATCTTGCAAATTAAATTTAACTCACTTCCCGATTACCGATTGAGCAGAAATTTTGCATGCATGTGTCAATCAGATGACAATGCAAAATTACTATGACATAGAGCTGATCTGATGATAGAACTGGAAGGTGGCTATAGGAACTTGGTAGTTAAACGACACAACCCCATCGAGTTTGGGGTCGTATAATTTGTCTTGACAAGTAATAATTATAGAGATTAAATATAATGACCACCAAAAAATGCCTTGATACCCTTAGTTCTTTAACAAAAAAAAAAAAAACCAAAAAAAAAAGTCTAAAATTACATTAGTATAACCTATTTGAGTCACAACTGCACCTCAAATTGTATTCAAACACCAAATATAGTAAACGACCACCAAATATAGTAAATGATCACCAAATATATTAATGATCACCAAATCTTAGCGAGCAAATTTTGGTGATTATTTACTATTCTTGTCTGTTATATGTTACTATATCTGGTGGTCAGTTAAACATAAGCCATAATTATATAGGTATAAAGAGCTTTATAAACAATGATTTTCCTTAAAAGCTTGTTAAAGGGTGTGTTAATATGGAACATTGTTTAAAATAATATATTTTTACTTTATTTTGGGAAAAATACAGGCTTGCTGAAATGGAAGTAAGCTGGCGACATAGCACGTATGCACCCAGACAGGTGGGTGTGGATCATCGTTACCTGGATGCCCGTGAGAGGTCGATGCTGTCGTAGTGGTCCACGGTAAAGGTGGTGAGACGACCTGATCATGTTCGCGGGGCAAACTTGGCCAGAGATCCCCCTAAAAAGAGTCGCAGGCTTGCGGACGGCGAGCTATGGTAGCTCACTGTCTGACCGTCCAGTAACTGTCAGGACTGAGCTCAAGTAGTCGACGGTGCGCACTGTTCTTGTGCGCCTCAAGGAGTATAGTAATAGTACAGCAACGCAGCTGGGTTGAAGCCTACTGGGGCCAGGGTTATCCAAAAGGGACCTCGAGTCCCGGTGTGAAGGCTAGAAGGAACGAGGTGGGTTTTTAGTTAGTAAGAGTCTGACACTATCTCCCGCTCCGCCCTAGAGCGGGAGTTGTCATTGGATAATTTTCCCCACGATAAAAAATCCTAGAAAGAGAAGTTTGACAAGAGAAAGGAGAGACTTTTGCCCAGCAATGGGACATACAATCATCATCATCATCATCATCTTCCTGCCCTTATCCCGTTTTATTTGGGGTCGGCGCAACACGTTTTTTTCTTCCATTCTTAATGGGACATACAATAAGCTACATAAAAAATATATTTTTGAAGACAAAATATAATTTGTTTTTTATTGCACGGGTCTTACAGGAAAGTACGAAAGCTAAATAGTCCAGTACTTGGGGCATTAAAAATCATCAAAACTTCGGATAACAGTTACTGTGAAGAAAATTTAAAACTCAAATATATATGAATAGGTAATTATATGCAAAATAAAATTGTCGGTAGGTTTAAAAATACATTTTAGATTTAGGTAGTTAAAGATAGGATCCGTCATCCACAAATCAAAAGTAAAACAGAAAACTTTTTACAATCAATGCGTTTTCCCTTTTATACCTTGACTTTAATTTACGAAAATGTTATTTATACAGGAAAAAACAAAACAGCAGGTAAAAACTAGCGTTTGGTTTGAGTTTCAATAATTCTGGAATATATTATTACCTCAAACAAAAATACAAAAACTCAAAATTCCTTTGATCTCCGACAATATTTGCCAAATATAGAGATGACGGTATTTCCCACAGATTAACAAAACCAACAGAAGTGAATACACGAAAACTGATGACGCTAAAATAATCTCTTACTGTTTCCTATTACATCTTATACAATAACAACCCACGATTACATATTTAAAGGAATTTATTTTTGAGGTTGTAAATCCAAACACATTGACAGTTATTTGAGTGAAACGATGCGAGATGCAGAAAACAAAGTCCTTTTCTCACTAAGCATCATCATTTAAATCAGCGGTTGCCACAGCAAAAATCTACAAAGGACGGTTTGGACTGCTTGATTATCCATCTTAATCCCCAGAACTAGCCCCAAGCAACTTGTTTTTGTTCATCTAATAATTATGGTTTTTTATGGTGGGCAATCCAAACACAACCCCCGCTCTTGAACGGAGCGACAGATAGTGTCAGATTCTTACTAACTAAAAATACACCCCGTTTCTCTTCAACTATTTGAACTATAGAAAGATAGGAGCACCGCTGAAGTGTGAAGAGTTACAAGGAGACAATGTAAAAAAAATAAAAATAAATTGTAAGTAAGAAAAAAAGTCTTGTATCTTTGTTAGGTCGGAAAATTTTCAGACCGCCTGTGTTGTATATTATACATATCGTAGAAATCTATACTGCGTTTGAAATATCATTTTCACTTTTACGAATACTTAATCTTTGCTTTCACACACCATCACATCCCATTAAAACCACGACTCTTCTTTAATTTGACGACAAAATTACGATTCTGTGGAACCAAAAGCGTTTTAAAGTTGGAATGTTATCCTCTGTTGACGCGTTGTCGCTGTACCGTTAAAGGTATGTTTTCAGTGTTTATTTTGAGTATGCGTTAGGTGATTGTAAATGCTTTGTTGATACAAGGTCCTTTTATTACAAGCTTTTATTTAGTTTCACCTGTCCCGATGTTTGTCTGTCATCAAATCTTGCAAATTAAATTTGATCCACTTCCTGGTTACCGATTGAGCTGAAATTTTACATATATGTGTAAATCAGATGACAATGCAACATTATTGTGATTTGGAGCTGATCTGATGATGGAATCGAAAGATGCCTACAGGAACTCGATAGCTAAAGGATACAACCCCATTGAGTTTGGGCTCGTATGATTCGTCTTGACGAGTATTAATTATATAGGTATACCGAGCTATAAAAGCTTGCTATGAAAAAATGATTTTCATTAAAAGGGATTTAATTTTAGAAAATCAAATAACTTTTCAGCGGGGGAATATGTCTTCTACTGACTTAAATCTATCTGTGTTCCATCAATTGTCCTATGCGTTTGAGGGCTTTTTCTTTTGAGGCAGGAAATAATCCTATATCTTCTCTGTAGGTGGAACGAGAGGGTGTATCTGACTCTTACTGACTAAAATGACACCTGTGTTTCTTCAGTTGTTATTTGTGTTCTAGAGCCACAGTTTTGCTTTCAGCAATGGAATATAACTGTAATACTATGTGGCGTTGATGGCTCGGGCTTAATCTTTACATGATGGCCGTACGGCGAGTCAAATCGAAATCTGTGTTTGCGCTCAGCCCCCTTAGCCAAGATACAACTGTTCCGTTTCAAGTTTCTTTAATCGTGGCCAGCTCGAAGCAATCCTCGAGTTGACCACGTCTCCAATTCCCCAAGAACAAAGAAATAAGAGGCCTGGCCGACTTGAGGCTACAATGAAAGAGAATCAAAGCCTACTGGGGCTAGGGTTAGTTTCGAGAAGTAGCTCAGCTCCGGTATGAAGGCACGAAGGAACGGGGTGGGTTTTTAGTCAGTAAGAGACTGACACTATCTCCCACTTCGCCATAGAGAGGGGGTTGTCATTAGATGATTTTCCGACCATAAAAAAACCAACGCCTGCTGTTTGTGGTAATAGGATTTCTTTTCGCACGTGTCACTGGAACATACAAGTAGCTGGCGTACTATTAGTTACATCGCTACGCAACGTCACTTCAAATCAAAAGTTATTACAACACTTAAAAAAACTTTTTACAAAAAAAATATAACTTTAATTTTGGAAGAGCCTAAACTCGATATATCTGCTGTTAGTTGTCGAGGACTTAGGTACTCTGCAGACTATACTGACTGCAGCAGCAGGTCATGACTTGATGATCATGAGACCAAATGTGACAAATGCGCTATCAAACATCAAAACAATTTACTAAAACAGTAATTGCCAGTTCGAGTAACTTCTTACTGTTGGAGGAGGAGTTATACCTTCCATCATCAGCCCAGTTACCTGAGATGGTGACGACTATACACAAATATACAAGATACTTCATAAAATATGCGAAAAACAATAAGTAAGGATTGAAGGTTTCCCTCGATTTCTCTAAGATTCCATCATCAGATCCTAATTTGGTGACAATGGGACCACCTCAGAACTATCTACTTTCGAACAAAACAAAGAATTTTGGAAGATCCGTCCACATTTGGCGTAGTATTCGATAAACGAACATACAAAAAAAAAATACACACACCCGAACATAGTACCTCCTCCTTTTTAGGGAAGTCGGTAAAATTATACTAGAGGGGACCTACGGGTTTATTTCTTCCTTGAAGACATAGTAAAACATCTCTCTTGGATACAGAAAAGCCAACCAATTGCGCAAATAACAATCAGTTACGGTAGTTTAATATTTGCGGCTCAGCAATTGGCTGTAACTCAATAGGTAATACTTGTAGTTTATTGATACAGATGAATTTATTAACAAAAATTCACATAATATGTTGTAGCCTTGAAGATATTGAAGCAATTTGCAAATAAAAAAGTGCCAACTCATTTTAAAACTGAAAATGAAATTATTTTTTTACTTTATGGTCATAATTCTTTTGTAGTTGATATTTTATTTTTTTGTTGTTTATTCAGCTGTTAAGACGTATATGACATTCCTGTAGTGCTCTTCTTTAAGAGATGGATGTTTTCTTATATATATTATTATGTCATAATTTTGCCAGGCAAAATGATAACCTGAGATAGCAATTGCCGAAATTATAGATCAAAATGAAAAAATATAAAATTTATTTTTGGTAAGGCACTTCCCGATAGATTTTTACGTTTGAACGGGATGACGACAGAAAAAATAGATGAAATTGGCAGGTGCTAACTTGGGCGAACTCGCGCGAATTGAAGTCAATCTTCAAAAGGTGAATGAAAAAACAAATGACAAATCATGCTCGCACAGAGTTCTATTTTTACAAGCTTTTATTTAGTTTCACCTGTTCCGATGTTTGGCTGTCATCAAATCTTGTAAATTAAATTTGACCCTCTTTCCGGTTATCGATTGAGCTGAAATTTTGCATGTATGTGTAAATTAGATGACAATGCAAAATTATTATGACATGGAGCTGATCCGACGATGGAACCGGAAGGTGGCTTTTTTTTTTGTCGACTGGGAAAATCATCTTATGACAAAACCCGCTCTCGGGGGGAGCGGGATATATTGTCAGACTCTTACTGACTAAAAACCCCGCGCCGTTCCTTCTAGCCTTCATACCGGGGCACGAGCTCCCTTTCGGACAACCCTGTCCCCAGTAGGCTTCGACCCAGCTGGGCCCCTCCTGCTGCTTACTCCTTGAGGCGCGCGGGAACAGTGCGCGCCGTCGACGTCTTGGACTCGGTCCATTACCCGACGATCGGACAGCGAGCTACCCATGGCTCGCCGTCCGCGAGCCCGCGTCTACGGTGGCCGGAAATCGGGATCGGAATCCCGGCGACGGCGGCGAGGGCGCCGTTGCCTGATGCAGTCGGCCCTCCTCCTTTGCAAGCATTACTGCTTCGCAGAAGGAGGAGGGCCCCCACGAGGGCACGGCGATGCTCCGCCCAGGCAGGGCTCACCTCGACGGTGTGCTCCACCGTGTCCTCCGGGCGTTGCGCACAGTGGCGACACCCGGGCGTCTCTTCCGCTTGAATCCGATGCAGGAACCTCCCGAACTTGCCATGTCCGGTGAGAACCTGCATCATGCGGAAGGTAAGGACGCCGTGAGGTCTTTTCAGCCACGCCTCAAAGAGGGGACTTACCGCCATAATCGTGGCGTGCCCAGAAGGAATAATTAAAAAAGGATAGGAACTTGGTAGTTAAACGACTCAACTCATCGAGTTTGGGCTCGTATGATTCGTCTTGACGAGCATTAATTATAATTATAGGTAATTATAGGTAACAGCTTTTATACCGAGCTATAAAAGCTTGTTATGAAAAAGTGATTTTCATGAAAAGCTTGTTTAATTCTATAATTATTAAAAGTGGGCAGATCCACGTAAACTACAAAAGATATAAGGGAGTCGCCACGGTATTTTTCGCATTTTTGAGAATAAAAAAATAAAGTTGATACAGAGCTGCACTCCCGCAAAGCGCGTAGGTGCGTTGACACGCAACATGCAGCCTGATGCGTGGCAGTTTGATAATCGCCTTAGCAGCAGACACTCGATTGAAACAACAGCAGATCACGCCATCAGGTATTTATTACAATAGGGTAAATTCAGGTGGCATTTTGCTCACCACGCGTCTTCTCACGTATGTAAAAATTATAGTATCAATATTTTTGTGAAGTTGAAATGTCGACTAAATGAGAATGAAATTTTTGCCATACATTGCTAGCGATTCTTTTTTTTTTTCGCCTATAATGAAACCTAGACCATATTTTTAAGGGCTGTATAAGAAATCAAACATAAAAAGAACTATGTCTACCAACTGTTACCAAACGAAATTAGAAACTGTTTAGTAGATCGCCATTCTTATTAAATAAAAATAGTCCATGTTTATATTTTAAGTTTTTTATTATTAAATATACTACAAGGTTTCTCTAAAGAGTTATTCAGCGTCCCTCGCTTTTGCATATAACACCGGGTATGGTAGAAGGCGTTTAGTTTTGTGAATAACTGCCCGCTTAGCCAAGTTACAACCGTTTCGCTTGCGTCGAACGTTTCGAATTGACCTTGCCGCCAATTCTTTTGTTCTAACCACGTGTCTGAGCGTTGAGAGACGTCATTCCCGTACATTTGAAGCTTTCTACTATCGTTAACTATTACAGATTAGCAACTTGGCTAGGGGTACTGGGACTCAAGTCTGTTATAGCAATAGTGTCAGAATGGTCTATCATTGATTTCACGATTGTTGATTTTGACAAGTTTTAGTAATCTACTAATATAATGGCGTCATTATGATTTTCCAATAGTCAACCACTGACACTCCATTGAAACAAATGGTAATCTTGTACTTAATAACAAATGAATATCTGACGTATACGACCTGCCCGTCGTCAGTTCACCTTGCCGGGTCACATACTGACAACTATTTTTTTGTAAATGTAAAAAAAAACATAATAATAATAATAATAATAACCAATCACAATACCAATACCTTATAATAATACCACAATCCTTCATTAAAAGCATCTAAAAGGGCCTCTGCGAGTTGGTTTCGGCTCCTCGTACGCCTTTCAAAGGTCCAGGACCTTAGGGTCCTGAGTTAAACAAATATGTAATAATAGTAATAATAATATTTATTTCAGACTACAATAAATCCATATAAAATTGTTAGTAAAAACTTAAAAATTAATGTTAGTGTCCTTTACATTTATTTTTAATAAAATATTAATTGTTTGGAATCGAACCCCACACTATCCACGGAGTATATAGTACTTACTCGTTGATGTATGAAGTCCGATCCAGTGACGCAGCATTGGGCAATCCCACCTACCGCACAACACGCTCAGGATACCGTGGGAGCTGGCACGCACTCGCTTCAGGATCGAGGCAGACCGCTTTCGGATGATGGCATGAAAGCCGTCAATCCTCGCCTCAGCAAACATCGTTGACGCGCTACAAAACCGCGGCAGTCCTGCCAGCATCCTAAACGCGTTGTTATACTGTACACGCAGGGCATTGTATGTCTTTTGCGTATACCTAACCCACAGACTGCACGTGTAGAATGACTGGCAGTAAGCTTTGAAAAGGGTTATTTTAACTTGCTTGCTACACCGTGCAAATCTTCGGATCAGCATATTGCATCGGACAGCCAACGCCCTGCGTTCCCTCTCAATGTCCAGGTCATCACTTAAGTCATCAGTGACCCAGTGACCCAGGTACTTGAATTGTGTGACTCTTTTTAGAGGTGTGTCACTGATAGTTACCTCCGGCACGTTGGAGTAACACTTGCCACATGCTTTAAAAACGAGTAACTCACTCTTTTTAGCATTATACCTGAGTCCCTGAGCCACCGCATAGTCCTCACATATCTGCAGAAGGCGCCTGAGAGCACCGATCGATGGACTCAACAACACCATGTCGTCTGCGTAACTGATATTATTAACACACGTCCCATCTATATGACAACCTACATTAGTGTTGCTGAGTTCAACGATCAGCTGATTAATATATAAATTAAAGAGGCGCCATGAAATTTAATTTAAAAACGTATGTATTTGAAATAAAAACTTTAAAAATTTGAAAGTGGTTGTTTGGAAATTTTGTGCAGCGTCAAATCATGGTTTTAATAAAAGTAACAGTTTGAATGAAAAAAAATGAAAAATGAAAAAATGCTTTATTCACTAACGAAGTTGGTTCAACAATATTGAGGTTGACCTCTCCTTTTAAGTGTAAAAACACCTGTGCCAGGAGAGGCCGCTCTCCCTTAACTTAGTTACATTTATGTAATCATAATAACTTGTATAAAATCTATAGGAATAAATTAATACAATAGTGAACTAAATCTATATGAGCGTGCACGCAATGAGTGCACGTGTGTGTGAAAGCTTAATTTATGGAGTTTGTGGTGGTGAGTCTGTGGATGTGTTTGACTGTAAGTGTGTGATTGTGTTACAGTATATGAATGTGCGTGTGTGTGAAAAAATATGTAACGATATATATACTTATGTATTAATGTTCCACTTGTTTTACATATTTAGATATTTGTGAATAAAATGATAGCTGTAAATGCTCTAGGAGACTATCTATTTAGACTAAAAAAATCACTGAAAATAGACACCTTTAGGCTTTTTTTTATTTATCTCACAATTTAAAAAAAAAGCCAATATATGTCTCATGTCGTATAGGTTGATACACTTTATTTTTGTTCAACAGTAAAATCTACACAATTATTTACCAAAAAAAAAACTTAAACACTAACTATTTATACATAAACCTATATCTATATATAAATAATTCACTTGCAGAAGCTAGTACGGTACTTTTAAGCTAAAAATTTACTTGAATTTTTCGAGATGAAAATAAATCGGGGTCCTTCGGGACGAATGCCTTAGGGACCGAGGTACTCAGGGAATATCCAACAAATTCTTAATCAGACAAAGTACAAAGATGTGACAAATAAGTTAACCGAGTTAATCTGTATAAATACTTGCCAATGTCCTGAACTGATCCGATGTCGGCAAACTTGTATGCACCAAAACTGGGCATATTCTGATTGAAAAGGTGATGGCAAGATACAGCTTCACCTAATAATTGAACACGAACAAGTCTTGCCAAAGGCAGATCCTCGCCGCATATGGCCTTCCTTTGTTCGTTACCTGTAAAATGACAGATGTGTATTATTATTATGTCTTTGTATATCACGAGATCCTGGGGTTCTGGATCTTTAGACCTGCACGAAGATAGAGTTGAAGTGAGAGCTTCGAATGAAAATAGACGCCGCATGGTGACTATCCCTGCATGCGCAATGCGCCCTAATTTTGAGTTACTTAATTAAATGCACCCAACAAAATAAATAAACTAAAAATTATAGAGGCAATGGGTTTGACTGGCTATCGTAGAGAGGTTATTTGGAAATTGGGGTCCTCTGACCTAGTCCAGAAAAATATCGATAGTATCAACTATCGATCTATTTCAGTAAAACAAAGCCTATCAACAGTCTAATAAAAAAAAGGATTCTTTCGATTACATCTTACTTATAAAAACGATTTGGAGCTCATCTTTTAAGGGAATGCAACTCGACATACATTTTCATTGTTTTTCATACAACCGCTCTTATGCGACCTATAACATTATTACACATTTTTCATAAGATATTTTGGAAACACAGTATCTTGTGAATATTATCTAGGCTTCTATTGAAATCAATTTATCAATTTGTGTAAAACTAATCCAGTAAAGACCTCTTGTGGGGTGTGGACTGTATATAGTTCCAAATAAAACAAATACTTCAATTATAGGTCGCTGGTGGTCTTTTATTTTTCCCTTACACTTATTCAGTCTTAATTTCACAATAATCACAAGTCTTTACAATAATCACGAACTTTTAGTAACATAAACTTTAGAGACATAAACTTATAAGACGTAGAACATAAGAAAATAGAGTATATAACAACTGGTATTTACATAGCACTTTTACATTTAGAGAGATTGCACTTTACTTCTTCATTCTTGAGGGCTTGATCCGACGAACTGTGTCGAACTGAGTTTTCGGCCCCTATTTATGTTCCAAACTCCTGGGTGGAGGTAGTGGTTCGAGTGAACTATCATTTTCTTGGTTTTTCCTTTTTCGACCAATCTCCTTCGTGACAGTTTGGGCGAGTCCATTTCTTGCTCCAAACCTGTCGGAACCTGTCGCGACCTGCTCCCGCGACCGTTGGTTCCTAGTTAGCGGCGCCACTTGGTGCATGTTTTCATTGGGTGTTTTATTTACAAGATTCTTATTGGTTGATTTCGCCGTCCCCAACAAAGATTCTTATTGGATATTCTCGCCGTCCACAACATCTTCTCCCCCCGGCGTAGCTCGCGAAGCCTCTTCTTTTCTTATGAGGACGACGAGTTTGCTCGTGGGGCGCCGAAACGTGCCGGTCTTCGTCCGAACTTCTGCGACTCTGATGCTGCCGTCTGGTCCGCGGTGTGTTTTCTCCACGACGCCCATTGGCCAGACGTTCCTGGGCAGGGTCCCGTCGACTATGAGGACCACGTCGCCTTCTTGCAGCGGTCGCACGTTGTTAGCAGGTTCACCTCGGGGTACTAACAGCGGCAAATACTCCTTTACCCAGCGCCGCCAGAACTTGTCGGCGAGCGCCTGACTGGCTCGCCACGTTCGGCGATCTGCCTCGTCGCATGGCCCTGTGGTCGGTAGGCCGGTCGATGACCCCAACAGGAAGTGATTTGGGGTGAGGGCCTCAGGATCTTCCGGGTCCACGCTCACGTGTGTCAAGGGGCGGGCGTTGACGGCGAATTCTGCTTCAGTCAACAGTGTTCTTAATATCTCTTCTGGCGGTGCCTTTTCACTTAACGCAACGCTGAGCGCCGACTTCACCGTCCTCACCATTCGCTCCCATGCTCCTCCCTGGTTTGGCGCGCCTGGCGGTATGAAGCGCCATTCCATTCTGTTCAGCAGCCCCACGTCCTTCAGGGCTGGCAGCCATTCTTGGTATGCTGCTTGTAGTTCTTGTTCGGCTCCTCGGAAGTTAAGCCCTGTTGTCCGAGTACATGGTTCGCGGCCATCCTCTTCGTGCCGCCATGCGCCTTAGCGCCATTATTGCCGAGTCCGTTGACAGCGACGCGACGAGTTCTAGGTGAATTGCTCGGCAGGTGAGGCATGTGAATAGCGCGCCCCATCTCTTTTCTCTCCGCCGTCCCACCTTGACCATCATCGGTCCGAAGTAGTCCACCCCGCAATTGGAGAACGGGCGGTGGAACGGGTCCAAGCGAGCACGCGGCAGGTTTCCAGTAGCCGGTGTCTGCGGCATGGATTTTCTCTTATTACACAATGCGCAACTTCTTTCTATTGCCCGTACGGTGGGTCGCAAGTGTAATATCCAATATTTCTGTCGCAGGTCGTTCGTCACGCGTTCACGGTTGGCGTGTCCAGCGGCGCAATGTTCGCGCATTACGATGAGCTTTGTTGTACTGTGACGCCCGTCCAGGATGATGGGCCTCTTCGTCTCGGGTGGTGCCGTTGCTGCTTCTATTCGGCCTCGCACTCGTAGGAGTCCATCCTCATATACTGGATCCAATCTAAACAGCCTGCTTGTTCTTGATATTGCGCGAGCTGCCTGTATCCTTTTGATTTCGTCACCGAAGCTGTCTTGCTGCGCCTGCTTCAAAAGCTCCTTCTCGGCGCGCTGCACGTGTCGATGTTCTAGACCCCTTGCTTGGCGTCGACACATGTCGATGAAGGCGAGCACTCTTGCTGTGGCTCTGACAAGCGTCTCGAACTTTGAGAAACGGGCAGGGTCGGGTAGCCAGTTCTCCCTTGTCGTGCCTTCGTCTGTGTGTAGGACTTCTTCTGGTTCTTGTTCTTCGTCCTCCATCTTGTGGGGCCACAGCTCCTCGGGATCATGCAAGAAGCTGGGCCCTTGAAACCACCGATCGGTTGCGCTGATCGGCGCGTTGGTGAGGCGGGTGGCGTCGTCGGCTATGTTTTCCTTTGTCGGCAGCCAACGCCATTCTTCTTTCTTCGTCAGCTCTGCTATCTCTCCAAGTCGGTTTGCGACAAAGGGAGTGTAACGTCGCCCCTCGTTCTGTATCCAGTGGACGACGGTGGATGAGTCTGTCCAATATACGGTCCGGTTGACCTTGATCCGATGCTCTCTTCTCACGTGATCGGCGAGTCTCGCTCCTATCACTGCTGCCTGGAGTTCTAGTCGAGGGATAATCTGAGCTCGACGCGGCGCCACCTTTGCTTTGGCGGCCACCAGTGTGATGGTTACTGTTTCATCTTCATGCTCCACCCTCCAGTAGGACACGGTTGCGTATGCTTGTTCGCTCGCATCGCAAAACACGTGGAGTTCGATTCCTTTGAACCCCTTCTTTGCGTAATTCCTCGGCAAGCGGAGTTGGGCGATCTCTTCGAGTCGGGCGAGCCAATTTGTGAACAGTTCGTGCTCCTTTTCTGGAATCCTCTCGTCCCAGGCGATCGTGAGGCGCCACAAACTTTGCAGTATAATCTTCGCTCGTATCGTGAAGTGGCTTAGCAGTCCGAGAGGGTCATATATTGACATGACAGCACTGAGCGCCTCGCGTTTGGTTGGGGCTCGCAGCTGCTGCCTTACTTCGGCTGGGACTCGGTTCATCGACGTGTTGAACCCCAGCTCGTCTTTCTCTGCGTTCCAATATAGTCCGAGTATCTTGTTCTCGGGCTTTTCTCCCCCCAATTGTGTGGGAGTTGTAGCGTGCAGTTCCTGGGGTATGTCTTTGAGCACCGCCTTGCTGTTGGCGCTCCACCCCCGCAGCGTAAATCCCGCTACTGCGTGCACCTTGTTAATCTCGCTGATTGCTTGATGAGCTTCATTCTCGCTGTCGTAGCTGGTCACTAGATCATCCATGTAGTGACTCTCCTTTATTGCTTCTAGTGCCCGTGGGTACTGCTGCCCGTGTAGGTCCGCATTGTAGTTCCGGACGTAGTGAGCCATGAATGGTGAACTGGCCGCGCCGAATATCATACTTGCCATTTTGTAGTGGCGCGGTGGGTTCGTTCTGTCTTTATTCGCAGGAACATTTCTTGGATATCGGCCGTGACTGCTATCGCCCTTTCCCGGAAACGGAATATTATTCCCGGGAGCGACAGCAACAGGTCTGGTCCTTCCAGCAGTTTGTCGTTCAGGCACAAACCGTGACTTCTTGCCGCTGCGTCGAACACTAGCCGTCGTTTACCGGGCTTATTTGGATTCTGCACGGCAAAGTGAGGCAGGAACCATGAGACGGAGTTCGTTTGCTCCGTCCCGTCGCACGGCACTGCATACCCTTTTTCAAATAGGTTCTCCATCTGGGTGCTGTACTGCTGGGCGAACTCTGGTGAGGCGTCCATCTTTTGTTCTATTTTATGTAGTCGTCGAAGGGCCGCATTGTAGCTGGGCGGCATAGTGACGTCATCTTCTCGCCATGGCAATCCGACTTCATAGCCACTGTTCGTTTTCCTTATTGTTTTCGTGACTATGTCCATGGCGCGCTGATCTGAGTCGTTCACTCGTGGCTCTCGAGAGACTCCTATTGCTTCGAGTCTAAAGTGTGCTTCTACTTGTTCATGAAGCTGATGATCTTGCTGACGATCTTGCTGCTGACGTTCGTTCTCGTAGATGTGCAGCACGTTGTCTTCGTTCACGACGATTCTTCCTGGTGTGGTCCCGTGCATCACCCAGCCCAGCTGCGTTAGGGATGCAGCGGGTTGGTTGGGGCCACCGACGCGTAGCTCTCTTGACACGATGCACTCCCAGTGGTCTGTCCCCACTAGAAGTCCCGGACGTGTTGCCCCGTAACATACCTCTTCCTTCGGCAGGTCACGGAGATGTTCATACTCCAGCAGTGTGTCTGGAATTGACTGCTGGTGTAGCTTCAGGTCCTTCATGGTTCTGGCCCGAAGTTTACGTGGCGCGCTGTCCTTACTGACGCCCCTTACTTTTATGTTTACCACCCTACTATCCCGTTCTTGAGATGACATGTTGACCCCATGGATGCGTAGTGGTTGCGGTGTGCCCTCTGCCCCGATGCTTGCTGCCAGGTCTTCGTCTATGAGGGTGATGGTGGCTCCCTCATCGAAGAGCGCGTGTGTTCTCACCTCCCCCCGTGGACCGGCGATGATGACTGGGCACATCTTGAGTAGGACTGTCTTAGGGCCGGTGGTTGGTTGGGTGGCCACCGACATGACTGTCCCTTCATTCAGCTGTTGATCGGTTGTCGCCGTTGTTGGAGTCGCAGTCTTATCTTCGGACGCCTTCCTCTCCTGGTGCAGCGAGGCGTGGTGCGGTCGACGACATTGGTTCACCCCGCACAGCTTCTCCTTGCACTCGATGCGCCTATGTTTCCTGCGGGCGCACTTGAAGCATATTTTATTTTCTTTGACGAACTCCCAACGTTGATCTACTGACAGCGCCTTGTATTTGGGGCACTGTGTTAGGTCGTGCTTCTGCTTACAGCTCGGGCAGTTGACATCTACTTCGTTGGTTTGATCAACTATGTTGTACACTGTGGTGGCTTTCCTCTTCGTTGTGGTAGCAGGCCTAGTTTCCCTTTTCATTGTGGTGGGTGCGCTGCTTGTTGACGGGGCGTAAGTGTAGCGTAACGCCCTGTCTGCTTCACGCATAAGGAAACGAGATAGAAGCACTATCTCTGGCTCTGCTGTCCCTTCGTTGTCCGTAGCGAAGTCGCACCATCTTGATCTTATGTGTGGACTCAACTTGTCCATTATCTCTCTTGTTAGTAGAGGATTATATAGGTAACCTCTACGGTCGATAGTTTTCAATACGCAGATCGTGTTTTGAATCTTGATCGCGAAACTATTTAGGTCACTCGCTGACGTACCTGGTCTAGGCATTCTTCTAAGTTCTTCCAATGCCCTATCAATGATTACCTCAGGCCGGCCGAAGCATTGCTCCAGAGTTTTCATGATTATCTCTGGATCGGTGGCAGTGTGTAATAATGCCGACACTGCATCTCTTGCTTCACCTTTCAAACTGCTCCGCAGACGCTGTAGGTTCTCCGCTGATGACACGTTGTACATGTTTATTATGTCATGGTACGCTGCCTTGAACGGCAGCCACTCGCTCACGGCACCCGAGAAGTTCGGTAGGTCGGTATGCCGGAGTCGTGGTCTGGCCATCTTCTCCAAGGTCGCATCCAATTGTTCAATACTATTCTTGCCCCTGGTTGGCGTCGGCGATCTTGCTCTCGGAGTTTCAAATCGCAGCTGTTTTTCATCCCTGCCATCCGTGCGTCCCCCAGCCTCCCCCCGTGTGATGGGTGGGTTGGTGCGCAGCCACTGGTCGACCTTCTGGTGCTGCTGTTCAGTCTGGAGGGGCTCGTCGTGGATGCTCTCTTCGTCTTGTATCACTGAGACGTCCACCGCTAACCTTTTCTTAATTAGGTCTGCCTCCAGGTCCAGCTCCTTCCTTCGTATGTCGGCCAGCTTCTCGGCAGCCTCCAGCTCGGCGACCCGTAGTCTCGTTGCGACGCTCGTCGTTGACCTCACTGATTGGGGCGGTGATCTGGCTCTATCCCGCTCCGATGGCCCTGCAGTTGTGAGGTCTGCAGTGGTGGTGGCAGGCCCGATCACGCTCTCCAGCTGTGGTGATGCTGGCGGATCGAGTGACAGTCGTCGGACCCTCTCTAAATGTATGCGTTCAGCCTCACGTCGACGCATAGCGGTCAATTCGTCTCTGCGTTCTTGGCGTCTTAGTTCTTCTAGCTCAGCTAGGTCACTTTGAGACCTAGTTATGACCATGTCTTTTTAGCACTGGTTCACTGACTCTATTTACTTGTCAAAACACTGATGCTAAGTACTTGTTTTAGTACGCAAATACTGAGTCTAATACTGGTTAAACACTGACGTAAATACTGAGTCTATTACTGGTTAAACACTGACGTAAATACTGAGTCTATTACTGGTCAAACACTGACGCTACGTACTGGTGTTCTAGTACTTTACGTTAACCACTGAGTTTAATACTTTTCAACACTGACTCTAAGTACTGGGTCTAGTACGTAAGCACTGATTCTAAAACTTTTAAAACACTGATTTTAAACCCCAAGATCCTCGATCCGGCTCGATTGGACCAAGACTGTGGGGTGTGGACTGTATATAGTTCCAAATAAAACAAATACTTCAATTATAGGTCGCTGGTGGTCTTTTACTTTTCCCTTACACTTATTCAGTCTTAATTTCACAATAATCACAAGTCTTTACAATAATCACGAACTTTTAATAACATAAACTTTAGAGACATAAACTTATAAGACGTAGAACATAAGAAAATAGAGTATATAACAACTGGTATTTACATAGCACTTTTACATTTAGAGAGATTGCACTTTACTTCTTCATTCTTGAGGGCTTGATCCGACGAACTGTGTCGAACTGAGTTTTCGGCCCCTATTTATGTTCCAAACTCCTGGGTGGAGGTAGTGGTTCGAGTGAACTATCATTTTCTTGGTTTTTCCTTTTTCGACCAATCTCCTTCGTGACAGTTTGGGCGAGTCCATTTCTTGCTCCAAACCTGTCGGAACCTGTCGCGACCTGCTCCCGCGACCGTTGGTTCCTAGTTAGCGGCGCCACTTGGTGCATGTTTTCATTGGGTGTTTTATTTACAAGATTCTTATTGGTTGATTTCGCCGTCCCCAACAAAGATTCTTATTGGATATTCTCGCCGTCCACAACACCTCTCAAAATCAGATATTTTGCATACACTTTGACAGTTCATAATTTACTAAAAAAATCAAAAAGTCAAAAAAGTATAACTATAAGAACTGGCAAATTTTATCAAAATTAAATGTAAACAATTTTTTTTTACTTTTTCGAGATTAAAAAAACACATATTTCCTGGAAGTAATTTCGTGGAAAAAAAAATGTTTGTAAAAGATAAAAATAAAAAACCAAAAACTTAGTTATTTCAATTTTTCACATACATTTTGAGGTTATGTGAAAAAAGTGTAAATATAAAAGTTGTAGATCTTTTTATTATCTGCAACTTTGCAATTTAACATTTTAATTTAACATCGAGATAAACTGTTTTTACCCTTGAAAACGCACACCCATCCTTTTCCCGACCTCAAATCGCCCGTAATTTATTTTTCCTTTCGTTTTTGTTGTATTCTTTTCCTTTTCCAATAGGTTTCATCCTACTATGATTTTATTTCACTTTTTACCATTAACAACGGCTTCAGTACTGGTCTAAAGCTGCTACCAGCGGCTTCAACTACGTGAATGTAAAAAAATTTTGAAGTTGCCTGAGGAGCGGTCTGAAAAGTATCACACTTTTCATCCCTAGGGAGTTTCAACTAACAGCTGTGAAATTATTAAAAAAAAAACTAGGTCTATCTTTTTGAATTCGTAATGAAAAGCACAGTGCTTACCTCGGGGTTAAAGTTACTTATTTAGTCCCTCGAATTAGCGACCTCGCTACGCTCGGCCGCCAACTCCTTCTCGGGACAAAATAACTAACTTTCACCCCTAGTGTAACAATGTACTATGGTAACATTTTCCCAAAGGAGGAAAATATATTTCTGGAATATGAAAGTGTCCTGTGAGCTAGGTTTTTAGAAGATGGTCATGACCAGACCATGGATGGCCATGTACCAGATTTGATCTAAACCCTTTGAACTGAATGACCACAAAGGAGTAACAAACATACATATTTGACTCGTACAAACTTTCGCCTTTATAATATCAATTTGATGTCAACTTTTTCCAACTACTTATTTCAGTTCAACTTAAGCAGATCAGAAAAGCATGTGTGTCATCGCTCATATGCGTTGTTGGTGATGATGTCCATGAAATGCCAAAGAAGGGTTTCCTCAGAGTTTCTAAAAAGTAAGAAATTATTATTTACTACTTCTGATTTACTACTTTGTCAACTGAGGTTCTCAAACTGGAGACTTGTTTTAGTTGGTTAGCAACAAATTAAAACATATTGTCCATGTCATGTACCTATATCAGTGCCCCTAGCCAAGTTGATAATCTGCAATCGTTAACGCTAGTAGAAAACTCGACGCTCAGTCACGTGGTCAGAACAAAAGAATCGGGTGCGTGGCCAACTCGAAGAGTTCGACGCAAGACAAATGTTTGTAACTTGGCTAAGGGAGCAGATTATTGGTTTTTATGTCTCTTTATAAAAATCATTGTGTTCTCACTGATGAACAAAGGAGTAATTATATTTTTATCTATGGAATATTTTTATATAACGATTTCATTTAAAACCGTCAATTTTGTATTTTGATAGTTTCCTAAACACATTTGTTTTGTATACGCGGTTCAGGCTCGTCTACTTTATTTATCAATTAGGCTCTAAGCCTTTTGAATATACTGTCTAGTTTTTGGTTGTCAAACACTGCGACATATAAACGATGTCTTTAAATGTATTCTATACGTAAGTCGACACCACATAATCAGTACAACCAGTAATAAAACATCGCGCCTAATTTTCAATGCATTGTACCTATATAGGGTAACCGGTAATTAGTGACCGATACTTATACACGTGATTGTACTCATGATTACAAACAACTTTCCCAATGAAACATTTTTATATACTCATTAGTTTTATCACAATAACTAATCTCAGCTGTTAGCCGCCTAACGCTTTTGTTTCATGTATCTTACCTACAATTGTGATAGTGTACCCGCGCCACTTGCAAACCCATCGGTGATCGCGAAACGCGAGCGTGAGCCGATGGGTGACAGCGGTGGGCGCGAATATCTGTTTTATTATTATGATAAAACTAATGAGTATAAAAAAAAGTTTCTTTGGGAAAGTGGTTTGAAATCATGAGTAGAATCACGTGTTTAATTATGGGTCACTAATTAACAGTCACCCTATATAACGATACATAAAGGTACCTGTATAAAGGGCTGTAGAAGACCGAGTTTATTTTTATCCATCTGGTACAAATCTAGACTCTGAACTGATACAGGGAAATATAACTTTACATCATACTTAGCAGTGGTGCTTGATCATATTTAAATTAGTAGACTAACATTATTTTTATTTTCAGGAATCCATTGGTGCTTTGCAGCAAAATTCCGAAGATAGATTACCGTGCTTGGGCAGATGATGCATGTAAAGCTAAAACAAAAAATAGAAGCGGAAGGAAAAATAAGAAATATTAAATAAACCAAATTAGTCAGATAATTTACATCCTACATTGAGTTCAAAATAAAATTATGTTTTTTTTTGTCAATAATTGCACTTATAACTATTTTATTTCATTTTTTTGACTGGGTTAGGGTTGCAGGGGTCTGATGGATGCGAGGTGACACTGGGGGAGGCCTATATCCAATATTGGAAATATTTCAGCAGAAATAATGATGATGATGATAATCATGATGAGACTCAAGGTTAAGCAACGCTCGCCGAAGTTGATCGAGGGTGACCATCGTACTTTGGAAAGCACGATAAGTTGGATGTCAAAAGTCTGCCACCTAGAATTATCGTAATTACCCAGTGAGAGGGTTGTGGTGTTCAAATAGGGAGTCGTATTATATTAGGACTATGAATTGACTTCTGAAAAGTTTACCCGTGGTCCTAGAACAAAAAGAGCAACTGAAGAACATAAGTGTGGTGTTAGTCAGTAAAAGTCTGACACGCCCTTCCTACATGCGGTTAGACAGGAAGCCAAACCCAATATAACACCCTAAGATCGACTGGAATAAAATTCCTAAGGCATTAAGCCCACCTTTGAACAGTATATCTTACAAATACACAAAGTTTTAAGAAATAAATAAATATATCTGTGAAAAGGCTGGCCGGCAGACTTTCAATTAAAACCTTTGTTCTGAAATTCAACCAAAATCAAGAGGGAATTCTTGGATAATAAGTAAAGTTGGCTGATGCGACAAACTGTAAGCTCGCCTGATCCCTGCAAACTCCTTAACTCCGGGTGCCACGTAATTAAATGATTACCCGCCTGTACAGGATTTAGGAGTTTCCTGCCTCGCTCTCTCTGACCGTACCTTTGTTTTTTTTGCTAACTCTCTGTGCAAAGTTGAGTGATCCATTTGCTGTGATTATGTTTACTTTTACTAAAATTACAGAAGTGAGGTTACTCAACAACAAAATTTCAAACTCAAGATTTATCAAAGGGCAATACAAAAAGAAAAATAATTTATTTGGTACAGCACAAGGCCCAAACACAAATACAATCCAAAAAAAAAAAAATTAACACAAACAGCGCTGGTCCGTTCTACACAAAGGAAGCAGGTTGAAGCAGACCAAGCAACATTTTTAATGGCAGCGCCCAGCGCTGATCAGCACGTGTTGAAACTTGTCGAACCATTCAGTGCTTATCAGCGCGCGTTCATATATTTTTCTGCACGGGTTACCAGCGCTGTCAAGCACCGGTAAGCGCTTATAAGTTTCCAGCTTTCTTTCTGTATACAGCCTAACTCATAGATCTAAACTGGGGAGTTTAGATCTATGAGGGGTCCCGCATGCGCACCCCCGCAATATTTTAATTTCGCTATAACTTCAAAACCAAACGTCCAATTTTAATCATTTAAGACCAAATATTATCTACATAAACTGTACTTAGTGATGAAATAATTTATTTTGATAAGGATTAATAGCATGAGTAAAATAAATGCGTTTAAATGTAGTCCAAAAAAAATTTCAAGATTTTTAGATAAAAAAATGGTTGTTGTGCCTCACTCGACATAGATAGGTATAGTATTTTGCGGTCATTTTTGTAGATATATATAAGAACTACAATTAATTAGAACCTGTTTATGTTTCTATTTTTTATAGTTTAGGCAGCGTACGCAAAATAAGTAATTTTTCTAGTTGATTTTTTACATTTTGTATCCGAAAAACCCAAACATCCTACGGAACCCTATTTTTTTCCAAAATAAATTTAGCCTATGTTACTCGTGGATAACGTAGCTTTCGAAAGGTGCAAGAATTTTTTTAAACGGTCCAGTAGTTTTTAAGCCTATTCATTACAACCAAACAAACAAAGTTTTCCTCTTTATAATTTTAGTATAGATTTATTATATATGTTTAGTTAATTCGTATTTGTTACAATGACGAATAGCGTCTACGTAACTTGCAAGTCATGAGTTTTGCGAGTAGAAAATCCTTGTCGACTTCCAAAAATATTTTTTTGTTATCACACAGTCCTTGAAAAGTCAACCTGTATCTATAAAAAAACGTATATCAGGAAAAACCGAATCCTTTATATTCAGAAAAAAAATAAAGTCGCAACCTAAACCGATTTAATAGGAAACACATAAAATACAAACAAAATAAGGAGCCTTCCTAATCTTAATACGAAATATTAATCTTCCTTTATTGCTTAGTCCGGGGTAGACATAAAAATATATTCCTTAGCCGTTCGTTGTAGGGGGAAGCCCGGTTCAGTGAACAAGAAAGAATATTAGAATACTCGCATTGAAAAGCTGGGACGAATTGAAAAACAACGGTGGGATATTGTATTTCTCTTCTTGCCTTTATTTTCTGAAATTGTTTTTTATTGTACTGAAATACTTTGTGATTGTTTTTATTCTACTAGTTACCAGTAGACATATTCGTCTACTGGTAACTGGTATTGGTGAAGGTTAACTGATGACCTGGTGAAGGTCGCGGGTATCCGATCAGGATTAGATTATGGTGATATGGGGAGGCTAATGTACCAAGTGGACGTCTTTCGGCTGAAATGATGATGATATGTCTACTGAAGTTTGACTTTGAAAGTTTTGTAGATGAATTTGTAAAATAATTTAGGAAATAATATATCAATCAAGACTTAGTCTTTGACAAACATTTTTTTTTAATTGGCATGAACTAGTGCTAGACTGCGGTCCCACCTTATGGTAAGCAATGATACAATCGTTGATGGTGAGGCTCACTGGTTTATTAAGAGCCTATTCATTCTAACCTTAAAGACACCCAAATTATAATCGGATGGGAATACCGCAGGGGGCACACTGTTGTAGTTCTTTGATGTACACGGTATAAACGACGAGGCGAAACGTTTAGTCCGGACCTTAGAGGTTTCAACAACGTAAAGGTAGATACTCTCCGTACGTCGGGTTGTCCGATGGTAGAAATGAGATGGCGAAATCAAGTCAGGCAATTCTT
The DNA here is from genome assembly GCA_949319445.1 of Mythimna lalbum. Lineage (NCBI taxonomy): Eukaryota > Metazoa > Arthropoda > Insecta > Lepidoptera > Noctuidae > Mythimna > Mythimna lalbum. The sequence continues at coordinate 2,418,490 of OX439347.1, forward strand.
ATTCCCCATAGGCAATTCATTATTTGCCATAAGTCATTTACTTAAAAATTCTTACATAAAAAATAGCAAAAACATTAATCGTTTACATGTGAAAACATCACGTATGTTGTGGTTTAATTCATGAATCCCCAAGCGACCACCGGTGGCCGCGCATCTATTGTCTTACTATTGTGTCTCTAATTGACGGTATCTGAAGGGTTAAATGTCACACGAAATCAAACACGCAATCTATAGCTCGTGAAGAATTTTTTGCGTCTCCTGTAAAGTAGCATTTTTGGACTTAGACCCCTTTTCACCGGGGCCACAGATTATACACTTGTCCCATCCGTACGCAAAATACTCGCTTTGGACGTGGATTTGTGGGTACTAGCACAACATACGTACACACGCAATTCCATTCGATTTTTTTCTTGCGGTGGACTCGATTGAATCCGGATTATGACAGTACACTCGCTCTATTTTAGACGGTATTTGAAAAAAAATATGGTAAAAAGTGCTTGGAACCACTCTGTCGCCCGAGTATCTAATTCAAAACTTACGTCGGATTATAAAAAAATATGGTTAAAAAGCAACACTAACAGATCTTGTCATTCACGATCGAAGGTATACCTAACATACTTTACATTGAAATATTCTTTGTTCTTTTGATGATATAAATAACTTGTTTTATTTACCAAAAAAAAACCTTCAGTTAATTTAACTTAATTAAAACTAACTTAAAAAATAAAAATAAAAGCCCTAAAGAACTAAAAATAAAAGGCAATTTAAAGTAAGGCGTCGAAAAATTCCTCCGCAACGCTGTCGACTGGTAATGTACCCAAAAGACTGGTGGCATTGCCACGCTGAATGGAATCGTTTGACCGAAGTAAAAGTGTTAAAAAGCAAAAGTGTGTGTTTTCTTTATTATTAAGAAAAAAAACTCGCGTTATAGGGGTTATACCATCACATTTTTTGCTTTGACCTAGTTTTATCATAACCTCCCTAGCCTTTTCCTAAATAGCTTGGAGTCAGCTTCTAGTCTAACTGGATGTGACTTAGGTCTCCACAACCAAGTTATTGGGCAACACGATACTCGACTTCACCGATTTATATTCTAGTTATAGACAAGCACGTTCATAGAAACTATTTGTCAAAATACTGAAAAGTTAAAACAAAAATTCGCTGCAGCATTACATTGGCAATTGACACTATGTTGTCTAGCAGAACTATTAAAATATAAAACGCTAAAGTAGCGTTTAGAAGATACTACTTTCGCGACTAAAATGTCTTAGGCGACATGAATTTCGTGGCACTTACACGTTACGTTCAACATAGTGTAATGTTCAAGGTGTCCGGATTACATTACACTTGAGTCGATTGAAACGAGTGTTCGGCACGCCTAATCTAGAGCGTAGTACTTATATATCGATAATACTCGTGGAAATAGACTGATGGTAAGATTTTCTCACGTCTGACTATCTGTAACGAAAAAGAAGGAAGACGAGTCAGCATAATTATGTATATAGGTACTGTACTGATACTGACATTAGGAATTTTTTTTTTATCGTGATGAACCAATTTTTGAGCTCCATCTCAAACAATGGGAAACGATCGAAGGCGTTTACCTTGCTAAGCTATTTACCGGGTAAGCCCATAAGATACCTTTTAAAAGGAGAAGTAACTTTTTACAAGCTTTTATTTAGTTTCACCTGTCCCGATGTTTGTCTGTCATCAAATCTTGTAAATTGAATTTGACCCACTTCCCGGTAACAGATTGAGCTGAAATTTTGCATGCATGTATAAATCAGATGACAATGCAAAATTATTATGTCATGGAGCTGATCTGATGATGGAACCGAAAGGCTATAAGAACTTCGTAGTTAAACGACACAACCCATCAAGTTTGGGCTCGTATGATTCGTCTTGACGAGGATTAATTATATATGTATACCGAGCTATAAAAGCTTGCTGTGAAAAAATGATTTTCATTAAAAGCTTGTTTCAGTGATAAAAGAGGTGGGGAACACAATCACTGACATAAAATTCCACTACATTAAGGTAATTTGAAACTAGCAAAAATTAAATGTTACAAAAAATTCACTTGTCAAAAGTTAAACTTGGCAACAAGTAAATCTCTTCCTATTGAATTCACCACACCAGTAATACGTAAGTAGCAATCTTTGTTCGATCGTGAAAACAAAACGGAATTGAGAAAAACAGAAAAAAGAATCTTCTGTCGCTGTAGGAAAATCCCATCTATTATAATATCTCATTCCCATTGCACGATCTAATTTCCTATTCATCGAACGCCATATTTCTGGCACCCTACTGTAAAACTAATTTAAAACTTCATTCAAGTTACACTTTATCATCATCTACATAAAGGAGGTTTTCCGCTGTCTCATATTGCTATTAAGTTTGTAATCTCTTAAGAAATTCGATACAAAGTCTCCAAGATGTATTTTTTCCCTCGGTTTTGAGGAAAACCTGAGCGCTTTCGTAAGGCGATGCGAAATATTGGATTAAGATAAAAAACATGATTTACAGTCGATTACGTAATGAAATGTTTTGCAAAAGGATTGTGTTTGTTTCAATTTAAAAATATTGACAGGTATATCTATAATTTGAACAGATTTAGTACTATGATTTTTTGTTTGTGGTGGAGATCGTATTCAATATTTATTACTACTAACTTCACCTGTGTCTTTCAGTTGCCTTTTGTGTTCTGGGCCTGCGATCTTATTTTTAGAAATTCCCTTAGCTGAAATGTTATATCAGCAAACCGTAGAGGCTCTCTCATCGGTTTGCTGACATCTCTTTTAGACGCATGCGGAACACTACGCGTCGTTGACGACTGCCGATTTTCTCTACAAGAACATGGCGTTGTTCCGCCCAAGTAGGGCACATTTTCACCGTGTGCTCTACCATGTCCTCCGGGAAGTTCGCACTATGGACACGCTCGGGCATTTCTACCACCTCAATCCGAAAAAATATATAATATCGAGCTTGCCATATCCATTGAGAACCGGCGTCATGCAGAAGGTCATAACGCCGTGGCGTCCAGCCACTTCTCAAAGAGGGACAATTGCAACAGTAAGCCTTTATATTATGATGTCCTAACAATAAACTAATTTTTAAGTTGACAAAGTTGTTATAAATATGCATAGCAGCGATGGAAAGCCTCCACAGTGTAAAACTTGTTGGCTAGAAGTACAGGAGCCTAATGGATGCAAGAAGGCGTCGCTTGTGGGAGCCATAAGTTTTCAGCAGTGGACATCTTATGACTGAAATAATAATAATGAAGTAGGCTTAGGTTAGCTAGCCTAGATGTCTCTTGAAACTTGATTTCTAAGTACAAAAACGTACAGTTCTGTAACGCAATAAATTTTTATATCAATAGCAATCAAAATCAAAATAATATGACCAAAAATAAACAAACCACAAAAGTAGCCATGTGACTCACTCACAACCCGACAAGTCAAACGCAGGAAATGAACTAGCAAACATGTTTAATTAACACGTTCGTAATTACAACGACAATTTGCCACGAGCCACAAGGTACGAGTGTTACGACGACTCCTAATTCATTAGGTTCGACCACGCGAGAAATTCGAAGGCAGACTTAGATGTCGCGGGAGTATTCTGGTACTTCGTGGAAAAAGTACAGGAAATCGTTTACGGATAATGATTTATTGGTAAGGTATTTTGATGATAGCGAGAATTTGCTGAATGTTAGTAGCGTAGACATGTCAAGGATCTGCCGGGTCATTGACATGTTATCTTCCAATTTATGATAGTAATGCAATAATAATTTATTATACCAAAAAAAATAGGTAGGTACATGTTAACACAATTTGTCTATAAACTATTTCAATTTACACGAGTCAGTCCCGATTGTGCTTAATTTTGCATCTACTGCCGTACTATGCTAAGTGCCTATATTTTGGCACGCAGTGTTTCAAACCCTAGAGCTAGGTCTGCAATTGTGATCTCAAAGAAGACAATGTTTCTGTAGCGACATCTATGATGCCATAAAAACTACGAAGAAAATACGAAACCCTGCATCGCGCAATCCAAGTTTTCCGCGCGATTTGAACATATACGACAGCCCGACATCAACTATCGGGCAGTAGCCCACCAGACTATAACACCTGTCTGGTCGGAGGATTCTCGCTTTTCAATGGAATTTTGCGGGTCTTTATTCTCTGTTCCGCCTATCTCCAAATTTCTACTAATACAAGTATAAGAATTTTAAGTAGTAATGAAAAATAATAATGATGATATTATTCTGTTTATTCTTATTCTATCACGGGTAACAGTAAATAAACAGAATGTCATGTAGAAGGTATCGTTGCTGATGATGAGTCAACACAACAATTTATGAGTGACAACAGTTCTCCTGGCAAACAAAGACGAGAATTTAGTAGTAGATAATATTGAAAGGACTTTGACAATATTAGAGATTCTGCCAAAACAGTCATAAGTAGACCATAGGCGTTGCATTGCTTTAAAATTTGTATTCGAAAAATTTATAAAACATCTAGTCGCTCAAATATTCATGATTTGTCGTACAAGTGACTTCGGACGATATCGCATTTTCCAATCAAAATAAGGCGAGAAGCGAGTGCAGTGTGAAACGCGGCAATTACCTCAAGAGGCCGTGTCACACATCCTGCTAACTCTTCAGCTAGGCACGGGATATGTACGCTCGGTTGAAGATTGTCGATACTTCTGGACAAACAGAACGATTAGATATGCTAAAAAATGTTTTATGTCATCTACATATTAATGTTTCATTAATTTCTAAAATAATACCTTTCTCTGTTGTTTGTGGTAGACAACAAAGAAGACAGGTGTATGAAAAAAAATACAAGGGTAGGATTTATGTAACTAAAATAATAGACATCCCAAATTCATAGACAAAAATTTCATTATTTCTGCCAAGAAATGTTCACTGTTGGATATATACCTTTAACAAGTGTCGACATAACGTTTGGTCCTATACATCTCGCATTCATCGCGCGACCCTCATCAGATCATAAATTCGGTGATCGTGGCGGTAAGTCCTCTCTTTGAGGCGTGGCTGGAAAGACCTTACGGCGTCCTTACCTACCGCATGACGCAGGTCCTCACCCGACATGGCACGTTCGGGAGGTACATGTTTCAAATTAAGTCGGAAGAGACGCCCGGGTATCGCCACTGTGCGCAACGCCCGGAGGACACGGTGGAGCACACAGTCGAGGTGTGCCCTGCTTGGGCGCAGCATCGCCGTGCCCTCGTGGGGGCAATCGGCGGCGGGCCCTGGTCGAGGTCATGGTCCGGAGCGAGGAAGAATGGCAGGCGGTCGCCTCCTTCTGCGAAGCAGTAATGATAGTAAAGGAGGAGGCCGACCGCATCAGGCGCCCTCGCCGCCGCCGCCGGGATTCCAATCCCGATTTCCAGCCACCGTAGACGCAGGCTCGCGGCAGCGAGGAATGGCGCGGGGTTTTTAGTCAGTAACAGTCTGACACTATCTTCCACTCCACCTAAGAGCGGGTTTTGTCATAAGATAATTTGCCCCGTCGACAAAAAAAAAAGATCATATTCGGTCCACTTTGTGGGAGGCCTTTCATTTCCATCGACCATCTTTTCTGCGAGTAATGTGAGGGCACATTTTCATCACCAGTGAAACAAAAATCAAGTAAGATAAATAATTCTACCGATACATCCAAGGACATCACTAAATTGTTCAGAGAGTGGCGGACACCGATGTCGGAACAAGTCTCACGCTTCTCAAACAGCTCTGCGATTTAACGCTCGAGTATTCCGGCATTCGTAGAACGTCGAATACCGAATCGATATCGTACTACATGAAGTACATATATATACGACGAAATTTCTAGATGGAACTGAAGATATTTACCAGAATGGTACAGTTATGCAATAAATAAATAAATAAGCGTGCGGCATCGCTGATGCGCAGGGTGAAGGACAGTTCCAACAGCTATCTGAACGTACTACTAGTAAGTTAGATACTTCAAAGGAAGTACCTATCAGCATACCTGCTGCTGTCACTTGCTATTAAATGGACATAGGACAAATGATAATAAAATTTAACCTGTCGCTTTAATGAGCAATAATATTATTAATTCGGTTTTTTTTCGAATCCAATACACAAAAGGCTGGAGTCATTGAAACGACCGCGTATTAGAAGACATAGAAGGTAGAACGATGACTTGGTGAGAATTTTGGGAGTCGCTGGGTGTAAGAAGTCCAGGACTGATTGATTTGGCACTTTGTCCAGTTAGTGATAAGGAGTATTTCATGTTTATTGGTTTTATACTCAAAATACTCATAATATTTTATTTTAGTGATCGTTGCTAAAATCAACAAGCTAATTATTTCAACAAGCTCAGTCTTTCTCCAGATCGTAAATTTTAGTACCTAACCTGCCTTTAATTTATATCAGTTTATTTCATCGTTACCGTCTCTCATAAAGTATCCTACACAGTTTTACTCAAGTTTCTCTCATCTTACTTCTAATGAACAAGTTCTATTACAGTTTCATTCATACTCGTATAAAATTAAATCTTTCCATTTACTAATAAATGCTATTTTTCTGTCCGTCTTCTGTACCCTTGTTGTACTTTTTTATCGGATTTAGATTATTCTTTTTTTCTGTCCAGTTTGATATGTATTTTATTTCAGGTACTACCACAAAAGAAAATTATAAATGAGACGATCTCCGCAGTTAATTTTGATAACAAAAAATATCAATTTAGAATGGAGTAGAATAGAAAGCAAGTTCGACACAGACATAACACAACAATTTCAAACACAAAATAAAAAAGAGTTATAATAAAATATATATTTGATTAATTATTTTTGTTTACGTTCCAGACGACCACTTCTAACTCTTTGAAACAGCAAGCAAATCCGAAAATTTTGCTAGTGTAATAAATTGATGAGGTAATAAACCTAGTGATCCATCCAATCCCTATTAAATAATAACTAGCTCTAACAAATCAAGACCACATCTCTTATCCAAAAAATCGTTAAACTCAGATTTAACTGTCTGGATTAAATTACTTCCCAGATCAATTAAAATGCAAAGGGAAAATCGGTATCTTTGCATTATATTCGTACTAAAGTGGGATAAATTCAACTTCTCCAGAATTCATTATACCACGAACTACAATAATTATAGTTATAGATTTATGATTCCTATTATTCCTTTGTGAGGAGTTTAAAAAATAAATAGAAAATTCAAATAATTTATGAACTCTTTCATTCTACAGCTAAATACACTAAATAGTGACATTTACAGCTAAATAGTGACATTTCTTGCAGAGGGTTATGTTTTCTGATTGCTATAAACTAGGGGTTTGAAGTCAAGAGTTCTAAATCTAGGCATCGTGTTCCATCGTCGACCACAATCATCGCTTACCATTAGGTGAGATAGCAGTCAAGCGCGAGCCTATCAATAATAGCGAGCCGAAAAGGTTGTGCCATCGGCAATGATGCACAAGTGCATCATTGCCGATGGCACAATTTAATTGATCCAAGTCCATTCCATCATCGAACCGGTAGACGTACGGTGGCGTTGCGCCATTGGTACATGGTGGTTATCCCACCTACACGAACAAAGCGTTTTAGGAACACATTCATTACGCGTGCTGAGTGAAATTCTGAATGAGGAGTGGAATTCTTTGCAGGAGTCTGTGTTTCCTGATAGCTATTATATAGCCTGGAGGTGTTTGAGTCAAAAGTGGATAAGTTACTTTTAGACAAACGTGCTCCATCGTCGACCACATCATCGCTTACCATCACGTTGTCGTCAAACACTAGCCTGTCAATAAAAATAAATAAAAAGTTATAATCCATGAATGGCTTCGTCAAATGAGCGTGGTAAATAAGACAATGCCCATAAACGCTTATTAAAGTCCAGGGTCAGCCATAATAACAAATACAAACCAAAAGAAACTAAAGCATTTATAGATAACATCGATTCAGATACCAATCAACATTGGGCTCCCATTCCAAACTCTCCATCGTGACAATCATTCAAAAACGATCAAAATATTTGAATGGCGCAACCCGCTCTGTAGTTTAAAGATAAACATCTAAACACTTGATCAACACCCCATAAATAAGATTAGGCTGTTCACAAAGAATGCTGTCCCACGCTTTCGAGATAATGAAATTGATAGCGAAGCACATTCTAGTGAGATAACAGCCTAATTACGTTATTTGTATTAGGAGATTAGGATTTCTTAAGTGTCGGTTTAATACCTCCTAGGGCGATGGGAAAGTGAAGAGCTCTTTGTTTCCATGTCTTAGGAGATAGTGGATTTTTGCTGCTATTTCCTTCGTATTTTGAGTAGCGATAGTGTGACTGAAGTTACATTAATACTTACTATTATGCCTGAGTTTGTTTATTTGTGTATGATTTTTACTCCTTCATGCTCGGTGGGCAGAATGAATTTGGTTGAAACTTAGGCTGTAACCTATATATTGAATTAACAATGCTAGTGATAAAAAAAATAAAGGTGGAAAGTGCTAATTTATTTCACAAGGGTGGAAGCGAATAAAAATATTTAAAAAATTTACGAAATCATTTAATTTTAAAATTTATTTGATACTTAATCAACTTAAATTACATGATGTGCTTTGAAATTTAAAATAAATATTGCAAAAAGATTAACCTAATGGCAATTAAATAATTTATATATTTCAATATAAGTCATTAAATTTACACGAAATTCATATTATTGTTTTAGATTGTTCATGTCTGTTTGTAGCTGTACTACTTGTGATACTCGTACACAAACAATACAAACGTGCAGAATTTTCAGTTTTAGAAATGACAGCTCACATTTGAAAATAGAACATGACAACATTTCTGTTGCAAATATCACAGGCGCACCATACAATCTACATAGGTACAAGTAGTTATTTGTCACACACTTTCACGACGCCATTAAAAATCACAAGCCACTCGTTAAGGGGTATCCAGCACGAAACCCTGAGGCCAGTGTCACTACAAAATAGTATTTATCGTGATTGATACGGCTTGTCTCCTTACTCGCCACATGCTAATTTATGCTAAAGTTGTGCAAAATTATAACGTAACAAAACATTGGATTTTAAACTTTATGTCGTAAGAAGTAGAGCTCAAGAGAACTGCAAAAGACAACTAATTTGTGTTTACGTTACTACCAATTTAGTAAAGGACTTGGATAACAGTAAATTAAACTTTATTCTCTATGCAGAAGGTTGGTGTTGAAGGTAAAAATGTAGTTTGGTATAACAGTAATCTAAATGCCGCCTGACCGTTTAATGTAAGCGTTAACTATGTAAAAGCCTTTTTTAAATTTTCAATGTTTTTGTTTGTTTTTTTAATTGCCGGTTTGTTTGACGACGTTTATAAAGAATATGATGAATATGTAAACGGCAAGGAAACATTATTTATGCGTGTATATTTTTTGCTACATAATTAAAACTGCTGATGGTTTAACTTTAATTAAAGGACGGAATAGTTTTTATTTACAAGCCGCCTTCTTTTAAAAAGAGAACAAGAAAAAAGAGAATACAAGCTCATAAAAAAAAAAGAAAATGTTAGTAATAATGATGATGCAATAAAAAGAAAATGTTAGTAATAATGATGATGTAATAATAATGATGATGTGCTACGTTAACCAAAAAGAGATTTAGGACAACTGCGAGGCAGTTATTATAATAAGGTAAAAGAGTATTTTTTTGGAATAAATCTTACAAAAAGACTTATTCACTTATATATACGGAAAAAACCGAAATAAAATTAATAACTAGCTTTTGCCCGCAGCTTCGCCCGCATACATAAAAGTCTATGTCACTCAGGAATAATGCAGTTTTCATTTGCTGAAATTTTTTTAGTAATCGGACCAGTATTTTCAGAGATTGTCCTGTAAACAAAATAATAAAAAATAAACTTTATCTCTTATTATATTAGTGTAGATAATAATACATAAATGTTTTTTTTTTTATCTCTAACTTCCACAGTAACCAAAGACGTCAACTGACGCGTACTGTTCTACACGCCACACAGGTCCAGCAGGGTTGAAGCCTACTAGGGCCAAGGGTCTGCTTCTGAAATGAAAACTCGGCCCTGGTATGAAAGGCAACCAAGGAAAAATAGTGGGTTTTTAGTTAACAAAAGCCTGAAACACCTTCCCGCTCCTCCTAAGTGCGACGATCTTCTCACCTAAAAAAAAGAAAACCAAAGCCGCAAACAAAAAAATCAGAATGTAAGAATTTATTATAACAAAAGTATAAAAACAACTAGACTCCTAAAAAAATCCACTACTTTTAATAATACTTCCCTTGCTGTTCCTTCTACAAAAAAAAAAAAAACAAGTCCAAAACAAAGAGCTAGCTACTGTTGTCCTTTTCAATTACAAGTTCTCATCACTATTAAGGAGAACAGAGCAAAACTCAGATTCAATCTCTTCAGTTCTTTATTTTTTATTTTACCTTAATTTAATTGAAGAAGGTTGAAGAGTTGGAGGATCCTTTATCTTTTACCAATCGTGCAGTGTCCCCAGTAGCGTTACACATAAGAAAGTTACATGAAACCATTAATTACTTAGCCATTGGACATTGCTGGGGTCTATAGAATAAGATATAAGCGACAGCGGTTGGCTCGGCGTGAAAGGCATGAACCTACTCCATACAATTCTAGAGAATGTCAAACAAATAATAAATGCTAATAGTAATACAACGTATTTACTTTTTTTTTGAAATATCAAGAAGCAAGTCGGAAAAAAATAATTATTTTCTCTCCAGAACCATTCATACCTATAAACCACGTGTACAAATGTGTGTGTATGGCATATTACTCTAAGCCTGGCGAATCTTCTCATTCTTTTGATCCGATTCTGCAAAGGAACTCCGACCACAGTATACTTTACCTTGATCTTTGAGCTGATTTCAGCCGACTGATGAAGCCAACTGTAAGCTAAGTAACTCATTATCTGACTGTAATGATTGCGTTCGTCTTCCACACTATCTATACTAATAATAACATAGAGGTAAAGTTTGTTTTTTCTTTTTATGTTTTTTTGTTTGTAGGAAGTACTCTTTGAAACTACTAGTCCGATTGAACAAATTTTAGCACCGATAGAAAGCTGCTTTATTCCTGTGTAACATAGACTATATTTTATGTACCTACGCGGGCAAAGCCGCGGGCAAAAGCTAGTATTTAATAGAGAAAAACTGTGTGTGCTCGTACAACACAATCACCTTTAATATCATAGCATCGTGAACTTCATGTCTAAAGAATGATTAAACAAGGCAACTGTGCAACAAAGTTACAAAACGCAATGCGCTCCCCACTTTTCCCCACGGTCAACACCAAGACCACAAATGGATGGAGTCCATTTAATCTCGTGGGATTTAATTGCAGCACCTTTCGATTCGCCGCCGGTGCCGAGCATTTATTGGTCACAAGATTTACTACCGACTCTGTCGATTACTGTATGTTTCATTCCTTTTTGCCGAAGTTTTCCGAAGGTAAAGTCGTAACCGCGAAGTGTGGTGAAGAGTACGATGTAAGGCTAATGTGAAGAAAAGGGAAACAAAAGATTTATTGTTATGACTGTGCATAGCATAGCATTTCCCAAAATCGATGTATATTTGCGGCATGTTATGAAAATAGGCAGTCCTAAAAAATAATATTTATTTATTTATTTAAACTTCATGTATAGTAGTGGTACATAAGTGGACTTAATGCAACAAGTCATTCTCTCCCAGTCAACCTTTAATCTCCATCAATCAAGTCTTTAGTCAACATCTTGTTTTTATTTATTTATTTGAACTTCATATACAAATACAGTGCGTTTCACTTAAGAAGTTACATGCTGTCATGTTGGTAGTATTGAAAATAATGTTGCCATATTTTTAGCAATTAAATTACTTAATATGAGGGAGATTAAGTGATACTTCGTTACTTTAACAATTGCCTTTTTTATTGGTACTATTTTTGTATAAAGTATAGGGCACTAGGCTCCATTCCGATTGTCTTACAATTCTTTCAAATAACGAAAACGCCACGCCACAGTATCGTTCCTCTCTATTAACAACTTCCTTTGAGACCTACTTTTTTTAAATAAAATCCCATTCCTCTCATAATTTTCCAAAAAGTGTTGCAGCTACCGTTAAAATCGATTTCGTTTCACATTTCGGGGAACAATTTTGGTAGAGTAGGCAACTCTTTCCATTTTTCCCTTCTTTTTGTGTAGACAGACAGGGGAGCCAACATTACGCCGATGTAACTTCTTAAGTGAAACGCACTGTAGTATACCAGTCAACACTTTGGACAAAAGACAACACTGGTAGGTGTGCACAATACGAGTAAATAATAATAATAAATACATTACAAATATAATGAAGTATCATTAAATTAAGTGGCTTATAATAAAAATAACAAACTAATAAATAGTAGGACAAAAACATTATAATTAAGCTGAGCTGTCGAGGTGGTATTAGTCAGATAAAATTTGAGTAAAATCGACACTAGAAGAAGATGGTTTTAAGAATTAGGAGAACTTAAAATATAAAGTGTATAATAACGCCGCTTTAACTATTTTAAAAACATAAATGAAGTAAAAAGCTTGAAATGCACTTTGTTAAAGGACCTTATACAAAAATATAACTGCTAGTTTTTTTTTCAAAATTTCTTTACGTTCATTCATTACCAAAAAATCAGAATTAGCCAATTTTTCAATTCATAATATCCACGTCAGTAAAACCATATATATTCATGAACACGCAACTGCCATTACGAAATAAGCAATACATTTATTGAGTTCCCGAACCTAGTCAATACTCAACCATTTCATTTTAGCGAAAATTTTAAAGCGACACAGAAAGTCAATCGAATTTTTTGCGAAAAAAAAAAAACAAATGCATCTGCCTGAGTGTGGAACACTTCATACTGGCAGCTTTTCAGTGCATTCCATGAAATTGCGGGTAATGCTTTGTTCACAATATGAATTACTGGAATATTTTGTAAATGTTAATTATTTTTGTTGTCTCTTTATCTTTGCTTTTTTTAATAATATTTTACAGCAGTTTCCATAAGCACTTTTTGCTTGTTCCAACTTTGTTGGAATAACATTACCTTTAAATCTAGATTGTCCCTTTTTTACTAAATAATTTCGTATCTCAACTAAATAGTTATAATTTTGTTCTAGAAAACCAATCATAGCATACAGATTTCTTAATCTAATAATAGAATTGCATACATTGAACACATTCTACATAAATGCAATGAAACTAAAAAAAATAAAGTCTAACGTTGCATTTTGTTTCCATTTGGTGTCTTATGACAAGTTGTCCGTGCATGATTTGAAATTTGATAGTTCACTCACGCTGTGTTACACAAAGATGAAAAATAAATTTCACAACACTCAACCACTATTCACTGGATTATGATTGACTTCCGGTACCTTCACTGCGCCCTCTGATGGATGACCTTATTCTCTGCATGGTACTCATCCCAATTTCCTGCTGGATCCATGTGCGATGGCAGCTTTTGTACATTCGCACGCCAACATAGACTGCTATGACTCCAATGATGGCCAGAACGATGTAGGTCACGATGCTTGGACGTTCCTCGTGTCCTCCAATTTCCTTCAACGTGGCGTCATTGTTGCCTCCAGCCGCGTTTTGACTCAGAAAAACCTCTTCCTTTTCCACGGTTGACCGACACATTATATTTATAAAATGCTTATCAAACTAATTACTAACAATCCCCTTGGCAGAGTCCCAAGACAGGGTCGCCATGTAATGTTGGGGTTCCTAAGGAGGTGGTCTCAAGCAAACAACCACATGTGTTAAGTACTATTTATTGAGTGCAATGCATGATACATGGAATCGTCGCATATGAGGTATATTGCTAACTCAGCATACATATAAAGGAGTGTACTTACTTACTAAAATAAGAGAGCATACCTATTATATTCTACACTTCAGAAGTGTTCGAAGTTTAAAATGATAAAGAATATCATGTTTTTTTTTTGTTTTTGAATATATATTTTGTTTATTTTTTTCTTTTCAGCTCAAATCTTTACTGGTAGTGAATACTTTGTAAATAGGATTACTTTATTACATAGTTAAGTTACTTTGCATACAATTTCATTAAGTAAGTTTAAATTGAATCACAATTTCTGATACTGCCCTAAAATAAAGAAAATATAACTGTAGAAACCACATTTAATCAAGATTCTATATGATTTTTTTTTTTAGAATCCTACTAAGGTTTAAAAAAAAAATACATTTTTTTCTTGGGACAAGTTTTCTGAAATATTCGAGTTAATGACGGAATTACCGAATGTCAACAGGTCGTTCTTGCGTTATATATTATCTCCTTTTTCGTATTGCCACTTTATTAATAAAGGGTCTTAAATTTACACATTTTGGATTTGTGCAATTTTTTATTTAGTTTGTTGTTGAAAAGTCAGGGCAAGGTTTACTTGTAGTATTTGTAAGCTTATTTAGATCTCGTTTAATCTTCTGAGAGCAAGAAGTAACTTAGAGGGCTGTTAACTTAGATATAGAAACCGAGCTTACTAACTTATGACTTTGGTCGGCTACGTATTTATAATTAAACTAGCTTCTACTGGCGGTTTTGCCTACATAAACGTGGGAAATTGTCCTACATAATATTTTGTTAATAAAAATATTCCTATATCAACTACGCTTTCGTGTTTATAGAAATAACACTTAAGGTACATTTTCTAAGGATAAAAATATCCTATGGTCTACCCGTGTACTAAGTTCAATCGCATTCCGTACAGCCATTTGAGTGTGAAGAAGTACTTAACAAACTAACAGACACACAAACTCACAAACTTTTGCCTTTGTTTATCAAACTCAATTTTTTCTTCCAAATTCCTTCTAAATCTAAACAAAAATAATCAAATACAAGTAAATGCACCTCATGTATACTCGTATCACAACAAACGTATCATGGGTTAATGCAAAAAAAAAACCGTGTTTGAAAAAGAAACACCAATCTGATATTTGCGGAATTGGATCGCCCGGGTATTTGGGGGTAAAGGGAAAATTCTGTCCAGATAAACAGATTTTGATAGTTTGATAAATGTGAATGGAATGGAGTATATATTTCTTTTACTTTAGTATTACAATAGTTTTTTTTTTGCTCCATTATTTTATTATTATTATCAGTCCGATGTGTCCCACTGCAGGGGAAAAGCCGATGAGGTTCGCGAAATGCACGAGACCGGTCCTTATGGCGACACTTAGGGGAGGTCTATGCCTAACAGTGGACGTCTTTCGGCTTGAGTAATGATGATGATGAGCCGTTCCGTGTTTCTTCAGTTACCTTTTATATTCCAGGACCGCATTGACTCTATCAAATAATCCAGCAACCCATGAAAATATTTGATACTAATTCTTTAAACTGAATAATATCCTTCCTTACTTCCTACCCTTGATATTCTTGTTTCAAAGCTGCAAGCTTCTCACATAACTTGTCCAAAAAACTGTTTCCTTAATAATTCAAAAATAATCCCCATCGATTTCTCACGGCCGTTAAATATGAGGAGTAATTGGAGACACATGCAAACCAACATCTACATCTGAGGGTGTGTCTAATTACTATAGAAATATGCCCCGGGGATATTGTTAATTAATATATATAGTATGCACGTGTAAACTCACTGTATAATTATGATTTATGAGTTCTACAATGTTTCTTCTTCTAGTTTAAAAGAATTTAGTGATGTGTTCCTGTAAAATATTGTTATGAGTTGATTGGAGACAGGTTGTGGCGAGGACTTTGCGGCTTTTTATTTTCATTACTGCTTTTTATAAATAGTTTTTTTTTATATTAATCTAGGTTGCAGAATAAATATAAAGTAATAAATACTTTATTGTGAAGTAATATGAATAAGGACGACGCACAGGATCGATCATTGTGGCGACGCTAGGGGGAGGCCTATGTCCAAAAGTGGACGTTTGTCTGCTGAAATGATGATGATGATTATGAATATAAATAAGATGAACGAGATAACGATTAGCTTAACAATACTTTATTGCATCATCATCATCTTCCTGCCCTATTATTTGACGTCGGCGCAACACGTTTTTTTCTTCCATTCCATCCTGTCACCCGTCATGCTATCACCAACTTCCCTTTCTTTCGTATCACTCTTCACACAATCTTTTCGTTGGCCTTTCTCTCCTTCTCCACCCATCCATATGTATTCTCATAATTCTTTTAGTAACATGCGTTTCATACCTCCTCTTGCATACACAAATCACATCAAAAATAGGTTTAATGTGCCTAAAATTATGAATTCTGACGTTTGACATTCAGGAACACAACCCTCGCATATACTGATACCCCTAACGACGATTCAACAATTTGTGGAAATATTCTATCATCGTATCCAAAATCATGCTTTTTTTAGTATTGAAAACGGACCAAAAAATATAATGGGCCAAAATGACCCACGTCAACGATTTTGTCCCTAATTTTGCTCGTAACCCTTCCGTGATGCGGGTCATGGGCGCGACACAAATTAATCCATTTAAAATACATGCACAATTCGGTCTTACATACCCCATGTACGTACCTACATGAATAAATAAAATCCACAGTGTCGACCCAACGCTGGTAAGGGTTGATTTTTGGAAAAGTCCAATTTTGGTTGCGGTGAAAGGGTTAAGGTTACCTTTTGTTTTCTTTGTGGACGTTTCCATAGATTTTCCGTATCTAGGGGAGCATGGTAAAGTTATGTACATTATTTGGCGATAGCAGCTGGTTTGTACTACATTATTTGGCGATAGCAGCTGGTGTACAATCAAAGACCCTTCTAGGCAAAATTACATCGTACCAAGAGCCATAAAAAGACACAAAATATACCGAATTTGGGAAAAATATACCGACCTTCCAGCACACTTATATATCTACTTCCTACAAATTTATTTACGAAGAGAAATGCGTTTATGAATGTGAATGAGAACCCATTAGTTAATAATTTACATATTATCAACCTTATCAAAAGCCTGACTCAAATCCAAAGAGTTTCTGACAGGCATTTCAATTCCACTCCGATCAAATCAGAACGTCAACAAATCAATAATTTCCACACACCATACGATCGTTATCTGATCGCTACTTCCTCATCAGATAGCTTATCGACAACGATCGCGGGCATCGACACTTCGCCTATTTGCTTATCTCACAGATAAAACCAGTGATTTCGATTTTATAGTTTATAAATTGATAATTTCCATGTAATCGGCGTCTAAAATCTTTTTATAGGGAAAGTGTGATGTTGTGTAAACCAGTTGCGGCGTTAAAACATGATTTTGAAAAGGCATTATTGTTATTTTATAGATTGTTAACTTTCGAATTAGATAAAAAAAAAAATATTATGGAAATGAGCTTAAATTTTATTTAGTAGTTTCAGATAAAAGTAACATGCAGAACTTTTTTATTCAAGCAATTAAATAAAACATACAACCAAAATAAAGTTAAACAAAAAATATGGCATCGCCCTAAAATCTTCAATAACAAGGAAATCCAAAAGCATACGAACATCGATGAAACGTCAATCAAAATTATAAAGAGCGGTAATACGATCCCGTGGGCTCTCATTATTTCATAATAAAAGGTTAAAACCAGACAGTTCAAAGAAGCTTTTGAAATCCGAAACCTATCCTGTATATAGAAAATGCAAAATTAAAAAGACGAACGACGCTTGAGAACAGGAATAGTCAATAGTCACTTCATATTGTGTTTACTGTGTAAACCGCATGAGGTTCCGTGGTATAGCGTTACTGATGCACTACAGAGCCAACATAAATAAAGTGGAAACGGATGTAGACTCATCCACTGCTGCTTTAAATGTAAACGAATATAAGGATTTTGAAACTAAACTAGTGATGGATGGAGAATAAAGTGGTGCAGTAGATACGGTAGGTCACGAAAAAGATAACTTAGTAGATAACGAAGGGATTGTATATCCTGCGGGAGCACGGGCCGGAGTTGAGTGAACTTGCCTAACCTAAATTGTCGACAATAGTGCCATTGTCTGAACGTTGAGAAATTTTCTTGATGGCTTTAAATTTGTCATAGTGGCGGAGATAGTGAGTGGGTAAATAAACTTGAAAGGGTTTTTAAACTGAGGGAGTTTTTATAAGTGATTACAGGATGGTATATTGTTAGACAATGTGTATATAAGAATGTAAGTAATTATTGTGCTAATTTGATAGCCTAAAAAAAAATTGTTGATATACGAACAAATAGCAGCCTAGTGAAATTTTTAGTTTCGTAACAGAAGACAGATAAATTGATCTTAGTTAGATATTTATTAACGTGTCTGTTTATTATATTAAACAATAAAGTATAGGTTTTTCCAAATCATGCATTAAAAAACGGACAGTAGTCAACATTAACAGTTTGTGAAACATTCCAATCTGCAGAATCACTAGATTAGCTCCTTAGATTGGGCATCTGTGCACATTCCCAAGGAGCAAGATATCAAGTGAAGATACAAGTGTCTTTAGACACACAACGCCACCTAAGGTTCGTAATTAAGGCTGCGACGGCCGCAAATTGGTAGTCATCAATAACATGGCTTATCTGTGCATAGTCAATTAAGTTGCTATCTTGGTTACATCTCGGTTAAGGTGATGGTGAAAGCTGGAAACATTTTTCAAGTAAATAACCAACCGCGATACATAAAATGATGTTACGGAATAAGTACTTTAAATAATTCTATGGTTAACTATAAGTTTTCTTTTGTATAACAAGACACTTGAACCCTCTATTTTCGCCTGGTTTTCGGAGTATTATGGAGATTGACAAATATTTGGCTTCGAATACTTAATTTGGAAAGTAAGGGTTAGTATAAGTATTCATCGTAATCGCTTTGCATCGAAATGCATTTTGTTTTGTATGATTTTGTGCAATATTTAAGAATAAGTACTCCTAAAAAACTGCAGCTTATCAAATGTTATGTAATGCCTTGCTATGCAACAAAACACGATTAATGAAATCATATAAAAAATGCATGTACTGCAGCAACATCTATGATGTCCGGCTATGAATAAAACCAATTTTTTAAATAATTTGGTCCACCCAGTTAGATACCCGGTATACATAGCAATGTTATGTATTTTACAAGAAAACTATTACAAAGTAAGCCAAAGTTAGGGAACTCAAGCAAGTTTAGGGACCTGCACGGCTAGAGAATGCAAGATTCCATTATATTATTAGTAGCTTGTGAATAGTTTAGTAAGATATCGATTACTCGATTGGCACAGTACCTAAACGTTTCGCACTTTGGATACGCCTTCGAGATTCACCTGTTCAAGCGTCACCGGCTGAATATAAAATTTTATCTATGTATAAAATGTTGTATAGTATTTTCATTTCAGATTTTGATTAAATGATCATTACTGAAGCAGGATTATATTTCACAGAAAAAAATAACAGTTACTTTCAACAGTGAGATTTTGAACCATTCAGTGTTGTCTTCACCCCCAACAATAAACATGATATCACCTGCCCTAACTCGATCCTTAACTCAGCGCCCTAATTAAGCAAGCACTAAATTTTTATGACCAACATAAGTTCCCGTAAACGGCACACGAATACCCCTAAAAATAAAACCAGGACAATTGTCCCACTTGACGCGACAATTGTCACAGATTCTGGACGTGTTCCAACTTAACACGGAGTCAACATGGCAGATGTCACTGCGCAGGACTTCCTTTTTTTTTTGGCATATTTTTTGTCAACAAGTTGGTGATGGTTTTGTGGAAGCAAAACGGACAGGGTATACAGTTCATTCTTTTGATGTCAGTGGGGGCAACTGAAAACTGTCAGCTGTTTATTTTTAGTAGGAGTTGAAGTTGAAATGTTAATGTAAAACATTGAAGGTTGCTTTGTTTCAAAGTGTTTTGTGTTCGTCAGTAAAAATTACACTATCTACTGATTCTACATCTATTTGCAGCGTGAATTGTTCTAAAATATACCATTCCTACCCTCAGACAAACTCGTATGTCTTCACGAATTAGCTGCGTATCTTTTCTCTTTCTCTGTCAAACCTATTCTAAGGTGGTCGTATTTCGGAATAAGGCTATTTTTTGTTTTACCTTATTAATTAAGCTCTTACTCTACCTGAATCTTTTATGGTGTACAATAAAGAATAATATACTTTCATATGATTTCCTGCACTTCATAATGCTACCAAATATCATCATCAACAGCTTACACTTACCTCTTACAAAATAACCTACAAGTCACCCTCGGTATTGCAGTAAAAATACTCCAAATACCAACCGAGCACAGACAGATATGACTCGGTCCCGACATCGGTATCACAAGCCGATCTGCCGCCTACAGATGTAATCAGGGCAGCATCTGTCATGTCATTAATGAGAGTCTAAAGAGCAAGAATGAACAATTTGGAGTGCAGTCGTAATATTTCGTTGTCTGATTAACATTTTACTGGGTTATGTAGTGCTGGGTGGTCCTTGATTATAAATAGATGGTATCCTTAAGTGGGAATATCTAAAAGCCATTTATAGGTTAAGATCAATGAACAACACCATAGTTGGAGTTCGTTGAAGTTCCGTGTTAGCTGAGGTTGGCCACAGTGGTGTTTTGGCTAATGGAATCCAACGTAATCCTTTCTCTAGAGTAGTTGATATCTATGCAGTCTTTTATTATTATTAGTAATTTCTTCCCTCAGCCTCGCCTACGTACATAAAATAAAGCCTCAGATGTAACTCAAAAATAAAACAGGTTTCTATCGGTGAAAAATATTTACAATCGGACCAGTACTTTTAAAAATTACTTCCTACAAACGAAAAACAAACTTTACCTCTTGTTTTATTTTTAGTGTAGATAAACCTAATAGTGTCCCTCTATAAAGCAGAAGCTCGTTTATTTCCAGGTTTTTCTATCTTGCGTAATATTAGTCTAATCTCTTAGGCATGGGTTCAATTTGTCCTACCATCTAAACCGCCCCACAATATTGCCTCCAAGTCGTAGTTCCTAATGTTTTGAACCCAATCTGTGCCGACTTCCAAAAAAAGGAGGAGGTTCTCAATTCGGTTGTATTTTTTTTTATGTTTATTACCTCAGAACTCCGTCGTTTTTACTCTATTCTCTTGTCAAAAGTAGGCAGATGTGGCTCGCCCTGTGTGGTTTACCTATTTGCGAAGAGAATTTTAAAATTTGGTATACTAATGAAAGGTCAACGATACCTTGGTAAATGTGATTAATTTCAATAAATTATTATCAACCACACCTTTCAATCGAATCATTCAGGGTGGAGTAGAGTTGAAAAATATGAATTTTTAATTTATAGGTAAACAATAAGGTATAGATATCTATTAGGCACAAGCAAGGTCTGACTATCAACTCAGCATTCGTATTACAATATATAAAGCAATATAAAATGTGTCGTTTTCCATTAAACATATTATTATGCATCCCGTTTCGCGTTCCGTCTGATTCAACGCTCGCAAGCTTTGTGTGTATCGAGTCAGAATAATGACACTTAGGGTCTGTTTCACAATGTACCGATAAGTTCTGCACAAGTTTCGAATAGGCTATTTGTTACTTATTCGTAGGATAAACACAATTGTTGCGTTTCACGACTGTCAAATAGCGGTATGTGTGA
Source organism: Mythimna lalbum (assembly GCA_949319445.1). Classification (NCBI taxonomy): domain Eukaryota; kingdom Metazoa; phylum Arthropoda; class Insecta; order Lepidoptera; family Noctuidae; genus Mythimna; species Mythimna lalbum. Next base: position 2,440,155 of record OX439347.1, read on the forward strand.
CATAAAGTCCACCATAAATTATAGGTCAGACGAAGTGGCAAATAGCGCATTTATCTTAAACATAAGTAGTGTGTTTAACAGTAAAAATTTAAAAACGGTGTCTTTCTTTCGTTCGTGTCGTGTTGTCTATTCACGTAAAACACATTTGTCTTTCTGTCTATATTATCCACGGATATCGATATTATCAGAAAGGAATCAGCGTGGTGTTTTGTTTTAATTAATAACCGAGGTAGACTAAGTACTTATAACAACAATGGAGTTTTTTGAGACTCTTGAAGATGAGTTTGATGAATATTTTGAAAGCCTCACAATACCACGCAGGAATCCTCTGTATCGGGAAAGAATAAACTATATGGAGACATTAGACGAAACGGACTTTAAGGCGCGCTTCAGACTTACTAAGAAAGCTAAGTGTTTAACCTAACCTACAACTTGCATTATTTTATAATGGTACGCCTCCGTCTAGCTTTAATAATAATAATAATAATAATCTTTATTGGCATAAAAAGTACATGCATTTTATGAATTCCCTAGCTCCTGCGCTAGTGTACACTGTATTACAGGAGCTAGTGTCTTCCCCTTATCACTAGATTATAATTAAGTATATAATTTACGGTACAAATTAGATAGGTTTAAGCTTTAGATAGGTTATCTAACTCAAACTATGTCTTTTTCAGGAATCGCGCTATAAGGCCAATTACTCGTCTACTGTTAACATTGAGGTTTTACGCGACGGGAAGCTTTCTCACAGTAGTAGGTGATTTCTCTGGTGTCAGCAAAGCTTCTGCCAGTCGCATTGTCTACCTGGTTTCACAAGCTATTGCACGATTGTGTCCGGAGTTTATCAAATTTCCAACCAACACTCAAGAAATCCAGCAAGAGTTCTATAATGTAGCTAAATTCCCAAGACTCATTGGTGCTATCGATTGTACCCATATGCCTATAAAATCTCCAGGTAAAAAATAAATTACTTATATAATATGAATAAACCTTCTAAATAGTATATAATACCTACTTATGTATCCAGTAGCTATCTATCAAACTATGTATCTATATTATATGATTAACCCTTCAGATACCGTCAATTAGAGACACAATAGTAAGACAATAATATAATATAATATATTCCACAACTATCACACAACGCCATCTAGTCCCATGCTAAGCAGAGCTTGTGTTACGGGTACTAGATAACTGACAAACATACTTATATATTTCTAAATACATACATTTTATAGATAAATTACACCCAGACACAGAACAAATGATAATGCTCATCACATAAACATTTGTCCTGGGTGGGAATCGAACCCACGACCTCCGGCATAGCAGTCAGGGCCACTAACCACTCGACCAACAGGCCAGTCAAAAAAACAATAGATGCGCGGCCACCGGTGGTCGCTTGGGGATTCATGAATTAAATAAAGCTCCTGTGTTTTATAAATTCTGTTTTCATTATTTTCAGGTGGAAACAGTGCAGAAGACTGGAGCACTGCAGTTTAAAAATACCACGGTATTACCGACTGTCAATTGTCATTCTCAAACAATATCCCGTTTCGTTACAAGCAATATTCAATTACCATTAAATCGTTTGTATAAGTTTTTTTTATAGAATATTAACCGTTATGTGAATAATAAATAATCATATTTACTTTAATATTTTTATTAAAGTAAAACCATACTTCTAGTGTAAAATAAAATAAATTAATGAATAGTTTGTGTTAACTTTCTTTGTAACTAATAAAATTACATCAAAAAACGGAACGTATGTATATGGTGTTGCCACCGCGCTTCCATATAGGTCCCAGATAGTGTGTCAGATAAAATAAGTTTGTGAAACGCAGAGTTTGTTATTCAGAACTTTTATCATCCGAATAATTTATGTGTAACATAGGTATGTGGCACTTTATCCGTACATTGTGAAACAGACCCTTATAGTAAAAGGAATTGTACACTGTTAAGTTATATTTGTTACATGCCATAATGGGAATATTTTCTAAATTTTTTATATTATACATAGTCTCGACCAAAAATAGGCAACAAATGAAAAATTTTCTGCATTCATCTACTTACCTATACAGACAAAACATCAGTGATATTGGTAACAACAGAAGAATAAATCTAATTCTGATTCTGATCTGATTGGGACTGGCCCGCAATGGCCGAAGACAGACGTGTGTGGAAAAGAGAGAGGGAGGCCTTCGCCCAGCAGTGGGACATAAATGGGCTAACTAATTAACTATCCTAATTAGTGACGAATATTTTGTTGAAATTCAAGTAAATACTGTAAGGATTGTAAGGATTGGAGATAATAAAAAAAAACATAAACGCGTTTAACTTTAGCATATACTCCTACGAAATAACTCTGTTTTTACCGACTTCCCAAAAAGGAGGAGGTACTACGTTCGGCTGTTTGTATGTTTTTTTTTTTTTTTTTTTTGTATGTTTGTTCGTCGAATACTCCCCCAAATGTGGACGGATTTTCAAAATTCTTTTTTTGTTCGAAAGTAGATAGTTCTGAGGTAGTCCCATTATCACCAAATTAGGATCTGATGATGGGATCTTGGAGAAATCGAGGGCAACCTTCAAATTTTATAGGCTCACTTATTGATTTTCGCATATTTTATGAAGTATCTTGTGTATTTGCGTATGGTCGTCACCATCTCAGGTAGCTGGGCTGATGATGGAAGGTACAACTCCTTAACAGTAAGAAGTTACTCGAACAGGCAAGGACTGTTTTATAGTAAATTGTTTTGATGTTTGATAGGGCATTTGCCACATTTGGGTTCACGATCATCAAGACATGACCTGATGCTGCAGTCAGGATAGTCTGCAGAGTACCTAAGTCCTCGACAACAAACAGCAGATATATCGAGTTTAGGCTCATTGAAAACGGCTCGATGTGTGGATAAACGTACTGCTAATAAAGAACACCGATAATAAAGTACATAGAGACCTGATGCTGAAGCCAGGAGCATCAGGAAAAGTACAAACCTTGAAATTACACTCCGTAGTCGTGTTTGGGCTCATTTTAAACAGGACTAAATTTTAAGTTCATTGCAATGTTGACATAAATCTGGCCTGATGCTACAGCCGGGATTATCAGCATCTAGTCTAATGACTGATTGAAAGATTTACCTTTCGGCTTCATCATCAGATCAGTTCGATATATCCTTTCCCTCTCCAGCATCTAGTCTAATGACTGTTTGGAAGAAGAGGGGGAGAGGATATATCGAACTGATCTGATGATGAAGCCGAAAGGTAAATTAATGTAATCTAACCGTGTTTGGGATTATAAGAACCGTTATGAGATGCGCTCTGACTATAAGGTATTTAAGTTTGACTGAGGGGTACTTTTTAATGGTGGTACCATAACTAAAAAGTGTAAAATAAAAAAAACTTTTTACAAAAAAAATATAACCGACTTCAATGATAAAAAACACTGAAAAGTATCAAATAACTTTAATTTTAGAAGTCGGTGTTAAATAACGAAGAGACTAAAATATTATAGAAACACCGACTTCTAAAATTAAAGTTATTTGATACTTTTCAGTGTTTTTTATCATTGAAGTCGGTTATATTTTTTTTGTAAAAAGTTTTTTTTTTAATAATATAAATTAATATTATCATTTGCGACTCCGGGCCTGCCACCCAACATACTTATATAGTTACTTTTATATATTTTTTTTATTTTTTTTTAATGTATTTTACTTTCTGTTAATCTATATGACAATACTCTTGGTTTTTAACCGACTTCTAAAAAAGGAGGAGGTTCTCAATTCTGATGTTTTTTTATGTTTTTTTTTTTTTATGTTTGCTCGCGCATAACTTCGTCGCTTGCCAACCGATTTGAAAAATTATTTCTTTATTGGAAAGGGCCAACCAACTTCGGATCTGATGATGGAATCTTGGCGAAATCGAGGAAACTCCTCAAATTCAAATAATTTTTTAGTGAAGTCGTTTATTTTTTTTTATAATAAGGTTTTTTATTAAACTCGAATTAATACATTATTAATTTTACTTTTATTTGAAAAGTGTATTAAGTTATACGTTACATGAAGAGGTACTGATGAAAGATCAGTCTCATTATTACAGCACAAAATATATGTTACATTTTTAATGGCAGTGAAAGACTTACCAAAGAACAAATTGACCAAATTCTTGAAATTGAGATATTCATAATAATATATCTTTAGTCTTTTTCACATTATGTTGTTAAATGGGTCACTAAATGTAGAAGCTCCCTTAGAATCCATTGCAATGTACCGCATTTAACACATGTATGCGATTCAATGTAGGAGATGCAGGAATAGGTTCCCGTTTATTGTGTGCAACGTTTCGGCTCTATAGCGTCTTATTACGTATGCGTCACTTGAAAATTGTGAGAGACTGATATTTACAGTATCTGTCTAAAATTTTAACTATATTGTGAAAATGTTGTGTGTGTTGTGTTGTGTTGTGTGTTGTTGTGAATTCTCATAATAAATATATTCGCTCTGGATAAAGCTAAGTGCGGGACTTTCATTTACTAAACTCACCCATGTTTCTTCAGCTACACTAGGCACAATATTTGACTGGCCTGTTGGTCTAGTGGCCCTGACTGCTATGCCGGAGGTTGTGGCTTCAATTCCCACCCAGGACAAATGTATATGTAATGAGCATAACATGTATGTATTTAGAAATATGTTAGTATTTTTATCAGTTGTCTAGTACCCATAACACGAGCTCTGCTTAGCTTAGGACTTGACGGTGTTGTGTGATAGTTGTGGCAAAAAAAAAAAACAAAAAAACAATCAAAATCGAAAAAAGCAATCTTGCAGTAAGATCCCATTAATTTTACTTTATACCACTTCCATATCTCATAATTATCATCTTATAATTATTTACCCCCCAAAAACAAACGCGATTTTCGCAACAAAATAACAATTGTCGTATAATCGTTTCCTTGTTACAAACAACGGTGTCCTAATCTAAGCCATCACATTGAAGCGTCGACAAATATCGAGGCACGCCGAGTGTACTGCAAACACCGATGCGTTTTACTTAATTGAATGCCTAATGACTACGGTATGATGGTTAGGGTGCGTTCTAGTAAGGCGAGATGTTCGGTGCGAATGCGAACATTGAATTTTTTTTGCAAGTTTCTGTTGACTCATCATCATTATTTCAGCCAATATACGTCCACTGTTGGACATAGGCCTCCACCAAATGTCGAATATTGCTTAGTTGAATATAAATAGGTATTGGAGTTCTAAAAATACAAATTGATAATTCGAAATCTAACTAAAGCACCTGACTTTGACTTAGCTAGGTCATCCTCATCATTTCAGCCGAAAGACGTCCACTATTGGATATAGGCCTACCCCAAGTGTCGCCACAACGACCAATCCTGTGCGTTTCTTAGCCACCGCATTTTCGTCTATCACCAAGTTGTCAGTCCACCTTGTAGTGCCGATGTTGGCTAAGGCAACGGGATTTTTTACCGGAAAGTGATACTGTGTTCCTAAAACTCAACGAGCAACTGAAGAAAATGACATGACATGTCTTCTCACTCAATCCGAAATAAGAAGAAGTTTTTGGATGATTTTCTACCTCAATTACAACCTATCTTTCTAGCTGCAAAATTCTTAATTAATTTAAATTTCCTATCCACCAAAACATTGTGTTTTTGAATTTTAGGTAGGATACTTTATGTTGTATTAGAGTTTTGAGCCGTTTAGGGTCTGAGTGCACAATTATTGCACATCATCTTTTCAAAGTTATTTCACACCGACGCGTGTGACTATGCAACTAGAAAACTAGCTCATTCTTTGTCCAATGAATTAGCTTTGCCATCAAACACAGTGATGCTGCCAGCGCCGGAAACATACTCAGATGACATCAATGTGATGAAGTATTATGACGTTTGGGTAATTTATTTTTTAATATGTACATACATTTGATCGTAGCTGAGATATAATCATTCCTACATAATTATAATTTGTTGTTTTAGATAGATTTTCTTATTCACAGAAAAACTGGAGCCAAAATCACAATTGTTTACCAAAAAGCCCAAATCAGGACACACCCTTACTCGTTTATAGTTATGCCTGTGTCGGCTAAAGTAAATATTGTGCCCGTTTAATTGGATTTTATATTTGGTCTCGCTCAAGTTTAAGTGTTTTTTGGTACTTTTTCGGCAAACGCTGTACTGTGTGGAGTGAAATTCTCGCACTTTGCACGTCTCGTTAAACTAAATGCAAAAAAAAAAAAACTGTAGAAGTCCTGCTAGAAAATATTGCATAGTCAAAAATAATGGTAAGTACATTATTATGTTTAATTAAATTGCTACTATTGTAGCAATTTAATTTTATTTCTATTTTAAAACATAGACCTTTTCTTGTAAATTTTAAAAAGTTGTTTGCCTGGTATTACTGTCTAATTCATTAAACCCTAAGCTATCGCCGGCGTTCGCACACCCATTGTCTTTCTATTATGTCTCTAATTATCACGATTGAACTATCGAACTAAGAAGTATTAATTATGATGCTCGTACTTTGTGAAAACAAAGGCACCCAATTTCTTATAAAAAAATGCACTGATCCATTAAATAATTTCCTTTCCTTAAAAATATTGAGTTGGGGATGAAATTAACACAAGTCATTTGAAGTTCATCTCATTTCCTTCGCTTCCTTATTGCAATAAAGAACCTTATCAATTGACATCTGTCCTTCTTCCAGCCTGTAGAAATATATTTTATTATTAGGTGAATTTCTGGATCGACTAGGGATTCAATATTGAATTATATCATTTAACAAAAATATTTTGATGAGAAGGCATAAAAAAAAACTGATATTAGAAGTTGAAGTCCAAGCTTTGGAAATGCTTTGTCTTATTAAAATTTCTACAAGTTACGTGCTGTTACGTTTCAACTAAAAAATAGGTACCTCAAAACACAAAACGCAAAATTGTTTAGACTTAAGAGGAACATCATTTTTTGCAATTAAGTTTATACCGGTTATTTTGTAATTGAATCTTCAATAAAAAAAAAAAAACTAGTCAAATCTTGAGTAGTGGAAATGGGTACCAGTTCTCTAAATTGATTAAATTAAAAAAAAAATCAATGTATAAGTTATTACTTTTACGTTCTCACTTCATAAATTCATAAACGCAACTAAATCTAAAAAAAAATTATAACCTAGCACTTTATCATAATAAATACAACCATTTACAGTCCAGATAATTGAATATAAGTTTACTTTCACTCAATTTTCTTTAACGAACATTATTTATCTCGAACTCAATTCATCTAAGACTTAATTTTTTAAAAGAACATTACTAAGATTTATTTGAGGCGCCATTTAGCAAGTAATTAAGAGGTTCACCGTTACTTTTTGGAAGGGAGATAGATGGTTCAAGAGTAGAACAGTAATCTATGGGCTTGGAGTATGAGTTACTACGGTTCAAAGAATGTTGGTATGAGAATGCAGTAATAGATTAAACGGGTGATTGATTTAGTTGAGTTAAATGATGATTTAGCAGATAAAAGAGAAAATTATGGTAGTTGGAGGTAAAACGATTCTTTGAGAAGCTGGCAAACCAAAATAAACAAACAAAATAATAAATATTAATTGAAACTACTTATATGGGTTGACGGAGAATTTACACGGATATTTTTAACTTAGAGAGTGGCATTTTACAGGCTACGATATTGTTCTAAAGAGGGTAATGCAAGGAGCAACCGGAGGAACACTAGTGAGTTAAATAGTCAGTAAAAGTTTTTACACCTCTTTCACTCCGCCGTTGTTTTGATTGAATATCTTCACGTATCAGTGAAGATATTCAATCAATTCATCTTTCATCCCTTGAAGCTATCTGATTTCAAGGCAAAGTTTTTAACAGTAGACTATAATGCCAAATATTTTAACGTCTGTTTGTTTTTAACCAATACTAGTATTCAGGCATATCGCATCATGTCACGTCAATAATACAACGCAGTTTTATATATAAAAATGTTGATATATCAAATGCAGTTTTACATTAAAGATGCGTGCAGTTTCACATATAAAATTATTGATATATCTATACCTAGCCATTTCAGGTTAACGTCGCAATGGCATTTCACTTAAAGGATACAGCGCAGTTTAACATATAAAAATGTTGATATATCAAATTAATGCAGTTTCACATTAACGATGCAGTGCCGTTTTGTGTTAGCGATGCAGCTCAATTTGACACTTAAAAATGTTGATATATCAAGCGCAGCTTAATGTTAGTGATGCAGCGCAGTTTTACACATGATAATGTTGGTATATCAAGTTTAGTTTCATGTTAACGACTTAATGCCATTTCACTTTGAAGATACAGCGCAGTTTCAAATATAAAAATGTTGACATATCAAGTGCAGTTTTGTTGCAGTGTCGTTTCGCATTAAGGATGCCGTGCCGCTACATGTTAACGATACTATACCCTAGTTATGTGACCAAGCCCTGTGCTCATTTATTTTACTTCCCATCCACTCGATTTCCCATAAACACGATAAGAACATAAATTCTCATTTCACACGTATAAAATTAAATAGAAACTCTTTCTTTTTCATCACACCGCTTCCAACCCCATTTTGCTTCACAACACGTTTATCAGGGTTCCACAAAGCTCTTAAGAAAACAGTTTTATTCAAAGCAAGGTAATTGCGATGTACGGAACCTAAGCAGCTGCGTCCCTTTGACTCCCTCTTGAAAGCTATCAGTGATATTACCTTTTTTCATTCGCAAGGGTTCCGCGTTATTAAAATTTATTGAAATTATCGCCATTTTCGAATTTTTCAAAGGAGTTTCAGAAGTATCGAGGTAATAAGCAACGGATCTTATGTATTCAATATCTTTTTGTTAATTCTGTAAAGAATTGGAAAAATGTCTGAACGAATTTTCTTTAGTACTGAATTTTCTATTGATTGGATTTTATTACAGGAACGTTTTGAATTAGAAATATAACTTTTTATTATCTACCAATTTTCGAAATGTGTTTAAATGTTTCGAATATTAAGAAATTATACAAAATATTATCTAAATATGTTTTTCGCCTAAAACAGCCACCGCTGAAGAAATAGATGATAATAAACAAATAAATAAAATTATGATACATCTAAAATACTTACTTATTTGTGTTTAATATTGTTAAGTTAATATTTTTATAAACCACGTAATGAAAGATAAATCGGTCGATATAACAGTAAATTAAGTTATTTAATAACATAGTATATAAATATTTACATTAATTTAGTTTATATTACACTACTACACACATACTCGTTTATACAGAAACAAAATACTCTATTTTGGTGTACAATACAGTTTATTATATTCTTTTCTATTCTATTCTACACTTAGGAGTCAAGTACCTACTATACCACATAATGAGAGCCCAAAAAACAGTAAGCATTGCAACATTGAATGGCAAAATTTATTTTCACGACAAAATTAAACCAGCCTTCTTAATGCAGGGTAAACTGTAGATCCGTCGCGCGTCGGCGAGAAATATTCTTGGAAAAGACGTTTAGTTGCTAACCCTAAGACTCAAGTGTTTTCAGCCCAAATAGCTAACTTTGAACTTAAAACTGTAAGTACTAAAAAGGCTACAATATTTACGAAGCTTGATTACAATGATTTATTAATCAACAAAGACAACAATAAATCAATAACCTTGATAGATTGAGCATAAAGACATTTCCTGTCTCACTTTGATTGACAACAGTAGCGATAAAGCCTAGACCAGTAACTAATAGTTATACCTAATTGAAATTCAGATAGCAGATTAGAAGATAACCATGACAGACTAAGCGATTGTGTGCAGAATAATCATTTATTTTCAATTATAAGAACCTAATTGTATTTTTAACATAATTGATATTGCTTGCAAAATTATTGACACTAGAGTATTGGATGGATAGAAAACAATCTAGATCTATTCTTACAGATATATTTCCAAAACACAAGCTATGAAAAAAAGAAGTGGCCAAACGAATATTTATCACAAATCACATCACTCGTCGTGCAAAAAGCCATTCACTTCTCGTTGACTACTTTTTTAAAAGAGTAACCAAGGAGTTTCTAGCCGGTTATTCTCCATAGAAAACGTCCAATTTGGAACCGTGCACTAGCTTCTAAAGTTTTATAAGTACCCATGGTAGGCCTATGTGAAATAAAATATTTTGACTTGACTTGTTGAATCCACTTGACTTACAGTTGTTTCTTTGAAAATTTTCTCATTTTCATTGTATACGAAATCAAATTTTTTGCAGCGATAATTGGAAATCTATTTCAAAACTACTCCAAGATTTAATACTTCTTAATTTTTATTTATTTATTTGCATAGGAACATCATTTATTATGAATAATTATATTCATAATAAATGAATATATAAGGTGATCCTGTATAAAAAAGTAACTTACAGGTATGCACAACATTTAAAATAGGTCTAAATTATTAAATAGATTAAAAACGATCAATATTAACAATAAAGATTTAAAATTGTTACGAAAAAACAGATTAAAAACTAATGTCCCAAATTAAAATAAATTAAATAAAGATTAAAATCACATTATTATCAAATTACAATTAAAATATATAGCTATCAACAACTTTGGTTTCAAATAAACTTCTTTCTTATCCTTCAGTTATCGTGGTGCATATCTTTTATTCCATAAAAATTGTGTCATTTCAAGAATGAAAAAAGATATCGATTGCACAATCTGCATCTAAAAGGTTAACTATAATTGCGATTACTAATCTTTCAATTCTAATCAAATCTTTCAATTACTCCCAAGCAAGCGCGTAGGCGAAGAAAATATTTGCCTAAGATAACTAGGTATTTATTATTAACCTATTGGCCAAGTAATCATTTAACCATACATTGGCACACGTACCATCGACACAGCCAATATTAATCTGGCTGAGTATTCAGGCCCGGATTCCAATTACCTAAAAACGCAGGGCCATTCAATTTGGCCCTCTAGGCGCGCTCGTAGGCATAAACTTGCTATGAAGTATGTATGGAAGGTGGGCTGGGAACGATAGGTTGGTATTTCCGGTAAGAATGTTAGATTCGATGTTGAAAAAGATTTAGGTTAGTATAGCAAAAAGTTTAAACAGAGAAATGTGGTACTTAGGCCCTACTAGTACATTTTGTACCACGAGGAGTCTGCCATGTCCAAAAAAATAAACAAAAACGAACTTCTTGTCTGCTTCTTTCTTTTTTCTCTTCGCTTTTGTTCTAACCGTAGTACCTATTTACAGTTCTTCTTCGTCACGTCACTGATACCACAGATTTACATAATTGCGCAAAACATTGTTACTTTTCCATTAAGGTCAGCACAACAGCACAGATTTAACTTTTTCTGCATATTGAACTTAATCAATGACTCATCTAAACCCATGACGACCATTAACTTTGTCCCCGCTATCATCTTTGATTCATTGAATCTATTTAAAAAAGTAATTGTTTTACAATAAAAATTCCTAAGTTGAAAGAACTGCGAGAACTCGTCACCTTTAAAAGCAAGAGTGGATACATCTCCTGGCCTTGCTCGTTCATCGCTTTTTATTATCAAGTTCAAAACTTACTTCTTGCGCATCAGTAAAAGCAGTCATACGTTAGGGTGTACCTGACAAGTTTGCCTGCACAGTTATACCTGTCAAGTAAGCTTGTGTGGTAACCTGCACAGTTCGGCAGCATACACGCTCCTGTTTACTTGTAAAACTCAATTGTACAGCCAAACCTGTCAAGTATATCCAAGCGTGTAAGGTACTGTATAAGCTCAAAATAACATACATCAACAGGAGTGCCAACATTCTGTGTTCCTACATTTCATATCGGAAAGTGACTTATCAAGGTCCGAGTTTCACATGAACGTCGTTAGAAATTCTCATTTTTGGTACAGACCTGGTCAGTGAAGCGTGCCATCGTAAATTTTTTTCATGATCTTGGGATAGAGTGATATAAATAAGAAGTATTGGTTAACAGACTTGTTTGTGTAACAGCTGTTATATGTAGCATAAGAACACAAATGAGACGAATTAGACCGATTTCAATTGTATCCTCAGAAAATTATCGTATTGGTTTTTTCAATATTACTAAAAATAATTATTTCTAATGGCTATACTAATATCCGCAAAGTTATTGTTAATTTAGAGTTTGGTTAGGTACATATTATTATGATCTTGTCAAAGTTGGGCGAAGAGAGATTGAATTCCAAACAATGGAATACGGCAACCCAGTAGATTGATTCAAAATGAGATAGCAAAACGTTTTGGACTTCTACTTAAAGGATAGTTCGAAAGAAGAGACGAAAACTTTTGTTTTACTGTGGAACATTGTCATTATCTTCCTGGTCTAGTCACTTTTTATTTGGGGTTGTAGCAACACCTTTTTCTCCTTGCATTCTGCTCTATCATCCACCACGCTATCACTAATTCTCATTTTTTTCATATCACTTCTCACACAATCCATCCATCTTTTCCACGGCTTATATCTCCCTCTCCTTTTATCCACATGCATACTAATAACTGTTTTAGTATGTATATTAATGCCTTGAAATCCCTACTAATATTATAAATGCGAAAGTAACTCTGTCTGTCTGTCTGTTACGCTTTCACGCAAAAACTACTGAATGGATTTAGATCAAATTTGGTAGGTAGGTAGAAGAGACACTGGAATAACACATAGGCTACCAATAATTCCACTGCTGAGCACGAGTCTCTGCCCGCGCGATATAAACTGTAGTCCACGCGGGCGAAGCCGCGGGCGGAAAGCTAGTAATAAAATAAAAATGTGTAATAAAATTATGATCTTTTCTCTGAATAGATTCTGCTTCATAGGCATATTCTGCTTTTTTTTTAATAGCTTGATTTAAACTTGTACCTTCACATCATCAATTTCTTGACCTCCTATCATAAATCAAGATTCCAGTCCTCTGAAATTTCAGCAGCTCCTTTAATCCGGTTATACATTAACCAATTGTGCGGGTATGGCGGTCACGAACGCTTTACTATGCAACCACTGGGACAATGGCTGCCAATTAGTGAGGCGTGCTACACTGTATCCAAGACTTGGATGCGCTGAGGGATTTTTTGATGTAGTGCTTTTATATTTTATGATTTAAATATCTGGTGTTGCTTGTCTTTTGTTCTTGGTTGTTTTGAATAAAATATGAAATTTTATCTACACTAATATAATAAAGAGGTAAAGTTTGTTTTTTTTGGTTATAGGAGATAATCTCTGAAAGTACTGGTCTGATTAGAAAAATATTTTCACCGACATGAAGCTGCTTTATTCCTGAGTGACATAGGCTATATTTTATGTACGCGGGCGAACCCGTAGGCAAAAGCTAGTTTCATAATAAACTCGGTTTAGTATGTTAGAAAGATAAATGAAAATAATTGGTGATTCTATCGCGCAATCTAAAGATGGTGTAGATTGAAAAAGTCTGACAATGATGAGGACAATTTCAACACAATAATAACTTGATAATCATCCTAAGTACAAAATGAGCACGCCGTAATTTTTTTTTTGAGTGGAAAGATTGTGGTGACTGTCAGACTTTTACTGAGTTCCTGTGTTTCTTCAGTTTTCTTTTTGCTTTCCAGAGCCGAGGTAGTTTATGGAATTATTTGAATTAACTCGATCAATACTTATAGGTATGAAATAAAAGCACACTTAATCGTTACCGTAGACTATTTGCCATACAGTAACAAAAAATACTTATTCACCAGTGATATGGTACAATAAGTGGTAAAAGAAAATAGCACTTTACACGTTTCACTTAAAGGAAGCATGCAAAAACTTACTGTTTGGTACAGTAAAAATATAATACAATAGTTCACCAAAACCAGACAGTAATTAAAAAATTCAATAAAATAGTTCATAAATCTATTTATGAACACACATTAGAATTTTATAGAAAATTTCAGATTTAAGAGTAAAAGTTAAAACAAGATATTTTTCACGTCAGCGGCAGAGTTAAAAGCAAATGAAGACATCCCACATTCTCTTTCGCTTTAATCACACCAAATAAATCTAACTTTCCCAATTACCTAAACCAAAACAATGCTAATTTCCCAGAAAATTCTGACTTCGGAAACGATAATAAAAACAAATGACTTAGACTAAACCAAAATTAGTATGCCACGGACGAAATTCGTTCGTGTACATCAGAATGCAAAGCGTGGACAATTCTGTCCATCCAATTTAGTAACAACAAAACGGTAAGACGTTCATCTTGGTGCCTAAAGATTAATTAGAATTGTAAATGATCTTACCGTTTGGTCCCCTCGATCCTTCAGTTAACTTGGAATCAAAATGTTTATTGTAAACAATCCTTTTGAAGATTAAATCTGTATAGGAACACAGCGGGAATATTTATAAGAAATATTTGAGGTGGATGGCGACTGGGGTGTAACGAATGTTGTATCAAAACTATGTGTGTTAGATTTATTTTCTGATCTTACTTGGGTATTCCTGAACTAAATCGAATTATATCTACCTATATTAGAGAAAAAAAGTAAAATTTTAAGAGGTGATACTGTTAATGATATGTGTAACTGTTTGCGTGCTTATACAAGTTTCGAACTCTTTGTATGCGATTGTAAACTTTTTTTTTAATGGACAAACAAGCCAAGGGCTTTGCTTACTTGGGATTAGTATTTGATGCCATAGTAACTTTTATTCAGCTCTAATATACTTATCCAACGATGAATCACATATAGCTAAAAGAAGGAGGGTGTATCCTCCTTTCTACTAAACACAAGGAGTATTATAAGTATGACCGTAAATTTTCAATCTTCTGATGTGTTAATGAACGACAAGTTCTTTGAAACGACTTAATTGATCGCTACCTTTACCAAAACTGAAGGCCTCTGACTTAATGCCTTACCAGCAGGAAAATTATCTTGGAATTTTTGCAGGCAGGCTTCGGGAATCTGTTTATTGTTTTTGAGTTTGGCTCCCAGCAATGTTTTAGGATCAGCGATTCGAGAAATTACTTTCACTTTCAGTTCAAAAACTTTTAAAATGTTGATTCTCTTTGAAATTGTTGTACACCGTTTGAAATGTAGACAGAGGATCAAAAATGATACGAAATTACGAGTCCGTTGGGAGTTCTAAATTAATTTGTTTAATTCAGATATTCAATTATTTTGTGTAAAGTTGGACGTTTTAGCGGAAGTAACGCTTTCGTGAACTCTTTATTGGTAGTCAAGAATTTTGACAAGTCAAGGGTTACTTACTTTTGAACCTTAAACAATTTCGTTTAAGCGATAAATAATAATTTCAAATTCTTTGTTAACAGTAAATTGTTTGATCGTTAAAGGTAATCTCTTTTCATCCCGTTAAATTCACGAGAGCTGCGGAAAAAAACTAGCAATAAATATATCAATATGTTTTTATTTTATACTAGCTTCTAACAGCAGCTTTAAAGTAAAAAATATGGGAACATATTCCCGGGATAAAAGTATCCTTTATGCTATTTCAGAGAATTTGTTGACACTTCGAAATGATGGCTTCGATTCATAGAACATTGTTGTTTGTACCATGGAAACGAATGTATGACTATTGCTGTTTTATTAGAAATATTATGTTTGTTTTAAGTCATCATCATCATCATCATCCTCACCCTGCCCTTATCCCGTTTTATTTGTTTTTGTTTTTATTTGTTTTTTGTCGTATTATGTTTGTTTTAAGTGGAAAAATAATAATTATATTATTAGATACATACTGGACTTTGCCAGCGCTTCTACCTTTGCAGCAGTAAATTGTTCCAAAGAAACATATCCTTGAAAAAGTCCTAGATTCTGATTCAAGACATGATCTATCCGTTTGTCTCATTTCTTTTAAATTTGTTTAGTTCTTTAATCGTGTTGAAATAATAAATATGTACACTAATACACATGAAATTAGACAGTATGATTTCAACTTTCGTTTTTATAAGATGTGATACTCTATCAGATTGAAAAATAGTCGACTTTATTTCCTGTTTCCATTTTCCTATTACAACTGAATTCAACTACAACTCACACATTCTCCCCTAAGCCACATGTAAACTATTTGCAACCAGTCATTGAACAAAATTCCGATATTCGTGCCGTACACAAATCAGATAATAGCGTCTAGCGCAAGTTTGCGCAGTACTCGAGACACTGTTCAATATTTACTCGCATACTTGCCGGAGCGCCGTGACGTCATCGGTAATCGCTGTTTGTGAAGTTGGCTTTTGTTAGAGTTTATCATTTTATTTTGTATATAGCGACGCATTTAAAATTGGATGGAACTCAGTTGTGGTAAAGCCTTTTTTTTACATAATGTATAAGCTCACGTTTAACCACTTTCTCATCTGATGGAAGCCTGTTTTAGTTTTGGTATGAGTTGAAAGTTAGATAGTTTTAATATCTAAAACCATCAAATTTAAGAGGCAGTGAGCAGGGCAGTTATTTGCTCGCAGAACAGATGGTCGATGAGGCTGAAAATTTCTGAAGTGGCAATTGCGTATCCAAAAACACAGCATCGGAAAGCCTCCCACAACATAAGCCAATACCTTGGTTAGGGTTGAAAGAAAAATCTGAGAGGTTATGTCCTGCAGTGATCATTTTGCTGAAATAATGATTATAATCTGGAATCACTTCCTACAGGGACTATTACTTTACTGCCCCCTAAGTAATTTTGTCAAAGTAACAGAAATTCAATTAAATTTTGCCCAACTATGGAACGTATACCAAATAGACAAGAGCATGTTAAATTTAGCGACGTATGCGGAAGTTTTTAAAGATTATGCAATGAGAATGACGCTGATCGACAGACAAAGAAAAAAACAGTAGATGAATGTAATAATAAACAAACATTCTTTCAATCGAAGAACACAAAGTACGAATTGATTCATTATCCTACATATTGACACTGAAACAACGACCTACACAAGATAAGACAAGGAAGAATGCACATTGCATAATTACGATAACAACGCCCGTCTACACTAATGCAAACAAGTCATAACATTCACACAAATTTCAACCCAGATTAACTACAAAAACATTTAACATGGACATGTGTACATTTGTAATTGTTTGCGGACATTCAAGTGCTGTATTATGAGTACTGCCAGCTTCACCGTCTATTATTGTTGCGTGTAATGGAACAACATGCTCTAACACACTTGCGTCTGTTATTTTGTTGTTAGAGTTTAGTTCAGTTAGGTGAGCAGTGTCTCTTATTAGATGATGAGTATTAAGTGCTTGTGTTTTCAAGTTAAGTGTTACTTGCTTGTGGCTTTATTTGAACAGTTAATATTTGGACGTTAAATGATTTTTAAGTGTCGTTTCTTTCCATGCACTCTACTCATTTTTTTTTCTTTAACATTCTTTTTGTTTGAGGTCATTAATAAAATCTTTGATTGACTAAATTGCTTAAAGATTTTAGTTTTTCAATTACGTGTTTGTTTTGATATTTCAGTAGACTTTAAACTTTTATTTTAATAAAAAAATTATAAAAGCGATGTCATAAATAAGTAAACGGTAATTAAATACTGGCTTAAGCGACATAATATCTATAACTTTATTATAATAATGTTAAATTTTTAGGATGATATATCATATAACACCATTAATCCCTTTAGAAAGCACAAACAACATGAAAATGATAAAAAATGAAAAAAAAAATACTGGTAAAAATTGCTATTACTCTGTACCTATTTTTTTAATGATAAGTCTATTTAATTTACAATGTAGTATTATATAAGGAAATATTTTTTAGTAAATAGAAAAATCAAAAAAGTTATAAGCTAGAAAATTTTTCGTACCATGAGGCAAAAAATGTATACAAGTATTCCAAAAATTTTGTAACAACATATTGTATTAGTTACCTACGTTCAACACAAATAAACAAATCTATCTACTTATAGCTATAAAACACAGAAAAACCAATAAGAACGTCACAAATGGACAATACTAAAAACCAACAGTACAATAACCGGAACCCTATAATTTCATACTAACTTATTCAAAGAACATGGCAGACCAACCAAAGCGCCGCAAAGGATAATAATGACATATCAAAGAAATACGGCAATTTGTCCAAGAATCCAGAAATAGAAATTAAAAGACAGCGCCTATCATTTTGAATATGAAATCGTGTGAATAGGGCATATGGTGGAATACAGGAATACACATATGAATAGGCTGTGGGCAATTTGCAACCATCACGGGGTTCTTGAACTAAGCCAAGAATAGATTATGATATCTATTGTATTTGAATGTTTTATTAGTATGTTGAAAGGTGAGGTGTGATTCCGAAATGTTTTATTGATCCAATTCCAATGATTCCAGTTTGATTACAAAAATGGTTTTTTTTTTACTAGCCCTTACCTTAAGGTGGTGCATCATGACTCACATTTTCAGTTTTTCATACAACTGCTCATAACTGATTATGACGTTATTACACATTTTTCATTAGATTTTTTGGAAACACAGTATCTTGTGGATATTATCTAGGTTTCCAAAGAAACCAATTTCTAAATTTGTGTTAAACTAATCCAGTAAAAACCTCTGAAAATGTCCTATTTTGTATGAACTTTGACACTTCATAATTTGCCTCAAAATTAAAAAAGTCAAAAAAGTAATCCTCTAGAGACCTTGCAAATTTTATTAAGATTCTAAATGACGACAATTTTTTCTTAAAACTTTTAAGGGTTTAAAAAAAAAAAGCTATTTCCTGGAGCAAGTTTTGTGAAATTTTCGAGTAAATCGAGAGTTTGCATTGCCTTTTCGTCAAACATCGCGTTGGATTGCATTAAATGAAGTAACAAGCTTTTAAACCATTTTCGATGTTTACGATAGGCGAGTGGAAAACGACCCTCTTAAGGGAGAGATTTTAATTACCTATTACTTATTTAGCTTTTCGTTACTACCCATCAAATTCACGATTGTAAATTCGTCTTATGTAAAAGTATATAGACACATTCTAGTACATGCTAGTATATTATTATACTGGAATTTATAAAAAAAAAAAAACATCTGAAGTAGAAGGTAGGTTCTGAGCTCAAACTCAGTATCTAAATGCTGTGCGGTACTGTATGTTTTTTTTATATCAAACGTAAGGAAACTGTCAGTTTTCAATAAGCCTATCGGTCCATTCTATTTTAGTACTTTTACTTGTTTGTATTATTATTTTACTTACTACTGAAATAGACATATTTCTTTTCCAATGAATTTATTCATTTTAACTTACTAATTAATAATTTTTGGTTTTTAGTTTTAATCTAAAACTAATAAAATTGTTTTAACAAAATTGACATAATTATTGCATTTTTTTAAATTATAAGGATTTATTTTGTATGATTGTATTTAAAAGTTTTTGTAATTATTTTTATTTATAAATAGAAATCTGTTCAATGACATGAAAATATTATAAACTACGTTAGGCTTGTATTAAATCTTTGGTTTCGTATTTTCTCACGACTGCCCCAAAAAAAGGAGTATTACTATCTATTGACTTTCAATGCACACACACTTACCACCAATTACATTATGCAGTAGCCTCAAAACGGGTACAATATAGCTACCATCGCTTATGATTCGTCCCTACATAATCCACTTAAAGTCTTTATAGTATACTAAGACCGTCTTGAAAATGACAGCGTGGATTCATGCAATATTCATTAGAATGGTGAGTTAAATCGATAGTTTCTGCTATTTGAGGAGTTGATTGTAGTGTTATACGATTCTTGAGTTCAGTTTCTTTGTTGAGGTTTTGTTATTGGTCATGGACTTAAGTTTTTATGTGACATACTTGTATATTAGTGGGATATGATTGAGATGTGTGTCGCAGGTGTGTAGATTGTTTTGGTTGAATGAGTGGGTTATATGTTTTATATGTATGACGTATGTATATAATGCCTGTACATGTTTTTACCTTTCTCGTTAGTCTTGTATTCGTAAGTGCTACTGTTGAGCATGGTATCGGGCAAAAAGTGGTATTGGGTAGAATATAATTATTCACTTTTTTATGGTGGGGAAAATCATCTAATGACAAACCCTGGTCTTGGGCGGAGTGGGAAATAGTGTCAGACTCTTACTGACTAAAAACCCACCCCGTTCCTTCGTGCCTTCATACCGGGGATTGAGCTCCCTTTTAGATAACCCTGGCCCTAGTAGGCTTCCACCCGGCTGGGCCCCTGCTATTGCTGACAACTCCTTGAGGCGCGCGGGAACAGTGCGCGCCGTCGACGACTTGGGCCAATTATTACCTAGCAGCGTAGAGTTTAGAAGTTGATTGTGTGACATATTTGTGCCTTGGAAAACACGTTAAGTTATTGGTCCCACGCCTAATTTCCCTCCAGTTGTGGTGAGAGTAAAGGTACAGACAGAGTTCCTTTTTTAGGTGGAAAAGTTGTAGAAATGTCTGACACGTCCTCTCACTCCGCGCTAACTAAAGCAGATGAAGTTATTTGATGATTTCTGATTATTATAATCTTTCACAAATTCTGTTTAATTTAATTGATAAATATGTATATTATGATACTGTAATTTTTATAAGATATTGTGTGCGGTTGAATTTTATTGATTGTAGCTTTTGTTTTAACAAGTTGACTTTATTTTCACCGTTTCCTGTCGTAGCTTCCTCGTTCGCGCTGTTAGCACCGGCCTATTGTTTAACATGTTCTGTTAGCGGGAGCTGTGAACATGTCACCGGTTGTCTCATTACTGCTCTGTTTCTACAACATGTTGGCACCAATAATTTGTGGTGCTCTGCGCTTGATGTAGGGTTGCTACATGTTTGTTGAATTTATATTTTCTCATGTCAATCAAAACAAACTTTTTGATTGAGTCATTATAATAAAATCAAGATTTCCAATACGATGATGCACCACCGGTACATGGTCGATAACCCACCTATACCCACAAAATTCTTTGGACGTACAGCTAAGGAGCGAAATTCTCTGCAGCTGCTGGAGTCTGTGTTTTCTGATAGCTACAACCCAGGGATCTCAAAGCTTAGGTTACTTCTAAGTAAGGGTGCTCCATTGACCGCCACATCGTCGTTTTCCATGAGATAATGGTCAAGGGCAAGGCTATAAATAGTTAAAAAAAATCATTGACAAAAAAAGTTTTGTACAAAGTTATTAGCGGATACTAGAATAATATGCAAAAATTGGTAAATAAGTAGTGCTTCTTAACGAAGCGTGTTGTGTACAATATTATGTTGGCAAGAAATATTAGGTTTCTCTTGAACGAACATAAATCATCCTTTAGACAACCCTACCCAGCTGTCAATACGGAAACAGTACAACTATTGTTTAGAATTTTAACACGTTCCGAAATAAACCTCGGTTACTTTGTACCCCAAGATTTACTGGTTTTAACGAAATAAGTTTAGTCCTAGAATGCAATGGAGTAAGTTTCATATATTTTGTTCTTGAAACTTGAGGCATTTGCTTGCTTATTGCATTTAAAAGACCGCACAGCAATATGTGTACACATATTACTCTGTGGTCTTTTAAATGCAATAATAACTATTTGCTAAACCTTGGATAGATGGGATATAGCTGGCTCGGTTTCTTTTAATAGTATAAACTAGTGCTTGACTGCGATCCCACCTAATGATTAGCAGTGATGCAATAGTTGATAGTGAAGCGCACTAGTTAATTAAAAGCCTATTCACTTTAACTTCAAAGTAAATTATAAATTGACAGAAAGACCGCAGCAAGCAAACTGTTTTAGTCCTTCGATGTTCGCTGTATAAATGACGAGACAAAACACTTCGGTCAGACCGTAGAGGAGTTAACAATGTAAGAGTTAACACTCACCATACGTCGATGGTAGAAAAATGATGGCGGAATCAAGTTATGTAATTCCTATGCACACTCTCCGAATTGCAAACTGTAAAACACCGAACTTGTGCTTCAATGTGTGCTGAAACTCTAGTTATGGAGATGAGTTGCATGTTACTGCATTTAGCTATCGTGAAACTTTGCAACTGCCAGATAGTTGACAGAGGTCATCTATTCCAAACGCACTGTGTAGATTGGAAAATTATTCCTTATATGAGATGGCATAAAAGAAGCATAAATCAGCGTTATGGTGTTTCCGCTGCTGGGACTCAAGCCTCCTCGCAAGAAAAAGAATGGGTCGTAATCCACCAGGCGGGCTCAGTGCGGGTTGGAAATGCATAATTACGTCTAGTTTTTTACGTTGTTTCCGAAATAAATATTTTGCTTGTTGAAACTGAGACATTTAATGTGGTTTCAACGAGTATGTTACCTTATTCTGGTCTTACCCTATTAAGTAAAACTTGGTAGGTAGCCTATCAGGAACCAGACTTCAAATTACTGCATTTTGTTGAGTGCTTGCGGTTTTAAGTAACGGCACTATGAATGTTCAAAATTATAATACACGTCTTTTATCTTTTCCTGTGGGTGTTATATAATTTAATATATTATTCATCTATTTGGTACCGTGTAATTTACATGTAACACTATAAAACGTTTAAATTATCAATATTCAATATTGATAATTCAAACGTTTTATAGTTTTACTGAACACAAGAAGTAAAACGGTTTACAGTCTTCAGTTTATAAGCAAAATATATACAGTGTTATTTGTAAAACACTGGCAACCTCTCAGGGCTATGTTATTAACATCATAGACAACAACTTTTGTCCCACGAAAAAAATGTATATATTCATACTTTATCCTTTAAGTATAACAATAGTATGATGACATAATATATATCGATTTAGTTGTGTTTTCTTTTCTTTTATCGCAGGAAGATTAATATTTACTATTTTTATTTGCAAATATGCTCACGCGAGCGTCACATTTACTTGACCAAACCAATAACTCATTCGCTAGCAGACATTATGCTAACTTATTGCTTCTTTACACACATAAATCAGACTTATGTGACATAATTATAAAATAAATATCACACTTGTTTAAACTAGTAGTTACAGTAATTAGATCAGAAGGTGTAGGTTGTTATAAAACTTTGGTTTACAAAAAAAAAAATACAACCGAATTCAAAGAAAAAAAAACAATATAAATTAAAATTTCTTTCATTTCGTAAGTCGGTATTTCTATAGTTTTATTCAATACCGATTTCTGAAATTGCTGTAAGCTTTCGGGTTGCTCCCATTGGAATCTATAAGGAATTGAGGGAACTCTTCAAATATTACAGGCACTCTTTTTTATTGTTGATAAGTTCACGTTTGACCACTAGCTCACCTGAAGGAATACAACTAAAAAATGATATTTTTTTCAAAGTCATAGAACAAAAGTTGTTGTTTATGATGTTCTTAACATAGTCCTAAGAGGTTGCTAGTGTTTTACAAATAACTCTGTATATATGTGTATATAAAATCAAATTCGTAACCTTCTCCTTTTATTTTTGAAGTCAAGTCAATTAAAAATAGTAAAACGCTAAAAATGTTTTGAATTTTTGAAGTCAGTGAAGAAGAAACAAAGCCAAGAACAGTTATACTGACAGTCCGCCTTCCGAAATTAAAGTTATTTATTATTACTTATTTTTTTATACAACGTTTTTTTTTTCTTTTTTAAGCGGGCAAAGCCGCTAACAGAAGATAGATAATAAACAAAAATTATAAGTAACCACAACCAAATAAATATCCCAATAAAATTACAAATATCTCCAAGCCGTCATAAAAATGTACTATTCAACTGGCATCCGGACCAGTAGAGGTGCACACAAGGAAATAAAATTGCTTACAGTGAGAGCATTGCTAAACATCTCTATAGAATGACTGGACTCTGAGAGCTATTGAAAAGATACTATATCTTGTATTATGTTGAATGTGAAACTGACTTTTTGAAATTGCTCAAACATATTAGCGTTGAGTTTTATTTTATGGTAGGAATCATAATTATCATTTCTGCCTAAACACATCCACTATAGGACATATACCTTCCTCAGGTGTTGTAACAATGAACAATCCTATGCGTCTCACGTCCATCGAACATACTAGACCTTCACCAGATCCACCTTGTGGGAGGCCTTTCAGAGCTGCATCTTCCGGTACGCGGTCGCTACTCCAGAATCTTTTATCCTCAACAACATCTGTTTTGCGAGCAATGTGGACTGCCTGCTATGTAGGCATCAAATTATATCAGACTAAAATTTGAATTATATTAGACTACAATCTATCGAATTCTTTCAGTTACCTTTAATTCCAGAGCCATAGTGACTCTTTCAAACAAACCCTGGGATACGTGTATTGTTGTATATTTATGTCATCATAACCCTATAAATATTTTGAAGGTACTGGTCAGGGATAGGTACTACTAAATGTACGGAAACACTGACATGAGATATTTTTGACACAGGTAACCATTAAATTGCACATTGTTCGCAGAACAGATGGCCCTTAAAACGAAAGGTTGGCCGAAAGGTTGTGGAATGGCGTCCACGTAACGGAAGATGCAGCGTTAAAAGGCCTCCTTCAAGGTGGACCGATGACCTGGTAAGAGTTGTAAGAGTGCACAGGACCGTTCATTGTGACGCTTGGGGGCCTATGTCCAACAGTGGAAGTCTTTTGGCTGAAACGATGATGATGATGAACCATTAAGTGATTTCTGTTCAGTTCTAGGGTGCAGTGGAAGAGTGTGTTAGACTTTTATCGATTAAAACTCGGTTTCATTTGCCTTATACATTCTAGGGGAACAATAACCTTTACAAATCTTTCCGCAACCCTATCGACAGAATATAGACTTTCATTTTACTGTGATCATACTCCATTCATGTCGAATCTATGCACAAATTCCCGCTAACTGAGTGGGCGAAACCGCGAAGTTCCACTGGTCCTATCAAATATCAAGCTGTTTGGCATGCAAATGAATATGTGAGGTTTATTATTGTAGTACAAACTTGCCCTTAAACGGTAAAGTATAAAAGGCAGTATTTTGCAGAATAACGTCGCCGTGGGAGATATTGAATACAGATTGTATTATTGATGGGATTAGATTCAATCTTGTGAGCTGGTTGGTTAGGCAATACGTATAAGTAGGTTTCATTAAGTTAGGCGCCTTATTTGGAGAGCCAAGAATGTTTCAAGTAGAAATCCTTGGAAAAGATTGAGAGGATTTTTTTTTTTACATTTAGGTTCGCTAGACAATCAATCGGGTCTCATTCAATACAATCATTACGGTACTAGCATCCAGCTGTTGTCAAAATGATGATGACGTCACTAATGGCAGACAGAGCTCTGGCGGGATCTTTTTTTTTTTTTTTTTTTTTTCTTTCGACGGGGAAAATCATCATTGACGAAACCCGCTCTTGGGTGGAGCGGGAGACAGTGTCAGAGTCTTACTGACTAAAAACCCCGCGCCGTTCCTTCTTGCCTTCATACCGGGGCTCTAGTTTCCTTTCGAATAACCCCGACCCCGGTAGGCTTCGACCCAGATGGGCCCCTCCTGTTGCTGACAACTCCTTGAGGCGCGCGGGAACAGTGCGCGCCGTCGACGCCTTGGCTCGGTCCGGACAGTTACCGGACGATCGGACAGCGAGCTACCCATGGCTCGCCGTCCGCGAGCCCGCGTCTACGGTGGCCGGAAATCGGGATCGGAATCCCGGCGGCGGCGGCGGGGGCGCCGTTGCCTGATGCGGTCTGCCTCCTCCTTTGCTAGCATTACTGCTTCGCAGAAGGAGGCGACCGCCTGCCACTCCTCCTCGCTCCGGACCATGGCCTGAACCAAGGCCCGGCGCGAGAGGTCTCCACCGCCGATCGCCCCCACGAGGGCACGGCAATGCTCTGCCCAGGCAGGGAACACCTCGACTGTGTGCTCCACCGTGTCCTCCGGGCGTTGCGCACAGTGGCGACACCCGGGCGTCTCTTCCGACTTAATCTGAAACAGGTACCTCCCGAACGTGCCATGTCCGATGAGGACCTGCGTCATGCGGAAGGGAAGGACGCCGTGAGGTCTTGCCAGCCACGCCTCAAAGAGGGGACTTACCAATCATCGTTTACCTACAGGTGAGATAGTGGTCAAGGGCACGCGTATCAATAATAAGCAAGTGAAAGAAACGGGAATCAATGATAGCGTGACTGATGACAGACGAAAATAACGTAACGTGCCAACCCCAAGTAACACGAGACAAGAACAAGAAACATAATTTAATCTAGAGCCTTATGACCTCCCTAAAACTTTTCCCATACGTTTTACGATCAGTAAATTATTCAACTTTACCCCTTCTTTCCTTCCTGCATGACGTCATACCCTTCTTACTTTGACTTCAAGCCTAGCTTCAGACTGACTCATCGTTCGGAAAACCACCCGTTATTCACTGTGCCATTATTGAAGTTTAAGCAAATATTATGCTAAACAGCCTTAGAATCATCGCCCACAGAACGCCCTTACCTTCACTTAATCTGACTGCTTTCGTGACAAATGAACATCAGTTTAAATACACCTTGTTTATCAACTTTATTATTAAAATAACAAGTATACTTGTGTTATAAACTGCTCTGGATCGCCCTTAACGTGGAAAGTTATTTAAAACCTCGCTATTTAATTAACTGTTTGTTAAATTGTAGGCTTATGCAGACCCCGTAAGCGAGGTTTGCAGACGGCCAGCAATGGGTAGCTCGCTGATCAGCCCTCTGGTGTTTGTGTTCAGCTCCTAACCAGAAAAAATCCGAATATTATCCCAACTTCGCAAACTATAGAAAAACAATATTATTATATGGAAATGTTCCCGAGATATTTATAGACATGTTTTCTTCGCATACATTACGACAGATACACTAGTTTCACTGTTTATGGGCCTTATGAACAATCGTGTTATTCGCAATGGGTCAGGGGGGACGTAAAAATGCTATCTCGATGTAAGTATTGGGTTCACTACGAACTTACAACTTAATCTGTAGACGAAAATAAGGTGCAAGTTGTAGGAGAAGAGCGGTTTCTGGGTCAAATAATGATGAATAATGAAAAAAATGTTCCTTACATAATTGATCATTTTATTGTTTGTTGGATCAACCCAGCTAAAAAGCTTTCCTTGTTCTATTGTCAGATTTAGCTTTTAATATATTAAAATCGAATCTGACGCGGCTGGGCGGCGTTCGGGAATCTGCGCGGTATCTTCTCGTCCAATATACCACAGTGTCTCAAGACGAAAGTCTATGACCAGTGCGTGTTGCCAGTGATGACATATGGTGCCGAAACGTGGTCGCTCACAATGGGCCTCATCAGAAGGCTCAAAGTCAAAGTCAAAGTAAAAATATTTTATTTCACATAGGCCTACATGGGCACTTATAAAACGTACATGTAAATGTTACGTACGTAAATGTAACGTACGTGTTATGTAAATGTAAGGCTGTGCAAACAATTTAAATATCCCCCTTGGTATAATTCTGCACTCACAAATATTCTTAAAGAAAAATTCAAATACTACACCAGATTTAAAGTTTATGGCAATATCTCTGATCGTCTTACTTATCAATTACTTCGAGACAGGGCTAATGACATCGAACATGTTTGCTATACAGCCTACATGGAAAAAATCGAGTCTTCAATAGGTTCAAACTCGAAGTTATTCTGGTCGTTTGTAAAAGGTAAACGCATGAACAATAATTTCCCTTCCAGCATGTCATACAGTAACAACAAGAGTGATTCAGGGGAAGGAATTTGCGAACTTTTTTCTGATTATTTTCAATCAACATTCCTTAGCATCTCTTCTAATGTGAACACGTCCGTTGGTACTTCTGCTACCATCCAAAGGTATGGTTCGACTGGCGCGCTTCCAACTGTGATATAAGTACAGTTGAAATTGATGTGTCAACTGTACACAAACTTTTGAAATCCCCTGCCGTGTTCATTGTTAATTGCGCTGATGAACTGGCTTTACCTGTTTCACTGTTGTTTAAACGGTCAATTGCTGAGGGAATCGTACCATCTTTATGGAAATCCGCCTTTATATCTCTCATTCATAAAAAAGGCTCCAAAGAAAAGGTTGAGAATTATAGGCCAATCTCTAAGCTCTGTCTTCTAGCCAAGGTATTAGAACGCATAGTTTATAACCAGTTGTACAGCAGTCTGACCTCTAGTTTAAACTCTCAACAACACGGGTTTTTGAAGGGCAGATCCACAGTCTCCAACCTAGTCCTCTTTACAGAATTTGTTGCTGAGCATATGGACAGGGGATCCCAGGTTGACGCAGTCTATACAGACTACAGCAAAGCGTTCGATAGGATCGACCATGACATCCTACTGAAGAAGCTCTTCAACTTAGGCATCAGAGGAGATCTGTACAGATGGTTCTCATCGTATGTGCAAAATAGGACACAAGCCGTAGTCCTTAGTGGCTTCGTATCTTCCTGGGTAACTATTCCTTCTGGTGTACCCCAAGGCTCTCTCCTTGGACCATTGTTATTCATAGTGTTTATTAATGATATCGGCGAATGTTTCAAGCACTCTGAGTACTTAATGTTTGCAGACGACATGAAAATATTCAAATCAGTTACAAGTTCAACTGATACTAGTCTATTGCAGGAAGATTTATTCAGATTAGTTAAACATTGTAAAATTAACAAACTGGATCTTAATATTTCAAAATATTTAGTTATCACGTTTACACGTTAGATTCAGCCTGTTATATTTAACTACTCGATCGAGAATCAGCCATTATTGCGAACTAACGTTACCAGAGATCTTGGTATTTACATCGACAATAAGCTCTCCTATGAGTGCCATGTCGATCATATTGCCAAAAAAGCTGCCAAAGCCTTGGGATTCCTTATCCGTAATTCCAGTTCGTTTAAAAATATGAAAACCCTAAAAATTCTGTACTGCACTTATGTCCGTAGTCACCTCGAATATGGTAGTCAAATTTGGAACCCTAATTATGCTGTTCAATCTGATAGGTTGGAACGAATACAACGGAGGTTCACGAGGTACTTGGGGTACAAGTTCAAAATCACTTATATGAGTTACAATGACAGATGCACTCGACTCCACTTGCTGCCCCTGGTAACTCGCAGAAATATATCCGATATTCGTTTTCTAATCAAAATGGCACGCTCTATGATAGATTGTCCTGAATTATTGTCAAAGCTATCTCTGAATGTTCCCCCTCGGCACTGTCGGATTAGAAATCTTCTTCACGCTCCTCATTCACGCACAGTCTACCGTAGTAACTCTTACTTAATTCGCGCAACAAAAGCTTTTAACAATTTAATAAAAGAACACACCTCAGTTGATCTCTTTACAAGCAGCTTAGCATCCATTAATATTGTTATGTCTAAAGGCATTGTTTTGTAATTGCATTATATTGTTGTATTCTATATTATCTTGCTACCTAATTTTGTAACAATTACTGCAGTAACTTCAACTTCCCACAATACTCGCATACTATATGTGGAGGCTTGTAAATGGCTCATCATGATCTATGTTATCGTTTATCTTGTATTGTCAGCTGTAAGCCACCCAAACAAAATAAAATAAAAAATAAAATAAAATAAAAAATAAAATAACCACCTTATCACAAAAATGCAATATTTCACTCTCCGTGCTGACTTCTTACACTATTCTTTCTTCGTTTAGACATTTTTTTTTTGGAATGCGCTAAGATATCAGGGTGATATCTAACCGATTGGCGTTCAAAATCAAACTTTTGTATTTATAGTTTACTTTTATATCTTTTGTTTAATTCATATTTTTCTCTTTTTTGACACTTAAAATATAGTGGAATTTTTTTTCTGAATCATCCAAAGTTTGACTGGTTGAAAATACTTAAGACATATATTCCGCCTCTGCACTTTTGTGTGCATAAATAATAGCCACAAAAACATTTTGAACTACCAAATACTTAACCAACTAGAACCTCCAACAAATCAATAATCCTCCTAGTTTCTCCTCCACCGGACGGCACCACATTTATCATGCCTAGTTGACATCCCAAAACTCAGTTACCAACTATGCTCCGGCTTCCCTTCTCCAATCAATTACGGATCACTCCGTTTCAAATATTCGCACGACTCCACGCCACTTGGACCACATTATAAGCCCCATTGCACACGCCCACGATCCACAGAAATGTCTTACTTAACGAAACAGGACACCTTTGCTCTTTATTGATTGAACTTGGGATTTGCGCAGTCTTTTATAATGATTTTGTTTGCTGGGATATTATTGCTATATCTAGTTTTAATATTTTTAGTAGTCTTGTCGTTTATTTTCATATATTTTTAGGATTCATCATTTTTTTTTTTTTTTTCTGTCGACGGGGAAAATCATCATTGACGAAACCCGCTTTTGGGTGGAGCGGGAGACAGTGTCAGAGTCTTACTGACTAAAAACCCCGCGCCGTTCCTTCTAGCCTTCATACCGGGGCTCTAGTTTCCTTTCGGATAACCCCGACCCCGGTAGGCTTCGACCCAGATGGGCCCCTCCTGTTGCTGACAACTCCTTGAGGCGCGCGGGAACAGTGCGCGCCGTCGACGCCTTGGCTCGGTCCGGACAGTTACCGGACGATCGGACAGCGAGCTACCCATGGCTCGCCGTCCGCGAGCCCGCGTCTACGGTGGCCGGAAATCGGGATCGGAATCCCGGCGGCGGCGGCGAGGGCGCCGTTGCCTGATGCGGTCTGCCTCCTCCTTTGCTAGCATTACTGCTTCGCAGAAGGAGGCGACCGCCTGCCACTCCTCCTCGCTCCGGACCATGGCCTGAACCAAGGCCCGGCGCGAGAGGTCTCCGCCGCCGATCACCCCCACGAGGGCACGGCGTTGCTCCGCCCAAGCAGGGCACACCCCAACTGTGTGCTCCACCGTGTCCTCCGGGCGTTCCGCACAGTGGCGGCACCCGGGCGTCTCTTCCGCTCGAATCCGATGCAGGAACCTCCCGAACTTGCCATGTCCGGTGAGGACCTGCGTCATGCGGAAGGTAAGGACGCCGTGAGGTCTTTCCAGCCACGCCTCAAAGAGGGGACTTACCGCCATAATTGTGGCGTGCCCAAGGATTCATCATTTGTAACAATTCTAACATATTAGGTACAAATATCTTCACTATCATCATCATCAGCATTTTAGCTAAAACATATCCACTGGTGGACTTCCCCCAAGTATAGCCACAATGACTGGTCCTGTGCGTCTCGCATTCATCAGATTCCTGCAACCCTCACCTGGTCATAGAATTATTTACACAAGGTAGATCCTACTGAACGCGTCGTTAAGTCGCGGGCGGCATGTTGATTTCCGAACAAAACGAAGGTTGCTAATTTTAAACCCGAACGTCAGTGAGGTATTTATATAAGTAACTCCCTCGCGGTGCTCGGGAGTTAATGGGTAGCCACATGATATCTAACCGTCCGAAATGAGCCCGAGTCGTGGACGGCGC
Source organism: Mythimna lalbum (assembly GCA_949319445.1). Lineage (NCBI taxonomy): Eukaryota > Metazoa > Arthropoda > Insecta > Lepidoptera > Noctuidae > Mythimna > Mythimna lalbum. The sequence continues at coordinate 2,471,520 of OX439347.1, forward strand.
ATAGTGTTCCACACGTGTCTCAAGTAGCCCCAGTGTCCACTAGGGCCGCAGAGAATTTCTGAAAAGGATATAAGATAAGGTATATACAATATTTTTTTTATTGATGTCAAATGTTATACCAAAATAAGCTATCATGTATGTTTATGGTGATTGGCTCTTTTGCATCTTTCATAAGTTTCGATTCAAAGCACTTTGCTTATTGCAAAAAATCAGTGTCTTAACTGTCAAACTTAGTCTTATCTACACGAAAAAACAACTAATGTATTATATTTATTCTTGAACCACATAATAAGGCCCATTGCACACGCCTACGAGCAGGCGCGGTCCTCGAGCGAAATGTCTCACTTAATGTAACAGGACACCTTCGTCTTTATCGATCGCTTGGTCCTGTTCGTGTGGGATTTAAATGTTATTTGTTGTGCTTTACTACACCTAATGTGGAGTGGAATCAGGAGTAGGAGCTTGACAACAGGGATTTTTCGAAGTCAACGTATTTATTGGAGTGATTTTTGGTGATACAGAAAGCCTTGAAGGTATTGTTTTTGGATTATTGGAGGATTATAAATACTGAAAATCTATCAATTGAGATTATGGGCAAGCGGTCTGGTCACGACTTTGGTATTAGCGGTAGGCGGGCACGCGGCGCTATGAGCGGCGTCTCGTAGGGTGCTTCAAACATTTTCATACTTTTGTTCTTACCGCTCGCCGCTCCGCACTTAGCTACCGCTCACAGCGCCAATGTCGTAAACGGACTGTAACAGCAAGAAAAAGATGTAATTTTTTTTTAACTTTTAACCGTTTCCAAAGCACATCAGCATACGTTATTCATCAATAGATGCGCTAATGTTAGCCTAACTCAAATTCTCTTAAATTTTTGGCATAACTGAAGATTGGGGTCGTTGTATGTTGATTATGGGGGTAGGTGCAATATTATATATTCAACTATGATTGATTACAGATTAAATCTCCTTTTACTTCCTTTCATAAACAAAAACTATTTATAAGCTGAGTTCTACTTTGTGCTAGGTATTGCGAGTGGCATTTCCCGTGTTAAAGTCTGATAAATATCCCACGGGAACATACTATCGGGATAAAAGTACCCTTTGTCTTATTCTAAGGCATGAACTACCTGTGTTCCATATCCTACTAAATAAATAAGAAATAATTGCATAGTAGGAAGTAAGATACTTAGTAAGTATAAATAATAAGGTTACTTCTAGGCAAGCGTGTTCCATCGTCGACCACATTATCGCTTACCATCAGGTAAGATGTCAATAATAAAAAAGAAGAACACACTATTGCTGACCATCAGGTGAGATGGTGGCCAAACGCAGGCTTATCAATAATAATAATAAAAAAAATGTAAGAAAAAAGTCTATCTTAGTATAAAAAATCACCTAGTGTTAAGACAATGTACCACAGCAGCAAGATTATTAGAAAGAATAACCTGGAGTAGGTAGGTTTCAGTCAGTAAAAATCTGCTACTATCTCCCGAAGAATCACCAAACTGTGGCAGTGGGCAGGGTACATTGCTTGCAGATAAGATGGTCGATGGGGACGAAAGGTTCTATGCTAACCACGTACCAGAAGACACATCGTTGGAAAGCTTTCCACAATGTGAACCGAAGACCTGGTAAAGGTCACGGGGTTTCGATGGACGTGTAACGCACAGGACTGGCCTGACTTGGGGAAGACCTATGTCCAGCAATGGTGAATGATGATGAATAAAAACCTGCCTGCTCCAATCAGAGCGGAAGAAGTTATTTGATGTTTTCATACCTAAAAAAAGTATCAAAATCACGACCGCAGATTGCTAGGAAACAGAGCAAAAACTACTTAGCCACTGCGCCAAACAAATCAAACTGAGAGCCTGTACTCATATTTCGATAATATGCACCATAGTAATTTTGTTAATAATAATATATTTAATTGTTAAGGCGTTGTGCACATGTTGCTTGTCTGCAACTAAAAATTATTCTAGACGTAAATAAAAAGCTATGTCCACGTCCACACCTGTATTATTAAAACTGATATGCAGCTAGTAAAAACATTTTTAGTACCTTGTTTTAATATCTGTAGCTACTCTCCAGCTTGCACCCAATAAAAAAGAAAAAGCCAAGTACAAGATGTTATCAACTCAAGCTTGCTCCCCATAATCTCATGATTTTATCAGCCAATGCTAAAGTAAACACAAAAAAGGCAGCTATGGAAATTGTAGTTTTATTTAATCAATTTGCATTGGTCAATTAAAAACAAGCAGTAAAAACAATTGCAATGCAAATACTTGCCTTATTAAGTCGACAGATAAACGGAAACAAGACTGGTTTAAGTTGTAGGCGGAAAGCGATTTTAGTAGGCAGAGAAAGTCATTTGCATGCAATTGCTTGGCGCAAACTACTTTCAATTCGCATAAGCTGACAGCTCCAGCTTATATCAAAGACGTGGTTGTACTGAGTGAAGCACATTATTTTAAAATTCACATTATTTGTATCAACACTTTAAATAACAGAATTTCAAACACACAACTGTGTCAAACTTCACGCGGAGAACAGTTGCTGCATTGGTTGAGCGTTTGGCTGCTGTCCTACCAATAATATTATAGGGTCTTGTGTATTTGATTTCATATGTTTGTGAAAACAACCACGAACTACTAACTGTATGTTAGTAGTTTCTAGTATGGAAAAAAATAATCGAAAATCTGTTCATCACAAACGAGTCAAAAGATTCATTTCAATTATATTTAAAAGATTTTTTTTTTTTTTTTTTTAGAGTCATGTACATAGATGTATTTTTATTAACATACATATATACATCTTAATTATTAAATATTATAAACTAATAGGTATATATACAAACTTAAAGAAAAAATATATACAAACGAGTAAAAAACAAAAGGAATTTATATACCTATTAGTTTATAATATTTAATAATTAAGATGTATATTTAAAAGATTGATTGAATCTAAACACAAATACAAGATAGTATGTTTTCGGTGATTTGTGTGTCAGATAAGAACTCAAATAATACAGAGTGTTCTATAGAAACTCTAGAACTGGCCTGGACACCTCCGATCGCGAAAATTTCACATCTTGCACCACTTTAATGCGATTTGTTCAGTTTTAAAAGCGCCACTTTACAATCGCAATGCTGCAGTGACGTTTATTGCTTTGACTTTAAAACCAGCTACGAAGTGTACCTAGATCTATGCTCCGTTCAGACGGGGTACTTGACTGGCTAAGTTTCTTTGTCCTTTACTTTCTAGCGGGGTCTAGTTCGATTCAAAACGAATGTCGCCTAGACTGCTTGTTGTAGATTATTGACAACGACAGCTCTTAAATGAGATTATATGTTAATCGTGTTCAATTTTGGTGAAATTCACCATTAAAAAACTGATAAATATATTATAGTAATAAGTGCAGGAGTTGAACACTTCAAATTCCATTCACGATAGCAATGTAAAAAATATGTTTTGCCAGTTATTTAGCACGAATTTTTATAATGTTTTTCATAAAAAATAATATATTATGATTTCCCATTGCTATGTAAAAAATAATTAATAAATTGGCCACTCCTCACTGTATTTGTAGTAACACCAATGACGCCACTAAGAAATAAGCATCGAATCTTATAGCGCGATGGACTTTAGAGTTTTCCGCTTCATTGGAAAGCGTTCCAAAGATGATAGTTGATTTTGGGCTGTTTTATGTTCTTATACATAAAACGGCCCAAAATCAAATATCGGGTAGTTGCCCAGACTAGATATAACACCCGCCTGGTCGGATCATCTCCCCCTTTTTAACAGACCTATGTGGGTCTTTACACCACTGCTATGCCATACCTTTAAACATTAAAAAAAGTAAAAGACTTTCTTTTTTCAAGCTGTATTTGTGTAACAGCTAAGCTAAAACTTCTTAACTCCACTATCCCTTCTAAACAGAGCTCCAGTACGCAATCGCTAATCGACATGGGTTGTACAAGCCGCTCTAACTAACGTTCCTACTAAGTTCTTTCCTTGCTTTTATTCAGATCCTATCTGCCTGTAATGGATTTGTCAACGACTGATTTATCTAACGCATTTGCAAGTCGTGTGCGAAGGTGTTTCTCGTTATGTGTTATATTTTATAATGCCTTGTTAGTACTGATTTGCATTTTTATATTGGTTGTATCAAGTCCCCTTGTATACAGGATTTGTGATAACTCAATGTTTTCCTTGTGTGTGAGAAGTGATCTACGCCAAAGTTTGTTACAGTATCAATATTAAGATCATGAATTAAATTTCAGTACGGTCACACTGTAAATTATCTTTAAATTGGTCTCATATAATTTGAATTTATCATAAAAAAACTTTTTACAAAAAAAATATAACCGACTTCAATGATAAAAAACACTGAAAAGTATCAAATAACTTTAATTTTGGAAATCGGTGTTTCTATAATAGTTTAGTCTCTTCGTTATTTAACACCGACTTCCAAAATTAAAGTTATTTGATACTTTTCAGTGTTTTTTATCATTGAAGTCGGTTATATTTTTTTTGTAAAAAGTTTTTTTTATTTTACACTTTTTAGTTATGGTACCACCACTAAAAAGTACCCCTCAGTCAAACTTAAATACCTTATAGTCAGAGCCCATCTCATAACGGTTCTAATAATCCCAAACACGGTTAGATTACATTAATTTACCTTTCGGCTTCCTCATCAGATCAGTTCGATATATCCTCTCCCCCTCTTCTTTCAAACAGTCATTAGACGAGATGCTGGAGAGGGAAAGGATATATCGAACTGATCTGATGATGAAGCCGAAAGGTAAATCTTTCAATCAGTCATTAGACTAGATGCTGATAATCCCGGCTGTAGCATCAGGCCAGATTTATGTCAACATTGCAATGAACTTAAAATTTAGTCCTGTTTAAAATGAGCCCAAACACGACTACGGTGCTGTAATTTCAAGGTTTATACTTTTCCTGATGCTCCTGGCTTCAGCATCAGGTCTCTATGTACTTCGGTGTTCTTTATTAGCAGTACGTTTATCCACACATCGAGCCGTTTTCAATGAGCCTAAACTCGATATATCTGCTGTTTGTTGTCGAGGACTTAGGTACTCTGCAGACTATCCTGACTGCAGCATCAGGTCATGACTTGATGATCATGAGACCAAATGTGGCAAATGCCCTATCAAACATCAAAACAATTTACTAAAACAGTCCTTGCCTGTTCGAGTAACTTCTTACTGTTAAGGAGTTGTACCTTCCATCATCAGCCCAGCTACCTGAGATGGTGACGACCATACGCAAATACACAAGATACTTCATAAAATATGCGAAAATCAATAAGTGAGCCTATAAAATTTGAAGGTTGCCCTCGATTTCTCCAAGATCCCATCATCAGATCCTAATTTGGTGATAATGGGACCACCTCAGAACTATTTACTTTTGAACAAAAAAAGAATTTTGTTAATCCGTCCACATTTGGGGGAGTATTCGACGAACAAACATACAAAAAAAAAAAAACATACAAACAGCCGAACGTAGTACCTCCTCCTTTTTGGGAAGTCGGTAAAAAACGTCTAAAGTAAAACTAGTGAATTTCAATAGAACATTTGGTAGCTTAATTAGTTGCATTTTAACCTTACCGACTTCCTGCAAGGAATTTGTCTTACTAATACTTTATTATATTATATTATTATACACAATACTTTATTGATAAAAAATATCTGAGTGAATATGCTTTTAGTAAACTAGTGTACTTCATCATCAATGATTGCATCACTGTTTACCATCAGGTGGGATCGCAGTCAAGCACTGGTTTATATAATTTAAAATAAGTTATATTATACACATTATCCCCCATCCCTCATCTAGAGAGGAGGCCTGAGTCCCAGCAGTGGGAACATTAAAAAGGCTGATGATGATGATGATGATACACATTATTTGTAAAAATACTAAAAATAAACTTATTGAGGCTATTGAAGAACAATAAAGTCAAAAAAGTAAAGTAAAAAAGTAAAGAAGTTATTCAGGGGGAATCAGTATTAGCATACCGGTTGAAAATTGATTGAAGTAAAAGAAAAAAAATGTTACATCGGTTTCTAGTAAGGATAACCGAAAAAGGAAAACCTATGCTCGACCTTTTTTGATCCTCAAAAACCCAAAATTTCAAATAGGTATATACATACGCAAAAGTTAGGCTCGATGATCTCTTTCACTAATGATATAGATCACAAAACAGTGCACTTCCTAAATAGAAAACAATTTACTGTAGCAAAATAGCAAACCACTTCTGACTTCCTCAATGAAATACCAGTAAACATAACTTTGGAAACTACAATAGAAACGTTAATAATATAGATAGAACCTATTACCTAACTATTAAACAAATACATCAGAGAACTTACTTTCATGATCGTGAAGGCGTATTTACTACCATTGCGAAACAGTGCCTTATCTTCATAGTTATCGAAGACATTAATGGGTTTCGTGATGGTCTAGTGATGGGAAGAGTTTGGTATTAATGTGGGGAAAGGAAGGTTGTGTCATTCATATTTATGGTGGTAATTTTGTGAAATCGGGTGGGTTAGAAAATGCATAAAAACAGATAAGTATATGTCCTAGAACCAAAAATTCGAAGACATGTGACATTCACCAACCCGCACTGGGCCCGCGTGGTGGATTACGGCCCATTCCCTCTCCTAGAGAGGAGGCTTGAGTCCTAGCAGTGGAAACATTAAAAGGCCGACTATGCTATGCTACTTGTACCTGTAGACGGGTGTCGTCAAAAATTTAGTCTTAAAAATGCTGGCGTGATAATCAAAATTCGTTCGAAGCCAGAAAAATTTAGTTAAAAACTTTCAGATACTGATCTAAAATGGTTCCGGATTAACTGATTGGTTAATTCGGGTACAAATATAGTTATTTACATTCTACTGAAGGAAGAACTCAATAAAAATATTCGTAGGCTGCGGTGTGTTTGATAAAAGCGCAACTTTATTTCATGATTAAACTTCACCTTATAATGATGACGTCACCCCGTGCGAAAAAATGTAACACGGACTGACGTTACACGTTACTTTAATTGGCTATATCTTTGTCATTTTTGGTCTAATTTACAAATAAAAAATACGTGTCCCTTATTTTTGATTGATAAATGATAAATGATCTTTATTTTGTACATAGGTTTTTTAAAAAACACTTTTACACGTCAATTTTGTTTTCAGTCAGTTTTAACGAGATGAGGCCGGTTTAATGAATGGGTGATTAATCTAAAAGACGGACTAATTACATTTTTTACGGCAACTAGCCTATTTATCTATCTATAGGTCATCCCAAAATATTTCAAATACCAATTACTTAAATTACAATTAAAATTCAAGCGCCGCCCATCACTACTTCTACTACTAATTCAATCAAAATAATATATACGTATATTTACGACTATTTCGAACAATACGAGTTAAAGTGCGTCGTAACTTAACAATTGACTTAATTCGATAACACCGTAACCGGATTACAGCGTAACAGCCTTATTGTAATGTGCGGTGATAGTGTTCGATTTGGTTGAATAAATACTTATATTTATATGTAAGAGTGTTTTCACTTTTATTTTGCTGTGTATTTATTTTAGAGCCGGTGGTGGCCCAGTGCTAGCAGATTTTTAAAAAAATGGGGTATGGTCATCCTCATAGACTTCCGTCCTGGGGTTGTCAGACTCTTACTGACTAAAACCGCCCCCGTCTTCCCTCGATCATCTGTGTCGGAGGCTGCAGGTGCAGTTTGACTTCCGCAGTCCCGGACTAGTGATCCGATCCTTCGGTCTTGTTCTGTATTGGTGGGTCAGTAGCTCTCATGAACATCTAAGAGAGACGAGGATTCCAACCCAGTCAGGCGCATAGCTTTGTGTAATTTATTTCATCATCACTACTTTTTTAAATGATGAAGGAAAACATCGGAAAGAATCCTGGAGCCAAAAATTCGAAAACATTTGTGACATTCTCCAAACCGCACTGGGCTCGCATGGTGAAATACGGCCCATTCCCTCTCCTTAAAAGAAGGCTTTTATGAAACCTATTTATGCTTGGGTTTACAAGGCCTCCCAAAAGGTAGTCCGATGACCTGGTGAGGGTCGCAGGAATCCGATGGATGTTAGACGCACAGGACCGTTCGTTGTGGTGACACTTGGGGGAGGAGTATGTCTAGTAGTTAATGTCTTTCAGCTGAATATAAACTAGAGCTTGAATGCAATCCTATCTGATGGTAAGCTGATGAAGATGGCAATGTAATTGTTGATGGTGAATCGCACTAGTTCACTTTAGCCTTGAAAACACCTTAATTATAATCGGACGGGAACCGTTCCAAACAAATGTTCCAATCCTTCGACATACGCGGTGTAAATGACAAAGTAAAATGCTTAAAAAAAGTAAAAGTATCTGGATGTAGAGGAGCTACTTTCCGTACGTCGGGTTGTCCAATGGCAGAATGGTGATGGCGAAATCAAGTCATATAATCTTTGCACACTAATTGCTAATAAGGTATAGTTTCGCCAATTCTGTGCAGGTGCTAGGTTTGCATAGCTATTGAGATTTATTATTACGATTGAAAAACTTGTGAAGCAATTCATAGTTTGCATACAACATTATTGCCGTGTGACTTGTTAGGTACTTAACGAATAGTTGTAAAATTATGTTATTTTCTTGTTAAATTAACCTAGCCAAGTTGCTATTCTGCAATAGTTAACGCTTGTAGAAAGCGTCAAATATACGGATAACGTCGTCTTAACGCTCAGTCACGTTGTCAGAACAAATGAATAGGCGGCAAGGTCGACTCGAAGCGTTCGATGCAGGCGAAACAGTTGTAACTTGGCTAGGGGGGCAGGTGAATAAGAATTTTAGCTTTGGTCACTGTAATTCATATTGTATTTAGGGATTGCGATGCCGTTCTTTTCCTACTTATCACCACCAGCATCTTCATCCTTCAGTAGTACATTTGCTAATATAGGCTACTCCAAACGCATGCCATTTTTATCGATTCGTAGCATCTTTTATTCAGGTGCTTGTCAAACTGTGAGCATCAGCATCACAGTATGATGTCAGTGCTTTTATTGATCAATTATAATAATCTATTGTGTCATTTTCTGTCTTTTTTAATATTTTTTTTTTTTACAAAATGCATATAAAAGTATTTATATTGGGGACCTCTATAATAAGAATTGAATTGAATATTTAAAATTTTTGTTTCAGTCGGTCTGTCGGGGTATCGGTCTGTTGGTTTGTCGCTCTATTGGTCTGTCTGTTTTACTGTTTCTCTGTCAGTCCGTTGATTTTGGCTAAGCTCCGGAACAGCAGAACAGATTTTGATTAGACTTTCATTCATAGATAGATACCTTTTTTTTCCACCTGATATTATAAAGAGTAATAAAGTAGCCTAACTACTTTTATTTTAGATTTTTTTTTTAAATTGTGTCCAAATGACATAATGTTATTTTACGAGTCCGATGCAGATGAAGTAGTGGACTAGTTTCTTCATAATAATAATTTACTACTGTCAATGAACTAGTATTATACAGGCACTTGTTATCTATTTTCAACAGCAGCAACCTGTCGCACAATACATCACAAACCATTACACTTGTAGCGACATCTATGACGCCACATAAGAACTACGAAGAAAACACGAAATCCTGCATCGCGCAATCAGAGTTCTCCGCGCGATTTGAACATATAGGACAGCCCGACATCAACTATTGGGCAGTCGCCCACCAGACTATAACACCCGGTCTGGACGGAGGATCCTCCCTTTTCAACGGAGGTATGTGGGACTTTACTCTCTGTTCCGCATACCCTCCAAACTGGTGACCCTCGACAAAGAACGTCAGCGCAGCCTTCGTGCAACTACTACTTTGTGACGTCATCATCACTTCCTCAAGCTTTCGAGCAACGAGCCAAACAGCCAGCACCCTCGGCTAAGGGTATCCTGACCACCAGTATGTCTACCTGGTCATACCTGGTCACCACCTCAGCCGCATCAGCGACCTTGGCACACCGCACCTTCGGCCAGTCATATGAAGAGCCATGAAGAACCTCTCCTGGTCGACGCTAGCAATCAAGCCCTACGTCGCACAAGCACCGCTCCGACTCACTGGAGCCAGCAGCACTACTCCGACTCACTGGAGCCTGCAGCATCGTCCCGACTCACTGGGACAGCACCACCCCGACTCACTGGGGCATCATCCCGACTCACTGGGACAGCACCACCCCGACTCACTGGGGCATCATCCCGACTCACTGGGACATCATCACCCCGACTCACTGGGGCATTATCCCGACTCACTGGGATAGCAACACCCCGACTCACTGGGGCATCACCGCAGACAGTTCCGACTCACCGAGAACTATGCGGCATCGGTTCCGACTCACTGGAACCAACCTACCGCTGGCCTGGCACACATCAAGAAGCATCTTGAATCATCGATCTCCGATCTCCGGAGGGGAGTGATGTAGCGACATCTATGACGCCACATAAGAACTACGAAGAAAACACGAAATCCTGCATCGCGCAATCAGAGTTCTCCGCGCGATTTGAACATATAGGACAGCCCGACATCAACTATTGGGCAGTCGCCCACCAGACTATAACATCCGGTCTGGTCGGAGGATCCTCCCTTTTCAAAGGAGGTTTGCGGGACTTTACTCTCTGTTCCGCATACCACCAAACACTTATCAACGTTGCTTTGTCTCCAACAAACCAAGGCTAAATTCCAGCCAACAGCTAATTTTATAAGAACCACAGAGCACGAAATATATCAGCGATCTCTGCTAGAGATATCTTTAGATAAATATGAATTCGGTAACTTAAAAAAATTGTTGGCTTGTGATGATTTTGTCTTATGACAACCGTACTTGCATTTAGCATAATTTTCAGAGGTCCAAATATCTATTTTTGGTACCATGTTTTTTATGGATCTAAAAACCATGTAATCTAAAACCAACCGTAGTGACTACCAGAAAAGCACTGAGGCAGTAAAGTTATACATAATTGTCATAGATCTCATAAATTGTAAGGAATACATTATTTCTACTTCCTTCCATGTCAAACAGGAGACCGAACAGGTCCAGGCTTATGCTTATGAACGACCAAAAGGTCGTTCATAAGCATAAGCCTAGAGACCTACCATGATCTTAAGGCGATCCATTTGAAGACATTTAATTGAATGTTAAAGGGATACAAATATATTACGGTTTATAGTTCCATCCCTCTTTTTGCTTGCACTTGACATTTTAGCATGTTATGGCTTTTTTTAATGGTGGACAAAAATCATCTAATGACAACCCCCGCTCTTGGATGGAGCGGGAGATAGTGCCAGACTCTTACTGACTTAAAACCCACCCCGTTCCTTACAACCTTCATACCGGGGTTCGAGCTCCCTTTCGGTTAACCCTGGCCCCAGTAGGCTTCGACCCAGCTGAGCTCCTGCTGTTGCTAGCATGTCATGGCTTACCATGGGCCTTAGCCCCAGTTGCCAAACACAACCAGATTACAATTCCGTACTCTATGTTAACAAGTAAACTGTCAATACAAAGTACTAATAACTGGCGTATATTATCAAAGAAAATGTAGCGCCGCCGTGACCGAATTCCCGCTACCAACTGTTATAAAATATAAACGGTTAATCAATTCGGAATAACATTAGTGAGGTATGCGTGTTTTGTATTTATTGAGCTTTAGATGTAGTTTTGTGTTTTAACATCGATTTCCTCTTAGTACAGAGATGTTTTGCAAGTTGTAGTGTAAGGAGTGAAGTAAACAACACGGCAAGTTGTGTTGCAATTTGTGTTGACTAGTTAAGACAAGTTTTTGTACAGTTGAGACGAGATTATTTTTCTTATGCAACTTTTTGTACATTAAAACAGTCATTGTCATTCATAATTTTTAGCCTAAAGACATCCACCGCTAGACAAAAGCCTCCCCAAGTATCGCCACAACAACCATTTCCATTGGATTCCCTTAATCTTCCAACGCTGTATCTGTTTGTACGTAGTCCCCACTCCAGAAATGTAAATCTGTAACTGTAAATGTATCCAATACTAGCTTTTGCTCGCAGCTTCGCGTGTGTACATAAAATAAAGCCTATGTCACTGAGAAATAAAGCAGCTCTGTATCGGTGAAAACATTTTTGCAATCAGACCAGTACTTTCAGAGATTATCTCATACAAAAAAACAAACATAAAAACAATATTTGCTTCTTTATTATATCAAAGTCAAAGTCAAGTCAAAGTCAAAATATTTTATTTCATATAGGCCTACAAGGGCACTTATAAAACGTCAGAAGCTAGTGCACGGTTCGAAATTGGTCGTTTCCTATGGAGAAGAACCGGCAAGAAACTCCATGGTTACTCTTTTAAAAAAAATGTGTTTATTACAATATTGATTGATTTATGTAAGAACAGTGTAGACCAGTCAACACTGTACACAAAAGCACAAAATTAATCATAATAAAATAAAAATATAGTAATTTGTAATAGAAAGTTATCTAAGTGTTTGTGGATTATACAGTGTTCTCACATTCACATTCCAAAAAGAGGCTATATAAATAATTACAACAGAAAAATTTAAATAATTACAACTGTTAACAAAATAAATTACTAACAAATTGAATGCAGTTGAAGTCTAAATAAAAAAATAAAAAATATTGCAAAAGCAATTCGTTAAAGGAAAAGATGTATCAGTGTAGATGTCAATGATTCGTAACGTAATTTAATGAAAATGTTAAAAAAAAATACCGGAATTAATCTCTATTAGACTGAACAGACATAAAATGGATTACGCAAATGCTTTGATTGATAAAAAAGTTACATAATCATATTTGCTAGCTCGAAGTACAACACTTTTAAACTTATATTGTGGCCACGAAGGTAAGAGAAAGCGGTAACAAGCTAGCTTTTTTAAGTGGGAAATCATTTAATGACTTCTTCCACTCTTTGGCGAAACGGAAGGATATGTCGGACTTTTACTGAATAAAACCCACTTCTATGTTCCTTGTTTGCCTTGTATTCCAGGATTTCGGAAGACTCGTAGAAAAAACCCATGGTCTAAATGGCTTAAATAAATATTAAAAAAAAAATTGCTGTGCATAATTTATAACTAAACCGTGTGAATTTGAACCTGCAGGTAAACTAGACTAATCATAAAATTATTAACAAAGATAATGGTACTGATAGAATTTTAGAACAAGGACAAGCTACTGATCAGAAAGGAATTGGTCTCAATAATATCGTGGTAAGGACATAATGTTACTTTATTATCGGAACGTAAGTAAATAATAACTTCAAATGGCTTTTGAATAAATATTTGTCGTACTGATCTAGCACAAAAGGGTTTCAATGTATTAATAAACATACTTTGGCAATTGTACGAGTATATAGGTAGGTAGAGAGAATAAAATAAACGTTGCACGTTGTATACACGTTGTATATAATATTCCACAACTATCACACAATGCCGTCTAGTCCCAACCTAAGCAGAGCTTGTGTTATGGGTACTAGACAACTGATAAACATACTTATATATTTCTAAATATATACATATTATAGATAAATTACACCCAGACACAGAACAAATGATTATGCTCATCACACAAACATTTGTCCTGGGTGGGAATCGAACCCACGACCCGACAACTCGACTGTACAAGTATTGCGCATGTGTTTTGTAAAATTACTACTAACATAATTTATTTATTTAAAAAACCTTTTTAATTCATTATACCCCAAGCGAACACCGGCGTTTGGGCACTCATTGTCTTTCTATTGATTATATGTATATCACTATTGAAAGGTTAAGATAAATTTGTTAATTGATTTTCTCTTTCTTAGGGCGGGTTTTTGAATTGCAAATTTTTAGTTGAGGATGTTCCAAACTCTATGTCATCATCATCACGATGATGTAATATTGCAAAACACATCAGCTTTTTTAATGTTCTCACTGCTGGCACTCAGGCCACTTTTCTAGGAGAGGGGCAAACCCTATGTAAATGCACAATTTTGACAGGTTTTTATTCTAAAGTTCGATAAGTACTCAACTTTAAATGCTTAAATCAGAAATCAGGATTAAAGATCTAAAATAGCTTTACATTTTATTGTATGTAAAATAAATAATGTTGTATCTACATAAGGCTATTTAAAAGTACGTGAATCGTTAAATAATAATAGATAAAAATATAATAGGTTGTTGATTCATTAAACCCCAAGCGAACGCTTCGCTCGTCATTGTTCGTTCGCGTTGTCATTGTCTTTCTATTGTCTATGATTGACGGTATTCGGAAAGTTTATAAAATAATAAACAGAGTCAATCGGCTATATAACAACCGGAACCAACGAAGCCAACTTAATCAAGATCAAATTCCGTACTCAACTAAAGCTAGATAAACTTTGAGTAATTTATACCTAGCTCCGACTTTAATCTTTTCAAATTCATTCACAAACTTATCAACAGCCATTTCCACTTCAGTATTTAAGTATTCTATTTCTTCAATTGAGTTGTCACTTTGCGTTTTCCTTAGATGTTACATAAGGTACCACCTACATAGCATCAGATATCGTAAGTAAGCCACTTAGCTAAGATTACGAGTGAAGTGAATTAATCTCGGTGTGACAAAACAGGATGCTGAGCCTTATCTGAGACTGTAGCGATGGTGGTATTGAGGGGAGCGGGTTTAAAATGTGATGTCGATATAGAAAAGTAGATTATAGTGTTGAGATTGAAAGAATTACGATGGTGTTTCGAGATGACATGTTTCTACTGTTACGCAAAGGGGAAAAGAAGAGAGGATTATATAGTTAAATATAAACATCTGAAGCAAACTATAATAAATTAGCTTTTGCTCGTGATTTCACTCGCGCCCATAAAATATAGCCTTTATCACTCAGGAATAAAGCAGCTGTCTATCGAAAAAATTTTTGCAATTGGACCAGGACTTACAGAGATTACCTCCTACAAACAACATTAATAAAAACTTTACCTCTATATTATATTAGTGTAGACAATGAATAAATGCATGTCAAATGTTGACATGCATTTATTAATTGCCTAGAAACATAATTTAATATTTTAGTAATAATGCACTAAAACTTTATTAACTCACTACGAATATTTATAACCTACTAGCTTTTGCCCGCGCGGCTTCGCTCCCGCTCTTCCCTACTCCACCCTACTATACCCAACTCTACCCTACTCTACCCTACTCTACCCTACTTTACCCTACTCTACCCTACTCTACCCTACTCTACCCTACTCTACCCTACTCTACCCAACTCTACCCTACTCTACCCTACTCTACCCTACTCTACCCTACTCTACCCTACTCTACCCTACTCTACCCTTCTCTACCCTAATCTACCCTACACTACCCTATTTTTTTTCCATAAGAACCTTTTCCTCACAATAACAATCACAATAACAAAAAATCAGCCAAATCGGTCAAGCCGTTTTCATGTCAAGTCGTGACAACGGAAAACGGGGGTCATTTTTATATATATAGATAAGAAGATGTATGTATATGCAAATACAAATAAAATTAAGCGATATTATCTTGTTGAATACTATGTTATTTTTTTGGGTGAAAAACGAGCCAGTTTTCTGGTCATGAAAAGTTTCGATCAGTCAGTGAAGAAACCCCATGACGACCTAAGCGTTTTGGTTCCAAACAGCTTAAAAAAAAAAAAATTGCCTACAGTATCAGCGCCACTTGATGATCACTGCAAGGGTAGCAAAGGCTGAGCCCACCATATTTGGAACGTGAAATGACGCACAAAGGTGACAGTACAGGTGTCATATCCCACATCTGAGGCCTACACGTCACAGAACTTGTAAGCCCTCTGTCCAAAGAGTAGATAGATAGACGCAATCAAGTGTTACAGGGTGATTTTCGACCACCATAGACCTGGTGTTGTAGGTGACGACTATTGGAAAGCCCATTGTCTGACCACCTGGTAATGCATAGACCAATGAGTCAGTAAAGCTGAAGATCCTGCTCTGTAGGACCAATGACTACTAGGGCCGCGATTTTTGTAAGAGATGGTTTTTGGCAGTTAGTCTAATACGCTCTCTCGTTCTACGTACCCTAGAGTGGCAGAAATTATTGGATGATTTCCCGCTTCAAAAAAATCTTTCACAGCAACATCGTCATGCCATCTGGTTTCTTTCCATCGTCACGGACTAAGCTACTAGGTTCTAAAATCGCAAGTATGCAGTCACAAGATTTCGACGAATAATATCTTTGATTTTGCCGAACGTATTTAAGTACTATGCAGTTTACGCTCTAGCAAACTGACCAGGGTGCCCGAGGCTCTCGATAGCTTTACCACAGTGGCAACAATGAGGAGCAACACAAGGTCCACTTAAGCGTAGACAAATGGTAAGACGATGCGTCAACCATCTTAATACAGCAGGCAAATGGCGGAAGTGCCTGAAACAAGCCTTCGTCATGTTAGATTATCCAGTAATACTAAATATGAATATTTACAAACATTCAATCCCCGAAGGAAATAAAAAGTGCTTTATATTTTATGTGAAATGGTAATTTCATTTTGATAAAATATAATGACAGAATAATTAAAATAATACACGCAAATATATGAGCTTAAACGAAAATATATAATATCCAACAATCTAGTTAAATCTATACAAATTTTACAGTTCAAATAATATCGTTGAAATCCAAATTCATCTGATAGAGCAACAGGAAATCGCCAACACACGCAACCAATACCGATGAAATGTATAGCCGATACAATTATATCATCGCGACTAAACCGATTTCAAATTACTCAGAGGCCATTTAATAGTCAGTAAACACTAATTCAATTAATTTCGATGTTAAATTCCGTATCGTTTTAATTATCGTTTGCGCGAATAGGGCCGGTAGCGTGAATTCTGCGGAAGTAACAAATGGATTGAGGATTTTGTTAATGTTGTTTTACATTGTATTTTAAATTGTTGTGAAAGATTTTTTGGGAATAAATTGGGATAATTAATAACTAATGAATAACCAGCAGCAATTTTTTATCTTATTGCATTATAATTAAATTCCGCTAAACCCATTTCATCATCGGACAATCAGACCTACGATGGTTCACCACCAGTACATGGTGGGTTTATTGTATTGCGTTTTGGAAGGAGTTACGGCTCGCGAATAGTATGACACACATATTATTATATTCGCAATACACAACTACTTTAGTCAACCACCGGATGGCTACTGCCCCGTCTCAAATACGTCACATTGTAATGAGTCTACCCTTTTTTTTTACTGTGGGCAAAAATCATCCAATGACAACCCCCGTTCTTGAGTGGAGCGGGAGATAGTGTCAGACTCTTACTGACTAAAAACCCACCCCGTTCCTTCTAGCCTCTTCATACCGGGGCTCGAGCTTCTTTTCGGATAACCCTGGCCCCAGTAGGCTTCGACCCACCTGGGCCCCTCCTGTTGCTGACAACTCCTTGAGGCGCGCGGGAACAGCGCGCCGTCGACGACTTGGGCTCGCACAAACCGTGTGGGAGCTCATCCATTGTGCGAATAACAAAGGAGTGAAATTCTCTAGCAAAATCTACTAGACAAGCGTACTCTATCGTTGACCACAACGCCGCTTTCCATCAGGTGAGATAGCAGTCAAGCACTAGCCTCTCAATAATTTAATTAAAAATTACTATCTGTGGCCTACTAATAAATTTTATTATGACTTTTAATTTTCTGTTAGACATATTATGCCTTTCACAATTTGCAGTACAATGTCACTTTTTTTTGTCTTTTGGCTACCTCTAGCACATCCTAGGCAATTTTTAAGCTACTTAGCTTGGGAGCACTTTTGCCTTTTTTAGAGTCACCGAATAACTTTTCCCACTTCGTATGGTTTCAAACTTTTACTGAACACATCTCGCTCGTTTACTTTCAGTTTCTTTTTCGGTCCTAGGTCCATCTAATCCTGGTCATAGGTATATATAATAAATACAAATGTTGCATTTTTTTTTATCCTTAATTCGTTTAGCTTAGTTCTTTTAGTCGTGTACATCCTTTTTCTTTCTATTTAGGGTATGATTGTTTCTTAGACCACATAAACTTTAGGCACTTGTTAACTAGGTACCTGTATATTCCAACACAAAGCTGGCTTGACATTTATGTTCATTAACTTGCTGATCATTAAACCTTCCTAGAGAAGAAAACTTGATAGTTTTTCTAGAATGCTCAGTTTTAGTACACATAACATAATGCAAGCCTAGAACAATAGACAAGTTAAATTTTTTTGTATCGAGAATTACTAAACATATCTCCAATTCAGCATTTCACCATAAAAGTCGGGAATGAAACAAAAGTTTATTACATCTCATAATGACGCCTCAAACATAAAAACGTTACAATCCATCATATCGTACATTTTTTACTGCTCCATATAATTCATACTACAATTACACATTATAATCTACGCGTTCTGCGTTAAAAGTCGTTTACGCCCGCGTGGTTTACGCGGCTATGGTAATAATATCGTAATTACTGTAATTAAACCTCTTAAATCACGACCAGAGTCTAGTTACTGGATGACAGTAAAATAGAGCTGTCCAGAAAGTTAACTCATCATGTCAAACCATAAATGTGCTACTGAAGATGAAACTTCATTAACTGGGTACTGCAATTTATGTGGTGGATATGAATTATGACAATCTTGGAGTAATCAGGTTGGTAGTAGAATGAGTGTCTAGTAATTTTAGTACTTAGGTGTTAATTTTTGTTTAGATGATATAAAACAGTGTGCCTGATAGTAAGCAGTCGTTGATGGTGAAAAGCACTAATTTATTAACTGACACTCTTACTTTGAAGACACCTCAATTGTTATAGGATGGAAACACCGCAGCAGGCAAATTGTTCCAGTCTTTTGATATACGCGGCATAAACATAAACGATGAGTTCACCTCATCGTTAATACCGCGTATACTTAGTTCGGACCATAGAGATCTCAATAATGTAAAGATAGACACTCGTCGTACTTTGGGTTGTCCGATGGTAGAAAGGTGATGGCGGAATCAAGTCACGTAATTCCTGTGCACTCTCTCATCACACATTCTGCCCCTATAAGTGCTGCATTGGAAGCTTATAACCTTTTCTGTCCCTCTCAATATACTTTTAGAGCTGGTAAATTGACTGCCGATGCTGTACATAATTAAACAATTACATAGTCACTAACATGGACGCGGCAGCAAGATTTTGGGGGTATTTCTGAAGCTTGCGAAAGCTGTTTTTTGTGCCAATCCTAATTCGGCAGATGGAATGTCTTGAAATTAGAGGGGTCCAGTTAAAATCTTTAAGAGCTATTTGAGTGAACGTTATCAGGATGTAAGAATGGCTTTTATTAACCCTTCAGATACCGTCAATTAGAGACACAATAGTAAGACAATAGATGCGCGGCCACCGGTGGTCGCTTGGGGATTCATGAATTAAATAATGTTAATGAATTCAACAACTTTTTGTTAGACCATTAGGTAAATATAGTATTAATAAACGTAAGAAAGTAGTTCTGGTGTCCTGAAATACCGGCCTCAAGCCTATGCTTGCTATTTTAAGCAACAGTCTCCCGCAATATGCTTACTGTATCTACTTTTACACTAGAAACTGTAATTTTTATGTATTCTGGCGATGAAATAAATCTTATTATTAATAGTTTTATAAAGTAAACTAATTTCAAAGAATATGTTGCTACGTAATAATCGCATGATTCAATTTCCAAGATTAATCAACACTTGCCGAGGTTACTCATGGATGGATATTATGGTACATCTTTGACAGTAATTATGGATAATTAGAGAGCAGTGGTGGCCGAGTGGTAATGGCCCCGACTTACGAGTTGTAGGTCGCGGGTTCGAGCCCAGCCAGGCGCATTACTTTGTGTTATTTATTTCATCAGCACTGCTCTCAAAACGGTGAAGTAAAACATCGTGAGGAAACCGGCATGTCCTAGAACCAAAAATTCGAAAGAATGTGACATTCACCAACCCGTACTGGGCCTGCGTGGTGGATTACGGTCCATTCCCTCTCCTGGAGAGGGAGCCTGAGTCCCAACAGTGGGGACATTAAAAAGGCTGATGATGATGATGATGAGCAGCCAGAAAAGAGGTCAGTCTCGCCAAGAGGTATTGTTTCTTAACTGGGTTGTCGAAGTTAATCTATTTGAGTTGTGGATTATATATTTATAGCTCAACTTAGAAATCTTCATGAAGGTCCTCTACTCTCAAACGTAAATTACGTAAATTATATACCTATTGTAATAAAATATAAGGGTCATTCCCGCTCGTCCACACCCCGTCGTCCACACTGCGGACGACTTCGTCTACACTGTGGACGAACAGAACGCATTATTCCCAGTCGTCCACACCCCGTCATCTCACGTCTAGTCTAAGAGTTATTAAGAAAATATGATGATAGTATTTCCTTATAAAATATGATGATAGTATTTCCTTATAAAGCTTTATCTAAAATCCTAGTAAATTACCTAGTAAATCTAAAGCTTTTTTGCGTATTTTATACAAAATGTAAATATAATTTATCTATACTTATAATAAATCTGTAGAGAGGTCAATTCTGTACATGAAATATATTTCCAAAATAACTATCAGGGGGTGATTAGTGATCGATACTGATGCTAAAAATGCAAACAGTAAAATTTTTGTCTGTCTGTCTGTCTGTCTGTCTGTCTGTCTGTCTGTCTGTATGTTCTTTATAGAAACAAAAACTACTCGATGGATTTTAACGAAACTTGGTACAATCATTCTTCATACTCCTGGGCAGGTGATAGTATACTTTTCATCACGCTACGATCAATAGGAGCAGAGCAGTGAAGGGAAATGTTGGGGAAACGGGAGAAATTACTCAATTTTTTAAGCTTCCGTCGCGTTTGCAGCCTTAATGGTTAAAGCTACACAGAAATCATGTATTACGGAAATATTCTCCTTAAAATTATATAAAAAATATCCCACGACAGCATATGACTATATTTTATGGTTGACTCACAATAACACGTGTAACTCCCGATAGCTTAGCAGTTCGGAGCTTTCTGTTTATTTTTGTCAACTCTTACGTTTATAACCCTCTCACTCATCCCTAATTTAAAAATGTTAACATTATTATCTATTCAATAAAAAAGAATCATAGAAATCGGTATAGAAACACCAAAGTTATACATGAAATACGCTAATAAGCCATCGCGCGTGAATACTGAACCCAGTCCAGACGTTTCAGATCTTTGATTTTGACGACCCCGTTGTCGCTGACATAAGCAACAGGATCCGCGTACGAAGTCGCTGGCAGAAGCTAGTACTAAATAAAAATAAATTATTGTTATACAAACTAGAATTGTTGTTAATTATTTTAACATTTGATGATTTTAATTTATAAAAACTTAATAGTTATGTTCTTTTTAAATTAATAAAACCGTTAAATCAGTTAAATTTAAAATTTCTTTACACTGACTCTTAAACTAGACATGAAACGAGGTGCCGACGACTGGGAATGTTGCGTTCTGTTCGTCTACACTGTGAACGAACAGAACGCATCTTTCCCAGTCGTCCGCAGTGTGGACGACGGGGTGTGGACCAACGGACACAACCCAAATATAATGTATGTTACTTACTGTGGCAGAACACCGGAACACTTATATTTTTATAACATCTAAATTTTATCTTTGAGCATATTTCAACTCATACGATTTTCATTGAAATGGAAACGTAATAAGCTGATTATGTGTTTTATGTATAAGGATTAGGAATTTAGCATTTTAGCGGGCCCAACCAATGCCTCTTTGTGCTCTAGCTGCTTTTGATTGAGTTCAGCAATACCTCTTTCTGATTTAGATTAAGTTCTTTATTTTATAATATGTAATTTAATTTTTAAATAAGTTATGAGGTACAAATAGTTTTTTAATTTTTTTTTATTTTTTTATTTTATTATCTTTCTTTTTAGCAAACATTTTAGCATTATTGACAACGATACTTCTGCATCAAAGTTCTCTGTTCTATTATAAATATTGCGAGTAGATATTATGAGCAATTTGTGTTGGCGCCACTCGTAATAATTGTCCCAACATTAATGTATGCGGTTTACCGATACGTGTCGATTTTACTTTACCGCCCTATGTAAAGAGATTGATTATAACACGAACCTAAGTGACATAAAGATTTATGCTGGCAACGTTGATGAAGTTGCAAATTATAAGCAGTTAGGAGCTGGAATGTTGAAAGATTACGATGATAAGATTTTAGTTATGCCGACAGAATTTATGATGGAAACGATACGGCAGGGCTCGTAGTATTGCCCCTTAGTAGTAATAGAGATATTCGTCATCATCATCATCATCATCATTTCAGCCGATACACGTCCACTGCTGGACATAGGCCTCCCCCAAGCGCCGCCACAACGAACGCTCCCGCGCGTCTCGCATCCATCGGCTTCCCGCAACCTTCAGCAGGTCATCAGACCACCTTGTTGGAGGCCTTCCAACGTTGCGTCTTCCGGTACGCGGGCGCCACTCCAATAATATAATCGTCATGTTAACTTATAATATATTTAATTATAACTTCAAACTATTCAAAAAATATAACACCGTGAAAAGGGCGCGCAATTCCATATTCGAATCTCAAAGATCCTAGTGCGGGGACGATCATGCGCAACGCCATTAGCCATGCGCATAGTCATCGACTTTTTAGTCAACAGTAGTTAACATTGCGATTGAACTTTTTTATTTATTTAACAAAGATTTTTACAGCTTTGCAAACCCCTTTCCTTTTACCGACAGCTTTGTCAATGTTGCAGTCTAAATAATCGTCATAATGGTCACTGATATCACTATTAAGTGTTATTAAATCTTGTTTCTTTACAATGTTTACATTAATCAAAAATAAAAAAGTAAAATTGTACTGTATGTAATAATTTTATTAACCAAGTATAATGTAACATTATGTATGTGACTTGTAAGAATCTCTTACCAATAAACTACTATGACTAAAACTATAACTATGATAAGGTTCCAAAGACACGTAGCTTTTCACAATACGAACCGTATCTAGATGTCCTGATTTTGGAATCAAGCCCTAGGTCCAGCCCCCTAACGTGATACGTGAACCTATTAACGTGTGCCGTTGGCTGTCCAATTATTAAGTTGTGTATACAGTAAAGTTTAGTCAAGTCTATATTTATATTTGATTGCATTATTTTTGCCATTTAATGAAAAGTAGTATAGTTTTGCTTTATAGATTCAATTTTGGAGCATTATAAAAGGTAAATAGTGTCCTTAAAGTACCCCGGTATTGCAGATGTCTCTATACGCTGATGAACACTTATCTTTATGTCACCTGCACTTTAAGGCAAAAAATATATATTCGACGTCATATCAGCGGTTTAAACCACTACCTTATATTTGTTTGTTTTTTGTACTATTAATGCAATCATACTTTATTAGTTTCATTTTAAATGTCATTTTGTTCTGCATCATAGTTGACCTTATCATATCACGCATATATTTCTACATCAATCGTGTTAGCAGTTTCTTTATCAGTAAATTCATATAACCAATCTCAAAAATCAACAAATTAGTACTGTCTCACTGTACACTTTACATTGTCAGAACATAGGCAGTAAACTGTCCAATACGTTACCAATTTCATTTTCAATGGTATTTTGTTTTATAACATAGTTGGACTTTTCATATTTGTTGACTGTTTCTTCATTAGTATCCGTATGTTCACAAACTCTATCTAAAAAATCAACGAATCAATATTTTCTTACTGTATAGTTACATAGTCTGAACACAGGCAGTAAATTTTCCAATACTTTACCCATTTTATTTTCAAGGGTATTTTGTTTTATAACATAGTTGAACTTGTCGTATGTCGTAAGTGTTTCTTTATCAATCGTGTTAGCATCCTCTTTATCAACATCAGTATGTTCACACAACCCATCGTTAAAATCATCAAATCAAAACTTTCACACTTTACACTTTACGTAGTCAAGACATAGGCAGGGAATTGTCCAATACTTTGCCTATTTCATTTTTAATTATATTCTGTTCGAATTTGTCGTTTCCTTGACTATTTCTTTATCAATCGTGTTAGCAGTCTCTTTATCAGCATCAGTATGTTCACAACCCATCATCAAATCAATACTTTCTCACTGTACACTTTACATTGTCTGAACATGGGCAGTAAATTGTCCAATCGTTCTGGCTACACGATGTGTATTTTCTATACGCTATTCAATATTCGTTCGGCATAATGAGGTACAGGTAAGAGGCGGGGTCCGGTGTATTCAATTTAGTCGATGGTTAGAGGCGCTTGTGGCTGTGGTTTGCAGGCTTTTTTGAATTTCCTTAATACGTATTTAGTCATTTATGATTTCAAATTGCAAGAGGGCCACTGTGACTAATTTCAACAGAGACGCCCAGAGGTTTGTTGTTAAGATACAAAATGTATAGCTGCTACCAGTGGCTTCCCCAAATTTTCTTAAGGGAACTGAGAGATAAACCCTACGTGCTATTCCAGGATATTTATTTATTTATTTATTTAATCTTCATGCAACAAAAAGTACAAAGGCGGACTTAATGGTCTTTAATATGGTCTACCTATGTGCCAAATATCATCCAAATCTAACAAGATTTCACTGACTGTTCGAGCGTGAAGAAGTAACAAACATACACACAGTACACACTCACAAACTATCTCCTTCGTAATATTAGAATGATGTGATTGCCTGTGGATTAAGTCTCTCCTCATTTTGTATTTTACAGATAATCACAGTTGTCATTTTTTTTTGACACAATACTCCGTAGATCAATTTACGAATGTTCCATTAATGAGAATGACTGTTATCGTTACCAGATCTAACGTTGCTTAGTATATTCTCAATCATGGTGAAGTCAGTTTTCAGTCTAATAAGGTGCAGCT
This sequence comes from Mythimna lalbum, assembly GCA_949319445.1. Taxonomy (NCBI): domain Eukaryota; kingdom Metazoa; phylum Arthropoda; class Insecta; order Lepidoptera; family Noctuidae; genus Mythimna; species Mythimna lalbum. Next base: position 2,496,485 of record OX439347.1, read on the forward strand.
AGAACCTAGTACTTAATAAATTGTCCTTCACAACTAAGTAACAAACGGTAACGAGGTATTAAATATTTTCCCGAAACCAAATATAGGAGAAGGCTTACACTCAGAGCATAGAGGAACAATGCAGAACGCACTTCGACATATCGCAGGGAACGCCTTCCAACATAGGATGGACAAGCAAAACGGCAATGTGTCGCCATAACATATCAACAGAATTGCTCTATCCACATGTTTTTTTTTTTATTCAATTTAATAACAAATAGTAATAATCCATTTAATGACAATAACATTAAAATGCGTTGATAGAACCAGCACCTTGTATTTTATTTGATAAATACTACCTACTATTTACATATTTAAAACACTTAACTGTTTAACTCACAATAGCATTAATTAGTTTATAATATTAGCATACTTATACCTACACATATTTTATTAATTTAAGCAACTTAATTTAATTATATTAATTGAATTTGAGATATCTGTTACATCTTAATTCATTGTGCACTTACCACACTTTTTTACCCAAAGTTTGTCTGGTAGAAAATTTCTTGTTGCGTAAATTACTGTGCTTAAAGTTTAAATAAACAAATAAAGGTAAAAAAAAAATTATTTTTTTTTTGAACTAACCTCCATAAACAACACATCTCTATTAGACATATATGTACATCTCTATTTTCTCAAATTTTCCTGTCGCAGGAATGCCGTAAGAGATTTCTTTAGAAATAAAAATCACCTTTGTACTATTCTTCTGTTTCCTTCTTCTGTTATTTTATTATTGTGAGTACATAAATTGGTAAATAAATAAAGAAATAAAATCAATAGTTTCTAAGAATACACCCGGCGTTAAAACCCATAAATCATAACACAAAACGCATTTACCTTTCATACACATTTAAAATCGACATTCGATTTCTGAAGCACTTAAAAATTCACTACTTGGAAACCCCCACAAGTAGGTTTTGTGAAGAAAAACCACAGCTAACCAAAGGCTACTGTGGAGGCGTGAATTTTTTATGGCATGGGGCGCCATACCCCTTAGAAAAACACCGCCTTGCTAGGGAAAAGACTAATAAACGACGACCGCTATGCCTGGATCGAAGAAATTATGATATGGTATGAAGATGAGTAGACTGATTTAAAAGAAAATCCTAATGATTTAAACACTGAGTCACCTTTCATCAACATAGATATAAGTAGGTATACTCGTCCACGCTGTCTGATTCAAGGCTACATCATGTTTAAATTTTTTTTCCTAACCTTTTTATTCCCATTTCTTTGCCTTCCAAACATTCTTCTCCAGCATCCACCAGTACTCGTTTATTATATATACTTATTGAGATAGCCTCGCAAGTTCTTATTCACATCAACAACGGTCGTATGTACCTAAGTAGAATGTTAACATTTAGTCAAAGTGTATTGAAATATACAATGAACTCTCATACAGACACTGTTATATTAAAAGCGAAAGTTTATATAAACTTTAACATACAGATTTTCATTACAAAATTTAGCACCTGGGTAGATGATGCCCCGGACTGTCAGTACTGTGATAAATTAATTATATTATACTTTTATCCTGGAAGTATGTTTTCTTTTGCTACTTTTCTACTTTTACGCCAGCGATGCTGTAACATCATTTCAGCCGACAGACGTCCACTGTTGGACATAGGCCTCCCCTAAGTGTCGCCACAATGATCGATCCTGTGCGTCTCGCATCCATCGGTTTCCCGCAACCCTCACCAGGTCATCGGTCCACCTTGTAGGAGGCCTTCCGACGCTGCGTCTTCCAGTACGAGGTCGCCACTCCAGAACCTTTCGGCCCCAACGGCCATCTGTTCTGCGAGCAATGTGCCCGGCCCATTGCCACTTAAGTTTGGCAATTCTTCGGGCTATGTCGGCAACCTTGGTTCTCCTGCGGATATCTTCATTTCTGATACGATCCCGCAAGGAAACTCCGAGCATAGCCCTTTCCATTGCCCTCTGGGTAACTTTGAGCCTTCTGATGAGGCCCATTGTGAGCGACCACGTTTCGGCACCATATGTCATCACTGGCAACACGCACTGGTCATAGACTTTCGTCTTGAGACACTGTGGTGTATTGGACGAGAAGATACCGCGCAGTCTCCCGAACGCCGCCCAGCCGAGTCGGATTCGAGCTATGCTGTAAAGCTAGTAATATTAAGAAATTGTAAAAAAAAATCCTTCAAGTAATATCTTCGGTATATTGGCAAAAAGCCTTTAACGACTCCTCCACCACATTCTACCTCTTGAACACAACACAAGAAACATCTGTTAGTTCTCATGGGTCCTACGCGCAAACTTAATGTTAAAACCAGCGACGGTAAGCCAGGAAACAGCCCGAGGCCTTTAATTTGTACGGAACACCATACAATATTTATGAAAATATCGATATCTTTGTTTAGACATTTTGTTGGTATAAGGCGAAGAATATTCACACAGAATGTTCACATTAGTTGCCAATGTTTTGCAAGATTGACTCAAAGCGACTGTTTTTTAAACTACGTGTCCTGTCCTTTGACTGAAATGATGATGATGATGTCATGAATTTTTACCAATTCAAGAAATAAGAATCCTCTACACTCTCTTTAAAAGCCTCTAAATTGTCCTACTCCCAGGTAGTACTGAATAAAAAAATGTGCTAATTTTCAAATAAGCACATGGAATGAAAGTTTACATACAAATAAAATTCCCCCTTTTTCAGCCTCTTAATAGTTGAATTTTTTAAACCCCTCTTTGTGCTCGTCTACGTCATAAATGGAAGCCTTTTTACTAATTTTTATGTTCCTAAAAGTTTCTCTCAAGTAAGTTTGTTTGAAAACCTGCACAGTTGTACAATATACACGCTCAGATTTACCTGCATAGCTCACCTGTAGAGGCATACATGTTAGGTAAGTGGATCGGGGTAAGATTGGCATTGGGGTAAGAACGTATAACTATAAGTTATACCACTTATTTAGCTTTATTTTTAATGCCAGCCACATTGCTGGGCAAGGTGGACATAATGACACGCAATATGATTAACACTAAAAATAAAACGAAAAAAGTGGTAAGTATAATTTATATGTTCTTTATATGTTCGTTATATGTATTTATACGTTCTTATCCCAGTACGAGGTCGCCACTCCAGAACCTTTCGGCCCCAACGGCCATCTGTTCTGCGAGCAATGTGCCCTGCCCATTACCACTTAAGTTTTCTTCCTCGTACTGGAAGACGCAGCGTCGGAAGGCCTCCTACAAGGTGGACCGATGACCTGGTGAGGGTTGCGGAAAACCGACGGATGCGAGACGCACAGGATCGATCATTGTGGCGACACTTAGGGGAGGCCTATGTCCAACAGTGGACGTCTGTCGGCTGAAATGATGATGGTGATGTTCTTACCCCAACGTACTTTATACCCTAGCGTGTATGACTACCTTAATCCCACAGAAACTGTTTTTCTTTTCATATAATAGTATGGATATATACAACATGAAAACTAAAAATATTAATGTCAGTTGACATAACTGAGCCTTCTGGATTTTCCCACCCCGTGTATTTTTGAGGAAAACTCTGACAAACTTTTATCGGTTTGTATTGATGATGTTTTTTATAGGTTCGGAGGGTAAAGAATGCCTTAGGCTTAGCAGTGTACCTACTTGTTCAAATTGAGTTTACAATGTAGATAAGTGGGCATCGTTTGAGGGATCAAGGTTGCTTGATGTTAAGCGGAAGGATTAGCTATTTTTTATCTATTATGTATTTATTGCGCACCTTAGCTTATTACAGGACATTTAAAAAAAAAAATAAGTGTACACAGAAATGAGTGTGGCAGTAATTTTTTGTTAATTAACAATCATGTGATCGTTCACATGTTTTCTGTTACATTTTTTGTGATATAAACTAGTGCTAGACTGCAATCTCATCTGATGGTAAGCAGTGATGCAAACGTTTGTGGTAAAGCAAACTAGTTTATTGAATGATTGAATGGGAACCGCAACAATTTACCGCAGCAGGTAAATTGTTCCAGTCTTTCGATATAACGTGATATAAGCGACGAGCTGAAATGCTTGGTCCGGACCGTAAGACATTGAGGTAGACCGAGGTGTTAACATTGTAAGCGAGGACACTCGCCGTACGTCGGTTTATCCGATGGTAGAAAGGCGATGGCGGAATCATCATCATCATCATCATCAGCCTTTTTAATGTTCCCACTGCTTAGACTCAAACCTCTTCTCTAGGAGAGGGAATGGGATGGCGGAATGAAGTCATGTATTTCCCGCGCACACTCTCCAAAATACATTTATAGAATACCGAAAGGCTGGCTATCTTATACCTGTGCTTTGTAGATTTTGTAAACAACATCAAATCAGCATCATGATTACCATCATTTCAGCCGAAAGACGTCCATCCACTGTTGGCCTCTCCAATAGTCGCCATAACGACCGGTCCTATGCGTGACCGTATCCATCGAATTCCCGCCACCATCAGGTCATCGGTCCATGTTGTGGAAGCCCTTCTAACGCCGCGTACGTAGTCGTCACTCCAGAATTTACCCTATCAACCATCATAATGTAAACAACATCAAATAAAATATTTTAATTTTGAGATTTTATTTTCGAATATTTGTATCATTTTAATAAACTTTTTCAAAGCTTTTTCTTTAATTTTTTTATAAAATACCTACATATTCTGATTGATTTACAGTGTCAAAAGCTACAAAAACAAAGCCTTCGGACTTATATTTTATCCATCCACACATATTTAATTAGTTGCTAAACCTTTGCAAAATATCTCTAAACTTCTTGTTCGCACACAGACGACCTTTTCAACCATAATCACCAATACTTTAAATTGTTGCTAGCAATATATCAATATAATTCACCACAATATCATCTTCCGAAGATGATGCAAAAAACAAATGTCCATCATATTTAGGCCTTCCCATCACTCAATTATCAATCTTATGCCTTTCAGCTAAGGTACTTCTGAAGTTTCTGTTCTCAGATTCGGTTTTAACTACCCGACATGGAGCTATGTGAACCATCATCAATCATATAGCTTGACACTTCAATACAGTGAGCAAATACTTGCAGTAACTGGTGCCGGTAAGAAATAGGTATAATCCTATCAGATTTGTAAGCATGTAATTTATAATATGTCCCCTGATACGTTCATGTGTTGAAAGAGTTGTATTTCTTCTATCGATTTGTGATGTACTATTTTTGTGGCAAGAAATAATTATGATTGCTATAGGCGCCAAACTAAAAAACTATTTTATGAAAATTTTGCTGATTGATTGATGTCAATTTTATTTTATTTTATTGCTTAGAAAATCAACATCAGACAATTAAAAATGTATTTTTTTTTTATAAATTTAAGTATTAGTCTGCTAAAAAAGTATCGACAAGACGGGGTGGATTATTACTGAATAAGAATAACGGCAGCAACTTATCAACTATATATGTCACTGCTTCAATCTCAAACAAGCGCTTTTATTTTATCATCACTGCAACACCATTAATACGGTGAAGGGAAACATCGAAACCCGGGATATTCTATAACCAAAAGTTTGAAAACTTGCACCATGTATCAATAAGCTCACCTGGTACATTACAACCCATCCTCTCTTTTTAAAAGAAAACCTGAGTCCCAGCAATAGGAACATTATTTAATAATAATAAAAAAAAAAAAAATCCACAACTATCACACAATGCCGTCTTGTCCCAAGCTAAGCAGAGCTTGTGTTATGGGTACTAGATAACTGATAAACATACTTATATATTTCTAAATACATACATATTATAAATTACACCCAGACGCAGACCCATTTGGTCGATTATGTATAGGTATATGCAAAAAGGTTAGTCAGGACACTACACATAAGATTACTGGAAGTATTTTTAAACCAGGCCATAGCATTATTCCAAAACATACACATCACGGTATTACCATTAAGGTGGACTAGCAAATAGGCAATCTTCACAATATAATGCCTATGACTCATCAAATTCTATCCAGGCTGGGCCAAACTGAACACCATATACAAATTCCATCATGACATGCTTATCAGCAATGTATTAACCTACTTTCTTCGCTTGACTAACAGCTCATGTTCTCGTAAGGAAGATAAGCGTTTGATACACAGCTGTGCGGCTTTCTAATCCATCTTTTAATATTAATCGTTCTTTACTAAGTGATGACGGTCAGCTAAAGTATTTGGGGTTTTGTGTCAAATTACTGAATCAACAATTCGAAGTATAATTTTCCAAGTTGGTTATTAAAAATTTAAGGAAACGAGCCAGAATTTTTAGAGTGCTATAAATCCTGCATTGGTTTGCAGTTTTCAATTATTTAGCCAAATCTAAAATTAGAAATACAATTATAGTAAGATATTACGCGTGGCAGATCGCCGATGCGATGGACTGACTGTGCCCGGATGACATCCAGCAGGCAAAAGTGGCGGGAAGTCGTGCGGCGTACCCTGATGGCTTCCGGAGAGCTACCTTTGTCATAGACACGACGACTCTGACAAGAGTGAAACGACCATGAAGAGAAGATATTACAAAAAAATAACAATGATTCTGTGCATTATTTGTATATGATATACTGAGAATAGTAAATGCTATAGTCAAAGTACTAATTAATTTGAGTATCTACTAAATTATTAAGACTACAGTAAACTTTGTCACAAAAAGTAAAATCAGTTGTTTTGTCTCCCGTAGAACGATTTGTCGTCGATGTATATTTTCGATGCAAGCTTTCCCATTTGGTGTATCCAGCATTTTGAGCTTGCGCACACAGTAATGCAAAAAGCTTTAACCTACACACACATCGCTGCTTCAATTCAAAAGTACCACAAATAAAAAAAACTACTAAAATATTTTTATCGCAAAAATGCAATCGTAAGCCTTTATATTTTCATATTTGAAAAAGATCCCCATTGATTTTGCATTCTAAGATAGAAAACCCACGCAACCGCTTTTATTGAATTTTCGTTTTGAACATAAGAAATATAATCTAAACTGCCATATTGTTAGATACGCGTCCACAACCGAGCTGAGAGCACGTCTCTTTTGTACAAAAGTGCCACATCTCGAAAATTAATCGGTGTTATTCGTTAATTTTATAAAGAAAACCACCATATTTAGGAATACTGCAGTTTTGAATAAAGGATTCACGTAAGTACGACATTATTTTTAAATCAAAAGAACCATATTTCAAAACTGGTTGTTTTGCATAGAAAATGTACCTAAATGAACTTAGTTTTTTTAATTAAAATAAACTTATGAGGCAATGTGTTCGTTTTGAATTTAAGTTATTTAATATGAAGTACGGTATTTAAAAATGGTTTGTTTTGAATATAAAAAAACTACTTTAAACTATTATAATTACAAATTAAGAGGGTTTTAATCACGAATACACTCTTTTTGCTTTTAGTTTAAAGGAGTTGTTTTAGTACAATGTATTAAACCTGGCCTTATCTCAAAACAAATTATAAAATTGTAGGTATATTTTTCGTATTGAATTACTTTTATTCCGTAGATACGTTGAACGACCGGCTGGCGTTGGTCAGTTGTTGGTATTTTATGTTAAATAATTGAATCTTAGCATATTTTTTTTTGTTTTCTAGTAAGTTTTTTTTTTTGCTATATTACGAAGTTTAGTCATTTTAAAAATATTAGGCTCCTTTATAACCATCATGCTAGCGTGATTGTTCAAAACTAGCCCGGCGACGGCTTTGGCCCTCGGGTGGAGGTGACTTAAGAATGTATTATATATACATGTACCATTACATTATTATTGATTGTTTTTTTTACAGAATGAATAGAAGAGTACATAGAATACTCAACATGGTGAGAGATAACAGCAGAGAAAATGTTCAAGACAGTGAAAACCATTCGCAAACTGACAATCCAACGTTAGAAGAACCAGATGTGCCTCTGAATGAATATTTGGATAGTAATTCTATACCTGAGGGTCAGCACGGTGTCAGTTTGTCTCTACTTGACGATGAATGTTTAGAAAAGAGACCAAACGTAGTTGTTCCCGAAAGCAATTATGATAGTGACTCTTCAGAATCTTAGAGTTCGACAAGCTCTAGTTTAGATCTCTTTTCGGACGATAGTGTTAAAGAGCCAGATTTTCTAATGAGGCAGGACTTAGCATTAAGTGATTCGGATTCGGATAATGATTGTGTTCAAAATGTAAATCTCTTACCTAAAAGCGGACTACGACAATTATCTCCTCCACCTGGACCCACTGGTTTAAATAAAGAGAATGAAAAATCTGGCCGTCGTAATCTCATCATCTTCCTGCCCTTGTCCCGTTTTATTTGGGGTCGGCGCAACACGTTTTTTTTTTCCATTCTGTCCTGTCACGCTATCACTAACTCCCTTTTCTTTCATATCACTTCTCACACAATCCATCCATCTTTTCTTTGGCCTCCCTCTCCCCCACCATCCATCCACATGTAAACTCATAACTCTTTTAGCAACATGCGTTTCATCCCTACTCTTTACATTACCATACCAATACAAACGGTTTCCTTTCAACTTTTCAGTCACCGGCGCCACTTTCAAACTTCCCCTAATATACTCATTTCTCACTTTATCCATTCTCGTCACACCACACATCCATGTTAACATTCTCATCTCAGCTACATGCAATCTTTTTTCATCCGTCTTTTTCACAGCCCAACATACGCCTTATTACGGACTTGTAGATTTTACCCTTCAACTTGAGGGGCATCCGTGGGTCATAAGTTGTTCCCGTGACCTGTCGCCATTTCATCCATCCTGCGTTGATCCGATGTGTTACGTCCCGATCTACCTCACCATCTCCTTGGACGAGCGACCCGAGGTCCCGAAAGTCGGAACAGATCGGTATGGGCGTTCCGGCGAGAGCTAAAGGCACTGGATTGGAGAGACCACCGAAATTGCAGAACAAGTATTCCGATTTGGTTCTACTTAATGTCAGGCCAATACTCTCCAGTCTGTTTTACCACACCCCCAATCTGTTCTGGACCTCTAGGCCACTCTCGGTAACCAGCACAATGTCTTCGGCAAACAACATACACCACGGAGCCTCTTTCTGAATGTCCGACGTCAGAGCATCCATTATCATCTGGAAAAGGTAAGGGCTGAGAGTCGACCCTTGATGTAAGCCGACAGCCACATTGAAGCTGCCAAGAGTGCCCACTGTAGACCGGACTTGCGTACTGCATCGACTGTACATCGCTCGGATCAACTGCACATACTTCCCAGGTACACCTTTCCCCTTAAGGGCCCACCACAGAACCTCACGAGGTACCCGGTCATATGCCTTTTCGAGGTCAATGAATATTGCAATCATGGTCATGTGCAAGTTTTTATGCGCACCTCTGTATTTTTCGCATAGCTGGCGTATAGCAAAAATGGCATCTTCTCTTCTCTCAGTCACCTTTCAGTAACTTTCTCGCAGGCTTTCATAGTACGTGACATTAGCTTTATTCCTCTATAATTGTTGCACTCAAGCACATCACCTTTGTTTTAAAAAATGGGCACCAAAGTACTGTTGCTCCACTCATCAGGTATAGCTTCTTCCTGCAACAACTTATTGAACAATAAAGCTAACCACGTCCACCCATCCAATCGCAATAACTTCCAAACTTCAACTGGTATTTCATCTGGACCAATAGCTTTACCATTCTTCATTCCATTAACTGCTATCCTAACTTCATCCATACTAACCATTCTCACTAAACCCACATACACTGGTTTATTCTCTAACACAGTACAACAATTATTTTCCTCATTCATCAGTCTTTCAAAATATTCCTTCCACCTCTTTTTGATTTTTTCATCATCCGATATAACCATTCCAGTTTCATCTCTTATACATCTTACCTGACAAACTTCTCTGATCTTTCTCTCTCTTATTCTAGTAAGCCAAATAAAAATATACCTAAATATTATGGATCTTTTTTTGCAAATTTATAAGGCTGATAATTTAGATTAATAGAAAATCAGTGACCACTGAGTGCATAACTTGGTCAATATTACGATATAATACGTTTTAATAAAGTTTATATTAATAAAATATTGTTGTGATTTTGTGATCTCTTAAGGTTTCTTAATTGCATTTAAAATACTATTATTATAGTTATAAGATTTTAAAAGTTATTGTTGATTTCGACCTAAGAGTGTAATGTTGTAGATGTTTTTTCAAAAGTTTTGAATGTTTTCTTTAAGTTTATAAAGTATTTGTTTCATTTTTAGTTTTGAAAAACTTAGCTTGGTCAATTTTCTTATTTTTCTTTTCATTGTTTAAACAGAACTTAAAAATAATTAGTGAATATTTTAGCAACAATTTCGAAGATTTTTATTTGTTATTTTGAGGAAAACTTTGGTTTGTTTTAAGTTTTAAATATCATTTCAATTATTTTATTAAATTGCCAAGGCAATTTTTATTTTGTTCCCTAAAAGTTTTATAATAAAACACTATTAATACAATTATTTTTTTATTTATGGTTGTTTTATTCCATATTTAATATATTTGAAACATATTTTTATATTCAAAAGTAACTTATCTGCTTATAACTTCTCTAGTGTTTAGTTTATTATAAAACTATTTATAGCATTTGACGCGGCTTAAAAATACGCTTCTAACAATGTATAACATGTATATATGTGATATGAAATAAGAAAGTATTAGGCAAAAAATAGTTTTTTTTTTTTTAAATGAGATCTCCTGTAAAAAAGTGTTATTTTGATTTGTGGTAGTTTTGAATTGAAGCAGCGACATGACCAATTGGATTTTATGAGATAGAACAACTATACCATAACTTAAAGCTCTCTTTGACGTCAACTCTACTCTGTCTTCGCCTTAAAAACAACATAAATCTCCTCATAGGAGCTCGATCATGTCCTATGATCTACTGTACTATTACAAGCAACATTTTTTACAATATCCATCAGTGTTTTCGTTACATCATTGTCTTGCTCGATAAGGTGCCCTCCTCAATCTTCCTTAGCAGACTTTAATTTTGTAAGTAGGCTGGCGTCGTCATCGTCGTAATAGCGAAGGTGGATCAAGACTGAAACATATAGTCATCTCTTTCTTTCCTATAGCTTTAGAGTTGTGTATGATAGGGAGGAAAGTTTCCAGATTAAAATTGATTGCGCGGACATTGCTTTTATCTGCGGGACATGCCTCGATTGATTCTTCATCAATCTTTATTCGCGGTGTTAAATGTTTTTTTTTTTCTTATTTTAGTAAATTGCGCTTTTGGGGTAATATGGTATTAAAGTTTTTTGTGAACGATAAAAGCAACGCTTATGCGTATTATTATGGTGAATAAACTTTGTGTAATTAATATGTATGGGTTTTTTCTAAGATAAACGATGTTTTCATTTCTGAAGAGAAAATCTCGTGTACAAGCATTTTTGATACAGTAATTATGGTTTATGCAAAACTTATTCAACATAAACAAACTTCAAATCAAAAACACATATTTTTTCAATGATACAATTCCTCCAGGGCATTTAACATTATCTTCAATAATAAAATCATAGTTGTTTTTTTTTTCCACAAACATCAAATAACAATATCCATGTTTCTAACAAATACGTTCATCTGTCTATTTCGTACACTTCACTCACTATGCTACATGAGATGGCTCAAACCACCATTTTTACAACGAGCAATAAATTCTGAAACTTAAACATGGCCGTATCAATTTACGTAAGAGGCCACCGTGCGTTATCAAAAATTTATTACTTCATAAATTTATAACAACTTGAGTGCACTTTGTAAATCTTTACTACCTATGTAGAATGATGGAAGAGGTGCATGAGCTCAGAAGCTCAAATATTTGAAAGGAAATTGTGTCCACTGGTAAAGTAGCTTTTCAACTCTAAATAAAACTAAACTTTTATTATTATTTGTGTACAAAATATTAATCTTCTGATCCATTGAAATTTAATAAACTAGTGTAATTCAGCATTAACGATTGCATCACTATTTACTATCAGGTGGGATAGCAGTCAAGCACTAGTCTACACTAATATAACATTGTAATATAATGCATGTTGTAATATAGTGCATGTTTGTAATAATAATAATAATTATTATTTTATTATTATTATTATTATATAACATTGTAATATAATGCATGTTGTAATATAGTGCATGTTTGTAATGAATAAACTCAAAAACTACTGTGCCGATTTCCAAAATTCTTTCACCATCGGAAAGCTACCATGAGTGAAAAACACAGGCTATATTTATTGCTCGTGCGAAGCCGGGACGGGTCGTTAGTTTAAAATAAAAACCTTAAAATATATTTGTTTGTTATTAAAAATATTCTTATTGTTAATTATCTAAAAATCTTTATAATAGCAATACTAAAAACGTAAATCAATTTAGATTTTGAACAAAAAATCTAAGAAATTACTACAAATATTAAACTAAGTACTCTGAGCATACAAAGAAAACTGTACCAGCGAAAATTTCACTTTTATAAAAGCACGTATTGAAAATAAAACCTCTGAAGTACAAACAGACAAACAAGAAAATGTCTTACAAGAACCTCGGGCACTTGTTAATACATTTCTTGCGGAAATAGGCACCATCGTTAAGACAAGTAAACGTTTAAGCAAACTGCTGCTATCTTTTAACCTAACACGTTCAACACTCGTTTTGCGACTGGCAATGGCACTAGTATCTGTAGCCTTAGGCTCGGAACAGACGGGCAGTTACTTACAAGTAGATTTCAATGGGCCTTACATGTTGTTAGCATAAACTTGGGATAAGGAGCTATGAATTGATCTACAAATTGGATCCTTAGTATGGTTAAAAGGTGAGAAGGAAATTATCAGTCTTTGTTCGCGTGTCTAGTATTAATAGTGACAATATTCCTATCAAGAAGCTAGGCAATGTAGAAAGGCATATTATATCAAAATATGAACTAACATGCGAATGAAAAATTTTCAACGTTGTCTCGCTTAGCGGTCAATTAAAGCAGCAGAAACCTGCTCGTCTATCGGCCCTCAGATCTAAAGTTACAGGTGATAAAACTATCGCTAAAGTCGTACTTTACGTTCATTCTATGTCTTCAAACAATTAATTAGCGTTGTATCTCCGAAGAATGATATTATCTAATAAAATCTTATATTCGTTCGAAGGTGTTCGAATAACAATAAGTCTTGCTGTAAAGCTGTTCACTCATTAACACCTTTGGTGTCGGTAAAGTGAAGAATTTTGAGTTGTATTGATCCTTTAATTTGACGATTTATTTGCAACTTTCGGAAGATCAAAGATATGGTAGTGAAACTTTATTTATTAATTCTTTGAAAAACGAATTCAAAGAAGGCAATTGCGTTGTCACAGTCCAATCAAAATAGCTACGAAAAATGCGTAAAACTTTAATTTTTGTATACGATTTCTTGCTATCCAAAGATTTATATAACTTATAATATGATTAAAAGAGTACTTATGGAATTTTTTGCACGTTCTTCTCCATAGACATTCAACGCGCCGTTGAACCGGACTTGGTCTTTACATAATATAATACAAAAACATGGTACAATTTCTCCATCTCAAAGGACAATTTTCTGTTCCAAAACGTGCCATTTAGCTTTACTATTTTTTAGACTGACCGACATTTTGACAATTCAAAAGTGCCTCTAAATGGTCTATTTGAAATAATCGTTTATGTCAAAATATCAAAGTCAAAGTCAAAATATTTTATTTCACATAGGCCTACATGGGCACTTATAAAACGTCAGAAGCTAGTGCGATATAGTGTAGTATGATTTCTGATAGCAGAGTAGATTATTATAATAATCGATTTACTCAGTAAAATCTTTCCAAAATCGGCTTTTCAGTGACTCGAGTATCTTTATGTAACATCTTGCATTTATGTGTATACTCATGTTTTAGCAAAATAAATTATCTTGAATCTTGAAAATAATTCGTAAAGGAATGTAAGGTTATTTAGAAAGTTCGTCATTTTCACAGTTGGAAATTTTCAATGCAGGAAGCCACTGTAAAGTTTGTCATATTGAAACGTAGTGATGAGTATCCTAGAGGTTTCAACATTTACGTTTGATACATTTCTTCCTGTCTTACAATTTGGTTCCTTTTTTTCTTTTAATGTTATTGACCAAAGATATTCATGAGATAGACAAAGAATTTTAACTAACAATATGTGTAAAACTGTTAGCTCATTAACGGTTACCTTTGAAGCGATAAACTGTGAAACTTTAAATACTTAACTTTAATTTGACGATTTATCTGTTGCCACTAAACTCTGGATGGGCAAAGATTAAGTTGAAGAAATTGACGATGAAGATATACAACTGCGAGTTTCAATAAAGAAATACAAAGATGGTATAGTATAAATGTTCTAATTATATTTAATTAACAAAAGTTAACAGAGTTAGAAATGGTAATCCATCAGTTAAAAAAGAGTTTACTGTATGTCAAGGTGACTTTGAATTGGGATACCGTGAAAGACAAAAAAACCCTTGATAATTTGGTCCTTTTGTTAACTTTTGTTTATCCTCTCCCACAAGACTCATTTTTCTTATGGACGTATGAAGACATAAGCTATAAAGATTTTTAAAAACTGGTTTGTTATCAAATCAATAAAATATAAAGATCACTATTGATTTACACTCCAATTAGAGAATTATTTTATAATTAAATCAGTGAAATTTTACATAAATTAAGTACAGATTAATTTTTGGTTTTAAATATTTATTACTAGCTTTGCCCGCGCGGCTTCACTCCCGCTCTTCCCTACTCCACCCTACTATACCCAACTCTACCCTACTCTACCCTACTCTACACTACTCTACCCTACTCTACCCTACCCTACTCTACCCTACTCTACCCTACTCTACCCTACTCTACCCTACTCTACCCTACTCTACCCTACTCTACCCTACCCTACTCTACCCTACTCTACCCTACTCTACCCTACTCTACCCTACTCTACCCTACTCTACCCTACTCTACCCTACTCTACCCTTCTCTACCCTACTCTACCCTACTCTACCCTACTCTACCCTACTCTACCCTACTGAATAACCCTCGACCACTTGAGGGTTAGTATACTGGGGTTTGATTGAAAGAATTTCACTTTCTATTCCAAACTGGTTTATTCTTCAGATGTAGTGATTACAACTGTGATTTAGTGGTTAACAAAAAAAATATTTATGCTAAGACCTTAGCCTATTGCCGGAGAATCTTAACACCGCGATGTAGAAATCAAACAAAAACGTACAACGCCATCTAGTGACGTCTAAATAAACAAATTTTACTTAGTTGATACTACGATCGCGGTTTGTTTTGGATATTGTGCGTGTTCGGTTAAACATTCCGCCCACCAAGGACATTTTGTGAAACATTATGTCCTTCCAATGTTAAAATTTTCCAAGCTATTTTTATATTTCGCAAATCAAACAGTTTTTTTTTACAATATGCCATACACACATGACCTTAAAACTAAACAATTACTTACATTTCTAGACAATGTTTAAAGTTATCACTTAAAACTAATAACAACGTTCTTAGGCAATCGGCAAGACACACAGTTTTGAGGTTGGTCTTTTAAGTACCGAACCATTACAGCGGAGTGTGACTACTCGTGTAAGATTGTCTAATCCCGGATGTTTTTCAACCACCCTGCCCATGAGCCATCGACAAGGAGGTAAGTTATCCTCTTTAATTAAAACTATATCCCCTACGTTTGGTTCAGGATTTTGCTTTGACCACTTATATCGATGAAGCAGTGTGGTCAAGTATTCGTCGGACCAGCGACGCCAGAAATGTTGTGTCATCTGTTGGACTAGATGCCACCTCTTCAAACTAGAAACATTTGCACTTTCATAATTATGGTCAGGCGCATTGATAATTGGTTCGCCCACAAGAAAATGCCCTGGCGTTAAGGCGTTAAATGTATTCGAGTCGGTCAGTCTACACAAGGGACGTGAGTTTAAACAGGCTTCTACTTGACTTAATAAAGTAGACATCTCTTCAAAAGTTAAAGTAGAGCTACCTATTACTCTGTTCAAATGTTTCTTGCATGACTTTATTCCAGCCTCCCATAATCCGCCAAAGTTCGGAGCATGTGGTGGAATAAAATGCCATGTGGTACCTTCTGATGCTAAGGCCGCAGCAACTTCCTTAGCTATACCCGAATTTTCCGAGCGAAGTAATTTATCTAGTTCTTTACTGGCTCCCTGAAAATTTGTACCGTTATTGCTCCATATATCCTTGCATTGACCGCGTCTTGCCACAAACCTTTTAAAAACGGCCAGAAACCCCGTTGTTGTTAGGTCGCTTACGACCTCAATGTGAACCGCTTTAGTCGCCATGCAGACAAATAAACAAATATATCCCTTGTACGCATGGTGACCTCTACCCTTTGATGCCCTTAACTGAATAGGACCAGCATAATCTACCCCACTGCTCCTAAACGGTCTATTCGGTGTAACCCGTGCTGGTGGTAGTTGACCCATTAATTGCGGTTTTGTAGACGCTGCATAACGCAAACAAGTTACACATCTTTTTACGTATGCAGTAACCAAACGCTTGGCTCCGTGAATAAAATACTTCGTGCTTAAGTAGTTAAGCATTAATTGAGGACCCCCATGAAGATTCCTATGATGTGCGTCGGCGATTAGGAGATTGGTAAAATGAGTATCACTAGGAATCAATATTGGATTTTTACGATCTATGTCAAGCTCGGAATGTTCCAATCTCCCGCCCACCCTCAGGATGTTTACGGAATCGAGGTAAAGATTTAAAGACTTGAATATTTTTCTCTTAGGCCTTTCCTTTTGCAGATCCAGAATTACTGCCGCGAACCTTTGACTTTGACATACCCTAATGCATGTCTCCAATGCCAATCTTAATTCTTCTGCAGTTATAAATTTATGACTTTTTCTTTCAGCTTTCGTTTTCTTCAACTCTAAAGGACGTCTTAGATATGCTACCATTCTTACTAGCCGGGTAAGTGTTGAATATTTATCCCAAATAAAATTGTCATCTGTTCCTAGATGTACCTTTATTTCCTCTATATTAGTTGATACCGCTTTGCGTTTGCCAAATATATTATTTTTATTTTTCAGGAATGTAGGACCTTCTATCCACAACTTAAAATTTACAAATTCCGACGCATATAAACCCCGAGATGCGCAGTCAGCAGGATTGTTTTTCGACTGAACGTGATTCCATTGCTGGGGTTCGCTGATGCTCAAAATTTCTGAAACGCGGTTCGCTACAAATGTTTTCCATTTGTTGGGATGACTATTAAGCCATGCTAATACGATCTCTGAATCTGTCCAATAAAACGTATTCGATTTACTGATTCCCATCACTCCGGAGACTTCTGAAAGCAGCTTTGCTAGGAGGACTGCTCCACACAACTCTAATCGTGGCACTGATACCGTTTTTATTGGTGCGACATTAGTTTTCGCTGTGAGCAAAGTTACATAAACGCTACCGTCAGTATCGACAACCCGTGCATAAACTACTGCAGCGTATGCTGATTTTGACGCGTCGCAAAATCCATGCAAGTCAACCTGCTTGTCACCCGGTTTCATGTTCAACCATCGAGGTATTGAAAATTCCGTTAAACCTTTCAACTCCTGCCGGTAAGTAAACCATTCCTTTTTTATTTCATACGGAACTTCCTCATCCCAACCAATTCCAGAAATCCATAATTTTTGTATTAAAATTTTTGCTAATACTATTACAGGAGCGACCCATCCCAGGGGGTCAAATAGTCTTGCTATATCTGATAACATGTTTCTTTTAGTTACAGGTTCCTGGCGCGGAGGCATCTGCACTGAGTATTGGAAGGTGTCACAGCTTCGGTTCCAGGTAAGTCCCAACGTTTTAAATATTTCATCTTGTTTTATATTGATCACCCTTTCTACACCATCCTGTCCCTTGTACGAGTGCCTTTCACCGATAATCTTCTCAAGTAATTCACTGCTGTTGCTTGACCATTTCTGTAAAGTGAACCCTGCCTTTGCTAATAATTTATTCATTTGGCTATAGATCTGCATGCCTTCTTCTATCGAATCACAACCAGTCATAAGATCATCCATGTAATAATCCTTAAGTACCCTTTCAGCTGCTAGTGGGAACTCGACTCCCTCATCGTACGCTACTTGCTGCATCGCTCGAACCGCTAAATAGGGCGCTGAAGAGGTACCAAAAGTAACGGTAAGTAGTTTGTAATCCTTAACAGAGGATTGCTTGTTATCTCTCCACACGATGCGTTGAAAATCTGTGTGATGGTCGGCCACGCGCACCATTCGGTACATTTTTATAATATCCGAAACTAGGCAAATGCGATGAGTTCTCCAACGAATCAGTAAATGTCGCAGATCTTGTTGCAGCCCTGGACCAATCATTAGGTCATCGTTAAGGGATCTCCCATTCTTTCCCTTGCAGGAAGCATCAAAGACAACCCGAACCTTGGTCGTGTCTTTATCGTTCCGTACCACCGCATGATGAGGTAAGTACACTGCATATTGATTTTGTTCTTCCGCTTTGGTTATTGGTCTCATATGACCCAGCTCCAAGTATTCGTTGATAACTTCCTCGTATTTTGTTTTTAAATCTGTGTTTTTACTAAGTTTAGCTTCTAACGCGTAAAATCTGTTAATTGCTACCTTTCTTGCATCACCATATTTACAGCTCGGATCCTGATTTCTAAATGGTAAGTTGACTACGTAACGACCGTCATTGTCCCTCACAGTTGTAGCCTTAAATATTTCTTCACATCTTGTTTCTTCTTCGGTAAGTATAGGTTTCTTATTTTGTGGTTCCTTTTCTAATTCCCAGAATCTTTTTAGAAGTTCATCATCACCAAAGTGGGTATGCATCACCGTGATATTTGTCGAGCTCTGAGCAGCAGAAGCTACTGTTCCTGATAAAATCCATCCCAATGATGTACACTGAGCTACAATGCTACCACCAGGAGGTTTCTTTAACCCGTTTTGTAAAACCTGACTATAAATTTCTGCTCCTAACAACATATCCACTTTATCAGGTGTATTATACCTAGGATCCGCTAATTGTATATCGTTGGCTTGTGCCCAATCTAAATATACCGTTTCCCTTTCAGGTAATAATGACGTAACCGATTTGAGAACATATGCTTTGACTACAAGTTCAACCGAGGGATCGACTCTAGACTGAATTTTTACCTCAACAACCGAATTCAAGGATAATTTGTTACTAGCATCTATACCCGTTATTAAACCCTTTGCTGGCTTTTTCTTTAATCCTAAAATTTGGACAGTATGTTCTGTAACAAAAGACGCCTGTGAGCCTTGGTCTAACAAGGCCCTGATTGTATACCTAGCTCCATTTTTTGATACAGCTCTCACTAGAGCCGTGGCTAATAGGACTTGGTTTTTCGCTGTACCTTGCGAAAAACAAGTCACTACTTTGTTTTCAGCTTCTACTCCGACCGCGTGTGTTTGTTCATGCGTTGGCAAAACCCTATCGCTAGTCGGGTTACCCCTAGACTCCTGCTCACCTTTAGGGTGCAACAAGGAGTGATGTCTCCGCTTACATACCTGACAAGAGGCTGTACACTTACAAACCCTGGCAGAGTGGTTGTGCCCCAAACAATTGAAGCATAAGTTATGATCTTGAACAAACTTACGCCGAGTATCCACATCCTGACTAGCAAATTGCTTGCAATTTCTTATTTTATGCGCGTTATTACAAAGCGGACAAACCATGGCCGCATTGCTTGCTGTGTGAAAAACCTTTGCCTTACTAATATTAACATTATTTTTACTTGGCTTACTTTCTATGAATTCAAATGCCCTATAGCGACTTGTTAAAAATTCTTTGAACTGTTCAAACGTAGGCAGCTGATCTGAATCAGTGTTACTAGTTACTTTTAGTTCCCAGTCCTTCCTACTGTCTGGGTCTAATTTTAATGTTATTAAATGAATTATAAGAATATCCCAGGATGTTATATCAATATCTAGATTACTTAGTGCGTTTAGACAGTCAGATGTAGTGTCCATTAGTTCCTTTAACGCACTAGCTGATTCTTGGGCAATGTTTTTTTGACTAAGCAACCTTTTTAAGATGCAGTGCGATAAATATTTTTTATTATTATACCTGGACTCTAATTGAGTCCAGCATCTGATATAATTGGACTCCGAAATTGGTACATGACGTAAAAGTTGTTCAGCTTCCCCACTCAAGTAACCTTTCAAATAGTGTAACTTTTGAACATTATCAATTGTGCTATTCTTATGTATTGCCGATACAAACAAATCTCGGAAAGTCGGCCATTCCGTATATTTTCCCGAAAATGTTGGGATAGTGATTCTGGGCAACTTTATGTATGTGCCTTTCCCCTCGGGAACATTATTTGATGATGGTCCAGCAACCGGAGACACATCGTCACCCTTAATGTTGTTTAATGCAGTTTTTAAATCGCATTTTAAATCTAAATATAAGTCTTCAGTGTTAAAATAAACTTCGTTTACAGTGTAGGCTGAAGATATCAATTCCTTAGGTTCAAAATCCTTCACAATTTGTGTATGTGTTAAACTAAATTGCGCCCACAAATCATCAATACTTTCTAATCTGGTTTCTATATATTGCTTTGTAATCCTATCCTTTGGCGACTTTTTAAAATTACTTTTAGCTCTTAACAGCCGAGTGCGAATATCATCCTGTACTTTAACATGTGATTGCAAAGACATTTTGAAGTTAGCAATCCAAAAAATTTACAACACAATACAGAAAAAATAAACAGTTAAAATCTACAAGTCCAAAAAGTTGTCGAAAATTTTACAAGTCAATGTAAACAACAAAATTTTCTAAGTGTTTGACACTGAGCATCAAAGTCCCAAAAATTTTCTAAGTTCAAAAATTTACCAAAAATTTTACAAGTCAATGTAAACAAAGAAATTTTTCTAAGTCCAAAATTTTCGAAATTTTCTAAGTCTTTGACAC
The DNA here is from genome assembly GCA_949319445.1 of Mythimna lalbum. Taxonomy (NCBI): domain Eukaryota; kingdom Metazoa; phylum Arthropoda; class Insecta; order Lepidoptera; family Noctuidae; genus Mythimna; species Mythimna lalbum. The sequence goes on from OX439347.1 coordinate 2,517,474, forward strand.
TTTAAAATCTACTAAAATTCGGGCATAGGTTCCCCGTCTGAACACTTTACGCTTAAAACTAACTAAGTCTAAACACGCACACATAAATTATTCTAAGTCTAAAATCACTGATTAAAAGTTTAAGTTTAAATCTTCTAGGCAATAAAGGTCACTTTTCCTTGGCACAAAAGAAATCACAAAGTACTCACGTTTTTCGGCACTCTCACTCACTTCCTTACGACCTTAGTCGTCTGCAGCTTGCTTGCTGCTGATTTGTACTCCTCCCTCCGTACCTCCCGTAACTGGATCTGCTTCTACCCTGGTCACCATCCAAGATCACGCCGCAGGAGCGTATGGGGTTGATGTTTCTCCGTCCAAATAGGAGAACACACCTGATGTGGCTGTGGAACAGTCCTAGCCACGTCCGACTCGAAGGACCATGATTAACCCTCGACCACTTGAGGGTTAGTATACTGGGGTTTGATTGAAAGAATTTCACTTTCTATTCCAAACTGGTTTATTCTTCAGATGTAGTGATTACAACTGTGATTTAGTGGTTAACAAAAAAAATATTTATGCTAAGACCTTAGCCTATTGCCGGAGAATCTTAACACCGCGATGTAGAAATCAAACAAAAACGTACAACGCCATCTAGTGACGTCTAAATAAACAAATTTTACTTAGTTGATACTACGATCGCGGTTTGTTTTGGATATTGTGCGTGTTCGGTTAAACACCTACTCTACCCTACTCTACCCTACTCTACCCTACTCTACCCTACTCTACCCTACTCTACCCTACTCTACCCTACTCTACCCTACTCTACCCTACTCTACCCTACTCTACCCTACTCTACCCTACTCTACCCTACTCTACCCTACTCTACCCTACACTACCCTAATTTTTTTTTCAATAAGAATCTTCTCCTCACAATAACAATCACAACAAAAAAAAATCAGCCAAATCGGTCAAGCCGTTTTCATGCCAAGTAGTGACAACGGAAAACGGGGGTCATTTTTATATATATAGAAGATAATTATAGTAGACAAATAATATGAATATCGACGCACTACTTTGGTACCGGATCATTTACGTACGACGAATCAGGACTTATCAAGAATATAATCTTAGTTTTTTTTTATTACCTGAATATGTAAAAAATTGTTTAAATCGATTCAAAGTGTGTTTTTTATATTATACACTGACATTGTATTTTGATACTTGTAAATCAATAAAAACATATAGAGCACTTATTTCCACCTTGGTATCGTGGGTAATAACTAAAATTAGGGATCAACACGGACTAATGTTTGATCACAATTAATGGTTAGCCCCTAAGTAAAATCTTACTTCTAAATAATAGTTCCGACTCTGATGTACAAACTAAACTTAATCTTTGCCTCAAAGAGACACTAAACCGCCCGTTTCTCGACACACTTGATTGACATTTTTAATTAACAAATCCCGTTTGGGACGAACAGTACGCACATTATTTCTTTAATGGTCCCGCCGAATGATCGATTGTCTGACTTTGGAACCAGTCGAGCAGTCGCCAGTTTCAACAATCGGACCAAATGTGCCGAATTCAAGTTGTAAATTCTTTGCTTCTTTATTTTTTCATTTCTTTTTTAGGATTCCGTAATCAAAGGGTAAAACGGTACCTTATTACTCAGACTCCGCTGTCCATCCATCTGTTTGTCTATCAAGCTATCACCAAGCTGTATTCTATGAACCATGATAGCTAGACAGTTGATATTTTCTAAGATGATGTACATCTGTTGCCGTTATAACGAAACATACTAAAATCAGAATAAAATAAATATTTAATTGGGGCTCTCATACAACAAACGTAATTTTTTTGGCAATTTTTGATAAGGTCGTTGCGGAACCCATCGCGCGCAAATCCGACTCGCACTTGGCCGGTTTTTTTTTGTCGTTTAATACAGCCAGGTTCTAAATTGAACTTTAGTACCATTTATTTTGTTAGCATCTTTATTTTTTTCTGTAAAAGTTTGCTGTGGCATTTAGAATCAAATCTTATTGTTACGTTCTCTTTACTGACAGTTGTCTCATGTTCAAAAGAAAGTTGTAACAAAATATTTAGTTGAATGACCATCGTAATAGTCCTATTCTGTCTATCTAATGCACTTTATTATCTTCCATTTCCTAGTTTTTCTTTTACGAACATTTACAAATCTTTACAATAAAAGAATGGACCACAAGTGAACAGTTCCCATGTTATATGGTAATGCACTCGTGTCCGGAAGGTACCAGTCTTGTTTTATTCAAATAACCTGAACAGCCCATGACATGTATTATGATATCACATCTAACAAAACACTGGATTCTGGTACTCTGTTCACTGCCGCGTTGAAGTATGTCTTTGGCTAATTTAATGAAGTATAGAAGCAATGGATAGTGTATTTAAAGTAGGAATTGTTTGAAGAAGTTCTCGGTATGGATCAAGATCTTCGTACAAATATATCCCTTTTGGTATTATTTTAATTCTCTCATACATATTTAGTGGTCCCGTAACGCGTTGGTCACGATTCGTTTGACGGTTTTAAATTATACGTACAATTATTTTTATTTAAGTAATTTCGATTTTGTGGATGCATTCGGAACGTTTATGTTGTTAACTTCGATTAATAGGCTGTCTCGTTTTAGTTATGTAAGGGCTTACGGAATGATTTCTTTAATAAGTATTGGGAATACTTTCTCTGTCACTGTTACATGTTATATGGGACAATTTATGGCTTTTCACACTCTTGTTCAAATCTGTGAGGTCTGTGATGGTTTTAGAATGGTTGTTTTTTCTATTGATGATAGCAATAGTCATAGTTTCTTCATTATTTCTGTCTGTTTCTATTCATTAGTGTTTATGTGTTTTGGTTTCTGGTTTGAAAAATTAGGGTCTTTTTTGTTTGAAAAAGTTTTATATTCCCATCAATATGTTATAGCATCGTTTTTGCCAAAATTTTACCGCATATTTTTTTTTTTAACTAGCCATTACTGTCCCACTGCTGGGCAAAGGCCTCCCCCAAGTCCTTCCAAAATTTCTTTTCTTGCGCCGTCTCTAACCAGTCCTTGTGGTAGGCGTCCAAATCATCCCGCCACCTCTTTCTAGGCCGGCCTCGACGGCGCTTTCCCTCAGTAGGAACCCACTGTGTGGCGACCCTTGCCCAGCGGTACCGCATATTATCTGTAATAAAATCAGACGCCAGGAAGTTAGACCATCAGTTTATCTAAGGAGTATCGTGTTGCCAGTTACTGGGTTGGGGAGACCTGATTAACAATCTCTCCATGTAAAATACTGGTATTCAGCCGTATCTAGTAAGACTAGAAGCCGACTCCATCAGAGTTCGAAAATAGTTAGGAAGACTTTTCCAAAGTGTAGATTTTTTTAAGGAAATCGGTATGTCCCAGAACCAAAGATTTTAAGACAAGTGACATCCATTAACCCACTAAGTAGGTTATATCTATTCCCTCTCTAAAAAAAGATACCTAAGCCCCAGCAGTGGTAAAATTTTAAGGCATTTATTCAAAAAAATATAAAAAGTTTAATCAATGATAAATTAAAACTGTCGTATCTAAACACTAAGTTAGTAGTTCAAAGAATGGTTTAACATTTTGCATATCAAAACGAATCGTATAATTTACTTACTTTACTTTACTGAAAGTAATTGCAGTTACTGAACTGCAATTTAACTCAATTTAACTTGCGTCTAAGTTGGGTTAAGTAAGTAGTCTACTGTTTAATAGTGGGTAATTTTTCGAAATTTTATTCGAGTTTTAACTTAAAGTCAAGTAAGAATATGTTAAAGCTAAACTTTCTACAGTTAATGTTATGTTAATCTTGTATCAATAATGTCTTGAATTTAAATGTTTCTTGATTTTAAATGAACTGATCATCTGACTTCTTTTTGTGAGATATAAATCGAATGTTCCAAATAGGTAGCAATGTACACAGTAGAAGATTGCTTAATATGGATCATAAAGAGATCTCTTGATTATGTAATCTTGATTATGTAATACTAGTTTCTGCCAGTGGGTTCGGCCACGTCAAAGTAGAAAAAAATAATAATTTATACGAACAAACTATCCAGGTCAAATACTAAATGTAAAGTAAAACAATGAATGTTTCCTTCAAATGTTAAATTTTAAGAATCAACACAAGAGTGAAGAGTGAAGCTCCGTTTTAAATAAGAAGATTATTATTGTTATGAAAAAGCTTTTGGCTAAAATTTTCTATTAAGCTCTTCTAATAGATTATTTTAGCTAAATGTTTAGAAAAAAAGGCAGATCTGTTTCAAGACATCCTGCTTTATTTGTAACAATAGGAAGCCGAGCTATTTGTAGGTGCGTGTCCGAAACTATTATACTTTTTTTTTGAGATTCGCCACGCGCAATAATTCCTCTCCATCGTCTTACCCCGCCGGAACAAAGTGAACGTTTTTTACATATCTCTCTAGATCAAAGTCACCGAACGTTTTGAGTACAGTGGAGATAGATGCAGAAGGACCATTCTTTGAAAATAGACGCTCTTGAAAACTAATTAGGTATGTATGCGATAATAACTATGAAAAATTATAGGGGATTAGAGTCTGTCTAAAAAGTCAAACAACTTGGGTAATTATTAACGTTAAATTAAATTTGGTGTAGTCAAAACTGGTCCAATAATCAAGGTTGATTAAAAGATCTTGACCATTGTTTACTAATAGAAGAACCTAATAAAAAGTATCAAATATATGTATTTTTTAAATGATTAAATATTATACAAAATTCCCAAGTTGTTTGACATTGTAGACCGACTATAGCAATAAATATTTAATTGAAATTTTTGGATTTTTATTTTTCAGTTTTGAAATATCATCCAAATGACATAACCAGCCCTCGAGCGGAGTGAGAAATAGTGTCAGACTCTCACTGACTAAAAAACTCACACCGTTCCTTCTTACGTTTAATACCACCTCCCTTTCAGAACTAGACCCTAGCTCCAGTAGGCTTTGACCCAGTTGGGCCTCTGCTGACCTACCAGAGGCTGCGGTTGTATCTCCTATATTACAATGTTTTGCCTACTGCAAAAATGATCAGAAAAACATCATTTAAAATTTATGTTAACCTTGTACTCTTTTCTTTGTAAATACTGAGCCTTCTAAATTGTCTCCAGTATATTCTTTCTTAGTGGCAAAAAAAAAGTCGCAAATGCGATTTAAATTTTAATTTGAGCCCGGGTTTTTTGGTGGCACGGCTCCTCAATCTATTATAATTCGCCACGTGGTAGGTTGTCATTATATTTTAAATGATTTTTGGTTTCTTGTTGTGAATAATTAAATTATTTGGTGCTTTTGAACGATGAGATTAAATCTAGACTTTGATTAGATCTATTTTTGATGGCAAGATGATTTCTTTTGTAAAAAAGATATTATAAAGAAATAAATTATGAACTGTTGTAAGTAATAGCGTTCTTCATTAAGTGTGTTCATGTAGATTTCATCGTAATGTAAGCTCATGATTTTATGTAAGTGTGTCATTAATTTTATAATTACAACCGCAATCTTATTCAGAAAAAATACAAAAGTTACTTAAATATAAATTTACTGTTTATAATGAACCTAAATTCGTACACACACATATTCACAAAATACTTTCAGGCATTTAAGTATTGCTTTCATCCAGAAACGTGTCCAGAAGACTGGCAGCATTGCGACGTTTGACGACGACTGGCAGTAATGCTAATTATTTGGGTAAAGACCGAGCCAACCTTTTCGTCACGAGTGTGTTGATCAGTTTTAGATAAATATCCTTTAAAAAGAGATCAAGACAATCAAGTGCCTACTCGCACAAGAATCTATTCAATTTAAAAACAAAACATAATGCTTTTTTACCAAACATCGATAGACAATATCTTGTTTCATTTAAACCTGTATCTATTCAAATTATTTAGATTTAGTGAAACCAACAGCTAAACCCGATTAGAACTTAATGAAAACACACCTTAACCCCAAAAACAGTCTCTTAATTACTAAACAAACTTTTAATTTACAACCTGCATCCAATACTAATCAAGCTAATTAAATCTAAAACTCTAAACAGACCTTTGATAGTCGGAATAATCAAAAGCTGCATTCCCGCCCACTTCGCGGCCTTAAGAGGGTTCTTCCTCACTCGCTTATCGTCAACTATGGTTTGAAGGCTAGAAGAAACGGGGTGGGTGTTTAGTCAGTAAGTGTCTGACACTGTCTCCCGCTCCACCCAAGAGCAGGGGTTGTCATTTTTGCCCAGCGTAAAAAAAGGCTATGCGAAAAAGAGAGATAATGCCTGAACGCCGTGTTGGCATTCGGTGATTCCGTCATTTACTCGAATATTTCACGAAACATGTTTCAAGAAATACATGTTTTTTTTTAAAAACCTTTAAAATGATTATTATTTAAAAAAAATAATTAAGAAAAAAATTCGTCAAACATTTCAGAATCTACATAGTTTAAATGTGTCTACAGATATATATTTTTAATTTAAGATTACATAATCAAAGGTCATTCACAGAAAATAGCAGACCTTTAGAGACCTTTACCAGATTAATTTTACACAATTTTAAGTTCTGATATAAACAAAAACCTAGATTATTTTGACAAAATAATCGATAGTTTCAAAATATCTAAAGAAACATGTTTAATAAAGTCAATATCACGTAAGAGCGGTTGTATAAAAATGGTTGGGTGTTGGGTAGTAGGTTGGGCCACTCTTAACTGTATCTCCATCTTATTAACAAACCACACACTTTGTAATTGCGACCACCGGAAAGACAAACTCGACCACACTCAGTTTTGTGTGAAAAAGGCTGTATCGACCACACAGTCGGTGTGAAAATGCTTAAGTAGTTCCGGGTGATAATATTAGTTGTTTTAGTGATAAGACCAAAGGATGTTTGGACCACCTGTTTGTAATTAGACGGTGTCTTTTGATCTTAGGTTTATGGTGAAAGGTAGTATTGCACAAATGAGAAAGCTCTCTCATGTAGTGTTACGTAGCTAGCTTGATAGGTCAGCCATGTCTGTCATAGGATGGTCTCGTAGTTGCAAGCTTGGGAGTCTTGGAATTGATTCCTAGGTTGGATAATATTTTAAATTACCACCTAGCTTTTAATCTACACTACACCTACTACTTTAATCTACATATAATAAAGAGTTTGTTCTTTTTTTGTTTTTATGTTTTTTGTTTATAGGTCATGTGAAAAGGAGGGACGAAACGCATGTTGCTAAAAAAGTTATGAGTTTACATGTGGATGGACGGCGGGGGAGAGGGAGGCCAAAGAAAAGATGGATGGATTGTGTGAGAAGTGATATGAAAGAAAAGGGAGTTAGTGACAGCGTGACGAGTGACAGGACAGAATGTAAGAAAAAAACGTGTTGCGCCGACCCCAAATAAAACGGGACAAGGGCAGAAAGATGATGATGTTTGTAGGAGGTAATCTCTGAAAGTACTGATCCGATTGCTGAATTTTTTTCACAGATAGAGAGCTGATTTATTTGAGTGACATAGGGTGTATTTTCACCCGCGTACATAAATATGCGAGCAAAAGCTTGTAATAACATAATTCATAATTATGAACTTGGTGTAATGTTTGGGTTATTAAAATACAGGCTACGTCTAGTTTGGAATGCATCGTAACTTTTTTAGATCATTATTAGACTTAATCTCTTTCAAAATTGATGCAATATTATGAACACATATAAATACGGCTGGGAGCGGTAGATGGTAAACCAAGTATTATGAAGCAACGTGCTTGTATCCAGCGTTGATTTTTATCATTCTAAGCTGGAAGAAGTTGACTTGAGATGGCTTCAATACCTACTGTTCTTTAAGAAAAAGAAAACTGTTTTTATGTGATATCAATATTTCCATCAATCGGAACGTGATGAAATCTAAAATCGATGTGGTATTAAGCTATTCGATTAATCGTAGGTACATTAAATGTAGAACTTCAAACAGCTAACAAAATATCAATATTATCTATACAGTTGCTACAACAAACTTAAACCCTCTAAACGATTCTCAAACACATACATAAACAAGAGACAAAAGGATACATAATCTTAGTCCAATCCACACAGTGAGACAACGGCCGGTACTTCGGGATGCGAGTCAATATTGAGTCGGAACGATTAAACACAAAACAAACAGGTTTGTGAGAACGTGCTGGAGGAAGTTTAGGTTCTCAGCTGTAGGGTTTTGGGGTTGCTGTGTTAAAAATATTTACATGATCCGTTTTTGAATTTACTGTAACACCTGATGTACCATATTCTAACAAATAAATGTTTTGCTTTGATTTAAATATGATAATTTGGAGCCAAAACTATCAACCTACGAATTTTTTATTCTCACGTCGGTGTCATCAGTTTAAAAATATGCTAAACAAAGAGTAAAGTCCCAAAAAGATTTGTTGAAAAGGTAGGATCTTTTGCTCAGACTGCCCGGCAGATGATTTCGGACTGTTCTGTGTTCTAATTGTGCGGAAAACATGTGATGATCGCTACATTATTAGATAGGTACGTTTTAAAACAATCATGCTACCACTAAGTTCTCCACAGGCTATAATTTTAAGTATATATTTAAAACTAGCTGGTCAAAATCTTCGAACAGAGAGATTACTCTAATATATTTAAACAAAATATACTTTTACTTGCCATAAGTGTATTTTTTCCAGGATAAATAATTTACTAGTGGTCTCTTAAAAACAAGATTGATTCAGAATAATTTCACAACAAAGTGAAAAAAATTTTAGAAATCATATCAGTCAGCTTTAGAGAAACTAAATCACGAAGTGACAATTATACGTTAAAGACTTTGCTCATTCATTCGTCTCTGCACCTGTCTTTTGTTGCCTTTTCTATAGCAGTTTCATTGATAACAGAAGTAACTATAAATCAAAAGTTGTCTTTTTTCCTTACTGTTTTTTTCTTTCTCCAATTTTTCTTCCTTTAAACCATATTCAATCACATCATCAACTATGAATCTCCCATAAATTGAGTTGAAATCTTCAACCCAGCAACACTAACCTCCCATCCCTTTCAACTCATTAATACATTAAACACACATTAAGATGTGATTGTAGATGTTTGAGACAATGTCCTATTTGCCTACCGTCCTCTGCAAACGTTGAATAAATTTAATTTTAGGGGCTGAGCGCACCCTTGCGGATTGTGGTTGTAGTTAGAGGAAGATTTGGTGTGCTGTGATGATTTTAGGATGTTTTGTTTATATTTATTCGTACACTATTCCGGGTTAATATAAATATAGGATGGTCAGAGAATTATTTGGTGAAAGCTTAGGAAGGTACAACAACAGCAAATGATAAAATGGAATATAAGAAAGGTGATACAAGAGACAACATTAAAAGAACGCTAAAAATATTAAGGATAGGTTATGAAAGATGATAGAACTAGAAAGAGAATTTTACTGTACAGATACAATAGCAGATAATGCCATATGTGGCCAAGTCGGTGTAGATAGGTATAATATACTGAAAAGAGATTTTAAAGGAAGTTGTAAATGTAATTTGTAATAACCTCGGAGTTGTTGTGAACTATGGGAAAAAAGCTGTTGACTATACGGCTATACCAAAGATACTGTAATTAATTCTAAGAAATTGTTGCATCAACAAAAACATGGCTTTTTATTATACAAAAAACTGGTTTCCAGATAATAAACGTCAAATTAACACACAATTTCTTTCACTAAACGAAAAAAAAAAGAACAACAAATAATTATATTCCAAATTCAAAAAAATTATACTACCAATAAAACCGTACCGTTAATAAGAAACTACTAATTAGTCTTTGAACAGAATCGACATCAATCTGTATAGAAAACTTGTATGGGGGCTTTGACACAAACGAAAGATGTTTTAATGATATTATTCAGTTTATTAACAGTTTCCACAAAGCGGCGACATTTCTATAAAATGACAGGCGGACTTCCGTCACGTTTATCACGACTGTGGTGGTCATTGGTAGATTAGGCGAGTGCAACAGATATGTCAAATAAATGAAATTTTGTAGTGCTGTTGTATATGAACTAACTCTACTTTATTTCGCAGGTCAGCTGGAAGAAATTTTGTTTCGAAATAAGCAGTACCTTTGTATATTTTTTTTTTTATAATATATCTTCTTTTGTATGTCTGTGTCTACAAAAATTATAAAATAAATAAATAGTTTCCAACTTGGCTAAACTTTTTCTTTAATCTTTTAAGTCATCTAACTTTATTTCTAGACGTACAAAATACTGACATAATTAATATGTTAAATAATGTGATTTGATGTAAAAAATGCACTAATTATATATTTTTTTATAAAAGAGTTTAATATTAAGAGTATTAACATCAAATGAGAGTTAAATTAAATATATTAATAATTATGCAATTTTAATAATAAATACTAATTTTTATTGTGCATGTGGAACTTTGATATATGATACATTCCATTCTTCTTAATCAAATACTGTTTTTTCTGAAATTATTCGGTACGTCGCATCTACTTCATATAAATCCGTACTCTATGCGTTTGCCGCCGTGTTGCCGCCATGCAGAACGCCGCTTCTTTTGATGTCGAATCGGCGCGTGCGCACGGAAACTTACAAATTTTAACGATTATTCAAAATTCAAACATTTTTTTTTTCATTTTTAAATTCGAATACAATGAGCACGTTAAATAATTTAGTTTGATTGTTTAACTTTTCTTTGTCTTATTATAGGTGAAGAGTAATGCCCGCCATACACGCAAGGTTATACCTGACAGCTTTGCATGCACAGTTGAGTTGCACAGGTAAATCAGAGCGTGTATGTTGCAAAACTGTGCAAGTTTCAATACAAGCTTACCGGACAGGTATAACTATACAGGCACACCTGTCAGATATGACAGCGAGCCATGGGTAGCTCGCTGTTCGATCGTCCGGTAACTGTCCGGACCGAGCCAAGACGTCGACGGCGCGCACTGTTCCCGCACGCCTCAAGGAGTTGTCAGCAACAGGAGGGGCCCAGCTGGGTCGAAGCCTACCGGGGCCGTGGTTATCCGAAGGAAACTAGAGCCCCGGTATGAAGGCTAGAAGGAACGGCGTGGGGTTTTTAGTCAGTAAGAGTCTGACACTATCTCCCGCTCCACCCAAGAGCGGGTTTTGTCATAAGATGATTTTCCCCATCGACAAAAAATAAAACACCTGTCAGGTATACCCTAGCGTGTATTGTTACCTTAAGGCCTACTGTCCATAGACGTGTAACTTTAGATGCGCATTCGTTATTACTATTCCTGTTGTAATGACGAATACGTGTCTAAAAAGCTATGTGTCCTTGGGCAGTAGGACTAAATTGAAAATACCTTCCACACTGAATTAAGTTGTATTTATTGACCAAAAAAATTCGCTTTATGATTTCTCAATTAATTTGGATGCTTTTATCTTTAATATGTATGATTACGTTAAATTTAATCGGCATGCATTTTGTTTAGAACATTTTTTTTTTTATGTTTCGCATTGGTCTAAAATTATAAAAAAATAACGAAAGTTGTGCTAGTTGATTGATATAATTTAAAATTATTATCAGGTCTTTTGAACCTTAAGTAGGTTGCTTAAATTTAATATTCAAGTATAATAAAAAGTGTTAAATACATTTTTAAATCACAATATTATGTTATAGCCCAGTTATAAACTAATAGAATTATGGGTAACAATGAAATTTGAACTTTGCCACATATAACACAGAATTTCTAGTTACAAAACAAGCTCTTAGTGAAAATATTTTTTTCATAGCAAGCTTTTATAGCTTGGTATACATATATAATTAATACTCGTCAAGATAAATCATACGAGCGCAAACTCGATGGGGTTGTGTTGTTTAACTACCAAGCTCCTATAGCCACCTTCTAGTTCCAACATCAAATCAGCTCCATGTCATAATAATTTTGCATTGTCATCTGATTTAAACATGCATGCAAAATTTCAGCTCAATCGATAACCGGGAAGTGGGTCAAAGTTAATTGACAAGATTTGATGACAGACAAACATCGGGACAGGTGAAACGAAATAAAAGCTTGTAATTAGATGTCTATTTACCTTGATTTCTGAATTTAAATATACAGCAACAGCTACAAGAACGACTGATCCAATTATTCCATTCCCACCGATATCCAAAACGCCCTCACAGTAGTCACAATAGGTTGGGCAACTTAATCCAGTTAATTGTTAAACATGGTGTTAACAGTCGATGACAATTGTAATAGTGCTGTCCGCCCCCATGCGGGCGAAGCGTAATGATGGCAGGAGTCTTTTGTGTTGATGAGGAATTAGAGGAGGCGTGTTGTTTTTTTTTAATTAAGATATATTTACAGTGTGTTTTTTGTATAATCATAGGATTTGGGCTGAAAAATAATAATTAATATGTTGGACTACAAGTACAACAACACAATGACAACTCAACATCAACACAACTTATTGAGTTGAACTACTAACTGGTTTTGATTGGATTTAGTTGGTAATATTGATAAAATGGTTTTTCTGGTCCAAATGGTTTTAAACCAAATGCTAAAAATGAACTCCGAAAAGTCTGAAATACCTTATTATTTATATTGAACTAGTACAAGCTATAAATAATCCCTACTAATCCCTACTTCCCTACTAATATTATAAATGTGAAAGTAACTCTGTCTGTCTATCTGTCTGTCTGTCTGTTACGCTTTCACGCAAAAACTACTGAACGGATTTAGATCAAATTTGGTAGGTAGGTAGAAGAGACACTAGAATAACACATAGGCTACCTATAATTCCACTGCTGAGCACGGGTCTCTGCCCGCGCGATATAAACTGTAGTCCACGCGGGCGAAGCCGCGGGCGCAAAGCTAGTAAGCTATAAATATTGGTACATCGTCAATAGATATTATAACTTCTCCCGGTCTGGTTAAAGCAAAAAGCGACAGATTTTTACTGACTATTTACCCTCATTTCATCAGTTCAGGAACGTATTTACGTTCCAGGGTCGCCGTGAAAATTTATCAATGGCTAATCTCTACGAGTTTCATTAACTATTTAACATTCCATAAACAGTTCACTAATTTGATCGATAGTTATCGGTAACTTTAATAGAATGATATCAGCCCACCCCTATTTTATGGAAAACAAGACCAACCAGTCTATAATATTAATTCAAAACAAAGTTTATCAATACCACAATAACTACTCAATTACTGTCACAGGACCGCTTTCGATATTTTTATCAATCGCGCCATATTTACTGAGAATACAAAATGATTGATCGATGTCAAACGAGCATGACAATGCTAGGATAATAAATCGATTTATGGAATCGATTGTGTAATCGATTATGGTACAATGTATTAATAAAAGGTCGTGTGTTGGTTGGTACTTTTTTGTCTCATAGTTTTTGTGATTTAATTTAGAGGGATTTTGAATGAAGAGGACTGTTCCCTCTTAGAGCTGGGATGAGTTGGTTTTATTCTACTTATTTATTGTTAATGTTAAAATCTGTATGTTTTTGTCTTGGTATGGTCATGTGAAAAGGAGGGACGAAACGCATGTTGCTAAAAAAGTTATGAGTTTACATGTGGATGGACGGCGGGGGAGAGGGAGGCCAAAGAAAAGATGGATGGATTGTGTGAGAAGTGATATGAAAGAAAAGGGAGTTAGTGATAGCGTGACGAGTGACAGGACAGAATGGAAGAAAAAAACGTGTTGCGCCGACCCCAAATAAAACGGGACAAGGGCAGGAAGATGATGTTAAAATCTGTATGTTTTTATGTTTGTGAGTTAAGATTAATCACGCTTGTTGTAAGTCGGATTCGATCGACGATGGTTTCGATGAGAAGAAATCGACGGGTGTGACGTGAAAGTGAATAAGATCATCTGCAATTTTTTTTAATTGTTGTAAATAGCGTAAAGAAAAATCATCAACATCAAGTAAAACCCAACATCAAGTAAAACCTACGGTTTAAAAATCTCTCTGGCAAAGCTATATACCGTAAACTAAGCAAGTTACTTTGGCCTACGCTAAATAACCAATAGAAACATAGTAGACACGATGTCTCGTATTCCCATTGATTTTAAAGCTTGAGGCAAAGTAATAGCCCAGGGCCAAAGTACTCGACTTTACTGAAAAAACAGGTTATCTTTTAAAATAACTTTTTAAGTTCCTCTTTTCTACGAAAGCTGTGTGTAAAACCTTTCGTTATTTGACTTCTTTGTGGGTAAAGTCGGTCTGAATACGGTAATACGTTTGATTTTTTATTTCAAAGAAAGAAAAAAGAAATATAAACTGTTTATTTGACATACACACACGTAGAAACACAAACATTAATGATTATATTAAAAAAAAGATAACTAACAATGTGTGTCTCACGGCGGCGCCAAATAGGTCCAGTTCAGCAAAAATGCCAGACAACTACGTGGTAGTTGCCTGACACTGATTTTCAACTTGTGAATTTATATTATGAAGATCACCGACTAAACCGAACCAGTCGCCAAACTTAAGTGGCAGTGGGCAGGGCACATTGATCGCAGAACAGATGGTCAATGCAACCGAAAGGTTTTGGACTGGCAGTCGCGCATTAAAAGACGCAGGGTGGACCGATGAGGTGAGAGGTGCAGGAATCCATTAGATACAAAACCCACAGGACCAGTTGCTATGGAGATACTTGGGAGATACTTGCCAATATCCAACAGTGGACGTCTTTTATTTTAAATGATAATGATGTATAAATGAGTTATGCTCGCCGTACACGCTTTTGTATACCTGACAGGTTTGCCTGTACAGTTGAGTAGTATCTACAGGTAAACCGGAGCGTGTATGTTGCACATCTGTGCAGGTCTCCATAGAAGCTTACCTGTGTATATACCTGTGTACACCTGACAGGTACACCTTAAATAAAACACATTCTGAAACTTAACATGACCCAGAACTTAAACTCCTTAGAGTCTATAGCACCTTCAATCATTCAAGACACCACTAAAGTTTAAACTATAAGCACTACAGCTGTCTATAAACTTGGAACCTTATTCATTATGCCAAACAAAGTTTCAACTAGTAGCTAACTTAAAGCGTACTTGACTCAAGTTTGGCATACTTGCATTAATTGCGACTACCATACCGGTTAGGTATTATTAACTTGATCTAATGTATGATTTATGATAGCAGGATCACTGTGACTCACACGAGTTACAGAAAAAAATGATTAACAACTATTATATTGTTAAAATTGTAAACAGTTTTAACCTATCCGTGATACTTATAAAACAAAATAATGGTAATATAGAGGTTAACACAGACTCCTACCGGAGTGTGTGTTTCCTGATAGCTACAAACAGAGGATCTTTAATTCATGAATCCCCAAGCGACCACCGGTGGCCGCGCATCTATTGTCTTACTATTGTGTCTCTAATTGACGGTATCTGAAGGGTTAAGCCAAGAGTGACAAGGTTCATCATCAGCCTTTTTAATGTTCCCACTGCTGGGACTCAATCCTCCTCTCTAAGAGAGAATAGGCCGTAATCTACCACGCGGGCCCAGTGCGGGTTGGTGGATGTCACATGTCTTCGAATGTTTGGTTCTAGGACATGCCGGTTTCCTCACGATGTCTTCCTTCACCATTTTGAGAGCAGTGGTAATGAAATAAATTACACAAAGTAATGCGCCTAACAGGGTTTGAACTCGCGACCTACAATTCGTAAGTCGGAGCCATTACCACTCGGCCACCACTGCTCTCTGTGTGACAAGGTTACTTTTAGGTAAATGTGCTCTATCGTCGACTACATCGTCGTTTTCCATCAGGTCCAATATTGGTAAAGCGTGAGTCTATCAACAATAAGAAAAATATAAGATAATTATTAAAAACTACAGGTAACAAAAAAAAAACTATTACAATCTCTCTTTACCATTTCTCCAATACTATTTACTGCAGGTACAAAAAAATTTCGATGCAGCATTACATTCATGATTCATTTTTTTCATGCAATAAAATCTGTACCTATAATGGGTGATCGAGCACCAACAAAAAGTATTCTGAAATACGCTATCACATTTTGTGAAGGGCTTATGAAACGTTTTGATAAAAAAAGTGTTAAAATACATTTCGTTTTTTATCCGTTGATGTTTGCTGGTCACGCTTCTGACCCCGCATTGGGCAACGCCGTGAATTCTTTATTAGTTTTTTATCAGTTTAGGAGATAGGTAATGTTTGTGTTTGGTAAAGGGCTTGGAAGTAGCAATCATAGATATTGGAATAGAAATGGTATTCAATTTCGTATTCATATTCGATAGTGAGATTGATAGTGATGTTGATTAATGAGACTTTTTTCTCTCAAAAGCGAGTCGATCTTGTTTAGTGTGTTTATGCAAGCAGAAAAAGAAAGTACATGTGAATAACAATCCAAGAACCCAAGACCACTATGGAGAAACAGAGAAACTACACAAGAAAATAATAAACATTCTATAATAAATTTAAGTGTTGTCCTTCATTCATCCATTCTCCATCGTCCGGCAGCGTTCGGGAAGCTGCGCGGTGTCTTCTCGTCTAATATACCACAGTGTCTCAAGACAATAGTCTATGACCAGTGCGTGTTTCCAGTGAAGGTTTTGGAGTGGCAACAATATACCAGGAGACGCAGCTCTGGAAGGCCTCCAACAACGTGGACCGATGACCTGGTCAGGGTCACGGGAATCCGACGGATGCGTGACGCACAGGACCGGTTGTTGTGGCGACGCTGGAGCCTATGTCCGGCAGTGGACGTCTTTTGGCTGATATGATAATGATGTCGTTTTTCATATACGCTAAACAAGAAAGATGTGATTATAACTGAAATTGTCACTTTCCGTCAAAATACTTACCAAAATGTCATAAAGTCTCTCAACATAGCCGCACTAGATCCATATTTATTTACTTGATGGAATTTCATAACAAACCAACGAGGAAACAACAAACAATTTACATGCAACATAACTCCATAATAAAAGCCGAACGCCGTCAGAAATTTAATTGAAAACCGACATATCTCGAGGATTTGTAACAAGGAATAAATTGGCGTTTCACATTTGATAGAAACGGTCGGCTCAATCGAGATTTATCTCGATCAATATCCACTGACGTTCCAATTACATTGTACAGGTACAAGTTGTACAGTCACTCCGCTTTGCTGTTAAAGAATGAATACATTTATACGTTTGAGTCATAATTGTTGAATAATTTTATATGATTTAATATTTCTGAGGGCATTATAGTTCTTAAATTTTATGGAGCATAAATTAAATGACTGGATGTTTTTTTGAGTGAAGATGACAGCATAACTTTTTCCTCTTTTGACGATAAATAATTATTTAGTTTGTACTACTAATAACAGCCAGAAAGAAAACGTAACGAGAAAAAACAAAGATTTAGAATTACGACTAACTGGTTAGCATAAAAGCTATGGGTTAATCAAAAATACATAACAATGGTAAACACTTTTGATAATGAGTCAACCGGAAAAATGTTGATTGCGTGACATATTTAGAATATAATTAACTTTTTTGTACACCAAAATAGTAACAATTTCACAGAAACTTAAATCTATGAGACAATGACGGAACTATCGCTGACAGCGATATTTACCAGGCAACCATAGGATGGACTATATGAATTTAAACTAAAAAAGCATATTTATATTATACAAAATATATTATATATATATAATCAATATCCTTACAGATGACACTGCTCATGCCCTCCGTAATATATGTAGATCAAATGAAAAATGTAGACGAAAATAACCGAATTTAGGGATTGCAAACTTTTTTTTCCAATATAAATAATGAGTCATTTATCCCTGTACAGTTCTATAAACAAATGAAACTAGACTAACCACTGCGTACAAATGCATCTAGTCCCTAACAGAACACTCGTTTAATTGTAACACGTACAGATTTACGACGCATACGAAATCGGTTATCTTGTATCTGTCGCGGCATGATTTGTTTTTGTTACACTTATAATATATGGAGCCGGTCTTGATCTAAGATACGGACGGCATTGTAATACAATAGTGAGTAATTATGATTGAATGTACTTACTTTCAATATGCTTGTTGAAGGGGTCAACGAATTGGAGGAGGTTGTACAAGTAGTGGTGCATGCTATCTGTGCAGTCCTGGGATGTGGTGATCTCCTTCTGTAAGACTGTCATCTTGTGAAAGAAGACTGCAGATAAGGAAAGAGAGAAACAACTGTTCTCATACCAACATACTTAAGGTGAAAGGTGATATCCGTCATCCCATCCATCAGGACCCAAGATAACAAAGTGCAGTATTCTACGCGTGCCTATAGGGGCGTTAACACCTCACTTGCCACTACGGGTCTAGTCCAGAGGATGAGGCTGGCATAAGAGCTAAAGGAATATACACTATAAAGAAAGGCCTGTGCTGCAGCTGTGGGTGAAATCAGGCTGTGGATGTTTATGATTACGTATTGAAATTTTTGAAATAATGAGCAAATTTAAAAAATGAATCATGTTTGAATAAAAAAACAAGGTTTTACATCGATTATTTCAATTAAATACATCGTTTACACCAAATTTAATATCCATGCCTCTGCCAGTTGAAGAGGTAAGCTTTTCAAGGGGGCAAAATCGATCGTAAGAAGAACAGACTCTGACGATGAACCTAGCTAAGAGTAAAAGCGATAATATAATGGCAATAAAGATCAACATTGATTTATTTGTTTGATCAGAGTTTCAGATGAAAAAAAGTAGATTACCTTGATAATACAACAAAAGCAAACGAATTATCAAATTCTTAAACTACATGATACCAACAGTGAACCAATTATTCTATTATTATTATAGCTAGCCTATACTGTCTGCTGGGCAAAGGCTCTCTCCATTATTTCCAATGATCACGGTTCCTTGTTTTCTCAATCCAATTCTTAAAGAAGCCATCCAGGTCATCCCGCCATCACCTTCATGGTCTGCCGCGGTCCCGTTTCCTTGTGTCTGGGCACCAATCTTGCACACAACTCATTAGACATGCGGCAGACATATCCTGTCCAGTCACAGTGAACCTACAACTTGGTGTATTTTTTTGTATAGGAAATTATCAAATGACTTTTCTCTCTCTCTCTCTGGATATAGAGTGAGAGACAGTATCAAAGTTTTACTGACAGAAAATCCGTCTCTGTTTCTTTTGTTGTTCTTAAGTTTGTAAGATTTTAGTTTCAGATTGAATTCCAACAGTATCCTGAAGGCGCTATCTGAGCAATGGATATCCCCATACTGAGACATTTTGTGAGTGTTTTGGTGCGGCAAGGGCAACCTTATCGCTCATAATGTGTAGTTTGTACATATTTTTGTCGTTTAGGTTAAGTTACTAACGTCTAGATTAAGTTTTTTACTAACAAATGGGCCTGTGTTGTCAAATTTATAAATAAATTATTATTATTATATTATTAATAAGTTTACTAGTTGTTGCCAACAGCATCGACAATTGAAAACTATCCCAAGGGAGCATGATCCTGGGTTGAAAAGTATCCTATGTTCCTTTTCAGGACATGTTCTACCCGTATACCAAGTTTTATCGAATTCCATTAAGACGTTTGAGAGGTGAAGAAGTAACAATACATACACACACACGCGCGCAAGCTTTTGCCTTTAAATAATTAGTGTGATTACTTATTATGGACATTCAACCGGTAATGATTTTCTAACTAACCACTGTGAATGATGTGCACAATTGTGCATGCCTTTAATCGAATTGTTTACACGGAACTATACTCTGAATACTCAATCTTGAATTTTATTTGGTGAACAAATTGTCGATGACGTGTCTTATTTAATAAAATAAAATAAAATAAAATCCAACAAAGGCTGTACACACAAGGGTGTGATGATATGAGTTTTAAGTTAGTATTATAAGTGATCGATAATTAGTACGCTCCTTTAATATTGGCAGATATATTATGACAAGTCTAGCTAGCTCGGCCTTCAGTCTATGTATATAGGTGTCAAATAAAAATTAATAATTTAGTTATTTTTTATTTAATCACGCTGCTTGCTGTGTTATGGCTAGACCCAATAAGGTTTTGAGGTAGCTGTCAGAGTGAACTATCTCATAGTTCACTGTTGAAGTTTTCAAGTGCCGTGCTCATAATTTTACTAGCTGCTCCCAGCGGCTTCGCCCGCGTGATAACAGAAAATTATCCCAAGGGAACATACTTCCGAGATATCCTGTCCTATTCCAGGACGTGGTCCATCCGTGTACGTGTTAAATCGGTTTTGCCATTTAGGCGTGAAGACGTAACAAACAAACAAACTCACTTTCGCTTTTATTATATTAATAAAGTAAGGAAGTAAGGATTATCTAAACTTATTGTTAAGTTTTACTAAAATATTTATTATTATTATTTTATAATAACGATTAAACAGCTTTGAGTGAGATTTAATATGAACTGAAAATATTTTAACTTTGCATCATTTTAATACGCTGATATTTTAAAAGGGAAGGTTTTAACGTTTTAGGTAATTTTAACTTCATTATTTACATTTGAACCTTTCCACCCTTTCTGACCCGTAAAGTATGATGAAAAGGCTATTTGCTTTTCTTACAAGTTCATTTTCCGTCATAATTTTTAGTAATTCGGAATGTTTTATAATATCATACAAATATTTATATTCCTGTTATGTTTGAAATTTCATTTAAATCTTTTAAAATTAGTTTATTTTATGCCACAACCTATTTTTAACCACCTTTAAAAGGTGGAGGTTTTCCATTTATTCGGTTGTACTTTCTTTATAGTATTATCATCATCCTTGTTAGAAACCTTCTTTTCAAATAACAAAACCGTTGGCCGTTGGTTGGTTGGTTGGTTGTCGCTACAAGATAATTGCAAATACAATATTTCGTGAAGCTATTATTTATGAATACCTTTGAATTGGTTACTTTGTATTCCTTTAACGTTTTTTCTTTTAAATCTTTTTGCATTACAACACAAATGTTATTCCAACAAATTCTAATATTCACTATCAGTTACTATTCACCGATCCACACCCTCCTCAATCAAGAGACCTAACTCCAAATTGGCTGTTTCTCTTATGTTCTTCCATCCGTCTTTGTGCACCTGCATCCTCCCCCTTCATCCACCCATGATAGAGTCAGCTCATCAACTGGGACCCTACAACGTAAATGGCTCTACAAGAGTTTCCGACTCTTTGGTGAGCGACGAAGCATTAAATAACGGGTAGAAATGTGAGCAATGAGCATTCATGTTGCGATTTTTTGTGTTATGAATTTTGAGTCGTATTGTCGTATGGGAGAGAAGGAGTCGTGGAAATGTTGTTAGGGGAACTACGGTTTTCAAAGGTAGCTTTTTCATGCTGCTTACTTTGAAATTATTTTATGAATATGGAACAAAATTAAGTGTGATCAAACGTATAGACATTTGATCACTTGTGAGTGGCGCTAGATATGTGGTTAGAAAAAAAATATGACGTAGGTATAATAAATGAAACTGAGTACTGTGATATTTATGCTGCTCCCAGCGGCTTCGCCCGCATGATAGCAGAAAATTATCCCAAGGGAACATACTTCCGGGATAAAAAGTATCCTATATCCTATTCCAGGACATGGTCTATCTGTGTACCAAGTTTTAAATCGGTTTTGACATTTAGGCGTGAAGACGTCACAAAGAAACAAACTCACTTTCGCTTTTATAATATTAGTAAGGATATCTACTTAAGTTACAAAAAGTACAAAAGTAGTCAGAAGTGAAATTATTATGATGAAATTCGACAAACGCTAGGTATTACTAAAACTAGGTAAAAAATGTAAAATATGAATTTAAATTCATACATGACCATTGAAATAATTGTACAAACTATAATGCTCGTATAAAAAAATATTACAATAGCTGAATATTACTCTGCATTTTCATGGCATCAGTAACGATACCGTGAAAATGCACCGACTAAAAACTCACAACAATTTTCCCGCACCGCGAATGGGAAACCTTAGAACATCTGAAACACCATCTATTAGTTTTATACAGTTCTCACATTTCGCGAGCCAGTATTTACTAGTTTATTCGTCGGAGAAATGTCGGGGTGCTGTGAAATAATGCCTAGATTTAGTTGTTGGCTAAAATGGGTACAGCACTAGCAAATAGTCTGTGTAGTCATCCGACATTTATTTATGAAGTGCTGTTCTTGTCGATATAGCTTGTTCCGATTTTGGACGACAACTGTGGTGACTTGTTGACTAAGTTTGTTCGTTGTTGGATCACTGTCATGTATCTTGGTTTGCGGTATACTCCGTGATAGTTTCTCTTTGTGCATGTTGCCCTAGTTTTACTCTGTCTCCTGCTTCATATAAAGAGAAGGCTACACTTTTCTATAGGTTGAAAATTAACCAATTACTTTTTTATCTGATACTTACCTGTGTTTGACTGTGATCCCACCTGATGGCAAACAGTGATGCAATCGTTGATAGTGAGGTGCACTAGTTTATTAAGAGCCTATTCACTCTAGCCTTGAAGACACTCAAATTATAATCAGATGGGAAGACCGCAGCAGGAAAATTGTTCCAGCCCTTCAATGTACGCGGTATAAACGGCGAGGCGAAATGCTTGGTCCAGACCGTAAAGGTATATAGATACTCGCCGTTCGTCGGGTTGTTAATTGATAGAAATGAGATGGCGGAATCAAGTCATCTTATTCCCGCGCATACTCTCTAAAATGCGACCTGACTTTTTCCGCTCTTAGAAGGAATGAGAGGGCGTGTCACTTGACTAACTTTTACTAACTAAAATCCACTCTTATGGTCTTTATTTTCCTTCGTTCTAGGGCTCCGGGGTCTTCTTTCGCACAAGCCATGGCCTCAGTAGGCTTCGACCCTGCCCGGCCTTTGCGGTTTTGCTGACATCTCCTTGAGGCGTGTGGGCGACTCGAGCTCGGTTCGGATAGTTTTCCGACGTCTAAGACATTATGTTTTGTTTATACTTCTTTTTTTTTTTACGCGTTTTTTTACGTGATTCAAAACGTTTGAATGGATACTCCAGTATTCATTGACAATGTGGTTAAATTCACTGTCGCAGCCCTTTTCTGGTAGTCATCACTGTTGATTTGAACTTTTAAGAATTGCAGTATTTTAAATAATTTTGAGGACTTATACACACTTTCGTAGTTAATAAAAATTCCCTCCCACTCAATTTTTTATTTATTGCAGGATTGCTCATATGCTGCTGCCTTTAAGAATTGTATTGATGGGAAAAACAAGACAATAAAGATGGATGATAAAATGACTATATAAACGCTTGATTGATAATGTTTAATGACGCGCTAGTTATTGTATTTTCTCTTCCTAAGGATTTTTATTGGCCGACGATTATTATTATAGTATTTGCAGTTGCCAGCGCTTACGACAGCTTGAAAGTAAAAAATAATCCTAAAAATGCATACTCACGGGAAAACCTATGTACTATTCCAAAATATGGTCTATCCATGTGCCAAATTACATTCAATTTTGTTCAGCCGTGCGAGCGTAAAAAAGTAGCAAAGTTAAATTTGTGACTTTTACTTCCTTAAAAATTGAATTTCTAAAAACCCATTCTTAGTGCTCGCCTACGTCTTAAAAAGATGCCTTGTGCAAAATTTCATGTTCCTAATCTCTATCGGCTGTGCTACTGTGCATTGATGTATCAGTCAGATAGTTTTTTCTTTTCAATGTTTCTAACTAGGCTTCATCATCATCATCATATCAGCCGAAAGACGTCCACTGCTGGACATAGGCAAGCGTCGCCACAACGACCGGTCCTGTGCGTCACGCATCCATCGGATTCCCGCGACCCTGACCAGGTCGTCGGTCCACCTTGTTGGAGGCCTTCCAACGCTGCGTCTTCCGGTAACTAGGCTTAATTTTATTATTATTATATAGTACTTACTGTCTACGCATTGACCATAAATGGTTATAACGCTTCACTTTAAAACATTATTATGTTAACATTACTGAGAATTGTTAACAGTCTAGGAGAAACCAATGTTTAGTGTTGATTTTAATAACCTAAATTCATAGTCCCAGTCCTTTAGAACATAAACGTTAATGGCTTACCTTCTTTGAAATAACAGTACCGAACTTTCGTCTTCCAGTATCAAAGCTCGCACCGCGCACGCGCCAAACACCGGTAAAAACATTGAGCACTACGTATTCCAACTAGACACACAGTGCTATATTTTCAAGTTTATTTTCCTAGTATTGTTAAAGAAATTTATGTTCTACAAAGTTCTGTGTTAATTTTGAAATGCAATTTTATTTTAAACTTATTTGAATTCTAGTGGCTTGTTCTATTTTTGGATTGGATTATTTTTATATTTGTCACGTATTCTTGGACACGATTTTGGCCTTTTGTGGAAGGTTTAGGTGCTATTACAAGTCTATGTGTGTCTGTAATATCAACTTTATATGTTTAGTACTTTTGCAGGTGGTCCCACACAATACTTGTGGCCTTATCGACCATTTTTTAAGTCCGGCATTGTTATAGGATGTCTGACAACAAAGGCTTTAATTCATCAATCTTGACTGATTGTCTGACGTGCAATTTATTGCAATCATTTTCAGATCGTAAGATGAGATATCTGGACTTAAATATTTTGCTGAATAATACTTCGACCATTAACACATTTTTTTTTGTTTAATCTTTGGTTAGTAACTTCGATGCTCACTTTATTTTGAACGTGGTACGAATATAATATACCTACACTTCACAAATGTTATAGTTTTCACCCTTTAAAAATATATTCTTCTAACCATTCAAACACTCAAAACCGTCGCATAAAAGTTCGAAACACTACCAAAGAGAAACACTGTGTGTGACACAGAGTCCAGTGTTTCAGAAACCGAGGTGCATTTGTGTTCCACGGAATCGCCAGTCGTTTCCAAGCTTCTGTCGGCTGAGCCCGCACGAGCGACTTTTTGCTCTGACTTTTGATCACGAAAAACATTTTTTTTTTTTACAAGTGTCAGCAGTGTCACAAAAAGTATTTAACTGTATAAAGTGGAAGTGTTGTGATTTTTTTTTTGTCGGTAAAAGTTTGAGGATATTGTTGAATGAATGGTGAACGTGAGTATTGGATTTTGTTTTCATTTAAGTTGATGTTTTTGTTTTCGTCGAAGAAAAAGTTCGCATTACTGCAAGTGCCTTTTTAAAAAACTAGAGTCATCTACTTATCACAACCATGTTAGTCGTAATATAAATGAAAAGATAAGTATGGATTAGGTCGTAAAGAAATCTCAAAGGATTATTTTAAAGTCTTTGAGATTTCGCGTCTCTATTTTCTGTAGGCTTGTTCAATTTTTTTGGACTGCTATTGTTGTTATACTCAACCAATCACAAAAGTTTAAGTGACGTTTACTGATATCTGTCAGATTTATAAGTGTCTATTGGCACAAAATACGTATGTATCGAAGTTGTATTTAAAGTTAGTACAACTTCCTAATCTATTGTCGTGTGTTGGCACGACGTCACGACTTTTTCGTATTGTTTACAAATGAACTGATGAGTGTTCTAGTGTAAAACTGATCAATGTTAGATAGCATCTGTAAAAAATGCATGTCAGATTGATTTCAAACTAACTAGCATAAGATTTGAATGTGTTAGACTTATATTTAAGGAGTTCGCTAAGATTGGAAAAAGGGAAAAAAGGGGCAGACTTTTGCAGTGCTGTGAGACACTCATGACAGCTGCTTTAGTTTTAACCCTTCAGATACCGTCAATTAGAGACACAATAGATGCGCGGACACCGGTGGTCGCTTGGGGATTCATGAATTAAGATAGTTCTTGGTAATCAGTCCACTTGATGATGATGATGATGAGTTTTCCACCTACTGGGTGTTGTCCTTGGGTGCACTTGCATAGCACGTATAGGGATAATTGTAGGTTGGTACCACGTATCATGAACTGTCTAAAGGGCATTGGCAAGTTGGCTCCAACCCCTTGTATGTCTAGGATTGTTGCAGGTAGTGCAGAAAAGGATTCCAAGTAAAAAAAAGACAAAAATGTTACCAGTTACCTGGTAACTTTTTGTGACGTAACTACAGATTTACAGTTTTCTGATTTTGTTATATTTGTGCTATTAGACCTTGCTTCATGCCTTTAAGATTCTAAGTCAACGGGAAGTACCCTATTAATTTTAATACCCTGAGTGTCAAAATATACTTTTATAATTATTTTTGCGATATACGGCCGCATATTTTTTTTTCGTTAACTCGGAAGTTTGATTTTTTCACAACTTTAAGAGACCGCAGACCTGAGTATATGGTTTTGTTTTCAACTCGATACCTGCTCGCGTTCCTGGATAAAGATCTTACCAGACAGACGGACAACAAAGTTATTCTGTTGGGCTTTTTTTTGGCGGGTAAAAATCATCCAAATGACATCGCCCTTGGGCGGAGTGAGAGATAGTGTCAGACTCTTTCTGACTAAAAAACTCACCCTGTTCTTATTTGTTTTTCCTACTTGGGCCGAGCTACCTTTTGGAGCTAGCCCTGAACCCCTGTAACCCTGGCATAGGTAGGTTTCGATTCTATAGGGGTTACTTTTTTTTTCCTGAAACACTAATAAAGAAATTTTGACTCAATAGCATTATGCTGTCTTAGGAACCTAACGGAACTACTAATAATAAATAATAATAATATTCTACAATTATCACACAACGCCGTCTAGTCCCAAGCTATGCAGATCTTATGTTATGGGTATAATATAATCAGACATCTGATAAACATACTTATATATTTCTAAATACATACATATTATAGATAAATCACACCCAGACACAGAACAAATGATCATGCTCATCACATAAACATTTATCCTGGGTGGGAATCGAACCCACGACCTACGAGCAGTCAGGGCCACTAACCACTAGACCAACAGGCCAGTCAGTTACTATTAGTAGATTATCATCATCATATTAGCGGAAAGACGTCCACTGTTGGACATAGGCCTCCCTCAAGCGTCGCCACAACGTCCGGCCCTGTGCGTCATCCATCCCTTTATTCGTAGATAAGTAAATATAATTATTAAACAGATTGAAATAAAGAATAATTAAATCAAAGTAGTATCGGCGGCAAATTAAAAGAGGCCTTTATATTGCCTATGGCTATGAGTGTAGCCTTGATTAATTCATATAATGCTGAGTGACAAGAGATTCGTGACGTAGATAAAATCATGACAATGTGTGATTATTCTTTACAAATTGAATACAACTGAAACATAATGCCGGCATTTAATAAAACTGTTTTATGTTACTATATGCTTATATAGAATTATTCATCATATTAACTTGTTTTTAGCTTCGTTTTATTGTTAATGGCCTGGTGCCCGCGACTTCGTCCACATCAAACTCTTAACCCTTCAGATACCGTCAATTAGAGACACAATAATAAGACAATAGATGCGCGGCCACCGGTGGTCGCTTGGGGATTCATGAATTAAGGAACCACACATTGCTATTGCAATCACAATAACTGTGTCCGCACACGAATCACAAAAAACACACATGGTGTGCTTTTAGCTTTTTTTGTGGCCGCTTCTAGCGTTTTTTGAGCCCGTGTACGGGGGACACTTACAGGATTGTATTTGAAATTTATTATAATTGATTTATTATTAATATTACATTTATTTGACATTATTTACTATAATTTGACATTTTATTGTATGAATTCAGACATATTACATACTAAAAGACTAACTAATATATTTTTATTAGTTTAGTAA
This sequence comes from Mythimna lalbum, assembly GCA_949319445.1. Taxonomy (NCBI): domain Eukaryota; kingdom Metazoa; phylum Arthropoda; class Insecta; order Lepidoptera; family Noctuidae; genus Mythimna; species Mythimna lalbum. The sequence continues at coordinate 2,545,240 of OX439347.1, forward strand.
TTATTAATTCTAGCTTACTTCTAAATAAAAAGTAAAACATTTTTAACTTCACGCAATTACTGCATCGAAACAGCACCCAGCAGCATCCATTCATTCCTTCTGCGAAGCAGTAATGCTAGCAAAGGAGGAGGCAGACCGCATCAGGCAACGGCGCCCCCGCCGCCGCCGCCGGGATTCCGATCCCGATTTCCAGCCACCGTAGACGCGGGCTCGCGGACGGCGAGCCATGGGTAGCTCACTGTACGATCGTCCGGTAACTGTCCGGACCGAGCCAAGGCGTCGACGGCGCGCACTGTTCCCGCGCGCCTCAAGGAGTTGTCAGCAACAGGAGGGGCCCATCTGGGTCGAAGCCTACCAGGGTCGGGGTTATCCGAAAGGAAACTAGAGCCCCGGTATGAAGGCTAGAAGGAACGGCGCGGGGTTTTTAGTCAGTAAGACTCTGACACTGTCTCCCACTCCACCCAAGAGCGGGTTTCGTCAATGATGATTTTCCTCGTCGACAGAAAAAAAAAGCAATCCATTCATGACATCTAAATTTCCATACAGGATGTTGGAACTGCACACAAACCAAGTTTAATAACAGCATTTAACTCCTAAAACATTGGCAAATAAATGTTGAATAGGCGTACTGTAGTAAAATGCCTCACCCTGTACCATAATGTTAATGTTTTGTTACAATGTTGGTACTTGTACCTAAATTCTTTAGGTTGGTCCTAAAATACGACATTTAACTTTTAGATTAGTCGAAACGTAGCGTTTGGCTGTGTGTTGAATGAAATAAATTAAACTGAAATTTAACGGTATCAATAAATACTATTGACTTATACAGGGTTATTTGTAAAACACTGGCCACCTCTCAGGCCTATATTACTAACATCGTGAACAACAACTTTTGTTCTATGACTTTTAAAAATGTATCATAATTTAGTTCATCAGATTTTCATAAAAAAATTAAAATATTTAAATTGAACCTTCTAACTATTACGAAGTATATGCGAAGCAAGCGATAGTTCAATAGCGGTAAATAGGGCGGCGGGAGTGCTTGATGCGCTTGTGTCGCGTCATTCGGACGTAGGTAGGTATTGCAAAATACAGAGTTGAAATGTGTCAATTAGAATAACGGAATCTTGAAGGTTGGTTTTTGGTCAATGAATTATGTTTTGTGAAAGTCATAGAACTAACGATGATTTTTTTTCTTTTGTTGATCTTTTGTTTAAATAGCAAAATTGTTAGTGTATAACAAATAACCATACATGTAATTTTTCATCTGCTTGTTTATTTGTTCCGACTAATCTTCAAAACGACTGAACCGATTATAACAGGACTTTCACTGACTAATCTGATGTTACCAAAGGAGCAACCTAAGGTATTTTTTTATTTTCCGGGTAAAAACGGGATTTCAAACTACGGGAGACATCTTTCAAAACTGTTTAATAAAATTTAATGAGACATTCACTCGGATGTAACTAATGTTAGGATTAGGAGTAATTTGAGCTAGTTTTAATTTTCCCGCGGGAACGGGACTTAATTCCTGGAAGGGGAAGGAATATCTCCAAAATGGATAAACAGAATTGGACGGGACTTTTAGTGTCAGATAGCTGAGATTAAAGAGAGTCATTTTATGGTTGCTATAATTCATCACTAAAATAATTTCTAGCCTCACAGAAAAACTGTTACCAAGTCCACAAACTCCGAGTCTATGTTGCAAAATAAATTGCAAATAAACGGTAATAATAATGAAACTAATTTATGTGAATGTTAAAATTAAGAAATTAATATAATCATTTATCAAACATAGTTCGGATATAAAGCTTAGTGCTACTCTGGCTCTTGTATCAAATGATCCTGTATTATAAGACCTTTTAAAAATATATAAAGATTACAATACAATAAGAAGACGACTGTAATGAAAAGGAAAGTTGTATGCTGACTGTGTAGGTAACTTGCATGCTAATGTGCCGTGAGCCTTTGTCTCATAAAAAAAAACGTGATTATAAAATGTAATTAACCCTTCAGATACCGTCAATTAGAGACACAATAGTAAGACAATAGATGCGCGGCCACCGGTGGTCGCTTGGGGATTCATGAATTAAGGTGGTGCATCACGACTCACATTTTCTCTGTTTTTCATACAACCGCTCATAACTGATTATGACGTTATTACACACTTTTCATTAGATATTTTGGAAACACAGTATCTTGTGGATATTATCTAGGTTTCTAAAGAAACCAATTTCTAAATTTGTGTAAAACTAATCCAGTAAAAACCTCTGAAAATCTCCTATTTTGTATGAACTTTGACACTTCATAATTTGCCTAAAAATTAAAAAAGTCAAAAAAGTAATCTAGAGACCTTGCAAATGTTATTAAGATTCTAAATGATGACAATTTTTTCCAAAAACTTTTAAGGGTTTAAAAAAAACAGCTATTTCCTGGAGCAAGTTTTGTGAAATTTTCGAGTAAATCTCGGAATTACCGAATACTAACAGAGTTTCCAGGCGTTATCTCTCTTTTTTTGCGTTGCCTTTTCTTCAAACATCGCGTTGGATTGCATTAAATGAAGTAACAAGCTTTTAAACCATTTTCGATGTTTACGATAAGCAAGTGGAGAAGGACCCTCTTAAGCTATTTATGTACTTTTAAGGCATTTAATGATATACCTACTTATTATTACTATTTATAGTTAGCCCATATTGTCCCACTGCTGGGCAAAGGCCTCCCTCCACTCCTTCCAACGATCATGGTTCTTCGCTTTCTCATTCCAATTCTTAAGGAAGCCATCCAGGTCGTCCCGCTATCTCCTTCGTGGTCTGCCTCGGCCCAGCGTTGCTGTGTCCGGACATCAATCGTGCATTCCGCCCACAGCTCTTGGACAAGCGGCAGCGGCTAAATAATATTGATTTCAAGTCGTACCAGGGCCGTAAACCAGAACCGCGGCTGACCACAACGGAGATGGCAGGACGATCTGAATATCTTTCTGGGGAATTGTTACGAGAATGCAAGAAACCACAGAAAATATGAAAGAGCTTAGAAAGGATACTTTTCGATTTGTACTACGAGTGTCGTCGCTTATCCCACATCCTTTAACTCCACTACAACAGGCAGTAAACCAATACGAACGCGCATTACGCAACTAACAGATCACGCACAACCGACGTACGGCGAGTATCCACCCTTACGTTGTTGAAACCTCCACGGTCCGGACTAAGCGTTTCGCTTCGTCATTTATACCGCGTACATCGAAGGACTGGAACAATTTGCCTGCTGCGGTCTTCCCGTCCGATTACAATCTGAGCGTCTTTAAGGCTAGAGTGAATAGGCTCTTAATAAACTAGTGCGCCTCACCATCAACGATTGCATCACCGCTTACCATCAGGTGGGATTGCAGTTAAGTACTAGTTTATATCAGATAAAAAAAAAAGAAAAACTTAGATTGCAACTTTGCTATTGGTAGTTGAACTATGAGCATTGCCCTACTTTGTGGTACACGTGACACGCCCACAAGACCATTCTAACTTCTTTCATCTGTTCTGTGCCAGACACCATGATCGTTGGTAGGTATGAGTAGAGGGAGGCGTTTGCCTAGCTGTGAGATAATACAGGCTGACTATAGCTATTAGCGGCTAATATAATAAGTCGAATCAAGGTTACGAAAGCTCAACCTGACCCGTTGTATAAAACACTAATTTCATATACCTAAGGATCTTTTATATTCGTGGCTTTACATCAACGTGTCTTGCCGGAAGACTTCAAAGCAAACTTTGCGCAGCTAATGCAGACTAACAATCAACGCTTTTTATATTAACACATTTGGCAATTAAAAATATTCGTACTATTAATATTTTTTACTCCACAACTTATTCCACTAATTATATCTATAGTTCTTTGGTGAGCAACTGGCAAGTCACGGGCCATTGTATGGCCTATCTGATGGTGGGACATGAAGGCTAAAAGATTAATTATGTTTTGTACTTTGTAAAACTATGTACGCTTCACGATGTGTTTCATGAGAAAGAAGTTTGGATTATGTCCCGTGATTTGCAAAAAAAATTGTTTCTAAGTAAGACTTTGTATGACGCACGAGCCACTTAGGAATAGAATTTCTTCGAAGTACAGTTAACATAAAAATACATATAATCAAAGTATCATGTAAACTAGGAATATGATTTCCACCGGGCCTTGGTTGAGGCCATGGTCGAGCTGGGTCGAAACCTACTGGGGCCAGGGTTATCCGAAAGGAAACTCAAGCCCCAGTACGAAGAGGCTAGAAGGAACGGGGTGGGTTTTTAGTCAGTAAGAGTTTGACACTATCTCCCGCTCCACCCAAGAGCGGGGATTGTCATTGGATGATTTTGCCCAACGTAAAAAAAAAGAACATGATTTCCACACTAAAGTTAAATGTTTGTATCTATAAGGACAATAAATACTGCATGTTTGTTACTCTTAAAAATCCTTCAAATCCTTACATCTTTTCTTACCTATAATTTCCATTTGCAGCTTGTGATGTTCCACCAAGATCTAGGTAAAAAATAATTGTTATTTCGTTATCTACGATGTCAACCCTAATGCCTACCACTCGTATCTTTCTTGGGCATTACTTGGCCAAACCTTCTTTATCAAATGGGCATTTCCCTTTATGCTTTTAATCCGGGAGTACATTCCTTAAGTATAAACTCTTTACTTTTACACGGATGAAACTGCTAGTAAAAGCTATTTAATCAAAAAATAGTTTATTAAAGTGTTGACACTGACTGATTTGTCATGATTGTGTCTAAGGATTACTTAATAGACACAATCATGACAAATCAGTCATGATCAGTCACCATAGAACTATAAGCATCGCGAAAACAAAATACAAATCGAAGTTCAGGTATCCCAGCATTACAAGGAATTTTTACAAAAGGCTTTAAAACACGTAATTCTTCTGTTGTAGGTTCCTGCTGTAGGTTTTTGAGACTTGGTGTATCATCATCATCATCATATCAGTCTATTTATAGGATGGGTCCTCGCGAGTCCCTCAGAAATAAATTCAAAGAAATCGATATTCTGACTCTGCCTTCTTTTTATATCTTGGAATGCATTTTGTATGTTCGTAAAAACTTAGGACTCTTTAAAATTAGAAGCGATTTCCACAACAAAAATACACGTAGTAAACACGAAATTGTATTACCCAAATGGAGATTAGCTAAGACCAGCAAGTCATTCCTAGTAAACAGCATACGCTTTTACAACAAGCTACCAAAGGCGGAAACTGAACTTATTGAGGGAAAATTCAAAACGCATATTAAGCGTGTCTTAACCAAAAAAGCATATTACAAGGTTAAAGACTATGTCGAAGACACGCTTGTTTGGCAATGACTACCTCTGCACATGTGGCTCCCTGGTAACTCACCAATATTGTGTCTGTTAACTGCTCCACCTCTGTTTTAATATATATACATTTTTTATTTGTATTTTTTTTCTATAGGACATTGCTTTTGCAATACTTTTTTTTTTAATTTTTGAGACTTCAACTACCTTAAACTCGTTGATAATTTATTTTGTTAACAATTTATTGATAGTTGCAATTATCTATATTTTTCTTGATTTTTTTTTATATAGCCTCTTTTTCGTTTTGTAATGTGAATGTGAGAACACTGTATACCTTACAAACCTTTAGATTACTTCCTATTTAAATTACTTTTATAATTGAATTACTTTTTTTATTTTTTGCTTTTGTGTACAGTATTGATATACACTGTTCTTACATACTATCATATTGTAACACCTACCACTTTTTTTAAAAAGAGTAACCATGGAGTTTCTTGCCGGTTCTTCTCCATAGGAAACGACCAATTTGGAACCGTGCACTAGCTTCTGACGTTTTATAAGTGCCCATGTAGGCCTATGTGAAATAAAATATTTTGACTTTGACTTTGACTTTGACTTTGAGTCGAAAGACGTCCACTGCTGGACATAGGCCTCCCCCAAGCGTCGCCACAACGACCGGTCCTGTGCGTCATGCATCCATCGGATTACCGCGACCCTGACCAGGTCGTCGGTTCACCTTGTTGGAGGCCTTCCAACGACTTGCTGTATCCCTACTAATATTACAAATGCGAAAGTAACTCTGTCTGTCTGTCTGTTACGCTTTCAGGCAAAAACTACTGAACGGATTTAGATCAAATTTGGTAAGTAGGTAAAAGATACACTGGAGTAACACATAGGCTACCAATAATTCCACTGCTGAGCACGGGTCTCTGCCCTCGCGATATAAACTGTAGTCCGCGCGGGCGAAACCGCGGGCGGAAAGCTAGTATGAAAATAAAAATCTGGCCACAACATTTCAACATATTTTCCTCATTCTCGGAATATGGTCTTCTAAAAGCTGATAAAAATTCAATTGTTTTCCTAACAAATTCAAATCATGTGCTAGACTGCCAGTCAACCATTTAAAAGTATATTCGGCAGACCAGATTGGGTGTAGCAAAGTAGATCTACACGTTATTCATGCGATTTTCTTAATATCGCAGGATTATAATATAGGTACGAGTACAACCATAACAATTTCACAAACTAAAAAATGCAAAATAAGATTAATTTCAGATGTCAATGTTTCTGGTATTGTTTCGTTGTTTTTTGACACCAACTTCCAAAATCAAAGTTGTTTTGAATTTTTAAGTTTGTTTTTTAAATTGGTTGTATTATTTTTTAAAGTCTTGTTTTCATTTTCACTTTTTAGTTGTTTTATTCATAAGCCATAACTTTAATAAAAAGTGTAGGTGGATTGTTTTTTGTGTACAGGCGTGATATTGTGTGATCGCGTAAAAATTGCATATTTATGTGATAGCGGCTGCCATTTTTTGAAGAGTTCCGTTGTGTCTTCGAAACTCATCATCAGATCTATATTTTTAAATGGAACTTATTCCGAACTAACTCTTTCTGAACAAAACTATAATTCAAATCCGTCTACATGCCGTCTTCTTCTTCGTTTTTTCGTATCAGAATAAACATTAAAAAAAAATACGAATCGAAAACTTCTTCTCTTTTGAAGTCGGTTAAAAACGATGCATACTCGTATGACAACAGTTTAGGTGAACTATATTTCATCAGAATTTTAAAATGATTGATTGATCGGACAAATACATTAAGTCCCCGCTTTGTAATCGGTCATCCCAAATGAACAGGCCACGATAACAGTACATTTTTAGATAAAATATTTAGTAAATTAATTCTATTTCCAACCGTACACAATTCTATTGGGTCAGAGCAGCACATGCAAGTTATTACAATAAAATTTATTACCAACCATAAATCTTCATAAATGTTTCCTGATAAATCGTATTTAATTACGAAAATTAGGGCACAGATGTACTTACACGCGGCTACATGTACCAACGTGTTTGGTTTTAATTGATTTTCGAAGTGGTCGTTTATACCTACCCAGTTCTTGATCACGTGACATTGACATTATCGAAAAGTCTTAGTATAATAGCTGTACTACTGAAATGTAAATTTTTTTAAGGGAAAAATCATCTAATGACGCTATAGGGTGGAGTGTGTGAGAGGGTATTTCAGACTTCTACTGACTTAAACTATACCTATGTTCTATCACTTATCTTTTGCATTCTAGAAAATGCCTGAGGCATTAAGTCCATCTCTGTACCTTTAAATGAATAAAGTATTAAACAAATAAACAATTTTCAAAATATGTCCCATCCGATCAACAGTTTTGTATCTCAGAAAAAGAACACCCAGATTTAATCTGTAGATATTCAATATACACACAATATTAAACAAATAAACAATTATTGAAATCAGTTTTCCTCTTGGTAGCTAACCTACCAAATAATTATTTTATTTAATATTTGTTTCACAGTATCTCCATGAAATATAATAAATAATACTCTCTTCAAACGATAATTGCTCTAAAAATATCAATTTTCATTCTCCACACACAGACGTTTCGATAGAATCATTATTTCCAACAAAACGAACGTCTAAACTCGGAGTTAAAATTAATTTCCTTCGTTCATTAGTGCGGAGTTCTGGGTCCTAACAATTAACCGACAACGTCGCAGCGTCGCGTAGCCGGTAACTTCGAACGAACGCCTCAATACTTCGGCAAGTTTAGAAGAATTAGTTGTTAAATGTCCCTAACGAGCAATCGATCGGGGTTTACTGTCATTAGTCCTTAATTTTTTGGAGGGGAAAGGAGTTTTAAGATTAATTTAGAAACCAGCGGTTGTCAGTGGCTTTGCCTGCATGAAAGCAGAAAATTGTCCCAAGGAGTCATACTTCCTGAATAAAAATTGTGTATCAACCCGATGTACTATTCCAGAACAGGGGGTCTACTCGCTTTCTCCGAAACGAAACTTCGTAAACGAACGATATTCATTTGACGTTAAAATTGCAAACAATCCTCTGTCATAATTAATTTTTTTTTGAAATATAATGAATTAGATTAGTTTTAGAGATTCGGTACGTCAAACAATTTTCGTTCGTGCGAAATTTCAGGAACGAAAGGAACCGTGGTAGGAAACACGAAATTTCAATCGAAACTTCGTTTTTCAGAGAAAGCAAGTAGACCCCTCGAATCAAATGCGTTCAGCCGTTCAAGCGTGTACACACATACACACACTCATAAATTTTTGCCTATTTAATATTAGTATGATTACTAAAGTAACTTGCATATGTATATAGTCAACAGGTCTTTAACACAATAAATATCAGTTCTAATAATTTAATTAGAACAAAAACCTTTCGAAGTTTCAAAATTGCAACAAAAACATTTCGAAATTTCCACTGTATATTATAACTAACTAGCTGCTCCCAGCGGCTTCACCTGCGTGATAGCAGAATATTATCCCAAGGGAACATAATTCCGGGAAAAAAATTATCTTATGTCCCATTCCAGGACATGGTCTATCCGTGTACCAAGTTTCATCAAAATTGGTTTTGCCATTTAGGCGTGAAGACGTAACAAACAAATAAAGAAACAAACTCACTTTCGCTTTTCTAATATTAGTAAGGATTTTTTCACCAACAGTATATTATGTATCATTTTTTATCAAAGTACTAGTTAAGCTTTAATAAGCTTAGCATAATGCTAAGTTCCTATTATGCTAAAATAAAGACTGACCAATTTACCAGTAATCCATGCGTAGACAATAGTACTTTTTATTCATTCCCAAGGGAAGCTCCAATGAAGAGCTCTTCTAAAGAGTATTATGTAAAGTATCACAAGCTACCCATACCAATCATTCTTAGATATCACTACCACACACCACGTTGCTATACTGAGCACTCAATATCAGGTGTATGAACACTAATTTCATTGCCAATGCTCAACTTAATACTCAACTTATATTTCTATTACGCATAAGTTGAGCTTCATTGTCTAAGAGAACAATGGGCACTTTGATTCCTTACACTCTTGAATCGTTAGATACTACTGTTTTATGTTTTACTACCCTTTTACGCAAGTGTAATACTTAGAAAGTGGTAGTGGCAAAGATAATTTCAGTTTTGAGCGGTGATCATACATTTAGAAGTATTTTTGCAAACGTCCATTGCAGGAGTAAACACTGCAAAGTCTAATCCATTACTTACAAAAATGGCTACTAGAGTGACATTGGTAATTAAGTAAGCAATCATGATAGTTATTAATCTACATCTACACTAATATAATAAAGAGGTAAAGTTTTTTTTTTTGGTATGCCTTTTTTTGAGTGATATAGGCTATATTTTATGTATGCTGGCAAAGTCGCGGGCAAAAGCTAGTGTTCTATATTCACTTTGCAATATTATTAGACATTTAAACAAGGCTATGCTACAATCGTTCAACCGTTTTTTACTTCAATTTTGTAGACATACGGATGGCATTAAAAGAAAAAAATTGGTTACAATACCAACTATTTACTACAGCCGCCATTTATAATGCCATCAGCGCGATAAGAATCAAAATCGGTTGAACTGACAGTAAAATAAGGTTTGTTTAAATGTCAAATCTTGTTGCGAATAGAGTGTAAGAGCTTTATTCAACTGTAAAAGGATAAATACTAAAGCACTAAGAAGATCCATCCATCAATTTAGATACAGAACGCACTAATGTCGACGATACTAACAATGACTGTATTGGGAAGCGTAGAAAATAGGATACAGATTTTAAATGCATGCTTACTATAAGACTAAATAATATAATTCAATTAACAGAAGCATGTTATTTTTAGTTTAGTTCACACAAATATAGAATAAACAGAAAAAAAATCAAAAAACACTTCTTCACACCAAATTCTCAACCAGAATGCTCCAGTTGAATCGTGATCTCCATTTTACGACCCCGAAAGTTCGTTCTCTGAATAAACAAAATTACCACAGTTAGAACAATGAAGTATTGTGAGCGAAGGGCGATGGCGTATGTGTTAATTTGTTACTACATCGACCTATATGAGCATGGCGGAAAGATGTATAGACGATATTAGATGAGTCGAAGGTGAACTGTAATGAAAAATACGCTATTGTTACGGTTCTAATGATGTGACAAGCATTAAAACTAAAAGATAACGAAATTAATCAATAGGATTCATTCCATTTATTTCAATTAAATACAAGACAAACTGGAAAAAAGAATATTGGCTCCACGAAATCATTTATAACTCTTTCTGTTAGGGATGTGCTTATAAATACCTAAACTAGACTACCACTTAAACAAATCGAAAGTTGTATAACATAACATAACAGACTCATAACATCAATTGACTAACAGTAGACCTCATATTCACACTTCAATTCCCATTAAAAAACGACAAACCCAACCATCACACAACGATATCTATCATCTACTCAAACAAAAACGCTTCAAGCGAACCTAACACAAAAGAAGAAAAAAACCTCTTAACATGCATGCCACATAGTTAACAGGCATCGAACTTCGATCAATAAACTGTGCTGGTACTGTCTTCCCATGGCGATAATTAACATTAACGCTACACGACTAATTACACCTCATATGGACTGAATGAGAAAGAGGTCTATCGTTTTTTGTTTCGTGACTAACTACTTCCTTTTCAAAGTTTTTGATATGTATAGATTCGGTGTCGGAAATCGTAAATGTGCAGCTATTGACAAGTGCTAAATATATCAATTAGGAATACAATGGACAGCTATTTCCATCGACATATTTAAATGTGTCTGGATTGAGGCGCCACCACCATAAAAGTTAATGCAAAATACGTCCCTAGTTGTTGAAGGAATCAATTCTAGAATTTGTAAATAAAATATATTGAAGCGTGACTTCATCGATGGCTCTTCGATCTTAAGCTGCATTCTGTAACCAATAAGTGCATCGGAATCTATCAATTGAACATTGTCGTCCTTATTTTAAATAAGTACAACGTATCTCGCCATGCAAAACTTGATTTCATTATAGGAATTTAAATAGCGAAAGATGCAAAAAATATCATAAATCACTAAGCCACAAACATTGGCAAAACACACTTGACAAAACAAATAAAAGCAATCATGTTTCTAATTTCAGACACGTCAAATTAACAAATGGACATTCGGGAACTGAATACATTGAAACAGAAAAGATTATTAATGATAGCATTCATAGAATGAATAGACCATTGAACAGATGCCGCTTTCTATAAGGTTTATTAGTAAATTGTGTTCTACTGAAACTAATTTATAATTGAAGTTGTGTATTAGCTTGTTTCTTGTATTGGCAACATGCGTCTGGTTGTCGAGACATGGGCATTCATAAGTAACTTACAATTTATGGTCAATTGATGACAGAAATTCAAACATGAATAAATTATGTATGTAGCTGTTAATTAAAATAGTGTCACTGTAGTAATAAACTTGATCGGTAAGCTATTTATTCATCCGTAATATTATAGGCTTTAGTTTAAGAGGGACGGCTATCGTCTGATCCTTTGCGGTCTTCAGGGAAATCAGGTGCGCAATATTAAGTTTTCTGTATATGTGTGGCAAAATCTTTAGGCACAATCTGCATTACATCAAAATTACAACATGGCATCAAAAAAGTAATAATTTTGAGGACAGACAGATTTATAAATGAGTAAAATGCTAGGTTTTTATGAACTGATTGAAACGATTTTAATTTATATGAAAAAAAAAGTGAATTGTAAATAACTTGGGTGTATATTTTGAGTGTAGAGAATATTGCGGTGAGTGTGGAATATTTATTTGGATGCTTGCTTACTTATGTTTTACTTTTGATGTCAAATATTTTATGAAAGCATGTGCAAAAAAAATTCTATTTGGTCATAATTTTTAGAATACAGTAATTTATAAAGCATTGTTAAAATATTTAGTTTTAATAATTTGATGCAGTTATATTTTGTAAAACCGCTAAATGCCGATTTACTTTGTTCTTACGACCACACAAAAATAAAATGCACACTTTCAAAAAATTCAAGCCAGACGCTAACCGTTTAATTGCTATAAAAAATTTGGACTCCAAACATTCGCAACGCCAAAAGGCACCAAATGTCCGCACTGCGAATAAACATCTTCCTCGAAAAAATTCAACAGAAAAAACTTTATCATCAATATGAATCATTCATGACTAAAGTAACATACTTGCAAATGAGATCATGTAAATAGCTTTAACTATTATAAAGACTGCCATATCAGTACTAATAACAATATAAGTTCGACGCCCTTTCCGATATACGTGAGGGAAATAACTATAAACTATGCATAGCGAACCAAGAGTATATAAACCATTGAAGCGGTCACCATGACCAATGAAGTAGGAACTTACGACCGATCAATAAAACCTCTTACAGCTAAGGTAATGAAGAAAGAGGAAGCTCAAATTAAACTGGCACTAGAAATACCCATAGTCAAACGTGGATTTATAACGATTGTGTGCAACGGAGACGTTTCTTCGAAACAAAATAACTTTGAAATGTGTCGAAGCATGACATAATGAATTCTCGTTTGTAAGTGGCCATTTGAACAGTATAATCGAATAGAGTAATGTGAGAAATATAAATGTTAGATGTTTTATTTTTAGATTTTAAATTTAACTTCATTAACTGCTTTGAATAAATTTACTAATTTATTCTGGTTTGCATATTCATAACAAAATTATTTAATTTCCTGAAATAAGTAATGCTTACTACAAACTTTTCACATGGCCAGCTAAATCAATTCTTCTTTACTTTCCTAATAGAATTGCAATTTATGCATCATTAGTTTTGTTTATGATTCTGCAGTCAATCCTACCGCGGCACCTCACTGCACCGGTTGCAAAATTGATTGTGTTCTCTGTTTATCAATCCTTCACTTACTGACCATGACTTAGCACCCTGTCACCACTTGTAGACAATCATAATCTTGCAAACTTGAAATATCGATCATTCAACAATTTGTATCTGCCCAGAACCAATTCTATACCTACACAGTGTCTATCTACAATTCTGTTTATTAGCAAAGTATAGTTTTGATGAATTGCTCAGCGACATAAATGTGTCACAGAGCTCGCCTTCTATCATACAACTGATGCGCTATTGACCCTAAAAGGCTCAAAACATTAAACTATATAAACCGTATATTAGTTCTTGACAGCAGGACATTGTTGACAGTTGTCGGTAAAGCGCTTACAGTGTGCGGTCAATGCGGTGGTAGCCTGGATTGAAGTAATGTTGATCGCTTTAGGGTATGCCACATATCACTGATACCTATTAGATTATCCATATACATGTTGAATCATGGAATTGGATGATGCTTTTGACTCGGCAAATACTGTTTAAAATCTGTATTTGCTTGAATAAAGAGGTTTGGTATACGAGTTTCCAATCCTATCAGCAGCTATTATTATCCATTTTGAAACATAGCTTACTCACACCCTACAATTTCCCCAACGAGCCTCGTAAATTCTAACTATTATAAACAAATTACTATCAATTTTCACTCCTTTATCTTTCATTGCTTAATGTTAAAGCGTTATTATTTACGATAATGCTGGACCGGACAAACATATTGCACCTTTATCTACCAACATTTGACATTTGACATCGCTATCTTTTAGAAAGTGTCATACAAGCAGTTGTTCATTCTTATCGGTTGAATTTGCAATTAATGCTTGGTCATTTAACGTGAACGGCGTTCTTACAATGGTTTCATTGTTCGATGTTGGATGCTATTGTCCTTATTTTATTGCTTTTGTACCGTCTTGTACTATGTTCTGTTTTTATTTAGTGATAGTTGATGCTTCATCTTTTTCTTCTTGAATAGGGCTTTGAATGAATACAGCAGTTATTCTACGCTATCGTTTCTGTTTGTAATTGATGATATTGACTTTATTTCAATGCCTGGCTCTTCCGAATTAGTCACTTAACAGTTTCTGTTATAATTGTTAGCCTCAATATTGGTATCCAGTTATAAAGACATGTTTGCATGTTTATAAAATGTATCAGTAACTAGGCGCCATTATTTCACTTATCATCATTCTGATCATTAGTAGCTTTTGTTTAATTGATTGCATCTCCTATCAAGTTTGTCCCCAGCCTATCGAAAGGTGTTAAAAACACTGATCATAATTCATTATTAATTCTTGTTGCCTTTACTTCGTGCTAATTAAGTGATTGGAGCGAAGATAAATTAGTATTATAACGATTATTGCTTATTGATTTATTTCAATGACATAAAAGCTGCAGAGAACAATTAATTTATTAAATGGAACTATGACCGGGTGAAGCTGTAGGAATGCGGAGAAACATTAGTGTTGGCGCTTTGCTTAATGGTCAAGCATTTTCTACGGTTTTTGTTCTCAGTACATCTAAAGGAACGGAAAAATCGAAGAAAGAAAACTGTATAGTTTCCTTTAAGTTGTTCTTTTATTTTCACTCATGGTAGCAACAAATTTAGTTTCTTGTGTATTTTCTAACGTTGAAAAAGTATGAAATAAGCATGTACTTCCTTTAGGAAGTACACATTAGGCCACCAACCACGACAATTTGAATCACTTTGTTTTGCATTCTTTCGTGGCTACAAGTATTAACAAAGTCGATTTGAAAACATTGTTCTAAGAACGAGACACAAAGACGGCCGCTATTCGCATTGACACGATCTTAGCAATTCAAAATAGACAAAACGGGAAAATCAACAACCAAATCATGTAGATTCAAATTTTATCGATTGGAATCAAACATTCCCCGTAACAGTACCTATGTTTATTCAAATCACATCGATCCTTTACAAACGTACCATTTGGAACTCAAATATTGATTCTGGTCAAAGTAGATTATTTGATCTCCACTCGCTTCGTTCGGAAGTGATTACTTTCTTAGAATGGAGTTCGCTGTTCGACAAATATTCGAGATGAATTTCGGTGGGAGTTTTTTATGTCCGTAAGTGTCAATCAGTACTCTAAAATGTTAGCGTTGAATCTGTGCAAAATATCTGTGGACTCAAACTTTTCCCCATGATTTTTAACACTAGTAAAATCATCTTACATGTTTCATGCTGTTTTTAATGCTTTAAAATTTAAAAATATTGCTTATCATTTTGTCTTTTCAACAAAAACACTTTTTAAAAGAATTCATATTTAATTATTTTTCTCTTTGCCTTTTAGTTAAGCCAGCTGGACCTCATAATTAGCTAAATTCTTCCAACAAAATTACCTCGGCTTAAACTCAGGCACACTGGAATTTTATAATCTAATTGTCCTCCTTACACAAAACAAGGACGAGACGCTTAGGCATTGTAATCTCGACTAACTGACTCACTCGACCCCTAACAAGATTCTTGAGAGCACCCACACAATGCTGTTGCCATTTGCTAATTTCTGCTTTGTCTAATTGCTAAGAATAGCCACGATTACACTACGACACGACGGCTGAAATGTCTCTTTAGTATCTTCACAAATGCATTACCAAGTTTATTGCCATCTTCGTTCTCTAATCTGGTGTTGAACGAGCGATGTAGAGGTTTGAATTCGAGGCTCTCGTCTGTGATAGAATCATTGCGGTTCCGATGCGGGGGTAGGGCCTAATTGAAAGTTACTTGGTGGAGTGACAGGGGCCGTTAAGTCAGCCAGTGGCCGCAACTCTGTGTTGTTGCTTGTCAGATTAACGTGCCTCCCTTGGCGCCTTTGCGTTTAACTGTGTAACAAACTAGCATTGTCTAAAGGGCAGGCTTTCTGGAGTAACGAGGCTGGTTCATCAGTGATTTTGTTACTTATAGCTGGTGTGTTTGTTTACTTCGTCTTTGAATTGACTAATTTATCAAGGGACAATGGGTTTCTGTGTGTTGGATTTGACATTCGTAGATTTTATACATTTTTAACTAGTGGTGGTTGCCACTATAAAGTTTTGACAGGCTGTGATTCGAACTAATAGTGGAACGTGGTCAAATTGTTTGTTTGTTTGAAACTTGCTTAACGATATTTTTGGCAAATATTTGCAATCATCATCAGCCTTTTTAATGTTCCCACTGCTGGGACGTGGCCTCCTCTCTAGTAGAGAGAATGGGCCGTAATCCACCACGCGGGCCCAGTGCGTGTTGGTGGATGTCACATGTCTTCGAATTTTTGGTTCTAGGACATGCCGGTTTCCTCACGATGTTTTCCTTCCCCGTTTTGAGAGCAGTGGTGATGAAATAAATTACACAAAGTAATGCGCCTGGCTGGGTTCGAACCTGCGACCTACAACTCGTAAGTCGGGGCCATCACCACTCGGCCACCACTGCTCTAACTCGGCCACCACTGCTCTGCCAAATGTTTGCAAATTTTAATTATTATTTTATTTCATATACGCACTGGTATACCGTGATTTTTTTATTTAAGTTCAAATCCCATGATATTGGGGTTATCAATGTCCTCATTATTTTTAGTTCATGAATAGATCTTGAAAATTCGTTTTGTTTTTCCATTATTTAAATTTTGGTAACCAATCTCAAAACAATGTGTTAATTAAGTAATTGTGGGGTTTTAGTCATTCCTATACCTTACTAGAAAACTTACTCAATATTTAGTTTATGCTTTGGGATAATACAACTGAAATGTGAAAAATAACTTCAGCCGTTACGTATTTTTTTATTAAGTTATTTTTTTTATTTATTATAAAAACTATTTTATCTCTTCGAAATGCATGATTCTTGTAGTATAGATTGAGACAGCCCCGTTTCAGAAAAAGACAATCATCATCTTCCTGCCCTTATCCCGTTTTATTTGGGATCGGCGCAACACGTTTTTTTCTTTCATTCTGTCCTGTCGCTCGTCACGCTATCACTAACTCCCTTTTCATTCATATCACTTCTCACACAATCCATCCATCTTTTCTTTGGCCTCCCTCTCCCTCTTCATCCATCCACATGTAAATTCATAAATCTTTGCAGAAAAAGACAATAATATTGAAAAATCATTAGGTACTCACGTAGTATGACTATTGGCTGTGTGATCTCTTTCTTCATGGTTCTTATGTAAAGTTAAGTGACGTTTTACGTCAGCGACTAAATCGAGAAATCGTGCGTTCGATGTCACGAACACGCATTAAAATACTACAGCCACTGAGCTTAGCATTATACAAATACATGCAGTCAGGAAATGGATACTGTATAATTTACGCACTTTTTTGATAAATAGGTGCAAAGGTACGGCAGCGGATTTTTTGTTTTATGTACATTTTTGTTTCTAAAGACTTTTATACTAATAATAATAATTATTATTATATTTTTTATATTTTATATGTTTTCTATTTTTTTTATTGAATATTTAAAAACATAATTTATATGTATATAGTTATGAATAAACGAAATAATAATTAATTTCAGATTTCTCCATATAGGTTTTCAGTAACATGAAAAAACTTAAGAGCGTTAGTAAACTAAACACATGAAATGAGACCAAATATAACAAAACAACATAAAACACTGATTTTAGGAGAATTAAAAAATTATACAGAACACATACAATATGCTGTTTCTCTGCGTGCAGTCGTATCCAGCGCTTAAACATCGGAGAATGTCACCGGTCGACGGTCCGTCAATACGCTTAAGATGCTGATGGAGCTGGCTCGCATGCGTGTTAGGGTTGAGACGCAACATTTCATGAAATTTATGCCAAATTGTTTCACGAGAGTGAAGTGAACTTGTTTTATGAATTCTATGAATTCATCAGCCCGAAGAATTGCCAAACTTAAGTGGCTGTGGGAAGGGTACATTGCTCGTAGAATAGATGGTTGTTGGGGCCGAAAGGTTCTGGAGTCTGAACCGCGTCCGGATAGTTTAGTCATTAGAATTTGTTAAGGGTTTTTATTATTATTTGGTTTTAATATAAATAGAATTAATTACTTCAATAAGCGAACATATGTATTCGCTTATTGAAGTAAAATGTAACTTGCAATTAATTACGTATAAGGCTATGAGTTATTAATTTAGTTGTAAATGTTATCAAAGTGTTGTGTTGTGAGAGTTGAGGAAGACAGTGTACACTAGTACGGAGGACAGTTTGAATCTATTCAAGTAACCGAACATCTTTGTCCAGGTACTATGTAAGTTTAGTTGTTTTGTTAAATTTTTAATGTATTGAAATAAATAAATTGAATTGAATTGATTAAGCATTTTTAAATTGACTTGTATTATAATATGTATATACCAACAAACAAATAATAATTAATAACATCTATTGAAAATTCAGTCAAGTACTGCCTCAGCAAGATTTATCAACATTACGTTTCTCTAAATCGGGATGAAGCGCATATTACTAAAAGAGTTCTGACTAATATATGTAGATAGATGGAGAGGGAGAAGAAGGCCGAAGAAATGGTGGATGGATTGTGTGAGGAGTGTTAAGAAAGAAAAGGTAGTTAGTGATATTTGACTGGTGACAGGACAGAATAGAAGACGTGTTGCGTCGACCCCAAGTAATATGGAATTAGGGCAGGAAGAAGAAGAAGAAGACATTTCTCCAAATCAAATTCTTCATTTACCGAAAAACCCATAACTCCCAAGATCGATATGTCACTCGTTTCATAACAGTAACGACCCACTTATCTTAGCAAACTTTCGTTCGTTAAGTCGCAGCTGACAGTGCTCCAGTGTAGTTACATTTACTTGTTAGTGTCCCCACACACGGGCCACAAAAAGACGCAGCCACAAAAAACGCTAGATACGGCCACAAAAAAAAAACCAAAGTGCGCGTTAGCTTGTGGCCACGCGTACAGTATCTTAATGGACTCTGACGAAGGAGGATTAAATACGCAAATGGCATGCGACGGCGTCATTATTATAAAAAACGCCGCCACAAAAAAAGGCCAAACGCTGCCACAAAAAGAGCTTAAAGCCGCTTCAAGCATGTTTTTGTGGCGGCACTGCCTCACACGAGCCACAAAAAAGGACGCCTCAAAATTAAGCTTGCAGCGGCGTTTTTTTGAAGCCCGTTTGCGGGGATAGTTACTCGTAAGTTTCCACAATGAAGGCGAGTTGACAATCTAACAGTTTAATGACTTGGACAAGTCGCGACAAAACTTTAAAGTTAGGGTTTGTTTTGAGCAATTGGGTAGTTATGATTTGGTGGGGAAAAGTTGTCTGTTGGGTACGTTTTTGAAATTTGCAGTTTGATTATTTTATGCAGTCTACCCAAATAGTATCGTTTGTCAAATCATTGAGTTCCTTAAAACCCTAAATTCTAGTGTTAGTGACTGGCCTGTTGGTCTAGTGGTTAGTCGCCCTGACTGCTATGCCGGAGGTCGTGGGTTCGATTCCCACCCAGGACAAATGTTTATGTGATGAGCATGATCATTTGTTCTGTGTCTGGGTGTAATTTATCTATATATGTATGTATTTAGAAATATATAAGTATGTTTATCAGTTGTCTAGTACCCATAACCCATGCTCACCTTAGCTTGGGACTAGACGGCGTTGTGTGATAGTCGTGGAATATTATTATTATTATTAAATTAATCTTCATGATAAATGACTAATGTCTACTGAAAATTTGTGTGATGTTTTCCTCAAAAACCACTTCAGATATTTACCTGATCGGTTGTCATATATGATTTGATTATTACATGTTTCAAATCTCTAAATATTACGGTCCATGCAGTATGAACCACAATAAAAAATTTGATCTCTTTGTTTCGGAGTTTCTTCTCAGGGAATTCAGTTAGGTACCACTGGCCTCATCTTGTTTAAATTAACAAAAAAGCTGAAGTGTAAATATGTTATTTACAACTATTGAGTTAAATAATCATCAGTAGTGATAATTGTTATACTTGTTTATTAGACCATAATATACAATTTGTTTGTCTGTAAAATATATAAACATTATGTCTTTGTATTACAGCATGAAATATGCAAGCCTAAATGCTGTTTATGCTAAACAATTAATTTACTAAAACAATTGTTTTCCCTCCAAACGATTTACACCATCAAAACAGCTAATAACGCGTTTGACAAGCGTGGGCCCTGAAACAAGGGACTTGGAACATGCTAGATAATCATTACAACTAATGCAGCTGATAATATTGCATGATACCTAAATGAAATAGTATCAGAGCTGAAGGATTATTAGAAGGACCTGGAGTCGTCACGATCCTGGAACGCAAATAGTGACTGAAGAAACACAGATGGACTGGTCAGTAAAAGTCTAAAACCCTCCAGAATAGGAGAAGTAATTTAATTATTTCTGAACACAAAAAAGCATCCATATTCAATTTTTTTTTATATAAATTAATTAGTAACTTACTTACTATATACAACTACTAAATTATGTAGTTGGAAAGAACTAAAATAAATCGGCAGTTTGTTTTATTTTCATTATTGTTTACAAACAAAGCAGAGATACCCACGTCCGTAAGCAAATTCCACGCTAGAGCAAAATAGCTTTCCATAACTAAAACCCAAACTAACATACCACAACAAAACTTTTGAAAAATTAAGATTCTTGTAAGAGGTAACTTAGAAAAGACCACACAGAATTCGACTTCATAAAATCAACAACTAATAAAATCTCCGCCAGTGAATTTATTATAACTACTACTCTATAATGAGCGTTCTGTTATTTCCTACCCATAAAACCACATCTTTCTTTCATTCCCCAAACAAAATTATTTATGTACATTGAAGATATATTTATCTTTACCATAGGCTGAACAACAAACGCTCAAAGTTCGAGCTCCATCGATTAATAAGTAAGCCGTTTTATATTTGATCGTATAGCGTTTTTCTGTAAACAATTTCCTGACTGTTTGGTTTCAGATCACGATCAAAGAGCAGGTGGCTTCAACGGCCACCTTGTATGTATCAACTTTCATGGCTGCCACGTTCCGTACAAAGAGATAAATTATTTTTATATCTATGATAGCGAAATGTTTCTCTTTTTTCACTATTGGTTTTGGTGAAATTGTTTTTTTGAGTGTGCGTTGCGTTTGTTTTGCTAAGTAGATCGGTTTTGGTGTTATGATTTGAAATGTCCTTAAATGTGATATTTTGTAGCCTGACGGCAAGGAAATCGACATAATTCATATTGTACTGTACCATCACATTCTACTATTTAAAACAGCATACTTTTGAAGTTGGTTCACTTATTTCAGTTCTGCTGGCATTTTTGCCTGTATAAAGTGGAAAATTATTCCGAACATACATGATATCTTCAGCTGTTTAAGCATGGTAGTCTAACAAATTATATTCTCGCTTCTATAGTATTCGTTTATTTTTTTAAGTAGAGATGTCATCTAATGACTTCTCTCGCTCTAGAGTAGAGCGGAAGGACGTGTTATCATATCGTGTTTTACTGACTAAAACCACACCTATATTCTTTTAATTGCCTCATGTGTTCTAGGACCACGAGTATTCCTTTCAGAGTCTTCCCTATGGCAATAAGTAGGTATTCTGTAACTATTAATTGGCAATTGCTAACCCTTAACCCACTAAGTAGCGAACAAAGCCATAACATAATGCCAGTACAATCCTTCAATCAAAACATCATACAGGCTAATTCTCGATCATTTAGTCCAACGTCCAATAAATAAGTCAATCAACCCGTCCTCTTAACAACACAAGACAAACGATAACTGACATGACGGAATTACTCAACAACTTTATTTGGACACAATTGTTAATTTCCTACAATGAAATAATGGGCTAAATCCTCTTCGTAAAGTTTTATAATTGGTTGATTGGATGCTGCGGAGAAAGCCGTTGGCTCGTCGTTGTGGATTTTTTTGCTTCTAAACATGGTTATCGTTTGATCAGGATGCAGTAGTAAAGTCACGTTTTGTTTTGGCTGGTTCAAAAGTTCGTTTCCTTATTTTGAGGTGATTGGAGACGATAAAGTTTAAGTAGATTTCTTTTGCTGATATTTCATCATCGTATGTTGCAACATGTAAAAATTTTGCAAGTAATCATATTTGGTATTATGATGGTGAAAGTTTGTATATTTGTCTGTCTAGTTTTGTTATTCCTTCGCGCTAAAGTAATAATAATATTCCACAACTTTCTCACACATACACACAACGCCATCTAGTCCCAAACTTAAGCAGAGCTTGTGTTATAAGTACTAGCCAAATTATAAAGATACTTAAATATTTCTAGATTCATACTATCATAGAACTAGACACAGAACAAATGATCGTACTCATTATTTAATTTAGTATTTTAATGGTATTTTTATTTTTGACATTAAGATATTGTTTTTATTTTATTTATTTACTAGCTTTTGCCCGCGCGGCTTCGCTCCCGCTCGTCTCTACTCTACCCTACCCTACCCTACTCTACCCTACCCTACCCTACTCTACCCTACTCTACCCTACTACTCTACCCTACCCTACCCTACTCTACCCTACTCTACCCTACTCTACTCTACCCTACTCTACCCTACTCTACCCTACACTACCCTAATTTCTTTTTCCATAAGAACCTTCTCCTCACAATAACAATCACAACAAAAAAAAATCAGCCAAATCGGTCAAGCCGTTTTCATGCCAAGTCGTGACAACGGAAAACGAGGGTCATTTTTATATATATAGATTTATTTTTGACATTAATAATGAATTTTATCGAATTTTTAATTTTTGTGAATTTAATTTTATTGCATTTAATTTTTTTTACATTCACTGTAATTTTTATCCTCTTATATGTTAAGATTGTACGTGAAATTTATATGGGCCTAGATGCCTGAAATAAATGAATTGAATTGAATAACACAAATATTTGTCTTCTTCCGCATAGCAGTCAGAGCCATTATACCTCTAGACCAACATGCCAAATGGTAGAGGTTTCGGATGAAATTTGGCACACTGAAAGATATAGGACATAAATGATAATGTAGTTTTTCTCTTGGGAGTATGTTATTTTGGTACAATTTTCTACTTTAACGCGCGTAAAACTGTTGGCAGAAGTGTACTTAAATATATATTTAGCTATCACCTTCTTCAGCCAATCTTATTTTACTCCTACATTATCAACTTTTACTACTCAACTTGAAAAGAAAATTGCTCAACGAGGTATAAATACATCGTTAACTTGGGATAACAGAATAGCTTTTCGTAAAATTCCCAACGGAATAAGCGTCTCATGTTTAACAATTTTCTCATTCCCCTTGAGCGAACTTTCACTAATATATTTACCAAATATAATTTTAGAATAACATTTAAACATTTTCTTTAGAAAATTTAATGTATTAATTATATCAATTCATTTGATGTTACACCGACTAGTCCACACTAAAATTACAAGTTGAAAATAACTCTGTCATACAGTGCCATGGTCAGGGTTCAAATACTGAACTAATTTTGATGTTTGGCACGCAGTAAGCTTGAACTGAAAGGAAAGACATGAGTTTAATTTTATCTAGATTCAAATATTCGTCCGTAATAATCGACATTCACGCGAACGAAGGTACTGATATGTATAAAGATACATTTATTGCATGATTTTATGCTTGCTTAGTTACTTTAACTTTGAGACAGTTATTTCTATCTAACTAAAAATCAAAATTGAAAGAGTAGGTACCATTTGCTTCAATACCATCAGCTAAAACGTTGGCAAAAACCTTGGCTCCAATAGTTGGTTCAACATTTGACCTTTAACCATTCTCATTATCCGCATTAGGAATTAACAGTTCGGAAACCGGTTCCTACGGTCCAGAAATTCCTTTGTGAGTTCGGTTGGTTTCGTCTTTTACTATATTTTAGGGCCATGATAATGCGGAACCGAGACTTTCATTAGTTTGATGTATTGGTCGCAAATCCTTTATTGGCGAAACAAGGTAGGTTATTTTTCGTTTTGAGGTCCTATTTTGGGCTGTATTTAATTGTTTGCTCATCAAATTGTGATGTTTGTTTTCATTCGAGTACCTACTTAATTAACGACTGCTACAAATATGTAAATAGCTTTTTCATTACTTGATTACATCACTTTATCAATAAAAAATATCACTTCTCGTATTGTAAATTTAATACAAATCTCATTTAAAACCTAAATTTATTACCTAGTAGTGCTAAAAACAATTGCTACTTTTAAGCAGTCCAGTTTCCACACACACTATCCTTTTAATCCATTTCTTATACTAACTAAAACAACCAGCGCGTGCTGCAGACTAAACATGTAACCGAGTTCCATTTTAAAAAACAGCGTCATCCATTTTTATAAGCCAAGCACTGCAGCAACACGCCGAGCCGAGGTTCAACATGAAAACAAGGCATAAGGAACGGGTTAGTAGGTCACTATTAATGCAATGCACCATGTAAGTGCAGTAGCATTAAATATATTTGAATATTTTTGTATTGATATCGTTTGTCTTTCGTTATTGCTCCAACATAGCAATATCTGAATTGTAGATCGAAATGGAGCAAAGGGAATCGTCCGCTTGCGTTATCGGGACGGGTTCCTTATCGAGGCAAAATTTATACAGCCTATAGATATAGTTTCCTGACTCGATGATTGTTTAGATTTGTCTAATGGTACTTTTGAGACTGAGATTCCTGATTGTAGGATACCGAACAAGGATAGCAATAAAAAGGGTATCGTATTTTGTATCAACCTCTTCATATCCTTTCGCAATAACAGACGGAGTCTATCTCACACATTCAATATTGCGACATAAACAAACAAAAATGACGGAACAAACAAAATATGCACATAAGAATACTTCAGCTTTGAATCTAAACCTTTGTAGCAAATGCTTGAACTAAAACAATCCAGGCTGTTGCGAAGAAACGCATTATCATATGCAACTATTCTCGAACAGGAAACTTGTTATGCAATTTTTGTTCAGAAACTATTTTTGAACAAGCGCTAAGCTTTTGTGCTAGTTGGGATTTTGTTCCGTAGAATATCAAAGGAGAAATATGATTAAACAGTTCCAAGTTGTTTGAAAATGTGGCAGGATTTTTGAAACTATGCATCTGATTTGAAATATGACTGGCCATTTTGTTAAAGGCTGACAATGTGTCGTGATGTTGATCCTGTTGATCCTGCTTTTAGCTCTGGGGTTTTAAAATGACAATTGAAAAGCGCCGCGCTCATTTGTTTATGTCAGCAGTTTTTTTGTTTTGCTGATGAATGCAAGGACTTCTTTTTATCAATGCTTATTCTGTTGGCTTATTGCCAAGATGCACGTCGTATTAGAAGACATCCTTTGTAGACAACAGTAGATAGAAAGTATGGTTAGGTTTTTCTTTAAAATTATTGTGTCCAAAATTGAATGAAGAGAAAACCTCCAACAAAATTACGTAACGAATTTAATTTCTCAAAAGGTAAAATTATAAATGTGTTAACATGAAAACTGCCCGGCTTTCTAACATGCATATTGTAACACCTACCTACAGGCGTTGCATAATAATTCTTCTCATCAAATAATAAAGATATGGTAATGCGTTACTCCAAAGGCTACATATGGAACACAGGAATATTTTATTCCGTGCCCGGGCTCAGAAATACTGGTGGAATTTCCATGTGAATTGTAGCTAGGATAATACAGCGGAGTCTGTCAAAACCCTTCAGGCCACGCCAGTTGCTCTCATATTCAGGGACCATGATCGTAAGGTCACATGTATTATGCATCCGACTCGACCTGCTACGTATCCGAATCAATCCAGGAATGTTTGGCATAATGCCATGAACGAAATACGTTTGTGTAATGAAGATAGATTTTTGATGCGTGTGCTGCTCCGTTTAGGGATGATTGGAAACAGTTTTGTATTTTATTTAATATTGGGATTCTTGTTATTATTTTTTTTTTTTCATTTGTTTGGTATTCAACCAATCGAGCATTTATCCCTAATATAGTATAGTAACGACTTTGCAAAGTTTAAAATTTTATAATCTATTTACATACAGCAAAGTCATGTTAGTTACACCATTTATAATTCAAGGATGACTAGTCCGATTTTAATCATCTCTACTTTGTTGGATTTGTCTCCGCCTTGAATAGCAGAATAACTTATAACAAATTATCAGAAAAACGTAAAAAAAAATCCAAATACGTCAAAAAATTACAGCCGCTGTCAATTACATTCGTCAATCATTCCATCGTTCGATCAATCATTCTATCATTCGTTGACTATTAAGTGGTATACAGTTCGCCGGGTCAAATCTAGCCTTAAACAAAACTACAAAATGTTGTGAAATCTCATCAAAACTAATACATACCTCGTCAGCCTCCAAATTGTGTCGAATCCAACGCATTTACGTATTAAGATTATTCAGCCCCTGCTTACGCAGCACAATAATACTCTAAACACCATACCAGGATCCCATATCAGATCTATTCTCCATAAAATGTAAACCAATTCCATTCATCGTTAAACCCCTTTATAGGAGCTATCTTATTTTAGGCTATGGCAAATTGCTCCTAATCTGCAACTCCCTTCGAATCCGGATATAAAACCCTTAGGTTATTATCAGTGTTGGCATCTATGGGGAGTAAAACGATGAGGCGATTAGCAAAGCTCTATGGTGCGTATGTAAGCGGCAGATAAGGGCTCGATAACGCTTTGTATGGAAACATACGCGTTTTGACGGTTCAAATGCACCGGTTGATGCTAATTAAATTTTATTCATTACCCTCAGATGGACTTGGGTAAGTTGATCATACTAAATTGAGATATAGGTCGGCCAAAGGCCTAAAACTACTAAATAACTAAAAGAAAAATAGAAAAAAAAAAACAAAAAAAAAAAAAATCTGTGTATAGAAATTTGAAGTAAATGTAAACGTAGCAACTTAGGCAATGTGTAAAATTAATGAAATGATTTTGCATGTCGTAAGGTATTTATATATTTATAGGGACTTTCCATAAATTAACACCATATTTGTTACCTACATTATTGACAAATAAATGATTTGATTTCTATTTCAAACTTCATAATATCATTTTCCTAGCCTTTTCATTCAGCTGAATTCCCTGCATGTGACTGGATACAGCTGAATTCCCGTGCTCTACATGAAGTAACTGCCTATCAGGTCTCCACAATCCAGTTACCGGGCAACAAGATACTCCTTGGATAGACTAAACTTCGTATTCAATAAACTAAAATACACAAATCCTTTTCAGAAGAGACGTTTATGGTGCGGCTACATATGCACATGGTTATTTTGTCTTTTCTTATTTAATGCTTTTTCTATTTTTTACTTGTTTCTTTTCTAATATAGTTGTCTAACTGAAACTTTAAACAAGGTTGCTTTAGAAGCGTAAAATAAAAAGTATCCCTAGTTTAAACGTCAGACCAGCTCTACCAAATAATATACTGTAAATAATACAAGTGTAAAATACTTTGCAGTTGAAAGTATTTTTAGGCAACGTTAAAAATTAACTTGTCGAATATCTGTTGCCGTTAATGCATTACAGTTCCATCGAAATATACTTGTCTGTTCTTAATGAAGATCACTTGATTAACAATCCTTTCATTCCTCGACAGAGTATTTTCGCTTATGAATATTCACGAATCGAACCGCCTCTGTGAACAACATAGTTCATTGATTACCAATGAAATACAGACGGTTCGAACCAACCTTCCTTCTTACTATGTTTTCGCATTAATGCAGATGCTTCCCGTCCCAACACTACCACTCGCTGAAATCCAACCTCATTCACAATGAAACCGGCTTGTACAACATACATTGCTTCCTCGTTCCTGATAAGGGTGACATGTGAGCGACTAAAAACATTAATGGATTTCCGTTTTAGTAAAGTTGCAGTTCTATGGCGGTATTGCGTGTGAGGATAACGTTATGCAAATGTTAGTGCTGTGAATAATTATTTGTAGAGTTTTATTGCTTTTGCTGACCCATAGATAAATAGTTGCAACTGTTGTACAAATGCTTGCTTCGATGGGAATCTTGTGGGTGTGAGATCTTGAAGATTGTTTTTTCTGCAACTTAAAAATAATCAGTTAGCTAGGCTAGCTAGGCTTATGACTTTTATAATCAAAATAATAATAAATGCAATAAAATAAATTTCTATTTACATAATATTTCATAAGTTCATCAAATAAAAACTAACAATGCATTAAAATATACAAGCTGCATTTAAGCTAGACTCGCCGTAATCGTGCGTCCTCACCTTCCACATGACACAAGTTCACAACTCGTGCGGAAGAAGCGCCCAGGTGTCACCATTGTGATGACCACCTAGAGTACACGTTTGTGTATATAGTGGAGGTATGCCCACCACCACCTCGTGGGGCGTCGACAGCAGCGATTTCTCATACAGGGTCTAGGTACAGGTTAGTCTGGAGCGTTGAGGAATGGGAGACGGTCCGTTTCTGCGAAGTAATAATGCTACCGGAGGAGACAGCCGCACGCGTTAGGGAAGGGGACTTCTTCACACCTTAGCCACTGGGATCCCGACCCCAATTTTCAGTTTCCATAGGCGTGTATTGTTCCACGCACGCAAATAAATATTAGTAAACTGTAAGAGGCCCAGCAGGGCAGAAGCCTATTGGGGCTATGGATAGGCTTCCAAAAGGGAAACCAGGGGTCTTGAAATGCAAGGCAAAGAAAGAATATATATGTGGTTTTAGTCAGTAAAAGTCTGACAGACTACCCCGTCCCGCCCAGTAAGAGAAGTCATTGAATGATTTCACACTCTATACACAAAGCAGCATTTAAGCAATACCAAAAAACTCTCGCAAGTTGCATCACTGAGCACTCTTAAGTTTCCGAAGTCCAAATGTTTATTCATTAAACAGCAACAACTGCTGATGTTTTCACTGTAAATACTTAACATCTCGCAAGTCTGTGTTTTATAGTTTCTTATTTTACACCATAAGCCCATGTTTGGGTGCCATAAAATGTCGCTAATTCCTATTATTTGTTCGCGAAACTTTCAAAGAATCTTTACGTTTTAATACCTTGCTTGTGGTTTGGTTCGTGACTTTGTATTAGGTATTAAGTATTTACTCCTGTCGAAGTCGAATGGCCTTGATTTTTTATTTTACTTTTTTCTTACCGGCTTCAACAGAACAGTGCCTCTTTGTAAGGAACTTGTCATCGACTGTTGACTCCTCTTTTCCAAGAAATTTAAAATTTAATCGTCTTTGCGCAAATTATAATGTTTTCCGCAAACTACTTGAAAGGTATCGTCATCATCATCCTAATCATTTCAAATGAAAGACATGGACGTCTGTTGGACATAGGCTTTCCCCAAGAGTAGGAATAGCTGCATAATCCATCCGGCCTAGGATGGTGTGAAATCATCCAATGACTTATCCCACTCTTGGACGGAGCAGACTGGTCTGCCAAACTATAAAAATAAAGCAGAATTCAAGCAATAACCAAAAAACACTCGCAAGTTGCATCACTGAATGAATACTCTTAAGTTTCCGAAAATTATATGTCTTTTAAAGATCGAACAGATTTCTTAGAATCCCCAAAATACTAGACAGGTATCGGCATCATCATCATAATAATCATTTCAAATGAAACACATGGACGTCTGTTTGACATAGACTTTCCCCAAGTTTAGGTATAGCTGCATAATAGCCTTACAAGTTGGTTTCACTACTCCGGTTACAATCAAACATAATCGAGGACTGACTGTCTAATAAGACAATAGTTGCATTGTTGCCAAATGCCTGTTCATTTCCACAATAACCCTATACATAGCAGGGGGCCGATTCTCGATTTTAGAGATGGTGTCGAACTCGACAAAAATTTCTAATGACGTAATTTTTTCGACAAATTTTAAAAATCGCTATTCTGGGGATGTCGAATTCGACATTTGTCGAAGGATAACGTTAGAGTTCATGTCGAGTGCTTCTGAGTAGTAGAGATGTCATGTCGATTGTAGAGATATGTCATTTCTGAGTAAATTCGTTGAGTTTTGTTAGATTTTTAGTGCGTTACACTGTGTTTTCTTTGTTTAAAAATACGGCTTGGGTCCTCATATTGGAATTTCGATTTGCTTTGTGATTTGTGGATCGTATATTTTCTTGGAACAACGACCTTCGCGTACAATAACGGACTTGTAATTTGTATATCCACGATTGGACTCGAAACCACTAAAATATAGACGAGTTTATTAACATATTTATCTCGGTGTTGTTGGAAAGTAGTGAGCAACTGGCACATACACGGCGACAACAGTCCACTTTATCACGCCGTCGATGTTTACGCCTTGAGCGAAACAGAAGTCAAGTATTTTTTTCCCCTCCATGTTTTTTAAATTATAAAACACAGTACTTATTCATATGGTATAAAACGCACAACAATAACCCTTCAGATACCGTCAATAAGAGACACAATAGTAAGACAATAGATGCGCGGCCACCGGTGGTCGCTTGGGGATTCATGAATTAAACAGCACAGTTCACAAAATCAAAAGTTTTGAACCTCGAATTCTGACAATCAACTGTCAAACTAATTATTTTTGCACGAAACGTTCCGTTTTATACATAAAGAATTAGATCTAGTCAGCGTTTTAAAACCAAATCATTCATTCATTCATAACTACATAAAACGGAACGTCCAATTACACGAACTTAGTCTATGGTTCTTCCTAATGGTAACATTATCTTCACTCGACTCGACATTTTCGTGCAATTTATTTCTATTTTGACTGAGAATACGGAATTCTGCTCAATTCGACATTTTTTGGTAGAGATAGAGATATTTTTGATAGACATAGAGATAGACTTGCAATCTCGAACTCGAGATAAATGGCGAATATCGAGAATTGGCCCCCAGGACTCCCACAGTTAGACATGCTTTTGGAGTGCTAAGCGGTAACGTTGACATCTTCATAATAAGCATTTATAACTATAGGACTATTAAATAGTGCATTCATTGTTCATTATAAAACAATGCGTTTAAGAGTTATTGTTCCGCCGTTTATTTATATTTTTATTGCACAAAGCTCAGCTCTTTGTTATGGCGATTTTCATTATAGATGTTTGATGCAAGTTGTAAGCGATTTGACTAGATTTGGTGGTTTAGAAGTGTATTCTTTATTTTAGATTTTTTTCCGTCAAAGTCAATATCTTCCTATATGTTCTTTGGAGTCGTTGTAAAACGTACACTTTTTTTATTCCGTTTTGTCAACCGTCACACTATCGCTGACTATCTTTTGTTTCCTAATCATACCTCACACAATCTATGCATCTATTTTGTTGTACCTATTGTTTAACCCTTCAGATACCGTCAATTAGAGACACAATAGTAAGACAATAGATGCGCGGCCACCGGGTGTCGCTTGGAGATTCATGAATTAAGTGAATTAAAAAACAAACAAAATAATATTTTTTTTGTACAAAAATATTTTTTTTTTTAAATATGGCGCAAATTATAGGGCAAAATTAACGACTTTTATCAAACAAAGTATCGAAAATATGGATAGAAGAAAATTAAAAATTGTATAACGTACTACAGCAAGATAAATTGACGGTGGATATCGATATACTTAATTCTGAATTGAGAAGCCTAAAAAGCCTGGTAAAGGATCCTCGCGCACCTCTCATCCCTCAAATTCATTGAAGCGGATGCTTTTGTTATAGCGATTTCATTGTTATCGATTCAATGAACGTAGTTTTTTGAATCGATTCGTTGCGAAGTGTTGAGTGTTATGAATGATTTATTTTTATACGCTGCTCGGTACAACACTAGTCCATTTAATTATTTTTGTGTTGAGCCCAAATGTGTCGTGTCAAAATGTTTGGGTGATGAGTAATGGTCTTTTAATTAGGATTGTGAAGTTGAGAATTTGTTTGGGTTTAGTTATCGTTGATGTTTCAACTGTTTTACATAATGACCATGATATGTAAAAAATATTTTGAAACTTGGGTATAATGTTTTAACAGGTGAACCCCATTAAAAGTTTGCTTTTGTGATAAGGCTTGTTTTAATTCAATGAAGGTTTTCAAACTTTTTATGAATTAATCGTCTTCACACTATGGTAAATATTAATCCCGACCTTAATATCAAATCACCGTAGGTGTGGGCTTGCGAACGGTGAGTAATGCAGAGCTCGTCCAAACCGGGCCGAAACCGGCACGTAAACCATATTGTAGCTCAGAAAGGCCGAAACCTACTTGGGCCATGAGTTCCGGAAGCAATACCCAGGGTCCTGGAACGCAAGGCAAAGAATAAACATAGGAGTGGGTTTTGGACAGTATAAGTCTAAAACGCCCTCCCACCCCACACTAGAGTGAGAACTTTTTCCGCTCTAGTGCAATGCGGGAGAGATGTGTGATTGGATGATTTCCCACATAAAAATACACAACGGATATTATGAATTTTATAAAAGAAAAAACAAAAAAATACCACCTAATTAAAATAAAAAACGATTCAATAAACAGTCTAAAATAGAGAATACCTATAACAGCATAGTTGACATAAATACTAATGCGATTAAGAAATAGCGTTTGTAAGATAGCCGGGACTTAGTGCAAATTGATCAAGTGATCAAACGAGGATTAGGGGAGACCATCCTTCGGCTCGAAATTCGGACGCAAGCGAAATTTCTATTAAGAAGCTTTAGGAGTAAAGCCTTTTGAGAATGAAATTGTGTAACTAAAATTATGTAGGAGACATACAGCTGATATTTATAAAGTTGTTTTTTTTATAGTCTGGTTATTATTATAGGTAGCTGAATTCATACCAGTGCAAGGGTTTTTGACGTAAAATAGTTTTATCAAATATTTGCTCATACTGATTACGAAGAAGGCAAATTATTCATATATATGTATTTTATTTTATATAATTTGCTTTTTGTTTTCATTTACAGTATTTGTTATTTGTTTATTGTGCAAACCTACCACAGTGTTGTCTTTTTAACCCAAAGGTTGACTGGGAGAGAATGCCTTGTTGCATTAAGTCCGCCTATGTACCACTACTGTACATGAAGTTTAAATAAATAAATAAATAAATAAATAATGGATACCTACATATGTAGAAAACCAGTACATTTTTATTTTCTTTAATATTTATTTACGCTAAATAGTTTATAATTTTAATTTAACTAATATATATCAAATAAAACAAAATGGAGTAAAAAAACTAGTACTTCTACAGTGACAATTGGATCAATAAGTATTGTGAAAGCACATTTATTTCAAAAATTAAATTAACTTAACAAGGCAACCCGTTTGACTCCTGGACTGTCCCAAACCAACATGAATAGTTTGACACCCTCTCATAAGACTATTATCACGACACTAATCGATTTGAACCCCGCAGCACCGTATCGGGCCATTCAACCGTTTTATTTTATTGTTCGAACCCACATTTCTCATATCGAACCCCTGTATGACAGTACAATACCGTAAAATCTAAAACAGCACTTAAAATAACCCTTCTCACACAAAAAATAGGGTTCATAATACAGCAATTGTAAAAAGAAAAATAATTTGAGAAAAGGGGCCTGATTGTGTCATGTTTGTTAATTTAGAAAATGGAGTCATCGTTTCGAATTACGCTTAAAATACTGTAAGGTTCCCATGGTGTGAAGATGAAATGTTTACAAGGGGTAATTAATATTATTTAGCAAATAAAGGGTGATAAATTTATTTCACTCCATTTTTATATGTGTTTTCGTTTGTGGTTTCATAATAAGCCTTTAGCAGGCCAACTTAACTATCTGTACTGGCTCAATACTAAATTTCAATAATATATTTCTGCCTGGCGGATGTAAGATATTTTATCATCATTAAATTTCAGCCGAAAGAAATCCAATGTTGGACATAGGCCTCCCCCGAGTGCCGCCACAATGAACGGTCCTGTGCGTCTCGCAGCCATCGGATTCCCGCAACCCTTACCAGGTCATCGGTCTACCTTATAGGAGGTCTTCCGGTAAGATATTTAATGAAGAATAAATGAGTCAACAAACCTTTGAACAAATTGTAGTCATTTGCAAATCCCATATAATATAATTTATCATTATTATTCTTTAATGTCTGTGATATTTAAGTAGCGGTCTTAAATAAACAAAGACCAAAAAAAAATATTTTGCCAAAATCAGTTCCACTCTCCCAAAAACCCATAACTAGCAGGCTAATTGCCTACAAAATTAATACCGTGCCCCGCCCCATGAAACAAAATAGACCAGAATAAAAAAAAACCATAGACATCAGGCCATTAAAACGAACCCCCGCCAAGATATTTTACTAAACTAACGCTATTATTTTTATTTCAATGAGAGTGCCTGACACGTCATTGGCAGAGAGAAAAAATCCACCAATAATAAAATTATCGGGGAACCGCTGGGCTATTAAATGCAGACCGCCCGTGAAATATACTGGCCTCGAGCGAACGTAAGAGAGATGGTGGCCACAGTCAAGGGAGGCGCGTTGCGCTCAATGATGTCAAGGATTCAGTGTAAAAATCTAAAGATTTAATTAGAACTTTAAAGGAAAATTAGCAAACAAGCAGTTTTATTTAAATAGATTCCAAAGAAAAAATTAAAGAAGACAAGAAATGGCTGAAAATTATCAATAGAAAATGAAAATTTCTCAACCACAAAAATTTTAAGCCAGATTCAGATACTAACGTGAAATTTACCTAAATATTTAAGAGAAAGCAGAAAACACTACAAAAGTCAGACGATCCAACAAACTACAAATATATTCAAAGCTGAATAAGAAATACAATGAAACAAAAAGGTTTATGATAATCACCATACAGTTAATAAGTGATAAATAATTGATTGATGAGTTAGCACAAGCATTGTTCTCCTAAGAATACAATGGGAAAGATTACGCCTCAAAAGGCGTGAGAGGACTTTCAGCTTATCAATGATTTCTCATGGTTCTAATGAATTAAGTACTTTCTGGCTTACTGCTTGTAGACCTTCTGCTTTGTCTTCATTGGCAGGCATGAGAAATGGACTATTTCAAATATATATCTTTATTATGTTGTCATTGTTTTGTCCTCAACAAAAAGCAGAATCACAACTACTATTAAAAAATGTAAGCTTTCTTCAACATTGTTTGGCTCCAGCTTGTCCACTATCTCACCTGTGGTCGGTGGTGGAACATTCTTGTCTAGAAGCTATCTTTATACCCTTGATTTAAAAACCAGAGGCGTTGTTAGTAGCAATCAGAAAAGACCACCAACGTCGAAGGCTGAAAATTCCACTTCTTACCTGTAAGGGAACATAAGGTGTCCAAAAGAGATCCCTTGGTACTGGAAAGGAGTGGATTTTAGTCAGTTTTAGGCTGACACGCCCTCTCGCTCCACTCGAGAGCAAGTGAAATCGTTGTATGACTTCCCACCAAGAAAAAAGCTTTTTACATAATAAATATCAACAAAAAAAAAAACATATGCGCCATGGGTACATGGGTATATCTACCATGACATGTAATTAAATGTTTTTTGTTTTTATCATGCTCGATAAACCAAAGCCTTCCATATATTTGCGTAAAAAGGTATGCTGTAGAATAGTCATAAGCATGGGTTGATTATAACAACCTAGCGTAGAGACAAGATATTAAAATTAAAATGTTATGTACCTCAATGCTGGCACAACCTCACTGGCACTGCGTAATAGTGCGAAAAATATTTAGGCACTACATTTAGGTGTAACTTAGTATAAATGAAAATCAGCCTTAAATTTACGTAAAATACATTTACATAAGTGCTCTATACTAACCAAACAACGTTGCAGCGTTGTTACAAAACAATTTGAATAAACTTCTACACGTAAATTGCAATTGTTGTTTAAGTTCTCAAGTAACTTGTATTGTAGTTGACAGCCTGCTCTATTTTCTCGTCAGTTTCTATAGCATGAAATAAATGTTAAATGACTTTATCTTTAAAGTATTATGAAATTAGATTGGTCGTACTTGATAAAATTACTTGAATAGAATAATTTATATGACTGAGCGTAATAGGAACAGTTACATGTTCATTTATTTCTGCTAATTCTAGCTTTATATTTTCTGCAATATTATCATCGAGACTTATAATTGGTTCTTTTGTTTTCAAAGTTCCATTAACGCTGTTCTTTTCTTCAGAGTTCACACCTTTATCAATAGACCTCTGGATATTTATGTCCACTTTATGCAGAACCGCCCTCCAACATATTCTGTAGCTGCAAAATTCACCGGGTTTAATTCATTTAATGGTTTTATAACTAAGTTACACGATGCCCAGGTACACATTTTAGTTGCTATGTTACGGCTATTTTGACCTAGGTTCGTTTAAAATGTCATATTTGATGAATTTGCATTCATTTTTTTTTTCACAACCAATCTATAATGTAGTTTTTAATGAAAACTTAATATTCGGTACATATATTTTAGGATACATTTTAAATTAAAGCATTACTTTTACACAAAGTAATGCTTAAAAATGCAGTAAAAAATTGATTCACTTACATTATCAACCTTTTTTCAGTCAAAAGACGTCCACTGCTGGACATAGGCCTCCCTCGACGACCAGTCCATTGACATCCCGCGACCCTTATCGGTCCACCATGTGGGAATCTTCCAGTACGCAGTTGTTACTCTCGAACCTTTCAACTCCATCGACTATCCTTGCCTTTACTGTACCGTACTAAGGTGGCAACCCACTTAAGTTTAGTCATTCTCCGGGCAATGTTGGTAAGACAAACTTCCACAAAATGGAACACAAAATGCAGTTTCAGAACAATTGACTCATACAAGCTCAATTTTTTCTTCAACGAAATAGCTGTCGATGATGACGATGATGCTTGTTTTTATATAACCTAAAACGTTTCCCGAGGGGTGAAATTGCACCCGGCCACGTGTTTGATTTTTACACCCTCGGCTTGTGAAGGTAACTGTAGAGCTAATGGTGGGTTCAATCGACAAATGAAAAGTCTCTTTCAATTAATTAGCGGTGAAACCTTTGCAGTGAGTGTGAGAACTGGTTTTTTGGGCTAAGTTAAGAGAGACACGTGATTGAGCTATAGACTGCTAAATATTTCAGTAGACTTGAAACCACTAACAATTAGATACGTACATAATTGTTTTAACCTTTAACTGGTGACATGCGGTCTCACAGGACCAACGACGTCAGTGAATCATCATTTCACCCCTTTCACCGCGTTTTCTTTGTGTCAACGCCTGAGTAGCTTCGAGTTGAGTTGCGTTAACGCCGTAAACAGAGCTAGTTGCGTTGAGTTCCAAATCGGTAAATTACATCGATGTAAAGTTCGGCAGCGGCCTCTCAGACCGCATGTCACCAGTTGCGTAACCCTTTTTAAATATTGCGTCATATTGTTTTTCGTATTTTTACAGTTATTAGTTGCAATAAATAATTCTTTACCACCAAAAGAGAAGCGTTAGAAGTCGGAAGTTGGGATTTCAGTGTCAGACACTAGTAAACGGTTTGAAAATTCTCAAATTGAAGAAAATCTGGCACATGGAGATTCAGATACATCGGGAGCCAAAAAACACGGCAATTCTGCGCTAGTTTTTCTCCGTAGTCAAATCACAAATCTAATTACCCATGTACATGTGTGTTAATAAACATGTTTGCATGTAGTGCGCCGAAAAAAATGTGATCTGACGGCTAATAAAAATAACCAAAGTTTGACCATTGTTAGTTTTATAAAATGATACCTATAATTAGAGTTTTTTTTTTTAATATTCATTAATATCTTAACTTTATGGAAAAATAGTATTTTTGACACAATTTCTTTGACTGGTTTTTTTTTGTACGTGATTATAGATCTCATCTCTAGTTTTTTGATTTTAGTTACTATCGCCACTGTAATAGCAAGTTTATCATTCAAAATTTCATTTAGAGTTTGTTGGTTACTTTTATTTTATTCTTTTAAATGTTATTAAACTGCTTTTGAAGACTGCAGTAAGCTACCTTACTTAATTTTCTTATACTTAGACCAGATATAGCAGCGGCCTCTCAGACCGCACGTCACCAGTTGCGTTACATAAAAACCATGTCACTAGTCAAAGGTTAAAATAACTGCTTTGATAAAAATACCATTCGTACTCAATAGGTACATATAATAATTATGTTGAAAGTCACTGTTCTAGTAAGTTTAAATGTAATACAATTAATGATATCAATCGCTTTTAAATCGTACCAAAAATTGGCTACTCTTCGTAACTTTATAATGAGTTCATCAATCTTTCCGATACTATTAGATTTTTTCAAGAAGAACAGTTACGTCAATATTATAAGTTTTACAATTTGCAAATTCTTATGAATATTACAAATTCCGAGTAAAAGTTGAGGAATATTTTTTTCGAACTTTAAGAAGTCCTCAGCAAGTATCGTAATCAAAACATTTTTCATAACAGATTGAAGCAAAGAAAAATATTTATAATATTGAAACTCATGATTTATGTAATGTTTGTCTTGGCGTTATGGTACGTATCTTAGTATCTATTCATGTTCATCATGTCACTCATACGACATTGTATCAAATTTGGTTTATACATTTCTTTTTTACTGTCAACTGTCAACGGCATTTCAGCGGTACTATTGACAGATCTCATCAATATTTCCGTTAAATAATCACATTACTTCAGAAAATGCAATAGTTACGAAATCCATTGCACTGTACATCACTAAATTAATGCAAAATCTGTCATATACAATATCAGTTTCACCTACAAACGGAATATTTTAGAACAAATCACACTACTGTATATCATACGCCATCTAAACGAATTAGCTAACGACACGTCCACATTCAGCAAATCCAATTTGAACATATTAATTCACAAACTGATAGCGAGCAGGTGTTTGATAAATCGTGAAGTTATCTGTAAGTAATATTAGTAAACATAAAGGTATATCTTTAGAATTGAAGAAAAATAAGATGGAATACTAATTCAGAAAATAATGACAAC